>JAEOAD010000049.1:15835000-17035000 GCA_036365145.1 Orientallactaga sibirica
AACTGCAGTCACTCAAGTGCACTGAGTTCCAAGGATGCTGGGCACAAGGTCTGCACTGGGGTTTCCCAGACTTGGGAGTTGAGGGAGTCCTGCACCTCTCTGGTACCTAGAAAAGTTGGGGTAGCTGGGCGTGGCGGCACATGTCTTTAATCCCAGCACTCGGGAGGCAGAGGTAGGAGGATCGCCATGAGTTCGAGGCCACCCTGAGACTACATAGTGAATTCCAGGTCAGCCTGAGCTAGAGTGAGACCCTACCTCAAAAAAACAAAACAAAACAAACCCCCCACCCCCCCCAAAAAAACCTGGTGTGGTGGTGCACACTTTTAATCCCAGCACTCGGGAGGCAGAGGTAGGAGAATCACCGTGAGTTCAAGGCCACTCTGAGACTACATAGTGAGTTCCAGGTCAGCCTGAGCTAGAGTGAAACCCTACCTCGAAAAACAAAAAAGGAAAGAAAAGAAAAGAAAACAAAAGAAAAACAAAGTTGGGGAAACCTATTCGCTGAACTTATTTGGATGTATTTGAAGCCATATTCAAGGGGAACCATGGAACCAGTGGTAGGCTTTGTGGTAGCTCAAGCTTTGGAGCAAACATGAGGAGAAAGAGGAGGACTAGGTGTCCCATGACAGGGACAGCCCTTGCAAAGGCCCCAGGGCAGGAGGGAGGAAGCTGACTCTCCTCTCTACCTGGACCCTGCTGCTGGTTTCTCTGATCCGGCCCTTGTCCTGGGCTGGTCTTCCTATAACTCCCTGGGCTGGTCTTGAACTCCTGCCCTTGAGACCCTCAGTCTGTCAGCCCCTCAGCAGGCACCAGGGGGCACCGTGGGCCCAAGTCCCATTCTCCCTCCTCCTCCCATAGCCCTCCCATGGCTCCCACCTCTCTGGGGTCAGAGTACAAGTCCTCCCAGCAGCCCATCCCCTCCCTCGTCCCTCTCTGCCCCTCACACCCTCTGCTGCAGGCCTTGGTGCTATTCCTCCATCATCCAGGCTGGTCCTGCCTCAGGGCCTTTGCACAGGCTTGAACTCTCTCAGATATCTTTATGACTTCTTTCTCTCTGTTTCAACTTTCTGCTGAAACACTGCCTCCCTTTCCAGTCAGACTGAGTCAGTTGATTTTGATTTGAGCCCTTCTCACTCACTAAGTACCTCTACTGAGAACACTGCCCAGGCGCCATTTCCTCACCACCACCCTGGAGAGGAAGTGATGATTGATCACCCCTTACTTTCCCACACCCTTCCTGGCATAGCTGGGTCCTGGAGGTGTTTTGCTGGACCCCAGGCCATTGGCTAAAGCTATTTTCACCTTCAGTTTTGGTTGTTTTTCTGAGGCAGGATCTCACTCTAGCCCAGGCCGGCCTTAAACTCACAGAGACCCGAGACCCTTTTTTTTTTTTTTTTTTTTTTTTTTTTTTTTTTGAGGTAGGGTCTCACTCTAGCTCAGGCTGACCTGGAATTCACTATGTAGTCTCAGGGTGGCCTTGAACTCACAGCGATCCTCCTACCTCTGCTTCCCAAGAGCTGGGATTAAAGGCGTGCGCCACCACGCCCGGCAACACAGAGACCCTTTTGAGTGCACCACTAGGCCAGCCCTCACCCCCAGTTCTTCAGCAGAATCCTGTGGATGTCTTGCGTCACCACCCTCAGTTCTCCTAGGGGACATGACCTACTTATGACCTACTCATGGGGCATGTGGCCAGGCCCTGAATTCAGGTCTGCCTAATCCAATTCTGATCCAGTCTTCCAAGTACCTTTCCTCTGAGGGTGACTGGGCTATGAAGTATCACAGTGGACTGGAGACGGAAGCCAAGGCCTCAGTCATGCTTGACAAAGGATTCTATCACCAAGTTGCAGCCCTGACCCTAGTCCTGGCTCCATGAGTGGTGACCTTCAAGGGTGTTTATCTCTGTCATTTTTCAGATTCATGAGTCCCAAAGCTCCAGAGAGCAGGCAGAGGGGGTGCTGGAAACATGGACATCCAGGATCCAAATGCTAGCCCTCTTTTATCCTCTTCATACTCCTTGGTGGGCTGTGGAGATGGGTTAGCGGTTAAGGCTCTTGCTTGCAAAGACTAAGGACCCAGATTCGATTCTCCAGTACTCATGGAAAGCCATATGCACAATGTGGCATATGCATCTGGAATTTATTTGCAGTGGCTGGAGCCTTAGCTTGCCCATTCTCCACCCCTCTCTTTCCCCCATTGCAAATAATAAATAAATAAATAAATAAATAAATAAATAAATAAATAAATAAAATATTAAAACAAAACAAGCCCCTGGGGAAGTGACTGACTTTGGCCAAGTTCATGTCAATGGACTGGGCCCTTCCTCTCCCAAAGACTGAAGCCACCCTGTGTCCCAGCTCCTGGGAGAAGATCACAGGTAAGGTCTTGGAGTTTTGATGGCCCTACAGAGGAAGCCCCTAAGTGCCCGGGCATCTCTGCCACCCACTACATCTCCATGGAGTCTTTCTCCGCTCTGAGAGATGGAAGGGTCTTCTTTTTGGCACAAGGACACTCTATATCCATTCGATTATTGTTGGTGGGCTGTCCTGGATCCTGCAGGGGGCTGAGCAGTGTCTCAGGTCTGATCTCCACCCACTCCAGGTCAGAAGCTCCTCCAGTCTGGACAGTCAAACAGGTAGGGTCTTGCTATAGCCCAGGCTGACGTGGAATTCACTATGTAGTCTCAGGCTATCCTTGAACTCACAGGGGTCCTCCTACTTCTGTCTCCGGAACGCTGATTAAAGGTGTGTGGCTCTCAGATATGTTCTTTTCCTTTTTTTTTTTTGGCGGTCTCACTCAAGCTCAGGCTGGCCTGGAACTCACAAGGGTGCTCTTACCTCAGCCTTTCCAAGTGCTTGGGATTCTAAGTATGTACCCACAAGCCTGGCCCAAAGCCACTATTTAACTTTTGGGGTCTTGGGGACAGGCAGACAGGGGCAGCTGTGATGAACAGCCACCCACTAGGTGCTAGGTGTGAATCATTTTTTGTGAAATCTCCCATGAGCTGCAGGACATTGCTAAGCATCCCCGTTTCACAGCCCCCTGTCCCAAAGGTACCTGCTTGAGGTTTTGCCCGTGTAATTCAGAGATGCCTTGGACCAGAAGAGCCTGTCTCTTCTTCGCCAGGGTGTGATCCTGGATCAGGCAGGCTGCCTGAATGAAGTATGACACGTGACCAATTTTGCTGGTGAAGGTGGAAGGAAGCCTGGGAGGTAAGTTGAAATGGAAGTCAAAGGTGTGGCTGCCTGCACTTAACCAATTATCTGTAAGCAAAACACACCAAGGCCAAAGCTGTGAGAAGGTTGCTTCTCCTTCTTTTGGGGGAGAGGATGATTCTGAGAATGGAACTCAGGGTGTCACATGTGCTAAGTATATGATCTAACCACTGATCCACACCTCCCATGTTTGTTGACTGACTGAAGGACAGCAGAGAATGAGGGAATGTTCATTCACTCTACCCAGTTAGTCCTCTAAGATTGCCTACCTTTCCACAAAATGTTGAAACTTTATCTTTTTTTTTTTTTTTTTTAAGTTTTGTGAGGTAGGGTCTCCCTCTAGCCCAGGCTGACCTGGAATTCACTATTCATCTTTTTGTTGTTGTTGTTGTTGTTGTTGTGTGTGTGTGTGTGTGTGTGTGTGTGGTTTTTGAGGTAGGGTCTCACTCTAGCCCAGACTGACCTAGAATTCACTATGTAGTCTCAGGGTGACCTCGAACTCATGGTGATCCTTCTACCTCTGCCTCCCAAGTGCTGGGATTAAAGGCGTGCACCACCACACCTGGCTTTTTGTTTTGTTTTGTTTTTTTAGATTTTATTTATTTATTTGACAGAGAGAGAGAGGCATGCAGAAAGGCAGGATGAGTGCACCAGAGCCTCTAGCTTTATGTGGGTACTGCGGAATTGAACCTATGTCCTTTGGCTTTGTTGGCAAGCACCTTAACTGCTAAGCCATCTCTCTGTGTGTTTTGTTTTTTAAACAAGGTCTTTTTCTTTCTGAATCTCTTTTTTTTTTTTTTTTTTTTTTTGAGGTAGGGTCTCACTCTAGCTCAGGCAGACCTGGAATTCGCTAGTCTCAGCTTGGCCTTGAACTCATGGCAATCCTCCTACTTCTGCCTCCCAAGTGCTGGGATTAAAGGCATGGATGCTACCACGCCCGGCTCCCCCCTTCCCCTGGTAGGGTTTCACTCTTGGCCAGGCTGATCTGGATTTCACTATTTCGTCTCAGACTGGCCTCAAACTCCCAATTGCACTAAAGGCATGTGCCTCCACACCAAGCTCAAGGTCTTGTTTTTGAGGCAGGGTTTCACTGTAGACCAGGCTGACCTTGAACTTACAATGTACTTGAGGATGACCTTGAATTTCTGAATCTCTTGCCTCCACTTTCTTCATGCCGGAGTGACAGGTGTGCCACCAGGCCAGGTGGTGGGTAGTTTTTTTTTTTTTTTTTTTTTTTTTTTTTGGTTTTTCGAGGTAGGGTTTCACTCTAGTCCAGGCTGACCTGGAATTCACTATGTAGTCTCAGGGTGACCTCAAACTCTCAGCGATCCTCCTACCTCTGCCTGGTAGTATTTTTGTTTAGTTGGACGTTTGGAAGCACTAACACTTAGCCAGGTGTCGTTTTATAGGCTTTCATCCTGGCATTCAGGAGGCAGAGGTAGGACGATCACCGTTAGTTCTAAGTCAGCCTGGGCTAGAGTGAGACCCTACCTCGAAAACCAAAAGACAAATAACAACAAGGAAAAACAAACCAAAACAATGGATTAGAGAGATGGCTCACCAGTAAAGGCACTTGCCCGCAAAACCTAATGACCTGAATTTGATTCTCCAGTACCCATGTAAAACCCAGATGCAGAAAGTGGTGCTTGCATCTGGAGTTTGTTTGCAGAGGCTGGAGACCCTGGTGCACCCATTCTTTGTCTGTTTCTCTCTGTTTGCAAATAAATTTAAAATTTTTTTTAAGTTGAGCATGGGGCTGGAGAGATGGCTTAGTGGTTAAAGTGCTTGCCTGTAAAACCTAAGAACTCATGTTTGAATCTCCAGGACCCACATAAGCCAGATGCACAGTGATGCAAGCATGCAATGTTGAACATGCACATAAGGGAGCACACACACCTGGAGTTCATTCGCAGTGGCTGAAGGCCCTGGCACACCCATTCTCTATCTATCTTTCTTTCTTCCTTTCTTTTTCTCCTCTTTCTTTTTTTTTGGGGTTAAATAATATATTTAATTAATTAATTTATTTGAGATAGATAGAGAGAGAGAGAGAATGGGCATGCCAGGGTCTCCAGCCACTGCAAATGAACTACAGATGCATGCGCCCCCTTTTGCATCTGGCTTACGTGGGTACTGGAGACTGAACCAGGATCCTTTAGCCTAAGGCAGGCAAACGCCTTAACTGCAAAGCCATCTGTCCAGCCCCATTTTTTTTTTTTTTTTTTTTTGAGGTAGAGTCTCACTCTGGTTCAGGCCGACCTGGAATTCACTATGTAGTCTCAGGGTGGCCTTGAACTCAAGGCAATCCTCCTACCTCTGCCTCCTGAGTGCTGGGATTAAAGGCGTGTGCCATCACGCCTGGCTCCATTCTCTTTCTGTCTCTCTTTCTCTCTGCCTCTTTCTCTCTCTCCCTCTCAAAAAAAAAAAAAAAAAAATGAAGCCGGGCGTGGTGGCGCACGCCTTTAATCCCAGCACTCGGGAGGCAGAGGTAGGAGGATCGCTGTGAGTTCAAGGCCACCCTGAGACTACATAGGTAATTCCAGGTCAGCCTGGGCCAGAGTAAGACCCTACCTCGAAAAAACCAAAAAAAAAAAAAAAAAAAAAAAAAGGGGGGCTGGAGAGATGGCTTAGCAGTTAAGGTGTTTCCCTGAAAAGCCAAAAGATATCAGTTCGTTTTTCCAGGACCCACATAAGCCAAATGCACATGGGGGCTCATGCATCTGGAATTTGTTTGCAGGGGCTGGAGGCCCTGATGTGCTCATTCTCTCTTTCTCTCTGCCTTACTCTCTCTCAAATAAATAAATAAATAAATAAATAAATAAATAAATAAATAAATAAATAAATAAAATACATTTTAAAAAGTCTGGCATGGTGGTGTACACCTTTAATTCCACAGGTAGGAGGATCACCTTGAGGTCGAGGCTAGCCTGG
This sequence comes from Orientallactaga sibirica, assembly GCA_036365145.1. Lineage (NCBI taxonomy): Eukaryota > Metazoa > Chordata > Mammalia > Rodentia > Dipodidae > Orientallactaga > Orientallactaga sibirica. The sequence continues at coordinate 15,841,144 of JAEOAD010000049.1, forward strand.
GACTGCAGAGTAAATTCTAGGTCAGCCTGGGCTACAGCAAAACCCTGCCTTGAAAAAATAACAAAAAACCCAAATAATACAAAACAACAACCAAAAAAAAAAAAAAACCAGAAATAAAGCAAAATAAATAAAATTGTATTTTGCTCAGCCATGTGTTGGTCTGACTGCAGAAAACCCAGAAACTTAGCTGGGCAGGGCGTGGTGATACTCGCCTAGCCCCAGCACTCAGAAGGTAGAGGCAGAAAGATCAGGAGTTCAAGGTCATCCTCAGCTGCATAGCAAGTTCAAGGCCAGTCTATGCTACTTGAGGCCCTGTTTCAAAATAATGACAAAGCAGGGTGTGGTGGTGCATGCCTTTAGCCTTAATCCCAGCACTCTGGAGACAGAGGTAGGAGGATCACATTGAGTTGGAGGCCAGCCTGAGACTACATAGTGAATTCTAGTTCAGCCTGGGCTAGAGTGAGACCCTCCCTCAGGAAAAAAAAAAAGACAAAAGAAAATCCTGGAAACATCCCCAACACCACAGTTTGGAGATGATGTCTTATTCCCAGGTAGCTCAGCATCCCTGCTGTGTGAGGGGACATTCAGGCTGGGTGGTGGGACCACTGTCCTCTCCTCTGTGGCTTCTTCTCCTCCTTTAACTACAGGGGGATTTCCACATAAAAAAGCTAGCTTTTTCCAAGGCCTGATGTTGTGATTGCACTTTTTTTTTTTTTTTTTTTTTTTGAGGTAGGGTCTCTCTCTCTAGCTCAGGCTGACCTGGAATTCACTATGTAGTCTCAGGATAGCCTCGAACTCACAGCAATCCTCCTACCTCTGCCTCCTGAGTGCTGGGATTAAAAGTGTGCCCCACCATGCCAGGCTATGATTTCATTTTGAATGTCTGGTTGCCCTGAACCCTCACGTGTTGACATTTTCATTTCATGTGCTGGTTATTGTTCAACATGGCTTCTCTACCCTGCCTGTTTCTGATGTTCCAGGAGGGTTTGTCGATGGACTAGCAGCCATATTGACCTTCTAGCTGTGGTGGCCGGTGGCCCCTTACCCTTTACGTGGAAGGTCTTTATCTTGTGCACGTAATCAGCCTTGTTGTTACATATGATGTCTCGGCTGTAGTCTTTCTGCGGCCCAATCTCCTCGTTCCACTCCACATAACCCCTTCCCACGAGCTCCACCCTCACTAGGGGGTCCACCAGGGTGCTGTTTAGTGTCACCACGACCTGTCCATCCACGTTGGAGCCGGCCAGATAGACCACATCCTTGGGCAGCACTAAGTCGAGGGACTTTACCACAGGCATGGGGGTTGGGCTGGGGGAACCACATCCTCCCCCTCCCTCTTGCCACCCAGATTCCTGCTCCTTCACTGTGGTAACAGCAACCTTTCTATGACATCGATCCACCCAGAGTTCCGTGAAGGTGAGGATGTTGTTGGGGTGACCGTTTCCTGAGAATCCCATGAGTTCTTTATGTCTTTAATCTTTTTTCCCCCCAAGGCAGGGTCTCACTGTAGCCCAGGCTGACCAAGGACTCACTCTTAGGCTACAACCTAAGACTGTGCTACCTCAGCCTCCAAAGTGCTGGGATAAAAGGTGTGTGCCACCACATCCAGATGCATTCCTTTGTTTGTTTGCTTTAAAAAAAAAAAAAAAAAAAGATTGGGCTGGAGAGATGGTTTAGCAGTTAAGGTGCTTGCCTGTGAAGCCTAAGGACCATGTTCAACTCTCCAGGTCCCATGGAAGCCAGACGCACAAGGTGACGTGTGCAAGTTTGCACATATGCACAAGGTGGCGCATGTGTCTGGAGTTCGATTGCAGTGCCTGGAGACCCTGGTGTACCAATTCACTCTCTCACACACACATAAAAAGAGGTGGGGGGAGTTAGGCGTGGTGGTGCACGCCTTTAATCCCAGCACTCGGGATGCAGAGGTAGAAAGATCGCCATGAGTTCGAGGCCACCCTGAGAATGAATGAATGAGTGAATTCCAGGTCAGCCTGGGCTAGAGTGAGACCCTACCTTGAAAAAACAAAAAAAAAGTAAAGGGGGGAGCTGGAGAGATAGCTTAGTACTTAAGGCACTTGCCTGCAAAGCCAAAGGACCCAGGTTCAATTCCCTAAGACCTACGTAAACCAGATGCAGAAGGTGGCACATACATCTGGCATTCATTTGCAGTGCCTAGAGAGGCCCTGGCGTGCCCATTCTCATTCTCTCAAATAAATAAAAATAAAATATTTTTAAAAAGGCCAGTCTAGCTGGGCCTGGGGGTGCATGGCTTTAATCCCAGCACTGGGAGGCAGAAGTAGGAGGATCACCGTGAGTTCAAGGCCACCTTGAGACTCCATAGTGAATTCCAGGTAGCCTTAGCTAGAGTAAAACCCTATCTCAACAAAACAAAACAAAAAAATCTGTTAGTCGTTCATGATCTGAATTTAATGAAAGCAATAAAATTATGGTACACATTAAAAGTCATGAGAGGGCTGGAGAGATGGCTTAGCGGTTAAGGTGCTTGCCTGTGAAGCCTAAGGATCCTGGTTCGATTCTCCAGGTCCCACGTAAGCCAGATGCACATGGTGACACGTGTCTGGAGTTCGTTTGCAGTGGCTAGATGCCCTGGCATGCCCATTCTCATTCTCTCTGTCTCTAATAAATAAATAAAAAGAAAATCTAGCCGGGCGTGGTGGCGCACGCCTTTAATCCCAGCACTTGGGAGGCAGAGGTAGGAGGATCGCCACGAGTTCGAGCCCACCCTGAGACTACATAGTGAATTCCAGGTCAGCCTGGGCTAGAGTGAAACCCTACCTCTCGAAAAAAAAAAAAGAAAAAATAAATAAATAAAAAATAAAAAGAAAATCTTTAAAAAGAAAAGAAAGAGGGCTGGAGAGATGGCTTAGCGATTAAGCGCTTGCCTGTGAAGCCTAAGGATCCCAGTTTGAGGTTCGATTCTCCAGGACCCACGTTAGCCAGAAGCACAAGAGGGCACATGCATCTGGAGTTCGTTTGCAGTGGCTGGAGGCCCTGGCGTGCCCGTTCTCTCTCTCTCTACCTGTCTATTTCTGTATCTCTCTCTTAAATAAATAAATAATAAAATATTTTTAAAAAAAGAAAAGAAAGAAAAATGTATAGTTAAAAAAAAAGCCGTGAGACATTTTTGTTTGCAATAAATAAGGCAGTGGCCATTGCTTATTAGTTTTTTTTTTTTTTTTTTTGGTTTTTCGAGGTAGGGTCTCACTGTCGCTCAGGCTGACCTGGAATTTACTAGGTAGTCTCAGGGTGGTCTTGAACTCATGATGATCCTCCTACCTTTGCCTCCTGAGTGCTGGGATTAATGGTGCGCAGCAACATGCCAGCATTAGTAGCTTTTTTTTTTTTTTTTTTTTTTTTTGCAAGGTAGGGTCTCACTCTGGTCCAGGCTGACCTGGAATTAACTATGTAGTCTCAGGGTGGCCTTGAACTCTCGGTGATCCTCCTACCTCTGCCTCCCGAGTGCTGGGATTAAAGGCGTGTGCTACCACGCCCGGCTTATTAGTAGCTTTTTAAAAATAAGCTAATAGAGCCGGGTGTGGTGGCACACGCCTTTAATCCCAGCACTCGGGAGGCAGAGGTAGGAAGATTGCTGTGAGTTCAAGGCCAACCTGAGAACACAGAGTGAATTCCAGGTCAGCCTAAGCTAGAGTGAGACCCTACCTTGAAAAAAAAAAAAAAAGCTAATAGGTCTGCCCTTTCTCCTTTTTTTTTTTTTTTTTAATTTGAGAGAGAAAGAGGCAGAGAGAGAGAGAGAGAAAGGGCACACCAGGGCCTCTAGCCACTGCAGACGAACTCCAGATGTATGTGCCACCATGTGCATCTGTCTTATGTGGGGTACTGGGGAGTTGAACCGGAGTCCTTGGGCTTTATAGGCAAGCTCCTTAACCGACCCTATCCTCTCTTCTTCTTCTTCTTCTCCTCCTTCTCCTTCTTTTCGACGTAGTATTTCACTCTAGCTCAGGCTGACTTGGAATTTATTATGTAGTCTCAGAGTAGCCTTGAACTCATGGCAATCCTCCTACCTCTACCTCTCGAGTGCTGGGATTAAAGGTGTGCGCCACCTTGTCCGGCCCTCTCCTTTCTTCTTGATGCCAGCAAAGATCATTTTTGTTCCAGGGATGTATTTTGTTGGATTCTCCAGATACTCCATCAGTGTGTCCTCTCTCAGGTGATGCCTTTGTTTTTGTTGGCATCTGTGTAAGAGAATCCAGCAGCCTGACCTATCTTCCGCTTAAACAGACCTTGGAGATTTGGTCCAGTCTTGTGCTTGCCTCCCTTTTCCACAGTGTGGCACTGGGCACACTTCTGAACAAAGATCTTGCCTTTTTCAACATCACCTATCTTTAATTTGCTCTCCTGTTGCGAAGCCTATACACATTGCCGACTGCAAGCCTGACATCCTGCTCTGCAGCCCAAGGACATGCTATGCTCCATGCCTACCTACTGGTGTCAAAAATATTTTGGAGGCTGGGCGTGGTGGCGCACGCCTTTAATCCCAGCACTCGGGAGGCAGAGGTAGGAGGATCGCGGAGAGTTCGAGGCCACCCTGAGACTACATAGTTAATTCCAGGTCAGCCTGGTCCAGAGTGAGACCCTACCTCACAAAACCAAAAAAAAAAAAAAAAATTTTGGAAGAGCCAAATGAAGGATACGAGTCCTTACAATGCAACTGTCCACACAGAAATTGGCCTCAATATCCATGACCTCGCAGTGCCTAGCAATACCTTCACAAGACCCTCATAATAGGAGAAAAAGATGATGGCATCAATTAAAAGAGAGACTAATGGAGAGAGGGAGGGGATATGATGGAGAGTGGAGTTCTGAAAGGGAATGGGGGAAGGAGAGGGAAATATCATGGTTTATTGTCTCTAAGTATAGAAGTTGTCAATAAAAAAATTAAAAAATATTTGGGGGGGTTGCTGAAGAGATGGCTTAGCGGTTAAACGCTTGCCTGCAAAGCCTAAGGACTCTGGTTGGAGGCTTGATTCTCCAGGACCCACATAAGCCAGATGCACAAGGGGGCACACACATCTGGAGTTCGTTTGCAGTGGCTGGAGGCCCTGGAGCTCCCATTCTCTCTCTCTATACCTGCCTATTTCTGTATGTCTCTCTCTCTCTTAAATATATAATAAAATAAAAAATACACGTAAAAATATTTTTGGGGGCTGGAGAAATAGCTTAGTGGTTAAGGAGTTTGCCTGCAAAGCCAAAGGATCCCGGTTTGATTCTCCAGGACCCACGTAAGCCAGATGCACAAGGGGGTGCATGCATCTGGAGTTCATTTGCAGTGGCTGGAGGCCCTGGTGTGCCCGTTCTCTCTCTCTCTCAAATAAATAAAATATATAAAAGAAGTTTATTTTATTTTATTTGTTTTTTTCTTTCTTTCTTTTTTTTTTTTTGAGGTAGGTCTTACTGTAGCCCAGGCTGACCTGGAATTCACTATGTAGTCTCAGGGTGGGCATCGAACTCACAGTGATCCTCCTACCTCTGTCTCCCAAGTGCTGGGATTAAAGGCATGTGCCACCACGCCCAGCAGCTTTTTTTTTTTTTTAATTGTTGACAACTTCTTTAATAGTAGACAATATCCCATGGTACTTCCCTCCCTCCCCCCACTTTCCTCTTTAAAACTTCACTCTCCATCATATCCCCTCCCTCTCTCAATTAGTTTCTCATTTCAGTTTGATGTCATGGTCTTTTCCTCCTATTACGATGGTCTTGTGTAGGTAGTGTCAGGCACTGTGAGGTCATGGATATCCAGGCCATTTTGTGTCTGGAGGAGCACGTTGTAAGGAGTCCTACAGGCGCTATCCTGTGAAACCTAAGGACCTAGGTTCAACTCCCCTGAACCCATGTAAGCCAGATGCACATGGTGGAAATGCATCTGGAGTTTGTTTGTAGTGGCTAGAGGCCCTGCCACACCCATTCTCTCCCTCAATCTCTCTCTCTAAGAAATAAATAAAATTAAAATATTAAAAATATTTTATTTATTTGAGAGAAAGACAGAAAGAGGCAGAGAGAATGGGTGCACCAGGGCCTCTAGTCACTGGAAACAAATTCCAGAAGCATGTGCCACCTTGTGCATCCGGCTTATGTGTATATGGGGATTTGAACCTGGATCCTTAAGCTTCTTAGGCAAGTGCCTTAACCACTTAGCAATCTCTACAGCCCCATTTCTTTTGTTTTCCTTCCTTCCTTTTTTTTTTTTTTTTTTTTTTTTTTTTTTTTTTTTTTTGAGGCTTAGGTCTTACTCTAGCTCAGGCTGACCTGGAATTCATTATGTAGTCTCAGGGCCTCATTCCTTTTTTTTTTTTTTTTTTTCAATTTAATTTTATTATTTTATTTTATTTTATTTTTTTGGTTTTGCGAGGTAGGGTCTCACTCTGGTCCAGGCTGACCTGGAATTAACTATGTAGTCTCAGGGTGGCCTTGAACTCTTGGCGATCTTCCTACCTCTGCCTCCCGAGTGCTGGGATTAAAGGCGTGTGCCACCACACCTGGCTCTTTTTTTTAAATTTTATTTATTCATTTATTTGCAAGCAGAGAGAGAGAGAGAGAGAGATAGAAGAGAGGCAGACAGAGAATGGGTACGCCAGGGCCTCTAGCCACTGCAAACGAACTCCAGATGCATGTGCCCTTTGTGCATCTGGCTTTACATGGGCCCTGGAGAATCGAACAGGGATCCTTTGGTTTTGCAGGCAAACACCTTAACCACTAAGCAATCTCTCCAGCCCCCATTCCTTTTGTTTTTAAGGCATGGTCTCACTCTAGCCCAAGTTGGCTTCAAATTCAGGTGATCCTCCTGCCTCAGCCTCTCCAGTGTTGGGATTATAGACGTAAGCCACCACACCCAGCATTTATTTTTTATTTTTTTGGTTTTTCTTTCTTTTTTAAAAAATGTTGTTTATGTGGGGAGGGAGGGAAGTACCATGGGATATTGTCTACAATTAAAGAAATTGTCAATAAAAAATTTTTGTTTATTTTTATTTGTTTATTTGAGAGCGACGGAGAGAGAGGGAGAGAGAGAGAGAGAGAGAAAGAGAGAGAGGGAGGGAGAATGAGTGCACCAGGGTAAATGAACTCCAGATGCATGCGCCACCTTGTGCATCTGGCTTACATGGGTACTGAGGAATCAAGCCCGAACTGGGGTCCTTAGGCTTCACAGGCAAGCACTTAACAGCTAAGCCATGTCTCCAGCCCAATTTTTTGTTTTTTTGAGGTACTGTCTCACTTTAGCCCAGGCGGACCTCAAATTCACTATATAGTCTTAGGCTGGCTTAGAACTCACAGCGATCCTTCCTCCTACCTTGGCCTCCCAAATGCCAGGATTAAAGGCCTATTCCACCATACCTGGACACATCCAGCTTAAATTTTTTTAAATTATTAAATTATTATATTTACTAAGGGAAGTACAGAGCCAAGGAAAAGCACCCATATGGCTTCAATCCCATGTAGAGGGCCTGGAAAAGTTGTAGAAAGAAAAGGGAGAAAAGAAAGTTTAAGGAGCTCCTGTCATGTAGGAAGTTGGAAGGGATAAAGGAGCCCCTGTGGAGAGTATGGGTTAGGGGGCTTTCCCTCCGCTCAATCTGGCTGGGCCTGGGCCAAGCCAGCCCGGGTCCAGCAGAGGGAAAAACTCGCCCACAGCTGGAAGTTCATTCGTGGTCAGAAAAAATAAATTTTTTTTTGAGACGGGCTATCATGTAGTCCAGGCTGGCCTGGAATTGGCTTTGTAGCTGACCTTGAACTCCTGATCCTAGGGCCTCTGCCTCCTATGTGCTGGGATGACAGGTGTGTGCTACCACACCTGGCTCTATTAGGCAATCCTGGGAAGTAATAAGACCTGGTGGTACAGCTCTATCTGTGAGCCCAGCCATCCTGCAGGCTGGAGCAGGGAGATTGAAAGGTGAGGGCCAGCCAGGGCCACTTAGTGGGGTCTTGTCACAAAAATCAGGAAATAAAAGCCGGGCGTGGTAGCACATACCTTTAATCCCAGTACTCGGGAGGCAGACATAGGAGGATCACAGTGAGTTCAAGGCCACCCTGAGAATACAGAGTGAACTCCAGTTCATCCTGAACTAGAGGGAGACCCTACCTTGAAAAACCAAAAAAAAAAAAAAAAAAAAAAAAGGAAAATAGCTTGGAGTGGTGGTGCAGGTGCATGCCTTTAATCCCAGCACTTGGAAGGCAGAGGTAGGTGGATCACTGTAAGTTCGAGGCCACTCTGAGACTACATAGTGAATTCAAAGTCAGCCTGAGCTAGAGTGAAACCCTACTTTGAAAAACAAAACTAAACAAAACAAAAAAATTAGGCAAATGCTTTTAACCTCTGAGCTATCTCTCTAGCCCCTCAAAATCAAAAGTGAAGCCAAGCTTGGTAGCTTCAGGTCTGTCATCCCAGCCCTTAGGAGAGGTTGGGACAGGAGGATTGCCAAGAGTTCTGATTAGCCTAGGCCATATAGTGAGTTCCATATGGGTAGCCTGTGCTGTAGAGTGAGGCCTTGTTTCAAAAAATGTAAAAATAGGGCTGGAGAGATGGCTTAGCAGTTAAGGCACTTGCCTGCAAAGCCAAAGGACCAAGTTTTGATTTCCCAGGACCCACTTAAGCCAGATGCACAAGTTAGCACATGCATCTAGAGTTTGTTTGCAGTGGCTGAAGGCCCTTGTACACCCATTTTCTCTATCTGCCTCTCTCTCTCAAATAAATAAATAGATATTTTTTTTGTTTTCTGATGTAGGGTCTCACACTAGCAAAAAATGGATAATTTTTTTTTAAAGAGGGGTTAAGCAGATGGCTCAGTGGTTAAAAGTAATTGCTTGCAGGGCTGGAGAGATGGATTAGTGGTTAAGGTGCTTGCCTGGGAAACCTAAGAACCCAGGTTCAATTCCCCAGGACACATGTAAGCCAGATGCACAAGGTGGCACATGCATCTGGAGTTCATTTGCAGTGGCTAGAGTCCCTGGTGTGCCCATTCTCTCATTTCTCTTTCTCTCAAATAAATAAATAAAAATAAAAACAAGCCAGGCATGGTGGCGCATGCCTTTAATCCCAGTACTTGGAAGGCAGAGGTAGGAGGATTGCGGTGAGTTCAAGGCCAACCTGAGACTACACAGTGAATTCCAGGTCAGCCTGAGCTAGAGTGAAACTCTACCTCGAAAAACCAAAAATAAATAAATAAATAAATAAATAAATAAATAAATAAATAAATGTATGTATGTATGTATGTATATATAATATTTTTAAAGTAATGGCTTGCAAAGCCTGCAGACCCTGGTTTGATTCTTCAGTACCCATGTAAAGCCAGATGCACAATGTGGTCCATGTGTCTGGAGTTCATTTGCAATAGCTAGAGGCCCTGGTGTGCCCTTTCTTTCTCTCTTTCTCTATCAGCCTCTTTCTTTCTCTCTCAAATAAATAAAACTAAAATATTTAAAAACATATAAAAATATAAGAATAGGGCTGGGGAGATGGCTCAACAGTTAAAGATGCTTGCATGCAAAGCCTAATGGCCTAGGTTTGATTCCCCAGTGCCTATGTAAAGCTTGATGTGAAAAGTGTTACATGTATCTGGAGTTAGCAGAGGCAAGAGGCCCTGCTGTGCCTATATTCTTTCTCTCTCTTTCTCAAATAATTAAAAAATATTGATCTGGAGCCGGATGTGGTGGTGTACACCTTTAATCCCAGCACTCAGGAGGCAGATGTAGGAGGATTGCTGTGATTTGATGCCAGGCTGGGACTACATAGTGAATTCCAGGTCAGCCTGGGCTAGAGTGAGACCCTACCTGGTTAAAAAACAAAACAAGTGCCAGGCGTGGTGGTGCTCACCCTTAATTCCAGCATTGGGAGGCAGAGGTAGGAGAATTGCTGTGAGTTCGAGGCCAGCCTGAAAGTATATAGTGAAATTCCAGGCCAGCTTGGGCTAGAGTGAGACACTACCTTGAAAAACCAAACCAAATCAAACCAAACCAGCCAAGCAAACAAAGAAAAGAAAAGAAAAGAAAAGAAAAGAAAAGAAAAGAAAAGAAAAGAAAAGAAAAGAAAAGAAAAGAAAGGAAAAGAAAAGAAAAGAAAAACAAAAGAAACAAAATGTAAAAAGAATACCTAGCAATACCTTCGCAAGACCATCATAATAGAAGAAAAAGATGATGACTTCAAGCTGGGCGTGGTGGCGCACGCCTTTAATCCCAGCATTTGGGAGGCAGAGGTAGGAGGATCGCCGAGAGTTCGAGGCCACCCTGAGACTACATAGTTAATTCCAGGTCAGCCTGGACCAGAGTGAGACCCTACCTTGCAAAAACCAAAAAAAAAAAAAAAAAAAAAAAAAGATGATGACTTCAAATTAAAAGAGAGACTAATGGAGATTGGAGTTCTAAAGGGGAGGGGAGGGGAGGGGAGGGAAATATCATACGTTTTTTGTATGTAAGTATAGACATTGTCAATAAAAAAAGTAAAAAGAAGGGTTGAATCCAGGCATGGTGGTACATATCTTTAATCCCAGCGGTTGGGAGGTAGATATTGCTATAAATTCAAGGCCAGCCTGAGAATACAGAGGGAATTCCAGGTCAATCTGGGTTACAGCAAGACTCTACCTTGAAAAAAAAAATCAATAAGTAAAAAAGAGGAGCCGGGCATGGTGGTCACTATGTAGTCTCAGGGTGCCCTGGAACTCATGGTGATCTTCCTACCTCTGCCTCCTGAGTGCTGGGATTAAAGGCATGTACCACCAGGCAGGCTTTCAATAAAAGACTTAAAACAAAATAAATGAAAGAAAGAAAAGGAAACAAAGAAGGGTGGGCTGCAGTAAAAGATTTTCTTTTTTTTTAAAAGAAAGAAGGCTGGGTGTGATGGCGCACGCCACCTTCAATCCCAGCACTCAGGAGGCAGAGGTAGGAGGATTATCGTGAGTTCAAGGCCAGCCTGAGACTACATAGTGAAATCCAGATCAGCCTGGGCTAGAGTTAGACACTACCTAGAAAAATAAAAAAAATAAAATAAAATAAAAAAAGAAAGAAAAAAAGAAAAAAAGAAAGAAAAAGCTGGAGAGACAGATCTACAGTAGCATGCTTGCCTAGCATGTGGGGGTCCTGGTTCCATCCCAGCACCACAAAAATTCAATCAAACAAAAGAAAAAAATGGTGGCTGTTTCCAGCTATCAGGATTCACATGTCCTGTGTTGATGAGTGACATGACATCATGAAGCCTCACCCTTGCATGAGTGACATTCTCCTTAGGCCTTAGTCTTTTGGGTTGGATGGGTTTTTTTTTTGAGGCTTAGGTCTTACTCTAGCTCAGGCTGACCTGGAATTCATTATGTAGTCTCAGGGCCTCATTCCTTTTTTTTTTTTTTTTTTCAATTTAATTTTATTATTTTATTTAATTTTATTTTTTTGGTTTTGCGAGGTAGGGTCTCACTCTGGTCCAGGCTGACCTGGAATTAACTATGTAGTCTCAGGGTAGCCTTGAACTCTTGGCAATCTTCCTACCTCTGCCTCCCGAGTGCTGGGATTAAAGGCGTGTGCCACCACACCTGGCTCTTTTTTTTAAATTTTATTTATTCATTTATTTGCAAGCAGAGAGAGAGAGAGATAGAAGAGAGGCAGACAGAGAATGGGTACGCCAGGGCCTCTAGCCACTGCAAACGAACTCCAGATGCATGTGCCCTTTGTGCGTCTGGCTTTACATGGGCCCTGGAGAATCGAACAGGGATCCTTTGGTTTTGCAGGCAAACACCTTAACCACTAAGCAATCTCTCCAGCCCCCATTCCTTTTGTTTTTAAGGCATGGTCTCACTCTAGCCCAAGTTGGCTTCAAATTCAGGTGATCCTCCTGCCTCAGCCTCTCCAGTGTTGGGATTATAGACGTAAGCCACCACACCCAGCATTTATTTTTTATTTTTTTGGTTTTTCTTTCTTTTTAAAAAAATGTTGTTCATGTGGGGAGGGAGGGAAGTACCATGGGATATTGTCTACAATTAAAGAAATTGTCAATAAAAAATTTTTGTTTATTTTTATTTGTTTATTTGAGAGCGACGGAGAGAGAGGGAGAGAGAGAGAGAGAGAGAGAAAGAGAGAGAGGGAGGGAGAATGAGTGCACCAGGGTAAATGAACTCCAGATGCATGCGCCACCTTGTGCATCTGGCTTACATGGGTACTGAGGAATCAAGCCCGAACTGGGGTCCTTAGGCTTCACAGGCAAGCACTTAACAGCTAAGCCATGTCTCCAGCCCAATTTTTTGTTTTTTTGAGGTACTGTCTCACTTTAGCCCAGGCTGACCTCAAATTCACTATATAGTCTTAGGCTGGCTTAGAACTCACAGCGATCCTTCCTCCTACCTTGGCCTCCCAAATGCCAGGATTAAAGGCCTACTCCACCATACCTGGACACATCCAGCTTAAATTTTTTTTTTAATTATTAAATTATTATATTTACTAAGGGAAGTACAGAGCCAAGGAAAAGCACCCATATGGCTTCAATCCCATGTAGAGGGCCTGGAAAAGCTGTAGAAAGAAAAGGGAGAAAAGAAAGTTTAAGGAGCTCCTGTCATGTAGGATGTTGGAAGGGATAAAGGAGCCCCTGTGGAGAGTATGGGTTAGGGGGCTTTCCCTCCGCTCAATCTGGCTGGGCCTGGGCCAAGCCAGCCCGGGTCCAGCAGAGGGAAAAACACGCCCACAGCTGGAAGTTCATTCGTGGTCAGAAAAAATAAATTTTTTTTTGAGACGGGCTATCATGTAGTCCAGGCTGGCCTGGAATTGGCTTTGTAGCTGACCTTGAACTCCTGATCCTAGGGCCTCTGCCTCCTATGTGCTGGGATGACAGGTGTGTGCTACCACACCTGGCTCTATTAGGCAATCCTGGGAAGTAATAAGACCTGGTGGTACAGCTCTATCTGTGAGCCCAGCCATCCTGCAGGCTGGAGCAGGGAGATTGAAAGGTGAGGGCCAGCCAGGGCCACTTAGTGGGGTCTTGTCACAAAAATCAGGAAATAAAAGCCGGGCGTGGTAGCACATACCTTTAATCCCAGTACTCGGGAGGCAGACATAGGAGGATCGCAGTGAGTTCAAGGCCACCCTGAGAATACAGAGTGAACTCCAGATCATCCTGAACTAGAGGGAGACCCTACCTTGAAAAACCAAAAAAAAAAAAAAAAAAAAAGGAAAATAGCTTGGAGTGGTGGTGCAGGTGCATGCCTTTAATCCCAGCACTTGGAAGGCAGAGGTAGGTGGATCACTGTAAGTTCGAGGCCACTCTGAGACTACATAGTGAATTCAAAGTCAGCCTGAGCTAGAGTGAAACCCTACTTTGAAAAACAAAACTAAACAAAACAAAAAAATTAGGCAAATGCTTTTAACCTCTGAGCTATCTCTCTAGCCCCTCAAAATCAAAAGTGAAGCCAAGCTTGGTAGCTTCAGGTCTGTCATCCCAGCCCTTAGGAGAGGTTGGGACAGGAGGATTGCCAAGAGTTCTGATTAGCCTAGGCCATATAGTGAGTTCCATATGGGTAGCCTGTGCTGTAGAGTGAGGCCTTGTTTCAAAAAATGTAAAAATAGGGCTGGAGAGATGGCTTAGCAGTTAAGGCACTTGCCTGCAAAGCCAAAGGACCAAGTTTCAATTTCCCAGGACCCACTTAAGCCAGATGCACAAGTTAGCACATGCATCTAGAGTTTGTTTGCAGTGGCTGAAGGCCCTTGTACACCCATTTTCTCTATCTGCCTCTCTCTCTCAAATAAATAAATAGATATATTTTTTTGTTTTCTGATGTAGGGTCTCACACTAGCAAAAAATGGATAATTTTTTTTTAAGAGGGGTTAAGCAGATGGCTCAGTGGTTAAAAGTAATTGCTTGCAGGGCTGGAGAGATGGATTAGTGGTTAAGGTGCTTGCCTGGGAAACCTAAGAACCCAGGTTCAATTCCCCAGGACACATGTAAGCCAGATGCACAAGGTGGCACATGCATCTGGAGTTCATTTGCAGTGGCTAGAGTCCCTGGTGTGCCCATTCTCTCATTTCTCTTTCTCTCAAATAAATAAATAAAAATAAAAACAAGCCAGGCATGGTGGCGCATGCCTTTAATCCCAGTACTTGGGAGGCAGAGGTAGGAGGATTGCGGTGAGTTCAAGGCCAACCTGAGACTACACAGTGAATTCCAGGTCAGCCTGAGCTAGAGTGAAACTCTACCTCGAAAAACCAAAAATAAATAAATAAATAAATAAATATATGTATGTATGTATATATAATATTTTTAAAGTAATGGCTTGCAAAGCCTGCAGACCCTGGTTTGATTCTTCAGTACCCATGTAAAGCCAGATGCACAATGTGGTCCATGTGTCTGGAGTTCATTTGCAATAGCTAGAGGCCCTGGTGTGCCCTTTCTTTCTCTCTTTCTCTATCAGCCTCTTTCTTTCTCTCTCAAAAAAAATAAAACTAAAATATTTAAAAACATATAAAAATATAAGAATAGGGCTGGGGAGATGGCTCAACAGTTAAAGATGCTTGCATGCAAAACCTAATGGCCTAGGTTTGATTCCCCAGTGCCTATGTAAAGCTTGATGTGAAAAGTGTTACATGTATCTGGAGTTAGCAGAGGCAAGAGGCCCTGCTGTGCCTATATTCTTTCTCTCTCTTTCTCAAATAATTAAAAAATATTGATCTGGAGCCGGATGTGGTGGTGTACACCTTTAATCCCAGCACTCAGGAGGCACATGTAGGAGGATTGCTGTGATTTGATGCCAGGCTGGGACTACATAGTGAATTCCAGGTCAGCCTGGGCTAGAGAGAGACCCTACCTGGTTAAAAAACAAAACAAGTGCCAGGCGTGGTGGTGCTCACCCTTAATTCCAGCATTGGGAGGCAGAGGTAGGAGAATTGCTGTGAGTTCGAGGCCAGCCTGAAAGTATATAGTGAAATTCCAGGCCAGCTTGGGCTAGAGTGAGACACTACCTTGAAAAACCAAACCAAATCAAACCAAACCAGCCAAGCAAACAAAGAAAAGAAAAGAAAAGAAAAAAGAAAAGAAAAGCAAAACAAAAGAAACAAAATGTAAAAAGAATACCTAGCAATACCTTCTCAAGACCATCATAATAGAAGAAAAAAAAATGATGACTTCAAGCTGGGCGTGGTGGCGCACGCCTTTAATCCCAGCATTTGGGAGGCAGAGGTAGGAGGATCGCCGAGAGTTCGAGGCCACCCTGAGACTACATAGTTAATTCCAGGTCAGCCTGGACCAGAGTGAGACCCTTGCACCCAAAAAAAAAAAAAAAAAAAAAAAAAAAAAAAGATGATGACTTCAAATTAAAGAGAGACTAATGGAGATTGGAGTTCTAAAGGAGGGAGGGGGGAGGGGAGGGAAATATCATACGTTTTTGTATGTAAGTATAGACATTGTCAATAAAAAAAGTAAAAAGAAGGGTTGAATCCAGGCATGGTGGTACATATCTTTAATCCCAGCGGTTGGGAGGTAGATATTGCTATAAATTCAAGGCCAGCCTGAGAATACAGAGGGAATTCCAGGTTACAGCAAGACTCTACCTTGAAAAAAAAAATCAATAAGTAAAAAAGAGGAGCCGGGCATGGTGGTCACTATGTAGTCTCAGGGTGCCCTGGAACTCATGGTGATCTTCCTACCTCTGCCTCCTGAGTGCTGGGATTAAAGACATGTACCACCAGGCAGGCTTTCAATAAAAGACTTAAAACAAAATAAATGAAAGAAAGAAAAGGAAACAAAGAAGGGTGGGCTGCAGTAAAAGATTTTCTTTTTTTTAAAAAGAAAGAAGGCTGGGTGTGATGGCGCACGCCACCTTCAATCCCAGCACTCAGGAGGCAGAGGTAGGAGGATTATCGTGAGTTCAAGGCCAGCCTGAGACTACATAGTGAAATCCAGATCAGCCTGGGCTAGAGTTAGACACTACCTAGAAAAATAAAAAAAAATAAAATAAAATAAAAAAAGAAAGAAAAAAAGAAAAAAAGAAAGAAAAAGCTGGAGAGACAGATCTACAGTAGCATGCTTGCCTAGCATGTGGGGGTCCTGGTTCCATCCCAGCACCACAAAAATTCAATCAAACAAAGAAAAAATGGTGGCTGTTTCCAGCTATCAGGATTCACATGTCCTGTGTTGATGAGTGACATGACATCATGAAGCCTCACCCCTTGCATGAGTGACATTCTCCTTAGGCCTTAGTCTTTTGGGTTGGATGGGTGGGACTGTGAGTGGATTTGCTTTATGCCCACCAATACTGTCAATTAAAGTTTACTAAATGATTTAAAGACTTTCAGGAGCTGCTCATTTTATGAAAGAGAAACAGATGCCCTTTCCTCCTAATGGTTATCACTGGTGTTTCTTTTTTCTTTCTTTCCCTCCCTTCCCTCCTTCCTTTTTCTTCCTTTCTTTCTTTCTTTCTTTCTTTCTTTCTTCTTTCTTCTCTCTCTCTCTTTCTTTCTTTCGTTTCTTCTTCTTTTTTTTTTTTGGTTTTTTTGATGTAGGGTTTCACTCTAGTCCAGGCTGACCTGGAATTCACTATGTAGTCTCAGGGTGGCCTTGAACTCATGGTGATCCTCCTACCTCTGCTTCCAAGTGCTGGGATTAAAGGCGTGTGCCACCATGCCTGGCTCTTTTTTTTAAAAAAATATTTATTTTTATTTATTTGACAGAAAGAGGTTGAGAGAGAGAGGAGAATGGGTGCTCCAGGGCCTCCAGGCACTGCAAACAAACTCCAGAGGCATGTGCCACCTTGTGCATCTGGCTAACTTGGGTCCTGGGGAATCAAACGTGGGTCCTTTGGCTTTGCAGGCAAATGCGTTAACCACTAAGCCATCCCTGCAGCCCTCCGGTGTTTCTCATAGGGAATGGTCCTTAAAGCCCAGAAAGTGCTAGATGGTACACAGGGACACCCTAGATCCACAGAAAAAGCTGGCTCTTGCTTTATTTTATGTGGTAGCTTTTGTAGACATTAATACTTTGTTTCATTGGTTTCAATCTGCTTTTTTTTTGTTGTTGTTGTTCTTTTATTCAAGGTAGGGTCTTACTCTAGCCCAGGCTGACCTGGAATTCAGTCTTAGGGTGGCCTTGAACTCACAGCAATCCTCCTACCTCTGCCTCCAGAGTGTTTTTAGTTTTCTTTTTCTTTTTTTCTTTTTTTTTTTTTTTTTTTTTTTTTTTTTTTTTTTTTTTTTTTTTTTTTGAGCTAGGGTCTTGCTGTAGCTCAGGCTGACCTGGAATTCACTGGAATTCTCAGGTTGGCCTCAAACTCATGGCAAGCAATCCTCCTACCTCTGCCTCCCAGGTGCTGGGATTAAAGGTGAGAGGCACTATGCCTGGCTAGGAGTGTTCGTTTTTTTCAGACAGGGTCTCATGTATCCCAAGCTGGCCTTAAAACTAGAAGCCGTCCTCCTGCTTCAGTCTCTGGAATGCTGGGATGACAGTCATGCCTCACCATGCCCGGTTTGGCCTCCTTATTCTAACCTTATTCTCACCTGGAGACTCTACCTTCCTGTCATTTCTTAGACCTTGTCATGGCATTGGTCTTACCTGGTTAATGTCCCTATCTCAGAGATACTTAGTCACATCTGTTGAGCAACCCCCTCTTTTTTTCTTTTTTAGTCAGGGTCTTACTTTTAACCCAGACTGACCTGGAGCTCACTCTATACCCAAGCTGGCCTCAAACTCATGGCGATCCTCCTGCCTCAGCATCCAGAATGTTGGGATTATAGGTGTAACTCACCATTCTGAATTTTAAATTTCCTCTTCCACGTAAGGTCTCATATTCCTGGTGTTGGGGATGAAGACTTGGATGTCATTGAAGGGTTAAGACGAGACACCAAGCATAGCTTGTAAAAGCCCAAAACTGAGTTGGCCATGGTGGCACACATCTGTCATCCTAGTTCTGGGGAGATGGAGGAAGGAGGATCAGGAGTTCAAAGTCAGCCTAGGCTACATAGTGAGTTCTAGGCCAGCTTGGGCTACATGAGACCCTGTTTCAAAAACCAACAGGAAAAAAAAACCATGGAAAATGGAACTTTTATCTTTCTGCTTTCTGGCCTCCAGGCTCCTTGCTGTGATTGAGAGCAAAGTCTTCTAGTGGCCTCTGAAGTCTTATATGTCACCCTTCTATTCTAATAACTCCCCAACCGGGGTCCTAGGCCTCCTTCCTGTCTCCCACCCCACTACCCACCAAGCCTTCTCCCTCCCACATCCATGTGTCCCCAGCCTAGAATATCCTTTCTGCCCAGCCACCTTCATGGCCCTATGTGATCTCACCCGCTATGTATATTTAAGTCTCTTTGCCTGGTCCCCAGTACAAGCATTTACCCTCCTGGACACCACCGGAAACGCTGGACCTGGGGAGTATGCCTTGTCTACTATTGAAGGTCCCCCAAGCTTTAAGATCCCTGTCCCTCTAGCTACTTTTGTGTGGGTCACACGTGTGCCCGCCAAGAATGACCACGATGGAGCTGGCCTTGGCCAGGATGGAGCTGGCCGGTGGAGGGGGCAGGGCAGCCTTGTCTGCCTGGACAGCCGGAGAGAGAAGGCGGGAAAATGAGGCGGCAAGCACCAAGGAACAGGCCCTATGGGTGAATAGGGTGGGGAGCACGGTGTGTGGGGGGGTCCTGAAGTCAGTGGATAGTGGGGTGATCAGACGAAATACCGGGTGCAGGCTTTCCGGCTGTGGCCCCAGTGTATGGACCTGAATCTATGGTTTTAGTTCCACGGTCAAGGAGTGTCCAGCGATGGGGACGCGGGCATAGTGTGGGGGGGTCCCTAGGGCTGCAGGGGTCCAGGCTTCCTGGGTAGGCCTGTCGCACCCAGCAGAGCGCGCCAGGGCGGGCTCGGGTGGGGCCCTGGTCCGCGGGGCGGGGTTGGGGTGCCGGGGAGGTGGGGGCGCCCCCACCGGGTGTCTCTTCCCGCCACTGCGCCAGCCAATCAGTACACAGAATCCCGTACCCCTCCCCTGCAACGACCAAACGCCGCGTTTTCGCGGGAAAAAAAATCAGAGCAGCCGGCCAGGGTGGCAGCAGGTCAGGAGACTCGCGAGCGTTCCGGCTCCCACTCAGGTCGGCGTGGGGTGTCTTCGCTCCCCACTCCCCCTTCCCCGGCCGAGCCAGGCACGCAGGCAGGAGAGTGGGTCGTGGCGGCGGGAAAGGTGAGTGACAGGCGCTGGGCGCGCGGCTCTGCTCGCGCTCCGGACGCCGCGAACTCGGTGGAACTTTCCCCAGACTCGCCACGCGCCGAGCGCGAGGACACATGCGTGCCCCGGAGCGAGTCCCATCGCCGGGCTCCTTTCGGCGCGGCCAGTTCAGGCTCGGGCTTGCGGAGCCCCGTGGGGCCCCGCGGGCGGGTGGGTGGGGGAGGGCGGCGGGCCGCGGGCCGCGGAGGGAGGGTGTCAAGCTCCGCGCCTGCGCGCGGGGCTCCCCGCGATTCAATTGTCGCGCCGAGCCGGATTTCGCGCGCCCTGCGCTCCCTGGGCGCGCCTGGGCCAATCGCTGGCGAGGAGGGCGGGGCGTCGTGGACCGTCTCAGCCAATAAAAAGCAGCTGAAGTGAAAGGGGCGGGACTCGGAGAGCGCGGCCTCCGGGTCGGTCCCCGCGGCAGCGGCGGTGGTTGGGGCGTGGGCAGGGGTCTGTGTGTCTAGTGCGGGAGGACAGGAGGTCCCCAAAGGTCGAGAATTGGGGTACGGGGTGGGGAAAGTCGAGGTGAGTTTCAGGACGCATGTGAGTGTGGGGGTGTCCGGGACCGAGCGGTCGGTTGCCATGGCCACTGAGGGGGTCAGGTCGTTTTGCGCACGCGCGTGGGGCTGTCCCAGGACTTCAGGGGGAGTCCGGAATGGGGTCCTGTCTTCCATGGGAAACTTTTTTTCTGCTTCCTTTTGAAACTTGACAAGTTCTGATCCCACTTTGGACTTTGGGGATTTTTTCTATGAATGAGTGAGTGAATGAATGAATGAGTGAGCAGCTGCAGCCACTTCTAGCATGGCAAGGGCCTCTCGCCTAGCCTGGGTGTTGATTTCCTTCTTTGACTTTTTCCTTTAAGGCTTAATGTTTTGAGGCAGAGTCCCACTGTAGCCCAGGCTGGCCTGGAACTCACAACAATCCTTCTGCCACAGTCTTTGGAGTGCTGGGATGACAGGCCTGAGCCTCCACACCTAGCTGCTTACCCTTTTTAATTTATTTTTAAATATTTATTTATTTATTTATTGGTTTTTCGAGGCAGGGTCTCACTCTAGCTCAGGCTGACCTGGAATTCACTATTTAGTCTCATTTCAAGGTGGTCTCAAACTCACAGCGATCCTCCTACCTCTGCCCCCAGAGTGCTGGGATTAAAGGCGTGTGCCAGGCCGGGCTGCTTTCCCTTTTTTAAAATTATTATTTCTTGAGGCAGAGTCTCACTGTAGCTCAGGCTAATCTGGAACTCAGTCTCTAGCTCAGGCTGGCCTCGCCCCGCCTCGAACTCACAGTGATCACCTGTTTCAGCCGCCCAGTGCTGGGATGACAGGTGTGAGCCACCACATCCCCCTCCTTTCCCTTTTGGAAAGCATGGTAGGGTACCTTGGCTCCTCAGCGCCCCCATCCCTGAACTCACCCTCACTTGCTGCTCATTAAAGCATTAGGGCCTTAATTTCCTCAACCTGGTGAGAGCTGACCCTGTATGGGGACCATACAGGGAGTTACAGAAGCAGCTGGGATCCCATGGCCTGGTGTGGTAGTGTGCCTCATCACCCCGCTTCCCTTTCCCTCCATCCCACAGCATCAGCACCATGTGGGTCCAGGTTCGCACCATGGATGGGAAGGAGACCCACACAGTGGACTCGCTGTCCAGGCTGACAAAGGTACAAGAGTTGAGGCGGAAGATTCAAGAACTGTTCAACGTGGAGCCTCATCTGCAAAGACTATTTTACAGGGGCAAACAGGTAAGCCCGCCTCTTGAGGGACAAGGTTCCCTATCTGCCTGCCACCTTTGTTTGGTTTTTATTTTTATCCTTATTTTCTTGTTTTTTTGAGATAGGGTCTCTAACCCAGGCTGACCTCGTATTCACTCTGTAGTCCAGGCTGGCTTTGAGTTCACAGCAATCTGATCCTCCTACCTCAACCTTCCCAGAGTGTGCCACCAGGCCTGGCTACCTTTGTTTTGCTGATCCAGGCACCCTAGCAAATTTGTCCTCCTCCCCCACCCTGTTGTCAGGTTGGAAGAAGTCTTTGAGAAACCTCAGATGCCTGAGGACAAAGGCAGGTTCGCGCACATCACAATCAGAAGCCAGGGAGGCAGCTGGCGCACTGCTCACTAGCGCCTGGGCTTTTGCACGTGTGTCTTTATATGTCTCTATATGTCTTTTTACACATTTCATTTCTGATAGTCCTGGCTTGTATCCATGAAACATCAAACCCTGTGGAGTTTTCTGGAAACAAGGATTAATTTAGCGAAACTGCTTCAAGATGGTGTACTTGCCTCAGGAGTTTGTTCCACTCAGCCCTGTGATGAGCCCGTGGGGTGGGATGGGTTCTGTGCTCTCTCTGGGCCCTTTGTGGCCCAGCTGCCCACACTGTGGCAATTTATTGTGGGCACCTGGGGCTTTCTTGGGGGGGTGGTGGCACATGTTGGCAGTGGGTCTCAGGGGGAGTGAGATGGTTAAGAGGTGTAGGCCCTTGCAAGGTTGGCTCTAGCTGGTCTGGGGTTGGGTTGAAGCAAGACTTTAGTCCTAGTGGATCAAAGGAGCCCTTTGGGTGCCCTGCACTCGACTTTGTTGCTGATCCTGGGCACTGCTGCCCTCTGCTGCCCAGGTCTGAAAACATGCTATGCCCTAGACCCTGCTTTTGCATGTGGGCAGGATCCGGGTAGCTTTCCCCAATCCAACCCAATGATTAATTTCTTGGATTTGGTGCACCATGGTGTCCTCAGACGACACTCTTGTCTGGGGATAGGCAGCCGGCTTTGAGAACTTGGGGAGCAGTTAGTCCATGAGTACACAATATCTGATGCCTCCCCTCCCCCCACATACACACAAACACAGTGACTTCCTTAGGTGACACCAGGCACTTAGCCTGTTGGCTCCATGGTGTCTTTCAAGGCATAGTTTCTGACTGTCAGTACTTGGCCATGTCCATGCATGGTGTATTGGACTCAAAAGTTCCCAGGAGCCAGTCTTATCGAATGCCTGCCCTGTGCCAGGCATTGAGCTCACCTTAGACATGTGAACATGCCTACCATGTGGTTTAACCTTTATCTCTCCTTGGTCCCACCTTTGTCATGTCTGCTCAGTCAAGCCACTTCAAAAGAATGGTGGGCACTTTCACAGCTTCCCCCAAATGCTCTTCTGTTTGCTTGTTTCTTTTTTTGGAGATCTGTTCTTATGTAGCCCAGGCTGGCCTTGAATTTTTTTTTTTTTTTTTCCCGAGGTAGGGTTTCACTCTAGCTCAGTCTAACCTGGAATTCACTATGTAGTCTCAGGGTGGCCTTGAACTCATGGTGATCCTCCTACCTCTGCCTCCCGAGTGCTGGGATTAAAGGCGTGTGCCACCATGCCCGGCCTGGCCTTGAATTCTTGATTCCCTTGCCTGTACCTCTTCAGAGCTAGAATGATAGGCATGCACCAGTATGCCTGGTTTATGTGGATGAATCCAGGGCTTTTGCATTTACCGGGCAAGTGCTCTTCTTCCAGTCCCAGCTGGGTTGCATCTTTTTTTTTTTTTTTTTTTTTTTTTGGGGATGTGGTTTAAGGTAGGGTGTCACTCTAGCTCTGGCTGACCTGATTCACTATGTAGTCTCAGGGTGGCCTTGAACTCACAGGGATCCTCTACCTTTGCCTCCCGAGTGCTGGGATTAAATGAGTGTGCCACCATGCCCAACCTTTTTTTTAAAAATTTTATTATTTATTTGCAAGCAGAGAGAGAGATAGAAGAGAGGCAGAGAGAGAATGGGCACACCAGGGCCTCTAGCCACTGCCAACAAACTCTAGATGTATGTGCCCCTTGTGCATCTGGCTTATGTGGGTCCTGGAGAATTGAACCAGGATCCTTTGGCTTTGCAGGCAAACACCTTAACCGCTAAGCCATCTCTCCAGCCCAGCTTTCATTTTTTTAACAGTTAATTTTTAATAAATATATATACATTAATTTTTGTTTATTTTTTATTTATTTGAGAGCAACAGACAGAGAGAAAGAGGCAGATAGATAGAGAATGGGCACTCCAGGGCCTCCAGCTAAGCCATCTCTCCAGGCATTTTTAATTTTTTTTTAAAATTTAAATTTATTTATTTGAGAGAGAGAATGGGCTACTACAAACGAACTCCAGATGTGTGTGCCCCTTGTGCATCTGGCTTACGTGGGTCCTGGGGAGTCGAACCTGGTCTTTTGGCTTTTCAGGCAAGTGCCTTAACTACTAAGCCATCTTTCCAGCCTTTTTTTTTTTTTTTTTGGTTTCTCGAGGTAGAGTCTCACTCTAGCTCAGGCTGACCTGGATCTCATTCTGTAGTCTCAGAGTGGCCTCGAACTCACAGCGATCCTCCTACCTCTGCCTCCCGAGTGCTGCTGGGATTAAAGGCGTGTGCTACCACGCCCGGCTTTTTTTTTTTTTTTGAGGCAGGGTCTGACTCTAGCCCAGGCTGACCTGGAACTCACTCTGTAGCCCTGAACTCATGGTGATCCTCCTACCTCAGCTGGGCTGGTATTAAAGGTGTATATCACAACATCTGGCTGTACCTTTTAATTTCGTCAGCTTTGGTTGGATTTGAACCCTGAACTTTGGTTTCAAAGAGCCAGCCCAAGGCTGGTTAGGTCCGCCCTCTCCCCCCTGCAGCTCTTGCAGTTGGGAAAACAGCCTATTGCCCATTGCGCCAGGCTGCCACTTCTGGTCCCTGTCCTCTGTCTCGCCCCCATGTGGTGGCTTTGTCAGGGAGCCTGTGATGGCTTCCGCTTTCCAGATAGGGGCGCCAACCTCAGCCATGATGTCATTTCCCTGTGGGGAGGCGTGCACAGGACACAGGAGGGGGGGGACGGGCCCAGAGCAGCATAAATTTTGCATAGCATTGGCTGGTAGGGACTTGAAGGGGTGGGAGGGGACTGTTCCTACAGAGGTTCTTTCCCTTCCTTGGCTTGGTGGCCTCAGGTCCTATAGAACTTCAGAGCAGAACCAGCAGCTGTTATCGGGAAGTGGGGTGTCCTGTGGCTGAATGGGGCGGGTATATCATACTCCTTTAAGTGGTGGATATGTGGGAGGGCCAGCCTAGCAAAAGCCCAAGAGACTTCTGGCAGCCTGGTTTTGTTGTGAAATTGCCTAGCCATTAAAATAACAATAGCCTTTGCCAGGCTCTGGTAGTGCCCACCTTATCACTGGGTCTTTCCAAGTCTCTGCTTTGGTCAGTGACACCAGTCTTAGCTCCAAGGTGTGATGGTGGCTAGCTAGTAGGCTGGACATGGGGCTCACGCCTGGTTCATGTCATAATAAAAGCCCTGAAAGTCAGTCCTGGCTCACATGCACACAGGGCCTGTTCCTTCTCTGTTGGCTTTCTGGGCCCTGCTGGGTGCTGAGTGCAGTCTGCAGGCTCCACCTGCTCCTTGCCAGGAGTTCCCCCAGTGTGACCCCTGTGCTCCCCCAGTGTGTATCCCCTGGGGGCAGAAGCAACACCCCCCCTCTTGACAACTGCTAATTTAGAAGATATTTTATGTGGGGAACATGGCTGCCTTTGCCTGGCTTTTCTCCAAGGCTACATTAGTAGATATTATCAGTTAGGGGGCCTGGAGATGGTGGAGTAAATGTGGCTTGTCACAGGGCCACCACCAGTCAGGTGACAAACAGAACAACTCTATCCAGAGGCATGTCCTATGGCTGTGTAAGGGAGGGTCCCCCATTGCCAGGGTCAGCCACATGGAGGGACATCTGCCCAGCCAGGTTCTGGAGGGAATGTTTGTGACTGGGGATTGAAGCCAACAGAGCCACCCATGGGTGTGGCCACATGGTGGTTCCTGTCCAGCTGATGGGCAGGCGACTTTTTCTTTCTTTTTTTTTTTTTTTGGTTTTGCAAGGTAGGGTCTCACTCTGGTCCAGGCTGACCTGGAATTAACTATGTAGTCTCAGGGTGGCCTCGAACTCTTGGCGATCCTCCTACCTCTGCCTCCTGAGTGCTGGGATTAAAGGCGTGCGCCACCACGCCCAGCTTCTTTCTTTTTTTATTTGAGGGAGAAGCAGAGAGAGGGAGGGAGAGAGAATGAGAATGGGTATGCCAGGGCCTTTAGCCACTGCAAACGAACTCTATACTCATGTACCACCTTGTGCATCTGGCTTATGTGGGTCCTAGGGAATCGAACCTAGGTCCTTTAGCTTTGTAGGCAAGCGCCTTAACCACTAAGCCATCTCCCCAGCCTTCTTTCTTTTTTTTGGTTTCCCAGGTAGGGTCTCACTCTAGCTCAGGCTGACCTGGAATTCACTATGTAGTCTCAGGGTGGCCTCGAACTCTCGGTGATCCTCCTACTTGCCTCCCAAGTGCTGGGATTAAAGGCATGCACCATCATGCCTGGCTGGCTGGCTGGCTTTCTTTCGTTTTCCTTTTTTTTGGTTTTCCAAGGTAGGATCTCTTTCTAGCCCAGGCCAACCTGGAGTTCACTCTGTAGTCTCAGAATGGCCTTGAACTCAGGGCAATACTCCTACCTCTTCCTCCCAAGTGCTGGGATTAAAGGTGTGTGCCACCAAGCCAGGCCGTGTGACCATTTTTTCATGGTGACAGTTGAAGTTTCCTTAACTCACGGACACACTTGTCAGCATATTCATGTCATGTGCCATATCACAGCAGATGATATGGCCTGGGGACTTAGTCATCACTAAGTGACACATGCTTGTGCTTAGCTTTTTAAAAAATATTTTACTTATTAGAGAGGGAGAATGGGCCTGCCAGAACCTTTAGTCACTGCAAACAAATTCTAGATGCATGTGCCACCTTGTGCATCTGGCTTATGTGGGCACTTAAACCTAGGTCCTTAGGCTTCACAGGCAAGGGCCTTAACCTCTAAACCATCTCTCCAGCTCCCCCTTTTTTTTTTTTTTTTTTTGGTACATGTATGGTATGTTTACGTGCTTAAGTGCTTGTGCTTATTGCTGCCAGAGGTCAATATCTGGTGTTTGCTCACTCTTTGCTTTGTTTTGTGAGACAGGGTCTCAGTGAACTTGGAGCTCACTGAGTAGGCCAGACTGACTTGCCATAGAGCCCCAGGGACCCTCGTGTCTCAATCTCCCCAGTGCCTGGTATTACAAGCACACATCACTATGCCCTGCTTTTCCGTGGATGCCAGGGGATTTGAACTCAGGTACCCATGCTTGCATGACATGGCAAGCAGTTTACCCAAAAAACTCAAACCATTCAGCACAGGGCAAGCTCCTCCCACTCTACCCTCCCTGTCCCTATGGTGACCTGGCCTCTTCTGGAGGATTGTAGCTGTGTGCTGGCTCTTGAGAGTCTCACTAGCTCAGGCTGACCTGAAATTCACTCTGTAGTGCCAGGCTGGCCTCAAACTCATAGTGATCCTCCTACTTCTGCCTCCCCAGTGCTAGGATTAAAGGCGTGCGCTCTTTATGTCAGTTGTGCACACCATGTATGCCCTTCTGTGTTATAAATTTTTGTTTGTTTTTGGTTTTTGAGGTAGGGTCTCGCTCTAGCCCAGGCTGACCTGGAATTCACAATGTAGTCTCAGGGTGGCCTTGAACTCACAGTGATCCTCCTACCTCTGCCTCCTGAGTGCTGGGACTAAAGGCATGTGCCACCACGCCTGGCTGTGTCATGAATTTTTCATTTCATACTCTGCTGGGTTTGTGGAAACACTGGTGCTTTGTTCTTGAGACTTCAAAACTGGCCTGGTGACCGCTTGCTCTGGGAGTTACCATCCATTCAAATTTACCTGCCTCTTGCCTCCTTTTTCTATTTTCCTCCAGGGATGGTCTCAACTCAGGGCAATACTCCTACCTCTTCCTCCCAAGTGCTGGGATTAAAGGTGTGTGCCACCAAGCCAGGCCGTGTGACCATTTTTTCATGGTGACAGTTGAAGTTTCCTTAACTCACGGACACACTTGTCAGCATATTCATGTCATGTGCCATATCACAGCAGATGATATGGCCTGGGGACTTGTAGTCATCACTAAGTGACACATGCTTGTGCTTAGCTTTTTAAAAAATATTTTACTTATTAGAGAGGGAGAATGGGCCTGCCAGAACCTTTAGTCACTGCAAACAAATTCTAGATGCATGTGCCACCTTGTGCATCTGGCTTATGTGGGCACTTAAACCTACCTAGGTCCTTAGGCTTCACAGGCAAGGGCCTTAACCTCTAAACCATCTCTCCAGCTCCCCCCTTTTTTTTTTTTTGGTACATGTATGGTATGTTTACGTGCTTAAGTGCTTGTGCTTATTGCTGCCAGAGGTCAATATCTGGTGTTTGCTCACTCTTTGCTTTGTTTTGTGAGACAGGGTCTCAGTGAACTTGGAGCTCACTGAGTAGGCCAGACTGACTTGCCATAGAGCCCCAGGGACCCTCGTGTCTCAATCTCCCCAGTGCCTGGTATTACAAGCACACATCACTATGCCCTGCTTTTCCGTGGATGCCAGGGGATTTGAACTCAGGTACCCATGCTTGCATGACATGGCAAGCAGTTTACCCAAAAAACTCAAACCATTCAGCACAGGGCAAGCTCCTCCCACTCTACCCTCCCTGTCCCTATGGTGACCTGGCCTCTTCTGGAGGATTGTAGCTGTGTGCTGGCTCTTGAGAGTCTCACTAGCTCAGGCTGACCTGAAATTCACTCTGTAGTGCCAGGCTGGCCTCAAACTCATAGTGATCCTCCTACTTCTGCCTCCCCAGTGCTAGGATTAAAGGCGTGCGCTCTTTATGTCAGTTGTGCACACCATGTATGCCCTTCTGTGTTATAAATTTTTGTTTGTTTTTTGGTTTTTCGAGGTAGGGTCTCGCTCTAGCCCAGGCTGACCTGGAATTCACAATGTAGTCTCAGGGTGGCCTTGAACTCACAGTGATCCTCCTACCTCTGCCTCCTGTGCTGGGACTAAAGGCATGCGCCACCACGCCTGGCTGTGTCATGAATTTTTCATTTCATACTCTGCTGGGTTTGTGGAAACACTGGTGCTTTGTTCTTGAGACTTCAAAACTGGCCTGGTGACCGCTTGCTCTGGGAGTTACCATCCATTCAAATTTACCTGCCTCTTGCCTCCTTTTTCTATTTTCCTCCAGGGATGGTCTCCCTCTACACAGGCTGACCTGGAACTCACTATGTGAGTCTAGGCTGGTCTCAAACTCACAGCAATCCTCCTATATCTGACTCTTAAGTGCTGGGATTAAAAGTATGTTCTATGACATCCAGCTGTTTCTGTTTTTTTTTTTTTTTTTTTTTCTCCCCAAGGTGGGTTCTCACCCCCTCTCAGGCTGACCTTGTACTCTTGCCTCCACCTCCCAAGTGCTAAGGTGACAGGCATGTGCTACCGTGTGATTCATGAACCCCTATCCCTGAGCACCAGCCCTGGTTTTAATGTATTTTTCTTTTTTAACCCCCAAGGTAGGGTCTCACACTATCCCAGGCCAGTCTGGAACTCACTATGTAGTCTCAGGGTAGCCTTGAACACAACGCCTGGCTTAATGTTTTCTTTTTGATGGTGCTGGGATGAACCCAGGGCCTCCTGCATGCTAGGTGAGCCCTACCCACTGAGCACCAGCCCTAGGTGTTTTTTTTTTTTTTTTGGTTTTTCGAGGTAGGGTCTCTAGCTGAGGCTGACCTGGAATTCACTATGTAGTCTCAGGGTGGCCTTGAACTCACAGTGATCCTCCTACCTCTGCCTCCCAAGTGCTGGGATTAAAGGTGTGCACTACAATGCCAAGCATCTCTTCTCTTCTTTTTAAAAAATATTTTATTTATTTGAGTGTGTATCTGGCTTACATGGGTCCTGGGGAATAGAACCTTTTTGGCTTTGCAGCAAGTGCAAAAACTGCTAAGCCATCTCTCCAGCCCTTATGTTCTCTTTTTTGTGGTGTTGGGATGAACACAGTGCCTTGTGTATGCTAGGTGAGCTCTCTACCATTGAACTACAGCCATAACCTACATTCAGATATTTTATTTCACTTGTGAGACCTCCAGAATTGTGGGGATGAGGACGGATGAAGATGGGCAGACTGGGTTTTGTTTGTTCTGAGGCAGGATCTCATTAGCCCAGGCTGAGTGGAACCCACTCTGTAGCAGCCCTAGGCTGGCCTCCTACCAAAGTCTCTCTATTGTTGGGATTAAAGGCCTGTGCCACCACGCCCAGCTAATTTTTAAGGGTCAGACACCGAGGTGAGGTGTGACTGTCTCCCACACATTGTATAAACACCTTCCATGGTTGCAGGTTGGAATCTTAGGCCTTTGGAAAGGAACCTAGATTTGGAATGTCTTGTTACCATAATGGACAGATGGCCATGGGGTGACTGGAGCCTGGCCTTGCTCCCAGGGTTTCTGAGGAGGCTGCCCAGCTTCCTAACCACATCCTGAGCAGGCTTGTACCTGCCCTCCATGGGGCCCTTATGGAAAGTTCCAGAAGGAGCATCAGAAAGCAGCCCAACCTGCCTTGTGAGTTATGACCTGACCTGGAGATAGAGCTAGGGCTGGCCAGGCCCCAGCTGTGTCCTTGCCAAATCCTGTATTTGTGCTCTGCCACATCCATGTGGCTTGTGGCCCAGCAAGCCATGGCCAGAGTGGTCTGGTCCAGTCCTGATACTTCAAGCCATGACTGGCAGCCTCTAGACCCACAGCTTACATGTCTAAGTAAGTCATTTCTTTTTTTTTTCCTTTTTTTAAAAAAAAATTATTTGAGAGAGAGAACGTATATAAGTGTACTAGGGCCTCCAGTCACTGCAAATGAACGCCAGGCACATATGCCACTTTGTGTATATGGCTTACGTGGGTCCTGGAGAATCGAACCTGGGTACTTTGGCTTTGTAGGCAAGCACCTTAACCGCTAGACCAACTCTCCAGCCCTCCCTCCCTCTTTCTTTTTTCTTTTTTTCTTTTTTTAAAAATATTTTTATTTATTTATTTGACAGAGAAAGAGAGAGGGAGAGAGAGAGAATAGGCATGCCAGGGCCTCCAGACACTGCAAATGAACTCCAGATGCATGTGCCCTCATGTCCATCTGGCTAACGTGGGTCCTGGGAAATCGAACCTGGGTCCTTTGGCTTTGCAGGCAAACGCCTTAACTGCTAAGCCATCCTTCCAGCCCTCTTTTTTCTTTTTAAAAAAATATTTATGTATTTGAGAGAGAGAGAATGAATGAATGAATGGGCATGCCAGAGCTTCCAGCCACTGCAAACCTTGTGCATCTGGCTTGTGTGGGTCCTGGAGACTCAAACCAGGATCCTTTGGCTTTGCAGGCTCTATTAAAGAGGGCCTCTTTTTTTTTTTTTTTTTTTTAAGAGAATCTGAGAGAAAGCCAGAGATAGAGAATGGGCACTCCAGCAGCCTCTCAGCTACTGAACAAACTCCAGACGTGTGTGGCCCCTTGTGGGCAAGTGTGGCATTGAGCCCTTGCGTCTGGCTAAACGTGGGACCTAGAGATTGGAACCAGTGTTCTTAGGCTTAGGCAGTTGCCTTAACCACTAAGCCATCTCTCCAGCCTGCCTCTTTTTTTTTTTTTAAAAGAAATGTTTTTATTTATTAGAGACAGAGAGAGAGATTGGGCGTGCTAGGGCTTCTAGCCACTGCAAACGAACTCCAGATTCATGTGCCACCATATGCATCTGGCTTACGTGGGACCTGGAGAATCGAACCTGGGTCCTTAGGCTTTGCAGGCATTCGCCTTAACTGCCTAGCCATCTTTCCAGCCCTCCTTTTTCTTTTTTTTCTTTTTTCTTTTTATTTTTATTTTTTATTGAGATGGGCGTGCCAGCAGTCTCTGAGCTGCTGCAAACAAAATCCAGATGTGTGCGCCCCCTTGTGGTCAAGTGCGGCATTGCGCTCTTGCATCACTGCATCTGGCTAAATGTGGGACCTGGAGATTAGAACCAGCATTCTTAGGCTTAGGAGGCAGGCGCCTTAGCCGCTAAGCCATCTCTCTCCAGCCCCTTTTTTTATTTTTTGAGGTAGGGTCTCACTCTGGTCCAGGTTGACCTGGAATAAACTGTCAGAGTGGCCTTGAACTCATGGTGATCCTCCTACCTCTGCCTCCTAAGTGCTGGGATTAAAGGCATGTGCCACCACGTCTGGCTTCCTCCTTTTTCTTTCTAAAAATTATTTGAGAAAGAGGCAAAGAGGGAGAGGTAGAGAGAGACAGAATGGGCATGTCAGGGCAGGCTTCTACAAACAAATTTCAGATGCATGCACCATCTTGTGCATCTGGCTTATGTGGGCCCTGGGGAATCGAACCTAGGTCCTTTGGCTTTGCAGACCAGTGCCTTAATAGCCAAACCATCCCTCTAGCCCTCTCGCTCTTCCCCTCCGCTCGCTCTTCCCCTCCGCTCGCTCTTCCCCTCCGCTCGCTCTTCCCCTCCGCTCGCTCTTCCCCTCCGCTCGCTCTTCCCCTCCGCTCGCTCTTCCCCTCCGCTCGCTCTTCCCCTCCGCTCGCTCTTCCCCTCCGCTCGCTCTTCCCCTCCGCTCGCTCTTCCCCTCCGCTCGCTCTTCCCCTCCGCTCGCTCTTCCCCTCCGCTCGCTCTTCCCCTCCGCTCCTCTCCCTTGCTTCTCCTTCCCTTCTTTTCTCTTTTCTTTCTTTTTTTTTTTTTTCAAGGTAGGGTCTCACTCTAGCTCAGGCTGACCTGGAATTCACTATGTGTAGTCTCAGGGTGGCCTCAAACTCACAGCAATCCTCGTACCTCTGCCTCCCAAGTGCTGGGATTAAAGACATGTGCTACCATGCACAGGAAGCACACCAAATGGCTGAGCCATCTCTTAGCTCCCTGCATCAGTGCTAGAGGTGTATTACAATACGTATATGAATTCCTCCCCATGAGCCTTCATTGGGGTGGGGGATGTGAGCCTATTTAGAACCTTTTGGGAGGGATTTTTTTTAAAGAGAGCGAGAGAGATGGAGAATTGGTGTGCCAGGGCCTCAGCAACTGCAATTGAACTAGGTGCTTTTGCCACCTAGTGGGCATATGCAACCTTGTGCTTTCCTCACCTTTTGTGTGTCTGGCTAACGTGGGATCTGAGAAGTAGAACATGGGTCCTTAGGCTTCACAGGCAAGCACCTAACCACTAAGCCATCTCTCTAGCCCAATGCCTGGCTTTTAAAAGTAAATATTTTTTCTTTTATTTAAAAAATATATTTTTTGGTTTTTTGAGGTAGGGTCTCACTCTAGCCCAGGCTGACCTGGAATTCACTATGTAGTCTCAAGATGACCTTGAACTTATGGTGATCCTCCTACCTCTGCCTCCCATGTGCAAGATTAAAGGCGTGCACCATCATGCCAGGCAAGTGCCTTAACAACTCTGAGTCATCACTCTAGCCCTAATGTTTTTTTAAATTATTCTCCACAGCAAACAGACTTCAGATACATGACCCACTTTGTGCATCTGGCTTTCTGTGGTATTTCAGTCAGGTTAGCATTGCTGGCAGAAATACTGCTGGCAGAAATCACCCAACCAAGAGCAGATTGGGGGGGGCGGGAAAGAGGTTTATTTTGGCTTACAGGCTCAAGGGGGAAACTCCACGAAGGCAGGGGAAAACGATGGCATGAGCAGAGGGTGGACATCACACCCTGGCCAACATCAGGTAGACAACAGCAACAGGACAGTGTGCCAAACACTGGCAAGGGGAAATCAGCTATAATACCCATAACCCCACCCCCAACAATACACTGCCTCCAGGAGGCGTTAGTTTCCAAATCTCCATCAGCTGGGAAACCAGTTTATGGGGGACACCTGAATCAAACCACCACACGTGGCTACTGGGGAATCGAACCTGAGTCATCAGCTTTGCAAACAAGCACCTTTAACCATTGTGCCATCTCTCCAGTACCTTTTTGGTTTTTTGAGGTAGGCTCTCACTGTAGCCCAGGCTGACTTGGAATTCACTGTCTCAGGTTGGCCTTGAACTTATGGCGATCCTTCTACCTCTGCCTGCTGAGTGCTGGGATTAAAGGCATGTGCCACCATGCCACACCTGGCCCCCCTTTCTTTTTCTTTTTTTTTCTTTTTCTTTTTCTTCAAGGTAGGGTCTCACTCTGACCCAGGCTGACCTGGAATTCACTATGTAGTCTCAGGGTGACCTCGAACTCACAGCAACCCACCTATCTCTGCCTCCCGAGTGCTGGGATTAAAGGTGTGCTCCACCATGCCCGGCTATTTTTTTTGTTTTTGAGGTAGGGTCACACTGTAGCTCAGGCTAGCCTAGAATTCACTATGTAGTCTCAGGGTGGACTCAAACTCAGGGTGATCCTCCTACCTCTCTGCCTCCCAAGTGCTGGGGATTAAAGTCATGTACCACCACACCTGGCTAATGTAACTTTTTTCTTAATTTTTAGAAAAAAAATTCTTGGGGCTGGAGAGATGGGTTAGTGGTTAAGGTGTTTGCCTGCAAAGCCAAAGGATTCTGGTTCGATTCTCCAAGACCCATGTAAGCCAGATGCACAAGGGGCGCTTGCATCTGGAGTTCATTTGCAGTGGCCGGAGGCCCTGGCATTCCCATTCTCTCTCTCTCTCTCTCTCTCTCTGTGTCTTTCTGTCTCTCAAATAAATAAATTAAAATAAATATAAAAAAAATTCTTGGAGAGATGCTCTGCAGTGGCGATGCTTGCTTGCAAAGCCTGATGACCCTGGTTCCATTCCCCAGCACCCATGTAAAGTCACATGCAAAGCCAGATGCACAGGGTGGCACATATGTCTGGAATTTTCAGTGGTAGGAGGCCCTGGCATGCCTATGCTCATTTTCTCAAATAGATAAATAAAAGTAGTTTAAGAAGAAAAAAATTTGGGGGGCTGGAGAGATGGCTTAATGGCTTGCTGGCAAAGCCAAAGCACCCAGATTCAATTTCCCAGTATCCATGTAAAGCCAGATGTACAAGGTAGTGCATGCTTCTAGAGTTCTTTGTAGCTTCTAGAGGCCCGGGTGTGCCCATTATCTCTATCTGCCTTTTTCTCTTAAATAAATAAATAATGTTTTTAAAAAAACTGTTGAGCTGGGTATGGTGGCACATGCCTTTAATCCCAGCACTGAGGCAGAGGTAGGCGGATCGCCATTAGTTCAAGGCCACCCTCAGACTATATAGTGAGTTCCAGTCAGTCTGGGTCAGGGCAAAGACCCTACCTTGAAAACAAACAAAAAACAAAAAACTGTTGAGGAGATGGCTCAGTGCTTAAAGGTGCTTGTTGGGAAGCCTGCTAGCCTGGGTTCGATTCCCTAGTACCCATGTAAAACCAAATGCACAATGTGTTTCATGTATCTGGAGTTCATTCACAATGGCAGGAGTCCCTGGTGTGCCCATTTCCTGTGTCTCTCCTCTTTCTCTCAAAAATATTAAAAACATATTTGAGAAAATGAGAGAGAATGGCTTCTTGCCACTGCAAATGAACTGTAGTTGTATGCACCACTTTAAGCATCTGCCTTTACGTGATTACCAGGGCATTGAACTTGGGCCAGTGGGCTTTGTAAGCAAACATCTCTTAACTGATAAGCCATCAACTCTGGCCCCCTATCTCTTTCTCCCCCCACCCCCAGGCTGACCTGTAATTAACTATGTAGTCTCAGGGAGGCCTTAAATTCAGAGCAATCCCAAGTGCTGGGATTAAAGACATATGCCACTATGCCACACTCTTTTTGTTCCTATTTATTTATTTGCAAGCAGAGAGAAAAAGAGAAAATGAATGAATAGGTGTATGCCAGTACCTCTAGCCACTGCAAACAAACTCCAGATCATGCACCACTTTGTGCCTTTGGCTTTACCTGGGTACTGGGGAATTGGACACAGGTCATTAGGCTTTGCAGGCAAGTGCCTTAACCACTGAACCATCTCTTCAGCCCTGTTTCTTTTTTCTTTAAAAAAAATATATATATTGGTTTTGCAAGGTAGGGTCTCACTCTGGTCCAGGCTGACCTGGAATTAACTATGTACTCTCAGGGTGGCCTCGAACTCTCGGCAATCCTCCTACCTCTGCCTCCCGAGTGCTGGGATTAAAGGTGTGCACCACCATGCCCGGCTTAGAAAAATATTTTGTTTTTCTTTCCCTCTCTCAAATAAATAAAGAGAATGGGTACACTAGGGCCATCTAGCCATTGCAAATGAACTCCAATGAATGTGCTACCATGTGCATCAGGTTTACGTGGGATCTGGAGAATCTAACCTGGGTCCTTAGGCTTCACTGGCAAGTGATTTAACCACTAAGCCATCTCTCCAGCCTCAGCACTCTGTTTCTTTATTTTTTTTATTTTTTTTATTTTTTTTATTTTTGGAGAGAGAGAGAGAGGGAGAGGGAGACAGAGAATGGGTGCGTCTGCAGCCTCTCAGCTGCTGTGAACGAAATCCAGATGTGTGCGCCCCCTTGTGGGCAAGTGTGGCATTGCGCCCTTGCATCACTTTGCATCTGGCTAAACGTGGGACCTGGAGATTGGAACCGGGTTCTTAGGCTTAGCAGGCAGGCGCCTTAACCGCTAAGCCATCTCTCCAGCCTAGCACTCTGTTTCTTGATTTGTCTGTTTTGGACATTTCCTGTCAGAGTCTCATGCGCTCAACATTTGTGTCTGATTTTGTCACTGAGCATGATGTCTTTGAGGTTCCTCCATACACTCCTGTTCAGATGATAGATCCAGTGACTAGGTAGAGCATCACCACTGTGGCTGTTGCTAGGTGACCATGCAGGGATGGATTCACTCAGGTACCCCTTCCACCCTGGTCCCCTAGTTTGTGTTTGAGTAGCTTCTGGGGCTCAGGATCAGCAGTGCAGAGCCCCTGTGCAGCTTCTGTGTGTGTTTGGGTGCTCTAGCACCAGTGAGTGTGCAGAGCAGCCCTGACATGTGCTGCTGGAGGAAGTTCAAGTGCTGACCTCATTTTCCCACTGGTCTTTTCCCAGAAGGTGGGGCTTCCAGGCTCCCAGGCTCCTGGAGGTCCTAGCTGCTGGCTCGTCCCTGACCCCAAGCGCTGTTTGCATCATAATGTCAACCTAACCTTGGGAAAAGTCTGGAAGGTGGGGGAAGGTGGAGACAGACTTGGTTTTGTGTTCCTTCCTCTTCCCCCTCTCTTTAAAGGCCCTGCTTGATTCTATTGTCAGGTGACTCTGGGCCACACCTGGGTACTTGTGTGGCAGTGAGAACTGGGGGTGCTCCTGGCCTGCAATCCTGATGTCTCCTACCACTGACAAGAGCACAGAATGAGGAAGGAGCCTGGGGGCTGTGAAATAAGTGGAAGGGACCTCCATGGGTGTGGCCTGGTGGGCTTTAGGTATGGGACTAAAGATAACTCCCCTAGGAGCCTCCTGCTGAGTCACCTTGGCCCCTACCCACCAGGGACATGCAGGGCTCCTGGTTGGAGGAGCTGCCTTAGCCAGGAGGCTGGACTGTGAGGATCACTCTGACATGTAGGGGGCATGGCTCTCCAGGGAGCTTGTGGGGACATTGGACCAGCTCCCCCCCACAGACATCCTGAGCCCCCAGGGAGTTAGGTTGCATCATTGGTCACCATTCCATACCATGGGCTCCCCCAGGTGACTGCCACATGTTCCCAGTTACCAGAGATGTTTGTTGGGCAATTGTCTCCTTCTGCCCAGGGCAGAAGTAACTGACGTGTGACTATAGTAAACTTCACTGGAAAGCTGGGTGTGGGAGTGCAGGCCTGTGATCCCTGCACTCAGGAGGCCGAGGCAGGAGAGTTCCAGGCCAGCATGACTCTGTCTAAAACAAAAAACACAAGAGGCTGGAGCTGGGGCTCAGGGTGTTGGCATAAATCAGGCATGGTGACACACACTTGCCATCCCAGAGCAGGAGGGCCTGGAGTTGAAGGTTATCCTTGGGTACATATTGAGATCAAGATCAGCTACATGAGACCCCGTTTGTGTTAGCTTAGCACATCTCCTGGTTGGCACTCAGTGCTTATTCATGAGGTAGTGGTTGTGTCCCATGCTCCAGGTCAGGCATAGTATGCAACACCAGAGGTCATCAGACCTTTGGGCCCCGAAGCTTAAGTGGTGTTGAGGGTGTGCAGGCCATACCTCCCAGAAGTGAGGCAGAGAGATGTCCTTCCCAAGCCCAGGATGTGGAGTTAGGTTGGCTGCTGTGACCCAATGCCCACTTGGTTTTGGAGGACAAACTCTCATGACGTCCCCACAGATGGAAGATGGCCACACACTCTTCGACTATGATGTACGACTCAATGACATCATCCAGCTGCTGGTGCGCCAGAGCTTGGTGCTGCCTCCCAGTGTCAAGGAGCGCGACTCTGAGCTCTCGGATACAGACTCTGGCTGCTGCCTGGGTCAGAGTGAGTCAGACAAGTCTTCCACACATGGTGATGCTGTCCCCGACAGTGATGGTGACAACAAGCTGGCGTTTGAGGAGACAGAGCTGGGACAGTACAAGGTGAGGCTGCAGGTTGTCACGTTGCCTGCGTCCCCAGTCACTCCACGTGCCTAGTCCAACCCCTCTCCATCCTGCCATGGAGATGCCTGTGCGCACTTTGTCATCATGGTGGTGGCCACAGGCGGTCTTCCAGGATCCCATAGGTGACCCCTTAAAGCCAAGGCCAACATTGAGGCCTGAAGCTGTCATCTGTGGCCTGTCACATTTTAAATCCATTGTCTCTCCACAGATGTCTAGCTTGTCCTGGTAGACTTGAAGCTCTGCCTCCCTGGACCACTTGGCAAGGGACTGAACAGTAGCCCATGAGGGTGAACCTGTGCCCTCATTCCTGTCACTCTTACTGAGCCTTCTGGCTCCTGGGTGTTCTTTAAGCACTGCTTCTCAAACAGGGGGCCTGTGCAGGCCTGGGAACATGTGATTGTCATGCTGTTGGGGTGGGGGGAACTCCTGGTATGGAGCAGGTGGAGGCCAGGGACACTGCTCAGCACTATGCAGGGCCAGGACGCCCCACAGAATGCCCCTCCCACCCATGTCCACAGTGCTGAGGTTTAGAAATCCTGTTGGAAATAGAGCGTGGGGGCTTATGCCTGTCATGCACTGGGGAAGCTGAGGTCACAGGACTGAAAGTTCGAGGTGAGCCTGGGATATATAGAAAACTGTTTCAGAAACCAAAAAAGGGCTTGGGCTGTAGCTCAGTGATAGAACACTGGCCTGGCCTGTGTGAGCCCTGAGCCCCTTTGCTCCTGGCAGGTCAGCGAGTATGTGGATGCCCGTGACACTGAAATGGGCGCCTGGTTTGAGGCGCAGGTGGTCCAAGTGCTGCGGAAGGTCCCCTCACCGGATGAGCCCTGCAGCTCCAGTGCCAGCTTGACTCTGGAGGATGACATCACGTATCGAGTGAAATATGATGAGTGAGTGTCCTGGAGTGGGTGACCATTCAGCCTGCCTGCGGTGTGTAACGCAAAGCTGGCTACATGTGTCCACCAGGAATTTGACTCTATTTAGGCAATAGCTTTCAGGACCTCTGCCTTCTGCTCCTAAAAGACCACTAGTGGACTGGTATGGAGACAACAAGTGGGACTGTCACTTCCCTACTGCTGTGAGCTGATTAGGATTTTCCTGTTTGCATAGTTTTACTTTTTAAAAAAATATTCTTAACATTATTTTTAAATTTTTATTTATTAAAGAGAAAGAGAGAGAATATGGGTGTGCCAGGGCCTCCAACCACTGCAAATGAACTCTAGATGCATGCGTCCCCTTGTGCATCTGTCTTATGTGGGTCCTGGAGAATTGAACAGGGATCCTTTGGCTTTGTAGGTAAATGCCTTAACCACTAAGCTATCTCTCCAGCCCCTAGTTTTACTTTTTTTTTTTTTTTCTTTCTAGGTAGGGTCTCGGCTCTAGTTCAGGATGACCTGGAATTCACTACGTAGTCTCATGGGGGCCTTGAACTCACGGCAGTCCTCCTACCTCTGCCTCCCAAATGCTGGGATTAAAGGCGTGTGCCAACTTCGCCCGGCTAGTTTTTTTTTTTTTTTTTTTCTTTTTGAGGTAGGATCTCACTCTAGCTCAGGCTGACCTGGAATTCACTATGTAGTCTCCGGGTGGCCTCGAACTCACCGTGATCCTCCTACCTCTGCCTCCCGAGTGCTGGGATTAAAGGCGTGCACCACCACGCCTGGCTTTAGTTTTACTTTTTTAGATAGGCTTCTGTCATGTGCCACAGGCTGGCCTAGAGCCCAAGATCACCGTTCCTCAGGCTCCCCAGAACCTGCACCCCCGCCTTGAGCCACTGTGTTCATTTTCTTCTACCTGTACCACTCAGGAACTCCTTCTAGAACAGTCCCCAGGCACATGTTCACTGTTCAGAGGGCCCCTGTGTCTCTCA
This sequence comes from Orientallactaga sibirica, assembly GCA_036365145.1. NCBI lineage: Eukaryota > Metazoa > Chordata > Mammalia > Rodentia > Dipodidae > Orientallactaga > Orientallactaga sibirica. The sequence goes on from JAEOAD010000049.1 coordinate 15,880,548, forward strand.
TTTATACAGGAACTGTGATGTAGTCTGCTCAGGCTGGTGTTCTCACCCTTGCTGCATCAAGGCCACAGTCTCTGTCTTTTACAAGGACAGTGGGCCATAGATGGAAGCTCTGCCATCACAGCTTCACTGACACATCTCCCTGAGGGCTGCCACTAGCCTAAGGTGTTACCTGAGCATAATGCCCACCCAGCTGGGCACTCTGGTCAGTTTAGTACCTACATTTGGGTCCAGATGTCACTGGAGAAAGTGGACTGAGTGGGTCCTGGTGGATGAGACTCATGCACTCTTGGTTGAGTTTGCAGGCTGCAGTCCTAAGGACCAACCACATGTCACCCTGGGCAGAGACAGCAGAAGGAAATACTTAGTTTGGCCCTTGAGAGGAAATAATGACCTGGTTTTGAGGCAGATGGTAGAGCTCTTGGCATACCTCAGTTACTGTGTGCCATATCTCCTAAATTTATTTTTTTGGGGGGGGGTGGGGAGGATTTTGAGGTAAGGTCTCACTCTAGCCCAGGCTGACCTGGAATTCACTATGTAGTCTCAGGGTGGCCTCGAACTCACCATGATCCTCCTACCTCCGCCTCCCGAGTGCTGGGATTAAAGGAGTGCACTGCCATGCCTGGCTCTCCTAGAATTTTTTTAATATACTTTTTTATTAGTTATGTATATAGTATGTATACAGCCATGATGGTACCATTGTTAGCCTTCTCCCTGTCCTCCCCCCATCCTAGAATGTTCTTAAGTTCTTATTTGAGAAAGAAAGAGGCAGAGAGAGGAGAGAGCATGGGCACGCCAGGACCTCAAGCCACTGCAAATGAACTCCAGATGCATGCGCCCCCTTGTGCATCTGGCTTATGTGGGTCCTAGAGAGTCGAACTGGGATCCTTTGGCTAGAGGTCCTGGTGTTCCCATTCTTTCTCCCTCTCTTTCCCCTTGCACATAAATAAATAAATAAATAAAAATATTAAAAAAAGAAGATAGAGAGGCACATAGAGAATGGGCACACCAGGGCTTCTAGCATCTGCAGGACCAGGGGAAAAGTCGGCTGTGCCTCTTCTGAGGGGGCCACTGACAGAGGCATGTGGCTGCCTTGCTGCAGTGTCTGTTCCCACCTTTATCTAACTTGTTTCCTCCACACACTGTCACGTACATGTTCCACCTAAGGGGCTGCGTGACAATGTGTGGGAGCTCAGGCAGGGGCTTTTCTTTCAGCTATCCAGAGACTGGTGTGGTCGAAATTGAGGCCAAACATGTCCGGGCACGTGCCCGCACCGTCCTCAAGTGGCAAGAGCTGGAGGTGGGCCAGCTGGTCATGGTCAACTACAATGTTGACTACCCTGAGAATCGTGGCTTCTGGTACGATGCTGAGATCTGCAGAAAGCGCCAGACCAGGACGTCTCGAGAGCTCTATGCCAATGTCATGCTGGGGTGAGTGGTGTGTCATCCAGGGCTCTGGGCTCCTTTCATCCCCATGCCAGGGTCTCCACAGCTGCTGGCCCAGCTTGGAAGCTACCCAGCCTGTACTGGGTGTGTGAAGCCCTTAGACTCGGCTTTATTTTCCCTTCCTTTCTTATCTCCCTCCCTCCTTCTCTCCCTCCTTTCTAAATATTTTATTTGAGAGAGAGACAAAGAAAGGAGAGAACAGGCGCACCAGGGCTTCCAGCCACTGCAAATGAACTCCAGACACATGTATCATTTTGTACATCTGGCTTACATGGGTACTGGGGAATCGAACCTGGGTCCTTAGGCTTTGCAAGCAAGCACCTTAACCACTAAGCCATCTCTCCAGCCTTCAGACTTTGCTTTCTGGAGCTTTCTGTGTATATGTCCCCATGGTGTCCTGAGCTGAGGGAGAGCATGTGGGCACAATAGTTGGTCCCTGAGCCCTGCCCCATGTGGCAGATGCATTGTCTCCATGCTGGGAATTCGATGGGCACTCCAGAGCTTGTAGAGATGTGAGTCTGAGCTGGCACAGGGATGTGATAATAGGTTGCACAGTACTGGTCACCAACCTGCCCCCTCCCCCCAGGTAGGCTCTCTCTCTAGCCCAGGATGACCTGGCATTCACTCTGTAGTCCCAGGCTGGCCTCAAACATACTGTAACTCCTAACTCTGCTTCCCAAAGTTTTATTTTATTTTTATTTTTAACTGTGGTGCTGAGGATAGAATTCAGATTGTCTTTCTTGTTCTTGAGATGCTCACACTTGCTGGGGCTTTGTCTGGCCCTATTCTGACTTTGTTCACAGATGAACTCACTGTGTTGCCTGGGCTGTTCTTATTCTCCTTGGGGCCAGTCAGCCTCCTGCCTCAGCCTTCTGAGTAGTTAGGATGACAGGTGTGTTCACCATACCTTCTCCCATCCTCACAACATGTGTGACTAGGACACTCTTTCCTGTTTATAGATGGCAACCAATGAGAGACTTCTTAGCCCACCCAGGCAGGGTCCTGGTGGGGCAGGCTCAGGTGGTTGACTAGCATCCAGGGTCTCCAGTGGTGGGCTTGAGGATGCCAGTGTGCATTGAGACTGACACAGATAGTAGTGTACCTGTCACCCAGCTATCTGGGAGCTTGGGCAGAGGACTCAGGGTTCAAGGCCAGCCTGGGCTCCATAGAGAGACCATGTTTAAAACAAATAACAGCCAGGTGTGGTGGCACACACCTTTTATCTTAACACATGGGAGGTCAAGGTAGGAGGATCACTGAGTTCGAGGCCAGCCTGAGACTACATAGTGAATTCCAGGTCAGCCTGGGCTACAGTGAATGAGACCCTGCCTCGAAAAACCAAAAACAAACCAAAAAAATCTAAAAGCAAAAGAGGGGAGCAGGGGAGATGGCTCAATCAGAAGTGCTTGCTTCACAGGCATGAGAACTTGAGTTTGAATCCCCATGTAGAAATATCAGATTTGTGTGACACTGAGGATCTCTAATCCCCCAGCTCTGGGGAGGCAGAGACCGGATTCTGAGGACTAAGACTTGGTGACTGGCCAGCTAGCCAAGTGTGTTCATACTGTCTGAAAAGTGAGGTGAATGACTAAGGAAGACCTGGCATCAGTATCTGGCTTCCACATGCATGTGTACCTGTACACACAAACATACATGAGCAGGAAAGAAACAAGAACCAGGTGTGGTGGTACACACTTGTCATCTCAGGACTGGGGAGGTTGAAGGTGGAGGATGAAATGGTCAAGGCCAGCCTGGGCTACATCTTGAAACCCTGTCTCCAGGAAAGGGATCAACAGTGGTCCATAATCTTTCTCAGCAGGTTTGGTCAACCCTCGTTTCAGGCTCTGGGTGCTCATTCTCCCATCTTCTGTGAACAAAGCTGGATTCATTCATCTTGAAGCACGTGGTTATTCTCTAGCAAGCCCATATACATCAAGACATTTCTGTGTGTGGAAACCCCCCCCCCTTTTTTTTTTTTTTTTTTTTTTTTTGGAGAGAGAGACAGAGAGAGGGAGAGGAAGACAAATAGAGAATGGGCACGCCATCAGCCTCTCAGCTGCTGCGAGCGAAATCCAGATGTGTGCGCCCCCTTGTGGTCAAGTGCAGCATTGCGCCCTTGTATCACTTTGCATCTGGCTAACTGTGGGACCTGGAGATTGGAACCACTGTTCTTAGGCTTAGGAGGCAGGCGCCTTAACTGCTAAGCCATCTCTCCAGCTCTGGAAACCTTTCTTAATGTTTATTTCCTTGTTTTTGTTTTTGTTTTTCAAGGTAGAGTCTCAGTCTTGCTCAGGCTGGCCTGGAATTGATTCTAATCTAAGCCTCTAACTCATAGCAATCCTCTGCCTCAGCTTTCCCAGTGCTAAGATTATAAGACTGTGCCTGTTTCTTATTATTTTTAATTAAAAATACATTATTGGGCTGGAGAGATGGTTTAGCGGTTAAGGCGCCTGCCTGCTAAGCCTAAGAACGCTGGTCCCAATCTCCAACGGTTCCAGTCTCCAGGTCCCACATTTAGCCAGATGCAAAGTGACGCAAGGGCACAATGCCGCACTTGCCCACAAGGGGCGCACGCATCTGGATTTTGTTCACAGCAGCTGAGAGACTGCTGGCACACCCATTCTCTGTCGCCCTCTCCCTCTCTCTCTGTCTCTCCTGTCTCTCTCCAAAAATAAATAAAATAATTAAAAAAAATACATTATTTGAGAGAGAGAGGGAGAACGGGCATGCCAGGGCCTCTAGCCAATGCAAACAAACTCCAGATGCATGTGCCACGTAGTGCATCTGGCTTATGTGGGTACTGTAGAATCAAACCTGGGTCCTCAGGCTTCACAGGCAAGTGCCTTAACTGCTAAGTCACCTCTCCAGCCCTACATTTTTATTATTTGAGACAGAGAGTGAGTGAGTATGGGCATGCCAGGGACTCCTGCCATTGTAAATGAATTCCAGATACCTGAGCCACTTTGTGCATCTGGCTTTACATGGGTATTGAGGAATTGAACCCCAGCTGGCAGGCTTTCTAAACAAGCACCTTAAGTGCGGAACCATCCAGCCTACACGCCTAGGTTTTGTTTGCTTGTTGTTGAGATGGAGTCTCACTCTGTAACCCTGAGCTTGTGATCTTCCTGCCTCAGCCTCATAAATTGCTGGGATGACTTGCCCAGGTTTGGAACACTCTGATGTTCTGGAATGTTCTCCACAGGAATGATTCTCTCAACAACTGCCGGATCATTTTTGTGGACGAGGTCTTCAAGATCGAGCACCCGGGTGAAGGGAGCCCCTTATTAGAAGATCCCACGAGACGTGAGTTCTGGACCCACCTGTCCACGCCTCTGGGTGGGGGCCTGGCATTCCCAGGGTGACATGGTGGCCCATTGCAGCTCCACCTGCCCTCCGGCTAACAGGGAAGAGCGGACCAACGTGCACGCACTGTAAGGACAACCCCAACAAGCCATGCCAATACTGCGCCTGTCACTTGTGTGGAGGGCGTGAGGCACCCGAGAAGCAGCTGCTGTGTGACGAGTGTGACATGGCCTTCCATCTCTACTGCCTCACACCGGCCCTCAGCAGCGTGCCCACTGAGCCAGAGTGGTGAGTGCACTGGCAAGTTCCACCTGGAGGGTGTTGGAACAAGGCCGCTGCTGGTAAGGGCCTACATGGTCCTCTGGGGATTGGGTCATGGAGAGCCTCTTTGGCCTCTGTGGCCTTCCCGTGGTTGTGGATGTGGAAGAGCTTCTGTCCCTAGTAAGGGCCTTGCCCATAAGAGTGCTTATCATGGGGAGATGGCAGTGGGTAAGAGTGGTTGCCATGGAAGCACAAGGGCTTGAGGGGACCTGATTCACCCTGAGTTGAGTCCTAGCACCTGTAACCCCAGTGCTGTGGGGTGGAGAGATGGGAAGATGGCAGGACTCACTGGTCAGCTTGGGGTTCAGTGAGAGACATGGGAAAGCAAGAGAGGATACTGACATTCCCCTCAGCCTCTGTGCATTACACACATGGCACCTGCATCTGAACTTACATGTGTATACACACAATACAGTTAGGCACATATGAAATTAATTAATTAATTAATTAATTTTGGTTTTTTCATTTTTCGGTTTTTTCAAGGTAGGGTCTCACTCTAGCCCAGGCTGACCTGGAATTCACTATGTAATCTCAGGGTGGCCTCGAATTCATGGCAATCCTACCTTTGCGTCCCGAATGCTGGGATTAAAGGTGTGCGCCACTACGCCTGGCTATGAAATTTATTTACTTAGGTTTTGGAGACAGGGTGTTGCTATGTAGCCCTGGCTGGTCTCAGACTTAGTAATGATGCTCCTGTCTCTTTCCTAGTGCTAGCATGACAGGCATGAACATCATGCCCAGTTTATTTAGTTTCTGGGTTTTCGAGGCAGGGTCTTGCTCTAGCCCAGGCTGACCTGGAATTCACTATGCAGTCTCAGGCTGGCCTCAAACTCATCTACCTCTGCCTCCTGAGTGCTTGGGATTAAAGTTGTGCGCAACCACACTAAACCTCCAGTTTAATTTTTATTTAAATTTATTTATTTATTTGAAAGATGGAGAGCGACACAGAGAGAGAGAGTGAATATGGGTAGACTAGGGCCTCAGTGCTGCCAGTGAACTCCAGACACAAGTGCTACTTTTTTTTTTCTTCAAGATTTTATTTATTAGAGATAGAGGGAGAGTGAAAATGGGTCTCTAGCCACTGCAAACAAACTCCAGATGCGTGTGCCTCCTTGTGCATCTGGCTTACGTGGGATCTGGAGAATTGAACCAGGATCTTAGGCTTTGCAGGCAAACATCTTAACTGCTAAGCCATCTCTCCAGCTCACAAGTGCTACTTTTGTGCATCTGGGTTTATGTGGGTATTGGGGAGTTGAACCTGGGCCAGCAGGCTTTGCAAGCAAGTGCCTTTAACTACTGAGCCATCCCCCAGGCACAATTTAACTTATTTATGTTTATTTTATTTAAGTTATAACAGGTTATTCTTTTAAAAATTATTTTAGTTCTGGCTGGGCATGGTGGTTCACACCTTTAATCCCAGCATTCGTGAGGCAGAGGTAGGAGGATCACTATGAGTTTGAGGCCACCCTGAGACTACATAGTGAATTCCAGGTCAGTGTGGGCTACAGTGAGACCCTACCTGGAACCCCCCCCCAAAAAATTTAAAAAATCATCACATATATATATATATATATATATATATATATATATATATATGATGATTTTTATTGACAACTTCTATGCTTACATACAAAAAACACATATTTCCCTCCCCTCCCCCATTCCACTTTAAAACTCCAATCTCCATCATATCCCCTCCCTCTCTTCATTAGTCTCTCTTTAAATTTGATGTCATCATCTTTTTCTTTATTTTGAGGGTCTTGCAAAGGTATTGCTAGGCACTGCAAGGTCATGGATATCGAGGCCAATTTCTGTCTGGGCAGTTGCATTGTAAGAAGTCATACCCTTCCTTTGACTCTTCCGTTCTATCCGCCCCCTCTTCCGCAATGGTCCCTGAGCCTTGGAGAGTGTGACAGAGGTGTTTCAGTGCTGGGCACTCCTCCATCCCTTCTTCTCAGCACTATGTTGCCTTTTGGGTCATCCCAGTGGTCATTGCCATCTGAAAATTGAAGCTTCTCTACCCAGAAGTGAGAGCAGCGTTAATATGTGAATATGAACATTAAGTGTAGTGCTTTCAGGGCAGCTTGGTGGGAATAATATATATATTTAGTTAGACAAGAGCAGGCTTTATACTCCTAAGGCTCATGACCTCACTTGCCATAGACTTTTGCTTAGGTTTTTCAGTACCAGGTATGTATTCCCTCTCGTAGAGAGGGCCTTCAGTCCAATTATGGAGCAGTTGGTTACCCCAAGAGCAGACATGCCACTATTGCACCCGTTCAGTCATTGGGCCTGTATGGCCAAACTTGAATATTCAGCGTCCACTGTTTTCACTGCTGATGACTTCTGTCTCCTATATGGCTGCATGCAGTGCAGCTTTTTCCAGCTTTCAGTTGGCTGGTCTCCAGGGAGAAGGTTTTCTGCTCAACACCAGCTTGCTTTCTCAGTGACCTTGCCTCTCAGGCAAGAGATGCCTTCAGCAATAGGGTCTTACTATCTGTTTCTCAAGGGAAACCAAGGGCTTTGGCAAAAGCCTTTAATGTTTTGGAGGCTACCAGGACCTCCTTGGCCAACAACTCACTGGAAAGTATCCCATCCCAGGCACTGAAAATTTTCTAGTAACAGTCTACAGCTTCTGGATGTGCCATTATTCAAAAAAGCAGGTTTACATAAGTCTTATTCACAGTATCTTGAATTTAGATTGACCCTCCCCCTGCCCTTCTTTTACGCATTGTCTTCCCATGGCCTCACTTAGGCCATTCCCCTCCCTGTAATCTGTTCTACTTACATATGTGCAATACCATACACTTAAATGCTTCCCTCTCCTGCCTCCCTTATAGCCTTTTACCAGCTTACTGGTTTCTGGTACCTAATTTTGGTTCACACATAAGTCTATACATTTGTAGCTAGGATCCACATATGAGAGAGAACATGTGACGTTTGGCTTTCTGAGCCTGGGTTACCTTACTTAGTATAATCCTTTCCAGATCCATCCATTTCCCTGCAAATTTCATAATTTCATTTTTCTTTACTGCTGAAAAGAGAGAAAGAAGTAGATAGAAAGAATGGGCACACTAGGGCTTCTTGCCACTGCAAATGAACTCCAGGTACAGGTGTGCTACTATGTACATCTGGTTTACTTGTGTATTGGGGAATTGAACCTGGGTCCTTAGGCTTCACAGGCAAGCGCCTCAACGGCTAAGCCATCTCTCCAGCTCATAACAAGTTATTCTTTTGTCCCCTTGCTCCAGCTCCCATTATCCTGGAGACCCTCCTCAGTGGTGTTATGGTATTCACTGTAGGGTCGTGAAGGCCTTAGTTAGTCCCTGTGGGGTAGTGGGGGGGGACCATGCCTCAGGCTATTTCTAACCACTCTTTGGCACTTACAATCTTTCTGCCCCCTCTTTTGCATTGTTCATGAGCCATGGCAAGCCTGTTGACAATCTGATCTAGTGTTGAGTTCTCTGTAGCCTCTGGATTTCTGTTTTGATTGACCACTGTGTCTGTCACCATCAACCTGGGGCTGGTTGTAAAGCTAGCAGTAAGGGCAGTATTCATGTTGTAGCTTCCTGTGCAATTTCTCCTGGGCCCTGGCAGATTATTTGTGATTTTATCTATTTATTTAGGCAGGGTCTCAGCTTGTAGCCCAGACTGGCTTTTGGATTTGTAGCACTTCTCCCACCTCAAACTTCTGAGTGCTGGGATGATGGGCCATCATACCTGGCTTTATTTATAATTTACTTTTTATAAAACCAAGTTTTCCCTTCAGCCTTGTCTGGCCTTGAACTCACTCCTGGCTTTAGACCTGGCTTTGGAGGTTCTATTTCTGTTCTAAAAGTCAAGCCAAGCTGGTTGTGGTGGTGCACATCTTTAATCCCAGCACTCAGGAAGCATAAGTAGGAGGACTGCCATGAGTTCAAGGCCACCTTGAGACTACATGGTGAGTTTCAGGACCCTACCTTGAAAAACCAAAAAGAAAAAAAAAAGTCAAGCCAGAGCTGGGCTCTAGGGGTAGTGATTAGCCAGCACACACAAGGTCCTGGGCATTGTGGTGTAGGCCTGCTAGTCTAGCTTTCAGGAGGTGGAGGAAGAAGAATTAGAGGCTCAAAACTGAGCTGAGGGGCTGGAGAAATGGCTTAGTGGTTAAGGCATTTGCCTGCAAAGCCAAAGGATCCTAATTCAATTCTCCAGGACCCACATAAGCACAAGGGGCACATGCATCTGGAGTTCATTTGCAGTGGCTAGAGGCCCTGGTGTGCCCATTCTCTGTCTGCCTCTCTTCTCTCTTTCTCTCTCTCTCTCTGCTTGAAAATAAATAAATAAAAATTTTTAAAAAATGATTTAAAAAAACTGAGCTGAGAGATGGGTTAGTGGTTAAGGCACTTGCTGCAAAACCTAAGGACCCAGGATCAATTCTCCAGGTCCCAAGTAAGCCACATGCACAATGTGGCACATGCATCGAGAGTTAGTTTGCAGTGGCTAGTGGCCCTGATGGGCCCATTCTCTTTCTTTCTCTCTCTTCCCCCTTCCTCCCTTCCTCCTCTCCCCTCCCCTTCCTTCCCCACTCCCCCCTCCATCCCCTCCTCCCTCCTTCTCTGTCTCTAATGAAGAAATAAATACAAACTAAAAAAAAAATAAGACAAGTTCAGATGCTGGAAAGATGGCTTAGTGGTTAAGGCGCTTGCCTGAGAAACCTAAGGACCCATGTTTGACTCTCCAGATCCTACGTTAGCCAATTGAACAAAAGTGAGGCAAAGCACAAGGATGGCACTAGGTGGCACAAGAGTCTGGAGTTTGATAGCAGTGGCTGACGTCCTGGCATGCCAATTCTCTCTCCTCTCTCTTTGTTTTAAAAAAAAAAAAAGTTCAAAGCCAACCTGGGCTACATAAGACCCTGTCTCAAACAAATTAAGCAAAGTCAAGTGATAGTATTTCTGGAATCTAATGGGAATTTTCTTTTTCTATGGTTTTTTTTTTTTTTTTTTTTTTTTTTTTTTTGCGAAGTAGGGTCTCACTCTGGTCCAGGCTGACCTGGAATTAACTATGTAGTCTCAGGGTGGCCTCGAACTCTCGGCAATCCTCCTACCTCTGCCTCCTGAGTACTGGGATTAAAGGCGTGCGCCACCATGCCCGGCTTTTCTATGTCTTTTTTTTTCCCCCAAGGTAGGGTTTCACTCTAGCCCAGGCTGACCTGGAATTCACTATGGCGTCTCAGGGTGGTCTCGAACTCACGGCAATCATCCTACCTCTGGTTCCCGAGTGCTGGGATTAAAGGCATGTACCACCACACCTGGTCTTTTTTCTTTGTTTCTTGAGACTGGATCTCCCTCTGTAGTTCAGTCTTCAGTTAAATTTTCTGTCCCTGTGGGGAGAATTTAAAAAAATATATATATATACATACATATATATGTGTATATATATATATTTTTTTAAGGTAGAGTCTCCCTCTGGTCCAGGCTGACCTGGAATTAACTATGTAGTCTCAGGGTGGCCTTGAACTCATAGCGATCCTCCTACCTCTGCCTCCCAAGTGCTGGGATTAAAGGTGTGCGCCACCACGCCCGGCATGCATATATATATATCACCATACCCGGCTTTAAAAAATATTTTTGTTGAGCTGGAGAGATTGCTTAGTGGTTAAGGCACTTCCCTGCAAAGCGTAAGGTCCCAAGTTCAACTCTCCAGATCCCATATAAGCCAGATGCACAAGGTGACATATACTCAAGGTTGCATATGTGCAGAAAGTGGCGCATGTATCTGGAGTTTGATTATAGTGGTTGGAGGCCCTGGTGTGCCAATTCTCCCTTTCTTTGCCCCTCACTCTCATAAAAAAAAAAAAAAAAAAAAAGGCTGAGCTGGGTGTGGTGGTACATGCCTTCAGTCCCAGCACTCAGGAGGCAGAGGTGTAGGAGGATTGCCGAGAGTTCCAGGCCACCCTGAAACACCCTGACCTGAGCCAAGTCAGCTTGGGCTACACTGAGACCTTACCTCAAAAAAAAAAAAAAAAAAAAAGCCGGGCGTGGTGGCGCACGCCTTTAATCCCAGCACTTGGTTGGGAGGCAGAGGTAGGAGGATCGCTGTGAGTTCGAGGCCACCCTGAGACTACATAGTGAATTCCAGGTCAGCCTGAGCTAGAGTGGGGACCCTACCTCGAAAAACCAAACAACAACAAAAAAGTAAGCCAGGTGTATTGGTGCACGCCTTTAATCCCAGCACTTGGGAGGCAGAGATAGGAGAATCGCCGTGAGTTTGAGGCCACCCTGAGACTACATAGTGAATTCCAGGTCATCCTGAGCTAGAGTGAGACCCTACCTCAAAAAACTAAAAAAATAAAAAATAAAAGTCTGGAGCCGGGCATGGTGGCACACACCTTTAATTCCAGCACTCGGGAGGCAGCGGTAGGAGGATCGCTGAGAGTTCGAGGCCATTCTGAGACTACATAGTTAATTCCAGGTCAGCCTGGACCAGAGTGAGACCCTACCTTGAAAAACAAAATAAAAAAAAAAAAGTCTGTTGGGCTTGCCCCCTCCCCACCAAAAAAAAGTATTTTTAATTGTAAGAGAGAAAGAGAAGAGAAACAGAATGCACATGCCACGGACTCCAGCTGCTGTAAACAAACTCCAAATGCATGTGCCACTGTACATCTGGCTTTATGTGGGTACTTGGGAATTGAACCCGAGACTTTAGATGATGTAGGCAAGGGCCTTAACCCCTGAGCAATCTCTCCAGTCCAGATTTGTGGTTTTGAAGAGAAGGCTGAGGTAAGTTGGTTGGGATAGTGGATAAAGTAAAAGTGGGGAGACCCATGTAATAGCCTGGTACTGTAACGCTAATGTCCATAATCACAGTGCCCTTTAGAGCCAGAAGGGAGCCAGACATAGGAAAATCTGCCAGAAACTCACCCTTCAGGTAGCCTGATGTTCATAGTGTTGAACCTAAGTGACCCTCTTCAAAGGAGGTAGAAGGAAAAGACTGACACTGAAGTTATCCTCTGACTCCTCTATGCCAGCCACGCCGTGTGTCTGCATATATATATATATGAACGCATGCACACATACAACCCCTCAGAAAGATCACCATATCCCATAGAATATTTTGGATTTGATTTAAACTTGAGTGGCTTTAGATCTGAAAGGCCTTATGGTTCTACACACAGCGTTTGTGTGGGAGGACACTGGCCTGTGCACATGGACATGGGGCCACATGACAACTAATTCCCTGACATTGCAGGTACTGTCCCAGCTGCCGGATCGACTCCAGCGAGGTGGTGCAGGCAGGAGAGAAACTGAAGGCGAGCAAGAAGAAAGCGAAGATGGCGTCGGCCACGTCATCCTCACGGCGGGACTGGGGCAAGGTGAGGAGGCTCCCGTCCACCGCCTTGCACCTCCACCCCTGCCAGTGCTCACATGTTCTCTCCTCTCCTTGGACAGGGCATGGCGTGTGTGGGCCGCACCAAAGAATGCACCATTGTCCCGTCCAACCACTATGGGCCCATCCCTGGGATCCCTGTGGGCACCATGTGGCGCTTCCGAGTCCAGGTATGGGCTTCCAGAAGCTTCTCCACAGAGCACATCAGTGGTCCTGTGTGGTTCAGCTGGCCAGGAGAAGGGTGCAGTTAGTTTGGGTTTGGCCTGGTTTCTGGGTATCCTCAGGGACCAGAAACACATCCTGGATGACAAGAAACGCACCCTGAAAGATAGGAAATTCACTCAGAGGGACAGGAACTGTAGGCTGAGGCAGGAGGTGCATTCTGAGTGGGTTCAGGTGGGTGCCCATGTGTTGGACAGAGAAGCTGTCTGGCCATGGGAGTGAACCCCTTTCTGCCCTGTTGTGATGGCTCTTGGCAGCCCATGGCTCTGCAGGGCCAGCATGTTGAGGTAGAGAGAGACCCTGCACTGTGGACACGGGGACCCTAGTCTCATCCTTCATTCCCAGCTCTTTGCCTAGGCCCTTGCTGACTAGCAGAGGGTGGGTTTGTCACAGCCTGCCTTGAAATGTGATCCCCAATGTTAATATCCTATTCCTTCCCCTGTTGCAGAGGAGGGCTGGCCCAGGGAACAATGAGGCCACGAGACTCAGGCCAGTCTCTCTTGAATCCTCTGGCTCTGCTAGGTGGGTTGTAGCATCGTTGCAGAAGGTCTCACCTGTATCTTGGTGGCATTTGCAGGTCAGCGAGTCAGGTGTACATCGTCCACACGTGGCGGGCATCCATGGCCGGAGCAATGATGGGGCATACTCACTGGTCCTGGCCGGGGGCTATGAGGATGACGTGGTGAGTGGGCTCATGTCAGAAGGCGCCTGTCACAGCCACTTCCAGGGTGTTCTCATCCCTGCTGGCTGTGGCCTGGCTTCCAGAGCTTCAGATCCCTCTGTCAACTAGTCCACAGACATATCTGGTTCCTGAGCCAAGCAATTCACCCATTTGACAGTGTTTGTGGGACTCTCTTGCTGACCCCCTAGTCCATCTCCTGCGTGTTTGTGCCATATGCACTACCTGCCACTGTCTTGGTTATTACATTGGCACCAATGCTGCTAGAGCTTGTGTTCCAGTGACCTTTGCTTGACCTAATAATGTCCCCAAAAGATGAGAGCTGAGATGCTGGCTTTCTGTCATCAGCTGCTTCCCTTAGGCACAAAAATCAAAAGTCCTTGGTTTTGTGAGGAACAAAGGGTTGCATGCTGAGTGCCTCCGCAGTCATGGTCATAGTGCTGGGTGTGTTAGCTTAGTTAAGGGCAGGCAATCTGAGATGATGCCTTGGCGAGGATTTTTTTTTTTTTTTTTGCGGTAGAGCCTCATTCTAGCCTAGGGTGACCTGGAATTCATTATGTAGTCTTAGGTTGGCCTTGAACTCATGGTGATCCTCATACCTCTGCCTCCCATGTGCAAGATTAAAGGTGTGTACCACCAAGCCCGGCTTGAGGAATGTTTTAAATCTTTTTTTTGTTTGTTTGTTTGTTTTTTGTTTTTTGAGGTAGGGTCTGTCTATCTAGTTCAGGCTGACCTAGAATTCACTATGCAGTCTCAAGCTGTCCTCAAACTCATGGTGATCCTCCTACCTCTGCCTCCCAAGTGCTAGGGTTAAAGGTGTGCACCATCACACCCAGCTCGAGGAATGTTTTAACATCTTTTGTCCACCTCTAGAACATTCCTCACACTGAAGCTCTGTCCTCTCCCTGGCCTGACTCATCATTCCACTTCCTGTTTCTGGATCTGAGGACCTTGGGAGTGGGAGCCTGTGGTGTCTGGCTCATGTCACAAAGCTTCATGTCCTCAAAGGCCATGACATTGTAGCAAGTGTTTGATGTCTCCTTTCCAGTATTCCAGTGCATAGCTAGACCTCATTTGTGTCTTCATCTGTTGAGCAGTTGTGTGTGTGGTACCCTGCATCAGGTGTCCAGTGTCTGTTGAGGATTTTTTTTTTTTTTCAAGGTAAGGTCTTGCTCTAGCCCAGGCTGACCTGGAATTTACTATGTAGTCTCAGGGTGGCCTTGAACTCATGGCAATCCTCCTACCTTTGCCTCTCAAGTGCTGGAACTAAAATTGTGTGCCACCATGCCTGGTTCTTGAGTTTTAATTCTCTATCTCTCTTTTTGGCTTTTCAAGGTAGGGTCTCACTCTACCCCAGGCCAACCTGGAACTCACTATGTAGTCTCAGGGTGGCCTCGAACTCATGGCAATCCTCCTACCTCTGCCTCCCAAGTGCTGGGATTAAAGGTGTGCGCCACCACTCCTGGCTTGAGTTTTATTTTATTTTATTTATTTATTGTTTTGGTTTTTTATTTGTTTTATTTATTTATTGTTTTGGCGATCCTCCTACCTCGGTGTCCCAAGTGCTGGGATTAAAGGCGTGTGCCACCATACCCGGCAGGCTTGAGTTTTTTGTTTTTTTTGTTTTTCGAGGTAGGTTCTCACTTTAGCCCAGGCTGACCTGGAATTCATTCTGTATACTCAAGGTAGCCTTGAACTCACCGTGATCCTCCTACCTCTGCCTCCTGAGTACTGGGATTAAAGGTGTGTGCCACCACGCCTGGCTTTGGCTTGAGTTTTAATTTGATGTCTGACAGTGCAGTAGCTGGTCGGGTGGTAGTCTTAATTTCTGACCACTTTCCATCCTCAGCAGCCCTGCTAATGGCCCATACTGCACCCTCACCATGCTGGGCGGGGTGGGGTGCGCTGTGCCAGTGGACTCCTGACTCTGTGGAGGGTTCATTGAATCTTACCTGTTGTTACAGGACCATGGGAATTACTTCACCTACACAGGGAGTGGTGGCCGAGACCTTTCTGGCAACAAGCGAACCGCAGAACAGTCATGTGACCAGAAACTCACCAACACCAACAGGTCCTTGGAATATGGTTTGGTTGGTGTTCCACCGACTTGGTCTCAGTGGAGGCATGCCATGTTTGCTGTGTGTGGCTAAGCCCTAGATATTGGCTGCTTCTTTCTTCCTCCTGTCTGTTGGCTGAAGGCTTGAGTCTTCAGACGGACTGAAGCAAGCTTTTTTTCTAAAAGGCTGCACAGAAGAGCTTGGGATGGAACCCTGGGCCTCAGAGAAGCCAGGCAAATGCTCTACCACTGAGCCATATCCCCAACCCCAGAAACTTCTATAAATCCCAGTGTTTTACAAAGCTGTTTGTCCATAGACAAGAGAACATAGTTGGTTTTGTCTTTCAAACCTGGGGTGGCAGTGTCTCCTTGTGCCACTATAACTCAGCTTCAGCCAGGTTATCTTGGCCTTGGGCCTGCTGTCCCCCTAGGGAAGGCCTGGTTTCTGGCAGTACCCCTTGTCACTATGAGGCCTTCATCTTGTGTGTTTGTATCTGGCTGCAATCGCAAGGCCCTCCATCCTTGGCATCTCTGGTGATTTGTGTTACTTAGCTTGTTACTGTAACAAATTTTCTGAGTCTGCCGGTTTATGGAGGGGAACATTTTTTATTGGGTGTGGTGTACACATGATTGGAGGCCATGGGGCAGGCAGCTTTGAGTATTATTTTCAGGTACGTTATCTGTTTGAGCCTGGCACTCACCAATCTGGCTAGACGAGGTAGCCCGTGAGTGCCTGGAATCCTCCTATCTCTTCCTCTCAGCTGGCATTGGATGTGGGTGTCAGGGATCTGAATGGAGGCTGCTACTGTCCCAACCTGGAATGTCCTCACAGGTTCCTGGGGCAGAGCTAAGGGGGGCTGATTCAGAGAGGAGGCCTTTAGATCATGGGTGGGTGGGTGGGGGGGGGTAGAATGGGATTATAGGACCACGGCTGCCTTGTTTTCATACCCTGACCCTGAGGTGACGTAGTTTGTTTAACCACATGCTTCCCCCATGTGATCATGTGCTGGCCCCAGCAGGGGTCAGGCACTGGGTCCACCCAGACAGGGACCAAACTTCCCTTACTTGTGAGCCAAGGAACCCTGAGGTGATGGTGGATGGATGCCTTGCCTATGGTAGGGCCTTGAGGACAGGTCAGGGACACAGACCCTGGCATTGGTGTTGCCATCACTGGATTGCTGTCCCTCAGGGTCCATGTACTTTCTAGGTGTTAGGGGTGCCTCTCCTTTGGGGGGCACATTCCAAGCTGCTCTCTACCCTCAGGGCCCTGGCTCTCAACTGTTGCGCCCCCATTAACGACCGGGAAGGGGCTGAGGCCAAGGACTGGCGCCTGGGAAAGCCAGTGCGGGTGGTCCGCAACATGAAGGGCGGTAAGCACAGCAAGTATGCACCGGCTGAGGGCAACCGCTATGATGGCATCTACAAGGTGAGCCAGTGCTCTCAGCAGGGTGACACCTATGTCCTCCCAGCCTGCCCTGGACCCCCTGTCCTAGCCATGCTCTTGCTCTTCAGGTGGTGAAGTACTGGCCCGAGAAGGGCAAGTCTGGCTTTCTGGTGTGGCGCTACCTCTTGCGGAGGGACGACCAAGAACCGGGGCCCTGGACCAGGGAGGGCAAGGACCGAATCAAAAGATTGGGCCTCACCATGCAGGTGCGTGCACGCCCTGCTGGGCTGTTCCTTGGAAGTCCCCACTGCCATTTATGTTGTCTACTCATTACAATCCCATGCTGTTGGGACTGTTGAAGGAATTTCACTCCAGCTCAGGCTGACCTGGGACTCGGGGTGATTTTCCTGCCTTGGCTTTCTTAGGACTGGGATGCCAGGCTTGAGCCACTGTGCTGGGCTTAGTTTTACTTTTTAATTTTTTTTTTTTTTTAATTTGAGAGAGAGAGAGAGGAAGAGGTAGACAGAGAATGGGCACGCCAGGGCCTTTTCAGGTGCTGTGAACGAACTCCAGATGCGTGTGCCCCCCTTGTGCGCATGTGCAACATTGAGCACTTGCGTTACTTTCATGTCTGGCTAAATGTGGGACCTGGAGATTTGACAAGCGTTCTAGTCCAGGCTGACCTGAAATTCACTATGTGGTCTCAGGATGGCCTTGAACTCACAGCAATCCTCCTACCTTTGCCTCCCAAGCACTGGGATTAAAGGCGTGTGCCACCACACCCAGTTCCTTTTTTTTTTTTTTTTTTTTTTTAAAGTAACTTTATTTAAGAGAGGGAAAGAGGCAGAGAGAGGGAGAGGGAGAATGTGAGTGCCAAGGCTTCCAGCTACTGCAAATGAACTCCAGCTGCATGTGCCCCCTTGTGCTTATGTGAGTCCTGGGGAATCGAGCCTCCAACCAGGGTCCTTAGGCTTCACAGGCAAGCACTTAACCATGAAGCCTTCTCTCCAGCCCCCTTTTGTGTTTTTTTGAGGTAGGATTTCACTGTAGTCCAGGCTGGCCTGGAATTCACTATGTAGTCTCAGGATGGCCTGAGCTTCCTGAGTGCTGGGATTAAAGGCACGCACCACCACATCCGGCTGTTTATTTTTATTTTTTGTTTTTTCTAGGTATGGTCTTGCTCTAGCCAAGGCTAACCTAGCATTTACTGCGTAATCTCAAGGTGGCCTCGAACTCATGGCAATCCTCTTACCTCTGCCTCCTGAGTGCTGAGATTAAAGGCATGCACCACCATGCCTGACCTTTTTTTTTTCGAAGCAAGGTCTCACTCTAGCTCAGGCTGACTTGGAATTCACTATGTATTCTCAGGGTGGCCTTCCGAGTGTTGGGATTAAGGGCCACCACACCCAGCACCGACTTTATTGTTTATTTATTTGCAAGCAGAGAGAGAGGGAGAGAGGGGGAGAGAAAATGGGTACACCAGAGCCTGCAGCCACTGCAGACGAACTCCAGATGCATGGGCCACTATATTTACGTGGGTACTGAGGAATCAAACCCAGGCTGTTAGGCTTTGTAAGCAAGCACCTTAACTGCTGAGCCATCTCCAGCCTTCGTGGACTTTGTATTTAGGTAGGGCTTTAACCTGTAGCCTGGGCTGGCCTCAGTTCACTGTGTAGCCCAGAATGGCCTCCAAATCATGGCAATACTCCTGCCTGTACTTCCCGAGGGCTGGGTTGATAGGCATGGGCCACCACACTTGGCTTGCTTTACTCATTTACCCCAGGGCATGATCAGCAAGTCCCTATAGAGCTGACCTTGGGTGCCTGAAGGTCAGTCATGGCTCACATCTTCTGTCCCCTCCTCTCCCCAGTACCCAGAAGGCTACCTGGAAGCCCTTGCCAACAAGGAGAAGGAGAGCAAGAGTACAGCCACAGCCTCAGGGTCGGAGCCTGAGCCTGAAGACCTCCCATCTCCCAAGAAGGGCAAGCGGAAGTCTCTAGGTGGGTGTTCCAGCCCCTGTGACCTGGCACACACTTGCCCTGCCCCACAGGCCTCAGCAGCTCCTCATGGTCCCACCTTTCTGTTCTCTCCTAGGCCAGGGCAGCCCAGCCACCTGCACACCCAAAAAGACCAAGCTGGAGCCCCACCGGCTCACGGCACAGCAGAGCAACCTCATCCAGGAGGATTCTAGCAACGCCAAGCTGTGGAATGACGTGCTCCAGTCGCTCAAGGATGAACCAGTGAGTGGTGGAGCACACTATATCAGTCACTGTCCCAGCCAGCAAAAGTGTCCCATGCAGTGGCAGAAAGCCCATTCACTGTGCTGCAGCCATCCTCACCATCACCTCCAGAACTTTCCTCCATTCCTACACTGAAGCTCTAGCCCTACCATTACTACTTCCCAACCCCTGTTCCCCCATCCACTTCCTGTCTCTGGGTCTGACTTTGCTGGGAATTACCAGGGAGGGGAATCCTGCAGTGTGTCCTGTGTCTGGCTTGTGTCACCAAGCATCATGTCCTCCAGGGCCATCCACGTTGGAGCAGGTGGCAGAGCCCACTTCCTTTTCCTAGCCACCTTCTGTGTGGCCCCTAGTGTACAAACTTCCCTCCTAGTCCTTACTCTGAGCTGTTTTAGGCGAGTCCAGGGTGGGATTGCTACACTGGAGCCATTGTGTGGTCATGGGAGGAGCCAGCAAAGCAGGTCTGAGTCCCCTAACCTTTGTGAGGCTGGTGCCAATGAGTGGCTGCCATCCTGTCTCCTGGTTTCTGTCCTCTTCTGGTGAGGCTGGCATCCCTGGCTCATTTGGCATTGGACCCAAGCCCTCACCCCTTATGGGCTATGACCCTCAGTCTCTTGTGACTTGTGCCATTTGGTGGCTCAGGGAAGAACGTCTCTTCGAGACTTCTCCAGCTTTGTGGGCCTGTGTCCCTTGGCTCCCATTCCTGGCACTCTGTGGTCCTGCAGCCTCTGTGTGCCCAGTCTCTTCCTACCCCTTCTCCTAAAGGTCCTTGTGGTGACAGTGGCCCCCTGAAATCCCTGACTATCTCCTCCTGTGCTTCTTAGCTGGGTCCCATCTGTTCAGTCCCCATGACAGCCATGGGGGGGGGGGTGACATGAGGCCTAGGGCTTGGTGTCGTGGATGCCTTGGGGGTCATGATCCAGCACCCCTGCACTTCATTCTCCACCACTGACTTTCTTGGTCTCTCATGTCTGTGGTCTTTTCTGAGACTCCCACCAGGGCCTTTGGCTCTCCTCTTGATGGAGGTGTTTATTCTGGGGTCAGAAATGGGAGTGGGGCTCATATAACACTTCTGCCCCTTGTGTCCTCCTCCTGCAGTTGCAGGTCTTCCTGAGCAAGGTGGAGGAGGCCTTCCAGTGTATCTGCTGCCAGGAGCTGGTGTTCCAGCCTGTCACCACTGTGTGCCAGCACAACGTGTGCAAGGTGAGGGCTGCAGCCAGGGTGATGGTTCGATGGTTCTGGAACCCTCCCCTCTGGTTCCTGCTTTCAGCCTTGGGGGCAGTGGCACACATGGAAGGAGGAAGATCCGAGTCACCTTAGGGTGAGGGTGGGCTACTTATAATATTCTGGGTTCCCTTGGAGGAGGTAACTAGGGCCAGGGCCATGCCTGGTTGGTGGCCTGGAAGTCAGAATGAATGGTAGAAAAGGAGCCTTAGGGCGAGGAGGGACCTCTGATCAGCAGATCCCCACTTGGCTGGGCTCCTCATTGCCCTGTGTCTTACAGGACTGCCTGGACAGGTCCTTCCGGGCCCAGGTATTCAGCTGCCCAGCCTGCCGCTACGACCTGGGCCGGAACTACGCCACGAAGGTGAACCAGCCACTGCAGACTATCCTCAACCAGCTTTTCCCGGGTTATGGCAACGGCCGGTGATTTAGAGGCACTTCCTGGTGGCGGGCTGTGTCCCTCCAACCCTAGACCATAGGCCCGCTGCCATTTTTTTAGTGGGGCTTAATTTAAACACGTAATTCTTCCTTCACTCCCTGAGACAGTCTTCCCTTGTTCTCCCTTATGTCTGTCTCCACCTGCAGGAACCCTGTGTTCTGGCTGAAATTTGACTTCCATGCTTTTGGTTCATTTGTTGTTTTTCATGCACTGCCTGCAATTTATCTGCAAGACAAAATCCGATGCTTTTTTTTTTTTTTAATTTTTATTTTTGGAAGATGGAATTAGGAGCTCCACAGCCCAAAGGCTGCATAAATTCCCACCACCAGCCTGAGGCATCTTGCAACCATGCTTGACCCTGGACCCCCAAGATCAAAGCCAGAGAGTGCATCTTCCCACAGTTGCCCAGGTGTCCTGCACACATGGTCAGGAGAGTTGGTCAGATCCCCAGCTCCCAGCCTCGACTTTTCCTGGGTGCCTTCATCCTGCCCTGAAGTCCTTTGTCCCCATGGGTGGAGCACTAGGGCCAAGCACAACTACCTCAGCCGGACTGGAACTCGCCCCTTGTTGGGGCTGGGTGACACTATGGGCCAAAACCACCACAAGGCCGGAGTGCTTCTGGCTGTTCTGCAGGTGGGGCTGCTGATCTGTAGCACTGAGTTGTTCAAAAAATGGACTACCATATCCGAAGACTGGCCGTGCCCCCGCTGGCTGGGTATGGGGGTGCTTCCAGGTTGAAGGGTGATGATTTCCATTTTTGGTTTTCAAATTTGGCAATTGAGAATTACAATAAGTTGTTTTTTTTTTTTTTTGGAATGCTTTTTAAATGAATTTCTTTGTAGTTAACTGTATATGTACTAAGAAAGATATAACTTAGGGTTTGGTTGTGTAATTGTTAGTTTTTTTTGGGGGGGGGAGGTCTGTCAATTTATCTAACTTTACCAAAGTTTGCAGGTGATACCTCAATAGAACAGGGAAATTTTAGATAACACCACTGCAGACATACCAGAGCAATACTGTTTTTAAAGGATTTTTTTTTCTTGTTATATTGACACACTAGAGAAGAAATGACAAAATTCTTGTGTAGGCATTTTCTAAATTCAATATTCTTTGTCCAGATTTTAGATTTTCTGAATAAATGTTTTTCGCAGATATATTTGATTATAAACTGCTTTGTGACTTTTCCTAAGAACTGGAGACAGGCTAGGCAGCACCTAGAAGAGCTGACCTCCAATACTGTTGTGATGG
This sequence comes from Orientallactaga sibirica, assembly GCA_036365145.1. Classification (NCBI taxonomy): domain Eukaryota; kingdom Metazoa; phylum Chordata; class Mammalia; order Rodentia; family Dipodidae; genus Orientallactaga; species Orientallactaga sibirica. Next base: position 15,902,475 of record JAEOAD010000049.1, read on the forward strand.
GACTGAAGACAGTACTCTGCTTGATTGTGTGAATAAAGTTTTATTGACAACCACAGCCACTAATGCACTGAGTGCATATGGTGGCTTTTCCATTCCAGCCAACAGAATCCAATAGGCTGGGCAAAAACAGTCTGGTCCATAAAGGTGGAAATGTTCACTATCCTACCGTGGGTGGGCAGTTTGGTCCCTGGTCTGGAATGATCTGGATTTCCCTTGGTGGGATACCTAACACCAGTCTATATCGTATCCTCAGCCCCCACCCCGCCCCTCACTGGGAAGGTGGGTGGCACTGCAACCCAAGCCCCACTGCTATTCTGATGACACAGGCCTGGCCTGCCTTGCCTTCATTTTGTGAAGCAGTCCTGGGTGGGACAGGGGCTTGGCTTCCAGCAGAGCAGTGGGTGACCAGCATGTGGCCCTGCCTAGAACCAGAGGCCCCTAGTGCAGCTAACTGCTTCTGGGGTGTCAACAGTCAAGCTGGTCCAAAGTGTGACTTTGTCCCAAATTACTGCTGTGCTTTGAGGTTAGGAGATGAGGGGGTATGGTGGCACAGGCCTGTCATCCCTGCACTGGGAGGTGAGACAGGAAGGGCATGAGTTCAAGGCCCTCCTGGGCTATGTGGTGAGACCTTGTCTCATGCCTTTCAAGGATGGGATGCTAGGTGAAAGGTTAGTCACAGGAGCACATAAGACATGAAATGCCCAGTACAGACGTTAGGGACAGAAATAGTGGCTGCCAGGGAGCAACCCTGTGTGCCAGGGGATGTCTTTCAGGTAGTCTAGGCTGGCCTTCAACTCTTTTTTTTTTTTTTTTTTTTTTTTTTGGTTTGGTTTTCGAGGTAGGGTCTCACTCTACCTCACCTGGAATTCACTATGTAGTCTCAGGGTGGCCTCGAGCTCATGGTAACCCTCCTACGTCTGCCTTCCTAGTGCTGGGATTAAAGGCGTGCGCCACCACACCTGGCTCTTCCAACTCTTAATAATATTTTAAGTATTTTATGTATTTGCAAGCAGAGAGACAAAGAGAGGAGAGAGAATGGTGCACTAGGGCCTCCAGCAGCTAACAAACTCACTCCAGATGAATGTGCCACTTTGTGCTTTTGGTTTTATGTAGGTACTAGAGAATTGAACCTGGGTCCTTTGGCTTTTCACAAGCACCTTAACCGCTAAGCTCTCTCTCCAGCCCTGGCCTTCAACTCTTAATGTCTGCTTCCAGAATGTTGAGATAGCAGGTGTTCACCCTAGAGGTTTTTCTTTTGTCTTTTTCCTTCCCTGAAGTGTAGTGTCTTGCTCTAGCCCAGAATGACCTGGAATTCACTATATAGCCTCACAGTGGCATTGAACTCATGGTGATCTTCCTACCTCTGCCTCCCAAGTGCTGATATTAAAGGCGTGTGCCACCACACCCAGCATTAGTTGCTATTTTTGAGGTTGAATTTAAATTCTACCAGGAATATATGAATGTGGTCCCATAAGAATCAAAAACATCCAGGATAGTTCAAATTCCCTTTTACTTTTCATTTGATCAGTGTGAATTTTTCTCCAAAGATCAGTTTTCTCAGTTTGAGAGTATCATTTTCTGGGCATCTATATCTCATTTTTGAGGCAGGGTTTCCCTGCAGTTCAGGATGGCCTTGAACTCATGGCAATCATCCTGCCTCCTGAGTGTTGAGATTAAAGGCGTGAGCTACCACAGCCAGCTTGTTATATATATTTAGGTTTTTTTCGAGGTAGGGTCTCACTCTAGCCCAGGCTAACCTGGAATTCACTATGTAGTCTCAGGGTGGCCTTGAACTCATGATCCTTCTACCTCTGCCCCTGAGTTCTGGGATTAAAGGACTGCCACCAAGCCCACCCAACTTTTTTTTTTTTTCCAAGGTAGGGTCTGTCTGTAGCCCAGGCTGACCTGAATTTAACTAGTTCCAGGCTGGCCTCGAAATTATAGTGATCCTTCTGCTATGTCTCCTGGGTGCTGGGATTAAAGATGTGAGCTGTTAGGCCCAGTTTATTTTTTAAAATATTTATTTGCAAAGAGAGTATGGGTGCGTCAAGGCCTCCTGCCACTGCAAAGGAATTATAGATGCATGCACCACTTTGTGCAATTGGCTCTACATGGGTACTGGGGAATGAAATGCAGGTCGTTAGGCTTTGCAGGCAAGCACCTTAACCATTTAGCAATGTCTCCAGCCCCCACCCTTTTTAAAAAAATATTTGCAAGCAGAAAGAATGGGCGTGGTAGGGCCTTAGCCACTGTAAACAAGCTCCAGTTGCATGCACCACTTTGTGCATCTGGTTTCACACGGGTACTGGGGAATTGAACCAGAGTCATTAGGCTTTACAGGCAAATGCCTTAATCACTGAGAAATCTGTAGCTGCCCCCTTTTTTTTTTTTTGGTTTTTCAAGGTAGGGTCTCACTCTGGCCCATTAGCCTAGGATTAACTATGTAGTCTCAGAATGGCCTCGAACTCACAGCGATCCTCCTACCTCTGCCTCCCAAGTGCTGGGATTAAAGGCATGCACTACCAGGCCTGGCTTTTTTTTTTTTTTTTTTTTTTTGGTAGGGTCTTACTGTAGCTCAGGCTGACCTGGAATTCACTATGTAGTCTCAGGGTGGCCTCGAACTCATGGTGATCCTCCTACCTCTGCCTCCCCAGTGCTGGGATTAAAGGCATGCGCCACCCCGCCCGGCTCTGGCTCCTTTTTTTGGATACAGGATTTTGAGCAGCCCAGGTGTTTCTGGAGTTCACTGTGTAGCCAAGGATGACCTGGAACTCCTGATCCTTCACCTCCTAAGTGCTGGATTATACTGGGGAGGGGAGAAATGCCACCACACCCGGCTCCTATGTTATAGCTTTAAAAAAACTATATTTAGAAGCGAGGTATGGTGGTGCACACCTTTAATCCCAGCACTTGGGAGGCAGAGGTAGGAGGATCGCTGTGAGTTCAAGGCTAGCCTGAGATTAATTCCAGGTTAGCCTGGGCTAGGGTGGGGACCCTATCTCAAAAAACACAAAAATTGCTGAATGGGGGGTGTTGTCAGGGCCTCTTGATATTGGTTTGGGCTATTTTTTGTGTCCTGCTTATATGTGTGGCTTGTGTATTGAACCCTAAGTCTGCTTCAAGCAAGCAACTTTAACCACTGAGCCATCTTCCCAGCATGCATAATGTGTCTCTTTTTTACGTTTCTTTTTTTTTTTTCTTTTTTTGTTTTTCGAGGTAGGGTCTTGCTCTAGCCCAGGCTGACCTGGAATTCACTATGTAGTCTCAGGGTGGCCTCGAACTCACAGCGATCCTCCTACCTCTGCCTCCCCAGTGCTGGGATTAAAGGCATGCGCCACCACGCCCGGCTCTTTTTTTACGTGTCTTAATAGAGAATTCTAAAGCATTCTGCCTGTGCTAAACAATACTGGGGGGAGGGGAGGGGGAGATTTGTTTCCTGAGGCAGGGTCTCCAGCTGTAACCCAGGCCAACCTCAAACTAGTGATCCTCCTGCCTCAGCCTCCCTAGAGTGCTGGGATGACAGGTGAGTTAGCACTCCCATATAATTGCTACCTCATTTAAGGTTTGCCAGAAAGATTCCTGAGCCACTGCTTCAAATGACTTATGCAAGTCCCTCCTGATGGATAGAGGAAACCTTGCAAAGTACTATTGTATGCAGAGCGCAGGGTGTGCCTGCTTGAAGCACTGCCTCCAGGAAGAACTTTGTGAGCTCTAGGGAAGAGGCTTTTTAAATGTAACAGTGTCAAATTGCAGGATTTATCATCCTGTCCCTCCATCCTTAAACAGGAGCGACCCCCCCCATCCCTGCGGCTCACCTAAATGATGTTCATAGTAACAATGATGACTAGAATGGCCAATTGTATTTATTTAAGAGAGCGAGAAAGGGCCACTGCAAAGGAACTCCAGATGCGTGCATGTTCTTGTGCAGCTAGCTTACGTGGGTCCTGGGGAGTCAAACCTAGGTCCTTCAGCTTTGCAGGCAAGCGCCTTAACTGCTAAGCCACCTCTCCAGCCCCAAAGTAGATTCCCTCCCCCCCCCGCCGCTAATTTTTAATATTTTATTTATGTATTTATTTTGTTTTTCGAGGTAGGGTCTCTAGCCCAGGCTGACCTGGAATTCACTATGTAGTCTTAGGGTGGCCTTGAATTCACAGCGATCCTCCTCCCTCTGCCTCCCGAGTGCTGGGTAATATTTTATTTATTTGAGAAAAAGAAAGGGCGAGATTATGGGCCTCCTGCCACTGCAAACGAACTACAGACCATGCACCACCTTTGTGCAGCTGGATTTACGTGGGTACTAGGAAATCGATCTCGGTCGTCCAGCTTTTAGTCTTGACAAGCAAGTAAACGCCTTTGACGGTTGAGCTACCTCTCCAGCCCCAGACGGGCTGACTTCAACTTAATGTGACGCGAAGCTACATTTGTGGAGAGGGGGCTGGGATACCCATAGCTGGAATTTGGAGGCGGGGTCCTCCAGTTGCAAAGTTGAGCTGGGAAACAGGGTGCAGGGCAACCCATTTCGCGAAGGACCACTGAAAGCGAGGGAAATGGCGTACGTCCACAGGGGAAATTGAGACCCAGCCAAGTTGCTTCCCTGAGCTCGGACACTTTTTAGAGAACTACTGGGAGGGTGGACTCAGTAGAACGTTTTCGCCTGCTCTATTTCTCTTGCAAACCCGGGGAACTCTGCGACTAAATTCCAGCTACGGGTCTCGAACCCCTATTTTTCTCGTTTTGGGTCGGGCGCTGATGCTGTGCGAGAGCTCACGTACTCAGCAGCGGCCAGATAATCAGGGCGGAGCTCCAGAGCGAACAAGCTAGTGACTGACAACCAGATCAACCATTCAGCGCCTGGGGCTGATCCCGTTAGCCAATACGTACTTCCCTCAGCGAGGTCGTAGGGCGGTTCCTGAGGCGTTCTTGTCAATCCGAGACTTAACCGCTGTCGGATTGGTGATGGTTTCTCTGACTGGCGTACGCTTTGTCCAGCGATAGCTGAGCCGGTCAGCAGGCACGTGAGTGGACGCCGGCGTGTCTTCGTCGTTCAACCAATGATAAGACGAGATCGATGCTTGGACCCGCCCCATCGCGGCACGCAGCGGGCGGCCCCGTGCCGTGTTGATGGGAGGGGCGGTGCTGTCAGACGTAACCAATGAGCACGCGGGCGTGCAGACCGAGTGACCAATAGGAGTCGAGGAGGAGCTGGTCGCACCGCCTCATAAGCTTCCCCCTCCCGTAGGCGCTCGCTGAGGGCTCGGCCGCTAGCGACCGAGCAAGCGAGCGAGAAAAAGAGTCCGGCTCGGACCGAGCGGCTTCGCCGGGGGTGGGTGCGACGCCGCCGGCTGTGGGGAAGCGCGCGCACGCCGCGGCTTCGCACCGGGCCGTGCACGCGCGCCCCGCCGCAGGTGAGTCCTCGAGGGCCGCGGGTGAGAACGCTAGGCCCCGGGTGCCTCGCGGCCGCCATGCCGCCCCCGCGCCTCGGCTCGCAGGGCAAATCGAGGCCCAGGCTTCGCGTGCGGCCTACTGGGCGCATCAGCCCGGGTGGAATCCTCTGCGCTTTGTCCCGGCGAAGGAAAGCGTGGGGTGACCCTCGAGTACTCTGGGGTGCGGGGGACAAAGACGGGGCGGGGCGCCCCATCCTCGGGTCGGGACAAAAGATGACAACGTGGGTGGCCTTGGCCACCTCCACCGTGCAAGAAAAAAAAAAAGCAAAACAGTCAACATCATATGTACATTTAAAAAAAAAAGACCCCAGGCCATTTGCACTTATCATTTGCATTTGGGTCCTTTTGTAGGGGTACCCCTAAAACAAAACCCACCCTTATACTCAGCCCTTGTCTGACCCTACTGTTTTTGCACCGTGGTTTCCAAACTTGTCCCCTCCCGTCATCGTGCGATCTGCCTTTTTTTAAGTTAGTAAATATGCATGCATCTGATAATACAGTGACAGCTTCCAATCGCGTCCCTAGATCCGGTCCATCTTTCCGTCTCTTTGTAGGGATGAAATGTGCAGTTGCTAACCTGGACATCCTTCAGGGGACAGCCGGAGATTTGGGGGCACCTAGGGATGGCTAGCTGGAGAGGAGCAGCCGGGTGCTAGTCGGCCCTGGGGATTTGTCAGGGGGTCTGTTGGGTGGGCTGCAGAGACATCAGGTGGGAATGCTTGGATGTTTGGGCTAATCGAAGAGGTTTGTTGTTGCTTTCCCCCCCCCCCCTTCCACTCCATTCCCGGAAGCTGGGAGAATGCTTGCCTTTCGTCCCAGCTGTCTGATTGGGGGAGGATGTGTTCGTTTTAAAAATTCAGCGACACCTGGGAACTCTTTGCAAAGAGTTGCAAAAACTAGAGAGAAGGTGGCTGAGCCCAGTGGAGCCTGGGGATCCTTTAATACGTTTTTTTTTTTTTTTTTTTTTAAAGTGTGTTTCTGTCAATAGCATTTATTTGCAGTCCAGCTGGGTGCCAGAGCTGGGTATCTTAGGCACTGAGGATCTGGGGGTGCAAAGGGTTTGGGGTCTCAGGTCACACGTGTGTCCTCAGAGCATGTATTTCATTGTCCCTGGGCCTCCAAGCAGCACCTGGCTCAATATGGGCTCATTTTGTGTGACTCCTGTGGGCTTTGCTCTCTGCCACGCGGGAGCTAATGACTCCCTTAATTCTCCAATAATAGCTGCCTTCAGAGCCATGGTGGAGGGCGTGTCAGCAGGCTGGGCCAGGCTTTTGTCCCCACCAGGCAGAAGCAGCAGGAGCCCTGTCATCTTCCGGGGTTCTCTTACCAAACCAAACCGCTGGGGGAGCTGGGATGGGTGGGAAGTGATAGCAGGACTTGGATCCCCTCCACCTAACTTGCGGGGTCCTCTTGGTGTGTGTTCTGTGGGGACATGTGGGGTTTACTGGGCTTGCTCTACACTGTAGGGTGTTGAGGTGTTTGGGTGGATGCAGAGCTGGCAGTGCGCGGGGCTCAGTAGCAAGTGGCTTTCTCTCATTTTCTCATCCTTGTCTCCCTCTTGGAGAGGGCTGCTGATATGGTTCTAGAGCCCAAGGCACTCTGCTTTTCTATCTCTTAGAGAAGATAACCCCTTCAGCCCCCCAGCCTGTCCTTTCTCCCTAGCCCTCCCACCTGTTGGTGGGAATGTAGGAGGCAGGTCGGTTGGATGTTTGATGGTCTAATGGAAGGGAGGGAACACTGCTGTGTGTCCCATCTGTCTTGAGACTTGAGCCCTCATTCTCCCTCCTGCTGGTCTCTGGTCCCATGTTGTTCTGTGGGGGCCCCTTTCCCCATGGGCCCGGGAGCCATATGCCCTGTGCCATCTGACACCTGTGGGGAATCACCTGGCCTGTGGGGGTGTGGAGCTGCTTGTAGGTTGGGTGGAGCCTTTTCTCCAGGGGCCTGAGGCTTTCTGGGATATGGGGAGAGGAGGGAGCTGCTTGGAGGAGGTGAGCCACATATGACCAGGGACTGTGCTGTGGGTAGGTGGACACTTCCAGATGGCTAGTCCTGGGACCTGGAGGCAGCTGTAGGGCTCAGGATTAGTGGTCTCAAGCCCTTTACTTGCTCAGGAGCCAAGGCCTTGGTGCTAACCCTTCATAAGACCACTGGGAGGAGGAGAGGCACTGTGGGCACTGGTCACACTGTGATAGATGGCTGGCCTTCAGGGTGCCTGGCTGACCTCTAGGGACCTGCTACATGGTTGCCTGTTGGGGTCTCTGAGCAACTTATGCCGGGGACCCTGTTAGTGGCTCAGGATGCTGGAAGAGGAGTGTCTCAGGACTCTTGGTGGCAGCCTTGGGGCTTGGGCCTCTGTTCCATGCTAGTCAAGGTGTCAGTCTCAGAGACCTGGATTGAAGCCCCTTTTCTAGGCAGGGCCTGTATCCTGTTCTGTCCTGAGTTCCTTCACTTCTGTGAAATGGGCACACCTGCCCCTAGGTGCCTGTGGGGCTCCCAACTCCCAGGGCCAGGAGCTCAGAGTCCATCTGTCATCATGGCATAGTCCCCATGTGGTCAGGTCACTCCCTGGGCCCAGTGTGGTGGCCATGCCTGGAGCTCTTCACAGGCCCTCAGATAATCACCCAGGGGCTCTGGGCATGCCTCCATGTGGAGCACATACTGATGTGTGCCCTGCTTCAGTTTCTTGGCTCCCTGTCCCTCCCCATCCTGTTGGCTGGGTTCTCATCCTGGCTGCTGGGTCTTTCTCTGTGGCCCCTCTGGCTTTGCCAGTCTGTGCTTGCTCTGCTAGAGGACAGGTCCCTTGACAGACAGACCAGGCCTCCTGACCACTCTCAGTGGGACCTCTGCTCCTTTCGTTTATTGTGCCCCTCCTGTCACTGGACATATTGGGTGACTCAGTTCCTCTCTAATCTTGGCTTTTAGCTGAGTGGTAATGTTCTCCATGTCATGGGCGTTCCTAGGGTAGCTGCAGATCCAGTCACTGAGGCATGAGCTAGATGCCTGGCTGCACAAATTCTAATCGTATTCATTGACTTAAACATTTTTGGGAGGGATGGATTTTCATCTTGACCCTGCTTGGTGGTGTCTGTGTGACTGGTTTAGGACTTCTTGTTGGTTGGATGAAGTAACCCTGGTGTTCTTGTCACTTTCCCTCCTGTGTACTCCACAGTCTTCCCTGGGGGACATCTCTACCTGTTGTTCAGTTTTTTTTTCTTTTGTGGCTTTTTTTTTTTTTTTTTTTGGTTTTTCGAGGTAGGGTCTCACTCTCAGGGTGGCCTCGAACTCATGGCAATCCTCCTACCTCTGCCTCCCGAGTGCTGGGATTAAAGGCATGCGCCACCACGCCCGGCTCTTTTGTGGCTTTTTTGAGGTAGGGTCTTGCTCTATCTAGCCCAGGCTGACCTGGAATTAACTATGTAGTTTCGGGGTGGCCTTGAACTCAAGGCCATCCTCCTAGCTCTGCCTTCCAAGTGCTGGGATTAAAGGTGTGGGCCACCACGCCCAGTTTGTTGTTCAGTTTTGGTGCCACCTAAGACTGCTCTAACAAAATTAAGTATGGGGCTGGAGAGATGGCTTAGTGGTTAAGGTGCTTGCCTGCAAAGCCTAAGGATTCAATTCCCCAGTACCCACGTAAAGCCAGATACACAAGGTGGCACATGCATCTGTAGTTTGTTTGCTGTGGCTAGAGGGTCTGTCATGCCCATTCTATCTGCCGCCTTCTCTCATAAATAAATAATAGAATATTTTTTTAAATGTCTGTTAAAAAACTTAAGAGAAGCCGGGCGTGGTGGCGCACGCCTTTAATCCCAGCACTCAGGAGGCAGAGGTAGGAGGATCGCCATGAGTTCGAGGCCACCCTGAGAATACAGAGTGAATTCCAGGTCAGCCTGGGCTAGAGTGAGACCCTACCTCGAAAAATCAAAAACAAAACAAAACAAAAAAAAAAAAACTTAAGAGAAGCAAAACCCCAAATGACCTTCCCTGCTTTAAACTTCTGGACGCTTCTTGTCCTCCTCCTGAGTACTCCCATCTGTCTTCAGGCATAGCGGCCTCGGGACCCTTTCACCTGCTGCCCTCTCTGCCAGACGCTTGTTCCTCACCCCTCTACCCAGCTAGGTTTTCTCTCACCCAGACTCCCACCCTCCATTGTCTTCCTGGGGCCTGACTCTTCTAGATGCAAGTTGATGTCTAACCAGGGCTCTTCCCAGAAAGACCCTGAGAAAGCTGCTATGGATGACATCAAAATGTCACCCATAGCTGGGCGTAGTAGTGCACTCCTTTAATCCCAGCACTCGGGAAGCAGAGGTAGGAGGATCACTGTAGTTCAAGGCCACCCTGAGACTACATAGTGAATTCCAGGTTAGCCTGGACTAGAGTAAAACCCTAGCTTGAAAAAAAAAAAAAAAAAAAGAATAAAAAAGTCACCCATGCTGATAAAACTTTATTTCTTTATTTACTGGCTGGGGCTGGCCTTAGTGGGTAGAAGAGTATGAAGCCCTGAGCTTCCATTCCCAGAATCCTCAAAGATTGGCCATGGTGCTGCACACCCATTATTCTAGCACTCAGAAGGTGGAGGCAGGAGGATCAGGAGTTCAAAGTCATCCATAGTTACATAGTGAGTTCCATGCCAGCCTGGGCTACATGAGACCCCGTCTCAACAAACAAAACTGAGCGAACTCAAATCAACCCAAAACTATGTGGACATAAGAATGTCACACAATTTTTACATCATAAGATAGGTTTGCTTCTTCTTTTTTTTTTTTTTTTTTTTTTTTTTTTGGTTTTAAAACTAGTCCAGGTTGACCTGGAATTTAAGAGTCTCAGGTTGTCACTCACAGTGATCCTCCTACATCATCCTAAGATTAGCACCACCATGCCCGGCTTTGCTTCATTTTTAAAAATGATTTTATTTTATTTTTTATTTTATTTATTTATGATTTTTTTTTTTTTTTTTTTTTTTTTGGTTTTTTCGAGGTAGGGTTTCACTCTAGTCCAGGTTGACCTGGAATTTACTATGTAGTCTCAGGTTGGCCTCGAACTCACAGTGATCCTCCTACCTCTGCATCCTGAGTGCTGGGATTAAAGGCGTGCACCACCATGCCCGGCTTTGCTTCATTTTTTAAAAATGATTTTATTTTATTTTTTATTTTATTTATTTATGATTTTTTTGTTTTTTTTTTTTTTTTTCGAGGTAGGGTCTCACTCTGGCCCCAGGCTGACCTGGAATTAACTATGTAGTCTCAGGGTGGCCTTGAACTCATGGCGATCTCCTACCTCTGCCTCCCGAGTGCTGGGATTAAAGGCGTGCACCACCACGCCCGGCCCTTAAAAATGATTTTATTTTTATGTATTTATTAGAGATGGAGAGGGAGAGAGAATGGGTGTGCCAGGGCCTCTTGTCACTGCAAACAAACTCCAGACCCATGCGCTACCATGTGCATTTGGCTTATGTTGGACCCTGGAGAATGGAACCAGGGTCCTTAGGCTTTACAGGCATGCACCTTAACTGCTAAACCATCTCTCCAGTCCTTGCTTCTTATTTTGATTTGATTCCTCTTCACATTTTAAAAAATGTGCTGGGATGATTTGGGCCCATGGGCTGGGAGTAGTCAATTCCTGAACTATCCTGTGAGGTCCATGTGGTAGGCATGCCATCTATCTTAATGGCTGCACATAGCCCAGTACGCTGGCCAGGCCCTGGCACACAATGGATACTAATGAAACCTCTGTTGGACGAGTTTATAACTTTCATTACTCCAGGCATTCAGATGCCTTTGTTAAAACTCTAGGGGCGTAGAGCTGGGTGTGGTGACTCACGCCTTTAATCCCAGCACTCAGGAGGCAGAGGTAGGAGGATCGCTGTTAGTTGGAGGTGACCCTGAGACTACATAGTGAATTCCAGTTCAGCCTGGACTAGAGTGAAACCCTACCTCGAAAAACAAACAAACAAAAAGAAGCAAAAAAACCAACAACAACCCAGTGTGTTGGAGAGATGGCATAGCGGTTAAGGCACTTGCCTGCGAAGCTTATGGACCCAGGTTTGATTCCCCAGTACCCACATAAAGCCAGATGAACATGTCTTGGGAGTGAGTGCCCTGGCACACCCATTCTCTCTCTCTGCTTGCAAATAAAAAAAACAAAACTGTGCTAGAGAGATGGCACTTAAGGTGCTTGCCTGCGAAGCCTAAGGACCCAATTTTGATTTCCCAGGACCCATGTAAGCCAGATGCACAAGGTGGTTTGCAGTGGCTGGAGGCCCTGGTGTGCTTATTCTCTCTATCTGCCCCCCCCTTCAAAAAATAAAAATATTAACCCCTCCCAACAAATCTCAAACCAAGAAACCCACCAACAGAAATATGTTAGCGGTGCTGCTGAGCATAAGTACTTGCCTGGCATATGCAAGGCCCTGGGTTCTGTCCCTGGAACCCCCAAATATGCAGCATCTGGAGACACTTCCTCCTTTGGGGTGGCTGGCTTTTCCTCAACACTGCTTTGGGTGACATCTCCCTCCTTGGAGACTCCTGTGATCTTCTGGAGCTGAGCAGGAGTTCTGTGACTGTCCCAGCCCACTCTTCTAGTACTCATGTTGCCCTGTCTATGAGAGGGGGTGCCATGTTCCCAGGAGGTGGCTTTCCTGGGTGTGCAAACTCAGTTTACAAGGCACAAGGGGCAAGGCTCAAGGCAGGTGGCAGTAGGTGGCCAGATTGGAGCACTGGGGACATGTGCCAACATCAAGGGTTCAAGGGCAAATTGGCACCTCTACCCTGGTGGTGGGTGGTGGTGGAGTGCTAGGCCAGCCATCCCTGGATAGTGAGCAGGCATGGGATAGGCTGGGGTCACCCGTGGGTGCTTGGGTGCAGAGGGCAGTGGAAGCCTACACAGGCCTTGGTCTTTGGCTGATGTGACAGACACCTGCCACTAGGCAGCTATACCTATGTGTACTGACATGTGCCCTGAGTGCTGGCACCTCTGGGCGATGAGTCCCTTTCTTTTACCAGGGCTGGGGTATTCCCGGGAGAGAGGATGTGAGTGGGATGGTCCTTCTGTGTGAGAGGTAGTGTGGTTATGGGTCCTTGGGGTCCCCTTCTACCAGAGAGCCTGCAGGAGCTGTTGTGAGTATGGGATGTGCCAAAGACCACAGGGGTCAGCCTGGGGCTGGGAACCCTGGAGGTCTCAGCAGCAACTTCTCCTCTGACCCCTTCTTGGGCTCTTCTTGGGCTCTGCTTAAACTCTCCTGCGTCACACAGGGTTATATAATTAGGGGGGAGAGAGTGTGATCTCCCCTCCCGTATGCCATCATTGAGCTGAGTGTATATTTATTTGAGAGAGAGAGAGAATGGGTGCTCCAGGGCCTTCAGCTACTATAAACGAACTCCAGACACATATGCTATCTTGTGCATCTGGCTTACATGGGTACTGGAGAATCGAACCTGGGTCCTTAGGCTTTGCAGGCAAGCACCTCAACCGCTAAGCCATCTCTCCAGCCCTGTTTTACACTTTCTTTTTTTGGTTTTGTTGAGACAGGGCCTTACATGTGTAGCCTTTGCTTTGTACTCATGATGTTTCTTCTGCCTCAGGCTCCAGAATTTTGGGGTGACAGGAATGTGCAATGCTGTGGTGGTAACAAGCCTGTGACAGGCAGTGTGGATTTCCCACTGGACACTCTTCCTTCATTTAGTGGATTTGGTCATTTGGGCAGAGTGAGGGGCTGTGGTGGACCAGGGTGTGTAACACATGGATGGTGCCTGGTGCTTAGTGGGCACCAGGGCCCTTTTTCCTATACTCCCGTCCAGGTAGATGCCCTGACACCCTTAGTGCTTTGTCCTGAGTCACTCATTTGTGGTAGGGTGAAGGTGAGAAAGCCCCTGGGGGCAGCCTGGTGGCCCCAAGGTCCATAGTAGCACACTGAGTGCTATAGGTGATTGTCCCCTTTCTTCTGGGCAGCAGTACTTGGTGGATGTCTGGTGGCTTCATTCTGTCCTTCCGCTCGGCACTATGGGGGAGCAGAGAAGTGGTGTGCAGTGCTTATGGGGCCTGGTGGCCTTAGAGGGACATGTGGCCAGTGGTCCTGGTCTTTGCATCCCAGGGAGGGTATGTGGGTGGGTGTGTTTTGAGGATGCTGAACCAGAGGCAGTGCCTGACTAAGACCAGAGTTCTTAGTCCTGTGGGCCAAGTGGTCTGCACTGGTGAGCCCAGGTTCTCCGTGTACAGTGATGGTGGTGGTCACGTGTGCCTGCCAGGCCCCTGTGAGGGCTGGGGTGGGGATGGTTAGACCTTATGGACTAGCTCCTTGTGGTGAAACTAATTTGGTCAGTTTTTTTTCCCATAGCTATCCCTGTCTGGGGGACAGCCATCCTTGTTACAATTCCAGACAAGGGACAGATTCTGGGATGTTTGGTTTCCTCATCTTGCAGCTGCTTGAAGCCCGCTCTCCTGTGCTCGTCCCTGGCCAATAGCCAGAGCTGGGGTCTAGACTTTGTTAAGCTGTCATCCTAACCAGCTTCCTAGAGGGACAATCATTGTATAAACAGTATGTGGGCTGTGGGCAAGGGGTGGTGCCTTGCAGGGTGACTGGGAACAAAATAAATCCAGAGAACTGGTGGAAACTCCAAGGTGAGAGTCAGTGTGTGCCCAGATCTGAGGCAGGTATGTGCACAGCAGGCTGGAAGACTGAAGGAGATGGTGTGGCCTAGCTGATGGCTCTCTGAGGCTCTGCTCTCTGCCTCTTTGCTGCTTCCTTCCTCCCAGCTGGTGCCTGTGGGCCACTCATCTCACCTTTTTGATCAGTTGCATGAAGGCCACTCCCTGTGTAGATTATATGTATAATATGGTTGGTTGGTGGTCTGGGTGCAGGCCAGGACTGGTGGCTGCTCAAGTCTCTGCCACCTCCTGTTAGTCTGCTCTTTCTGTGTGTGACATGCATGTGTGTGCAGTTGTGTTTGCATCCATTGCACATGAATGCAGAGGCAAGAGAGGGCCATCCTGTGTCTCTCACTAAACCTGGAACTCCCCCCCCCTTTTTGTTTTGGTTTTTCTAGGTAGGGTTTCACTGTAGTCCAGTCTGACCTGGAATTCATTATGTAGTCTCAGGGTGGCCTTGAACTCACGGCGATCCTCCTACCTCTGCCTCCTGAGTGCTGGGATTAAAGGTGTGCACCACTGGCCTACTGATTTTTTTTGTTTATTTTGTACTTTTTTTTTTTTTTCCCCCAAGGTAGGGTTTCACTCTAGCCCAGGCTGACCTGGAATTTCACGGTGGCCTTGAACTCATGGCAATCCTTCTACCTCTGTCTCCTGAGTGCTGGGATTAAAGGCCCGGCTTTATTTTGTATTTTTGAAGGCAGAGTCTCACTGTAGCCCAAGCTGGCCTCAAACTCATGACAATCATCCTGCCTCAGCCTCCTGATTGCTGGGGTTATAGGTGTGAACCACCACACCTGGTCTTTTAATGACAATGACAGTTTTTGTTTAAAAGTGAATGTTCTGGCCAGGCGTGGTGGCACACACCTCTAATCCCAGCACTTGGGATGCAGAGATAGGATCACCATGAGTTCAAGGCCACCTTGAGACTACATAGTGAATTCCTACCTCAGAAAACCAAAAAAAAAAAAAATAAAATAAATAAAAAAGTTAGTTAATTAATTATTATTATTTTTATTGGTTTTTCAAGGCTCACACCTCTAAGCCCAGCAATCAGGAGGCTGAGGCAGGATGATTATCGTTTCAGGCCAGCTTGGGCTACAGTGAGACTCTGCCTCAAAAATACAAAATTAACAAAGGCGTGTGCCACCACGCCCGGCTTAATTATTTTTTGTTTTTTGTGGTAGGGTCTCACTTTAGCTCAGACTGACCTGGAATTCACTATGTAGTTTCAGGGTGGCCTTGAACTCACAGCGATCCTCCTACCTCTGCCTCTCAAGTGCTGGGATTAAAGGCGTGCGCCACCACACCTGTCCTAATTTTATTATTGTTATTATTATTATTATTACTGGTTTTGCGAGGTAGGGTCTCCCTCTGGTCCAGGCTGACCTGGAATTAACTATGTAGTCTCAGGGTGGCCTCGAACTCTCGGCGATCCTCCTACCTTTGCCTCCCGAGTGCTGGGAAAGGCATGCGCCACCACGCCCGGCAATTTTATTATTTTTGACAATTTCATGCATGTATATATTTTGATCCTATTCACCCCTGTTACTCCCAAACCCCTTCTTTCCAACTTGTCCCCCATTTTCATGTATATATAATTTTTTGTCACTCATTTAGTTTAATTAGAGTTGCTTATGGGAGCATGGGGGATTATTTACAGGAGCATGGGCAACTTACCAGTGTCCACACCACTGAAGAAAATGTCTCCTTCCCCAGCAACTCTTAACAGTCCATACCTCCTCAGTGTCCCCCATCCAATGGAGTGTTGGCGGGCTCAATCCTGTGCAGGAAGCCACAGCTGCTGTGAGGTCATGAGTGTGATGACAATGTCTATCTAGAAGACAGTGTTCCACAGCACTCCTCCCCATACCCTGGTTCTCACATTCTTTCCCTGAGCAGTGGGTGGTTTGGATGTCCTATTTGAGGCTCAGCACACAGTGGTCACATTCTCTGCAGCTATGCATTAACCTCTGCCCATTCTAATAAGAAACATCTGTGATTGAGGCTTCAAGCAGTACTAGTCTAGGGAAACAACTATGAGTATTTAGAAGCTGTTTAGCATAACCACAGTAATAGTCCACCCCCTCCCCAGGAACGATGTCCTCAGCCATAGGCTTCTGGCTTTCCAGTACCAGACCTGACTTCCCTCCTGTGGAGTGGGCCTCAAATCCATCAGAAGTATGGGTTATTCCTATAACATTCACAGCACTGTTATACTAGTGGGCATATCTTGCCAGGCAGTTTGGTTGTACCCAAGAAGCTGGAAAAGGACTATGGAGGGAGGTTTTGTGGGGGATAGGACACATGGGAACATGAAAGGAGAGGGGTAATAGTGGGAGGGAAAGGGTTAGGTATGGATGTGGTGGGGGATAGTGGGAGAGTGGATGAAAACTGAAGTTATGTAAATAAGTCATATGGACACCTACAACTTGGTAAGCCAATGAAAATACAATTTTTATTTATTTATTTATTTATTTATTATTTATTTATTTATTTATTTTTTTTTGGTTTTGCGAGGTAGGGTCTCACTCTGGTCCAGGCTGACCTGGAATTAACAAGTCTCAGGGTGGCCTAAGATCCTCCTACCTCCAAGTGCTGGGAAAATACAACCACGCCGGCTGAATTTTTAAAAATGTTTAAATGAAGGTTCCCTATGTGGGTGGATAAAGCTGTTCCCCAAAGCCAAAGGTCATTAACCATAAATCCATTGCCATAGATGAGACCCTTCTAGTGAGCTGTTGGTCAGGGAGGCCACAGAGGCCTGAGGCAGAACAGGCTCTTGCTTGCCTACCACTGGATGGTAAGTCCCTCTGTCGAAGACACCACATTCTCCATTGCAGGACACAAAGCTACTAAGCTGGAACCACTGGAAGCTCTCTCCCTGCTGGCTAGCTTTCTTCATACCACAAGGTGCTATGCATGGTGCTAGGGGAGAAAAGTCAACAGTCCTCCCTGGCTGTGGACCCTGTATATAGTGTGGTATGTTGTATTTCTTTTTTTTTTTTTTTTTTTTTTTTTTTTTTTTTGGTTTTGCAAGGTAGGGTCTCACTCTGGTCCAGGCTGACCTGGAATTCACTATGTAGTCTCAGGGTGGCCTCGAACCTTGGCAATCCTCAGACCTCTGAATTCCAGTGCTGGGATTGTGGTGCGCCACCACGCCCAATCTTTTATTCTTAATTTAAATTGAGAGAATGGGTGCGCCAGGGCCTCCAGTCACTGCAGATGAATTCCAGATGCATGCGCTACCTTGTGAATCTGGCTTACATGGGTATTGGGAAATTGAACCTGGGTCCTTAGGTTTTGCAGGCAAGTACCTTAACCACTAAGTGATCTCTCTCTCTGTGTGTGTGTGTGTGTGTGTGTGTGTGGTTCTTGCGTATATATGTGCCCATACTCTCACCTGTGATGAGAATAGGACGGTGTCCACTCCATCCTCCTTTTCGTTTCGTTTCATTTTTCATTTTTTTTTCAAGGTAGGGTTGCACTGTAGCTCAGGCTGACTTGGAATTCACTATGTAGTCTCAGGGTGGCCTTGAATTCATGGCAGTCCTCCTACCCCTGCCTCCCTGAGTGCTGGGATTAAAGGCATGTGCCACCATGCCAAACCAAATGCCACCACCAAAAAAAAAAAAAGTTTCTTGGAAGGGGATGTTTTCTTCTTCTTCTTTTTGTTTTGTTTTTTTTTTTTTGAAGTAGGGTCTCCCTCTAGCACAGGCTGACCTGGAATTCACTCTGTAGTCTCAGGGTGGTCTCAAACCCTTGGTGATCTCATCCTCCTACCTCTGTCTCCCAAGTGCTGGGATTAAAGACATGTGCCACCAAGCCCAGTCTTCTAATGTACAATTGTTTTTTTTTTGAGGTAGGATTTCACTGTCAGCCAGGTTGACCTGAAACTCACTATGTAGTCTCAGGGTGACCTCGAATTTATGGCTATCCTCCTACTTTTGCCTTCCAAATGCTGGGATTAAAGGCATGCACCACCACACCCTGCTTAATGTGCATTAAAAATTTTTTTTAATATAACCGAGGTCCTTTGGCTTTTCAGGCAAACGCCTTAACTGCTAAGCCATCTCACCAGCCCCTAATGTACAATTTTTAATTCCTTCAGTTATTGTCTTCAATATATTGTTGGAAGTATTTTCTAAGTGAGGGTTTTTTTTTTGTTGTTGTTTGTTTGTTTGTTTTTGAGGGTCTTGCTGTAGCTCAGGCTGACCTGAAACTCATTCTGTAGTTTCAGACTGGCTTCAAACTCAGAGCAGTCCTCCTACCTCTGTCTCCAGAGTGCTGGAATTAAAGGCATGTGCCACCACATCCATCTTTGCTTTATTTGCAAGGGAGGGGGGAGAAGAGAACTCCAGGAGAGAGAGAGAGAAAAAAGAGAACTCTAGGTGGGAGAGAGAGAGAGAGAGAAAGAGAAAAGAGAATTCCAGGTGAGAGAGAGAGAGAGGAAAGAGAATTCCAGGTGAGCGAGAGAGAGAGAAAGGGAAAAGAGAACTCCAGGTGAGCGAGAGAGAGAAAAGAGAACTCCAGGTGAGCGAGAGAGAGAGAGAGAAAAAAGAGAACTCCAGGTGAGCGAGGGAGAGAGAGAGAAAAAAGAGAACTCCAGGTGAGCGAGGGAGAGAGAAAAGAGAACTCCAGGGGAACTCCAGAGTGAGAGAGAGAGAGAGAGAGAGAGGAGAACTCCAGGTGAGGGAGAGAGAGAGAGAGAAAAGAGAACTCCAGGTGAGCGAGAAAGAGAGAGAGAGAGAGAGAAAGAGAACTCCAGGTGAGCAAGAGAGAGAGAGAGGGAAAAGAGAACTCCAGGTGAGCGAGAGAGAGAGAAAAGAGAACTCCAGGTGAGCGAGAGAGAGAGAAAAGAGAACTCCAGGTGAGCGAGAGAGAGAGAGAGAAAAGAGAACTCCAGGTGAGAGAGAGAGAGAGAGAGAGAGAGAGAAAAGAGAACTCCAGGTGAGCGAGAGAGAGAGAGAGAAAAGAGAACTCCAGGTGAGCGAGAGAGAGAGAGAGAAAAGAGAACTCCAGGTGAGCGAGAGAGAGAGAAAAGAGAACTCCAGGTGAGCGAGAGAGAGAGAGAAAAGAGAACTCCAGGTGAGCGAGAGAGAGAGAAAAGAGAACTCCAGATGAGAGAGAGAGAGAAAGGGAAAAGAGAACTCCAGTTGAGCGAGAGAGAGAGAGAAAGAAAAGAGAACTCCAGGTGAGCGAGAGAGAGAAAAGAGAACTCCAGGTGAGCGAGAGAGAGAGAGAGAGAAGAGAACTCCAGGTGAGCGACAGAGAGAGAGAGAGAAAAGAGAACTCCAGGTGAGCGAGAGAGAGAGAGAGAGAGAAAAGAGAACTCCAGGTGAGCGAGAGAGAGAGAGAAAAGAGAACTCCAGGTGAGCGAGAGAGAGAGAGAGAGAAAAGAGAACTCCAGGTGAGCGAGAGAGAGAGAGAGAGAAAAGAGAACTCCAGGTGAGCGAGAGAGAGAGAGAAAAGAGAACTCCAGGTGAGCGAGAGAGAGAGAAGAGAAAAGAGAACTCCAGGTGAGCGAGAGAGAGAGAAAAGAGAACTCCAGGTGAGCGAGAGAGAGAGAGAAAAGAGAACTCCAGGTGAGCGAGAGAGAGAGAGAGAGAGAAAAGAGAACTCCAGATGAGAGAGAGAGAGAAAGGGAAAAGAGAACTCCAGTTGAGCGAGAGAGAGAGAGAGAAAGAAAAGAGAACTCCAGGTGAGCGAGAGAGAGAAAAGAGAACTCCAGGTGAGAGAGAGGGAGAGAGAAGAGAACTCCAGGTGAGAGAGAGAGAGAGAGAGGGAGAGAACTCCATATTATATATAGAGAGATGCATGTGCCACTGTGCATCTGGCTTTACATGGGTACTGGGGAATTGAACCCAGGTTGTTATGCTTTGCAGGCAAGTGCCTTTCCTGCTGAACCATCTCTCCAGCCCTTGCTTGCTTTTTTTTTTTTTTTTTTTTTTTTTTTTTGAGGTAGGGTCTCATTCTAGCCTAGGCTGACCTGGAATTCACTATGTAGCTCAGGGTGGCTGCAAACTCATGGCGATCCACCTATCTCTGCCTCTGGAGTGCTGGAATTAAAGGTGTGCGCCACCATGCCTGGCTCTCTTGTTTGGCTTTTTTTTTTGTGTTTGTTTGCTTTTTAAAAATTTTATTTATTTGTGGGCTGGAGAGATGGCTTAGCGGCTAAGGCGCCTGCCTGCTAAGCCTAAGAATGCTGGTTCCAGTGTCCATCGGTTCCAATCTCCAGGTCCCACGTTTAGCCAGATGCAAAATGAGGCAAGGGAGCAATGCCGCACTTGCCCACAAAGGGGCGCACGCATCTGGATTTCTTTCACAGCAGCTGAGAGACTGCTGGCGCGCCCATTTCTGTCTCCCTCTCCCTCTCTGTCTCTCTCTCTCTCTCTCCAAAAATAAATAAAAAATAACTTAAAAATTTTATTTATTTATGAGAGAGTTTGAGAGAGAAAGAGGCAGACAGAGCGAGAGAATGGACATGCCATGGCCTTTAGCCTCTGCAAACTAACTCCAGACACATGCGTCACCCTGTGCATCTAGCTTACATGGGTCTTGGGGAATCAAACCTAGGTCCTTAGGCTTCACAGGCAAGCACTTTAACCCCATTGTTTGCTTTTTTTGAGGCAAAGTCTCATTCTAGCCCAGATTTACCTGGAAGTCACTCTCCAGCCCAGTCTGGCCTTGAGCTCCTAGCGATCCTCCTCCCACAGCATCTGTGTGCTGGGATGATAGGTGAACCACCATGCCTGGCTTATTATTAAATAGTAATATTGTGGTGCTGGGGATAACCAGGCCTCACAGGAAACAAGCACTCACCACTGAGCTGTCTCTGGCCCAAATGGATTCTTTTTTTTTTTTTTTTTTGATTTTTCAAGATAGGGTTGCTCTCTAGCACAGGCTGACCTGGAATTCACTGTAGTCCCAGGGTGGCCTTGAACTCACAGCAATGCTCCTACCTCTGCCTCCCGAATGCTGAGATTAAAGGTGCGCCATTATGCCTAGCCCTGGATTCTTTTTTTTGAGATAGGGTCTTGTTATTCAGTTTAGCCTGTCTTTGAACTCAAGGTATTCCTCCTGCCTCTGCCTTCTGAATGCCAGGATGTGAGGCTTGCCCTGTGTTCTCTCAGAGCTGGCTTCATCTTTTCCAGTCTCTTGCCTTCAGTTAACTGGGCTGATCTCTATGCAGAGTAACTGGGGCTTCTTGTCTCTTCTCCATCAAATGCTACTTCTTCCTTGCTTTGCTTTGAACTTTTGGTGTTGAGGATAGACCCCAGGACAGGGGCTTTACCCAGCCCCTGTTGTGTTCATGGCTACACATTGCCCTCTCCCTATAGGGCTCAGGGTCACATGCCCTTCCCAATCCACCCACCTTATCCTGGTCCACTGGGTGCAGAGCCATCATTTCAGGTAGGGTCAATGGGGTAGTCCCATGTCATCAGCAGCACTTGCCACAGGAAGCCCATTCAGCCTGACACGCCATCCTGACAGTCCCTGGCATTGTGACCTGCTTACTGGTTGTGGTCCTTGCAGTGATAGCTGGTGTGGCTGAGTGGAGGGGCAGTGTCATGCCCGGCTCAGTGGTCTTTGCTGTGCTTGCAGAGACTCTTGCAGCCATTGTCACTGCCTGTTTCCAGAACATTCTCATCATCCTATAACAAGCCTCATTCCCTGTGAGAGGGAATTTACTTCACATACTCACCCTGTAGTCTGCAGCAAGCTGCCAGTGTGGGAAAGGATATATATATATATATATATATATATATATATATATATATATATATATATATATATACACATACATACATACACACACACATACATACATACATATACATACATACATACATACATACATACATACATACATACACACACACACACACACACACGTGGGCCTTAGACCATGTAGATGTTCCCACTCCTCACCCTTTAGTTCTCAGAGTCACCTCCCTTGCCATTTCCCCTTCTTTGGTCCATGGACTCTCTCACCTTCCTTTTGAATAAATATAATAATTAACAAAAATAATCCTTCTCAGTCTTATTTTATTTCAATTCTTTATTATTATTATTATTATTTTTGGTTTTTCAAGGTAGGGTCTCACTCTAGCCCAGGCTAACCTGGAATTAACTATGTAGTCTCAGGGTGACCTTGAACTCACGGCAATCCTCCAACCTCTGCCTCCCGAGGGCTGGGATTAAAGGCGTGCGCCACCACGCCTGGCTTCAATTCTTTATCTTATTTTATTATTTATTATTTTATTTTATTTTTTTGAGGTAGGGTCTCACTCTGGCCCAGGCTGACCTGGAATTAACTATGTAGTCTCAGGGTGGCCTTGAACTCACAGCGATCCACCTACCTCTGCCTCCTGAGTGCTGGGATTAAAGGCATGCGCCACCACACCCGCCTCAATTCTTTATTTTTTAAACTATTCGGAGCCAGATGTGTTGGCACACAACTATTTATTTATTTATTTATTTATTTATTTATTTAAGAGAAAGAGGCAGAGAGGGAAGGAGGGGGGACTCTGGCCCAGGCTTTGCCCTGCAATTCACCAGATGGATGCAGTCTCAGCATCTGTCTTATATAGGTCCTGGAGAGTTGATCCTGGGATCCTCTGCCTTTGCAGGCAAATGGATTAAACGCGTAAGCCATCTCTCCAGCCCTATTTCAATTTTTTTTTTTTTTTATTTATTTATTTATTTATTTAAGAGAAAGAGGCAGAGAGGGAAGGAGGGAGGGAGAGAATGGGCATGCCAGGGCCTTTAGCCACTGCAAACGAACTCCAGATGGATGCACCCCCTTATGCATCTGGCTTATATAGGTCCTGGAGAGTTGAACTGGGATCCTTTGGCTTTGCAGGCAAATGCCTTAACCGCTAAGCCATCTCTCCAGCTCTATTTCAATTCTTTAAGTAAAACAGACATAAGCTTGGGTTTGGGGTTTGCTTTTGAACCCCCAAATAAGTCCTATTTCGCCCTGGAGCCCTCTCACTGTTCACTTTCTTCCTCAGCCCTGTGCAGCATGGACCAGACTTTCTGTCCTGGATCTGCCTGCTCTGGGTGTTTTAGACAGTCACTCACTGCATACGGGTGTCTGGGTCTGTGGTAGGCCTTGTCTACAAAGAGGGTCCCCAGGTTTGTCAAGGCATGGCCTCACATCTTCAACGAGCCTTCTCTGGATTGGGTGTGTTAGATACCGTGGGCCTGTGTGTGGTAGTTGCCTGTGGTGCTCCATCAGGTAACAGACCGCACAGGTCGGTAGCCATGATATGTAGAAGCTGCTTACACCCTCACAGCCCCCCCGCCCCCAGTGACACACTTCTCAGTCTGTGAGAAGTGAAGTGGTGGCTTCTCCTCCTGAGCCCCATGTGTTTCCAGGGCTGGTCACATTGGAGCAGGGCCAGAGTGCCATTCCTGTTCCCTAGAGTGGGTGGATCACGTGTTTATCCACTCTTCTGTTGGTAGGCACTTTTGGGTTTCCATGTTTGAGATAGGGTGAGAAAAAATGTACCTGTGAAGAAGATATGTCAGTTGTCCCTTGTACATCTGTGTTCATGTGTTGTGGGTGATACCTAGGCATATACCACCAGCCCCTAGCGTTACATCTTTGAATCCTAGTCTTCCACACTTGCTGACTTGGGGTGTCTGTCTTTACAGCTGGATTGTCATCATCTAGGACCTGACCATTCTGTATGGTGGGCTGTTGAGTCAGCATCCTTGCCTGCCTTCTACCTGCTCTGGACCAGGAGCATTACATCCCTTATACGTCCTTGTTGCAAGTGATGAGAGCCATAAATGGCCTGTAGGGGGCAGCATCACCATGCTGAGAGTCTGGCTTCTGATTGGAGTGGTCTCTCTTCACTGGGTGTCACGTTCTTAGCGCCTCAGTCTCCACTGCTATTTTTGAGGTGTCACTGTACAAAAGTGTGCAGCTTGGTGCCAAGTCTCTGGTCCTTTAGGCTTCTGCTCTGTGAGCTACTCAGTGAGGGTGAAGGAGTTGGCCTTTTTCTTCCTGGGTCAGGAAGACCTTCGTTCTAGAAGTGGTGAGGCGGGGGCTGGTGCATTCCCGCCCACATGATCATCTGTTCTTGTATTTCCCAGTGCTGGGCTCCCCTGTTCCCAGCTGGCTGTCCTTGCCCCTTTCCCTCTGGGACTGGGCTGTGCTGCCCACTCACTTCAATGGCTGCACTGTCCAGACACGCACACAGGCCACTGAGCCCTCCTCATCACCCTCCTTTGTCTCTAGCCCATCCAAGGGACTTCCTGTAGCCTCCTGTAAAAGGAAGAGGGTGTGGTGGGGTGAGGGGACATAGTATGGGTCACAGGACCTGAGGAGGGTGGAGACCCTCAGGCCTGTGTTGTACCTTCTGTGGTCCCCTGCCCCAGGTGCCCAGATAGTGAAGTCCTCCATGAGGAGGAAGTGGTTGTCAGCCAGCCCAGAGTTGTTATATCATTAATTTAGTTTCATTTTTTTTTTTTCCTAACCCAGGCTGACCTGGAACTCACTCTGTAGCTCAAGCTGGCCTTGAACTCACGGTGATCCTCCGGCCTCAGCTTCCAGGGTGCTGAGATTAAAGAAGTGTGCCGCCATACCCAACTAAAATTAATCTATGTCCGTTTTTATTATTAAAAACTTTTTTTTAAAGATTTTATTTTTTATTTTTATTTATTTATTTTATTTTATTTATTTATTAGAGACACAGACAGGGAAAGCGAGAGAGGGATAGTGAGAATGGGTGTGCCAGGGCCTCTAGCCACTGCAAATGAACTCCAGATGCATGTGTCCCCTTGTGCATCTGGCTTACGTGGGACCTGGAGAATCGAACCAGGGTCCTTAGGCTTCACAGGCAAGTGCCTTAACCACTAAGCCCTTAAAAACTTCTTTTTGAGGTAGGGTCTTGTAGCCCTGGTTGACCTGGAATTCACTATGTAGTCTCAGGCTATCCTGGAACTCATGGTAATCCTCCTACCTGTGCCTCCTGAGTGCTGGGATAAAAAGCATGTGCCACCTCGCCCGGCTTAAAAACCGGTTTTTGTTTTGTTTTGTTTTTTTTTTGTTTGTTTTTCGAGGTAGGGTCTCACTCTAGCTCAGGTATCCTGGAATTCACTTTGTAGTCTTAGAGTGGCCTCGAACTCATGGTGATCCACTACCTCTGCCTCCCAAGTGCTGGGATTAAAGGCATGAATGAGCCACCACACCCGGCAACCCCCGCCCCCTTTTTTTTTCCAAGGTAGGGTCTCACCCTAGCCTAGGCTGACCTGGAATTCCCTATGTAGTCTCAGGGTGGCCTCGAACTCTCAGTGGTCCTCCCACCTCTGCCTCCCAAGTGCTGGGATTAAAGGCGTGTGCCACCACGCCTGGCGAGTGCAAAAACCTTTTTTTGAGGCAGGGTCTCACTCTAGCCCAGGCTGACCTTGGTGGAACTCACTCTGTACTTCATGTTGGCCTCAAACATCCTGGGCTCCTCAGCCTCCCTAGTGGTGAGAGGAAAGTTGTACCCACAGCCACCACATGGGCCACCAGCCTTTATTATTACTAGCATTCAGATTGCCCTAAGGTTTGAAGAATCATTACTCCCCTGATCTCCACATAGTGGCACTTCTCTGTCGTTCATACTTAGGCTTTCTCTGGGCCCTTTGCCTCAGCTGTCTCCAGTTGCTTGAGGCCAAGCCTCTTGGTCTCTAAATAATTCAGGCCAGGTCACATTGATCTGACTCTAGTGTGATGTGGCTACAGCTGTGGAAGCCATAGCTCCTCAGTACCTGGGGTCACAGTGCATCGTCCCAGTCACAGGGAACAGATCTAGAGTGTGCCCTGGGCCTTGTACTGGGCTGCTCTGAAGAGCTCTGCTGTTTCTACTTTTTTAAAAAAAAATTTATTTTATGTATTTGAGAGAAAGAAGGAGGGAGAGAGAGAGAGGCAGATAGAAAATGGGCACATGAGGGCCTCCACTGCAAACTCCAGACACATGTGCCCCCTTGTGTATCTGGCTTACATGGGTCCTAGGGAGTTGAACCTGGGTCTTTGGATTTTGAAGGCAAGTACTTTAACCGCTAAGCTATCTCTCTAGCCCTGTTTCTACTTTTTTTTTTTTTTTTTTGAGTAGGGTTTCCTTCTAGCCTAGGCTGACCTTGAACTCACACTGATCCTCCTACCTGTGCCTACCGAGTGCTAAGTTTAAAGGTGTGGGCTACCATACTGAGCTCTGTTTCTACTTTTTGCTTTTTTTTCCAGGCAGGGTTTCACTGTAGCTCAGGCTCATCCGGAACCCACTTTTTTTTTTTTTTTTTTTTTTAAGATTTTATTTTTTATTCACTTATTAGAGACAGACAGAAAGGGAGAGAGAGAGAGAGAGAGAGAGTGAGAATGGGCACGGCAAGGCCTCTAGCCACTACAAATGAACTCCAGACGCATGTGCCACCATGTGCATCTTGCCTACGTGGGACCTGGAGAATCGAACCTGGGTCCTTAGGCTTTACAAACACATGCCTTAACCGCTAAGCCATCTCTCCAGCCTGGGAACCCACTCTTTAGCCCCAGGCTGCCCTTGAACTCCTGTCTCAGTCTCCTGAATGCTGGGATTAAAGAAGTGCACCATGACACACAGCTTGCTGTTTCTGTTTTTTAGTTTTTTTATTTACACATGTGCATGCATGTATGTGTATGTTGGCACACCAGGGCTTCTTGCCACTGCAAAGGAATGCCACACACTTGGACCACTTTTTGTGTCTAGCTTAAGTGGGTGGTGTGGGTGTTTCTCTGTGACCAGACTTTGTAGGAAATTAGAGCTGATTTTGTGTCCTCCTGGATATGTGGAGTCAAATGACTCCATTTCTGGTGCGGTGAATCCTGGTCCCTGCTCCAAAGCAGACCACGTCTCACCATTGCACCCATTCAGAAGCTAGGAGAAACTTGCGGCCCTGAGGTCCATGTCACCCTCTTCAAGGCTGGTGGCCATCCCTTCTTGTCATTTCTCCCATAGCTGTCACTCACCTTCAGCTCTCTCCTCTCTTGGGATTTTTTCTTTTTTTTTTCTTTCTTTTTTTAGTTTTTCAAGGTAGGGTCTTGCTCTAGCCCAGGCTGACTTGGAATTCACTATGTAGTCTCAGGGTGGCCTCAAACTCACAGCGATCTTCCTACTTGTGCCTCCAGAGTGCTGGGACTAAAGGCATGCGCCACCATGCCCAGCTTTTGAAATATTTTTTACTCATTTATTTATGAGAGAGAGGGAGAGAGAGAGAGAGGCAGATAGAGTGAGAGAGAGAGAAAATGGGCACACCAGGGCCTCTAACCACTGCAAACTAACTCTACACACCTGTGCCACTTTGTGCATTTGGTTTATGTGGGTACTGAGGAATCAAACCCAGATTTTTAGGTTTTGCAGGCTAGTGCCTTAAACACTGAGCCATCTCTCTTGCCCTCAGAGGCAGGGTTGGGGGGATTTTTTTTCTTTTTTCCAAGGTAGGGTCTTGTTCTAGTCCAGGCTGACCTGGAACTCACTATGTAGTCTCAGGATGGCCTCAAACTCACTGTGATCCTCCTACCTCTGCCTCTTGAGTGCTGGGATTAAAGGTATGTGCCACCATGCTTGGTTCTTTGTTATTTTTTTAAAAAAATATTTTATTATTTATTTATTTATTTGAGAAAGAGGCAGGGAGAAAGAGAGGGTCCAGGTGCGAACTCCATATGCATGCCTCCAGCCATCTGGCTTAAAGTCCTGGGGTATTGAACTCCATAGGCAAATGCCTTAATGCGCCCCCTTGTGCATTTTTTTTTTTTTTTACGTCAGTCCTGGTCCAGGCTGATTGAATTAACTAGGTAGTCTCAGGGTGGCCTTGAACTCAGGATCCTCCCAAATGCCTTAACTGGGATTAAAGCCATTTCCCCAGTCCCTCTTTGTTCTTTTTGAGACATGATCTCATTCCATGGATGGAGCTCTAGTTCAGGCTAGCTTGAACTCTTTTAAAGTATTTATTTACTTATTTTACAAGGTAGGGTCTTTTACAAGGTAGGATATAAGGGCATGCCAGGGCCTCCGGCCATTGCAAATGAACTCCAGACACATGCACTCCCTTTGCATCTGGCTTCATAGATCCTAGGGAATCGAACATGAGTCCTTTGGCTTTGCAGTCAAGCACCTTAACCACTAAGCCATCCCTCCAGCCAGTATTCATTTTTTTACTTGAATGTGTGAGTGTGGGCACACATGTGCCATGTTGTTAGAGGACAATCTTGGGTTTTGGTTCTCATTTTCCACCCTGAGCTGGACGGTGTCTTGCTGTTCAGGCTGAGTTTGCCAGGTTGGCTAGCCTGCAAGCTTCCAGGGCCTTAACCGTCTCCACCTCCCTCTTCACCCAGGCACATAGGGTTATAGACCTGCTGCAGTGTCCGCTTCTTTGTGGGTTCTAGGGAAGAACCAGGTAGATACTCATGTTCCCATGGCAAATGTGCCATCCACTGAGCCATCTCCTCAGCCCTGACCTGAAACTCTTGATCCTTCTGCCTTAGCCTCACAGCTCTGGGCTGATGTGGCTGTGGGTCCTTTGTTCCCTAGGCCATTGGCAGCAGGGTCACTCACATGGCCCAGCTTTGTGGAGAGGGGCTAGTCCAGCTGGGTCCTAGGCCATCATATACATCCCTCCTGTTCTTTGAGCACTTCGACATTCTGGCACAGAGCTCCCGTTCCTTTTGGAGTCTCTCCCCGTGAGGTGGACAATTGTGGGAGCCCCATTTCTGTTATGAACCCCATTTCTCTTATGCAAAGGCCAGGGAGAGAGTCATGGATGCTCTGTGCAGCACTGCCGGGACGTCGGTGCTTCTGGACTCTCAGCTGACTGTCAGGGTGGGAGGTCAGTGTTTCTTGGTGTGTATACTTAGAACTATTGCTGTACCCAGCTTGCCATCTGTCCACTTGTCTCTCCTTCCATCCATCTCTGTCCATCCACCCAAGAATTCTCATTTGACGCCTCCATTCCCCATCCCACATGTGACTTTGTCCCACCTGCAGCCCTTTGACTTAGCATGTGGTCCTGGATGGGTTTAGGTTGGTTTCCTGGCTGCACACTGTGGGTATCTCCTAAGGATGTGGCCAGCACCCAGCCTTTTCCTGGCAGGGCATTCTGTGTCCCCAGCATCTTGTGGTGGCCAGGTGTGCTGTTTGCATGTAGTTGGAAGAGGACCTTTGGGGCTCTGCTCAGAGTGAGAGGATGCTGGCCTCTGCCCTTGTCTCCTGGGATCCTGAGCAGGTACCTGTGGTGCTGTTTCCTGGCTGGCCAGTAGAGCATGCTGCTCCCAGCTAAAGCTCTTGCCTGTCTGAAAGGATCTGGAGCTGCAGAGGACCAAGTCAGTGTCACCTGGCTTGCAGGTGTGAGGTCTAGCACCTTGTCAGGGGTAAAGGCCATTTCCTATCTTAGCTGTGAGATACTTGTTTTTGCTACTTACCACTTTCTCTGGAATTTTTGACCTTTTCTTCCAACTTTTACTTTTTAAAATATTTATTTAGTTACTTAAAGGAGAGAGAAAAAGAGGCAGATAGAGAGAATGGGCGTGCTAGAGTCTTCAGCCTCTGCAAATGAATTCCAGACTCATGTACCACCATGTACATCTGGTTTACATGGGTCTTGGGGAATAGAACCTGGGTCCTTTGCTTTTCAGGCAAGTACCTTAACTGCTAAGCCATCTCTCCAACCCTTACTTCTTTTTCAATTATTTTATATATTCCTTTGCAAGGAGGGGGGTGGGGAAGAAACAGAGAATGGGTACATCAGGGCCTCCAGCCGCTGCAAATGAACTCCAGATTCACGCACCTCTTTGTGCATCTGGCTTTATGTGGTTATAGGGAAATCAAACCCAGGTTGTTAGACTTTGCAGGCAAGTGTCTTAATTGCTGAGCTATCTCTTCAGCCCCAACTTTTATTTTTTTGTTTCTCAAGATAAGGTCTCACTCTAGCCCAGGCTGACCTGGAATTCACTCTGTAGTCTCAAGCTGGCCTTGAACTCACAGTGATCCTCTTACCTCTGCCTTCTTGGTGCTGGGATTAAAGGCATGTACCACCACACCTGAGAGAGAGAGAGAGAGAGAGAGGGAGAGGGAGAGGGAGAGGGAGAGAGAGGGAGAATGAATGAGAATGAATTAGTGCACCAGGGCCTCCAGCCACTGTAATCAAACTCCAGATGTGTGTGCCACCTTGTGTGCACATTTCTTGATGCTTGTGGGTCTGGCTTACATGAAATCTGGCAAGTCAAACAAGGGTCCTTAGGCTTTGCAGGCAAATGTCTTAACTGCTAAGCCATCTCTCCAGTCCCTACCTTTATTTTTAATATATTATTTTTGAGGCAACAACTCATGTAACTCAGACTGGTCTTGAACTTGAACTCACTTCATAGGTGAGGATGACCTTCATCTTCTGATCCTCCTCCCTCCACCTCTTGAGTGCTGGGATGACAGGCTTGTGCCCCCCACCGCTAGTTCTTGTGTGTACTGGGGATGAACTTGGGCCTCATGTGTGGCAGACAAGCACTCTGTCCAGCCCTGAGACTTTTTTTTTAAATTTATTTTTTATTTTAGAGTATGTGTGAGAGAGAGACTGAGATAGGGAGAGAATTGGCACGAAAGGGTCCTCAGCCACTGAAGTTGAACTCCAGATACTTGCGCCCCCTAGTGGGCATGTTGTGACTTTCCGCTTGCCTCACTTTTATGTGACTGGCTTATGTGGGATCTGGAGAGTCAAACATGGGTCCTTAGGCTTTGCAGGCAAGTACCTTAACTGCTAAGCCATCTCTCCTACATCTAAGACTTTTTTTTTGTTTTGTTTTTGTTTTCTTCTGAGGTTGGGTCTCACTCTAGCCCAGGCTGAGCTGGCACTCACTTTGTAGTCACAGGATGGCCTTGAACTCACAGCAATCCTCCTGCCTGAGCCTCCTGAGTGCTAGGATTAAAGGCATGTGCCACAATGCCTGAATCCCCTAAGATTTAAAAAAAAGATTTATTATTATTATTTATTAGAGAGAATAAGGCAGATATATATAGAGAGGGACTTGCTAGGACCTCTACCCAGTGCAAATGAACTTCAGATGCATGTGCTTATCTGGCTTAAGTGGATCCTGGGGAATCAAACCTGGGTCCTTTGGCTTTGCAGGCAAGTACCTTAACTGCTTAGCCATCTCTCCAGCCCGTAAGACTTTTTTGTTTTATTTAATTTTTTTTTTTTTTTTTTTTTGGTTTTGTTCTGGAGACAGGGTCTCATTTGTAGCCCAGGCTGGCTTCAAACTCACTCCTCCTCCTCAGCCTCACTGCCCTCAGGCTGCCACCCTGGATCTCTGTTGCTACGGCAGTATATTTAAGATAGGGAAAATTGTTGAAGTTCTTCGGTTTTGGAGTCCAAGATTATGTCACTGACATTGTGAGGTGTGCTGTGTCACAATGCGACAGAGGGTGTCACATGGTGAGACAGTGAGGTGCCAGTTCAAATCTCCATCTTATGAAGCCACTGCTGCAGACTGGGTGTGGTGCACATGCCTGTCACCCTAGCACTCCGGTTGCTGAGACTGGAAGATGAGGAGCTCAACGTGAGAACAAACTTTCCTTCCTTCCTTCCTTCCTTCCTTCCTTCCTTCCTTCCTTCCTTCCTTCCTTCCTTCCTTCCTTCTTTCCTCCCTCCCTCCCTCCCTCCCTCTTTCTTTCTTTCTTTCTTTCTTTTCTTTTCTTTTTTTTTTTCGAGGTAGGGTCTCACTCTAGCTCAGGCTGATCTGGAATTCACTATGTAGTTTCAGGGCAGCCTCAAACTCTCAGTGATCTTCCCACCTCTGCCTCCCGAGTGCTGGGATTAAAGGTGTGTGCCACCACGCTGGGCTTCAAAGTGAGAACCTTTCTGAAAAGAGGAAGAAAATCACTGCTACTACAGTGGCCCCCATGATCTCATCTAACCCTGCACCCTCCCAAGGCTGTCAGCACAGGACTTCAGGACCATATTTCCAACACTCAACTGTTGGGGACACACTCAAGCTGCAGCAGTGGGAACATCTCTTCTGTCATGGTTAGAGGAGTCCTTGGGTTTCCTTTTCTGCATTTGGGGTTCAGCCTTGATGGTGGGAAGCAGGGATTGGGGATCAGTTTTCATGTAGCCATACAGGATGCCTATGCCCTTGAGCTGTCACCTTTGGCCCAGCACTCCATGTGCCAGCTGCGCCTCTGGGCCTGGATGCACTGGTGCCGTGTCAGGTGCTGTGGGACAAGGGCAGCCTGAGTTTGCCTGGGGTCACACATGCTGTCTGTAGCCTGTTGTGGCAGTTTTGTGGTGGACATTTCCTGGAGTGCTTGTTTGGGGTCAATACTTTCAGTGATGCTGTACTTCATGTGATGGTAGGGCTGTTGGGGTCATGGGGACTTGGTGTGGCTGCTGAGGTTTGGAATTGGGTGATGGACTCCTTGTGGTCTCCTGGGGAAAGTGGAGACTCTAGGAGATGGCCATAGCTGAGTCCTTGCTGCCATCCACAGCTGCCCTCTGCCTCTGCTCTCAGGAGCCCTGGGGCTGTCCCAATGCACAGCAGAGGCTCTCAGCTGCTGAGACTTAGGTTGTGTGACCTGGGGTCCTCCCTCCTGCCCTACTGCTGTCCTGGCTCAGGCTGACCCCCACCTCTGACCCTCCAGTTCTTGGCTACCTCCTATCTCATCTACTGATCTGGGAGTCGGGCAGGGTACTACCTTCCCTTACCCCTTCCTGGCACTGAGGTCCAGACCTGCTCCGACCTGCTGCTCTGAGGACACGTATGTGACCTGGTGTAGCCCCTTCACACTCTGGGCTGGCCTGGCCCCGGCCCCAACATCTGTCTCCCTCTCACAGTCCCATCCCTTCTCTGTGCCTCCTGTCATCTTGGCATAAGGCTGGGTATCCAGCACTCTGTGTCATTTCTTAGTAATAATTCACCTCAGCTCCTAAGTGCTGGGGTTAAAAGTGTGAACCAGCACTGGAGAGATGGTTCAGTGGTTCAGGCACTTGCCTGCAAAGCTGAAGAATCCAGGTTTGATTCCCCAGGACCCACGTAAGCCAGATGCACAAGGTGGCACATGCATCTGGAGTTTGTTTGCAGTGGCTGGAGGCCCTGATACACCCATTCTTTCCCCCTCCCCTCTCTCAAATTAAAAAAAAAAAGTGTGCCACCATGTCTGGCTTGTCTGTATTCTTTCTGACTAGAGGTTGTCAGCAAGCCTGTGACCTGTCTCCCTGGTCTGTTCACTGGAGATGCCCACAAGGCAGCAGAGGCTGGAGGGGGGCTTGAGAAGACCCCAGATGGCCCTTCCTGGCCACTGGGCTGGGGCTTGTGGGAGCAGTTCACTCACTGGAGGCTCCATTCTTGAGGCCAGGACTGTTGTCTGACACTCTCCAGTCCACTTAGGGGGATCAGAAAGAGAATCCTTCTGTCCTGATGGACACTGTGGCTCCACCCTTGCTCTCCTGCCTCTTGGGCTGAGTGGACTCTGTGCCTCCCAGGGGCCAGTGTCAGTGTGTCCTTCTTGGGGACTTGGCCTGAGTCTTCAGAGATGTGACAGTGCCAGGCAGTGGGAGCCCAGGGAGGTGTGATGGAGGCAGAGGCCAGGACTGGTGCTGGTCCTGAATGTCACTGAGCATTGAGCAGGTGAGCCTTATACGCCAAGCACTGTAGGGTAGTGGCTTGAGGTGGCCTTGACCGCCCCTGTTTTCCTTTTCTGTGCTCTTGCTCATGGGGATGTGGAAGGGTGACCTTGGAGTCTTTGCACCTGATCTCACCTCTGGGAGTTGGAGGGGCTTCAGAACTACAGAAGATAACAATCTTTTTGAGACGTATAGTTTAGGGTAGCCTTGAACTCCTAATCCTACTGCCACCTCCCAAGTGCTAGATAAGAGGTGTGCACCACTAGTCTGGTTAAACTTGTTGAAAACTTTCCAGTATTTATCTGTGGCTTCTGGCTTCCAGAAGTTTCTTTGGTGTTATTTGACTACTCATGGTGGCTCTCTCTGCCCTCACTTAAAAGTGGGTGAGCAAAGAACTTTGGTGATAGGTACTGACCTTCATGAAACCTGAGGGTTTGGGTGCGTGTGAGCAGAGCACATGGCATGGTCTGTGGGTTGTGGTGGCTGCAAGGGTAGCATACACACTCAGCTCACTGACTTGCACTTATTTGTACACTTCAGGGACTGTTGCAGTTGCCAGAGGTACCAGACTGAAACTCTATCACTTCCTGGAACCCCTGTCACCTGATCACCTCAGGCACCTGGAGCCTCCTGGACCTCCAGGGTAAGTACAGTGGTCAGGACTGGGGACCTCTGGGTAGCCCAGCCACCTGTGTGCTAATGGGCCATGCTGACTGCATACCAAGCAGCTCTGCTGGTGCAGAGTGGCTTTGTGGGTGGAGCCCATGTGCTCCCTGTCTCTGCTCCTGCCTGTAGCTTGTGAGTGCCTGTCTTCCCAGGACTATGGCCCTTACTCATAGAAAGTGGCACCAGGAGCAGCAGGACTGACTGTACCTATGGGTGCATGGGGACCAGCGACAGGGTGAAGCCTGTAGTGGCAGAAGAAAATGTGTGAAATGCCTTTAGAACATGACTTGTGGGATTTTCTCCCCCAGTGCTGGGGACAGAATCCAGGCTGTCACGCATTGCTGTGCTCTGCTGCAGAGCTGCACTCAGCTAGGACAGGGTTTCAGAGAGGTGGTCTCTGTGGTGGTCTGGGGACGGCTCTGTTGTAGTTGCCGTCTTGTTCCCAGGATAAAACACCCCACCAGAAGAGGCTGTTGGGAGGTATTGTAGTCAGCTTCTTGGTGCTGGACACATACCTGACCAGAAGCAGCTTATGGGAGGAAGAGGTTTATTTCTGGTTTGCAGAGTCCAGGGGAACTCCGTCAATGGCAGAGGAAGCTGGCTCCCTTCCATAGACTCAGTCACAGAGACAACTGCAGCAAGCACCAGCCAGAACGCCAACTGCTCTCCACACCTCTGGGATGGACTCAAGATCCACCCCAAACACACCTGAGGGCTGGACTCCAAAAATCTAACCCCAAGGACCTACCTTTTCTCCAGTAGGGCTCTGGGCATGCTGGAGACTCAAGATTCAAGCCTGAGCCTATGGGCCACACATTGAAAGCACTACAGGAGGAAAGGGTTTATTTTGACTCACAGTCTTTTTTTTTTTTTCAAGGTAGGGTCTCACTCTAGTTCAGGGTGGCCTCGAACTCATGGCAGTCCTCCTACCTCAGCCTCCCAAGTTCTGGGATTAAACACGTGCACCACCACGCCCAATTTTTGATTCACAGTCTTAAGGAGAAGCTTCATGATGCAGGGGAAAACATGACATGAGCAGAGGTTGGGCTTCCCCTCTGCCAACAGGTGGAAGTAGCAGCAAGAAAGTGAGGCGACTAGCACTGGACCGTCCCCTGTTGCCACCCCATCTGCCCTTCTCAGCAGAGGTGAGGCTTGCCTTTGACTTTTGAGGAACCTTGAAGCAGTGGCCTTTGCCCTGTCTCTAAGCAGGCAGGTGACATGGGCCATGCCAAGACCTGAGAGCTGCATCCACACACAGATGGGTGATGTCTGGCATGATGAAATCACCTCTGGGCTCTGCGGGCCCTAGGATGGATGTGATGATGTCACAGGGCTGTTGGGACACTTCCTCCTGTGAACAGCTGCAGAAGTGAGGGGGGTGTGGACTTGCTGATCATGTTCCTTCCCTGCTGGCTCTCAGGCAAGGCCCTAGACTGGGACAGATGGTTGTCTTTGGCTTCTGCAGTTTGGGACTCAGGCAGGAGGGCTGGAGAAGAGCAGTCCCTTGTTAGAGAACAGAGTCCCTAAGGGTGACCCTGACCAATTACTCATTGGGCTTGTTCCCAGCTACCTTCTGTGAATGTAGTCTTGTCTCCACGGTCCCCTAGAGGTGCTAGTTACTTGCTCTGGGGATTGGTGACCACTGAGGTGGCCCTAGGGGGCTCTTGTTCTCAGTCCCTTCCCATGTGGCTCTCTACTTGAACCCCCTACTCACACATTGGTGATCCAGCTTGTGGCACCCTAGTGAGCCCTCAGAGGCCACTTGGGACCTGCAGGTCACTCAGGCCTTGGTCTTTCTTTGTGTGCAGTCCTGTGTCCTCACTTCATGAACAGTTTGGCCTGTGCCTGTGCAGTTGGGGAGATGGGTCACAGGTGACTGTTCTGACTGCACAGGTGGCTTGGGGACATCAGCGTGGATGCTTAGTGTTCGTCAGGTAGTTGTGATGATGGACTGAGTGGTGCTGCCCACAGACCGTCTCCCTACCCCAGGCCCAAAGAGGTTGTGCAGATGGGCCCGAGCCAGGTCCATGAGCCAGGGATTAACCTAGGTCAAGTAGGAACGCCTCTGGAAGACCTCAGGAGAGACCCTGGGGGCTTCTGCCCCTGGTAGCTTATTGCAGTACCCCATGGCTCCTCCTGCGTCCTGTCCATTACCATGTCACCATGGGTCTTTCCTCTCAGCAGCTCCCCTTCCTTGGGCCTCTTGTACTCATATCTTACTTAGCCTTCAATTTCAGCTTTCTCCTTCCTACCTTGTCCCTCTGCTATCTGCCATCTTTGGTTCCACTAATCTGCAGAGTCCAGCACAACAAGTGTGGTGCCATCAGAAGCTAGACATCTGCCACTGTGATGGTCTCCATGTCCCTGGGCCTTCTCTCTGCTCCATCCCTGCCCTCCTCCTTGCTTATGCTTCTGAGCCTTGAGCTCTGATCACTGGCCCTGCTGCTGAGCCCAGGGCCAAGGAGGCTCTTGTAACAGGGCAGGGCTGGCAACTCTGAGACCAGGACCATAGAGAAGTTGCCACTCAGCCTGGTCCCTTCTGTGACCAGGTGCAGGTGGACCTGAGTTAGGGAATCATTTGCTCTTGCTGAGTGGCTCCAGCCATTTCTGTTGGCTCTCCTGGGAACTATAGAAGGTCACTGGCTCTTTGTGGGGCTCTCTGTCATGTCACTCTCCCCCTGACCCTGTCAAGTTGATAATCATAAACCATCATACTCAGGTAACCATGGAAACCAGGCATTAGCTGCTTCATGCTTTCCCACTTGTCTCCCATTTTGTCTGTGATGAAGCTTTTTCTTCTCCTCCTACTTCCTCTTTCTTCTTCCTTTCTTCCTTCTTCCAAGTAAGTAGAGTCTCACTCTAGCCCAGACTGACCTGGAATTCACTCTGTAGCTCCAGGCTGATGACCTTGAACTCATGGTTATCCTCTATCTCAACTTCCCAAGTGCTGAGATGAAAGGCGTGTGTCACCACTTGAAGCCCCCCCCCTTTTTTTTTGGAGACATCTATATGTAGGCCAGGCTGGCCTCGAATTCATGGCAGTTCTTCTGCCTCAACCTTCCAACTGCACACACGAGGCAAAAGAAAACCTTCTGCAGTGTCCTGTCAGAGCAGGGTATGTCTGGACAACCTTGCTTGCTGTGTCAGTGCCATTTGTGGAACTCCCATCTTACACACAAATCTTAGGCCCTGTTCTGACTATGTGGCTGATGGCAGCTGGTTAGACACCCCACAGCTGCCTGAACAGGGCCCTTGGACATGCTTGTCTTGGGCAAGAGATAGGCAGGTGATGTGTGCCATGTGCTACCCATGCCCCAGGCAGAGGTGTGTACCCTAGAAGCCTGTGATGCCCTGCTGCTCTCACCCTGGAGCTGGGGATAAGGTTGGTGGGCTGCATAGCATACTGGCCACTGGCCCCAACATGTTGGGCACCCAGTGGTGATCTGTGGGAGCAGGAGCCATCAGGTAGCCCTCACACCACCCACAGAAGACACTGCTAAACATGGGCTCCATGTGACAGCTGAGGAACCCACCATAGGCCTTCGCCCCAGGCAGTGGGATGGCCTTGCTTCTTCCACACATCACCTCCATTGGAGTCCATAGCCCGCTTACCCTCCCGTGCTCTTCCCAGTAGTTCATGGTGACACTGAACTTCCCATCCTGCTGGGCTTCAAAGGACAGACACAGATGCCCTACCCTCACCTTTTGGGCAACTGGGTGGGAGGGAAAGATTAGAATGGGGGCACAGGTAGGCATTTGGGTGCTGGGCCACGTATCTGTTGAAGATACTGAGCGAGTATGAGCCAAGGGCCTAGCAGGAACAGTGTGGTGGTGGCCTGGGACAGTTGGGTCATATCTTTACCTGGGACAGCTCCTGGGGCTGTGACTCTATCTCTGGGTCCTGCTGCCTTGAAGGGCTGTGTGTTACATCCCTTCTCCCTGAGGGACAGCATCCTGGCTATCCAGGGAGGGAAGCTGGGGCCCTGCACAAAGAGGGGTGACTACGCCAGGCATGGGGTGGGTGTAGGGATTCAGCCTTGTCCATCCCCAGAGTCTAGCTGGTGCTGTAGCCTTTGGGCTCTCTGGCTGCTATCCCTGGTCCAGCCTAAGCGCTGGCTGGGTGGTCAAGGGTTAGTGGTGAGGAGGTCCTGTCTCTTCCTTGCTGTTGTCTGGACAGAGGTGGGCGCTGGCCTGCTAATTCTGGATGCCCACTGCCCCCTAGTGCCAGCTGTGCCCTCCTGCAGGGTGGATACCTTTCTTCAACTTCTGATTCCCTGAGAGGTCTTTGAGGGTTGGACCTTGAGAACTCCCCTAAGCCCTGCTGTGTACTTGGCTCTCCCCAAGGGCTCCATGGTCCACTCACCTGGGGAAGGTCAGTGGAGCAACTTTGGCCTACCATTGGGCCTTCCAGCCCACAGGTCCCCTAATATCAGGATAGTAGGGCCCCAGTCTCTGCCATCTTGGTGATATGAGCTTCCAGGTCTAACAACAGATGATGTCTGTTCTGTGCCAAGCATGCAGGTATTTGTATCAACAATGGCTTAGGCATCTGTGCCCACTGCTGCTTGGAGGGACCTGAGGTTTCCCACAGTCCTGAGCACATGTGGAACGTCGACCTCTCCCCTCTGAGAGCCCCTGTGCTCCTATCTGTACATGTGGCTTGTGGCCGAGCATTGTGGTTGAGGCTGGTGCCAGCTCAGAGGACAGATCCCTGGTCAGAGAGAGCACATAACCTTGTCTACGATCACCTTGGCTGTGGAAGAGGCGCCTCTGCTTTTCAGTAGCTGGCATCAGTTCAGCATTTGTGCCCATGGAGTGATGAGGCCCCTCATGGTTTTCTGGCATACCCCAGCTCATTGCCAGCTTGCCCCCGAGAGGGCTGTGGGTATTGTTAGTACTATCTGGGGGAGAAGTGGGGTGGCGCTGACTCACTTTCATTTCCCCACAGGTGTGGTGTCCGTACAGCAGCAGCCATGGGGTCTGAGGACCATGGGGCCCAGAACCCCAGCTGTAAGATCATGACATTCCGGCCAACCATGGAAGAGTTCAAGGACTTCAACAGATACGTGGCCTATATTGAGTCGCAGGGAGCCCACCGGGCAGGCCTGGCCAAGGTGTGTGATGCCCAGTATGAAGACAATGCCCATGTACATGCTGTGTCTCTGAGCTGCTCTGACCTCCTTTACAAGCTTGGTTCTAGTGCTATTGGGCTCCATGTGGGTACGCAGGTTGACTTATGACATGTGTGATTCTCTCCCCAGGGAGTTGAACCCGCTCCAGGGCTGGAAGAGGCTTGAGGCTTGCAGGAAAGGGGTAGGGGGGAGGTAGGAGGCCCTGATTGGAACTAACTTCTCTGGTCTGGCCCTCTCCCGGAAGCCATGTTGGCAGAGGTCTCTCATATCTCCAGTAGTGTTGCTGCTAATGGACCCACTTTGTGCTGCTCTGAGCATCTAGTGGCAGCTTGTGGCCTCACCTTTGCTACATAATTGACACTATGGCCAGCTCTGTCCAGCCCTGCCCTCCTCCCTCTTTCCTCCCTCCCACCTTTCTTGCACTAGAGGTCAAACCTAGGACCATTAGCACATATGCTAGGCAAGTGCTCTGCCGCGGAGCTCTTTTTCTGTTCATTTGAAACAGGCTCTTGTTTTGTTTTTTTTTTTTTTTTTTTTTTTTTTTTTTTTTTTGGTTTTTTTGAGGTAGGGTTTTACTCTCTGGTCCAGGCTGACCTGGAATTACCTATGTAGTCTCAGGGTGGCCTCGAACTCACGGCAACCCTCCTACCTCTGCCTCCCAAGTGCTGGGATTAAAGGTGTGCGCCCCATGCCCAGCTCAGGCTCTTGTTCTTTAGTCTGGGCTTACCCAGAACTCCTGATCTCTGCCACAGACTCTCAGGTGCAAGGATGGCAGGCCTGGTGCCCAGGGTGGTAGTAGCTGTGTATTCTTGGGGTTTGGCTTGAGGCCCGGGGGTGGGGCACAGTGGCTGTGTGTAGCTGGTTCTAGGGTTTC
Source organism: Orientallactaga sibirica (assembly GCA_036365145.1). Lineage (NCBI taxonomy): Eukaryota > Metazoa > Chordata > Mammalia > Rodentia > Dipodidae > Orientallactaga > Orientallactaga sibirica. The sequence goes on from JAEOAD010000049.1 coordinate 15,942,869, forward strand.
CTGGGGCCTGACAAAGGGTCTTTACAGAGTCTCCTGGCAAATGAATGTTCTTAGTCTAGAAGTGCTGCAGATACCATCTATAAATGGCTGCAGTGGATGCAGGTGTGGGCAGTAGAGCCATGACCCCCACTCAGCTGCCAATAAAGTTTTATTGGCATGCCAGAGCTTACTTCTGAAGATTTTGAGCTAGTGGCTGCTGATGCCATCAGGCTCCTGTCTCTTCCCAGCCACCCTATGCCCATGGGTTAGCCTACCTTGATCCCTGATTTTTGCCAACCCATTTCCTGCCTGCTCCACTCACATTGTCCCAGCAGACAATTCCTCTCTGGTGCAGACAGGCTGCACTTGCCCTTAGCAAGGCCAGGGGATGACTTCTTGAGCCGTTCTCCTTGCTTCTGCTGAGGCCCCTTTGAAGGCCATTGCTTTTGGCAGGTGTGGCTACCTGCTGGCATGTCCAGTACTTTCTATCCCTGGCTGTGTCGGGCAGCCTCCTCCCTACCTTCCTCTTCTCTCCTTTCTCTGCCTTGGCCATGTCCTAGGTGCCCTGCTAACCCTGCCTGGCCTCCTCCTGCTGCTCAGAGACATTTGGGATACTACGGTGGTTCTCTTTGGTGTCTGCATTTGGTTGTTGGTTGTGGAGTATGGAATGCACAGGCAGGATGGAGGCCTGGGGTGGGGGGAAAATATGTGTGGCCCCATGGGAAGACATAGATGAGTGGCTGCCATGTACTCAGGCAGAAGTTTTTGACAGCCATAGTCAACATTGGCACATGTGTGGCATGCCACCCTTTCATGGGCTTAGGTGGAGGCATTGCTCTGTTCCTGGGCATCTTATCTGCTTTCACTCAGGCCCACCTGGCCGTGCACGAGTTGGGGGAACATGGTCCCCCTCACCTGGCTTCTGTTGGCCTTAATAAAACTTTGTACATGTGCATGTGTATGTTCATGTATGTGCTTGGGGCTCTTGTGGCATGTGAGCTATCTGCCTCCTGGACCCGTGGGCCCCAAGGACTGGAAGGGCAGGTGCTGCTGGTCTGAGTGTGGGGAGCCTGAGGATACACTGGGCCTCCCCTGCTGCAGCTTGGGAGGCCCTGGCTATGAGGAGTTATGCAAGACCTGGCCTAGGGTTCCCCGCTGCATCTGTCTCCATCTTGGGTGGGTACCAGCAGGAGAGCCCCCCCACATTGCTCCTAGTGCAGCCACCTCATAGCCACCTCCTTACCTGTCCCTTCATTGGCCTTGGCCAAAGTACCCTTCACATTGGTTCAGAGTGGGGCTCTTGTCCTTTGTTGGGTCCATTTCAGGGTTCCCCTGAATACCGGGCTTGGGCCGATTCCCCTCTGTGGGGTGTTGTAATTTCTGCAGGGTGCTAAGTAGTGTCCCTGGCCTTGACCTGCTATAGGCCAGGGGCTTCTCTAGTCAGGAAGCCACATGTCCCCAGACATCGCTCAGAAGCCTCAGCTGAGACCCCCTCCTAAGTCCTGCTGTGGCATGTTTTGGTGGTTAGGCCACATGGCTAGTCTCTCACTGTCACCAGGCAGTGGGGGCAAGTGTTTATGCTGCCAAGCAGAAACTAAGCATAACAAGTTGCTAAGCAGAGCATGCTCCATCCTTGGGGCAGTAGAGCCCATGGGGATGGCCAATAGCTTCCAGCCATTCTAGAAGCTGTCACTGAGTTCAGTGTCCACCAGGTTTGTGTTCATGGTCCAGGCCATGGAAGTCTTTGGAACACTGCTGAGAGCTGAAACAAGGGCTTGGCTCCTCTTCTCCCTGTGTGGCCCTGGGAAGCAGCAGTGCTGGCCCATGCTGACCTGTGGAGCAAACATGCTTTCCATAAGACCTTGGCCTTACCTCTGGAGGGCTGCGTGCGACCAAGCCCTGCAGAGCCATGGGTTCCAGTCTCACAACTTGCCCCTAGCTATGACAGCACAGTCCCATGCTCTTGGCAGTCTCCTGCTAGTGCTGCCCTCTGTGGAAGCAAATGCTGCCATCCACTCAGGAGCCCAGGGCTCTGTCTGATCCTGCCCTTCCTGGTAATGCCAGGTTATGGTACTCTGCCCCCTCCATTTGTTCACCTGACCCCACCCACAGGGTGTTACAGGGAGATGTGCACCAGCTTTGAACCTGTTCTTACACTGTCCTTTCTCTTCCCATTTGGAACTTTTTCTTCAGATCTGTTAGGAATTGTCCCTCCCCCCAGGTTGGAGCCATGGGGGCTTCCTCCCAACTCTCCTCTCTCTTATCATAGGACCTCCTGTTTCTTTATTTGATTTGATTTTTCCTGGATAACATAAGTTTGTGAACTTTATTTCTTTAATTTTACTATATAGTTTTCAAAGTTCCTGGAAAATTATTTATTTATTTATTTTAATATATTTTATTTATTTATTTGCAAGCAGAGAGAGAGAGAGAGAAGAGAGGCAGACACAGAGAGAATGGGCACACCAGGGCCTCTAGCCACTGCAAACGAACTCCAGATGTATGTGCCCCTTGTGCATCTGGCTTACGTGGGTCCTGGAGAATCGAACTGGGATCCTGTGGCTTGGCAGGCAAACGCCTTAACCGCTAAGCCATTTCTCCAGCCCCTGGAAAATTATTTTAAATATCCACTAGATTACCCAGGAGGATGGTGGTTGGCCCCTAACAGGGCCTTTGATGGAGCAATCTACAGATATTCTAAAAATCCATTAGATTGAGGCTGGAGAAAAGGCTCAGGCACTTGCCTGAATAAACCCAATGACCTGAGTTCAATTCCCCAGTACCTACATAAAGCCAAATGCACAAAGTGGTAAATGCATCTGGAGTTTGTTTGCAGCAGCTAGAGGCCCTGGCATACCCATTTTCTCTCTGTGTCTGCCTGCAAATAAATAAAAATATTAAAAAAATTTTTTAATCCATTAGATTACTAGGGAGGGTGGTGGTGACTCCTAACTGGACCTCAGATGAGACACTCTGGACATTTTAGTGACAAGTAGATCTACTAGGTTGGAAAAATTTTTTAAGTATTTTATTTTTATTGACTCTGGCCCAGGCAAAATTAACTATAATTGCCTTGAATAGTAATCCTCCTACCTCTGGTGGGATTAAGGCGCGTCGCCACCCCAAGTATTTTATTTTTATTGACAAATTCTATAATTGTAGATAGTAACCCATGGTAATTCCCTTCCTCGCTTCCCTTTCGCTTTCCCTTTAGAAACTCCACTCTCTATAATATCCCCTTTATCTCTCAATCAGTGTCTCATTTATTTTGATGTCATGATCTTTTCTCCTATTATGATTGTCTTGTGTAGGTAGTGTCAGGCACTGTGAGGTCATGGATATCCAGGCCATTTTGTTTCTGGAGGAGCACATTGTAAGGAGTCCTACCCTTCCTTTGGCTCTTTCATTCTTTCTGCTACCTCTTCTGCAATTGACACTGATCCTGGGAAGGTGTGTTAGAGATATTTCAGTGCTGAGCACTCCTCTGTCACTTCTCAGCATCATGATGCCTTCTGAGTCATCCCAAGGTCACCACCATCTGAAAAGAGAAGGTTCTCTAACCAAAGGTGAGAGTAGCACTAATATATGGGTATGAACATTAAGAGAAGTGCTTAATGAGCAATTTGGTGAACATAGTATATACATTTAGCCAGACAACAGCAGACATTACCCCTAGGGCTCATGACTACCCCTTGTTTTAGGTTTTCAGTATCAGGGATGTAGTCTCTCCCATGGAGCAGGCCTCCAATCCAATTAGAGAGGTTGGTTTCCCCCATAACAGACATGCCACTATTGTACTTGTTGTAGGTTGGAATTTAAAAAAAAATTTATTTATTATTTATTTGAAAGAGAGAAAAAGTAGAGAGAGAGGCAGATGGAGAGTGGGTATGCTAGGGCCTCCAGCCACTTCAAACCCCAGATACATGCACCACCTTGTGCATCTGGTTTACATAGGTCCTGGGGAATTGAACCAAGGTCCTTTGGCTTTGCAGGCAAGTGCCTGATCCACTAAGCCATTTCTCCAGCCCCACAGGTTGGAATTTAAAAAAAAATTTTATTTATTGCAGAGAGAGAGAATGAATATGGGCACAACAGGGCCTCTAGCCACTATAAATGAACTCCAGGTGTATGTGCCACTTTGTGCATCTGGCTTTACGTGGGTACTGGGGAATTGAACCCCGGTTGTTAGGCTTTGCAGGCAAGCGCCTTAACCACTGAGCCATCTCTCCAGCCCCAGTGGTTGGATTTTTTTAAAAAAGTCTCCAAGTTTTTATTTATTTATTTATTTTATTTAATTTTTTTATTTGAGAGAGAAAGAGACCAGAAAGAGAGAGGGAGGGAGAGAATGGGCGTGCCAGGGCCTCTAGCCACTGCAAATAAACTCCAGATGCATGCGCCCCCTTGTGCATCTAGCTTATGTGGGTCCTGGAGAATCGAACCGGGATCCTTTGGTTTTGCAGGCAAACACCTTAATTGCTAAGCCATCTCTCCAGCCCTGGAATTTTGAATTCTAGTATGTGTAGCAAGTTTTGTCTGGGTCAACTCCTTCTTCCCCTGCCTCCGTTTTTGTATCTTTTTCCCCCAAGGTAGGGTCTTGATCTAGCCTAAGCTGACTTGGAATTCACTATGTAGTCACAGGGTGGCCTTGAGCTCATGGCAGTCATCATACCTCTGCCTCCTGAGTGCTGGGATTAAAGGTGTGCACCATCATGCCCAGCTTAACTCCTTCTTAACCTGCCCCTTCTTGTCATAGGAGGGACAGGGACTTTGTTCCTGGGACTAAGATGGCCTCAGAGCAGGTGCCAGCCAAGTGAAGCTGTTCCCTGAGCTGGCAGGTCTTCACCCTGCCTGTTGGACGGACAGGGCTGGTGCAGGACCATCTCCTGCTGTCAGGAAGTACTTAGAAGTTGCGACTCAGAGCCAGACTCAGGCTTAGCAGTGTCTAAAGTGAGACTTTTGAAGTCCAGGGACCCCAGAATACCTGCTAACACCAGTCCCATCATGGTTGTTCAGTGAGTGCTCTCCAGGCTGGGCTTGATCCTCATACCTGGGGGCTATTACAGCTGTTCCAGGCCCTTGAACTCTCTACAGACGGTAGTTTTAGGAGGTTTCTGTCTCAGCGTATGGTGCCCATGTTGGCAGTGCCAATTTCCAGGGGAATTAGATCACTGGGGACCTGCACCATGAACAGCCCTCTCCACAGGAGTTAGCTCTTGGGACCTGCCCCCCTCACACACCACCAACAGCCTCTTGTTCTTACAGATCATCCCCCCAAAGGAGTGGAAGCCACGACAGACGTATGATGACATTGATGATGTTGTCATCCCAGCACCAATCCAGCAGGTGGTCACAGGACAGTCAGGGCTCTTCACGCAGTATAACATCCAGAAGAAGGCCATGACTGTGGGAGAGTACCGTCGACTTGCCAACAGTGAGAAGTAGGTTGGGGATGGAGTGGGCCCCTCACTTTTCATATGATCACTCCACATCAGGGCATCTCCTCTTAACCTGTCCCAAGAAGCTCCCATCAGCCCCTCTGGGAAAGGTATCCCGACATACCTCTTGGGTCTCTTGGCACAAGAAACACACCCACATGCTCACAGCACCCACACTCTTGACCAGAGCTGCCCCCAGTCCAGGAGGCGTGGTGTATCTCCCCCAATGTCCTGGTCCCCTCCTTGGTCCAGCTGCCTGGGTTCTGAGAGGGACATGGGGAGATCACTCTTATCCATGAAACAGTGCCCTTCCTCCCACTGTGGCCCTTGGGACCAGAGTGGCTGCTGGATCCTCCAGTCAGTCTCCTCCTGGCACTGTCCCAGGTACTGCACCCCACGGCACCAGGACTTCGACGACCTGGAGCGAAAGTACTGGAAGAACCTCACCTTTGTCTCGCCCATCTATGGGGCCGACATCAGTGGCTCTCTGTATGATGATGTAAGTACCTGGCCAGGGCCCTGGCTTCTGGCCCTGGGTGGCAGCTGTCAGGAGGGTGAATTGGACAGGACGCTGCTGGACTGTCTGGTGACAGTGGAACTGGCTGAGCATGGCTTCTGATTCATAAGCCCTGGTGTGTGGGTCCTGTGATGCCGGATCATTGTGGTGTTGGAAGACTCTGCCAACTTTAGCAGGAACACTGGGGCATTGCAGTGGACAGCTTCATGTTGCTGGGATGAACATCCAAACCAGATGTAGTTATGGGAGGAAGGGGTTTATTTCAAGCTTACAGATCCAGGGGGGAGTTCCATCAGTGGTGGAAGAAGCTGCTTGCATACAATCTAGCAGAGAGAGAGAGAACCAAACAACCAGCAAAAACCAAAACCAGCAAGCACAAACTGGCAGCAAGCAGAACCCCTGCCCAGCTCACACTATTCTCTACCCCTTTGGGCTGGACCCCAGGATCCGCCCCCCCAGTGACAACTCTAGCCACCTGTCTGGAGAGCCACATTACAAGCTTAATAAAACAACTAAGTCTATGGGGGCCACACATTCAAACAACCTCAGGCATGGTGGTGGGAATGTGTCCATAGTCCCAAGTGCAGCTTGTTTTGTTTTGATTTCTTTTTAAATATTTTATTTATTTATTTTATTTATTTTATTTTTATTTATTTATTTGACAAAGAGGGAGAGAGAGAGAGAATGGGTGCTCCAGGGCCTCCAGTCACTGCAAATGAACTGCAGATTCGTGCACCTCCTTGTGCATCTGGCTAATTCAATTCCTGGGGAATTGAACCTGGGTCCTTTGGCTTTGCAGACAAATGCCTTAACCACTAAGTCATCCCTCCAGCCCCCAAGTGCAGCTTGGACATGCACAGATGGTGGCATCAGCTTGCTGCCCAGTGACCCTGGAAGCTCACCATCCAGTTTCCAGCTGCAACCCTGCTGCCCGGTGGACATACTCATGTTTAGGAAGGGAGCAGGCCTGGAAATCTTGGAGAGGCCAGGGATAGAGCTCCTGAGGCACAAGCACGCTGTCAGCATGTGACAGCCACACTTAACTGGCCGAGCTGCTGGAAAGTTGTGTGTTTAGCATGCTGTTTGTGTAACAGATCCCTCACATGCCTCATCCATTGAAGCATATGGTTCAGTGGGTTAGTGCATTCACAGTTGGATGGCAAGGCCTGGGGAGAGGACTCAGTAGCACTTACTTACAGAGTTGGACAACCGTCATAGTTCTAGAACATTCTATCATCTTAAAAGGTAGCCTGGTCACTATGAGCCATTATCCTGTCCTCTCTCCAGCCCCTGGACATTTCCTGTCATGTATCGTGGAGTTGCACACTGTGGCCTTTCGTGTCAGGTTCTCCCTATGCACAGTGCTGTCATGGGTCCTGTGTGATACTGTGTCAGAGCCTCACTCTTGTACCTGGCTGTGTGACGCTACAGTGTGGGGATTGTCCTGTGCATGCCCATCAGTTGATGGGCCTCTGTTCCTGGCTGTGTGGGGATTGTCCTATATGTGTCCGTCATCAGTTGGTAGGTATTTGTGCTTTTGCCCTGGCATCAGGTCTTTGTATAGATGTTCTTTCTGTTGGGTGTGCTCCTGAGTGGATGTGCCCACTCTGTGGAGCTCCGCCTGTATGCTGGGATCCTAGGCTGAAATCACTGCTCTGTGGCCACCCCACCTTGAGCATCCCAGCATTTGCATTCTCTCCAGTTGTGGTCATGTGAGGTTCCACATTGTAGCTTCCTGGGCCTGGTGTGGCCAGGGGTGCTGAATGTTTCTTCACGCTCATGTCGCTGTGTCTGTGTCTTTCTCACCGATACACAGTGGCTGCTTGGACCTTCATGACTGAACTCTGAGAGCTTTCCGCACATACAGGGTATCAGTTCTTACTGAGGTGATTCCCACATACTTACTCTCCTCCTCCTGTGTTTTTTCTTACCTCTTTTGCTCTTAATTTTTTTTTTTCCGAGGTAGGATCTCACTCTAGCTCAGGCTGACCTGGAATTCACTTTGTAGTCTCAGGGTGGCCTCGAACTCACGGCGATCCTCCCACCTCTGCCTCCCGAGTGCTGGGCTTAAAGGTGTGCGCCACCACGCCCGGCTTAAATCTTTTTTAAAATACACAAACACACACACACCTTTTTTTGAGAGAGTGAGAGATAGAGGCAGATAGAATTAGACCCACTAGGGCCTCCAGCCACTGCAAAAAAGATTCTAGACACATTGGGTATCTTGTACATCTGGCTAACGTGGGATTGGGATGGTGGCCCTTCATCATCTGTGTCCTGTAGAGATAACCTCACAGTCTATGGTGTGTGGCCTCCTTCTTCTGACCCTGTGCTGCTGCTTCTAAGTAAAAACGTAGCTCTCACCCTTGCTGGAGGCAGGTAGACTTCTGGAAAGTGTGCTTACTGGGGGCAGATGGCAGAGAAAACAGGAGAGCCAAGATCCATCAATAAGATAAGAAGAAAGCAGAAATCCAGTGGCTACAAAGAACTCAACACTAAATCAGATTGCCAGCAGGCCTGCTATGGCTCAGGGAACATTGGGGAAGAAGGGGAGGAAAGATTGTAAAAGCCTCAGAGTGGTTAGGCTAACCCTGAGACACGGTACCCCACTACCCTACTGGGACTGAGGCCTTCATGTCCTACAGTGGATACTATGATATCACAGGGATGGCCAGGATTGAGGAATGGAAGAGTACAACCTGTTATATATAAAATAAAATTTAGATAAAAGCTGGATGTGGTAGCACACGTCTTTAATCTCAGCACTTGGGAGGCAGAGGAAGGAAGATCGCTATGAGTTTGAGGCCAGTCTGAGACTACATAGTGAATTCCAGGTCAGCCTGGCCTTCTAGAGCAAGACCCTGCCTCAAACCAAACAAAACAAATAAAAAAAAAAAAAAAAAAAGTGGGTCTGAGCTTAGCACAGCCAGAGGCTTTCCACCTTCATCCCCGCACCTTGCTCCTGGTAGCTGGTGGTGATGGCCTCACAAAGCTTCCAGCGCTGGCATCCCTGAGCTGAGCATGCCACAGGTCTCCAGGGGAAGTACATGGCTTCAGCTGTGTGCTGGCCATGCTGTCAGAGACTCCTGTTACAATGGGGGAACTGAGGCCCAGAGCACAGAATGCCAGGCTTAGTCATAGGGTGGATTGTTGCTCCCTACCTCCCTTTGTGGAGCCCATGACCACATGATGACCCTTCCATGTGGGCAGTGGGGCACAGGCTGTTCTGAATGGATGGGAACCTGCTGTGAGTGCACCTGTCCTGTGTTACTGACTTTGGCTGATTGCTGTCTTCCAAACCTTGGGGTCTCCACCCTCATGACTAGGGGTCTTTTTACTGACTGGGGTCTAGGCTTACCCGGCCAAGCTGCCCCACGGGTTCTGCCATGTCCAAGGACTTGTGTCGCTGGTTAGGCTGGTGTAGAGTGGCTCCTGGCATACTGGGCTGTGTTCTGCATCTCAGCTCCCAGCGTGTGGGGTACACTCTCCCAAGGCCTGGCAGTCTGTCAGTGCACACTCACGAGCTCCTGGAATAACATGGAATTTGCCGATGTGGCGGGTGGCCACAGAACTCGTGTTGTCCTGCATCTACCTTGACACTGGTCTCAGCCGTGGAATGTTCTGGACTGGCAGGCACTGAACCTGCCTCCTGCCCCCATCCTCCAGTTTGAAGATGGCTTTTCTCTATCTGTGCCCTTGACTTAACGGCATGGTGTAGTTATTCATAGCCATGTTGCAGACCTTGCACTCAGGCCCCACCCCATGCAGTGAACAGTTCTGTCTAGTGGTACAGCAGGTCTGTTGGTGCCATGCTGGCAGTTGTGTGTGTGTGTGTGTGTGTATTGGGGGGGGTGTGCACAGTCCTGGTGGGTCGCTTCCATAGGCGGGCTTTGCAGAAGAAGAGCTCAAGCCGTGGTCTGCTTTCTCCTTGGGTGCAGGGGGTCAGGGGCCAGATGGCAAGATGTGCACAGATGTCTTGGGAAGGCACTGAGCTGACTGTGTACTTGCTGCCTGCAGGATGTGGCCCAGTGGAATATTGGTAACCTGAGGACCATCCTGGACATGGTGGAGCGCGAGTGCGGCACCATCATCGAGGGCGTCAACACACCCTACCTCTACTTTGGCATGTGGAAGACCACGTTTGCCTGGCACACGGAAGACATGGACCTGTACAGCATCAACTACCTGCACTTTGGGGAGCCCAAGTCCTGGTGAGTGGTTGTGCGCCTGCTCAGTCCTGGAGCTTGTTGCCAGGGGAAGGGGGGGCATGTTCCCCAGGATGGAGCTCCCACTCCTCTGCACTCCTGCAGTATGTGCCAGTGGGCCCCAGCCTTCCCTTGGCTGTGTCCTCGGTCTTCACATTCCTGGGTGCTCAGCACAGGCCCCATGGCCTACAGGGCATGTTCATGGTTCACTGGCGGGGTAGTATGCTGTCCTGAAGTCCATGCCACATACCACAGGGACTGGGTTCCTGCTTCTCGGGAGACACAGGACCCAAGGACTGGCTGGAATACTCAGATGGTCTGTTCTCCCGCTGGCTGAGCTGAGGGCAGGAGTTGGGCTGGATGCTGAAAGGCCCCTGCACCTGAGGCTGAGGAGAGCTGGGAGGAGCTATCTTATCTTCTCCCTCTGCTGTGTGGGCAGCAGGCTGTGCCTTGGACCCTGCAGATCCCTCAGGACTGTCCCTCCAGGGGAGGAAGGAGGAGTTCAAGCCCACCTTGCCACTCATTTGTAGTCAGAGCAAGCATGGTTCAGACAGATGGAGGCCTGTGGCCGAGCTGGTTCCTGCAGGTATCCTGTGGCTGTTGAAGCAAGTTATCCAAAGCAGTCTGCTGGGGTTCAGTCCTGCAAGGCAGGTGGGTCCTCCTGGCAGCTCCTTGGATGCTCACCTCAGCTTTAAGAGGCCTTATATCCCTTGGCTTGCTGTCCCTTCCTCTGTCTGCAGAGCCGGCAGCACTGTGTCTCTGTGGCTCGCTCTGTGCCTACTTCCTAACCCTCCTGCTGGGGCTCAGGATGATCCAGAGGGTTCTGTCTGAGGGCTCCCTCTGTCTGGGAGGTGACTTGTCCACAGGTCCCCAGAGGTCAAGGGCGTGTGGAGGCATTCATTTTGCCATGCGTGGGCTCTGCTCATTGAGCTCTGACACTTCAGTGGATTCTGCTGGGGTCCTGCTCTCTGGGGCATCTCCTGCCTGAGCATGTTCAGCCCCCATCCCCGAAACTCAGATCCAAACAGAGATGCATTTTCAGGACAAACTTGGAGTGGTGGGTGGCAGCTAGGTGTGTTCCAGCGTCTGGCCCGTGCTTACTGCTGGTTGTGAATGAGCAGGTGTGTTCACATGCATTTGTGTGTACTTGTCACAGGCTCAGCTCATGGGGTGCACATGGGACCAACTGGCTGTGTGGACCTGCTCCTAGAGGCCACTAGGTGGCGCTCCCACCCTTCCGCAGGGCTGCATGTGGATAGTGTTGGCTCTTCAGGCTCTTGGACTGTGGAATGCGAGGCAGACAGAGCTGAGCAGAGGAGCTGGGGTCAGCAGAGGGGCCATTTACTTTGTTAATGCCCTTTACTTCATGAAGGGGTCTTCTGGGAGAAGATCCCAGAGCTAAGGATGAGGCCAAGCTGGGACCACGCCTCTTTGTAGACAGTGTACCCCATGGGCAGTATGGCACTCAGAATAGGACCCACTGTGTACCTTTAGAGGGATCCTTGTGCTGCCAGGCTGTCAGGGTGGCAGATGAGCAGGGTGCTGGCCCCAGTGATGCTGGCTGGTGTGTGGCACTGCACTGTTCCCGGATATGGCTCAGCATATGGCTGCCAGACCTGCACTGTCCCTGCACTGGTGGAACCCTGCAGAGGGTCTCTCTCTGTCCCTTCCTGGGGACGTGGGTCTGTGTGGTTGTGAAGGGCACTGAGACTAGAGCCTCCATACTCCTCTGCATCCCAGTTTTGGAGAGGTCACATGGGCATGTTGCAACATGTAAGGCAGCTACATCTGAGCCTGGCTTGTCTTCTCCTAGCCACCGAGCCCAGTAGTGTCTAGAAGGGCAGGCTGCCCCTGGCAGTGGCATCAAAGATGGCGCGGGGACACAGCCATCATCCCCATTTCGGACAGTTGTCCTTTCCTGCTGACCTGTGCTCTCAGGAGCACTCGCTCCTCGCTCTGGTTCACATCTGTTTTCTTTTGTGGCTGCTGGCTGGCTTGCACTTGCTTGTCCTGGTGTTTTCATGTGGGGTTCTCTCCTCTGCAGAAAAGCTCTTCCCCAAGTGGCAGCTGTCATTGCTGAGCCCATCACTGTTTGAAGAGTGGAGTGAATGGGGTGACGGTGAGGAGAGTTGTCCTCATCCTCCCAGCCTGTGCACAGCCAAGACAAGAGGCCTTATTCACCCACCCACCTTCTTGTCTCAAGGTGGCCTCCGTCCTGAGCGTGTGGCCTTAGCACTTGTCCTGGCTCCTTCAGAAGGCCATGTGCAGGAGGGTGACTTGCTTGCTGTCCTTCCCTTGATATCTGAATCTGTTCTGCACCCACCATGCTTGGTTACCACCTGTGTGTGCTGGGTTTATATGTGTGTTGGATTTGATATTTGTTTGTTAGTTTTCAAAGTAGTGTCTTGCTCTAGTCCGGGCTGACCTGGACTTCACTATCAGTCTCAAGGTCCCTCGGACTTCTGTGCACCATCATGCCCAGCTTAACTCCTTCTTAACCTGCCCCTTCTTGTCATAGGAGGGACAGGGACTTTTGTTCCTGGGACTAAGATGGCCTCAGAGCAGGTGCCAGCCAAGTGAAGCTGTTCCTGAGCTGGCAGGTCTTCACCCTGCCTGTTGGACGGACAGGGCTGGTGCAGGACCATCTCCTGCTGTCATACTTAGAAGTTGCGACTCAGAGCCAGACTCAGGCTTAGCAGTGTCTAAAGTGAGACTTTTGAAGTCCAGGGACCCCAGAATACCTGCTAACACCAGTCCCATCATGGTTGTTCAGTGAGTGCTCTCCAGGCTGGGCTTGATCCTCATACCTGGGGCTATTACAGCTGTTCCAGGCCCTTGAACTCTCTACAGACGGTAGTTTTAGGAGGTTTCTGTCTCAGCGTGTGGTGCCCATGTTGGCAGTGCCATTTCAGGGAATTAGATCACTGGGGACCTGCACCATGAACAGCCCTCTCCACAGGAGTTAGCTCTTGGGACCTGCCCCCCTCACACACCACCAACAGCCTCTTGTTCTTACAGATCATCCCCCCAAAGGAGTGGAAGCCACGACAGACGTATGATGACATTGATGATGTTGTCATCCCAGCACCAATCCAGCAGGTGGTCACAGGACAGTCAGGGCTCTTCACGCAGTATAACATCCAGAAGAAGGCCATGACTGTGGGAGAGTACCGTCGACTTGCCAACAGTGAGAAGTAGGTTGGGGATGGAGTGGGCCCCTCACTTTTCATATGATCACTCCACATCAGGGCATCTCCTCTTAACCTGTCCCAAGAAGCTCCCATCAGCCCCTCTGGGAAAGGTATCCCGACATACCTCTTGGGTCTCTTGGCACAAGAAACACACCCACATGCTCACAGCACCCACACTCTTGACCAGAGCTGCCCCCAGTCCAGGAGGCGTGGTGTATCTCCCCAATGTCCTGGTCCTCCTTGGTCCAGCTGCCTGGGTTCTGAGAGGGACATGGGGAGATCACTCTTATCCATGAAACAGTGCCCTTCCTCCCACTGTGGCCCTTGGGACCAGAGTGGCTGCTGGATCCTCCAGTCAGTCTCCTCCTGGCACTGTCCCAGGTACTGCACCCCCACGGCACCAGGACTTCGACCGACCTGGAGCGAAAAGTACTGGAAGAACCTCACCTTTGTCTCGCCCATCTATGGGGCCGACATCAGTGGCTCTCTGTATGATGATGTAAGTACCTGGCCAGGGCCCTGGCTTCTGGCCCTGGGTGGCAGCTGTCAGGAGGGTGAATTGGACAGGACGCTGCTGGACTGTCTGGTGACAGTGGAACTGGCTGAGCATGGCTTCTGATTCATAAGCCCTGGTGTGTGGGTCCTGTGATGCCGGATCATTGTGGTGTTGGAAGACTCTGCCAACTTTAGCAGGAACACTGGGGCATTGCAGTGGACAGCTTCATGTTGCTGGGATGAACATCCAAACCAGATGTAGTTATGGGAGGAAGGGGTTTATTTCAAGCTTACAGATCCAGGGGGAAGTTCCATCAGTGGTGGAAGAAGCTGCTTGCATATAATCTAGCAGAGAGAGAGAGAACCAAACAACCAGCAAAAACCAAAACCAGCAAGCACAAACTGGCAGCAAGCAGAACCCCTGCCCAACTCACACTATTCTCTACCCCTTTGGGCTGGACCCCAGGATCCGCCCCCCCAGTGACAACTCTAGCCACCTGTCTGGAGAGCCACATTACAAGCTTAATAAAACAACTAAGTCTATGGGGGCCACACATTCAAACAACCTCAGGCATGGTGGTGGGAATGTGTCCATAGTCCCAAGTGCAGCTTGTTTTGTTTTGATTTCTTTTTAAATATTTTATTTATTTATTTTATTTATTTTATTTTTATTTATTTATTTGACAAAGAGGGAGAGAGAGAGAGAGAATGGGTGCTCCAGGGCCTCCAGTCACTGCAAATGAACTGCAGATTCGTGCACCTCCTTGTGCATCTGGCTAATTCAATTCCTGGGGAATTGAACCTGGGTCCTTTGGCTTTGCAGACAAATGCCTTAACTGCTAAGTCATCCCTCCAGCCCCCAAGTGCAGCTTGGACATGCACAGATGGTGGCATCAGCTTGCTGCCCAGTGACCCTGGAAGCTCACCATCCAGTTTCCAGCTGCAACCCTGCTGCCTGGTGGACATACTCATGTTTAGGAAGGGAGCAGGCCTGGAAATCTTGGAGAGGCCAGGGATAGAGCTCCTGAGGCACAAGCACGCTGTCAGCATGTGACAGCCACACTTAACTGGCCGAGCTGCTGGAAAGTTGTGTGTTTAGCATGCTGTTTGTGTAACAGATCCCTCACATGCCTCATCCATTGAAGCATATGGTTCAGTGGGTTAGTGCATTCACAGTTGGATGGCAAGGCCTGGGGAGAGGACTCAGTAGCACTTACTTACAGAGTTGGACAACTGTCATAGTTCTAGAACATTCTATCATCTTAAAAGGTAGCCTGGGTCGGGCGTGGTGAGCCATTAATCCCAGTCGGGAGGCTCGTGAGTTCAGCCACCCTGAGACTACATAGTTAATTCCAGGTCAGCCTGGACCAGAGTGAGGAGTACATAAGAGTCCACTTCCTGTCTCTGGATTTCCTGTTGTGGACATTTCCTGTCATGTATCATGGAGTTGCACACTGTGGCCTTTCGTGTCAGGTTCTCCCTATGCACAGTGCTGTCATGGGTCCTGTGTGATACTGTGTCAGAGCCTCACTCTTGTACCTGGCTGTGTGACGCTACAGTGTGGGGATTGTCCTGTGCATGCCCGTCATCAGTTGATGGGCCTCTGTTCCTGGCTGTGTGGGGATTGTCCTATATGTGTCCGTCATCAGTTGTGCTTTTTTTATTTGTGCTTTTGCCCTGGCATCAGGTCTTTGTATAGATGTTCTTTCTGTTGGGTGTGCTCCTGAGTGGATGTGCCCACTCTGTGGAGCTCCGCCTGTATGCTGGGATCCTAGGCTGAAATCACTGCTCTGTGGCCACCCCACCTTGAGCATCCCAACATTTGCATTCTCTCCAGTTGTGGTCATGTGAGGTTCCACATTGTAGCTTCCTGGGCCTGGTGTGTGGCCAGGGGTGCTGAATGTTTCTTCACGCTCATGTCGCTGTGTCTGTGTCTTTCTCACCGATACACAGTGGCTGCTTGGACCTTCATGACTGAACTCTGAGAGCTTTCCACACATACAGGGTATCAGTTCTTACTGAGGTGATTCCCACATACTTACTCTCCTCCTCCTGTTGTTTTCTTACCTCTTTTGCTCTTAATTTTTTTTTTTTTTTTCGAGGTAGGATCTCACTCTAGCTCAGGCTGACCTGGAATTCACTTTGTAGTCTCAGGGTGGCCTCGAACTCATGGCGATCCTCCCACCTCTGCCTCCCGAGTGCTGGGCTTAAAGGTGTGCGCCACCATACCCGGCTTAAATCGTTTTTAAAATACACAAACACACACACACCTTTTTTTGAGAGAGTGAGAGATAGAGGCAGATAGAATTAGACCCACTAGGGCCTCCAGCCACTGCAAAAAAGATTCTAGACACATTGGGTATCTTGTACATCTGGCTAACGTGGGATTGGGATGGTGGCCCTTCATCATCTGTGTCCTGTAGAGATAACCTCACAGTCTATGGTGTGTGGCCTCATTCTTCTGACCCTGTGCTGCTGCTTCTAAGTAAAAACGTAGCTCTCACCCTTGCTGGAGGCAGGTAGACTTCTGGAAAGTGTGCTTACTGGGGGCAGATGGCAGAGAAAACAGGAGAGCCAAGATCCATCAATAAGATAAGAAGAAAGCAGAAATCCAGTGGCTACAAAGAACTCAACACTAAATCAGATTGCCAGCAGGCCTGCTATGGCTCAGGGAACATTGGGGAAGAAGGGGAGGAAAGATTGTAAAAGCCTCAGAGTGGTTAGGCTAACCCTGAGACACGGTACCCCCACTACCCTACTGGGACTGAGGCCTTCATGTCCTACAGTGGATACTATGATATCACAGGGATGGCCAGGATTGAGGAATGGAAGAGTACAACCTGTTATATATAAAATAAAATTTAGATAAAAAGCTGGATGTGGTAGCACACGTCTTTAATCTCAGCACTTGGGAGGCAGAGGAAGGAAGATCGCTATGAGTTTGAGGCCAGTCTGAGACTACATAGTGAATTCCAGGTCAGCCTGGCCTTCTAGAGCAAGACCCTGCCTCAAACCAAAAACAAATTAAAAAAAAAAAAAAAAAAAAAGTGGGTCTGAGCTTAGCACAGCCAGAGGCTTTCCACCTTCATCCCCGCACCTTGCTCCTGGTAGCTGGTGGTGATGGCCTCACAAAGCTTCCAGCGCTGGCATCCCTGAGCTGAGCATGCCACAGGTCTCCAGGGGAAGTACATGGCTTCAGCTGTGTGCTGGCCATGCTGTCAGAGACTCCTGTTACAAATGGGGGAACTGAGGCCCAGAGCACAGAATGCCAGGCTTAGTCATAGGGTGGATTGTTGCTCCCTACCTCCTTTGTGGAGCCCATGACCACATGATGACCCTTCCATGTGGGCAGTGGGGCACAGGCTGTTCTGAATGGATGGGAACCTGCTGTGAGTGCACCTGTCCTGTGTTACTGACTTTGGCTGATTGCTGTCTTCCAAACCTTGGGGTCTCCACCCTCATGACTAGGGGTCTTTTTACTGACTGGGGTCTAGGCTTACCCGGCCAAGCTGCCCCACGGGTTCTGCCATGTCCAAGGACTTGTGTCGCTGGTTAGGCTGGTGTAGAGTGGCTCCTGGCATACTGGGCTGTGTTCTGCATCTCAGCTCCCAGCGTGTGGGGTACACTCTCCCAAGGCCTGGCAGTCTGTCAGTGCACACTCACGAGCTCCTGGAATAACATGGAATTTGCCGATGTGGCGGGTGGCCACAGAACTCGTGTTGTCCTGCATCTACCTTGACACTGGTCTCAGCCGTGGAATGTTCTGGACTGGCAGGCACTGAACCTGCCTCCTGCCCCCATCCTCCAGTTTGAAGATGGCTTTTCTCTATCTGTGCCCTTGACTTAACGGCATGGTGTAGTTATTCATAGCCATGTTGCAGACCTTGCACTCAGGCCCCACCCCATGCAGTGAACAGTTCTGTCTAGTGGTACAGCAGGTCTGTTGGTGCCATGCTGGCAGTTGTGTGTGTGTGTGTGTGTGTATTGGGGGGGGGTGTGCACAGTCCTGGTGGGTCGCTTCCATAGGCGGGCTTTGCAGAAGAAGAGCAAGCCGTGGTCTGCTTTCTCCTTGGGTGCAGGGGTCAGGGGCCAGATGGCAAGATGTGCACAGATGTCTTGGGAAGGCACTGAGCTGACTGTGTACTTGCTGCCTGCAGGATGTGGCCCAGTGGAATATTGGTAACCTGAGGACCATCCTGGACATGGTGGAGCGCGAGTGCGGCACCATCATCGAGGGCGTCAACACACCCTACCTCTACTTTGGCATGTGGAAGACCACGTTTGCCTGGCACACGGAAGACATGGACCTGTACAGCATCAACTACCTGCACTTTGGGGAGCCCAAGTCCTGGTGAGTGGTTGTGCGCCTGCTCAGTCCTGGAGCTTGTTGCCAGGGGAAGGGGGGGCATGTTCCCCAGGATGGAGCTCCCACTCCTCTGCACTCCTGCAGTATGTGCCAGTGGGTCCCAGCCTTCCCTTGGCTGTGTCCTCGGTCTTCACATTCCTGGGTGCTCAGCACAGGCCCCATGGCCTACAGGGCATGTTCATGGTTCACTGGCGGGGTAGTATGCTGTCCTGAAGTCCATGCCACATACCACAGGGACTGGGTTCCTGCTTCTCGGGAGACACAGGACCCAAGGACTGGCTGGAATACTCAGATGGTCTGTTCTCCCGCTGGCTGAGCTGAGGGCAGGAGTTGGGCTGGATGCTGAAAGGCCCCTGCACCTGAGGCTGAGGAGAGCTGGGAGGAGCTATCTTATCTTCTCCCTCTGCTGTGTGGGCAGCAGGCTGTGCCCTGGACCCTGCAGATCCCTCAGGACTGTCCCTCCAGGGGAGGAAGGAGGAGTTCAAGCCCACCTTGCCACTCATTTGTAGTCAGAGCAAGCATGGTTCAGACAGATGGAGGCCTGTGGCCGAGCTGGTTCCTGCAGGTATCCTGTGGCTGTTGAAGCAAGTTATCCAAAGCAGTCTGCTGGGGTTCAGTCCTGCAAGGCAGGTGGGTCCTCCTGGCAGCTCCTTGGATGCTCACCTCAGCTTTGAGAGGCCTTACATCCCTTGGCTTGCTGTCCCTTCCTCTGTCTGCAGAGCCGGCAGCACTGTGTCTCTGTGGCTCGCTCTGTGCCTACTTCCTAACCCTCCTGCTGGGGCTCAGGATGATCCAGAGGGTTCTGTCTGAGGGCTCCCTCTGTCTGGGAGGTGACTTGTCCACAGGTCCCCAGAGGTCAAGGGCGTGTGGAGGCATTCATTTTGCCATGCGTGGGCTCTGCTCATTGAGCTCTGACACTTCAGTGGATTCTGCTGGGGTCCTGCTCTCTGGGGCATCTCCTGCCTGAGCATGTTCAGCCCCCATCCCCGAAACTCAGATCCAAACAGAGATGCATTTTCAGGACAAACTTGGAGTGGTGGGTGGCAGCTAGGTGTGTTCCAGCGTCTGGCCCGTGCTTACTGCTGGTTGTGAATGAGCAGGTGTGTTCACATGCATTTGTGTATACTTGTCACAGGCTCAGCTCATGGGGTGCACGTGTGCTAGGACATGGGACCAACTGGCTGTGTGGACCTGCTCCTAGAGACCACTAGGTGGCGCTCCCACCCTTCCGCAGGGCTGCATGTGGATAGTGTTGGCTCTTCAGGCTCTTGGACTGTGGAATGCGAGGCAGACAGAGCTGAGCAGAGGAGCTGGGGTCAGCAGAGGGGCCATTTACTTTGTTAATGCCCTTTACTTCATGAAGGGGTCTTCTGGGAGAAGATCCCAGAGCTAAGGATGAGGCCAAGCTGGGACCACGCCTCTTTGTAGACAGTGTACCCCATGGGCAGTATGGCACTCAGAATAGGACCCACTGTGTACCTTTAGAGGGATCCTTGTGCTGCCAGGCTGTCAGGGTGGCAGATGAGCAGGGTGCTGGCCCCAGTGATGCTGGCTGGTGTGTGGCACTGCACTGTTCCCGGATATGGCTCAGCATATGGCTGCCAGACCTGCACTGTCCCTGCACTGGTGGAACCCTGCAGAGGGTCTCTCTCTGTCCCTTCCTGGGGACGTGGGTCTGTGTGGTTGTGAAGGGCACTGTGACTAGAGCCTCCATGCTCCTCTGCAGCCCAGTTTTGGAGAGGTCACATGGGCATGTTGCAACATGTGAGGCAGCTACATCTGAGCCTGGCTTGTCTTCTCCTAGCCACCGAGCCCAGCAGTGTCTAGAAGGGCAGGCTGCCCCTGGCAGTGGCATCAAAGATGGCACGGGGACACAGCCATCATCCCCATTTCGGACAGTTGTCCTTTCCTGCTGACCTGTGCTCTCAGGAGCACTCGCTCCTCGCTCTGGTTCACATCTGTTTCTCTTTTGTGGCTGCTGGCTGGCTTGCACTTGCTTGTCCTGGTGTTTTCATGTGGGGTTCTCTCCTCTGCAGAAAAGCTCTTCCCCAAGTGGCAGCTGTCATTGCTGAGCCCATCACTGTTTGAAGAGTGGAGTGAATGGGGTGACGGTGAGGGGAGAGTTGTCCTCATCCTCCCCAGCCTGTGCACAGCCAAGACAAGAGGCCTTATTCACCCACCCACCTTCTTGTCTCAAGGTGGCCTCCGTCCTGAGCGTGTGGCCTTAGCACTTGTCCTGGCTCCTTCAGAAGGCCATGTGCAGGAGGGTGACTTGCTTGCTGTCCTTCCCCTTGATATCTGGAATCTGTTCTGCACCCACCATACTTGGTTACCACCTGTGTGTGCTGGGTTTATATGTGTGTTGGATTTGATATTTGTTTGTTAGTTTTTCAAAGTAGTGTCTTGCTCTAGTCCAGGCTGACCTGGACTTCACTATGTAGTCTCAAGGTGGCCTCGAACTCAGTGATCCTCCTACCTCTGCCTCCCGAGTGCTGGGATTAAAGGTGTGTGCCACCACGCCTGGCATGTGTGTGTTGGAGAACAAAAGCTCACACAGGCTGCTCCTTGGGATGGTCCAAAAAGCTAGAGCCCTGTGTAGGGTAAGGGGGCCGAGAGCCCTGCTGGAAGCTGCCCTCCAGGGGGTGTCACAGTTTCTCACTGCAGAACCTGGCACACTGGGCTAGGCTAGGCTTGGCTGGGGTGGGCTGTGCTATCCCTGGCCCAGCTTTCCTGCAGACCCTCCTGATCCAGCCCTTGGCCAAGCTCTTGTCACAGGTGCTCCGCTCCCTCCTTTGTGCCATAAGCCCTGGCCTTTTGCCTGTTAAGACTGGGCAGTACATCTCAAACTGTGAGCCACTTTGGGCATCAGAGAATGAACTGGTGAGTCTGGAGCAATGCCTGAGCCCCAAATTGGGGCATCGAGCGCCATCCCAGCGAGAGGAGCCCTGTGTTGTTAATGGGCAATTTTCTGGGAATCTGGAGCTCACAGCGGGGCTCAGTTCTGAGCCACAGCTACCCGCCCATTAGTCTGATGAGCTGCAGCCTCCTGCAGCCGCAGCGGCCCATCACTCCTCACAGCTGTGTCCCCACCATCCTGTGACCTGAGGACTGGGTCACTGTGGCCCAGAAACCCCTTGCATTTTGGGTCTCAACTAGGCCTTTTGCTGACTGAGTTGGGGCCATGTTGCTTGGAGTTTCATGGGATTGCAGAGGTCCTGCTGGACTTGGGTCAGGTGTCCTCTGCCCCTTTTGGGACCAGGTTTTTCCTCTAATGTCCCATGTGCCCCTGCCCTTGACCCATGGGGTCTGCCTGGTATTTCTCTTGTCATCACATGTGGGCAGTAGGTTTTGGGGAGGAAGATCCAGCACTCCAGCATCCCCTCCTGTCCTAGTCCTGTGCCATGGAGGACCTGCCATTGTTAAAGTCTCCTTTGACCACATAACTCAGCTGTCTGTGAGGGGTCTCCACCTAACGTGGCTCTCTTCCCTTCCCCGTGCTTTGTAGAGGGAAGAGTTGAATTGTCAGAGATAAAGACTACTTAGCAGCTGCTCCTGGCCGCACCACGTGCACAGCTGGGCCGGATCTGGGCATGTCTGTCAGCTGCTTCACTCTCAGATCCTTCCATCACATCACATCATGTGGCTTGCTCACATCGTAGTGCTTCCTTTCCCTCTGTCTCCTGACAGTCTGCAGATGGAGGGCAGGGCACCTGACTCTGCAGCGTCCCTCTTCCAGGTTCTTCAGGGTTGTAAGGGGTCCTTTGCAGTCAGAGAACTAAAGACTCCTCATTTTCTGTCCCCATCTGGTGGCTGCTGTCAGGCATCACAGTGTGGCTCTTGCCCTCAGACCAGTGTGGGGACCATCTTCTTCTTGACAGTCTCAGCCTCAGGAGGTAGCTGTCCCTGTTATCTCCTTTGACCTTGGGAAGGGCTGTCCTCTTTGATGGCTCCCTAATGAGGCCAGACCCAGAGTGGCCCACCTTCTCTCCTGGTCTGCTTAGGCCAGCAGAGCAGCTACAGCTGGGAGGGAATGTGCAGCTTCCATCATGGCCCATGCTGTCCCTGTCCTGTAAAAAGTTCCTACTGGGAGGAAGACGTGACTTGGGTCAGAGAGGGTCATAATGTCCCAGTATCTGTGTGTGCACATACTTGTAGCAAGTGTTCTAGTACAGCTCACATCTGCATCCACCCCCCTTCCATGTCAGGATGCAACATCTGTGCCTACCCTACAGCCCCTGCCCACTACAGGTGATACCACTCTTTTGCTGCACCTGTGGATCTCAGGGCCATATGACTTTTGAGGCACCTGTGTGTCCCTAGGCATGTCCCAAACCTAGATTTTACATGGACAGACTGATATCTTGTGTTGAACTTGGTGTGCAGTAGTGGCTCCCTTACCTTCCAGTGAGGACTTTCTACCATGTATATGAACTTCTGATGGCCACTGGGCTGTCCCCATAGTGGGTGCTGCCTCTGAGGACCTGTCACCATCAGAGCTGCTGCTGGCAACTCACTCAGGCCATATTCCTGGTGATTCTTGGACTCATTAGGTGAGGCTCAGGTTGACCTGATGTTAGCTCAAAGGGGCTGGGGGGTTTTGGAGGGTGACACTTGAAATGCCCTTGTCAGTTCACACCCCCCCACTCAGTACTATCTGGTCCTGCAGAGTTGTCAGGTGTGGGAGGCCAGTGTAGTCTCTCAGCTGCCAGGACACACAATGGCAAGCACCCTCTTGGGGCCCGGCAGAGGCTGGTTGTAGGAGGAGTGGGTTTTACCCCCAGGTGTACCCACTCTAGGCCTGGCAGAAGCTGCGGGAAGAGCTTAGCATGTGATCAAATAGCCAGATCTATGCTCCCAAGGTGCATCCAGGGAACTGAGGTTCTGCTGGGGGAGAGGACAAGGCAACCACATTGGGACTGGGTCAGGAGCAGGATCCCTGATGGCATTGAGTAGATGAAACCCCAAAGCCACGTTCTGGGAAGGGTCCCATGAACCAGGCCTGAGGAGGCCCTGGACCCTTGTGGTGAGACACTTGTATACAGTTAGGTCCTGTTTGGCATTAGTTGCCTTGGGTACCACCACCTGGCCTGTTGGTGGGGTCTGGCAGAAGCAGATGGCTCATGGCTTTGGTATCTTTAAGGTTGGCACAATGATACTCTGCATTGGCTCAGGAGCTGAGACCATGGGTTGTGGGTAGGGAGGCAGGAGCGGAAGGTCCAGGCTGGAGCAGCCCAGCAAGCTCTGTGTCCTTCCCTGCCTATCACTCTAGGCTGCTGCTAGTCCCATCGAAAGGCCCCTACCATCCTTGGAGAAGACATGAGGATGCTCTGCCCACTTGTCCCAGAGACATGTGAGGCTGTGGGTGAGGCCTGGTCTCCACGGCAAAGGCTCTTGTTAGTACTAGAGCCCTGTCCTTGCTTCAAAGTCAGGATCTTGTGTCCTGTCTACCCTTCCATGGCCCTGCAGCAGGGGACAGGAGTCCGGGCTCTGATGAGCTGAGCCACAGGATAGCTGCAGATGCTGATGGTCCTGCTCAGCTGCTTCCTGCCTAGACACTGAGACCTGATTGTGAGCTGATGACAGCTGTGACTTTACCCCTTGGTGCCCCCTAGCTGAGCTCCAGAAAAGAGGGCATGGAATTTGCATCCTTGCCCGAGTTGTGGAGGGTGAGCCTTGTACTTGCAAAGTCCATCAGTTAGGTTAAAAGGAAAATAGGACACCCACGGTCATCTGTCGGTGTGCATCCAGACAAGGCTGTATGGGTAGGTGACAAAAGTGGCGTGGATGTGGGAAGAGATGATAGGAGTCCTCTTGATGGCTTCCCACCCAATGTCTGTCAAACCCAGGGAGACCTCAGCAACCAGGCCTGGTTTCTTCCATGAAGTCCAGCCCTGGGTGCCCCCAGGCCACAGCCTCCCAGCTCCCACCTGAGATCCCTTTAGTCCTAGGTGCATTTGTGGTGGCCTTTACATGTCTGATTGCTCTCCACTGTAGACAAGAGGGAGTCTCTTCTTCCTCCCTTTCTTCCCTCCTGTTTCTCTTCTTCCTCCTCTGCCTGCCTGTCCCTTGTGTTCTCAGAGGACCTATCCTTAATCCCTTCTCTTCAGGTGGGGGTCCCTCCAGCCCATGGCTGCATTGGTACAGCCAGCTGTGTGGCAGTAGTGTGGCTGAAGCCATCCTTGGATGAGCTGAAATCCAGGGCAATTGAGCCAAGGGGATTTATGGCTGCTAGGTGTCTGGTTGGCCCTGTGTTCTGCATCATGCCCATGCTGACAGTGTGAGGTCCCTGGCCAGCCCCAGCTGGTGCTTGTCTGATGTCTGCTCTCAGACTATCCCCTGTAGAAGAGCATCCCAAGGTGGTAGGGCCATCAGACATAGGCATGATATTGTTTGATCTTGAGTAATAAAAATGCATGAACCAAACTTTTAATCGCAGCTGAGGTAGGAGGATTGCTGTGAATTCCAGGTCAGCCTGGGCTAGAGTGAGACTCTGCCTCAAAACAATACAGAGATTTTTCCACATCAAAAAAAAATCCACAGGCGGGGGCAGTAGAGACTGACTGCTCAGCAGTTAAGGCACTTGCCAGCAAATCCTAACAACCTGGGTTCAACTCCCCAGTACTCGTATAAAGCCGGATGATAGAAAGTGGAGTATGCAACTGGAATTCATTTTCAGTGGGTAGATATTCTCTCTCTCTGCTTGCAAACCAATAAATAAAAATATTTTTAAGAAAAAGAGGAAAGGTTTATTTGGCCTGGAGAGATAGTTTAGGGGTTAAGGTGCTTGCCTGGCCCTAAAGCCAAAGGACTCAGGTTCAGTTCCCAAGTAGCCACATAAAGCCAGATACACAAGGTGATTAGGGGTTCAGCACCCCAGGAGCATTCCACATTCTGTGGTGATCACCCTCCAGGCAGCCTTTCTGAGATGTGAGTGGCCAGTTTCTCTATCCTGCCCAGCCACACTGTCCCCTGCAGGTGGCCCTATCATAGTTCACTTCCTTCCCCCAGCACTGTTGATTCCTGCAGTCATCTGACGTTTTGTGTCTATGTCCTGTATCTTCCCCAGGATGCCATCTCCCTGGCCCAGGACTTTCAGGAGGGGAGAGTGAGGTTCCCCTGACCACAGGGTCAGCTGGCTGTGGTGGCCTCCATGCAGCCACCTGAGGGTTTTTTTTATTTTTATTTTTTGTTAACGGCTTGTGACCCCCTTTCTCCTGTGGCCTCTTCCCCACAGAGTGCCCCAGGGACCCCTGTGCCTCCATTTGTCCTTGTACCCCAGCTGCTATCTTGACCAAACAGTACCAAATGCTGCATTTTATGTGGTTTTTCACTTATGATCACTGTTGGGAATAAACTCTTTTCAGTCTTCTGCTACACATCTGTGTGAGCTGGCCTGCCACTTGCTGTGTGTGTGTGTGTGTGTCAAATAACAGGTTTTCTCTTTGTTCCTTCCTCCCACCCTCCATTTATAACCTGTGTCAGTTTCCTAAGAGTGTCCATGCTTCCCAGCCTTGTTCCCTGTCAGCAGACTGAAACAGGTACCATCTTTTAGTGGGAGGGCAGTAAAACCGCTTTAGCCGGGGCCTTTCCCAAGGGGAGACCTGGGATCCAGGCTTCTCCCAAAGGGCCGAGGGTCACCACAGAGCCTGCAGAGGGGCCATCCTAGTCTGTGTGAAGGTGGGGCACATGGAAGGGAAGGCCACTCTGAGGAGGTCATCCTAGATGGACCCTGGCGTTGGTGCTGGTACTGTCTGGCTGCACACAGGCCAGGGCATGATGAGGCCTCCTGTGTGTTTGCATTTGGGGCTCTGGTTCGGCTTCTGGTCTTAGTGGGATCTGAGGTGAGTGCCTGGGCTGCAGGTGGGTGGTGTCCTTGTGCTGGCCCCTTGGCAAGGTATTTGGGTTCTGCCGCCTCCTCTGTCCACCCCGGTTGCTGCTAAATAGTGAGTGGCTGGCTGCCCGGGCCTTGTGCACACACTGTGAAATTAGCTTCCTCACCCTGCGGCACGTCGCAGCCTGACTGGCATTTCCAAAGGGCTCCCACCTGGGCAGTTCTTGGCACTTGTCCTCATCTTCTGCAGAGGCGGGAGGAGCGGAAACGTTATCACGCCCACCTCATTGCTGCAGCCTTGAGCAGTGGAAGCTGCAAGACCACAGTTGTCCAAGGTAGAAAGTTGCTTGATTTACTTGAGTCTTAGGGACAAAATTCTCATAGAATGGTTCCCCGGCCAGCAATGGAGACTGAGCAAGAAGGCCCCAAGCAGGAACATAGAAGCGTGGTGGTGGAGGCATAGACCCATTAAAGCTCACCCCACCTTTTTTTTTTTTTTTTTTTTTTTCCTCTTTGGTCTTTTTGATTTTTTTGAGGTAGGGTCTCACTGTAGTCCAGGCTGACCTGGAATTCACTATGTACTCTCAGGGTGGCCTCGAACTCATGGTGATTTTCCTACCTCTGCCTCTTTTCTTTGTTTTGTTTTTTGTTTTCTGAGGTAGGGTCTCACTCTAGCTCAGGCTGACCTGGAATTCGCTATGTAGTCTCAGGGTGGCCTTGAACTCACGGTGATCCTCCTACCTCTGCCTCCCGAGTGCTGGTGTTAAAGGTGTGCACCACCACACCCGGCTCTCTTTGGTCTTTTTGAGATGGGGTTTACCTCTAGCCTAGACAGACCTCTCACTTAGCCCCAGGTTTGGTTCAAATTGCAGTGATCTCCTGCCTCAGCCTCCTGAGTGCTGAGATTAAAGGCATGTACTGCCACGCCTGGCTGGGGCACCTCCCCCTTTTAATAAATATTTATTTGGCTGGGCATGGTGGCATACGCCTTTAATCCCAGCAGGAGGTAGGAAGATCTCCATGAGTTCGAGGCCACCCTGAGAATACAGAGTGAATTCCAGGTCAACCTGTGCTAGAGTGAGACCCTACCGTGAAAAACCAAGGGAAAAAAATTATTTGCAAGTATAGAGAGAACATGGGAATGCCAGGGCCTCTTGTCACTGCAAATGAACTCCTGATGCACGTACCACTTTGTACATCTGGCTTTACATGGGTACTGGGAAATTGAACCCAGACCAGTAGCCTTTGTAAACAAGTGTTATTAACTGCTGGAGGCTCTCCTTTTTATGGGAGCAGGACTTGGGGCCTCCAGGGCCTGAGGAATGAGGGTTTTGTGTGAGCAAGGCTGGGCTTCTGTCACCTGTGGCTCCCCGCCACCATAGTGACTCATGGTTCCTACTCAGGGCCCCACTCCCCCAAACAGTTTCTGTGCCTCTTTTGACACCCTCACTTAATTTTTAACTCAGAAGACATTTGCTTATTTATTTTCATTGTTCTTGATAATAATTCTAAGCCATTAGAGGGGAAAATTATATTCAAAAATGCTGTTTCACACTTTATTTGTTTGATGATTTAGAGGGTTAGAAAATAGCACATTTGCTGGCTTTTATAGTCTGGTAATTATTCACATCCATCAAACCATTCCAGGGGAATAAACAAAGCACCAAGAAAATTGCACTATTAATAGTGGCCTTGGTGGCGGCTGGTTCCAAGGAAGGAAGCCTGCAGCAGGATGTGGTGGCTGTCCATCTAGTCCTCTCCAGACCCAGGGTGTCACTTCCTTCTGGAACCTTTCATCTAAGTGTATCCTTGCATCTCCTCAAGTGTGTTTCCTGTGGCCTCTTGAAATGCCTACTTGCCCAGCCCTATCTTGTTCTTCTACCATTGTATGGCTCACTTCTTGTATTCCCAGCTCAAGAGCAACCATGTCCTAGGCGTCTTCTGAGGACAGGTGACTCTCCACAAAGCATCTTGATTTTGACACCTGGTTTGTCACTCTGTGTCCTTGGAAAGCCTATGACAGGTCTACAAAGCTTGCTGCCTCCCACTGACTTGGGAGAGTGTCTGTGATGTAGGCTAGAGGCAGAGCTGAACTGTTCATGAGTTTCTAGTTTTGAGTCTTCTAGAAGTATTTTGTGCAAAGCATTCAGAAACAAAAAAGGTGGAGGAGGAACAAATGACAGGTTAGTACACAGAGGGGGCACGCCAGGGGTGACAGCATGGGAAAACCTCCGGAGGAGCCACATTGCCTTGCCCAAGTAAGCCCTGGGCACAGCCAAAGCTTCTCCTCAGAGTCGCTGCTCAGCCCCAGAACACCCAGTCCCTGGGTGGCCTGCACACCTGCCTTCCCCAACCCCAACAGGGCTCCTCCTAGGCCCCCTGCAGATGCTCAGGGTGGCCCAGCCTGCTAGAAGGTTATCTGTCACACTGAGGGCCTGTTCTCAGAATCATGTCCCAGGAATGCTCCCAGCAGTGTTCAGTCTCCCTAACTCAAGGGGAGATGAGGCAGGTTCTGGTGGGCTATGGATGTGGGGTCACACATGGTGCCTTGGTGCTGGAAGAGGGTGTAGATGAAGTAAGGGTGCTAAGGAACAGGTGCAGCTGCTGGCAGCTGACATTCAAGGGAACCTTGAGCAGGCCATGACATTGTCCACTGTCCAGGGCTGACATGGGTGGACCTCTGAAGAGGTCCAGGCCCCAATCATGCCCAAGCCTCTGCTACCAGGCAAACAGGCGATTGTGGGCACTGAGAGGCATCCTTGAGTCACTGGTGGGAGGTCAGATTGACTGGGCTGAGCAGTGTGACCTTGTGGTGGGGAACCAAGTGCCTCAGGAGAGACTGTAAATTCAACTGTTTACAGTTCAAGAAAGTACTCACTGATATGCTGGCAGATGCCCATCCACTCCAGGCTTGGTGGGCATACTTCCTGCTTTCCTCAAATGCCTCAGCTTGGTACTGGTCATATGTGCCACCCTTCCAGGGACATGGGTGGGGATGGCCTCACTGAAGCCCCCAATGAGTCTGAGATGTATGTTCTGTGGGCATGTTGGCTCTGGACTCTCAACTGCATGGGCTGTAGCCTGTTGCAAGGCCAGCTGTAGCCTGCTCCCTAGAGCTGTCTTCCTTGGTCCTTCAAGGGCTACCTGGGCCTTGGGCTGGTCCCGTTTGCAGGCCTGTGGTTTCCTGTGCACAGAACTGCCACCGCCTCCAGGCAGACTCCCACGCTGCTCACCCCTTGGTTAGGAAGTCACATGCAGCTGAGTGCAGAGGTTTGATCACCACACCACTCTCCATTCCATCTAGAGCTTTTCATCTCCAGGGGACTGCCCTTCTGCGCCCCTGGCCCACTGGCCTCCAGCTGCCCTTCCAGATAACAGTGGCCACGTTCCAGCATATTAAACTTCCAACATCCACCAGATTCAATTAATCTTATCTTTACAGCTCCCAATTACAGGCGGTAATTAAGTGAAAGCAGCATTGTGGACTGGGAGATTCCATTTATCATTGCAGCCTGGCCCTAGATTAGTTCCTTCCAGGCTGCAGCTCTTCCCAGAAGGCAGAGACGGCCCACTCCTGGAGTCGGGGGATGCCAGCCCTGCCAGCATGCTTCCCGCCAGCATGCTTCCCACACAAGCGATAACAGCCTCAACTTTGTCCAGCAATGGAAAGTACTAGAACAGTAGAGATGAAGGTACCTGGGTAGTCTTGGGCAGGGCCCCCATGGTGCACCCAGAATTAAATATTGTATGCATAGAGATGACAGTGCTTGCCTTATACTCACCCTTTAATTTTATTAGAAAAGTAATAGTCTTTGATTGAAGTGGCCTGGTGTGCCCACCTGCCTTGTTTCTTGAGTCCTGAGGCGGCCTGGAGTGCTGTGTGATCTCTCTCTCACCTGACTTGCTGGAATGCAAAATGATACTACCATAGGGCAGGGTCTATCACCCTTGGGATCACGTGTTACCTGTGTGTCATCCTGGTCCTTCATGGTGCTGAGGGGCATTCCTAGCCTCCAACTACTTCATGCCAGGACTCCCTTGTGTGACACCACACATGTCCACACATGCAGCCCTGTGTGTGTCTGAGGTTTGTGTATGTGTGAGTCCTTGGGCTGGGCCCAGTTAGCCTATTTGCTGGTATGAGGCTTCTCTGTGCCCTCTGCCAGGCTGTGGCTAAAATGCCATCCTTGAAGGGAAGAGCCCAGGCTGGTGCCCAGTGCTTGGCATTCTGATGAGTATCTCATCTTTGACCATCTCACAAATAGAAAATACGGCAAAATAAAGCAGGTGACAGACAAGCAGAGCCGGCTCCTTCCTGAGCTGCAGTTCCTGCTGGCTGGTGTAGCAGATGAGCAGGAGCTGCTCTGAGATCTTCTCAGTGGAGACTCTGGGACCCCCGCCCCCATGCCCAGCCTAAGGCTTAGTTTTGCTGCTTGCCTCATTGGGGTGTTGTGCTCTTCGCTTCCAGCCTTCAAGTTAAGGTTGAGGTGTCTCGTGGCCTGGTCCCTCTTTGCTGTAGGATATCCTGGTGGTCCAGCCCTACCCACTGCCCTGGTATCCTTGTCTCCCTTACCTCTGATGTTCCTCCCTTCTCTTGTAGGTATGCCATCCCACCAGAGCACGGCAAGCGCTTGGAGCGGCTGGCCATTGGTACGTGTCTGCACCCAAGGGCCCCTGGGATGGGATGAGGACCTAGGGTCGGGATAACCAGTGACAGAGAGAAGATTCCACCCACTGTGCCAGGCTGCTATTGGGCTCTCCTGGGTGGAGTAGTGACGTGTCTCCAGACTTTCCTTGTGGTCCCTGTGCCTGTCTCCTGTGATACACATACCCGTGCTTCTCCTCAGTACAGTCCAGGGCCCGCACCACGCTGTGTGGCTCCCATGCTCTTGTCTTGTTCTCACTGGGCTCATACAGCAGATCCCTCATCTGTGAGGAGCTGGGGCAGAGCCACCAGGTTGTGGGCCCTGTTGTGCTTGTCTGATCTGTTCTAAATGCCAGGTGGGTGTGTTTGCTGTTTAGGCCACTGCCCTGTGCTGACACCCCCTCTGGGGCCTCTTTTCAGAAACATTCCTTAGAGTGACTCCAGGGCCTCACCCTTGGGTAATGGCAAATCCTTGGGTTGTGGGGTGTCAGGAAAAAGCCAGACACTAGGGGCGGGGGCCCCATGGAGTCCCCCCTCCCTACCCACCTCTGCAGAAGACAACTGGCAAGAGAGGGAAGGGACTCAGCAGAAGCTCTGAGTTCCTGTCATCACATGTTTTCTAAATGCTCCCTTGAGCCTTTAGGGGCTGCTGGCACTGACTGTTGAGGACAGCAGGGAGTCATAGCTCACAGCTCTAAAGTCCAGGGTCCAGAGCAGAAACTCAGTTCCTCATGATGGCACCTGGTGTGTGTCCTCAGATAGAGGAGGGTTGACAGCATGTGGTGACAACTACCTGTCACAGCCCTGGTTGCCACCCACAAGCCCCATCCCCCCCTTTTTTTCTTCATGTCAGACGGATATTGTGCCCATGTTGTAACAAGGTTTGTGGGAGGCATACATCACACAAGTGCATGGACACCCAGTCATCTCACTTATGAACCTATAAAGGATCCCTACCCTTTTTAATGTGCGTATGTGTGTAGGCCAGAGGACTACTTGGTGTGTTGTTCCTCAAGCACAACCCATGCTTTTTTTTTAATTGACAACTTCCATATTATAGACAATAAATCATGGTAATTCCCCCCCCTCCACACTTTCCGTTTTGCAACTCCACTCTCCATCATACCCCTCCCCCTCTCAATAAGTCTGTCTTTTATTTTTTATTTTTATTCTTTTTGGAGAGAGTCAGAGAGGGAGAGGGAGACAGAGATGGGTGTGCCAGTAGCCTCTCAGCTGCTATGAACGAAATCCAGATGCGTGCACCCCCTTGTCGTCAAGTGCGGCATTGCGCCCTTGTGTCACTTTGCATCTGGCTAACCATGGGACCTGTTGATTGGAACCACTGGAGATTGGAACCAGTGTTCTTAGGCTTAGGAGGCAGGCGCCTTAACCCCTAAGCCATCTCTCCAGCCCTGTCTTTTACTTTGATGTCATCATCTTTTCCTCCTATTTTATGCCATGGATGGGATACCGTTCATTGAGTTGTTGGCCAGGGAGGTCCCTGATTCCCTCAAAACATTACAGGCCACTGCCAAGGCTCTTGTTTTCCCACAAGGAATAGGTGGTAAGACCCTATTGCTGAAGACTCCACATAGTTGGGCTGCAAGGTCACTGAGAAATCCTGCTGGAGCTGAAAACCACCTCTGTGTAGACCAGCTGACAGAAAGCTGGAAAAAGCTATGCTGCATGCAGTTCAATGGGGGAGAGAGAAATTACCAGTGGAGATACTCAACCGTGGATACTGCAAACCTTAAATTTGGAAAACCCATGCTTTTTGAGGCAGGGTCTCTCTGGACTGGAGCTCACCAAATAGGCTAGATTGGCTGGCCAGGGAGTCTCAGGGATCTTCTGTCTCTACTTCTCCACTGCTGAGGTTTCAGGCACTTGATGCCACCACACCCATCATTTTTTAAAACTTTTGTTTTGTTTGTTTTTTTGAGGTAGGGTGCCACTCTAGCTCTGGCTGACCTGGAATTCACTCTGTATTCTCAGGGTGGCCTCGAACTCATGGTGATTTTCTTACCTCTGCCTCCCGAGTGCTGGGATTAAAGGCGTGCGCCACCACATCTGGCTATTTCTTTAAAACTTTTTATTGACAGCTTCCATAATTATAGACAATAAACCATGATAATTCCCTCCCCTATCTCTATTCTTCCCCTCTCAAATCCACCTTCCATCAAATCCCTTCCCCCTTTCAATTAGTCTCTTTTATTTTGATATCATCTTTTCCTCCTATTATGAAGATCTGGTGTAGATAGTGTCAGGTCCTGGAAGGTAATGAATATCAAGGCCATTTTGTATCTGAAAGATTACATTTTAAGCAATTATACCCTTCCTTTGGCTTTTACATTCTCTCTCTCCCTTTTTTTTTTCTTTCTTTGGTTTTTTGTGGTAGGGTTTTGCTCTAGCCCAGGCTGACCTGGAATTCTCTATGTAGTCTCAGGGTGGCCTTGAATTCATGGCATTCCTCCTATTTCTGCTTCCCAAGTGCTGGAATTAAAGGCATGCACCACCACGCCCTGCTTGCTCTTACATTTTTTTAAAAATTATTATTTTTTTATTGACAACATCTATACTTACGTACAAAAAAAAAACCACCTGATATTTCCCTCCCCTCCCCCCATTCCACTTTAGAACTCCAGTGTCCATCATATCCTGTCCCTCTCTCCATTAGTCTCTCTTTTAATTTGATGTCATCATCTTTTTCTTCTATTTTGAGGGTCTTGCAGAGGTATTGCTAGGCACTGCAAGGTCATGGATATCGAGGCCAATTTCTGTCTGGGCAGTTGCATTGTAAGAAGTCATACCCTTCCTTTGACTCTTCCATTCTATCCGCCCCCTCTTCCGCAATGGTCCTTGAGCCTTGGAGGGTGTGACAGAGGTGTTTCAGTGCTGGGCACTCCTCCATCCCTTCTTCTCAGCACTATGTTGCCTTTTGGGTCATCCCAGTGGTCATCGCCATCTGAAAAGAGAAGCTTCTCTAACCAGAAGTGAGAGTAGTATTAATATGTGAATATGAACATTAAGTGTAGTGCTTTCAGGGCAGCTTGGTGGGAATAATATATACATTTAGTCAGACAAGAGCAGGCTTTATACCCCTAAGGCTCATGACCTCACCTACCATAGACTTTTGCTTAGGTTTTTCAGTACCAGGTATGTATTTCCTCCTGCAGAGAGGGCCTTCAGTCTAATTATGGAGCAGTTGGTTACCCCAAGAGTAGACATGCCACTATTGCACCCGTTCGGTCATCGGGCCTGTCTGGCCAAACTTGAATATTCAGCGTCCACTGTTTTCACTGCTGATGACTTCTGTCTCCCATACGCTGCATGCATTGCAGCTTTTTCCAGCTTTCAATTGGCTGGTCTACAGGGAGAAGGTTTTCTGCTCTGCACCAGCTTGCTTTCTCAGTGACCTTGCCTCTCAGGCAAGAGATGTCTTCAGCAATAGGGTCTTACTATCTGTTTCTCAAGGGAAACCAAGGGCTTCTTAACACTACCTCTTCCATAATGGACCCTTAACCTTAGAAGCTATAATAGAGATGTCTCAGTGCTGAACACTTCACTGTCACTTCTCAGCACTATGGTAGCATTTGAGTCATTCCAGTGGTCACCACCATCTGAAAAAAGAAGCTTCTCTAAGCAAAAGTGAGAGTAGGGATTGGCTTAGTGGTTTAGGTGCTTGCCTGCAAAGCCTAAGGACCCACATAAGCCAGATGCACAAGGTGCATATATATCTGGAGTTCATTTGCAGTGACTAGAGGCCCTAGCATGCCTATTTTCTACCTTCCTCCTGTTCTTAAATACATAAAAAAAAAATTTTTTTTTTTTTTTTTGGTTTTGCAAGGTAGGGTCTCACTCTGGTCCAGGCTGACCTGGAATTAACTATGTAGTCTCAGGGTGGCCTTGAACTCATGTCGATCCTCCTACCTCTGCCTCCTGAGTGCTGGGATTAAAGGCGTGTGCCACCACGCCCGGCTAAATAAAATATTTTTTAAATGAGAGTAGCATTAATATATGGGTATAAACATTTTAGAAAAAGTGTTTATATGACAATTTGATGGGCATAATACATGTGTTTAGCCAGTCAACAGCAGATGTTACCCCCCCCCCAGGGCTCATGACCTCCCCCACCATGGGCTTATGATTAGGTTTTTAGTATCAGGCATGTATTTCCTCCTGTGGAGTGGGCCGCCAGCACAATTGGAGAGCCATTGGTTTCCCCCATAATGGACACGCTACTATTGCACCCGTTGGCACATTTGGCCTGGCTGGCCAGTCTTAAGGCTTGCAGGGTCACTGCTGTTTACAACCATTGATGACTTCTCTCTCCCATAGAGCTGCACTCACTATAGCCTTTTCCACTTTCTGTCAGCTGGTCTACAGGGAGGAAGTTTTCAGCTCAGCTCCAGCTTGATTTCTCAGTGACTTTCAGCCCAAGCATGTGGGGGCTTCAGCAACAGGGTCTCACCATCTATTCATGCTGGAAAACCAAGAGCCTCAACAATGGCCTATAATGTTTTGGAAGCATCAGGGACCTCCCTGGCCAGCAACTCACTGGAAGGTGTCGCATCCTTGGCACTGAAAATTTTCTAATAACAATCTACATAGTTTCTGGGTATGCCAGTATCCAAAGAAGTAGGTTTCCATAAGGTTTATTCATAACATCTTAAATTTTGATTAACTCTTCCTTCACTCTTCCTTTACTTAATCCCTTCCCCTGACCTCACTTAAGCCATTCAACCCTCAGTAATCTGTTCATCTACTTAAATATATGTAACACCATCTCCTTAAATCCCCTCTTCTCCCTCCCTTATATCTCCTTTCTAGCTTCCTTGCCTCTGCTACAGTTTTTACCCCAACTCATATACAAGTCTAAAACATTTGTAGCTAGGATCCACATATGAAAGAGAATGTGCAGCACTTGACTTTCTGGGCCTGGGTTAATGTTGAAGTCAGGTTCGCATTGCTGGCAGAAATTGCCCAACCAAGAGCAGCTTGTGGGAAAAAAAGTTTATTTTGGCTTACAGACTCAAAGGGAAGCTCCATGATGGTGGGGGAAGACGATGACATGAGCAGAGAGTGGATGTCACCACTTGGCCAACATTAGGTAGACAATAACAGCAAGAGAGTGTTCCAAACACTAGCAAGGGTAAACTGGCTATAATACCCATAAGCCCACCCCCAACATTACACTGCCTCCAGGAGGCGTTAATTCCCAAATCTCCGTCAGCTGGGAACCTAACATTCAGAACACCCAAGCTTATGGAGGACACCTGAATCAAACCACCACATTTCATCCCTGGCCCCCATAAACTGATAACCATACATGATGTAAAATACAGGACATTCAGTCTAAAAGTCCCCATAGTTTTTATGAATCCTAATGATGTTTAAATGTCCTTATAATCCAAGGTCTTTTAACTGAGCCATAATACCAAACCCCAAACCCATAATGGCACAGAATAAACATTCACACTGCAAAAGATGGCATTGGGCAATAAGAAATACTCAACCAATACAAATTTAAACAGGGCAAACATCAAACTCTGTAACAAGTCCAACAACTCATCAGTGACAAGTCTCCAAGTCTGATAATTCTAACCAGCAACAAGTCTCTGGAATTCCAATTCTGCCTGGAAAACTTCATCTGGAGCTAGCAGCTCTCTTTGGCATCTGTCTCATGGTCTGGGCATCTCCACTGCAACCCATGGTCCATCCTCACAGCTCCATCAGGTCTCCATGCAGGCATCTAGCAAATCTGCTACACACTGCTCATGACTGTTTCCAAAGCACAAGATCATGTTGCAAATTCAATGACCCCCTCTTTCCTGCATTTCTTATACTCTATAATACCAGATAGGGTGCCAATTTGTTAATCTATGGGGAACAAAACAGACTTTGAAGAACAGGATCCTTTAGCTGGCCCAGTCTTAATGGTTGTAATCTCTCTTACAATGCAGTTGAATGGGCAGCAGTTTCAGCCCAAATGTTTCATTTTTTCTGTGTCATATCCCTCTGCACACAACAGTCTGTTTCTATGCAAAGCAACCCTGCACAAGTTCTGAGGACATGGGCATAACAGCAAGCCTCTCATACAAACTGCTTCTAGGCCAGTCCAGGCAAAGCTCTTTTTCACCCTCACAAGCCAAACTTCACAGTCCATAGTTCTTACTGCATTCAATTCTGACCAGAATAGTCCATCAAGCTGTACTTTCAGCACTTCAAGGCATCTCTTAGGTCAAAGTTTCAAATCCTTCCACATTTCTCTTGAAAATCAGCTCCAAGAGGCCAAAGCCACGGAGTCACGTGTCTAGAAGCAACCCCACTCCTGGTACCAACTTTACTGTTGTTGTCAGGTTTGCATTGCTGGCAGAAATCACCCAACCAAGAGCAGCTTGTGGGAAAAAAGGTTTATTTTTGCTTACAGACTCAAAGGGAGGCTCCATGATGGCAGGGGAAAATGATGACATGAGCAGAGGGTGGACATCACCTCTTGGCCAACATTAGATGGACAATAATGGTAGGAGAGTGTGCCAAACATGGCAAGGGGAAACTGACTATAACACCCATAAGCCCACCCCCAACAACATTGTCTCCAGGAGGTATTAATTTCCATATCTTCATCAGCTGGGAACCTGGCATTCAGAACACCCAAGTTTATGGGGGACACCAGAATCCAACCACCAAACTTAGTATAATCCTTTCCAGATCCATCCATTTCTCTACAAATTTTATAATTTTATTTTTCTTTACTGCCAAATAGAACTCCATTATGTAAATGTACTACATCTTCATTTTCCATTCATCAGTGGAGGGACATCTGGGCTGGTTCTGTTTCCTAACTATTGTGAATAGAGTGGTAATAAACATGGATGTGCAAGTATCTCTAAGGTAGTGACTAGAGTCCTTAGGATATGTGCCAAGTGGTGGTATAGCTGACACCTAGCTTTTTCTTTTTCTTTTTTTTTGGTTTTCTGAAGTAGTGTCTCACTCTAGCTCAGGCTGACATGGAATTCACTATGTAGTCTCAGGGTGGCTTCAAACTCTCAGTAATCCTCCATCTAGCTTTTTTTTTTTTTTTTTTTTTTTTTTTTTTTTTTTTTTGAGAGAGAGAGAGAGAGACACAGGGAGAGGGAGACAGAATGGTGCGCCAGCAGCCTCTCAGCTGCTGTGAACAAATGCCAGACATATGTGCCCCCTTGTAGGCAAATGCAGTATTGTGTCTTTGCGTCACTTTGCATCAGGCTAAATGTGGGACCTGGAGATTGAACCGGCATTTTCATAGGCTTAGCGGGCAGGCGCCTTAACCGCTAAGCCATCTATCCAGCCCTACACCTAGAATTTTTATGTGAGTGCTGGGCATTGAGCTCAGGTCTTCATGCTCAAAGACAAGCTCTTTCCCTGAGCCATTTCCCCAGTTCCTCTACCCCTAGGTGTGTGTGTTTGCATGTGTGAGTGTGGGTGTGTGCATGTGGAGGTCAGAAGACAACTTTTGGGTCATTCTTCTGTCTCTGCCTTGCATCTCATGCTGGGATCACAGAAGGCTGCAACAGCTTCTAGCTTTTTCATGGGCTCCGGGAATTGAATTTAGGTACTCCAGCTTAAACTGTGAGGACTTTTATCCACTGAGACATCTCCCCAGTCCCCTGAACCCCTATTTTTAGATGGGGTTTTGCTTTGAAACTCAGACTGACCTGGAACTTATTATCCTCCTGCCTATGCCACCTGAGTGCTGAGATGATATGTGCCACCATAACAGCTGCCTGCATTGCCCCCAGGACTAAGTAAGCACTTAACATCTTAATCCCCCCCCATTTAAATACTTTTAAAATTATTTGAGGAAGAGGCAGATATCTATAGATATAGATATATCTATGTATGTATCTACCTATCTATCTGGAGAGAGAATGGGCATACACCAGGGCCTTCAACCACTGCAGACGAACTCCAGATGCTACCTTGTTCATCTGACTTATGTGTGTCCTGGGGAATTGAACCTGGGTCCTTTGGCTTTGCAGGCAAACACCTTAACCATTAAGCCATCTCTCCAGCCCTTTTAATGCTGTGTGTGTGTTTGAGGCAGGGTCTCACTCTAGTCCAGGCTGATCTGGAATTCACTATGTAGTCTCAGGGTAGCCTTGAACTCACGGTGATCCTTATACCTCTGCCTCCCAAGTCCTGGGATTAAAGGCGTGTACCACCACGCCTGGCCCCTTTAATGCTTTTTATCTTATTATTTATTTACTTGAGACAGAGAAAGGGAAAGAGAGAGAATGGGTGCGCCAGGGCCTCTGCAACGAACTCCAGATGCGTGCGCCCCCTTGTGCATCTGGCTTACGTGGGACTTGGAGAATCAAACCGGTGTCCTTAGGCTTCGCAAGCATGTGCCTTAACCGCTAAGCCATCTCTCCAGCCTCCTCCCCTTTAATGCTTTTTAAAAAAATTTATTTT
Source organism: Orientallactaga sibirica (assembly GCA_036365145.1). Lineage (NCBI taxonomy): Eukaryota > Metazoa > Chordata > Mammalia > Rodentia > Dipodidae > Orientallactaga > Orientallactaga sibirica. Next base: position 15,981,984 of record JAEOAD010000049.1, read on the forward strand.
AAAAATTTTTATTTTTATTGACAACTTCTTTAATTATAAACAATATCCCATGTTATTTCCCTCCCTCCCCCACTTTCCCCTTTGAATCTTCACTCTCCATCATATCCCCTCCCCCTAAATTTTATTTTTATTTTATTTTTATTTTATTTTGAGAGCAACAGAGAGAGAGAGAGAGAATGAGAATGGGCACACCAGGGCCTCCAGCCACTGCAAATGAACTCCAGATGCATGTGCCACCTTGTGCATCTGGCTTATGTGGGTACTGGAGAATTGAGCCTTGAACCAGGGTCCTTAGGCTTCATAAGCAAGCACTTAACTACTAAGCCATCTCTCCAGCCCCCCTTTAATGCTTTTTGGCCAAGCTTGGCCTCAGACTCATGATTCTCTTGTCTTAGCCTCTCAGGGAGCTGGCATGACAGGCCTGTGGCAACCAAGTCCAGCTTGCCTATGTCTTAACACCCCTCAAATAGGGTATAAGTTTTGACATGTGATGCTAGAGGGCATACACATTCAGGTTGTAACCAAATCCCACTGAGCTGAGAGGGTCTCCCATTCTACTATCACCAGAGCCAGTCCATAGACAGAGCTGCCCCTCTCCTCGGGCCAGGTGTATCACTGTGGCTCAGATGGGGCCTGTGGATGGGCAGGAGGCCAAATGATCATGTTGTCCTTCAGTGGATAGGCAGTCCAAGTCTTTCTGGAAGTCTGCCCTCAGGTTGGTAGGGGCAGGCTATCTCACTGGGAAGATGCTCCTTATTGGGAGTCTGGAGGCTGGTGCGGGGTGGCTGGGCCTCCTAGCACATGTACATATAGATGGGACTTTGAGGCTCTGCTCCCCTTTCCTTCCCTCTTCTCCCCTCCCTTCCTCTTCCCTGTCCTCTGCACTTAGATGAGCCACTCCATGCTATCTTGCTGTGGGTCAGGTCAGGAAGGCTGGCCATAGAGTGACCTGGAGAGCTACCATCAGGGTCTTGGGTGCCACCGCCTACCCTGTGTCTACAGCTCTTTTCTCCTGGGGCTGGCGGCTGACCTGGGTGACAGGTTGCCTTCCTAGGTATTTGTAGAGGTTCCATGAGGGTGAGGAGTAGGCGAGGGTTCTGAGACTCTTCCCCTAGAGTGTGTTCTCAGAACATACGGGCTTGCCACGCATTCCTGGCAGTGGGACAGTGTGCAGAGATGGAGGAAGGGGAGGGCTGCACAGAGGGAGGCCAGCATCAGCAGAGGCCACACCAAGGTTCTGCAGAGCCCCTGCCAAGGTTCTGCAGAGCCCCAGGCTCAGTACTCCGCCAGCTTTTGGGTCTGTGTTACTGATGCCCCCGCAGAGCTGGGTGGAGTGGGCACATTGGATGTGGAGAAGGAATAGTGGCGCTGCAAATGGGCTCACGGGGAGCACTGTGGGCAGCTGAGAGCATTAATGTGCTGGTGTGTCACTGGTGCTAATCGCTGAAAATGTGTGCCTTCATTAGAGCTTTAATGAGAGCACTTAAGTGAGCTCTAAAAGTGGAGCTGCAGGCGGCCGGTGTGGGCAGGGTGCCAAGGAGGTACTTTGTAACAACCAGAAAAGTTGAGGGTGGGGGCCTTGAACTTTGCAGAACCCCACCATTGTCACCTGCTTGGTGCCTTCTGCCTGTACCAAGGGTTTTCATGCAGCTTTGTTTGAAGTGTGCATGCGTGTCTTTATGCTCACACATGTGCAGATGTAGAGTGTGTGGGTGTGTCCTTGTGCCCACATATGTGCAGATATGGAGTGTGCCCTCTTCAAGCAGAGATCCTAGAGGTGGGCCAGGATCTGTGTAGGGTTCTGGAAGGGTCCTCATTAACTCTGCAGGAAGTAGCCATCTGCAACACTAACTCTGCCACCCACACAGCAGCCTGCCCCCATGGGGGGTGGAGTGCAGATGTGGGCTGAGGCCAGCACTATGGTGACTGGCTAGTATGAGGGACCAGGGCAGGTTGTGGGTGCTGAGGCCACATTTTGCTTACTGTCAGGTCAGGGCAGAGTGGTGCTTGAGCGTGGAGGTGGCAAGTCTCAGCACTGCCCATTCTGACCTTGTTGTGCTGGTTTGGGGGCTGGTGGTGTTGACTCCAATGCAACCTGGGCTGCCACAAGGACCTTCCCTTTCCACAGTGGGAGCTGTGCTCCACCCCCAGTGGCTGTGGCCAGGGTGTGCTCTCTCCCAGGACCTGACTTGAGCCACGGGGTGCCCATGCCCTTTTTGGGGCTGCAGCTAGGGGCCAGCAGAGGCTGAGTCCTGGGTGTGAGCTGTCTGGGTGGGAACCCCAACTGTTCACTGTCCTGTGGCCATGAATGCAGCTAGCCTGGAGTTTGAGGTTGGATCAGTTGGTGTGTTGGGTCAGTTTCTTCCCTGTCTTCTGGTGAGGCATGGGGACTGTGAAGTGCTCCAAGGATGCCCTGAGCAGCAGCCCTATCATAGGCTTGTGCTGCTTCTATACTACTCTGAGCCTGTCCATGTGGCTTCCAGAGGAGGTGGCCATAGAGCCATGTCCACATGATGCAATGGATTTGATCCATCTCAGCAGAGCCCCATGGTGATGTCTAGGGGTATGAGTTTCTTTTCTTCACAGCTGTGACCCTGGCCTGGCTGGCTGACTCATGTGCCATGCCCACTAGAGTGCTGGGGACTGCTGTAGCCCACACTGGTTTCCCCCTCTTCTGCAGGCTTCTTCCCTGGGAGCTCGCAGGGCTGCGACGCCTTCCTGCGGCACAAGATGACGCTCATCTCACCTATCATCCTGAAGAAATACGGCATCCCCTTCAGCCGGGTGTGTATGGAGCCTAAGTGCTTGCACGATAGGCTTTCTAACCCTGGGACTGTTCTAGGACAGTGGCCAGCAGGGAGTGGTGAGGACACAGGGAAGGGTATGGCTTGGTAGGGTCTGCCTGGCCTCTCCTAAACTACACTGAACCATCAGGGGTCTCAGTGGGATGAGTGGATCCCCAGTGGGAGTACAGGAATGGGGTGGCTCCTGCAGACTTGTCAGGAAGCTACTGAGAGCCCAAGGATGGGTCCCCTCACTGTCCAGGCTCACACTGTACCAACTGCATCCCAGTGCCAGTGCCTCCCAGCTGCCCCACTGTGAGTGAGCACTGCACAGGGAGGTGCTCCCTTTTCTCTTGAGCACTTAGACCATCAACATATCCAGTTTGCTCCTGAGGCCAGGGTGGTTGAGGTCGACAGTGGGGAAATCTTGAAAGGGGAGTGGGACTTGTGGTGGTCACTGGGGCAGGCAGGTAGTGTGGGTCTCTGTACTCCTGGTTGATGGACACCTCAAGTTGACAGACTTAGACCTTCTGGTAGCCTCAGGAGATATGGGGATACATCTCCTGGGAGGCCTTTCCTAGCTAGTGCTTCTACTTGAGGCTTCTCCTTCCTCGTGACAGACCTTTGAATCAGGAAAGTGCAAGCAGGTGTACCCAGGCCTGATGAGGCTAACACTAGACTTTTTTTTAGGTTGCACTATGCTCTGAATACCAGGAAGAGAGATAGGAAGAGAGATAGGGTTCTCATGAAGAACCCGTGATCTCATGAAGAGATGGGCCCTAAGGGTGTTGTGTGAGGATTCTCATGAAGAGATGTCCCAAGGGTGTTGCGTGAGGATTCTCATGAAGAGATGTCCCCAAGGGTGTTGCGTGAGGATTCTCATGAAGAGATGTCCCCAAGGGTGTTGTGTGAGGGCTCTCATGAAGAGATGTCCCCAAGGGTGTTACGTGAGGGCTCTCATGAAGAGATGTCCCCAAGGGTGTTACGTGAGGGCTCTCATGAAGAGATGACCCCGAGGGTGTTGTGTGAGGGCTCTCATGAAGAGATGTCCCCAAGGGTGTTACGTGAGGGCTCTCATGAAGAGATGACCCCGAGGGTGTTGTGTGAGGGCTCTCATGAAGAGATGACCCCGAGGGTGTTGCGTGAGGGCTCTCATGAAGAGATGACCCCGAGGGTGTTGCGTGAGGGCTCTCATGAAGAGATGACCCTGAGGGTGTTGCGTGAGGGTTCTCATGAAGAGATGTCCCCGAGGGTGTTGCGTGAGGGCTCTCATGAAGAGATGACCCTGAGGGTGTTGCATGAGGATTCTCATGAAGAGATGACCCTGAGGGTGTTGCATGAGGATTCTCATGAAGAGATGACCCTGAGGGTGTTGCATGAGGATTCTCATGAAGAGATGTCCCCGAAGGTTTTGCGTGAGGATTTTCATGAAGAGATGACCCTGAGGGTGTTGCATGAGGGTTTTCACAAAGAACAGCTTGTCAGGCTGATATGAGGCCTGAACAAGGCACTGCATGATGTGTCATCAATCAGGATGGTCCTCCCTCCACTCCCAGCACTGCTGGTGGGGGCCATTCACTCAGAAGTCAGAGTTCTGTTTTCTTCCACTCTTCTGTCTCTGGTCTCAGGTGAAGGGACAGCTATAGGTGGATTGCAGCTGTGTGCCCTTACCCCTACGCCAGTGTCTAGATGGCCCTACAGTTTGCTCACACAATATCCAGGGGCTACTAACACTGAGAACCACACTACCTCACTCCTGTGCTGGGTGTCCCAGGCCTGGCATCCAGCTCTATTCAGGAGCCTTCCAACCTGTGTCCCAAAGGCTTGTGGGTAAAGCCACTCAGCTTTAGTATGAAGTGACAGGCAAGAGACAAAGGATCCTTTTGCAAGTGAGGACAAATGTCCTCATCAGCATTCCTGGCACCCTTCAGAGTGTCTTGGTTACTGTGTTGTCAATCTCTGTGATGGAATTCACCTCCAGAAGGGAAAGCAAATCAATGGCAAGTTCAATATTTAAAAGGTGTGTTTCTGAAATCCACCATTGGCTTTCTCGTTTGTTCCACTGGAGCTCACCGAAGACACTGTGTCTACTGCTGTCTCCCTGCCTGGTGCCTTCACCACTGATTGCTGTACCTTGTACCTATCCATCATCCTCCACCCCTAATTCATGGCGGCGACGGAGTGCAGCTGCCCATGCCTACACTCTGACAAGAACAAGAGCTTGTTGCCTCCCTGAGCCAGAGTGTCCTGTGCTGGGCTGGGCTTGGCTTTACAGTAAGCACTGTTGCTTGAACCGGGCACCAGTGTCCACCTGAACCTGGCTTCTTGCCACTGGCCCTCAGGCCCATGCTTCTGCACTTACTGGCCATAACTCCTGAAGGCCAAGTCTGGCAGCTTATTGCACAAGCCTATAGTCCTGCTCTCTGCCATGCTGTGGGTGGTCTGCAGGAGAGTTTGGGGTCCAGTTTCAGGCCAGAGGACAAACAGTACCCCAACAACAGTGGTTAAATTTTCAAGAAGCCCTGGAAATTTCCCACTCCCAAAATGTGAGCAGTCCACTGTGAAGCAGGCAGAAGGATCCCGAGAGTCTAGGCCATGCTGGTGACAGTCACCACGGCCGGGGGACACCCAGCCTCCTTCCTACCCTGCTGCTTACCACGTACTCCATCCTGCCATGGACAGCTGTCACTGGGACAGGAATTTAAAGTTACATCTCAGTGCACTCGCCTTGATTGCTACAGTTATTTAAAAAGAAAAATACCTGTGTGCGCTGCGAACTGAGTTGCTTTTGATTGATTTCTGGTGCAGTGGCTGACATCCTGCCTCTGCCAGTGCACTCCCCACCCTCAGGGCCGTCTTCTTGTACCAACAAGAAGTTTCTAGCCTTTGGAAGGCTGCTGCAGACCAGCAATGAAGGTGGGAAACAGGCGATTTATGCAGAAGCACCAAGAGCAGCACCAGGAGCCATAGCCAAGATACTAGGGGACCCTCTCAGTTTAGCTCATATCTGCGTGAACCACGGAGAGGTGGAGGGGAGGTCACTATGGATATGAGGTTGGTGCTACCATGATGACCCCAGAGAGACAGAAATGCATGGTGGTAGAAGGACTGCATGTAGCTGATAGTGTGGCTCCTTTCCAGGGTCCTTTATGGAAACAGCCCATATGTCTAGTGGCGGGGATTGCACAAATGCTGACAGTCTGTGTAACTGGCTTCTGTGTAGTAAACAATAAGCAGCTGCTGCCCACCTGCTGAGCCAAATGCCAGCATTCAAGCACCCAGGGTGGACCCAAGTGATAACTGAGCCAAGCCGAGGGGGGCCTCTGCAGATTGGAATTTGTACTGTACATAGAATCTCAGGCACCTCACACTGAGTGCACCTCCTTTTGTGCTTGGTGGGCAACTAGGAGCTGCCCTGCTTCAGGGAGAGGGCCTCCCCTTCACTGCTAGTGAACACGTGCACCACCTGTGCATCTGGATTACATGGGTCCTGGAGAATTGAACCTGGGTCCTTAGGCTTTGCAAGCAAGCACCTTAACCACTAAGCCATCTCTCCAGCCTGGGCCTTCCCTTCACAAGCTTCAGTTTCACCTTCCACAAAGTGAGACCACAGCTCTTCTCCAAGAGGCAAGCTGCCTGAGCCACAGGACACAGCAGGTGGGCTGTTACTATGGTCTGCCACTGATATTTCTTTGAGCATCATCATTTGGTGATAGCCAAGTGGTCAGTAGGAGAGTGTAGGTCATATGCTTGGGAACTGTCCCCTCCCTGGAAGGTACCCAGGGATGAGACTGGCCCCTGACACTACTGCTCACCCATCTCTTCATGCCCTATCCCCTCCTGGCCCACCTTTTAGGAATGGACAGTCTTTCTAGGTAAAAAGGTTTCACAGAGATTCTACAAGGGCATCATTCCCAGCATGGAGAAGGACTGATTATCTTTTGTCTATGCTCTCAAGGAGAGCCACTTCTCAGGAAGCGATGTGTATCACTTCCCCACGAGTTGCTCCTCAAGCTGAAGAGGGCACCAGAAGCACTCTGATCTGTCCTCAGACTTTGTACTTGTGGCCAGTACTGTCTTCCCCCACACCAGCCCTCTGTGGTGGTGGGGTGCCATAATACCTCCAAACAGGAGACCCAGTGCCTCAAGCGCAGTCGCTGATCCCTGCCCACCTTGTCTGCTCTCTCCATGGGAGGATGCTGACTATCTCCTTGGGTAGAGTGGCCGGCCAGCCCATGGAGGGCTGCATTACTGAGGACCCGCTTCTCATCCTGTGGCCACTATGTGGCCCAAGCCTGCCTAGAATTTGCAATCTTCCTATCTCTGCCTTCTAGGGGCATGGATGGCAGATGTACACCATTGTACTGGCTTGCCTTTGTTCAAATCCACAAGAGTGATGTTCTCAATCCTGTGTCCCCTGCTGTGCAAGTTGCTTTGCCCCTCACCACTCACCCTGTCTCGCTGTCCACCCTTTCCTCCACAGATCACCCAGGAGGCTGGGGAGTTCATGATCACATTCCCCTATGGCTACCATGCTGGTTTCAACCATGGTTTCAACTGCGCAGAGTCCACCAACTTCGCCACCCTGCGCTGGATTGACTACGGCAAAGTGGCCACTCAGGTACACACTGTGACACTCTCAGCAGGGTTCAGCACTGGCCAGAGCAACCAGCCCTACCTCTGAGGGCATGATTCTGTGTGTGCTGCTTGGGCTCCAGTGCAGAGAGCCAGGGCCAGAATGTCCCTTCCCTCACAGACCCTGAGGGGTGGGGCAGATGAGCAGGCATGTGGTGGCCCAGGCTTGGCAGGTGGTGCTTGAGTCAAGGTCAGTATCAGGGTGCTCTTTGGTGACAGTACTGTCTCTGCTCTCTGGCTGACCCTGTAAAGTGCAATGATAGTCTCTGGGCCTGAGGCCTGCACAGTTTACTTCTTGGTAGTGAAGCTAATACTGACTCCCGGGTCAGCCCTGTGTCAGGACTTACCTGGGTCTTTGGTTCCTTGAGGGCCTTTTTCTGATTGGTGGGGACACTGGGCAGTCATGGGCAGTGAGACAACAGGTGACATCTGCATCAGGGGCTGGGGACAGTGGTAGCTGCGTGCTTTGTCCCCACTGACAGTGTGACAGGTGTGATGGGATGTGGAGGGACTTGTGAGCCCCGAGACTTGGGCAGGGGCACTGGGAGCTGAGAGGAGGTCTGCGTCTTGTGTAGGGCCACCCTGTTCAGTCCTTCTGTCTCTGCAGCAGTGAGGTGTGACCACCTCCAAGAACGTTGGAAGCTGGCCCACTGCTGGGCTAGCAGGATCCCACATGGTATCCAGGGGGACACTGGAGTATGTCTGCTTTCAGCACATAGCACCTGTCTCTTTGTTGGTTTGCTTTCCTTCTTGGAGAAGCCCAGGAAGGGCCCCAGCCTCCAGAGCACCTGCTCCATCCAGGCTAGCTCAGCGATCCCACCAGCCTTGGGGTCTGACGGCCCTCGTCTCCACCATGAGGTCTTGACAGGCAACTCTGTGGTCACCCCAGGCAGGACCCAGGGCGGCTGGTGATACCCAACAGACACAGTTGCCCCCTACTACCTGCCTTGCATCCTGGCTTGCTGGGAGTGCTATGCAGATTGCTCAGTAATTTCGCACCTCACTGCCTGACAATGGAAATGTTGGGGCCCTTCAAAGGCCACACTCCCAATGTCTCTCATTTGTGAATGAAGACATGGCTGAGCATGAAATTGCTTTGGCTATCTGGGCAGACCCTGCTGGACCCACTGTGGCTCCAGCACTGACAGTCTCCAGCCTAGGCTGGGCTGGGCTCACAGCACAGTTTGTCATAGGTTGGCCCTATCTTAACACCTATGTGGGATGGCCCAGGCCATATACCAGCTGCACAGCCATTAAGTGCTTTGGTCCATGGGCTGGGGAAATGGCTGAGCAGATACAACACTTGTCTGCAAAGCCCAATGACCTGGGTTCAATTCCCCAGTACCCATGTAAAGCCAGATGCACAAAGAGGCGCAAACATCTGTAGTTTGCAGTGGCTGGAGACTCTGGTGCGCCCATTCTCTCTCTCTGCTTGCAAATAAATACCTAATACCTAGACCCAATATGAATCCTCAATGTGGGTTGCTTTTCTCCCACCCAAGCTCAAAGCCGTCATCAAGACAACCCACCACTGTGCTCTACACCTGGTCAGTGGAGCACATTTCAAGCTGTTCTTGCCACAAGGCTCACATCCTCAGCTGCACCAGGCTGGGTTGCTCAGTGGCTGGCACCTGCCCCACATGCAACAGACTCTGGGTTGGTCCTCAGCACCACACAAGAAAAGTGCCTGCAGTGGTGACGGAAGCAAAGCGAAGGATGACAGAGGGGACACCGTGGTCAGCTGAACTGACTGCACTGACATGTCTGCACCCAGCACATGAAGGCTGAGGCACGGGGAGCTAGAGTTCCAAGCTAGCCTGGGCTCCATGTCTCAAAAAAGAAAACAACAGGGCATGGTGGCACACACCTTTAATCCTAGCACTTAGGAGACAGAGGTAGAAGGACTGCTGTTAGTTTGAGGATAGTTTGGAACTACAGAGTGAGTTTCAGGTCAACCTGGGTTAGAGTGAGATCCTGCCTTGAAAAACAAACAAACAAAAAAAAAACCTAAAACAACAGGAGCTAGCCATGCTTCCAGAGCAGCACTAACCTGGACAACAACCTGCAGAGATGGGCTTTTTCCCAGCCACAGAAAGCTGAAGAGAGGGCACTCGCTGACAGAAGCATCTGCATCCCACCCTCACACAGCCGAGCTGTCTCTGTGCTCCCACATCACACTCAGTGCCCTCTAGGTCCACCAGGCCATGTTCTGAGGCCACTGTGACTTCACTGGCCCACATGGCAAACTGCCTCTGCCCAGGCTGTGTCAAGGATGCTGCATCACCCAGGCTCTGTGCAAGGGGCCCCACCAGGGAGGGCCAACCTGGGTCATCCTGGGCATTGGTTAGCAGAGGCCATGCTCTCCCTCTGCTGGCAGCTAGGGTCTACTGTAACTGTGCCAGGAGCCCCATGGTCCCAGAGCTGGAAGTCACCCTGGAGGCCCTGTGGGCCTGATAGCATATGGAAACATGGCCTACATGATGGTGAGAACTCAGCTGCCCCATCAGTCTCTCTCCAGAAGTCCCAGTGACAGCTATCTGCTGGCTGGAGGGGCGTGGAGTCTTTAATGTGCCTGCTTTCCTTTCCGTGAAGAGCCAGGACTCCAGACTCTGAGCCAGAGACAATAAGGAGCTCCAGATCTGACAGCTGAATAGAGACATGGCCATATTCCCCTCCCATACTCCCAATGGACAGTTAGCCCTGAGTCACTTGTGAAAGCCACTGCTGACCTCCACTTGAGGAACCAGTCTACAAGGGTCACCAGCAGGGATGTTGGTTCAGGATGGGTAGGACCCACCCCCAAAGAAAGAGCCATAGTCACATAGCAGGAGGCATTCATCATGTTTAAGATGAGATGGGGACGCATCAGGAAGCATGTGGTCAGGAAAAGATACTGGCATGCCCAGGGCCCTGGGTTCAGCACTGCCACCAGGCGCAGTACCACCATTACATAGCAAGTTTGAGGTCAGCCCAGGATACATGAGACCCTATCTCAAAAAAGAGAGTCTGAAGCTGGGCATGGTGGTGCATGCCTTTAATCCTAGCACTCAGGGAGGCAGAGGTGGGAGAATTGCCATGAGTTCAAGGCCACCCTGAGACTACATAGTTAATTCCAGGTCAGCCCAGGCTAGAGTGAGACCCTACCTCAAAAAGACCAAAAGGGCTGGAGAGATGGCTTAGCGGTTAAAGCACTTGCCTGTGAAGACTAAGGACCCTGGTTCGATTCTCCAGGCCCCACATAAGCCAGATGCACAAGGGGATGCACGCATCTGGAGCTCATTTGCAGTGGCTAGAGGCCCTGGGGCACCCATTCTCTCTCTTCCTCTCTTTCCCTCTCTCTTTCCATCTCTCTTTCCCTCTCTCTCTGTCTCTAATAAATAAATAAAAATAGAATTGAGATGACTTGGCAGTAAGGCATTTGCTTGCAAAGGTAAAGGATCCTGGGTTGATTGTCCAGGACCCACATAAGCTAGATGCACAAGGGGGCGCATGTGTCTGGAGTTCTTTTGCAGTGGTTGGATGCCCTGGTGTGCCCATTCTTAATCTCTCTATGCCTCTTTCTCTCTCAAATAAATAAATAAAATATATTTTATTTTTTTGTTGTTTAATTTATTTGAGAGCAACAGAGAGAGAAAGAGGTAGATAGAGAATGGGCATGCCAGGGCCTCCAGCCACTGCAAACGAACTCCAGGTACATGTGCCACCTTGTGCATCTGGCTTACGTGGGTCCTGGGAAATCGAGCCTTGAACCAGGGTCCTTAGGCTTTACAGGCAAGCACTTAACCGCTAAGCCATCTCTCCAGGCCCTAAAATTTTTTTTAATATATATTTATAAATTTTTTTTGGAGAGACACAGAGAGAGAGAGAATGGGCACGCCAGCAGCCTCTCAGCCTCTGTGAACAAACTCCAGAAGCATGCGTCCCCTTGTGGGCAAGTGCGGCATTATGCCCTTGCATCATTATGTCTGGCTAAACGTGGGACCTGGAGAAATGAACAGGTGTTCTTAGGCTTAGGAGGCAGGCAGGCACCTTAACCACTAAGCCATTTCTCCAGCCCCCTAAAATGTATTTTTTTTTAAAAAAAAAAGAGGAGTCTGGAAGCCGGGCGTGGTGGCACACGCCTTTAATCCCAGCACTCGGGAGGCAGAGGTAGGAGGATCAACATGAGTTCGAGGCCACCCTGAGAATACATAGTGAATTCCAGGATTCCAGGTCAGCCTGGACCAGAGTGAGACCCTACCTCGAAAAACAAAAAAAAAAAAAAAGAGAGGAGTCTGGGATACAGCCCAGTAGATAAGACACCCACTTCACAAGCATGAGAACCCAAGTTCCATCCCCAGCACTCACGTAAAAAGCCAGCCATCTGTTGACACCAAAAGTGCAAATCTTGCTGCCTCAGCCTCCGGGGCCCTGCGGGGTCTCAGCCCTTCAGCATCGCTACCTCTGGCTCAGCTTTTATTTCGAGCCTCCCTGGCAGCGGCGCATCCTGCTAGAGACTATGCGGCTCAAATATCACTGGCTCCGAAGGCAGGCGTCGCCACTGGCCGCATTGTGGCGGTCATCGGCGCTGTGGTGGATGTCCAGTTTGACGAGGGATTGCCACCCATCCTAAATGCCTTGGAAGTGCAAGACGGGGAGACCACTTTTGGAGCTGGTTTTGGAGGTGGCCCAGCATTTGGGTGAGAGCATGGTAAGAACCATTGCTATGGATAGTACAGAAGGCTTGGTTAGAGGCCAGAAAGTACTGGATCCCAGGGCACCAATCAAAATTCCTGTTGGTCCTGAGACCTTGGGCAGAATCATGAATGTCATTGAGGAACCTATTGATGAGAGAGGTCCTATCAAAACCAAACAATTTGCTGCTATTCATACAGAGGCTCCTGAGTTCATGGAGATGAGTGTTGAGCAGGAAATTCTGGTCACTGGTATAAAGGTTGTGGATCTGCTAGCTCCGTATGCCAAGGGTGGCAAAATTGGGCTCTTTGGTGGTGCTGGAGTCGGCAAGACAGTACTGATCATGGAGTTGATCAACAATGTCGCCAAAGCCCATGGTGGTTATTCTGTGTTGCTGGTGATGGTGTGTTGGTGAGAGGACCTGTGAGGGCAATGACTTATACCATGAAATGATTGAATCAGGGTATCAACTTAAAAGATGCTACATCCAGGATAGCACTGGTATATGGTCAGATGAATGAACCACCTGGTGCTCATGCCCAGGTAGCTCTGACTGGACTGACTGTTGCTTCCGCTTCACCCAGGCTAGCTCAGAGGTGTCCGCCTTATTGGGCAGAATCCCTTCTGCTGTAGGTTACCAGCCAGCTCTGGCCATGGACTTGGGCACCATGCAGGAATGGATCACCAACTCCAAGAAGGAATCTATCACTTCTGTGCAGGCTGTCTATGTGCCTGCTGATGACTTGACTGACCCTGCCCCTGCAACCACCTTTGCCCATTTGGATGCCAGTACCATGCTGTCCCGTGCTATTGCTGAGTTGGGCATTTATACAGCTGTGGATTCTTTGGACTCCACATCTCGCATCATGGATCCCAACATTGTGGGCAGTGAGCATTATGATGTTGCCAGAGGGGTGCAAAAGATTCTGCAGGACTACAAATCCCTTCAGGACATCATTGCCATCCTGGGTATGGATGAACTTTCTGAGGAAGATAAATTGACTGTGTCCTGGGCAAGGAAAATACAGCGCTTCTTGTCCCAGCCATTCCAGGTTGCTGAGATCTTCACAGGTCATATGGGAAAGCTGGTGCCCCTGAAGGAGACCACTAAAGGATTTCAGCAGGTTATGGCTGGTGAGTATGACCATCTTCCAGAACAGGCCTTCTTTATGGTGGGACCCATTGAGGAAGCTGTGGCAAAAGCTGATAAACTGGCTGAAGAACATGCGTCATGAGGCGTCTTCTTGTCAACTAAGCCCTCATCTGTACTGTCCCTTTCCTTCCTCCAATCCTAAAAGCTACAGTTTTCTATGTAGGCCCCACAAGACCCTTGACTGGACATGTTATGTTCTGTCTGAAGAATATTTAAGTTTTCCAATAAAGTGTACATCCGTCAAAAAAAAAAAAAGTGCAAATCTTTACAAGTTTGAAAATACAGGAAAAAAGTCCCAGCTGCACGATCAGCTCTCCTCTGGTGCAGAGCACTTATCCTGTAGAAGAATGGACCTCTGGTTGTGCGCACAGTTAACGGTGGCCATGCCATTGACCGTGTGACAGGCTCACCATGTGAAGGACTTTATAGGTTCCACGCTGGTTGAGTCCAGCCTCTGCATGAGTCTCAGCTCATGACATCATCTTTTACTACCAAACCAGGTTGCCCTAGAGGGGCAGCTGTGGCACCTCAAAGGCAGACTTTCCAGAATGCTCCACCAGTAGCCACATCTGTGCACCTCCTGTGTCCATGCAATGCTTTTCTTGGGAGAAGTGCTGGGAGGTCTCAGGTAACCATGAAAATAGGTTCTCCCTTGGGGTTTGCTCCATCTTGACCGGCCCAGCACTTGACTAAAACAGCAATGCATCTGTAGTCTCGAGTCCCTTCCTGTGGTGGCCTTGACAAACACTGGGGAAGCTTGTGTGGTGCCGGGGGGTTGGGGACAGAAAAATATAGACTGACTTCACAAAGAGGCGAATGGCTTATGTACCTTTTCCTTTGCCCATGACCTCTCCCCTCGGGCAAGTGCAGAGCCCTGCCAGCCCTGGCCGCGTGGAGGAGGACACTTGTTACCCGTGGTTGTTGATGGTTTGTTGCCGGGGATTACCAACCAACCAGTAACCCTAACCCTACCATGCCCACAGTGGTGCTCAAGACCCCATTCAATGCGGCCTCCTCCAGGCCATCTTTCAGGCCCCATGGAGGAGATTCTAAGCCACGTGTGCTGTGTGCCTCTAATTCCAACACCAGGGAAGCTGAGGCAGGAGGATTGTTGTGAGTTCATTTGCCAGCCTGCGCAACAAAGCACAGCATTCCAGAAGGCTCAGCTCAGCCGGGCCTGGTGCTGGAAGGGCCTGGAGTGTACTCTGGAGCAGGAATGCCAATGACTTGTGCAGACCTGATTAGGGCAGAGCCCCTCATGTTGCCCCGTGCTCCCCACATCATGATGATGACCTGTTCCAAGCTGTGTACCAGCGTCTCCTGGACCACTCACCCTAGGTTGTGGCCAAGCAAGAACAGAGAGTTAAGGTGACTTTGCCAAGGTCACACAGTAGGCCTCTTCCCTGCTCACTCACCCTGAGATGACCCTTTGGGTGCTCAGGAGATGAGCTCTCCCTCCTACCCCCAGAGTCCTCCAGGCTGTGGCCTGTCCTGGGCACATGTGTGGGGCCCATCCCAGGGATGTCTGCAGCAATATCTGCAGGGCCTACCCATATACAACCCTGCTTCCTGGTTTGGGGTCTTTGTACATGCTGCAGCAGCCGCTCAGAGGGGGTACTAATGGAGAGATCAAAGGCATCTACTGTCTCCCCAGGAGGGAAATGTACTTGTGTATGCATCAGCCTACGCAGCCACATGCTGCATCAGATGAGTGCACAATGGGCCAGGCCGTGCCGCTCTGCTGCAAGGATGGCCGACAAGGGGTCTTTTCTTGGCCTGGATTCACCATGTCCCCATGCCACTCACAAAACAATAAGAAGGATGTGATGTGTGGCCTTCACAGGGCACTCTGCTAGCTTCCTGCCACTCTTGAGGACACTGCCTGCAGGGTGCTGGTCTCCTGGGGCCTGACAGCAAAGAGGGCCGTCTTCGAGTTTGGGGTCAAAGGATGGCTTCAGGTCCCCATTTGGAGATGGCTCACTTGGGGCTGGCAACAGCTAGAAAGTGGGGAGGGAGGCACAGTGAGCATAATTACCAGAGTGAATGGAGCCCCCTGTTTCTACCACCTGATCCTGGCAGAACTGTGTCCCTTCTGTGGGGAAATGACCACTCTATGACATGAATCCAGAGCTCAAGGGGTCTGAGATAGCAGAGGGGCGGGTACTCCTCTGGGTCCAAACGGTGGCCATGCTTCTGATCTACCTGCTTCACTGCCCCTATGGTTTATGGCATCACAGAGCTTGCACTGGATTGCTTGGTGAAATGTTTGCCCTGCATTCCTTGTCGCAGATCCTCCCTGGCACAGGTCCCTGGCCATGCCTCTAAAACTCATGAAGGTTTGTGGGACCACAGAAAATCCCCTGCGTGGGATGGGAGAAGAACATTCTAGACTCTGGAGAATAGACTGTCTAGGGTAGAACTGTGGGCACAGGTGGGACATTCTCTGAGGGGTGTCCCTGGCTCCACCTGCCCCATGCTAGGACCTTTCATCTGGCCACACTGTTCAGGCATTGCTGAGTTACATGGCCAGGGTTGCTCCTGGAGGGAGGGCTCAAGATATGCTGGCCCTGGAGGGACATTGGCCTCCGGGCGGCACCATGGCCATCTCTCCTGACTTCACAGGACAGCTTGTTTCCTGGTGGCTGCTGGGGCCTGCTCACCTTGCAGTGTGGTGACAGTGGGGGCGTGGGCATAGGAAGCAGCTGGGTGGTGATCAGATGAATAAGGACCTGCTGGCAGGCTCTAACTCTGACCCCTGCCTCTCCCTGTGGAACAGTAACCTGTCAGGAGGTCAGGTATAGACCTGCTCATGGGCACAGGCCCCAGACACCCTCGCACTGTGTGGCCCTGGGTACAGCCTCTCTCTGCTTTGGTTTTTCTATGGATGAAGGAGGTCTCCAGGGCTGTTGGAATGTCCAGGTTGCATTTGGGAGGATCCTGGCAGGAGGCTCTACACCAGCCAGCTATGTGGGAGTAAGCTGGGTCTAGTCCCACGGCTAGGAGAGAGGCCGGTGACTGCAGAGCTGTCTGCTGGGTGGGCGCTGATCCTCCCACGGCTCACTAATGAGCTGTCTTGCCATCACTGGTAATTGCATCAGGATGGGGCAGTAAATGCGACATGCCAGATTTCCTGCCTTAACGCTTTGCAAGCTGGGCCTCAAACTCCTTTGGCTTCCTGAGATTGGTCCTCTTCCAGGCAGTACCTGTCACTGGCCACTCTGCACCTCCTATCCCTGTGCAGGACCCAGGTGCGGCCCTCGTGAGAACTGCGCTTGCAGTGGCAGAACCCCTGCCTTGTGGGGTCACAGGCATCATGTGATGGGGTGGATACTTGGTGGTCATCCGTCCTAAGAGGTTTTGTCAAATATGTGTATGGGGGTGGCATTGAAAACTCCAGCTAGCAGAGTGGAGTGTGGGCCCAACCCTTCGGTGGCTAGAGTAGGGATCCTGGGAGACCAGCTGTTGTCTGGGTGTAGGAGCCATGGTGTGAAGGGACTGTTTGTTTTGTGCTTCAGGGTGGAGCTCATGGTCTTAATGATGAGAGGAGCAGAGCCTAGCTGAGGGCTCAAGTGGACTCAGTGTTCAAAGAGAGCCAGGGCCAGGCATGGGCTATGATAGGATGATATGCCCTGAGACCATGCTTCATGACAGGAGCTCCTGGTCCTCTGAGATACCTTCCTTTACATCCTCTCATGGAACTGTTGTCAAAGAGCTAAGCCTTTGCTCCTGCTGGGTCTCGCTAATGGCTTTGTGGCTCAAGGTGACACTGGGCTCTGGCCCACAGTGCTGTTGAGGTCTGGGAGAGTGGAGGGCAATCAGGTTGGACATAGCCAGCTGCAGGATACAACTGTGGTCAACCTGAAGATGCTCTGCCTCTCCTCAGGGCTGCTGCTGCTTCTGGGGACTCTCCACCTTGCCGTGTCCCCAGCAGGTCCCATCAAACATTATTCATGTGCTGCTACAGCAGTGGCCTCAATGTTCCGCCCTGGTTCTCTGGCTATGCTGCGGCTGTGACAGCATGAGGGTCCCTGCAGTCACACGCTATCTGGGTTGATGACTGTATTGAACCACATTGAATAATTTTCTGCTTGGGCCCCAGCCACACTCCTCTCCCACATGGCAGTCTTGCACGGGCAGATTCTAACATCTGCTCAACCTCCAGAACGAGCAGCCTCCACTCGGCTCAGAGTGGTCCCCAGGTGGTGCCTTCACCACTTTGCATTGAGCTTGGCTGTCAACAAGGAAGCAGGCTCAGACATGGGGTCCTGGGAAGTGCAGAAGGGCTGTGTGGTGCAGCCACAGTGTGATCAGGACAGGTGGTGGGATGGGTGTAAGAGTCTCAGCCAGTTGATGCCCTATTGTCTCCCATTGAATATGCATCCCTGTGACTGTGGTGGGGCACTGCCACCACACTTGCCTTGTGGATGTCTCTTCTGTATCTGCAATTATGTCACTGGCTATGGTACCTGGGAGCGTTCCTGGTGTTTGGTGGTGGCAGGTTGGTGGCATGTGGTATACTGAGGGTTGACCAGGACAGAGCATCATGCTTTGCATTCCCTGAAACCACAGTTGTGTACCCAGTAGCAGAGAGCCATCAGGAGTAATTGAGGTTAACTGCCTCTGTCACACGATACTGCTGTCTGTGTAGGTGGGGTCATAACATGGCAATGGGCTGGAAGTGTCTAAGACTGTCTGTGCCACATGGCAGACAAACCATGCACTGGGCTGTTAGACAGTATGAAACATGGTGCAGTCTCCTGGGTTCGAGGTAGAATATTAGCAAACTTTTCCCTGTGACAATGGCAGGAGCTGGCAAGGCTGCAGGACGCCATCTCTTAAAAGCAGAATGTTGGCAGTGTGTGTGGATGGTGGGTGCATGAGGACATGTGTGTTTGCAGGCCAGGAAGGACCCTGCTACTCTGACTTCTTGTGCTCCTCAAGCCAGTGAGACCACCCAGTGTCAGGTCTTACAGATTGCTGGACCCCGTGATCACAAGCATTGGTCCAGATGCTCATCCTTGCTTCTCACTCTGCCCTGGGGATCTCAGTGTTTTCCTTATGTGGTGTCCAGCTGTGGGCACTGTGGGTTGATGGGTGGCTCCAAGCCTTAGGACTCCCAAACAGACACCCCTGGGCAAACTGGCACTGGCCTGTTTCAGAAGGCCCACCAAGGAGCTCAGACTGGATTTACTTCCAGTCTCATTTAATTCAAGTCATTTTGTGTGGGAATAGTATTATAGCGTAGTAAAAGATGATTTCTCTGAGTGAGCGCATAGTAACAGACTCAGGATCTGGGAACTGAGGCATCAACCGTCATTCCAAGTGGTGAGGAGGGGTAGAGATGTGGGCAATGTTCCCATGAACCCATTCAACCCCCAACAGCTCAAGGACAGCCTCCTTCTTTCCCCAGATAGGTGCCATGATGTCTGTCACCCAAATTCTTGTGTTGAGGGAGATGATGCTGGGAGGCAGGGCTTTGTGGGACAGTCTGGTTTGGGATCTTGGCCCTTCCTCCACCGGGTTGTAGGGGAGAAGCAGGAGGCCCACGGAGGAGCAGCTGTTGGAAGACAGGATTGACTAGAGTGGTGAGTACAAGAGGGAAAGAAAGCCAGCGTCAACAGCACAGATTTTTCTTTATTGGAAGACAACAGCTCTCCCAGGACGGAACTGCTGCCTTAGAATGTGGGAGATCTAAAGGGCCAGGGGGTGGGGGATGGTGATCTTAGGGAGTGAAAAAAAATGGGGAAAACAAAGTCCTTTTCTTCTGTTTACTAGTGGTCTGCCCAGGTGGCCTGATAGCTCTTGAGGCTGGTTCTTTGATGTATGAGCAGCTTTGTAACGGCTGTCCCTTATGCTATGGTCCACAGAGGTCAGTGGTTCATTAACCCTTCACTGTCGGCCTCTCTGGTTGTCCTGCCATTTAGTGGGAGCCAAATGGGTCCCTGGGTTCTAGATGAGCCCACCCCTTCCTTGTTTCCCAGCAGGAAGGTTGGCATTGCAGTGAGGGCCCTTTCCATTTACCCTTCTGGATCCATTTGGGTACCCTGAGACCACAGGAAATTCCTTAGTCACCAGCTTGAAAAGCTACCCTGTGGCAAGCAGCAGGTTATAGCCTGTGGCCCATTCAGAACACTGTTGGTCTAGATTTGAAGGCTTCCGTGTTGGAGAAGAAAGCCTGTCACCTCTTCCTGGCCTGTGCCACACCAGAAACTCAGCCACCAGCCCAGCTGCCAGCTCATTGTCCCTATACTTACGGTGGTTTTGGAAGACCATGTGTGGCCATTAGGCTGTTTAATGTGCCAGTCTTCTGAGGCAGGTGACAGCACATGAGTCCCAGCTTTGTGGCTGAGCTTTTGGACAGTGATGGGAGGGCTATGGGGAGCAGAGATGTGTAGATAGTCCCACACTCGTTTACAAATCTCCTGCTTGTCACGTGTGAATGACAGCTGCACCAGCCTTGCCTCTGGCCAAGCTACCTCTTAACCCCAACAGTGACAGGAGCAGTCCATGGATTCTATCCTGAGCTGAAGTCAGAAGGGTGTTTGTGGGGGATGCTGGGCACCAAGTGATGAGGACAGGTAGCTGGCACTCTGTTTTCACCTCCCATGCTTGTCCCCTCTCAGCTATGAGGGTGGCCACCATGGAGGCGCTAGCAGGCTGAACAAGTTCACAGTAGTTCCATGGGGATCTCCCTAGCCTGCCTGGAGCCAGCTGTCCTTGGGGTACCCCATCTCTGCCTTGCCCCAACCAAGCTGGTTCCAGCTCCACCAGGGAGTGGCAACAAGAGGGAGTGTGGGAGGGAGGGGTCAGAGCCCTTAGCATTAGGGAGCCATACCCTTCCCCAGAGTACTCTGAGGTGAGGCCATCTGCCGCTGGCCTTAGGACCGGGCCAGCTCCCCCTCCTGTGCTTCTTTCAGCCTAGGGCTGGGGACACTGCTGTGTTAGCTCACTCCCTGATTGGCCCTTGGTATTGTGGAAGGCTCTAGGCAGGGTTGCTTGTCCACAGGGTGACCTCCCACTCACAGGCCAGCATCACTGGTGATGCCTGGCCACTCAATGTGGAGGGGAAACCAAGGCAGCAGGCTGGGGCAGCTGCCACGTAGCATACTGATCAGACCCTTGCCATGGACAGTTGACCCTGGTGTTACCTCTGCTCCTTCCTGTGTCTCCAGAGAGTAGGTGGGTGGGCATCAGCTTTGCATGGATTGCGTTGAGTAGGGTAGATGCTCATCTCACCATCCTCCTCCTTAGTGGCTGTGGGAGCATGGCATAGCTACTGCAGGTGCCATGATGGCCGAGAGCCCTGTATCTCACATGCCCTGGTGAACTCCGGTCTAAAAGGGGCAGAAGCTAATGACTCCCATGCTCCTCGAAAGCCCCTAACCATCCTATCCACAGATGTACCACTCATCCCTGAGAGCCCCTCACTGTCCCACACACTGCTGTGCTGCTCACACCCTCCGAGAGCCCCTCACCATCCCATGCACTGTCTGTTGTGCCTCTCGTGTCCTAAGTTCCTTACTGTCCCACACAGTCGTGCTGCTCATGCCCCCTGAGAGCCCCTCACTGTCCCACGCACTGTCGTGCCTCTCATGTCCCCGAGAGTCCCTCACTGTCCCACACAGTTGTGCTGCTCACATCCCCTGAGAACTGCATTCTGTCCTACGTGCTAACATGCTGGCCCTGTCCCTTGAGAGCATCACCACTCTGTCCCATGTGCTGACATGTGCTAAGTTAGGGGCAGGCCAAGCTGTTAGCCCAGGTCACTCCAAGCAAGGGGTTGGGAGCAGGCAGGTCTGAGGGACATGGGGGGTCCCCTATAGAGAAACATCAATGTTGGATCTACTGCCCAGCCTTTGGTCTCCTGGAAGGTGGAGGCTGCTCCAGCAGCTGTGGGGGGCTGGCTCTTTCTGGAAGGAGGCTCAGGGTCTTGGTGTGGCCCTTAGCCTGCCATCAGGCTGGAATAGCAGCACACTGCTCCTCCCTGTCCCATGGCTGTGTCCAAAATCAGCCAGGCTGTCCCTCCTTTCCCAGGGCCTCGTGTTCGCACCTTCTTCCCATGTATCCATGTTCCCCAGGTTTTTGCAGTATTCATGTGGGGCTGTGTGTGACTATCTTAGTGGCCACTATCCCTGTAAGGTGACCCCTGCACCTGCCACGCAGGCTTGTGCCAGTGGTGCTGACCGGTGGCATTGGCCATGGGTTGAGGACACATTGGGCATGAGCCAACGCTGGCTGTGTGAGGGCCAGGCTGTGCTCTGTGGTGCATGTCTGCATGTCCCCCATGGGCACACACAGGTGCCCCTCTAATTACTTAAGGAAAAACAATTGCAGAGCCATTTAGTACAAATCCTGCAGCCAAGTGGATAGTGACTCCAGGGAGGCTGGCCAGGAGCGCAGAATACAGGCGCCATCTGCACCTGGCCTGTCATGAGCTCCTGTTAACTGGACTGAGTTTGCAGGAAGCACTTGGCCATAGACACTCTCTCCCTCTAGCTCAGCATGGCTGGGTCCTAACTGTTCCCAAGTATCCAATGGATCCTGCAGGTGGCACGGTCGGCCCTGGGCATAGGAGGAGTTGCCAGCTGCAGGGCATTGTGCACGTGCTCCAGGTCCAACCTTCCAGAAGAGGTCATCCAGAAGGGCTTGTCATACCCCCCCCCCCCAGTGGCTCCTTCACCTCCCCAAGGATGCAGAAATGAAAGGCCTTTAGCTATGCTCTGGAAGCTGGAGGCAGATAGGTCTTCTAGATGGGTTTCTAAGGCTAGGCTGTGGTGGAGGTGTCAGCTGCCACCTTGTCCTGTAGCCTCCCAGGAGATGCAGACCAAGAGTCTCCAGCCCTGCCCATGCTTGCTGCAGCTCTGGCTTGATTTTGTCAATAAAGTTTTTATTCATTTTAACTTTATGAGGGAGCAAGAGAATTGGCACGCCAGGGCCTCTACAGTCAAACACCACATGTGTACGTGGCCTTGTACGCATGTGTTATCTTGTGTGTCTGGCTTACATGGTTTCTGGGGAGTCGGACTCCTTAGGCTTCCTAGGACTTAACTGCTGAGCCGTCTCTCCAGCCCTTAATAAAGTTTTAATATTTAATTACTTTTAAAAAATACTTTATTTTTATTTATTTATTTGACAGAGAGAATGGGCACGCCACTGCAAACGAATTCCAGATGTGTGTGCCCCTTGTGAATTTGGCTAACATGGGTCCTGGGGAATCGAACCTGGATCCTTATTTATTTGAGAGAGAAAGAGAGAATGAGCACAGTAGGGCCTCTAACCATTGCAAAAGAACTCCAGACGCATGCACATCCTTGTGCATTTGGCTTACATGGTTCCTGAGGAATTGTACCAGGGTCCTTAGGCTTCACAGGCAAACGCCTTAACTGCTAAGCCATTTCCCCAGCCCCTTGATAAAGTTTTATTGGCACATCTCTGCACCCACTCAGGGTCCATCATGCTTGGAAGCTGGTGTGGTCAGGCTGAAATGTGGCACGGGTGTGGCTCAGTGTGAGCACCTGCCTAGCATACATGAGGTTCTGGGTTTGCCAGCAACACAGAAACTACAGCTAAAAGTAGTTTGGTTTTTTTAAAAGATTTATTTGTATTTATTTATTTATTTATTTGAGACAGAGAGGGGGCTAGAGAAAGAGTGAGAATGGGTGCGCCAGGGCATCTAGCTACTGCAGACAAACTCCAGACGTGTGCCATCATGTGAATCTGGCTTATGTGGGACCTGGAGAATCAAACCTGGATCCTTAGGTTTTGCAGGCATACGCTTGAACCACTAAGCCATCTCTCCAGCATTGAAAGTAGTTTTAAACCTGCCAGCCCTGCCCTAGACCCATGTAGACGTGGGTCTCGTTCCGTTCCCATTTCCCGGGGTCGTCCAACATGTAGGCTCTTCAGCCCAAGCTGAGCCACTCCCCATGGGTGACAGCACTGCTTCATCTCAGATGGTGACATCCAATAAGGTCAGTGGTCCCACAAGGAGGATTGCTGCCCTGGAAAGAGTGTTGTGCTTACATGTTTGTCTTTTTCACACTGCTGGGCAGACGGGCAGTCGGGCATTCATTGCTGGGGAAGAGCTCCTGCAACCTGCCTGCCCCTGCATTGCATGGGATGGGTGGAGGACCGCCTTTGGGGGCTATGGAGTAGGTGTCCCTTGCCCCAGACTCAGCCTGTGTCCCCCACACAGTGCACTTGCCGCAAAGACATGGTGAAGATCTCCATGGACGTGTTTGTGCGCATCCTGCAGCCTGATCGCTATGAGCAGTGGAAGCAGGGCCGTGACCTGACCGTGCTGGACCACACCAGGCCCACGGCCCTGAGCAGCCCTGAGCTGAACTCCTGGAGCGCCTCGCGTGCCTCACTGAAGGCCAAACTCCTGCGCAGGTGAGTGGCAGTGGCCCCCCTTCCCCTCCATTCTGGAGCTGCTGTACTCTTAACCTGCTGCCATTGCTGAGTCCCAGGCCCTCGGCCTCTGGGTCTCACATTCTTCCTGCTACTTCGTCTGTGACAGAATCTGGTGGCTGACAGTCTGTGAGAGCACTCTTGGGGTTGCGAGCTCATGTGGTAAGGGTGCCCAGATTCAATCCCCATCCCCAGGGATAGCCTTAGGCCCTTCCCAGACACTTGCATCTAGCTGGCTGTGTGGTCTTGCCCAGCAGGGTACCGGTGTCCTCTTGACCACTGGCTGTCAGGGTTGGAGTTGTCCCCACACTCACTGATGACAGGCTTGCTTGTGCAGCCCCTTGCCTTGAGGCAACAGCCAGCCTCAGCAGTGAGCCCTGCTATCAGCCAGAGCCAGGGAGTCCCAGGGGAGTGTGCCAGCCAGCTGGCTGATCCCTTACCACTGGGTCAGTGTTCACTGTGGGCATGACCTTGACCAGGAAACACCTGCTGTCCTGGCCATGGATGCCAACATTGGGATCTCTGTAGAGTGGTCTTTCTGAACTGCCTCCTGCTTGCGCTATTCCTTGTGCAGGAGAGGCCTGTAGCCACCTTCCTTCCCCTTGCATCAGCTCTGGGTTTCCATCGCACAGCTGGCATTGCTGTTGGGCCTGGCCACATTGGTGATGCCTCCTACTCTGCAGATAGGCCTACATAGAAGTCTTCTGCTGTAACCACTCCTCTTGATTTCAGTACTCCCACCTGTGTGGGTGTCGGCCTCACCCATCTGTTTACAACTGCTGGTCTCTCTTGGAGAGCAGTATATGGCATAGAATATTCTCATGGCTTCCTGACAGTGTCCAGCACAAGAGACACTCTTCTGCTTCCCTTTGTTGCCATCCCTGTGACTTCTTGTGTCCCTGTGCAAAACAGCCTCATGGAAAGGCCGCCTGTGCCCACATGGATGCCTGGTGCCCTCTGCCTAACAGGTAGTCTACAGTGGCTAAGGGCTCAGCTCGTCAATAGACACTGATTCCCAGGATTGTAGAGGGTGAGGTTGTCCACAGAAGCCATCTGTAGCCACAACCCTCTTTGCCCAGAAGTGGGCATGGACCCCCAGTCTCTACCCCTACATCTCGCCACCCTCCTCTGTGCTGGGGACAAGCTGAATCCAGTGACAGTGATTGAATAACACATGACGTCAGTTCAGTTCCCAAAGACGTCACTCCTGAGCTTCAGGACACCAGACAAGGCTGGCTCAGAGTTCCAGGACCTTCTGTAGAGGTTGCCTGTTGACTCTTTCCATCCAGAAACAATGTGTAGGAGTGCCCTGAGTAGTTGGCCCCAGGCTGGACCTGTCCTCCCCAGCTTTGCCAGTCCTATGCTTGGGGCTGAGGGCATCAGACCAAGTACCTTGGCTCAGGGCATTGTGGTGGATCTGTCTCTGTTCCTCTATACAGGGTCTTGGAGACAGAGGGCTATGTCAGTGCTGTGGGGCATCCTGGGTCCTGGAGGGTGCTGAGCAGTATCTCTGGCTTCTACCCATTCTGTGGCAGGAGTTCTGTGAGTCAGGACACCACACACATCTTGTACATTGCCCAGGATCCCCTGTCTGGGAACTACTGCCATAGGCCAGTGGATGGCATCAGTGACCTCCTCACCCCTGGCTGTGACTTTTGACACCTGTGTTTTCACAAGGTGTCACTGTAGGAAGAACCAAAGCAGGCCAGAGCCCAGACCTCCTGCTCCCTTCTTGCTACCCCTCAGCCTGCTGGGTGGACTGACCCAGCTGCCTATGAGGTTGCCAGCCAGGAGCTAGAGCCACAGACAACCCCTGCCAGGTTGCCCCCCAGGGACTGGCCTTTGTCACCAGTGAAGGAAAATGTCCTGTACCGTCTGCCTCTGTGGCTATCATTGGCTGTCATGTGGGAAGCCACCCTTCCTCCCCTCCCCCAGCACAGCCTGGTCACCATGTCTCCAGCCCTGCAGCTTCCCTGCCATCTGTGGGCCCTGTAGCAAGTGGTCATTTTGCCTTGCTGGCCTTATGTCCCCAGACCTAGGATAAGGCCTGTGACCACAGATACTTCCCTTAGAAGCTGGGCAGCTCCAAGCTTGGGGACATCCCACCTGGACTTACCAAGACCAAGACAAGAAGAAGCTTGGGAGACACAAGGTTTCCTGTGCCTGGTGGTAGCACAGATCCTGCCGTCGGTCCCCGCAGAGCCTCCTGCTCGTTCCCTCTGCCTGCCATGCTACTCAAAGCCAGCTGAGAACAGCTGGGAATGGGGCTGGAGAGGCAACTCTGGCAGGAGAGGACACCAGAAGTGCTGTCCAGGATGGAGTTGGGGGGTGGGCAGACAAGCCTCTGGTCAGCAGAGAAGGTACTGGAAGCAGCCCAGGAGAGATGGGGGGGGCAGCCTCCTGCAAGAGTTTCCAAAGCAGAAGATGCCTGGGCACCAAGCACATCCAGGCACATGGCTTTTGAAGCACAAAGGATCACCTGTGCCCTGGCACATTCCTGGGGAACCCTGTGGCTTGAGCTCAGCAGGAAATCCCCACAGCTTCTCCCTCAGCACAGAGAGCCTCCTGCCAAGAACTCCACCCACCAGACCACTTGCTGAATGCAAGGAGATAAAGGCTGGCTCACTTCCTCCCTGAGAGAGCTGCTGGGACTTGAGTGGCAGGAGACAAAAGGATAATCTGCAAGAACCACGGAGCATTAGACAGTAACCTGGAGGGCTGCCACTCACCAGAGGACAGAGTTGCCACTGCGACAAAGATGACGTGTGCATGGGAGATAATTGTGGACACCAAGAAAAGAACAGTATAGCATCCAAAGCCTAAGGCTGGCACAGACCTTCACAGAGTCCCATAATTCCTGAGTACAGAGGCGAGGGCTGTACCCTGAATATCTGCCTGGCCTTGGGGAGGGAGCTGTGAGCAAAGATGGAACCACAGACATCAAAGGAAAGGAAGAGGACATAGGAACATCAGCACAAGGACAGGACAGCTGGGATGACACAAGACTTCTCGGGGTGCAGGAGGGTTATGGTACAGCCTGGCTGGTCCAAGGCAGCCGGCCCTGTGTGTGAAGTACCCCTCACACTTGTATCTGAGACTCCTGTTCTCAGGAACAGGACTCAGCAGGCAGGCGGGGAGGCCACTCAGGTCCTGTGTCCTTACCTTGCGCTGTGGAGATGGGGCTGGCATATTGTGGGATGGGCAGTGTGATAAAAAGCCTGAGGATGCCCCCGTGGGCTATGGGAGGAGTGGGACAGGCCTAGGTGGGGATGGCAGACTGAGCCAGCACTCTTAGGACACTGAAGCCAGGTGAGCTGAGAGCCCAGCTCTGCAGCTCCAGAGCCGAGGTGACATTGGAGGCTCCAGTATTCAGCCCCAAAGCCGCCTTCCCCAAGCTGGCATCTCTTGGTCACCCAGGAGATGGGACTGCCCACTTTGACTGAAAGTGGAGCCTGGGTGGAAATAGTCCCTGGAAAAGGTGCCCTGTGTTCCCTGCCCTCTTTCTGCCTCTATGCCCCCTCACCCTTAACCCTGCCTGTCCCCCTGCCTGGCCTCCTGCAGCCACCATGTGTGCCCACCATGCCTCTGCCTGCACCTTTCCCCGGAATGCCTCCCTGCTTGCTGCTGCTGCTCATCTTGCGGGGCTCACGCTGCAGACATCGAGGGGCCTGTCCTGGTCAGGTTGGGGTCGCCTCTGCAGGGAGCACGGGCCAGTTAGGGAGAGGAGGCCCAGTGCGGTCAAAGCCCTGCGGACCACAGACCACCACCCAGGGCCTCGGACCCAGAACTCAGTCTTGGGGGCTTTGGTGAACAAGTCCTCACTCCAGTTAGGAGTGAGACAGGCCCATGGGGAGCTGAGCTCTGAGGCCAGGGTTGACCAAAGATTGAGGGGCTGCAGGGTTCTCTGTCTCCTGGAGCACAGAAGGGTCAGAGGAAAACGCTGCCATTTACATTCTAGACAAATTAGTCTGAAGGACAGCAGACCCTGGAGGAGAACTGAGGAGGAGAGGAGGCCGGGTCTAGACAGGAGGCGAGAGCAGACCAGGAGGCCGGGGCTGGCGTAAGTGCACCCCTCCTGTCGCAGCGTCCATGCCAGCCGCTGGCTATGGCCCCCATCCCACGCCATGTTGTTGAGCCCATCCAGCTCCATCCTCCCTGCTTCACACTGTCCACACCTCCCCCTCCCCACCCAAGGGAACCCCACTGACCTCTGAGTGCCTCAGTTTCCCCCTGCTGTCCCATCCTGCCTGACAGATGTCCTCCTTCAGGTCGCACCGGAAGCGGAGCCAGCCCAAGAAGCCAAAGCCTGAAGACCCCAAGTCCCCAGGGGAGATGGCTGCGGGGCCGCTTGTCCTAGACATTGCAGGGGGCTATGCCAGGGAGGAACCTACACCGGAAGCCGATCCTGAGGAGGAGGAGGAGGAGTCGCCCCTACAAGGCCGGGAGGCCGAGTGCACTGAAGGTCAGTTCTAAGGTGTAAGGGGCAGGCCCTGTCCAGTGCCAGCATCACAGAAGCGATGCTGTCTATGATCCAGTTCCAGGGCACTCCTGCTGTTGGTATAGGCCCTGGCCTGAAGGTCAGCCAGAAGCCCTGGTCAGAAACAGGGTGGTGCACTCAGATTGGGTCCTGAGAGCAACACTGGGGGGCTGAAGATGAGAACATCCTGCTATGAGGGGCATCCCACAAATGCCCTGCGTCTGGGAACCTGTGAGCGACATCTGGTTATCTGAGCCTCTTGGTGTGGGTTCCCTGTCACTGGTTTTCAGTGTCCTGACCTGGACTTCAGCTTCTCGCCTTTGCACATGTGCCACACCCAGGTGGGAAGGAGGGCAGCCCTTTGTGGCACTAGGCAGAACATGACATGTTGACAAGTCGGCCAGCCATCTCTAGTTTCCCGTGGATTTGGGGAGGACAGCTTCTGCACACCATGACGCAGGGGTCTTGAAGGCAGCCTGGCAGGGAAGGATGAGCACTGTGGCCATACTGTTCTTCATACACGGGCAGCACAGTCTGGACGCACACGTGCAAGCACAATCATGGCCCAGCAGTGACTGGTGGCAGGAGGCAGCTCTTGCCCAGCCACTCAGAAAACATCAAGTCCACAAAAATGTCACTTAGGAAAATAGCAACCAAATGAGATGGAGACTCCAAAAGCAGCCAGGCCAAAGACACTCCTGTCATCCATCACTTGGGAGGCTGAGGCAGGAGGGTTACTGTGAGGTTTGAGGCCAGCCTGGGCTAATGAATGAGACCTTGTCTCAAAAAAATGGGGACAAGGGAGCGGGAGACATGGCTCAGTGGTTCGATGCTTGCCTAAGCATGGGTGAGGCCTTGACTTCCACGCCAGCATGGCAGAGTCACAGCAGGAAAATGAGAAACAAATCCCAGAGCTGCCTGCGGCAGAACTGGGTGTGTGGAACGCTGGGGTGGCTTGTACTTGCAGAGGGCTCGGTAGTGTCAGGTGGTCCCTTCCTGGGTTATCTGCAGGTCACCATGCTTCCACATCGGGCCCTCGGCTTAAGGCTGGGTGGTGATACCACAGGCTGTTAAAGGCACATCAGGAGCAGTCACAGCAAGACCTGTAGGGTCTAGGGACCTGGGTGCTGACACCTGATGGGTGATGGGAAGGCCTTTGCCCTCCCTCCACCCACACTAGGTAGCCTCTCGTGATCTTGGTCCCTCAGCATTGTACACGCTTGGTGCTCACAGTTCGGAGGTGTGGCAGGCCACTCCCAAGAGCCCCACATCCCTTGGCTCATTGCCCCTCTTTGTCCAGGTCTCAGAGCTGGTAGCATCTCTAGGTCTGTGTGCCGGACCTTCTGGCCACCTACTTTGGAGGACTATGTGCTGATGGTCTAGGACAGACCCCAGCTCAGGGTCCTCAGCCCAATCCCATCTGTTAAGGTCCCTTCTGCAATGGGAGGTGACATGGCTATCTTCAGGGGTCTTCCTTTTGCCTGCCCCAGGTTTAAGGGTTGGTGTCAAAAACTGGAACCAGGGTTGGAGAGATGGCGGTTAAGGTGCTTTCCTGCAAAGCCAAAGGACTCAGATTTGATTCCCTAGGATCCACGTAAAGCCAGATGCATAAGGTGGCATATGCATCTGGAGTTCATTTGTAATGGCTAGAGGCCCTAGCATGCCATATTCTCATTCTCATTCTCTCCCCCCCAACTCTTTCTCTTTCAAATAAATAAAAAATAAATATAAAATATAAAAACAATAAAGTGGAACCAGGCACAGATGGCCACGGTCAAGCCCTTGAGGCCCCAGCAGAGGAGGCAGGCCTTAGAGGGGCCACAGTGCAGCTCAGCAAGCCGCTGTCTATGCCCTGCTGCCTGCACCAGGTGGGAAGGCTTGCTGTGGAGGCCACCATGGGCCTGAGCCCCTGCTCTGGAGACCACCTCAGCCTTGCCCTACTGCAGTGAACCCTTGAGAACTTCACACCAGGGCTTGTGACAGGTAAACTCACTCATAGACACCAGGCAAGCACACTGCAAGAAAAGGACAGAAAGTGGGGTGTCTGCTGTAGGTGGAAAGGAGGGACACAGATATCACCTGACTCCCCAGTGGGACCCACAGCTGAGCTCTGCCACCTGTCCTGTCAGAGGAGCAGTCACTGTTCATTGGTGAAATAGGACAGGCCAGTGGGGCATGTGAGGCCCCAGGCCAGAATGGTGGCTGAGTGAAGGACACTGTGGAAGTGGAGTCCAGGTTTGGCAGGTCACAGCTTCTCCTGGACTGCAGGCCACGTTCCTGCTCACAGGTGTCCCCGGCTGTGCCCTCCCTCCACTGCAAGTACACCCAGATGCGTCACCTTTCTGCAGTGGCCTCTTTCGAGATGAGGTTACATTCTGAGTCCTGGGCTAGGACCTCATAAGAATTCTTGGTGCCAGCCAGGCATAGTGGCACACACCTTTAACCCCAGCCCTTGGGAGGCCGAGGTAGGATCTCATGAGTTTGAGGCCAGCCTGAGGCTACAGAGTGAATTCCAGGTCATCCTGAGCTAGAGCGAGACTACCTCAACTCCCCTGTTCCCCTCCCCCCCCCAAAAAAAACCCCAGGATTTCTTGGTGCCTCTGTGCTAACCCTCATGGGGTCTAAACTTGCATGTAGAAGCAAGGGCCTAAGGCTGGGAACACAGATCCTGTCATGGGAAAGTTGCCGAGTTCCCAGAGGATGGAAGTCCTAATGTATGTTTGACACCTCAGTGCACCCCCCCACCCAGGTGGGGTTGGCAGACCTCAAGACACCTCATCACCATCCTTGCTGCAGCCACCCTGATGAATGCCAGGGTATGCTGAGCAATGTCCAGTGTCCCCCCATCTGTCCCTAGCATAGGATGTGGCCAGGCAAGGCGAGACCTTCGCTGGTCTCAGGATCAGGGTTTTGGCAATGCAGGAAGGTGGATAGGAAGGGCCCTGGCACAGGAGTGGCCATGTGTCTCCCAAGGGCCCAGCACCTAACCCCACTGATCCCTGCTTGCTGCTAGTTGTGGAGCAGGGCAGACAGGCTGTCACCAGTGTCTGCAGGCCTCCCTCACAAGCTGCCTTCCCCCTTCGAGTGCTCTTAACAGACTGAGGCAGCAGTGGGGTGCTCCAGCTCTGTGCTTTCATCTGTGACCATGGTAATGAGCCATTCTTTCCCACTCATCCTGACAGAATCTTCTGGGGCCAGCATAGTAAGTCCCACAACCTGGGAGCCTCAGTCTAGGCCAACCAGACAATGGTCCCCACTGTATGAGCCTCAGGTGATGTTCTAATCCCAGGAACCTTCCTGTAGGGAGGCTGAGTTAGTGTTCCCTGATGGCCTGCAACTTCAGGGTCCACTGTGGCAGCATGGGGCATGGCCAATCTAGGGCTTCCTAAATAGCAGAGTGTGAGAGACCAGGCCGAACCTCAGCTCAGCTGCCCTTTGAACTCATGGCCACTTGTGTGGCAAGTGTCCTACTGCCACCATGACCTGTGGCCAGAGTCTGTGGCTGAGGAGAAGGCAGCTTTACCCTTGAGTCTTCAGGGCACTGGTTGAAAACAGGAGGTGTGCGTGTCCCTTGGTGGCTCCAGGGCCCTCCACAGCTGCCCATCCCAGTGTTTACAGGCCTCAGAAGCCTTCTTCCCCCTCAGAGCTGGCAGCACTGCATCACCAGCTCTTCCTCAAAGATCCTGGTGGTACTGGGCGCCAGATGGGTTGATCTGGAGTAGTCTCCAGCTCATTCCCAGTATTACACACCTGTCCTGGCCCCCAAATAAAGTGTCACCAAGGACATTTCTCACTTGCCCCAACCCCTCACCCTGTCATGTCCAGGCAAGAGATGCCCTGGTTCCTCCCAGTCCCATTGTCACATCCTGATACAGGCACACAAGTGGTCTGGTGTGTATGGTACCTTTGGTGTATAGTGTCTGAGCCCATGAGCATGTTGCCCCGCCCCAGGCTACTACGGGCCACCCAGACAGGAGCCCAGGCTGCAGTTTGCCAGCATACATCTTTCCTGGCACTAATTCTAGAAGGCTCTTTTTATTTTTATTTTCTTTCCTTGCCTTGCCTTTTTGAGACAGTCTCATGTGGCCCAGGTTGTCCTTCAATTCTAGCAGAGGGTGGTCTTGAACTCTGATCCTTCTACCCAGCCTCCCAAGTGCTGGGATAACAGGCGTGGGGCACTTATGCCTAGTCCCTGCCCCCCAAGGGACCTTGGTGTTCGGCCCTTTCTGGGTACCAGGACCCTTGCATCCCATCTGGCTCCTGGCCAGGACAAGCCTTCCTTCCGGGCCTCATTCTGCTTGGCATCTGACAAAGGTTTTCTCTCCCACAGAGGAGGGCAGAGTCAAGCCACGACCCACAAGGACCAAGGGTGACCGCAAGAAGAAGAGCTCTAGCACCCTTCTGCCCCCACTGCCCCCACCCCCATCAGCCCCATTCCCCACTGAGGAAGTCCTGCGGCCACAACCCCCTCTGGAGTGCCCCAGGCTGGCCCCAGGTTCCACTTCCACAGAGGAGGGCCCCCCGCTGATGCCCCTCAATGTGGTGCCTCCCGGGGCGCCAGGAGAGGAGCAGGAGGTGAGGTCTCGCTCCATCATCCCCATGCTGTATGTTTTACCTCGTGCCACTGTTACTGCCACTCCCGAGGGGGACAGGGAACAAATGTCCTCCGCACAGGCCGCGCCCATGGAGCTGGCTACATCTGAGCAGGAGGCCAAAGCCCACACCAGTGAGGGACAGGTAGGTGACAAACGACCCATTGGGCTCATCTACCGCCTGTGTGGCCTCTGGAAGCCAGGGCAGCACCGGTGTTCCTTACTCTGGGTGATCGATCCAGGCCCTCATGTGGCACATGTGTGCTTTAGGTCCCATCTCCCTTCTCCAAGTTGAAGGTGGAGATCAAGAAGAGTCGACGCCACCCTTTGGGCCGACCGCCCACCCGGTCCCCGCTGTCTGTGGTCAAGCAGGAGGCCTCAAGTGACGAGGGTGAGCAGGGGCCCTCCCCACCAGTCCCACTCAGCTGAGCTACTCTGCACCCAGGCTGTCTGCTGTCTACCCGCCCTCTGCAGCTGGCCCTGGTCAGTTTTTGTCTGTCACTTTGGAGGCTGGTCATCTCCTGTGCCCTTGTCACCATCCTTAACATGTGTGGCTCAGCACACGGCACTGCCAACCTCCCTACCATGTCTGCAGGATCCCAGCAGGCCATGTTCCCTGCCAGGAGTCACCTCTGGCCCTTTGCTACCTATCCATGGCTCCTGCCCACCTCCTTTACCCACCCACTCATCTCATGCTTGACTGGGCTTTAAATGTCATGTGGCCTGTGAGGGGCCAGCCAGGCTGGAGCTCAAACCCCAGCCAACCACCTCCTATCCTAATCCAGAACCTTACACTGCCTGAGACTTCCTTTCCATCGGGTAGTTGCTATGGCTCTTGGAGGTTCTCTGCAGAAAGGTCCAGGGAGCCAGGGCTTGGGAGGTAGGGTCTGTACTGGGCATGTCCAGGACCTGCACTGGGTTGGGGCTTTGAAGATGAGCTTGGATTTGAAGATGGGTTTGGGATTCTGGGGCGTGGAGCTGAGAGTGAGAACACAGTGTGGCTGGTGTGTTCCCAGCTGCCCTTTAAGGGTGTGTCAGGGAGCCTGCCATCCTCTCAGACACTGGAGGGCACCCACTGGCCTGGACAGCCATGATTGGGTGACGGCACCAGAGCTCCATGGAGGCCTCACGCCCCTTCCTTCCTACTTGTCTCTTTCAGAAGCGCTCCCCTTTTCTGGGGAGGAGGACATGAATGACCCCGAGGCCCTGAGGTCTCTTCTGTCCCTGCAGTGGAAGAACAAGGCATCCAGCTTCCAGGCCGAGAGGAAGTTCAATGCTGCAGCTGCCCTCACTGAGCCCTACTGCGCCATCTGCACCCTCTTCTACCCCTATAGCCAGGTGAGCCACCACCCCAGCTGCATTTCCCACTCTTCACCAGATTCTCCAGCTCACCCCTTCTCTTCAGTTCTGAGTCATACCCTGTCCAAGCACAGACCTGGCACCCACTCTGCCCTGGTGCAGCCTTGCCAGCCCAGGGAGCCACCTGGCCCTGTGGCTGTGCCCAGCCAGGGTCTGGAAGTTACATGGGGTGGGCACCAGCCAAAGCACGTGCCTTGCCACTCTATTGCATTAGTGCTGTGAGATATGACTTCTAGACTGCCATCCCGGCAACTCTGTTCTTGGCACTCTGGGGCACATGCCAGGCACCTGGTTCTAACAGCCATCTCTCACATCAGCTGGTCCTGCCCCCTGGGGTGATCACAGCATGTATGTCAGGATGATCCCTGAGCAGGGCTGCTTTGAGGAAGGAAGGGGATGAGTGTAGGAGCCTCGCTGGCACCCACTGACAGTCACTCCCCTGCAGTCTGTGCAGCCAGAGCGGGAAACAGCCATAGCCACTCTTGGGGAAGGGTCTGCCCCACCGCCCTCCAAAAGTGGCCAGAGGACACGGCCACTGATCCCCGAGATGTGCTTCACTTCGAGTGGGGAGAACACAGAGCCACTGCCTGCCAACTCCTGCGTGGGTGATGATGGAACCAGCCCACTCATTGCCTGCGCCACGTGCTGCCTGCAGGTCCATGCGAGTAAGTACGCCTGGGCCAGGGGGCAGTTCTGTGCCAGTGAGTACACCTTGGGAGGTCAGGTTTCTCCTGCTTTCTGTCTGGGTGGATGTTTGAGTCACACATTGTAGGTTTGGAGTGGGGACTGGCTGGCTTTTTTACCATGGAGCAAGGTCCAGGGACCCCAGAGCCACGGATGCGCCTGGGTGACCTCATGCCAGCCCAGCCAGGGGATCTGCAGACAAAGCTATCCCAGGTGCTCATTCTGGTTGGCCCTGGGGAGTAAGTTGCTCCTTCACAGGTGCTTGCTGCCCTGCCCCTTCCTTCCACGCTGAGAGCTCACTCCACATCTCTCGGGAAACCTTCCTTTTAGTGCCCCCCTGCCATGGCCATGGGGACAGATTGCAGCTGGGCATCACCTGGCCAGCCTATGGACAGTCTGTTTGTGTTTCTACTCAGGGCAAGATGGCAGGAAACAGGTACTGGCAGAGGCTATGATGGGGCAAGAATCCCCAGGGTTTGGTGGCCTAGCTTGTCTCCACAGGCCACACCCTCTTTCAGAGGCATCTGCAGAGTAGCAGTTCCCCCTTCATCTCAGTGTGAGGAGCCTAGATGAGGTGGAGCTATAGGAGCAGGAGGTCCCTTTCTGTTTCTTGTATGTGGCTGGGGTAAGCAATGTGATCTCTCTGCCCATGGGCTCCAGGGCTGGATGGTCCCAAGTACCAGGCCTGTTGTGGCCAAGAACATGCCTATGAGATGGGTGTCAGCCCACTGTGAGCCCCTTCCCTTGCTGGGCAGTGACTGGTGGCCATTCCCATGGCACAGCTCATCTTCTCCAGCCTGGCACATGCCCAAGGGAGCCACCCTCTCTGGCTCTAGAGACAAAGGTAGCCCTGTGTCCAGATAAAAAGTTCTGTGAAGCCCACTTCACATTGTTGCTGCCTTCTGGTAGAGCAACAGAGCTTTTCTAGACTTGAGGATGGGTGCCCTGGGGTTCAGGGTAGTGTGGCACATAGCACACTGGGATCCCAGCCCTGTGCAGCAGCCAATACAAGCTTGGAAGACTTGAAGCCAGTGCTTGAGAGCCAAGGCCCTGCACTGCACTGCACTGCACAGCTCTGTGGTGACAGATACCAGTCCCTGGTCTCAGTGCCCCACTATCTTCCAGGTTGCTATGGCGTCCGCCCTGAGCTGGCCAAGGAGGGCTGGACATGCTCCCGCTGTGCGACCCATGCCTGGACTGCGGTAATCACCTGTAGCTGATGGTCACAAAGCCCAGAGTGGACCCTCAGTCCACCTGGTGGGGTCCATTATGGGCCAGTGGCCTCTGTTTTCCCCATACACTCCCAGGGTGGGGTCTGACACCCTCACTTGTTTGGGGGTGGTCCTGGAGCGACTGTGGTGTGTAATGGTCTGCCCATACCCTTCCTGGATCTGTTTGTCCCCAGGAATGCTGCCTGTGTAACCTCCGTGGGGGAGCACTACAGATGACCACTGAGAGGAGGTACATGCCCTTCCCACCCTGGGAGATGCTGGGAAAAGTCACCCTCCTATTTCCTGTGCACATGCCCAGGGAGACAGGGTGGCCAGGGTGAGGGGAGCAGTGTCCACCTTCTCTTGACTGTCCTCACCCTATCGCGCTCTCACAGGTGGATCCATGTGATCTGTGCCATTGCGGTCCCTGAGGTGCGGTTCCTGAATGTGACTGAGCGCAGCCCCGTGGACATCAGTGGCATTCCTGAGCAACGGTGGAGACTAGTAGGTTCATGGGGCTGCTGGGAGTGTAGAGCTGAAACCAGCAAGGCTCTGGCCCAGCTGTACCTTAAACTATGTCAGCCCAGGTACACAGGTTGTCCAGGCCTTGCCCTTCCTCCGAGCCTACATCTCTGCAGCAAGGGGTGGAGACACAAAGTATGCCAGTTTCCACAGCCATGGTATACAAGAGGCAAGGTTGACAAGTCCCCCAGACTTAGCCCCTGGTCCCCTGTCCCCAGATCACAGGGTTCTTGGACTTTAAACAGAGCCCCACACACGTGTAGCCCCATGCTTTGTTCCCATGTGACTGGTCTCTGGCTCTTGCTGCTTTCTACAATGCAAGAGCCACCCTATGAGCTGCTATCACCAGCTGCAGCCATGTCATTGCTGGTCTCACTTGTCCCTCTTGTGTGGTGGGAACCTGTCCCGGCATGGTGATTGTGTTCCTGTGATGGGCTTTGTCCCTCGGGATAACAGCGCTGAGCCTCTTCCCTTCATCTGCACTTCCCAGTACCACAGAACTCATTTCCTTTTGATGGCAAGTTTACTCCGCTGTGTGGCCACACTGTGTTCCCTGCTCCTGCCCTTAGGAACAGCACTTTGACATGTACATATATAGCTAACCCAGACTGGAATTCTGTCCAGTTGTACACAGCAGTCAATCCTGTGCTCTCTCTGGTTTGTGCCCCACTACAGTGTCCCCTGGGCAATGTTCCCTCCCCCATGCCACTGAGTTGTTGTACCTTGTGACAGATATTCTCAACTTAGCTTGCTAGGTCTGATGTGTTTCCCTGGTGTGTTTGACAGGGTGTCTGGGGAGGAACACCACTTTGCATCTTTGCCTGTCTTGGTTGGCTCACTTGGCACTTCTGTTGAATGAAGGGCGCGCTGTCTTTATAAATTCTGCCTCTTCTGCTCTAGCTGTGCTGCTCCTGGAACAGCCTGAGCAACAGGGCAGGAGGGGAGAGTCAGTCTGGCCGCCAGCCAGGTTGGTGACTCGGGGCAGGCTCCTCCGCCTCTGTGGCCATCTTGGTGTGCTCACAGGCCTGCCTGGGGTGTGGCCACAGTGGATTTGCTCTGCAGCTGCATTGGGGCCTCTGCCATGTCTGATTGCAGGCAAGGATTTGGGGTCTATCTGGGATAGCTGCCCAGGGCCTGGGTTTCAGTCCTGGATACTGTCTAGGACCTCCCTCATCTGGGGAGATGACATGGCTGATTGACACACGTCCTTACACCCGGCACCCTACTGTGTGGAACCACCAAGACCTTGGGACCATGCCCCTATTGCACTATGGAGAGAGAGGACACTGTCTCTGTGGGCAGAGGGGAAGAGGGCATGCTGGCCACGCTCCAGCCTATACACTGGCACCGTGCCCTTAGCCAGGGGTACAGGCTGTGTCCAGATATTTGTTTGGCGCTGCTTGTTTCCTGAGGCTGACTGACCCCTTAGCTGATGGGAAGCCTGGGGGGTAGGTGGACTGACCCCCAACACAGAGTATGAGTTCCACGGGCACTCGGAACCTTTGAAGCCAGATGTCTGGGACTGCATGTAGTGAGTCCATAAGGATCCTATTTGGAGGTGGTGGCCTCCAGCCTCCAGGGCCCAACTGCCCCTCTACAGCTGTGACTGAGGCTGCAGGCAGCAGATGGCTGTGTTGTTCAGGGGGAGCAACAACACGTGCCATAAATCCTTCCTCCCGTGCTTCATGGATCCACTGACCTTTCCAACCCAGGGCCTCTTCACTGAGTGCAGTGCATGTGCTTGTAGAATTAAAACTCCTTTTACACTATGCAAGTGCACTGCTCAGTGGAGCCTCAGGAGGAAGGAAGCCGCCTTTTAACCCGTTCCCACCCAGCGCCACACTCCTATCTCCACCCCTACCACAGGCTCTGGGCTGCATATGTCAGGTCCTGGCTCTGTGGCCTCTGCCCCTGCCCATGGCTAGACCGGTGGATGAGACTCTTCAGACCTAGGCCGTAAGGACAGGGCAGGCACTTGATGCAGCCTCACCTGCCCAGTGGCCACAGCGAGTACTGAGCTTCCCCTAGTTGGGATCGGCCTCCTTGGGTTTCTCTGAGCCCAGCTATGCCCACATGAGATCAGGCACCCTTCCATGGGAGCCTGGCTGTACCTGCTCCTGTGTCTCGGGTGCCACCCAGCTCTGAGGATGAAGGCTACCTCTGCTGGGGCGTATGGGCCATGTCCTATTGACAGTCTAATAATGAGCATGGCAGCCCCATTGATCGCCTGCCCTGGCCTGTAACCACGGTTGACAGATGAAAGTGCCTAGTGAGTGCCAGTGGCAACTGTGGTGGCCATGCTTCCTGTGGTGTTGGGGCTCCTCACTTCACTGGGGAGGCCCAGGAGACTTTTGTTAAAGACTCAGCTCAAAGTGTGTATGTTCACATGTATGCAGATGCATGCGCCCGTGTGCATGTGTGGAGGCCAGAGAATGTGCTCTTCCACTTCTCCGAGCCACAGTCTCACTGAAGCTGGAGCCCCCAGCTTAGCTGCAGAGATGTCCCGCCTGCCTGGCGGTGCTGGGGGATGGTGTGTGCACCTTTGAATGTGGTGCTGGGATCAGACTGAGGCCCTCACACTTGCACAGCCCTCTTCCCAGCCCCAGGTCAAGGTTCTAGTCTCCCTCCCTCCCTCTCTGTCTGTATGTGTGTGTATGAGTCTGTGTGCACATGTGGGTAGTGCCCATGCACTCACCTGTGGTGGTGGTCTGTCCTCCCTATCTCTGTTCTGCCCATTAAAATTTTTTTTTAAATATTTTATTATTTATTTATTTATTTATTTGAGAGAGAGAGATACAGAAATAGGCAGGGAGGGAGGGAGAGAGAGAGAGAGAGAGGGTGCACCAGGGCCTCCAGCCACTGCAAACGAACTCCAGATGCATGCACCCCCTTGTGCATCTGGCTTACGTGGGTCCTGGAGAAGCGAGCCTCGAACTGGGGTCATTAGGCTTCATAGGCAGGCATTTAACCGCTAAGCCATCTCTCCAGCCCATAAAAATAAAAAAAAAAAAATTGTTTTTTTTTTTTTGATTTTTCAAAGTAGGGTCTCACTTTAGCTCAGGCTGACCTGGAATTCACTCTGTAGTCTCAGGCTGGCCTGCAACTCACAGTGGTCCTCCTACCTCTGCCTTTGCATTCTGGGATTAAAGGTGTGCGCCACTATGCCCGGCTTAAACCCATTCTCATTTGAACTGGCATCTTGCCTTCCTTTCATGAGCTCTCAGAATTCTCAGGTCTCTTCTCACCTACTGCCCTGTGGTTACAGACATGCATAGCCATGCTCAGCTATTTATGTGGGTCCTGGGGACCAAACTCCAGCGGCCTCCCCAGGCCCTCATGCTTGTACAGGAAGTGCTTATAAACACCGAGCCATCTCTGCAGCCCTTACAGTTCAATGGTTCATAGATTCACAGACGTCCAACCAGCACCCTGAAATTGTCTCCTTGAGTCCCATGTCCCCTCCTTGTCCCTTCACCTGTGAATCCACTTCTTGTCTCTGATTGGCCCATTCTACACATTTCCTCTCAGATACCATGTGGCTGTGTATCTGGCTGTCACTTGGTAGTGTTCTGGGCTAAGAAACACCATGTGGGGTCCTTCCTACCAAGCCATGCACAGGCACAGAGCCAGCCAGCTCTGGAAGGAAAGGTCCTGGGGGCCATGTGCACTCAGCCCAGTGACCCCCTCCCAGGCAAGGCTGTTCCAAGGATGCTACTGGGACAAGCAGGGGAGGGACCCATCCTCTGAGGAGACAGTCCAAGTCCACCAAGGCGCTCAGGTGGCCATTCCTACCTGCCTTTGTCTGCAGAAGTGTGTGTACTGCCGGAAACGGATGAAGAAGGTATCAGGAGCCTGCATCCAGTGCTCCTATGAGCATTGCTCCACGTCCTTCCACGTGACCTGTGCGCATGCAGCCGGAGTCCTTATGGAGCCAGATGACTGGCCCTACGTGGTGTCCATCACCTGTCTCAGACACAAGTCAGGAGCCCCAGCAGTGAGTACACGCCCACCTGCTGTGCTGTGCTCCCATGTGCCATGCCCACACACCCACTGACACCCCGCCCTGCCCCACAGGTGCAGCTGCTGAGAGCCGTGTCCCTGGGCCAAGTGGTCATCACCAAGAACCGCAATGGGCTGTACTACCGCTGCCGCGTCATCGGTACCACTGCTCAGACCTTCTACGAGGTCAACTTTGACGACGGCTCCTACAGTGACAACCTATACCCTGAGAGCATCACCGTGAGCCATGGGGGCACAAAGGAGGGAAGGGCAGGGCTAGGGCAGGGTCCTGCAGCTAGAGGAAGGCACCACTGCTGCCTCTAGGCACTCTGACCAGCTTCACCTGACCAGGCCACAGGTCCCAAAGAAGGCTGCTCTGTTCTGCAGACAGGACAGCCGAGGCCATCCAGGTCACCCAGTGTTTCCTGGGGTTCCCTGGAAGCGGAGCCAGGCCATCCTCTTCACCCCTCCTCCTCCATCCGCAGAGTAGAGACTGTGTCCGGCTTGGGCCACCCCCTGAGGGTGAGTTTGTGGAGCTCCGGTGGACTGATGGCAACCTCTACAAGGCCAAGTTCATCTCCTCCATGACCAGTCACATCTACCAGGTAAGCCAGGGACAGTAGGCCTTGATGGGGCATCCAGGTCTGGGAGGGGTGGCGCCTGTGCTCAGGGGCTACTGTGTCAGAGCCCTGCTACTGCCACCACACTGCACCCTGTGAACATGCTTCTCATCAAGAGCAAAGTCCCCAGCTTCTGCCAGCCATAGGTGCCTGCTGCCCGTTGGGGATGACACCTTCCCTGTGGCCCTCAGTTCAGAGGGCATAATATCACTGGTTTTGTGCCACACCCTCATCTGCTCATTCCCTTGGTCAGTAGGTGACAGCAAAGACTCCCCAGCATACTGGCAAGCCACGACCAGCCGCAGACATGGGAGTGTGGCTCAGAGGTGACCAGTGGTTAAGACCATGGCAGTACTCACAGGTGGCTTTGCATCCAGTGACTGAACTAACACTGCAGTGGCCTGTGTGCCTGTCTTCTGAGGCCTTCTCAGCCTCATCCCGCCCCACACTGTGCCTCACTGCCCTTTCCTGTGTCCCATGCCAGCCGGACTCCCAAGCCTAGGGACAGGCCAACCATTGTGGGCCCTATAGGAGCTTTCTGACATTCAAGGACTCAGGACACCCTGGGTCTCTCTGGCAGTTACCCTTGCCTCTGCCAGGCCTTCAGCAGAGTCCTGCCCCCACACTGAGACCAGGGGTGATCAAGGGTGGTATGGGGCCAATGAAGTGAGGTGAGCTAGAAGTGGGAGGCACCCCCTTTGAGCCCCTTGATGGCTCATCTCTACACTTGATGGCATCAGTCAAAGCCAGGCATGGAGGTGCATAGCCATCACCCAGTCCTCAGGAGGCCCAAGGCTAACCTGGGCTAAAAAGTGAGGCTCATGAAAAGACAAAACAACGCAGAAGCCCAGTGTGAGTAGGGGAGGAAGAGAAGGCTAGACCAGGCATTGGGCTGTAGGACAACTGTGACCTGCAGTCTTCCCCTCCACGTGCTAATAGGGTTAAGCTGGGGGTGTCACTGCAGGGGCCTTCCCACATGACCTGGCCACTTGCCCAGCCAGCAGTGCCCAGATGGCTCTGCCAAAGACCCTGGCCAGCAAGCACCTGTGGGGAGCCTCACTGCTCCCTGGGTCTTGTCATGTAGAGACCATCTAAGGCCCGGGACTTTCTTTGTGTGATTCCATCTTCAGACAGTTGGGGAGAATGGGGTTGGGCTTTGGAACCTTCACACACAGCTAGCTACTTGCTGCTTTGCCTACAGCAAGGACACTAGACACGGTTATAGCACCATCCCCTGGGCTTTTCCTGCCCAGTCAGAGCATGGGTCACGGGGCCCTGCTGTGCCAGTGGGTGGGAAGCCTGTCCCTCAGAGTGGGAGCCCTGGGTTTACCCCAAGCACCAGTCACCACCGGTGTCAACAAGGCTGACCCAGAAAGAGCGGAGTCCACCTGGCTCCTGGGAGCTGCAGCCTGACAGCATGGCCCTGCCCCACACCACACTCATGTGCTCAGAACCACAAACGTCCAGGCGAGGTCGGCAGTACACCCTGCTCTCCCCCAGGCAGCAGGGCCACAAGGTGATGTGGGATCCAGAGTGCTGGGCTGAGGGGGACAGGACAACCTGTCCCTGTGGAGTTGGCAAAACGATGTGCATGTGGATGATAAAGGGTGGCCTACTGTAGGGTTCAGAAAACACATCGCACCACTGTGCTTGTGAGATGGCAGAGAATGCTGCCTGTGAGGTGTGTACGGGGCTGTACCTCGCACAGTCCTGCAGACACCCTGTGTCCCATGGCCAAAGAGGAAGCCTGGAGCTACCTGGGTCCCCAGCATGTGGCTGAACACAGGGAAGTGTGGGACATCTCCCCACCATGCCCTTGCTTCATCAGGAGCCAGTGGACAGATGGGCACATGACTTCCCTCGGCTTCTAAATGACCTCCCCCACATTGTGAGCTGGTAACCTGCGGAGACCAGGGTGTTCCCCTTTCTGAGTATGGGCCACTGCTCGGCTGGGATTTGTCCACACCCACACCTGGCTCAGCCCTCCTCTAGCGAGTCTGGTGGAGGAGGGCATACACGGCTAGTGCTCTGAGCTGGAGGGAAAGTCCTTGAACTGTCCTCAAGGGTCCTGGAGTCCCATCTTTGCTCTCTTGTCCAAGGTTCTCAGCCACAGCTGTTCTTCACGCAGCAGGTGTTGGTTGCCTGGGTTCAGCAGGTGACCGCTAAGCCAGCTCACACTGCCCACCATGGCCAGGCCACTTGAGCCCTTTCTAGCCTGGTGGCCAAGCC
Source organism: Orientallactaga sibirica (assembly GCA_036365145.1). Classification (NCBI taxonomy): domain Eukaryota; kingdom Metazoa; phylum Chordata; class Mammalia; order Rodentia; family Dipodidae; genus Orientallactaga; species Orientallactaga sibirica. The sequence goes on from JAEOAD010000049.1 coordinate 16,025,332, forward strand.
CTGAGTACTGCCTCTTCTGCAGGTGGAATTTGAGGATGGGTCGCAGCTGACAGTAAGGCGAGGGGACATCTTCACCCTGGAGGAGGAGCTTCCCAAGAGGGTGCGCTCCCGACTGGTGAGTGAGTTCCCACCAGAATGCACACTTGAGTGGGTGCTGCCCTCCTCAATTGTGGGCTCACCTCCAAGCTGGCTGAGGGTTGGTCCCCTGGTCTGTCCCTAATTGCTCTGCCTATGGCTGGAGAAATCACTCTGGAGTGTGTCAGCAGGAACCTGGAGCTCCAGGGGCAGGGACAGCCTGGGACTACCCTTCTGAGCACGGATTGGGGGTGGAGTGTCTGCCACCGTGGAGATGCCCTAGTGTGTGTCATCCACAAGGGGCCTTGGCGAGGGACAATGGCCTGATATGCTCCCTATCCTGCAGTCTCTCAGCACTGGTGCACTGCAGGAGCCCAGCTTCTCTGGAGAGGAGGTCAAGGCTGCCAAGCGCCCACGGGTGGCCACCACACTGGCCACCACTGCCACCACCACCACCACTGAGGACTCGGGGCGCAGCCCACACTATCTGGCTTTCATGGAGAGCCTCTTGCAGGCACAGGGCCGGCCCGGGGCACCCTTCTAGAATGGTGAGCACAGCTTGCTGTGAGCACCAGCCCTGACACTGCGGGACCCTCAAGGGTGACAAGCCGAGCAGGACTCCATGTGGCTGGACTCAGGGAGCAGCCCCCCTTGGATCCTGCCATCAGCTCTGTTCTATAAAAGGTGCTACATGGTGCCCGCATGGCAGCCTTCGCCAGGGTCTGTCCCCCAGAGCCTCCTGTCAACAGACAAGAGGACAAGGACACCCCAGCGGAACCCAACTTGTTTCCTAGATGTGGCTTTGCAACCAACAAAGCAGAACGAGTCCTGAGATAAAAGCTTCGTTTCTGTTTGTTGTTCAAATGTCATTTGTCTACTGAGCCGGCAGGGAAGATGCGGGGAGCCGCAGGAGGCGTCACGACAACGGAGGACCAGGATGTGGTGGTGATGCCGTGATGCTCACTCCTGCAGACAAGCTCATGCCTCCAGCTCTGCCCTGTCCTGCCTGCACACCTTCCAGGAGGTTGGTGGGCTCCTGGGTGGTCACCATCCCCCTTCCTGCAGAGTGACCCTCACTGCACCTTTATCGCTTTTTAAGGGTCCTTCTGCAGCTGGGGTGACAGGCAACCCAGGGGCTCCCTCAATGGCCTGGCCAAATGCTCTGGCTCCATTGTGGAGGACCCTGTGGATGAGACAGGCCTAAGGCCTGCTGTCTACACTCGGATGTGACCTGGTGTCCCCAGGTCCTACCGTGTGGCTGAGAGCAGAAGACAAGGCCAGCAATGTGGCCCTTGATCCATGTCACACCCCTCTGGGAGTCACCAACATTCTAGCATCCCTCACCCAGCCAGGACGGAGAGCAGTACCTGCATACAGACATGAAAAACTGATGGCCACAGGCCAGAGAACTGAGAGGGATGGGCCTTGGGCATGGGGACTGTGTAGAGACTTCCAGAAGCCCTGCTCTTGAGCAGCCCTGCCACCTGGCCATTGCTGTGTCCACGTGTAGTTTGAAAGTGCTATTTATATTGTCAAGAGTCAAAAGGTTCCACGTCTGGGCCTGGAGGGGAAGGTTGTGCCCGTTGTGGCAGGTTTCACCCCCTCAGTTCCAGGATGGCTTTGCAGGCGGGCCACAGAGCTACAGACAGGAATCACAATTCCCCACAGAGAAATCTGTGTCTTTGTGCAAAAGAAAACCACCACTCCCCACCCCAATTTTGTTCCCTGCCAAAGAAGCAGGTCGCTCCGCATTTTGCCTCATTCCCACCCCGCCCCCCACCTCCATTCAGGATGAATTAAATGCTGAGAAGCACTTGGAATTCCCACTCAAGCCATGGACGCGTCTTCATTTCTGGCCCCCTAGAGGTGGGTTCTGGTGGTCCCAAGACTTCCCTTCATGCCCCAGATGGCTCAGGCTCAGGCAGTGTGCGCTTTTTCCAAGAGCCTACCAGAACCCTTGCTGTCACTAGCCACCTTCCCCCAGGTGGATTGCACCCAGTTGTGCTAGTGTTGATGTCAGGGCCTTGGGAACCATGGGCACATCTGAGGGCTCAGGCCAAGCAAAGGTCCTGGGGCAGGACGGAGCCTGGGAGGTGGAGGGGCAGCAAGGAGACCTGTGGGAGTGAGGAAGGAGGCAGGGAGGGGACAGGCAGGGCCTGGTGGCTGGCTGCAGTAGGGTTTGGGCTTTGACCCCAGGGAGGTGAGGAGAGCCTTAGGTCTGTAGGTGGACTCGGGCTCACAGCACCCTCTGGTGGTTGTAGGAAGAAATGATGGCATGAGCTGTGAGCTCTCCACATGGGGCAGGGGCCTTGGTTTCAGAAGCCACTTTTTCTGAAGCAGGAAAACAGTTTGAGACGGTCCATTGCTGTGTGCTCAGTTTTTGGCTATAGGGAGGCAGCTCTCTCAGGCACCCTGAAAGATACTATTGGGAAAAGATGGGGGTCACATCCTTGTGCAGAGGGAATATCTAAGTCACGATGCTCTTAACCCTTTGGGGCAATGTAGCGGACACCCAGACTGTGGGCTCGCAATAGCTTTGAACCAAATCAAGCCCTAAGCTTTATTTGGTCAGTAAAATGTTATTGAGCCAGAGGGAGGGAAGTGGTAGGCACCCCTGGGGACAGGACCTTATTTTTCAGTCACAGGCTCTCACATTGAGCACCACATCTTCTGCAGGCAACCCATCCCAGAGAAAGAGACTTTGGCCAAGACCCTCCATCTGTCCATGCATCTGTCCTTTGGGCTGGGTACCCAGGGCACGTAAGCCTTGTCCCCTGAAAGGACAGTGAGTTTTGGCTCTTTGACCTCTGCAGTCCTGCCGCAGAAACCATTGTCACACTGCACTGAAAATCACATCTCCATCTCCCTCCCTCACCAAGGCTGCCACCTTACCCCCTGCACCTTACACCGTCCCTTCCAAATGCCCTCTATCCAGCTACCCCGGAACACCAGTCAGGTCACCTTTGGAGGGAGGACTGGGGAGCACTGTTCCCATGGTGACAGACAAATGCCCGCCCACCCCCAGCCCTGGCAGTTTAGGAGTGTGTGGAGGACCTTGCCACCACCAAAGCCATCCCCTCCCAAGCTCCCGTGGTTGTCTGTGGAAGCTCAAAGTTCCAAGTATGACCACTGTTGCAGTCAGGTTTGCATTGCTGACAGAAATCACCTAAGAGCAGCTTGTGGGAAAAAAAAAGGTTTATTTTGGCTTACAGGCTCGAGGGGGAAGCTCCATGATGGCAGGAAAAACGATGGCATGAGCAGAGAGTGGACATCACGCTCTGGTCAACATCAGGTGGACAACAGCAACAGGAGAGTTTGCCAAACACTGGCAAGGGGAAGCTGGCTATAATACCCATAAGCCCGCCCCCAACAATACCTGGCCTCCAGGAGGTGTTAATTCCCAAATTGCCATCAGCTGGGAACCTAGCATTCAGAAGTTTATATAAACCCAAGTTTATGGGGGACACCTGAATCAAACCACCACATTCTGCCCCTGGCCCCCATAAATGATAACCATACATGATGTAAAATACAATGCATTCGTCCAACTTTAAAAGCCCCCATTTTTTTTTTATCCTAATGATGGTCCAACAATCTCCATACTCCAAGGTCTTTTAGCCAAGCCATAATACCAAAAATAATCCCCAGAAAACCCATAATAGCACAGAATAAACATTCACACTGCAAAGGATGACATTGGGCAAAGCAAAGAAATATTCAACCAATAAAAGATTTAAAACAACCAGGGCAAACGTCAAACTCTGTAATTCCAATCCAACAACTACTCAGTGACAAATCTCCAAGTCCGATAATTCTGAGCAGCAACAAGTCTCTGGAGTTCCAATTCCGCCCCTCCAGCTAGGCTACTCACAGTCCTGGAAAACTTCATCCAGGGCCGGCAGCTCTCCTTGGCAGCCATCTCATAGTCCTGGCATCTCCGCTGGGTCTCCACTGCAACCCACGGTCCATCCTCATGGCTCCATGGGATCTCCATGCAGGCAATCCAGCAAACCTGCTTCACACTGCCCATGGCCATTTCCAAAACACAAGACCGCGTTGCAAACTCAATGACCCTCTCTTTCCTGCATTTCTTATACTCCACAATACCAGGTAGAGTGCCAATTTGTTAATCCAGGGGGGAATAAATCAGACTTTGAAGAACAGGACACTCCTTCAGCATTCAGGCCCCTTCAAAAGAGTCCACATTCTTCCTGTTGCCCCAGTGCAGGTCAGCTGGCCCAATCTCAAAGGTTGTAATCTCTCAACTGCAGCTGAACAGGTAGAGTTCACCCAAAGATTTCATTTTTTCTGTGCCATATCCCTCTGCTCACACCAGTTCATTTCTACGCAAAGCAACTCTGCACAACTTCTCAGGACACGGGCATAACAGCAAGCCTCTCACATAAACTGCTAGCCCAGTCCAAGTAAAGCTCTTTCTCACCCTCATAAGCCAAACCTCACAGTCCATAGTTCTCACTGCATTCAGGTCTTTCAGCTCTGAGCAGAACAGTCCATCAAGCTGTACTTACAGCACTGCAAGGCATTCAAATCCTTCCACATTCCTCTTGAAAACCAGCTCCAAAAGGCCAAAGCCACACAGTCAGGTGTCTAGCAGCAATCCCACTCCTCGGTCCCACTTTACTGTTGCAGTCAGGTTTGCATTGCTGACAGAAATCACCTGAATAAGAGCAGCTTGTGGGGGAAAAAAAGGTTTATTTTGGCTTACAGGCTCGAGGGGGAAGCTCCATGATGGCAGGAAAAACGATGGCATGAGCAGAGGGTGGACATCACTCTCTGGTCACCATCAGGTGGACAACAGCAACAGGAGAGTGTGCCAAACACTGGCAAGGGGAAGCTGGCTATAATACCCATAAGCCCGCCCCCAACAATACCCGGCCTCCAGGAGGTGTTAATTCCCAAATTGCCATCAGCTGGGAACCTAGCATTCAGAACACCCAAGTTTATGGGGGACACCTGAATCAAACCACCACAACCACCAAAAGCGGAATCTGGTCTGAGTCTATGTGACCCTGAGGTTCCCCAGCCACTTTTGTCTGAGTCTCTATGACCCTTGTGTTCATGTCCTGGGCCTCTGATAGACAGTGCCACAAAGAGGGATAGAATGGCACAGGAGTGTCCCCATATTATGGAGGTTAGAAGTCCAAGGTGAAGGCTGTTCCACAGAGGGGCCTTCATGTCTGTCTTGGCCTCTGGGGCTCCAGCATCTCTTGGCTTGTGAACACATGGCTCTAGCCCCTGACTATCTTCTCATGGCCGCTGCCTTGGCTTTTTTTTTTTTTTTCCCAAAAATTTTATTTGAGAGAGAAAGAAAGAGTATAGGCATGCCAGGGTCTCTAGCCACTGCAAGAAAACTCCAGATGCATGCACCACATTGTGCATCTGGCTTACGTGGATATTGGGGAATTGAACCTGGGTCCTTTGGCTTTGCCAGCAAGCACCTTAACTGCCAAGCCATCTCTCCAGACCTCCTCTCTTTCTTGTATCTTGTCTGAGTCTGATGGATGGATGCCTGTCACTGGGTGTCATAGGATAACCCTCTCCTTTTGGCCTCTATCCCCAAGACACTGTTCCCTGTCACAGCTGTAAACAGGTCTTAAGGGGGTCTACCAAGACACCAGTGTATCCCCACCACATCCCCCCTACCTGGTCTCATAAGGTCTCGTGATTGCCACACATGCAATGTAAGCCCCTAGGGGTGTAAGTCTATGGCTCTGTACCATAATGCAGTGCATATACCTGGTCCCTGTAGAGCTGCTGGGAGTCACCGAGAAGGATTTTTGTGATAGGCACAAAAACTAGGGACTTACACGAACCAGACCAGCACTCACTGCTGACCACAACCTCTGCCCCTCATCAGTGGGTTCTAGGCTGTCACTTTACCTCTGACCACGCCCCCAACCCTCACCGTGGGTTCTAGACTGTCCCTCTACAGCTGACCACGCCCCCAACCCTCACTGTGGGCCCTATGAAAAATCCATGTAGCTGGGAACACAAGGCCATGCCCAGTGTCACAGACCACTTTCAGTCACTGAATCAGGATAACTGGCTGCAGAGCATTAGGTAGTTGACTTATTACAAAGATGTTTTTCCAGCCAAATGCGTTTCATTTGGTTGAAGCTGCTTCCATTGCAGCTTACACTGTAGAAGATCTCAACAGTCAAGGAGGGTCCCAGCCGAGACTTTGTTTTTCTCTTTTCTTTCTTTTTGCATGTGGAGGCCAGAAGTTGACACTGGGTATCTTCCTCACTGCTGTTTACCTTTTTTTTTTTTCCTTTAATTTTCAAGGTAGGGTCTCGCTCTGGTCCAGGCTGACCTGGAATTCACTATGTAGTCTCAGGGTGGCCTCGAACTTGCAGCGATCCTCCTACCTCTGCCTCCGAGTGCTGGGATTAAAGGCGTGCGCCACCACGCCCAGCCCCACAGTACTCTTTGAGACAGGGTGTCTAACTGAATTTGAATCTTGCTGACTGGGCCAGACTGGCCAGCCTGCAAGCCCCAGATATCCTCCTGTCTCCACCTCACCAGCACTGGGATCACAGGCATGTGCTACCATTTCTGGCTTTTACATGGAAGCTAGAGATCCAAACCCGCTGAGCCATCTCCCCAGCCCTGAGATTCATCTTTTCTAATGTTTTCTTCTTTTTTGAGACAGGGTGACACTGGGTAGCCTGGGCTGGCCTGGAACTCTTAATCCTCCTGCCTCAATGTCCTGAGCTAGGATGACAGATGAGAGCCCCATGCCTGGCCAGCTCTAAACTTGGGCTGGAGAGATGGCTTAGTGGTTAAGTGCTTGCCTGTGAAGCCTAAGGAACCCATTTCAAGGATCGATTCCCCAGGACCCACATAAGCCATATGCACATGGCGGCGCATGTATCTGGAGTTCATTTGCAGTGGCTAGAGGTCCTGGCACGCCCATTCTCTCTCTCTCTCTCATCCATCTATCTATCTATCTATCTATCTATCTATCTATCTGTCTATCTCTAATAAGTAAATAATTTTTTTAATTAAAAAAAAACTGATTACTGTTCTGGTGTCAACGTAGCCACAGGGAGGTTTCCCATGCAGGACACTGGTGGCAAGCATGGCTGGAACACAGCATGGGGGTGGTGAGCAGAGCCCTCAGCAGGGACAGACGAGATCTTGAGTGTATCACAGAGGACAAGAGTGGAAGTCAGGAAGCTGGGCATGGTGGTGCACACCTTTAATCCCAGCACTTAGAAGGCAGAGGTAGAAGGATCGCCATGACTTGAAGGCCACCCTGAGACTACTTAGTGAATTCCAGGTCAGCCTGGGCTAGAGTGAAACCCTACCTCAAACAATTTTTTTTTTTTTTGGGTTTTGCGAGGTAGGGTCTCACTCTGGTCCAGGCTGACCTGGAATTAACTATGTAGTCTCAGGGTGGCCTCGAACTCTCGGCGATCCTCCTACCTCTGCCTCCCAAGTGCTGGGATTAAAGGCGTGCGCCACCATGCCCGGCCTCAAACAATTTTTTTTTTTTTTTTGGTTTTTCGAGGTAGGGTCTCACTCTAGCTCAGGCTGACCTGGAATTCACTATGTAGTCTCAGGGTGGCCTCAAACTCATGGCGATCCTCCTACCTCTGCCTCCCGAGTGCTGGGATTAAAGGCGTGCACCACCATGCCCGGCTCAAACAATTTTTAAAAGGGGCTAGAGGGATGGCTTAGTGGTTAAGGCATTTGCTTTGGGACCCAGGTTCGATTCCCCAGAACCCATGTTAGCCAGATGCACAAGGGGACACACATGTCTGGAGTTCATTTGCAGTGGCTGGAGGCCATGGTGCACCCATTCTCCCCCCCCAACACCCTCTTTCTCTGTCAAATAGATAAATAAAATTTATTTAAAAATTTATTTAAAAAAAAAAGTGGAAGTCAGGAGCCCCGGGCATCACAGTGATCAAACCAACCTGGCCTGGCACCTGTGGCAGGGCCAGAGGGTGACCCCAAATCACATTGGCTGGAGGAGTGCAGCGGACAGCCTCTGACAGGAGGAGCTACTCGGAGCAGCTGTCTGGTGACAGGTATGTAAGGCGTATTAATGAGGCCATTGTTAACCCTAATTAAAAGCTAATAACTACAAGTTAATTGCCTTTAAAAGACAAGCAAGCTGGGGCTGGGATTTATCTGTTTTCCTTTGCTGGTCTGGCCAGACTGATATTTGGGAAGTAATTAATTGAATCAAATCTTACAGAAAGCTAATAATGGCTCTGAGCCTCCCAGGCATGGAGTTAACAGGGCATCATGACCCTGCAGATCCCAGTGGGCCAGGTGTCCTCGGGAACCTGAGTCACGAGGCTCCAAGGCTGCTCCAGGGATAGGCAGGCCACAGGTCCTCCATCACTGAGCCTTGGCCCTCATCCCTGTCATCATCAAACATTTACCTGGCTGTATTCATTTTATGTATTTCCTTTTATTTTCCCTTTGGTTTTCGAGGTAGGATCTCCCTCTAGCTCAGGCTGACCTGGAATTCACTATGTGGTCTCAGGGTGGCCTCAAATTTCTGGTGATCCTCCTTCCTCTGCCTCCCGAGTGCTGGCATTAAAGGGTGTGGCAGACCACCATGCTCAGGAGGGATTTATGTGTTTCATGTATTTCTTTATTCCTCATGTGTGTGTTAAATCCCCCAATGACACACACACCTGTGGCAGGTTGCTGGCCTGAGGTGGCCCACATGGAACAGATGTCTCCACCCTGGATCTTGGGAGGGCTTTGACAAGTCCAGGCTGACAGGCATGCATGATCATGGCCAGCTGTCTAGGTGTATTGTAGTCAGCTTCATGCTGCTTAGATGAACCTCTAGACCAGACACAGTTCATGAGAGGAAGGGATTTATTTCAGCCTTATAGATCCAGGGGAACTTCTATCAATGGCAGAAGCTGGCTCTCTTTTACAGATCCACGCCGAGAGAGAAGAAACCATCACCAAAACAAACACAGACAGAGCTCAAGCACTCTGCATACCTTAGGCTGAAATTCAGATCTGCCCCCAATGACACCCCCCCCCCCAGCAGGAGTCAGCCTGCTAGGGGCAGAAGCTGCAAACTCAATTCTAATAACACCTAAGTCTTTGAGGGGACATAAATTCAGACTACCACAAGGTGACATGTAGATTAGAACTCCGGCCCTCAGGTTTGTGCAGGAAGAACCCTTAGCCACTGAATCATCTCTCCAGCCCGTGTGTGTGTGTGTGTGTGTGTGTGTGTGTGTGTTTGGTTATTCAAGGTAAGGTTTCACTGTAGTCCAGGCTGACCTGGAATTCACTGTGTATTCTCAAGGTGGCCTTGAACTCACAGCAATCCTCCTACCTCTGCCTCCAAGTACTGAGATTAAAGTCATGCACCACCATGCCCAGCATAATTTGTTTTTTTGAGGTAGGGTCTTGCTCTAGCCCAGGCTGACCTGGAATTCACTATGTAGTCTCAGGGTGGCCTCACTCATGGCACTCCTTCTACCTCAACCTCCCAAATCCTGGGACTAAAGGCATGCACCACTACACTGAGCTATTTACTTATTATTTATTTATTTATTTTGGTTTTGCAAGGTAGGGTCTCACTCCGGCCCAAGCTGACCTGGAATTCATTATGTAGTCTCAGGGTGGCCTTGAACTCATGGAGATCCACCTACCTCTGCCTCCCGATGGCTGGGATTAAAGACATGTGCCACCATAAATAGCTCAGACCCAGCTATTTATTTATTTATTTATTTATTTTATTTTATTTATTTTTTTTTTTTGGTTTTTCAAGGTAGGGTTTCACTCTGGTCCAGGCTGACCTGGAATTAACTATGTAGTCTCAGGGTGGCCTTGAACTCACGGCGATCCTCCTACCTCTGCCTCCCAAGTGCTGGGATTAAAGGCGTGCGCCACCACGCCCAGCTCCAGCTATTTATTTTTTAAAAAAATATGGGCTGGAGGGCTGGAGAGATGGCTTTAGCAGTTAAAGTGTTTGCCTGCAAAGCCAAAGGATCCTGGTTTGACTCTCCAGGGCCCATGTAAGCCAGATGCACAAGGTGGCACATGCATCTGGAGTTTGTTTGCAGTGGCCGGAGGACCTGGTGTGCCCATTCTCTCTTGTGCGCTCCTTCTCTCTCTCTCTCTCTCCCTCCTCTCCCTCTTTCTCTCTTTCAAATAAATAAATAAAATATATTTTTTAAAAATATGGGCTGGAGAGATGCTTAGCATAACCACTTGCCTGAGAAACCTAAGAACTCATATTCGACTTTCCAGATCCCATGTAAGCCAGACACACGAAGGTGAGGCAAGCACAAGGTCACATATGCCCACTAGGTGACACAAGAATCTGGAGTTTGACTGCAGGGGCTGAGGCCCTAGTGCACCAATTCTCTCTCACACAACACATGCACACTCTCAAAAAAAAAAAAAAAAAAAAACATTTTTCATGGCCTAGAGAGATGGCTTAGCAATTAAAGTGATTGCATGTGAAGTCTAAGGACCCAGGTTCACTTCCCCAGTACCCATGTAAAGCCAGATGTACAAGGTGACACATGCATCTGGAGTTCTTTGCAGTCTAGAGGCCTTGGTGTGTGCTCTCTCTCTCTCTCTCTCTCCCAAATAAAATGAAACTTGAAAAGCAATTTGAAAATTATTTTATTTACTTTGAAAGAGAGAGGCACTATCTCTGACTCTCTCTCTGTCTCAAAAAAAATTTTTTTAAGTAAAAAAAAAGGGCTGGAGAGATGGCTTAGCAGTTAAGGTGCCTGCCTGCCAAGCCTAAGAACACCTGTTTGATCAGGTCCCACATTTAGCCAGACACAAAAGCACAATGCCACGCTTGCCCACAAGGGGGTGCACGCATCTGGAGTTCATTCACAGCGTTTGCAAGGCTGCTGGCACACCCATTCTCTCTCTCTCTCTCTCTCTCTCTCTCTCTGCCTCTTCCTCTCTGCCTCTTTCTCTCTCAATAATAAAAAGTTAGACATGTCTGTGGGGGCGACCCTGGGAATTCCTGCCTGGCCCTCCCTTCAACTCGTGATGTGGATAATCTCTGCACTCAAGATGGTGTGTGGAAGAAAGGCAGGCCCTGGTTGCAAAGCCTTGGGATGACAACCACAGAGCTGTGATCCCTCTCCTGTGCTGTCCAAGCTGTTGAACAAGCAGGACTGACAGAACAATGGTAGAAGAGACGCATGCCACACTCTAAACTGCTGCCAGATGAAATGTTCTGACTTAGGTGTTTGCTAAGTTGTTGGGGGGGGGCGAGAGGGGTGTGTAGATGATTCTGAAGCTCCCATAAGTAACCCCTATCTACCTACCTCATCTTATCTGGGCTCTGTAACTAACCCAAATAATCTCATTGCTGTTTTGCAAAACTGGAAAAAAATAATTAACAAATGTTTAATCAAAAGAGAGAGAGAGAGAGAAACAATGGACTCACCAGGGCCTCTAGCTGCTGCAAATGAACTCCAGACGTAGAAAAATAAAATATTATATATATATATATATATACTCACATTGCAGATGCATGCACCACCTTGTGCATCTGGCTTTATGTGGGTGCTGGGGAATTGAACCTGGGTCCTTTGGCTTTGCAGGCAAGCACCTTAACCATTAAGCCATCTCTCCAGCCCAACATTTTTCCTTCATGAGAGAGAGGGAGTGAATGGGTGCACCAGGGCCTCCTGCTGCTGCAAACAAACCAGACGCTACTTTGTGCATCTGGCTTTACATGGGTGCTAAGGAATGGATCCCCGCAGGCTGTGCCCACAGGCTCCTAGGCCAAGGAAAACTGGCTGTGCATCCCGTTTGTTATCCTAGAAGATTCTCACAGGCTTACCTCGGTTTTCTTTTCTTCACTACACTATATGCAAATACAGGGGGAAGATGTGAAAACTGTCACTGAGCACATACAAACCTGCTGGTGTAACAACCGTCCATGCAGACCTCGCAGGTAGCGTTCCAAACCGTCTAGAAATGAGCCACCTCTGAGGGGTTGTGCCTTGCCAGTCCTGGTGAACACTGTGCCACTGTACAACAGGGACCCAGCGATGTCCGGGAACTGTCCCCTGCAGACGGGGGCGGGGGAGGGAGGCAGCTGCATGTCTTGGCAGGCATCAGGTAATCTTGCTAGTCCTGCTAGAGAAAGGCCACATTCATCAGCCCCTATCCTGGTTTGAGGTTCAGAGAGGGTGAGGTCCGTTCTCAAAGTCACACAGCATCTGCCCTACCTTATTGTCATCTTTGCTGATATCCAATCATTTGGTCACATTTCTAAATGTAAGAGATACTTACTGATTTCTGCAATGTCCTTGTCCCATTAACACTCCTGGGGACAAATAAAGTCTCTAGACTGGTCCACGAGTCAGAGCTGGAGAAGGCTGAGGAAAGTGGGGTTGGGCTCCCCAGGGCAAGCAGATGATGCACTTGGGCTTTGCAGGGTGAGCAGGAGTTCAACTGGGAATCCCCTGTTGACCCATAGCCTTCCATGGCTCCTGCACCCTGTCCCATGCTTAGGGAGATGAGCCCAGAGGATTCTGGTTTCTGATTGTTGCTCAGTTTCCTTTGTTCTTTAAGCTTTGTAGAGTCCCATCCTTTTGGCCTCTATCCCCAAGACACTGTTCCCTGTCACAGCTTCCAGGAAGGTGTAAACAGGTCTTAAGGAGGTCTACCAAGACACCAGTGTATCCCCACCACATCCCCCCTACCTGGTCTCATAAGGTCTCGTGATTGCCACACATGCAATGTAAGCCCCGAGGGGTGTAAGTCTATGGCTCTGTACCATAATGCAGTGCATATACCTGGTCCCTGCAGAGCTGCTGGGAGTCACCGAGAAGGATTTTTGTGATAGACACAAAAACTAGGGACTTACACGAACCAGACCAGCACTCACTGCTGACCACGACCTCTGCCCCTCATCAGTGGGTTCTAGGCTGTCACTTTACCTCTGACCACGCCCCCAACCCTCACCGTAGGTTCTAGACTGTCCCTCTACAGCTGACCACGCCCCCAGCCCTCACTGTGGGTCCTATGAAAAATCCATGTAGCTGGGAACACAAGGCCATGCCCAGTGTCACAGACCACTTTCAGTCACTGAATCAGGATAACTGGCTGCAGAGCATTAGGTAGTTGACTTATTACAAAGATGTTTTTCCAGCCAAATGCGTTTCATTTGGTTGAAGCTGCTTCCATTGCAGCTTACACTGTAGAAGATCTCAACAGTCAAGGAGGGTCCCAGCCGAGACTTTTTACCTTTTTTTTTTTCAAGGTAGGGTCTCACTCTGGTCCAGGCTGACCTGGAATTCACTATGTAGTCTCAGGGTGGCCTCGAACTTGCAGCGATCCTCCTACCTCTGCCTCCGAGTGCTGGGATTAAAGGCGTGCGCCACCACGCCCAGCCCCACAGTACTCTTTGAGACAGGGTGTCTAACTGAATTTGAATCTTGCTGACTGGGCCAGACTGGCCAGCCTGCAAGCCCCAGATATCCTCCTGTCTCCACCTCACCAGCACTGGGATCACAGGCATGTGCTACCATTTCTGGCTTTTACATGGAAGCTAGAGATCCAAACTCGCTGAGCCATCTCCCCAGCCCTGAGATTCATCTTTTCTAATGTTTTCTTCTTTTTTGAGACAGGGTGACACTGGGTAGCCTGGGCTGGCCTGGAACTCTTAATCCTCCTGCCTCAATGTCCTGAGCTAGGATGACAGATGAGAGCCCCATGCCTGGCCAGCTCTAAACTTGGGCTGGAGAGATGGCTTAGTGGTTAAGTGCTTGCCTGTGAAGCCTAAGGAACCCATTTCAAGGATCGATTCCCCAGGACCCACATAAGCCATATGCACATGGTGGCACATGTGTCTGGAGTTCATTTGCAGTGGCTAAAGGTCCTGGCACGCCCATTCTCTCTCTCTCTCTCATCCATCTATCTATCTATCTATCTATCTATCTATCTATCTATCTATCTATCTCTAATAAGTAAATAATTTTTTTAATTAAAAAAAACTGATTACTGTTCTGGTGTCAATGTAGCCACAGGGAGGCTTCCCATGCAGGACACTGGTGGCAAGCATGGCTGGAACACAGCATGGGGGTGGTGAGCAGAGCCCCCAGCAGGGACAGACGAGATCTTGAGTGTATCACAGAGGACAAGAGTGGAAGTCAGGAAGCTGGGCATGGTGGTGCACACCTTTAATCCCAGCATTTAGAAGGCAGAGGTAGAAGGATCGCCATGACTTGAAGGCCACCCTGAGCCTACTTAGTGAGTTCCAGGTCAGCCTGGGCTAGAGTGAAACCCTACCTCAAACAATTTTTTTTTTTTTTTTTTTGGTTTTGCGAGGTAGGGTCTCACTCTGGTCCAGGCTGACCTGGAATTAACTATGTAGTCTCAGGGTGGCCTCGAACTCTCGGCGATCCTCCTACCTCTGCCTCCCAAGTGCTGGGATTAAAGGCGAGCACCACCACGCCCGGCCTCAAACAATTTTTTTTTTTTTTTTTTTTGGTTTTTCGAGGTAGGGTCTCACTCTAGCTCAGGCTGACCTGGAATTCACTATGTAGTCTCAGGGTGGCCTCAAACTCATGGCGATCCTCCTACCTCTGCCTCCCGAGTGCTGGGATTAAAGGCGTGCACCACCATGCCCGGCTCAAACATTTTTTAAAAGGGGCTAGAGGGATGGCTTAGTGGTTAAGGCATTTGCTTTGGGACCCAGGTTCGATTCCCCAGGACCCATGTTAGCCAGATGCACAAGGGGACACACATGTCTGGAGTTCATTTGCAGTGGCTGGAGGCCCTGGTGCACCCATTCTCCCCCCCCCCAACACCCTCTTTCTCTGTCAAATAGATAAATAAAATTTATTAAAAAAAAAAAGTGGAAGTCAGGAGCCCCGGGCATCACAGTGATCAAACCAACCTGGCCTGGCACCTGTGGCAGGGCCAGAGGGTGACCCCAAATCACATTGGCTGGAGGAGTGCAGCGGACAGCCTCTGACAGGAGGAGCTACTCGGAGCAGCTGTCTGGTGACAGGTATGTAAGGCGTATTAATGAGGCCATTGTTAACCCTAATTAAAAGCTAATAACTACAAGTTAATTGCCTTTAAAAGACAAGCAAGCTGGGGCTGGGATTTATCTGTTTTCCTTTGCTGGTCTGGCCAGACTGATATTTGGGAAGTAATTAATTGAATCAAATCTTACAGAAAGCTAATAATGGCTCTGAGCCTCCCAGGCATGGAGTTAACAGGGCATCATGACCCTGCAGATCCCAGTGGGCCAGGTGTCCTCGGGAACCTGAGTCACGAGGCTCCAAGGCTGCTCCAGGGATAGGCAGGCCACAGGTCCTCCATCACTGAGCCTTGGCCCTCATCCCTGTCATCATCAAACATTTACCTGGCTGTATTCATTTTATGTATTTCCTTTTATTTTCCCTTTGGTTTTTCGAGGTAGGATCTCCCTCTAGCTCAGGCTGACCTGGAATTCACTATGTGGTCTCAGGGTGGCCTCAAATTCACGGTGATCCTCCTTCCTCTGCCTCCCGAGTGCTGGCATTAAAGGTGTGCACCACCATGCTTTTATGTGTTTCATGTATTTCTTTATTCCTTATGTGTGTGGAATGCCCCCCAACACACACCTGTGGCAGGTTGCTGGCCTGAGGTGGCCCGCATGGAACAGATGTCTGTTGGGGTCCCCCCCCAAGGCCAGCTCAGGAGGGATGATAGGGTCTCTGCCGAATTGGGGTGAGCAGCGCGGAGTCATGACACAGACTCCGGGAGTTGGGTGAAAGTGGAGCGAGAATCCACAAACTCTTTTATTCAGGAAGTGCTCATGGGTCTTAAGGGGCTGTTAATCCTTGTATGGGGCGGTCCCCTTTTGGTGACCAATGACAGCTTGTCTCTGGACAGGACGTCTCGTAGTAGGCTCGCGAGCATGGGGCTGTAACTGTTGTCACATCGAGCCTGCGCAAAACGCCATTTTTACAGAAGCCACTTCCTATTGTCTTCTGCCATGCGGTCTGGCTAGGACCAGGCCTGTATTGTGCCATACAGATGTCTCCACCTTGGATCTTGGGAGGGCTCTGACAAGTCCAGGCTGACAGGCATGCATGATCATGGCCAGCTGTCTAGGTGTATTGTAGTCAGCTTCATGCTGCTTAGATGAACCTCTAGACCAGACACAGTTCATGAGAGGAAGGGATTTATTTCAGGCTTATAGATCCAGGGGAACTTCTATCAATGGCAGAAGCTGGCTCTCTTTTACAGATCCACGCCGAGAGAGAAGAAACCATCACCAAAACAAGCACACTCACTCCAAGCACCCCAGACAGAGCTCAAGCACTCTGCATACCTTAGGCTGAAATTCAGATCTGCCCCCAATGACACCCCCCCGCAGCAGGAGTCAGCCTGCTAGGGGCAGAAGCTGCAAACGCAATTCTAATAACACCTAAGTCTTTGAGGGGACATAAATTCAGACTACCACAAGGTGACATGTAGATTAGAACTCCGGCTCTCAGGTTTGTGCAGGAAGAACCCTTAGCCACTGAATCATCTCTCCAGCCTCTGTGTGTGTGTGTGTGTGTGTGTGTGTGTGTGTGTGTTTGGTTATTCAAGGTAAGGTTTCACTGTAGTCCAGGCTGACCTGGAATTCACTGTGTATTCTCAAGGTGGCCTTGAACTCACAGCAATCCTCCTACCTCTGCCTCCAAGTACTGAGATTAAAGGCATGCACCACCATGCCCAGCATAATTTGTTTTTTTGAGGTAGGGTCTTGCTTTAGCCCAGGCTGACCTGGAATTCACTATGTAGTCTCAGGGTGGCCTCACTCATGGCAATCCTTCTACCTCAACCTCCCAAGTCCTGGGACTAAAGGCATGCACCACTACACTGAGCTATTTACTTATTATTTATTTATTTATTTATTTTGGTTTTGCAAGGTAGGGTCTCACTCTGGCCCAAGCTGACCTGGAATTCATTATGTAGTCTCAGGGTGGCCTTGAACTCATGGAGATCCACCTACCTCTGCCTCCCGATGGCTGGGATTAAAGACATGTGCCACCATAAATAGCTCAGACCCAGCTATTTATTTATTTATTTATTTATTTATTTTATTTATTTATTTTTTTTTGGTTTTTCAAGGTAGGGTTTCACTCTGGTCCAGGCTGACCTGGAATTAACTATGTAGTCTCAGGGTGGCCTTGAACTCACGGCGATCCTCCTACCTCTGCCTCCCAAGTGCTGGGATTAAAGGCGTGCGCCACCACGCCCAGCTCCAGCTATTTATTTTTAAAAATATGGGCTGGAGGCTGGAGAGATGGCTTTAGCAGTTAAAGTGTTTGCCTGCAAAGCCAAAGGATCCTGGTTTGACTCTCCAGGGCCCATGTAAGCCAGATGCACAAGGTGGCACATGCATCTGGAGTTTGTTTGCAGTGGCCGGAGGACCTGGTGTGCCCATTCTCTCTTGTGCGCTCCTTCTCTCTCTCTCTCTCTCCCTCCTCTCCCTCTTTCTCTCTTTCAAATAAATAAATAAAATATATTTTTTTAAAAATATGGGCTGGAGAGATGCTTAGCATAACCACTTGCCTGAGAAACCTAAGAACTCATATTCGACTTTCCAGATCCCATGTAAGCCAGACACACGAAGAAGGTGAGGCAAGCACAAGGTCACATATGCCCACTAGGTGACACAAGAATCTGGAGTTTGACTGCAGGGGCTGAGGCCCTAGTGCACCAATTCTCTCTCACACAACACATGCACACTCAAAAAAAAAAAAAAAAAAAAAAAAACATTTTTCATGGCCTAGAGAGATGGCTTAGCAATTAAAGTGATTGCATGTGAAGTCTAAGGACCCAGGTTCACTTCCCAGTACCCATGTAAAGCCAGATGTACAAGGTGACACATGCATCTGGAGTTCTTTGCAGTCTAGAGGCCTTGGTGTGTGCTCTCTCTCTCTCTCTCTCTCCCAAATAAAATGAAACTTGAAAAGCAATTTGAAAATTATTTTATTTACTTTGAAAGAGAGAGGCACTATCTCTGACTCTCTCTCTGTCTCAAAAATTTTTTTAAGTAAAAAAAAAGGGCTGGAGAGATGGCTTAGCAGTTAAGGTGTCTGCCTGCCAAGCCTAAGAACACCTGTTTGATCAGGTCCCACATTTAGCCAGACACAAAAGCACAATGCCACGCTTGCCCACAAGGGGGTGCACGCATCTGGAGTTCATTCACAGCGGTTGCAAGGCCGCTGGCACACCCATTTTCCCTCTCTCTCTCTCTCTCTGCCTCTTCCTCTCTGCCTCTTTCTCTCTCAATAATAAAAAGTTAGACATGTCTGTGGAGGCGACCCTGGGAATTCCTGCCTGGCCCTCTCTTCAACTCGTGATGTGGATAATCTCTGCGCTCAAGATGGTGTGTGGAAGAAAGGCAGGCCCTGGTTGCAAAGCCTTGGGATGACAACCACAGAGCTGTGATCCCTCTCCTGTGCTGTCCAAGCTGTTGAACAAGCAGGACTGACAGAACAATGGTAGAAGAGACGCATGCCACACTCTAAACTGCTGCCAGATGAAATGTTCTGACTTAGGTCTTTGCTAAGTTGTTGGGGGGCGAGAGGGGTGTGTAGATGATTCTGAAGCTCCCATAAGTAACCCCTATCTACCTACCTCATCTTATCTGGGCTCTGTAACTAACCCAAATAATCTTGTTGCTGTTTTGCAAAACTGGAAAAAAATAATTAACAAATGTTTAATCAAAAGAGAGAGAGAGAAACAATGGACTCACCAGGGCCTCTAGCTGCTGCAAATGAACTCCAGACATAGAAAAATAAAAGATTTTATATATATGTATATATATATATACATACATACATATACACACTCACATTGCAGATGCATGCACCACCTTGTGCATCTGGCTTTATGTGGGTGCTGGGGAATTGAACCTGGGTCCTTTGGCTTTGCAGGCAAGCACCTTAACCATTAAGCCATCTCTCCAGCCCAACATTTTTCCTTCATGAGAGAGAGGGAGTGAATGGGTGCACCAGGGCCTCCTGCTGCTGCAAACAAACCAGACGCTACTTTGTGCATCTGGCTTTACATGGGTGCTAAGGAATGGATCCCCGCAGGCTGTGCCCACAGGCTCCTAGGCCAAGGAAAACTGGCTGTGCATCCCGTTTGTTATCCTAGAAGATTCTCACAGGCTTACCTCGGTTTTCTTTTCTTCACTACACTATATGCAAATACAGGGGGAAGATGTGAAAACTGTCACTGAGCACATACAAACCCGCTGGTGTAACAACCGTCCATGCAGACCTCGCAGGTAGCGTTCCAAACCGTCTAGAAATGAGCCACCTCTGAGGGGTTGTGCTTTGCCAATCCTGGTGAACACTGTGCCACTGTACAACAGGGACCCAGCGATGTCCGGGAACTGTCCCCTGCAGACAGGGGCGGGGGAGGGAGGCAGCTGCATGTCTTGGCAGGCATCAGGTAATCTTGCTAGTCCTGCTAGAGAAAGGCCACATTCATCAGCCCCTATCCTGGTTTGAGGTTCAGAGAGGGTGAGGTCCGTTCTCAAAGTCACACAGCATCTGCCCTACCTTATTGTCATCTTTGCTGATATCCAATCATTTGGTCACATTTCTAAATGTAAGAGATACTTACTGATTTCTGCAATGTCCTTGTCCCATTAACACTCCTGGGGACAAATAAAGTCTCTAGACTGGTCCACGAGTCAGAGCTGGAGAAGGCTGAGGAAAGTGGGGGTTGGGCTCCCCAGGGCAAGCAGATGATGCACTTGGGCTTTGCAGGGTGAGCAGGAGTTCAACTGGGAATCCCCTGTTGACCCATAGCCTTCCATGGCTCCCTGCACCCTGTCCCATGCTTAGGGAGATGAGCCCAGAGGATTCTGGTTTCTGATTGTTGCTCAGTTTCCTTTGTTCTTTAAGCTTTGTAGAGTCCCAGACTCTAACCCTAACCCTCCATAGGGGACACCAGGATGCTTGTCTTAGATCTGATGACCTTTCGCCATTCTCTTTGGGGATCACTTCCTCCAGGAGCCCTCTTTTGTGGTGACCTTCTCATTGCTGTGACAAAACACTGACCAGAAGCAGCTGATGGGAGGAAGGGGTTTATTTTGGCTTCCAGTCTAGAGGGGAAGCTCCATGATGGCAGGGGACAGCATGGCATGAGCAGAGGCTGGTCATTACCTCTGCCACAGCAGGTGGACACAGCGGCAGAAGAGTGAGCAGAGCTCTGGCAAGGGGGTGCTGCTGTGACACCCCTGAACCCGCCCCCAACAACATACCTCCTCCAGCAAGGCTCCACCTCCCAAATTATCACCAGCTGGGCACCCAGCATTAAGAACACCTGAATTCATTGGGGACACCTGATTCAAACCACCAACCAAAGCCTCCTTGCCCATAACTTTGCACTGTACTTTTTTTTTTTTTTTTTTTTTGAGGTAGGATCTCACTCTAGCCCAGGCTGACCTGGAATTCACTATGTAGTCTCAGGGTGGCCTCGAACTCACAGCCATCCTCCTACCTCTGCCTCCTGAGTGCTATAATTAAAGGCCCGCACCACCATGCCCTGCCTTATACCCTTCTTTATATGAGCATGATCCCTAGGGAGAGTTAAGTTCACTGCCAAAAAATGTGGGATTGTGTAAAGAGGAAGACAGATGGAGATGAGCGCGCCAGCAGCCTCTCAGCTGCTGCGAACAAAATCCAGATGTGTGCACCCCCTTGTGGTCAAGTGCGGCATTGCGCCCTTGCATCACTTTGCATCTGCCTAAACGTGGGACCTGGAGATTGGAACCGGCGTTCTTAGGCTTAGGAGGCGGACGCCTTAAGCACTAAGCCATCTCTCCAGCCCAAATTTTTGCTGTTTTGAAACAGGGTTTTGCTATGTAGCTCAGGCTGACATGGAAATTAAAATTCTCTCATCTCCCAGAGTGCTGGGACAAGCATGTGTCACCACATTGGTATCCATGGGTTCTGTTAAAATGGCACCTCCTGCAGGAAGCCCCCTGTATCCAGTATCCAGTCAGAAAGGCCCTGTCTGACTTCCACACTTTCATAGTCATACCTTCCTTAAATCCAAAAAAAAATTTTTTTCGAGGTAGGATCTCACTCTAGCCCAGGCTGACCTGGAATTCACTCTGTATTCTCAGGGTAGCCTCAAACTCACGGTGATCCTCCTACCTCTGCCTCCCGAGTGCTGGGATTAAAGGTGTGCACCATCACACCCGGCCAAGTTTTTGTTTTTTATTACAGTGCTGGGATAAACCAGGGCTTCATGTATGCTAGGCTGTCACTTTACTGCTGACCACGCCCATAGTCCTCACTGTGGGTTCTAGGCTGTCACTCTACCACTGACCACGCCCCCAGTCCTCACTCTGTGTTCTAGGCTGTCACTCTACCACTGACCACGCCCTCAGCTCTCACTGTGGGTTCTAGGCTGTCACTCTACCACTGACCACGCCCCCAGCCCTCACTGTGGGTTCTAGGCTGTCACTCTACCACTGACCACGCCCCCAGCCCTCACTGTGGTTTTAGGCTGTCACTCTACCACTGACCACGCCCCCAGCCCTCACTGTGGATTCTAGGCTGTCACTCTACCTCTGACCATGCCCCCAGCCCTCACTGCCTTCTTGATCCTCAGATATGTGCACTCTTTCCACTCTTATGCCTTACTGTGTCTGGGGACATGGTATACAGTAGATGCTCAATACCTACATGTATTCCTTCCTCAGCCCAGACCCTTTAGTTTGGCCCACATCACACAGTGCTGAACTGCATCTTTGCAGACACTTCCTTTGTCCTCCCTGATCCTCAGGTCAACACTACTGTGATTGAAAGCCAATAGTCCTTCTAGAAGCATTCCTTGTATGCAGGAACTAACTTGTATGAGTTTCCCAAAGAGAAACTGTCAATTCATTTGCGTGCATCTTGGAGTCACAGCCTTGGAGGCTACATGGGAGGATTACCATTAAGCTGGACTGGAAGATAACAAACCGGAAGTTGCTTTCCTGTAATTCGTAATTAACAGTAATGAGATAAGGCCTAGCTCCAGCTGCCCCTGTCCTGTTCTCTGTCATTCATAATTCCCTTCTCAGAAGTGGAACAGGGCTGGAGTTCATTTGCGGTGGCTGGAGGACCTGGTGACCATTCTTTCTGATTGCAGATAAATAATAAAAACATTAAGATTTATTTTAAAAAAGAAAAAAAGTAAAATAACACTTAAAAAATTTTAATTTCAGCTGGGCGTGGTGACACATGCCTTTAATACCAGCACTAGGGTGGCAGAGGTAGGAGGATCACCATGAGTCTGAGGTCAGCTTGAGATTACATAGTGAATTCCAAGTCAGTTTGGACTAGAGTGAAACCCTACCTCAAAAAACAGAACCATGGGGCTGGAGAGATGGCTTAGCGGTTAAGGTGCCTGCCTGCTAAGCCTAAGAATGCCATTTGATTCTCCAGGTCCCACGTTTAGCCAGACATAAAGTGACACAAAGGCGCAATGCCACACTCCCATAAGGGGACGCACACATCTGAAGTTTGTTCACAGCAGCTGAGGGGCTGCTGGTGCGCCCACCCATTGTCTATCTGTCTCTCTCTCTCTCTGACTCTCTCCAAAAAAAAAAAAAAAAAAAAAAAACAGAACCATGGAGCCCTACACTTTATGACAGCTGAAAAAGGAAGGACCTACCTTTTTTTTTTTTTCTTCTTATTTAATTTATTTTTTTATTGACAACTTCTTTAATTGTAGACAATATCCCATGGTATTTCCCTCCCTCCCCCCACTTTCCCCTTTGAAACTTCATTCTCCATTATATCCCTTCCCCCTCTCAATCAGTCTCTCTTTTCAGTTTGATGTCATGATCTTTTCCTATTATGATGGTCTTGTGTAGGTAGTTTCAGGCACTGTGAGGTCATGGACATCCAGGCCATTTCATGTCTGGAGAAGCACGTTGTAAGCAGTCCTACCCTTCCTTTGGCTCTTACATTCTTTCTGCCCCCTCTTCTGCAATGGACCTTGAGCCTTGGAAGGTGGGTTTGAGATGTTTCAGTGCTGAGCACTCCTCTGTCACTTCTTCTCAGCACCATGGTGCCTTCTGAGTTATCCCAAGGTTGCCACCATCTGAAAAGAGAAGCTTCTCCTTTTCAGATGGCGATGACCACTGGGATGATCCAAGAGGCAACATAGTGCTGAGAAGAAGGGATGGAGAAGTGCCAAGCACTGAAACATCTCTGTCACACTCTCCAAGGCTCAGGGATCAAAAGATAGAATGGAAGAGCATACAATGCAACTGCCCAGACAGAAATTGGCCTTGATATCCATGACCTTGCTGTGCCTAGCAATACCTCCGCAAGACCCTCATAGTAGAAGTAAAAGAGGATGACATCATATTAAAAAAAGAGACTAATGGAGAGAGAGAGGGGATATGATGGAGAGTGGAGTTCTAAAGGGGGAAGGGGGGGGAGGGAAAATACGCACCTTTGGTATGTAAGTATGTTTTGTTGTCAATAAAAAAAAAAAAAAGAGAGAAGCTTCTCTAACCAAAAGTGAGAGTAGCATTAATATATGGGTGTGCACATTAAGAGAAGTGCTTACTGAGCAGTTTGGTGAGCGTAGTATATACATTTAGTCAGACACCAGCAGACGTTACACCCTTAGGACTCATGACTACCCCTGTCATAGGTTTTCAGTATCAGGGATGTATTTCCTTCCATGGAGTGGGCCTCCAGTCCAATTAGAGAGCAGTTGGTTTCCCCCATAACAGACATGCCACTATTGCACCCGTTGGCTTATTTGGCCTGGCTGACCAAACTTAAAGCTTGCAGTGTTCACTGTTGAGTACCTTCACTGGTGTTTTCTCTCTCCCATTGAACTGCATGCAGTGTATTTTTTTTCCAACTTTCTGTCAGCTGGTCCACATGGAGGAGGCTTTCAGCTCAGCTCCAGCAGGTTTTCTCAGTGAACTTACCACCCAAGTATGTGAAGTCTTCAGCAATAGTGACCTACCTTTTTCTGAATGAGGAATTCTGTTACTATGTTAACCAAACTAAAAAACCTGGCCAACCAGCTTCAGGCAGGAACACCAACTCTCTCTGGGTCATGGAACATCTTTGGGACAGTCTGGTCCTGGCTCTTGTCACCGCTAGGGCCTATAAGTGGGCTATGCTGGATACTTCTGCTGGCCCCCTGCCTTCAGAGATGCATCCAAAATCAGATGGACCAATTCACCCACTGAAATCTCAACCACCTTTTACTGACCTGTCCCTCCTCTACCTCCTACCAGCCTCTAGGCGCCATGGAACCACGTCCTCCTCACTTGCCCATCGACCACATTATCCAGCCTCTCCCACAAGAGCTCCTCACCCCCCAGTCAGCATGAGGACACTACAGAAGAGAGACAACTGCCCCTCATCATCAACAAAAGGCTCCCAAGATGGAGTCACCATGGTCAGCAGAGTGGTGACAGAGACTAGGGAAGTAGACTGTCCACATTTGTCAAGAAAGCACCTGCTCATTATCCCATCCTTGCCTAACAATGTCCCAGGTCAAGGTTTCCTGCCCCCTTATCTTGTGAGTCAACTGGTCACTGTTCCGGTGTCACGCCCTAGCTATTTTACCACAATCGTGTGTAAATGGTTAATGACCTCCCCTAAAGAAACTTCTCAATTCAACTTAACAGAGTCTTTTTTTCCTTCCTCACCTTCCCCCAACTGAAAACATCCTGTAAAGCCCACTACCTGGAAACTGTTTGTCTGTGCTCCTCTCTTGTGAGTCAGCCCTGGCAGCTTGTGCTTTTCCCAAATAAAAGCTTTCATTTTTGCCTCAGAGTGGCTTGCGTGGTCATGGTCACTCCCAAACTTTACATCAGCTGCTATGATTTGGATAGGAGCCCCCAGTTGCCCCACCTCAGGCAGCTGGGCCCCCTTTTCCTGAGCAGACCACCAAACTGCCACTGACCCTCTGAAGGCTCCAAACTGTCTGCCTGGTGCTGGCTCTTCCACTCACCATGATTTGGCCACACTCTTCTCCCTTCCTTTATCTCCTCCCTCCTTCTCGGTTCTCTCAGGTTGGCCTGCTCTTGGCTTTATTCCCTTCTCATCTAAGCCATACCGGCACACCAGGCTACCCCCTCACCCTTTTTGGGCCCCTCCCTCCAAGTCTCGAGGAAGAGGCACTCTCAGCACCTCAGGTCTCTCCCTCTCTGGTCAACTGCACCTTAAGGGGCACCTTTTGGCTTGGTTCCACCATTCTCAGGACACTTCTCTCCCTCCACCTCCTGAGGTCTCATCTTTCACGGTCAGCTGCTTACTCCATCAGGAGCACAGATGCCTGCATTGCCCACTTACAGGCTAAACAGCTGTATGGCCTCTGCCCATCTGGGAGATGCATGCCCTGTTCAACCTAACGGGCCAGGGGGTCATATTAGTGTTCTGTGTAAACCCAGCTTAGGCCCTGGTTCCTTTCTCTCACCCTTGGTTTCCTCTTTCTCTGTCTCCTCTCACTGGCCCTTTTGCTATACTCTGATGCTCCCATAGGCACTAAAACCTCTAAGCAGATTGCTATCAGCCCCTGGTCTGTCTCCCTAAGAACTTAAAGCCGCTGGCTGGAGAGATAGCTTAGTGGTTAAGGCATTTGCCTATGAAGCATAAGGACCCAGGTTTGGTTCCCCAGTATCCACATAAGCCAGATGCACAAGGTGGTGCATGCATCTGGAGTTCATTTGCAGTGGCTAGATGCTGTGGCACACCCATTCTCTCTATATTTCTGCTCCTCTCTCTCTCTCTCTCTCTCTCTCTCTCTCTCACACACACACACACACACACACACACAACTAAATAAAGAACTTAAAGCCTCTTTTACTCTTGGACAATGTCAAACCTGTCGTCTGATCTTTTTCTGCAATATTGCCTGGCCACAATATAAGTTGGACAATGGGTCCAAATGGCCCAAATAGGGTACTTTTGATTTCCAAATTCTCACTGATTTAGAAAACTTCTGCCAACACACAACTGGTACAAAATACACTATATTCAGGCATGTTTCACTCCATGCACAGCCCTCTCTCTGCTCTACCTGCTCTTTTCACCAAGTCCTTCTAGCTAAGGTCTCAGGAATGCGCTCTAGTTCAACCCCTCCCCCATACACTTCCTCACCCTCCGAAAAATTTTCTTTTTTTTTTTTTTTCAAGGTAGAGTCTCACTGTAGCTCAGGATGACCTGGATTTCACTATGTAGTCTCAGGGTGGCCTCGAACTCATGGCGATCCTCCTACATCTGCCTCCCGAGTGCTGGGATTAAAGGTATGAGCCACTACGCCTGGCTTACTCTCTGCTTTTGACCCAGATGCCATAGATGACCTGGCCCCAACAGCTCCTCCAGCCTCTCCTGATCCCCTGCCTGATACCTACACTCCTCCTTCCCCTCATCTGCCTCCCATTTTGCCTCCATGCTGCCCACTGCCACCATCTCCCATCTTCTCTCCTCCTCTTTCCCCTCCTGCCCAATGTATTTATTCTTTTTTTTTTTTTTTTTTTTGAGAGAGTCAGAGAGAGAGAGAGAGAGAGAATGGGCGCGCCAGCAGCCTCTGGGCTGCTGTGAACAAACTCCAGATGCGTGTGCCCCCTTGTGGGCAAGTGTGGCATTGCACCCTTGTGTAACTTTGCGTCTGGTTAAATGTGGGACCTGGAGAATCGAACGGGTGTTCTTAGGCTTAGCAGACAGGCACCTTAACCACTAAGCCATCTCTCCAGCCCCCAACGTACTTATTCTCGCACAGACAGAATGTATCCTTTACATGAGGTTGCAGGTGCTGAAGGACTTGTTCACATTCACGTTCCTTTTTTCATGTTGATCTGTCCCAGATTGAGAAATGTCTAGGGTCTTTCTCCACTCACTGATCCATCCCACTATACCAGAGAATTTCACTATCGCACCATACCCAGGCCTGTGACCTAACCTGGCATGATCTCTTTGTAGTTCTTTCCTCCACCCTCACTCCTGATGAACGAGAATGCATTGAGGTGGCTGCTCAGGCCCATACTGATAAGGCTCACTTAACTGGTAACACTTTCCCAGTAGGGACGTTCGCTGTCCTCAGGGAGGACGCTGACTGGGAATACCATGCTCCTGCTAACTCCCCTTGAGGGGGCCCATGATAGGATGGTTCTTTGCCTTCTGGCTGGCCTCCGAAAGGCATCCCATAAGTTTGTCAGTTTTGACAAATTCCTGATGCTTACCCAGAGGCTTGATGAAAATCCAGCTGAGTACATGGGATGCCTAAGTGAGGCACTCACGAGTACACTGACCTTGACCCCGCTTCCCAAGAGGGCATAATAGTTCTCAACACCCATTTCCTGTCACAATCCACCCTTGACATCAAGAAAAAACTTAAACTGGACTGGAGGGATGGCTTAGCAGTTGAAGGCATTTGCCTGCAAAGCCAAAGGACCCTGGTTCGATTCCCCAGGACCCATGTAAGCCAGATGCACAAGGTGGTGCATGCTTCTGGAATTTGTTTACAATGGCTGGAGGCCCTGGCACATCCATTCTCTCTCTCTCTCGAAAATAAATAAAATTTAAAAATAAAAAAAAATGTTAAAAAAAAAGAAAAAAAGAAAAGAAAAAACTTAAACGCCTAGAAAAGGGCCCTCAAGTCCCTCAGGGAGATCTGCTTGACCTGGCATTTAAAGTTTTCTATAACAGAGAGGATCAGGAATGAACTGATAGGGTGGCCAGGGACAGACAGCTGTTCTAATTCCTGCAGCCCTGAGGCCTCCTTCAAAGAAGTTGATGGGGCCTCAACACTCACCACAGGGACCCTGCTTCAAGCACGGCCACACTGGTTAGTGGGCAAGATCCTGCCCCAACCTGCACCTGGCGCCAGGACCCTGTCCCCACTGCAGACTTGCCGGACTCTGGAAGGTCACTTGTCCTTTGCTTCAACAAGGCAGACCAGCCCCTTCCCCTCACCCCCAAAAGAGCAAATTGCTGATCTTCTGGGCCTGGCGACCAAAGACTGACAGTGCCCTGGGACCTCTGCCCTCACCTACACTGTCCATATCACAGTGGAGGGGCCCAGGGTCACATTCTAGCTGGCAGGTAGGCCTGTCTCATTTGTTATAGATATAGGGGCCACCTGGTCCAGCCTGCCATTCTACTCTGTAAGACATTTTCCTTGAAGATTTCCGTGTTGGTATTGATGGCTGATCCCACTTCCCACACATTACCCCCCTACCCTGTGTAGTCTGGGACACTCCCCTCTCCCATTCATTTCTCATAATGCTCTCTTGTCCTCTTCCCCTCCTGGGTTGCGATCTTTGCAAAAACTCTGATTCACTGCTCACATTCTGTCTTCCTCTTCATGCCAGCCCCTTCCCTTACAAAGGATCTAAATTTCCCCCTCCCTGTCTCCAAGGTTGATCCCAGGGTGTGGGATACTTCCTAGCTGGCGCTAACCTCTCACCACACACCTGTCCTCATCAAACTCAAAGACCCCACATCCTTTCCCTGCCTTCCTCAATACCCAGTATCACTTAAACATCATCAAGGAGCCGGGCGTGGTGGTGCACGCCTTTAATCCCAGCACTCGGGAGGCAGAGGTAGGAGGATCGCCGAGAGTTCGAGGCCACCCTGATACTACATAGTTAATTCCAGGTCAGCCTGGACCAGAGTGAGACCCTACCTCAAAAAAAACAAAAAAAAAAAACATCATCAAGGACTCAAACCCATTATTTCTCACTTGCTCCAAGCCAGCCTCCTTTGCCCCACTCACCCCCTTGCAACACTCTGATCTTGCCTATTATCAAACCTGATGGGACCTACTGCTTAGTCCAGGACTTGCACCTAGTCAGTGCCACTGTTAGGCCCATCCATCCAGTAGTTTCCAACCCCTACACTGTCCTCCCTCTTATCCCCTCCTCCACTACTCATTTTTCAGTTCTTGACCTCAAAGATGCCTTCTTCTCCACCCCAATTCCTATGATCTCTTCGTCTTCACCTGGGAAGACCCGGATTCTCACCCTGCCTCTCAACTCACCTGGACTGTCCTTCCCCAGGGCTTTAGAGAAGCCCACACCTATTTGGCCAAGCTCTCTTCACTGACCGTTTGTCCCTGGATCGGTTGCCCAGCACACTTTTACAACATGTAGATAGCTTTTGCTCTGCTCACCCTCTCTTTCTGTATCCAAATTATATACCAACAAACTTACCAACTTTTTCGGATCTAAGAGATACCGAGTTTCTTCCCAAAAGGCTCAACTTCCCTTAACTCAAGTTAGATACCTTGGCTTTCTTCTTACCTCCACCTCAGGACAACTCACTCTAGACTGCAAACAACACCTTCACTCCCTCTCCCTGCCTACCTCTAAGGAAGAAATCCTATCTTTTCTCGGCTTTGCTGGGTTCCATAGAATGTGGATTCCCTTTACGACAAAGCTAAGGAAGCCCTAGACCCCAAGCCAGGGACAGATGCTGCCTTCTCGCGCCTGCGCAGTGCCCTCTTAGGAGCTCCAGCCCTTGCACTTCCAGACCTACAGCAGCTTTTTCTTCTTCTTCTCCTCCTCCTCTCCTCCTCCTCCACCTCCTCCTCCTCCACCTCCTCCTCCTTCTCCTTGTCCTTCTTCTTCTCCTCCTCCTCCTCCTTCTTCTTTGGTTTTTCAAGGTAGGGTTTCACTCTGGTCCAGGCTGACCTGGAATTCACTATGTAGTCTCAGGGTGGCCTCGAACTCTCGGCGATCCTCCTACCTCTGCCTCCCGAGTGCTGGGATTAAAGATGTGCGCCACCACGCCCGGCCTAGCTTTTCTTCTTTATTCCACAGAAAAGGGAGTATGGCATTGGGAGTTATAGGTCAAATGAAGGGCCCATCCTTTGCCCCTGTAGCTTATCTTTCTAAACAACTAGAATACTCTGTCCAGGGCTGGCAACCATGCCTACACACTCTTGCTGCAGCTACTCTTCTGGCCCAAGAGGCACAGAAATTCACTTTGGGGCAAAAACTCACTGTCCTCTCCCCACCCCCATGAGCTTCAAGATCTGCTCTCCAACTCCTGCCTGTCTACTCTGACCCCATCTAAAATTCAACTTTTCATGTCAATTTCCTTGATAACCCCGACATCCCACTTCACTCCTGTCCCCCACGTATTCCTGCTACCCTCCTGCCTCTACCCAAACCACTTAAACACTCCTGCTTAGAGCCCCTAGAGGAACTCACATTTTACAATCCTAGAATCTTTCTCCTCTCCCCAACCCCGATAGCGGGATATGCTATTGTCTCAGATGACCAGATAACAGAGATCAGCTCATTGCCTAAGGGGAGTGCATCCCAAGAGGCTGAGCTGGTTGTTCTCACTAGAGCCCTAACCTTGGCATGAGGCAAGACAGTTAACACCTACACTGACTCTAAATATGCTTTCCATATTCTACACCACCATGCTGCTATCTGGAAGGAGAGAGGCTTCCTCTCAGCTAAAGGAACCCCCATTACTAATGGGCCCCTTATCCTTAAACCACTGCATGCCTCTTATCTTCCTTCAAAGGCGGCTGTCATTCACTGTAGGGGACACCAGTCTCTAACCTCACCCATGGCCAAGCGAAACTCTTTTACAGAGTTGCCAGGGAATCCAGCCTCCACAGCACATACTCAGCTTCAGCTTTTTACCTTTCCCCTTCCTCCTTCCCCTGACTCATCCACCCCAGAAAAATACCAAACTCTAACAAAACTAGGTGCTATCCCAGAACCACAAGGCTGGCTACTCCTGGGGGACCTACTACTTGCCTGATCTCCAAACTACTGCCATCCTGACTCGTCTACATAATCTATTTCATGTGGAGCCCGCCCTCTACAAAGATTCCTGACCCCCACTCCTTTTACATTCTTGCTTCTCCTCTTTAATCTCCTCCGAGACACAGGCTTGCTCGCTCTGCGTCAAGGCATCTCCACAAGGGGGAGTCCGTCCTCCTCCTTCTTTCAAACCCCACCAACACAGGGGCTCACTTCCCGGGATGGACTGGCAGGTAGATTTTACTCACATGCCTCCTCACGAAAAGACTACATACCTTCTCGCTATGGTGGATACTTTCTCAGAGTGGGTTGAAGTTTTTGCTATGACAGGAGAATCTGTAAATATAGTTGCCTCTCACATTCTCGAGTCTAATCTGCCCTACTTTGGCCTTCCCCTTACCTTTCAATCAGACAATGGACCAGGCTTCATTTCCAAGGTAACCCAGGAGGTATCCAGAACCCTGGGAAGATTGGAAATTTCATTTCCCATGTAGGCCTCAGTCCTCAGGCATGGTAGAAAGAACATATGCTATTCTCAAAACTCGCCTGTCTAGGGCTAGAGTTAAATCACTTGCCTGCAAAGCCAAAGGACCCAGGTTTGATTCCTCAGGACCCACGTAAAGCCAGATGCACAAGGTGGTGCATGCATCTAGAGTTTGCAGCAGCTGAAGGCCCTGGTGTACCGTTTCTCTCTCTCTCTCCCCCCACCCTCTATCTCTCTCTCAAATAAATAAATTAAATTTTTCTTTTTAAAACTCACCTGTCTAAACTGATTTCTGAACTTTACCTATTCTGGCCCCAGCTCCTCCCACTTGCCTTAGCCCATATCAGAGCTACTCCTCAGGCCCCCTCCTTCCTTAGCCCTTTTGAATTCATGTGTGAGCGCCCCTTCCTGTTAAACAACCTTCCCCCACTACCAGAAACCTCTCTCTGTGGGTACTTACCAACTTTCACTTTTATCTGGAACCTTCTCCGGCAACATGCTAACTGCCTTCTCCCCCAATCATCAGAGGAAGCCACGACTCTCTCACTTCACCCTGGGAATCGAGTCTACCTTAAATAGTCTGGCCCACAGGGACTCACGTGACTCTGAACCAGACCTCATCTGGTGATCGTAACTAGCCCCATGGGGGCAAAGCTTCAGGGCATCCCCAGCTGGATCCACTTATCACAGCTCAAGAGAGTCATGTCACCTGCATCCGACCTTACCTCATCCAGGAAGAGTACACCTCCACCCCAATGGTCCCTCTCCTCTCAAACTTAAAATCTCTTGTGCTCCTATTCTTTCCCCAACCCCAGAATGCTCCTCTTGAAAACACTGATGCCCCTCTGCCTCCTCTTCCTCACCCCAAGCTCTCTATCCCTTGCCTCTGAGGGCTCATCCCTCCCTTGTGCCTGGTGTTTTGATATCGTAGCTGTCATCAAGGGTAACAAGCTCCTTAATTCTTTTTTTTTTTTTTTTTTTGGTTTTTCGAGGTAGGGTTTCACTCTGGTCCAGGCTGACCTGGAATTCACTATGTAGTCTCAGGGTGGCCTCGAACTCATGGCGATCCTCCTACCTCTGCCTCCCGAGTGCTGGGATTAAAGGCGTGCACCACCACGCCCGGCTTTCCTTAATTCTTCCTCTGGCCTCTCACGGGGTGCGCGGAGCCCATCTCTCTGACCTTCTCTATAACAGATGTCACCAGTGACTACCCCAAAGGCAGCTCAGTACAGGATGATACGAGAGAAGTCTCCGTTTCACTCAGGACGAAGTCGTAACAGCACGCTGCACTGGCGCTGTGGTTGGGTGTCGTCAATCTCGACACTGTTGGTACCGCTACTTTCACCCAAGTAAATCTTCTGATATTCAACTACCACAGCTCAAATCTCAGGCGGCATTCACCATTTTTTCTGTCAAAGACACATGGGACCAAAACCCAATACACTCCAGGCTCTCACTGCAGGGGCCAAATAGAAATATTTAGATTCACCCAAAATTCCCCTAAGTCCACCCAAACACCCACATCCAGACTGTTATAGACATCAAACAGGCTCATGGCAAGCTCCAGGAGGATCTGCATTATTTAACCTTCTCTACCACCCCCTGGATATCCATTCTCAATTCTTCTTTCTCCCTCCTCAACCAATTCAGTCTTCCCAACTGAACTGCCTGCTTCCTGTGCACTTCACATGACTGGACCCTCATTACTGCAGTCAGTCCCCCTGTTCAATGTCACCTCTGCTTCAGATACTTCTTGATTCTGGCATTCTCCTTCTAAACTCCCTATCCTACTTTCTCTCCCAAGCTGCCTTGATTGCTGGCATAAGGACATCTCTCAATGCTGGTCAGGAGCTCCCAGGAATAACTCTATTGTTAAAAACTCTGGGGGGCGGCTGGAGAGATGGCTTAGCGGTTAAACGCTTGCCTATGAAGCCTAAGGACCCCGGTTCGAGGCTCGATTCTCCAGGACCCACGTAGGCCAGATGCACAAGGGGGTGCATGTATCTGGAGTTTATTTGCAGTGGCTGGAGGCCCTGGCGCACCCATTCTCTCTCTCTCTCTCTCTCTCTCTGCCTGCCTATTTCTGTATCTCTCTCTCTCTCTCTCTCAAATAAATAAATAAATAAATAAATAAATAATAAAAAAAAACTCGGGGGGGGCACTTAATAGGATGGTATTGTATATATGTAAGTAGAAGAACAGATTAATAGAGGTGCAAAGGCCTAAGTGAGGTCAGGGGAAGAGATTGAATAAAGGAAAGGTGGAGGGAGAGCTAATCAAAATCTAAGAGGGTATGAGTAAGTCATATGGAAACCTACATTTTTGGACAATGGATCAACTAGAAACCATAGATTGTTACTAGAAACTTTTCAGTGTCAGGGATGGGATACTTTCCAGTGAGTCGTTGGCCAGGGAGGCCACAGATACCCCCAAAACATTATAGGCCATTGTTGAGGTCCTTGGTTTCCCACCAGGAATAGATGGCAAGACCCTATTGCTAAAGACTCCACATACTTGGGCTGCAAGGTCACTGAGAAAACCTGCTGCGGCTGAGCTGAAAGCCTCCTCCATGTGGACCAGCTGACAGAAAGCTGGAAAAAGCTACGCTGCATGCAGTTCAATGGGAGAGAGAAAACACCAGTGAAGATACTCAACAGTGAACACTGCAAGCTTTAAATTTGGCCAGCCAGGCCAAATAAGCCAACGGGTGCAATAGTGGCATGTCTGTTATGGGGAAACCAAACGCTCTCTAATTGGACTGGAGGCCTGCTCCATGGGAGGGAATACATCCCTGATACTGAAAACCTACGACAGGGGTAGTCATGAGCCCTAGGGGTGTAACATCTGCTGGTGACTGGCTAAATGTATATACTAATTGTAAGCACTTCTCTTAATGTTCATACCCATTTTTGGTTAGAGAAGTTTCTCTTTTCAGATGGCAGTGACCTTGGGATGACTCAGAAGGCACCATGGTCCTGAGAAGAAGTGACAGAGGAAGTGCTCAGCACTGAAACATCTCTATCACACCTTCCAAGTCTCAGGATCCATTGTGGACGAGGTGGCAGAAAGAATGTAAGAGCCAAAGGGTAGGACTCCTTACAACGTGCTCCTTCACACACAAAATGGCCTGGATATCCATAACCTCACAGTGACTGACACTTCCTACACAAGACCATCCTAATAGGAAGAAAATATGATGACATCAGAATAAAAGAGAAACTGGTTGAGAGGGGGAAAACGTGTAATGGAGAGTGGAGTTGCAAAGGGGAAAGTGGGGCAGGGGGAAGGGAATTCCCATGGGTTATTGTCTATAATTATGGAAGTTGTCAATAAAAAAAGTTTATAATGAAAAAAATGTTAAACCCCACACCTTACCTAAGGGAATTTAGGTTTGGAATGGCTCCACACTGTATGCTTGATCTTTCCAGGAACACACTCGAGCCCTGGCACCCTGGTCACTTTGGTACCTGGCCTCACTAAGCACACAGAGGGAGAGCTGGCCGTCTCGCCCAAACAGGCTCATTGTTACAGACGAGCTGTCCACCTGCCTGTGATGATTGGGGTAAGCCTGGCGGCCTCTATAGCTTCCACAGGACTGGGTGCAGGAGGCCTGGGCCATATCCTAATCTCTTATGAAAGACTTTCTACAGAGCTGAGCATCACAGTCCAGGGCTCCATGAAGCCTTATGACTGCTATAGGAACAACTTGCCTCTCTGGCCTCAGTTGTGCTACAGAACCACCTTTTTCTGAATGAGGAATGTTGTTACTATGTTAACCAATCAGGCAAGGAAGAGGTTGAAATTAAAAAACTGAAAAACTGCCGGGCATGGTGGCGCACGCCTTTAATCCCAGCACTTGGGAGGCAGAGGTAGGAGGATTGCCGAGAGTTTGAGGCCACCCTGAGACTACATAGTGAATTCCAGGTCAGCCTGGACCAGAGTGAGACCCTACCTCGCAAAACCAAAAAAAAAAAAAAAAAAAAAAAAAAAACTGAAAAACTGTGGTGGTGCACACCTTTTAATCACAGCATTCAGGAGGCAGAGGTAGGAGGATCGCCATGAGTTCAAGGCCACCTTGAGTTTATATAGCTAATTCCAGGTCAGCCTGGGCCAGAGTGAGACCCTACCTTGAAAAACCTGGCAGACCAGCTTCAGGCAGGAACACCAACTCTCTCTGGGTCATGGAACATCTTTGGGACAGTCTGGTCCTGGCTCTTGTCACTGCTAGGGCCTATAAATGGGCTATGCTGGATACTTCTGCTGGCCCCCTGCCTTCAGAGATGCATCCAAAATCAGATGGACCAATTCACCCATTGAAATCTCAACCACCTTTTACTGACCTGTCCCTCCTCTACCTCCTACCAGCCTCTTGGCGCCATGGAACCACGTCCTCCTCACCTGCCCATCGACCACATTATCCAGCCTCTCCCACAAGAGCTCCTCACCCCCCAGTCAGCATGAGGACACTACAGAAGAGAGACAACTGCCCCTCATCATCAACAAAAGGCTGGACTCCCAAGATGGAGTCACCATGGTCAGCAGAGTGGTGACAGAGACTAGGGAAGTAGACTGTCCACATTTGTCAAGAAAGCACCTGCTCATTATCCCATCCTTGCCTAACAATGTCCCAGGTCAAGGTTTCCTGCCCCCTTATCTTGTGAGTCACCTGGTCACTGTTCCGGTGTCACGCCCTAGCTATTTTACCACGATCATGTGTACTTCTCTATTCTACTTAACAAATGAGGTTTTTTTTTTTTTCTTTCCTCACCTTCCCCCAACTGAAAAAGCTCTAAAAAGCCCACTACCTGAAAACCCAGGTTGGCTGTGCTCCTTTCTTGAGAGTCAGTCCTGGAAGCTTGTGCTTTTCTCCGAATAAAAGCTTTCATCTTTGCCTCAGAGTGGTTTGTGTGGTCTTGGTCACTCCCAAACTTTACATGACCTTCCTGCCTCAGGGGCCACCACATAGCTCAGCTTTGCCTTGCTGGCTGGCTGTCTTACAAGGTGAACTGTGGCCCAGGAATGGGTGTCTATGTAGCCTGTGAGGTCCCCCTGGGGGCTCCATGGTGGGAAGGAAGGGGTTAAGGCAGCAGCAGTGCCCCAAACACCTAGCTTTTCAAGAAGGGAGAAGGGATGGCCTCCTCTGAGCCTTACTCTTTTGGGACAGCACCAGCCTGAGCCCCTTTGTGTTCTGTGATTGAAATGCAAAAGAAAATCAGATTCCAGCAGCTCTCTTCTCCTCCTTCCTCTGGGATTTTAATAAGTTCAGCAGTTCCGGCTGAAATTCTTGCAAAGATTGCTCTTTGAAGAACAGGTTTTCATTTCTGGACAGATCAGTGGTCATGGGTGACCGTCCTCATGAGCATGTTCTCAGAAGTGTCACTGTTTGCGCAGCCTGTCCTGGTCTGTGCTCCTTCCTGAATCTCCTTATCCTTTGAATAAATACCTAAGGAGACTTTGTACATTTGTATCTGCTGGACCAGGACATTGATCATCAAAATGGTTAAGGCATTTGCCTGCAAAGCCTAAGGACCCAAGTTCGGTTTCCCAGTACCCACGTAAGCCAGATGCATAGATGGCACATGCGTTTGGAATTTGTTTGCAGCGGCTGGAGGCTCTGGAACGCCTATTCTCTCCATCTGCCTGTCTCTCTCTCTCAATAAATAAGTGAAATAAGTGTCAACAGGGGGAGTAGTATATGGCAATGAAAAGGACAGAACAGGCTATCAGAGCCATGGCTGTTGGATCAGAGTTGGGGCTGAACCAACTAGAGCAATGTGGAAATAAAGAGAATAGCCAGGCATGATGGTGCACGCCTTTAATCCCAGCCCTTGGGAGGCAGAGGTAGGAGGATCACCATGAGTTCAAGGCCACCCTGAGAACACGTAGTGAATTCCAGGTCAGCTTGGGCTAAAGTGAGACCCTACTTCAAGAGAGAGAGAGAGGGAGAGAGAATATACGACCTCAACAGCAGGCTGTTCTTTATTAGAGAACAAGTCAACAGCAGAGGACGGCCAGCCCCATTCCATGAGTTTGAGGCTGCCATGTTCAGAGGTATGGAGCTGGATGTTTAATGGGAAGGGACAAGCAGGGCAGATAATGGGGAAAGGGAGAGGGGAAAGGGATGGAACAGGGCCATTTCCTTTGTTGACTTGCTTTCCCAGGAAGGACTCTTAGGTTTAGTTCTTTGATGATAGCTGGTTTGCATGACTCCTGTAGCCTGTAGGTGACCTTATCAGGCTGTGGTTTGGGAAGTTATTTATAAGCCAAAAGTGTTTCCTCTGTGCTAAAGCCTGTTCCAGGGCCAGCATGTCCTACTAATTTTGGCTGGGACCCCAGACTTACTAACCTTTATATTCCAGACCCTGAGGATAAGTAAAAGCACAGGGGTTGACGAATTGGGTCTCTGAACACTTCTTGTTGACCAATGGGATGGCCTCGGGGCACAGTAGTCTTGTCTCTCTGGTTTCTGAATCAGGGCAGAGTCTTGCTTGAGTCGGATTTGGCCTGGTGTCCATTTGAATTGGGAGCATTCTGGCATGGTGTTTTGGGGTTGTTTGCTGATGTTGCCTGTGAAAAGAGGATAGGAGGCGAGAGGCGGATTACTAGGGCCAGTTTGTTGTGAGTGCAGGGGCAGAGGGAGTGTTGAGGTATATAGTAAAGGAGGTTTGGGTTTGGGCCAGGGCCAGCAGTCCTTGGCCAGTTCTGGTTGTGTAGCATTAAGCAGTTGATGCGTGTCTTGTAGCACAGGAAAGAAACCTTAATCTTTTCCTCTCAGTTTGGGAGGGGGGGGTTCTGTGTCACTTTCAGCATCTTTGGTCATACACAAAAGGAGAAAACAAGGGGAGGGCTATCAAGAAGCCTTCAGACACAGTGGCCTCCTAAGATGGAGCTGTGTTGGGAGAGCTTTAGGGCCTGTGTCTTATGGAGATACAGAAACTCACATCTAGAAGCATAGGAGGCGAGAGAGGAGCCTATGAATACATGACTGTTCTCAAGGAGGGAATAATGGAATCTGTTGGGCTAGAGGCAAAGAAGAGGCTAAACTGTTGGTGTGGCGTGGCCCTATCATATAGGGGAATAAACTACATTTCAGGTCAGGATAGGTTTAGCTTGAAGGGAGTAGAGCTGTGAGATCTTTTAACTTACAGCAATAGATATCTTAGCTGGTCACAGAGAAATGGCAGGTCATATACAGAAAAATAATATTATTGGCCATTAGAAAGGTTAATATAGCCCAGAATATTATTGGCTCAGGACTGGTGACATTTATTTTTCCACACTTGCTGCAGTCTAGTCACAGGGAGTGGCTTCTTAGAGTCTCAGCTTTTGGTTCTCCATTTGATTTTGCACCGTGTGCCCATAGCAGGCTGTGGTTCCATGTAGCTTTTATGAACAGGCAAGGTGGCAGCTCTTCAGGAGAGCAGTACTTATCAGAGCCATTAGGAAAGAAACTCCTTGATCACATTAAATCTATTAGCCATTATGATCTGGTTAATAGCTATGTATGAAGTTTCTTGTTTGTGACATGATATTTACAGGCGACATGAATATTATATCTAAGGTTGAAAAACAAGCTGGGCGTGATGGTGCATGCCTTTCATCCCAGTTCTTTGAGTTTGAGGCCACCCTGAGATTACATAGTGAATTCCAGGACAGCCTGGGCTAGAGTGAAACCCTACCTCGAAACTGCCCCTCCCAAAAAAATAAAGAAAAGAAAAACAAAAATAATAACACAGGGGGTAGGTAAGAAAACAGGGGTGCTATCTGCAAAGAAGGAATTGCTAACTTGGATGGGGAATTGATTGAAATTTCTGGAAATATGAAGATTTGGCTTAGGTATGGTAGGAAGTGTAAGAACTTAGTATTGAAGCAATATTTGGCATATCTTAAACAATTTTCAATTTAGATTTTTTTTTTTTTTTTTGGTTTTTCGAGGTAGAGTCTCACTCTAGTCCAGGCTGACCTGGAATTCACTCTGTAGTCTCAGGGTGGCCTCGAACTAATGGTGATCCTCCTACCTCTGCCTCCCAAGTGCTGGGATTAAAGGCGTGCACCACCACGCCCGGCTTAAATTTAGATTTTTTTGTTGTTGTGTTTTGAAGAAGTGTCTTGCTCTATCCCAGGCTGACCTGGATTTCACTATGTAATCTCAGGGTGGCCTTGAACTCATGGCAATTCTCCTACCTCTGTCTTCCAAGTGCTAGGATTAAAGGCATGCACCACCACGCCTGGTCTAACAATTTTAAAAAATTTTATTATTATTTATTTATTTATTTTTGGAGATAGAGACAGAGAGAGATAGACAGAGAGGGAGAGGGAGACAGAGATGGGCGCGCCAGCAGTCTCTCAGCTGCTGTGAACAAACTCCAGATGCGTGCGCCCCCTTGTGGGCAAGTGCGGCATTGCGCCCTTGCATCACTGCATCTGGCTAAACGTGGGACCTGGAGATTGGAACGCTGGACATTGGAACCAGCATTCTTAGGCTTAGCAGGCAGGTGCCTTAGCTGCTAAGCCATCTCTCC
Organism: Orientallactaga sibirica; assembly: GCA_036365145.1. NCBI lineage: Eukaryota > Metazoa > Chordata > Mammalia > Rodentia > Dipodidae > Orientallactaga > Orientallactaga sibirica. The sequence continues at coordinate 16,065,170 of JAEOAD010000049.1, forward strand.
AGCCCTGGTCTAACAATTTTAAATTTAAACATGGAGCTGGAGAGATGGCTTAGCAGTTAAGGCACATGCCTGTGAAGCCTAAGGACCCTGGCTTGATTCTCCAGGTCCCACGTAAGCCAGATGCACATGGTGGTGCACGTGTCTGGAGTTCGTTTGCAGTGGCTAGAGGCCCTGGTGCGCCCATTCTCACTTTCTCTCTCTCTCTTCCTCTCTCTGTCCCTAATAAATAAAAAATTAATTAATTAATTAAATTTAATTTAAACATGATAGAGATTAAGAAATTAGACCAGGTGTGGTGAGCACACCTTTAATCCCAGCACTCGGGAGGCAGAGGTAGGAGGATCACCATGAGGTTGAGGCCACCCTGAGAGCACATAGTGAATTCCAGGTCAGCCTGAGCTAGAGTGAAACAAAACAAAAACAAAAAAAAAACAAAAAAAAACAACAAAAGAAACCTATTGTTGTAAACAGGGTTTTTTTTTTTTTTTTTTTTTTTTTTTTTGGAGAGAGAGGGAGAGAGGGAGAGTAAGACAGAGATGGGGCGCCAGCAGCCTCTCAACTACTGCTGTGAACGAAATCCAGATGCGTGTGCCCCTTGTGGTCAACTGTGGCATTGCACCCTTGCGTCACTTTGCATCTGGCTAAACATGGGACCTGGAGATTGGAACCGCTGGAGATTGGAACCGGCATTCTTAGGCTTAGGAGGCAGGCGCCTTAACCACTAAGCCATCTCTCCAGCCCTAAACAGGGTTTTTTAAAAAAGCATTTTATTTTTGTTTATTTATTTATTTTGATTTTTTGAGGTAGGGTCTCACTCTGGTCCAGGCTGATCTGGAATTCACTATGTAGTCTCAGGGTGGCCTTGAATTCACGGCGATCCTCCTACCTCTGCCTCCCGAGTGCTGGGATTAAAGGCGTGAACCACCACGCCCGGCTAAATCTGACTTTTTCAAGCTGAAGTGGGATGGTGAAGGGGGTCTCTACTCCTGTTGGCTTTTAGGCCTTGGAGAACCATCCAAAGGGGCCCAGATAGATGGAATTAGTCTGTTCTAGGACCCTCTGAGGCAAACTGGTGGAACTGCAAAGGTCCAGAAGGTCATTTATGTCAACACAAAAGACTATGCAGTATGGAACATTACCAATACAAAAAAAGTCTATTACAATACAGGACACAACTTCTGGTCAGGGGCTTTTAAATTTTCTAACCCCAGTTTCTAACTTAATATAAGGCATGGCACTATAAATAAATTTACCAACTTATTACAGAGAGTTAAGTTTGAGGTAGATAAACAATTAAGGCAAGAGAAGCACAGAGAAACAACTTTTTAAAAAATATTTAATTAATTTATTTGTGAGAGACAGATAGATAGAGAGAGAGAGAGAGACAAAGACAGAGAGAGGGAGAATGGGCACACCAGGGCCTCCAGCCACTGCAAACGAACTGCAGACGCATGTGCCATGTGTATCTGGCTTACGTGGGTCCTGGGGAATCGAACTGAGGTCCTTTGGCTTTGCAGGCAAGCGCCTTAACCACTAAGCCATCTCTCCAGCCCAGAGAAACAACTTTTTATGTTAACCCATCTTATCTTAACTGACAAGACCTTAACTGAAGACACACTTTTAGGCAGAACCCACTTCAGAGAGAGAGAGAGGAGAGAGAGAGAGAGAGAGAGAGCTTCCACTGAAGCGTCACACGTGGAGTTCTCAAACGCTGGTTGTGTGGAGTTCCACATCTGTAACAACCCTCGGTCTGAATTTTCCCAAGCTTGTAGAGGAAAGAGATTTACAGTCTGTCAGGGTTAAGACATTCCTTGCTGTCAAATAAGACAGGTTGCTGTCTCCCAAGATAAGGTAGTTATATATTGTCTAAAAAGGGCCAGGCCCGGAGTCAATTCCTATTTGTTTAACTCTAGTTGTAAATTGTTACAGAATTTTTGTTACCTATTAGCTATCATAAAGGAATCTTCCTTGCAGCAGTTTCAGAAGAGGGAAGTGCAATATTTATTGTTTCACTGAAAGTCTTAGATGCACCCACACATTTCCATTATACTCCATCCAGAATGCTATAGGCTAGGAACATTAGAAATATGACATTTTTTCAATCATTTGGCTCAACAGAAAGCATGTATATCTTATCTTAACATTGATAAATATAGGCAAAACATATTAACATTTTTGTGTTTTGTCAGTAAACCCAAATTAATCACTTCTCTAAAGATTTAAGTCATAATGAACATTCAGAAGGCATTGTTGGAAGCAGGATCAAACCCTGGCACATAAATATGTCTATGGTTATAGTAAGTATGAACCACTATAAAGTCAGAAATATATCATAAACCTGGTTTTAGTAATTTAACATCATCTTAAAATGTATCTATAAGCATCAGGCTGGGCGTGGCGGCGCACGCTTTAATCCCAGCATTTGGGAGGCAGAGGTAAGAGGATCACTGTCAGTTTGAGGCCACCCTGAGACTTCATAGTGAATTCTGGGTCAGCCTAAGCTAGAGTGAGACCCTACCTCAAAAAAAAAGACTATAAGCATCAGAACAGTTAATGACCATAAGCAGTGGCACCATGAATTTAGTCACACATAAGGACAGACTACATGAAACATAGAACAAATGACCTGATGTGGCTGGCCAACATTAGACATGACGAAGATCACAAAACATGAAGAGACATTTTTTTTTGTTGTTGTTGTTTTGTGATAGGGTCTCACTCTAGCCCAGGCTGACCTGGAATTCACGCTGTAGTCTCGGGGTGGCCTCGAACTCATGGCCATCCTCCTACTTCTGCCTCCCAAGTGTTGGGATTAAAGGCATGCACCACCACATCTGGCTAGAGATGTCTTTTTCTGAAGGTTTTAGTTACACTTTATGTTTGGGAAGACTTTAACATGCATGCCCTCTGGGAAGGCATGGAGTTGATGAGCAGGTCCTACTGAGTCTACCTGGAGCCATAAAGAGCAATCTGTGTGGCCACTGTTGATGATGGTAAAGGAAGGCCCACTCAGGAGAGAGCAGAGTCCCCATCTCACCATGTGGCTGTTGCTTGTAGACAGATTTCTCTGGGAAGCAAATCATGTTAGAAATCTTCAAGGTAGAACAAGAGGCCCAAGGAAACCAGTGGAATCTGGAGAACAGGCTGGAGGCTATTCTCAAAGGCTAGCTTTTATAGCTGTACTTTGAACAGAAACAGGATGAGCAAACTTAACTGCAGTTTAGGACTGCGCAGAGATAGGGAGGGAGAGACATTGTCATTTGTAGTGGCATAGTAAAGGAGGACTTGTAGTCATCTTTTTGGGCTGGAGCAAGGCAGGTCACTAATAGGAACTGTTTAATGAGGTGGAAGAAAGAAAGACCTGGGATGGAGAACAGAATTGATAGAAGAGACCAGGAGTAGAAGAATAGAGTCAGTTGCCAATCCAGTTTGTGAAATTATCAAGATCTTTAAGAATTTGGAAGCCAAAGCCAGGCGTGGTGGTGCATGCACTCAATCCCGGCACTCTGGAGGCAGAGGTAGGAGGATCACTGTGACTTCAAGGCCACCTTGAGACTACATAGTGAATTCCAGGTCAGCCTGAGCTACAGTGAACCCTCCCCCACCAAATAAAAAGAAGCTTAGTGGTTAATGTGCTTGCCTGTGAAGCCTAAGGACCCATGTTCAACTTCCCAGATCCCACATAAGCCAGACACACAAGGTGGTGCACACATCTGGAGTTCAAGAATTTGGAAGCCAAATGTGTCATTTTCAGGCCAAAGGGAATCATTGTCCAATTTGTTTTGTGGCCAAATTGTATTGCAATAAAAAATGAGGCGCTTGGCCATAGATTGTTACTAGAAACTTTTCAGTGCCAGGGATGGGATACCTTCCAGTGAGTTGTTGGCCAGGGAGGTCACAGATACCCCAAAACATTACAGGCCATTGCTGAAGCCCTTGATTTCCCACCAGGAATAGATGGTAAGACCCTATTGCTGAAGACTCCACATACTTGGGCTGCAAGGTCACTGAGAAATCCTGCTGGAGCTGAGCTGAAAGCCTCCTCCATGAGGACCAGAGGACAGAAAGCTGGAAAAAGCTACACTGCATGCAGTTCAATGGGAGAGAGAAAACACCAGTGAATATACTCAACAGTGAAAACTGCAAGCTTTAAATTTGGCCAGCCACGCCAAATGAGCCAATGGGTGCAATAGTGGCATGTCTGTTATGGGGGAAACCAACTGCTCTCTAATTGGACTGGAGGCCCGCTCCGTGGGAGGGAACACATCCCTGATACTGAAAACGTATGACAGGGGTAGTCGTGAGCCCTAAGGGTGTAATGTCTGCTGGAGTCTTGCTAAATGTATATACTATGCTCACCAAACTGCCTGGTAAGCACTTCTCTTCATGTCCACACCCATATATTAATGCTACTCTCGCTTTTGGTTAGAGAAGCTTCTCTTTTCAGATGGTGGTGACCTTGGGATGACTCAGAAGGCACCATGGTGCTGAGAAGAAGTGACAGAGGAGTGCTCAGCACTGAAACACCTCAAACCTACCTTCCAAGGCTCAGGGTCCATTGCGGAAGAGGGGGCAGAAAGAATCTAAGAGCCAAAGGAAGAGTAGGACTCCTTACAACGTGCTCCTCCAGACACAAAATGACCAGGATATCCATGACCTCACAGTACCTGACACTACCTACATAACACCATCATAATAGGAGGAGAAGATCATGACATCAAACTGAAAAGAGAGACTGATTGAGAGGGGGAGGGGATATGATGGAGAGTGAAGTTTCAAAGGGGAGAGTGGGGGGAGGGAGGGAAATAACATGGGATATTGTCTACAATTAAAGAAGTTGTCAATAAAAATTTTTAAAAATGAGGCACTTGGACTTTATGTCTCCTTTTAGGCCAAGAGTTTCTTTTTTAATTTGAAACAGAGAGAGAGAGATACAGAGAGAGAGATACAGAGAGATACAGAGAGAGAGAGAGATAGATACAGAGAGAGAGACAGAGAGAGAATGGGCGTGCCAGCGGCCTCTCAGCCACTGTGAATGAACTCCAGGTGCATGCACCCCCTTGTGCGCATGTGCGACATTGTGCACTTGCTTCACTTTTGCATCTGGCTAAACGTGGGACCTGGAGAATCAAATGGGCATTCTTGGGCTTTGCAGGCGCTTTAACCACTAAGCCATCTCCCCAGCCCTAGGCCAAGAGTTTTAAGATTGGTCAGGAGACAACCCAGCAGGGAGGCTACTGAAGTTTTGGAAATCTGGGAACCTATAGAGGGGTGAGAAGTGCTGGGGCATTTGTCTGAGGATCAGGAGTCCCTGATCTGAAGATACAGGTCAGAGACTGAAGGGTTAATAGCCTTCCCTGAAAACTAAAGGGAACTAAAGAGTTAATAACTATCCCTAAAGCTCATGGGCAATAAAGAAGCAACAGAGGTATTCAGCCTCATTAAGTTTGACACCTTCCCTGACTGATGTACTCCCCTTAGCCTAGATGGCCTTGAAGGACCACAGACCATCTGAGTACCCTCCCTTAGGCTCCTGGCTGAAGAAGCCTTTTCTGAACAAGGACACAAACAGCTACAATTTTCTTTCAACTGCACCTGGTACAGTCTGTTTCTTAGGATCCTCCATATAAGTTTGAACCCCAGCTTGGCTCAGTGCTTCAGCCTTCATCCCGCGGGAAGACTGCTGCCCCTCGCTGTTTCTCTCAATAAACAGTCTGTCTGTAGAGATCAAGTCCAGTGTTCTCTTTTTCTCTTCTCTTATTCTTTTCTTACAGAGACCTTCTCCTGGAGAAGGACATGGGGTTCAGAAGGAAAGCAGGCGTTCTGACTGGGGATGCCCAGGGCACCTTAGGAAGGCAGACAGACTGAGGCTTACCCCCTCCTGGGGCTAAAGATATTCCAGTGCTGAGTGACTCAGTGGATATGACAAATGGTCTTTCTGTGGTTGGAGTCAAGAGTCCTGGGGAGTTGGAATTTTCAAGCCAATTTATCATGGGGAAAGGAGAGAGAGAGAGGGTGGATACCAGAGACTGTATGGGGATTTTGGTTTGGGCCTGGGACAAGCAGCCATGATACCAAAAAGGCAATAGCTGTCCTTAGTTTGAATTTTAAAAGTGACATTTTGGGCTAAGGAGAGTGCTTAGTGATTAAGGCATTTGCCTGCAAAGTCAAAGGACCCAGGTTTGATTTCCCAGTACCCACGTAAGCCAGATGCACAAGATGATGCATGCATCTGGAGTTTATTTGCAGTAGCTGAAGGCCCAGGTGCATCCATACTCTCTCTCTCTCTCTCTCTCTCTCTCTCTCTGTCTCTCAAATACATAAATAAGAATTAGAAAAATAAAGCTAACATTTCCCCCTACTGGCCATTAGACACAGTCAAGGACCTCCCTACGAGTCTGTTTACCTGGCTCTGAGGGGTTGTTGTTTTACTGTGATCGCCCTGGAGTTTTTCTCGGGCGGGAAAGGGAAAAGCAAGGAAAGAGAACTTAGGTATCCATATGCAGAAAAAGTTAGGAGGCCCAGTAAAAATAAGAGTTCCTTTGGGAGGCAGACGTGGGGCTGTCTAGAAGAGTTTGTACCCAATTTGGGGGAATGGCTGGAGTCTGGTGAGAAGCAAGATCATCTCCAGAGAGAGTCTGTCCAGGAGGGAGCCAGGAGTTTAGAAGGGAGGGGCTCGTCCACAAGATCAAAGTCAGAGGCAGTGGATGAAAAGCACTGGGAGCAGTTGTCTGCACAGAGGAAGGAGAAGGAAAATCTGGTTAGCAGAGCAGTCTAGACGGAAAGAGAGAGAGAGAGAGAGAGAGGCGCATGCGCAAATGGAAAAAGACTCGAGAGTAAGAAACATCAGATCCCTTTCCATTTTGTCTTACAAAGTTGTCCAGATCAGTGGACTTGTAATTTGAAAGTTCCAAATTGGGGTCAGGTGTAGAAAGCTAAATTAAAAGTTTGGCTTTGAGGTCAGTCAGGCCTAATGATTTTAGATTTGATTTTAGGCAACCCAAGGGAGTGTCCTTGGGAATGGAGAGTTTAGAGCCCATTTTACAGATAGGTAAGGCGGAGCTAGATCTTGCTATTAATTCGTCACTTGATACCAAGATAACAGCCAGAGGCTCCAGAGCTGGATGGAGATCCCAGGAGTGGGGAAGGGTGCCCCAGGATTCACCCTCTGGGAGGCATAAAGCGGGAAGCAAGAGAGTGGAAGGACCCCCGGGGTCTGGAAGGACAGTCTAGGGTGCCTCTAGACTGAGTCTAGAGTCTTACCTTAATGAATTTTGATGGAGTGTTGGATGGATGGAGAATCAAGTGGCAAGGGGCCCCTGCTGGAGGAGGTGTGGATAGGAAAGTGAGTAAGGGGCCCAGAGAAGGCTAACACCCCAATTCCACGGTGTCTGCGCTGCTGAAGAAGGCAAAAGTTGCAAAAGCCCAAGCTTCAGGTAGCATCCTGGTGACCATAAAGCCTGTGTAGTATAGTAGGCATGGCAGACGTCGGAGCTCTCCATGGAACCCAGTATGAAAGGGAAAGAGGGGGCTGGAGAAATGGCTTAGTGGTTAAGGTGCTTGCCTGCGAAGCCCAAGGACCCAGGTTTGATTCTCCAGGTCCCACATGATGCCAGATGCACATGATGGCTCATGTGGGAGTTCATTTGCAGTGGCTAGGGGCCCTGGGGCGCCTATTCTCACTCCCTCTCTCTAATAAATAAAATAAAAATAAATCAGAAAAAATAGAAAAGGAAGGAGGAGGGGGATAGCAGAGCACGGTCCTGTGGACTGCCCAGGCCAGGGGTGGGCGGTAGGGGCTGGAGGCTGGCCTGAACTCAGCAAGGGATTTTGAAAAGACTGAGCAGCCAGCATTCTGCAGTCTCCGCACACAGTCCAGTAGTCAGCCTCCCACAGTGCTGCAGACTGGACAGGGGTAGAGAAAAGGTCTCCTGAAGGAGAGTGTTGGGGCTCAGGGCCCCTGAGACCCACCAGGTTTTGGCACCATTTATTGGATCAGAGTTGGGACTGAACCAACGAGAGTGACGTGGAAATAAAGAGAGAGCATGTATGACCAGCCCCATTCCACTGGTTTGAGTCTGTCGTGCTCAGAGGCATCTGAGCTGGATGGCTAAAGGAAGGGAGAAGCAGGGCAGATAATGGGGGAAGGGAGGGGGAAAGGGATGTGACAGGGCCATTTCCTTTGTTGACTTGTTTTCCCAGGTAGGAGTCTTAGGTTATATTTTCTTAATGAACTTATTTATTTGAGTGTGTGTGTGTGTGTGTGTGTGTGTGTGTGTGTGTGAGAGAGAGAGAGAGAGAGAGAGAATGGGCACACCAGGGCCTCCAGCTATTGCAAATGAACTCCAGATACATGCGCCACCTTGTGCATCTGGCTTATGTGGATCCTGGGGAATTGAGCCTTGAACTGGGGTCCTTAGGCTTCACAGGCAAGTGCTTAACCACTAAGCCATCTCTCCAGCCCCTTGACTAGTTCTTTGATGATAGTGGGTTTGCATGGCTCCTGTGCCAGGGGTGATCTAATCAGGCTGTGGTTTGGAAAGTTATTTACAACCCCAAAAGAATTTCCTCTGAGCTAAAGCCTGTTCCAGGGCCAGAATGTCCCAGTAATTTCTGTGACTCTAATGATGGCTGGAACCCCAGACTTATTAACCCTTACAATGGCCTCTGCTTGCCAGGAGGCTTGTCAGCTGAGGTGGAGATCGCAGAGCAGGACCCAAAACTCTCTAGACGGTGGAAGCTGAACACTTCCCTGCGGTAGAGCTTGTGATTAACAGATGTGGCGGGTTCCAGGGAGGCAGTGCTGCTGACCAAGCTCAGCCCCTCCTGTTCATCACTAAAAGTTGACTCAGCCTCTCTTCTCATTACACACTTGTTCTGCCAATGTCTTGAATTTGTGAGTTCTGGGGATCTGAACTCAGATCCTTATGCTTGTGCAGCGAATGCTTTATTCACAAAACCATCTCCCCCAAAACCTGGGCATGGTGGCACACACCTTTAATCCCAGCACTAGGGAGGCAGAGGTAGGAGGATCACCATGAGTTCAAGGTCACCCTGAGACTACATAGTGAATTCCAAGTCAGCCTGGGCTAGAGTGCAACCCTACCTCAAAAAACCAAAAGAAAACAGTGTATTTGCTCATTTGCATGTGTGTGTATGGGCACTCAAGGGCCTCTTGTCACTGCAAATGAACTCCAGAGGCATGTACCACTTTGTGCATTTGGCTTTATGTGGGTACTGGGAAACTGAACCTCAGGTGTTAGGCTTTGTAGGCAAGCGCCTTAATCACTGAACGATCTCTCCGGCTCCTTGTTTTAATTATGCTATTTTATGCAGGAGGTTAGATCCTGAATGTTCGCCAGGGCCATGTGTGGAAGGCTCCATCCCCAGGCTGAAGCACTTTAGAAGACGATAAAACCTACTGGAGGGGGCTGGAGAGATTGCTTAGTGGTTAGGGCACTTACCAGCAAAGCCAAAGGACCCAGGTTTGATTCCCCAGGACCCACGTAAGCCAGATGCACAAGAAGGCACATGCATCTGGAGTTCATTTGCAGCATCTGGAGGCCCTGGCACACCCATTCTCTCTCTATCTGCCTCTCTGTCAAATAAATAAAAATTAAAAAGAAACCTCCTGGAGGAGGCTCTGTCACTGTAGCCTGCCTAACAGGGTGATTGTGATGATGATGGATCCTGTTCTAGTCCTAGACCCCTCCACCATGAGGGTAGGAGCTTTCTCCCCCACATGCTCCCATCCTGACATGCCAACCTGCCAAAGGCCCAGAAACCATGGAGGGTTCCCTAAAGAGGAAACATTCACGTGTCTTCTCCTCCTCCCCCTCCCTGTCTTCTTCCTCTTCTCTCCTCTTCCTCCTCTTCCTCTTCTTCTTCTTCTCCTTCTTCTTCTTCTTCTTCTTTTTTTTTTGGTTTTCTGAGGTAGGGTCAGGCTGACCTGGAATTCACTATGCAGTCTCAGAGTGGCCTTGAACTCACAGCAATCCTCCTACCTCTGGGATTAAAGGTGTGCGCCACCATGCCCAGCCCTTTTCTTTTAATTTTAGAGACAGAGACAGAGAAAATCCATGCACCAGGGCCTCAGCCACTGCAACTGAACTCCAGAGGCTTGCACCACCTAGTGGGCTTGTGCAACCTTGTGCTTGCCTCGCCTTTGTGCATCTGGCTAACGTGGGGTCTGGAGAGAGATCATACATGGGTCCTTAAGCTTCGCAGGCAAGTGCCTTAACTGTAAGCCATCTCTGCAGCCTTTATTTATTAATTAATTTGTTAATTTATTTTTGAGGTAAGGTCTTGTTGTAGCCCAGGCTGACCTGGAATTCACTATGTAGTCTCAGGGTGCCCTGGAACTCATGAAGATCCTCCTACCTCTGCCTCCCAGGTGCTGGGATTAAAGGCATGTGCCACCATGCCTGGCTAATATTTTATTTTTATTTTTAGATAGAGCAAGAGAGAGAGAGAGAGAGAATTGGTGGGCCAGGGCCTCAGCTACTGTAATCAAACTCCAGACTCTTGCGCCACCTAGTGGGCATGTGCAACCTTGTGCTTGCCTCACCTTTGTGCATCTGGCTAACGTGGGATCTGGAAAGTAGAACATGGATCCTTTGACTTCACAGGCAAGTGCCTTAACCGCCAAGCCTTTTCTCCAGCCCCACGTTTCTTCTTTATAGATTGATCTGTCTTAGGCACTTACTATAGCAACAGAAATCTAGTTAATACACTTTAAAATATACATAATGTTGTGATAACTCTGCTAATATCCCATCTGTTTTACAAGCCATACAGAAACAGATTCAGACCATGTCAGACACTGCTGTGCCATTCAGTGAACAGTTCTGGGAATGAATCTCAGTTAGCCACACTCAGATGGTCCTGAGACAACCCAACTCCATCTCCCTGGGGCCCCTAGAATGCTCCCCAAGGTCTAGAAGTCTACAAGAATGGAACCCTTAAAGACATCCAGCTTGCTGTGTGCCCACTTCCCCGTAAGTCCTTGCTTTTATTCTTTCTCCCCAACATTGTCTTCCAGGACTGTTTTCCTATACTCCATCAATACACTTTTGGGGTCCCTCAGATAGCCCCCCTCTGGGAGAGACTCTAACTGCAATCACTCTATGACCCTGCTCAGCTGGAAGCAGTGAAGACTGGCCAGTTATTGTCCTCTTTTCTCTAACAGCACTTAGAATTTCTCCTTCCCTCCCTCCCTCCCTCCCTCCCTCCCTCCCTCCCTCCCTCCCTCCCTCTTTCTTTCTTTCTTTCTTTCTTTCTTTCTTTCTTTCTTTCTTTCTTTCTTTCTTTCTTTCTATCTGAGAGAGAGAAAGGGGCGGGGAGAGACAGTGGGTATGCTAGGGCCTCCAGCCACTGCAAACAAATTCCAGACATATGGGTTACCTTGTGCATCTGGCTTATGTGGGTCCTGGAGAATCGAACCAAGGTCCTTTAGCTTTGTAGGCAAGTGCCTTAAGTGCTAAGCCATCTCTCCAGCCCCTTCTTCTTCTTCTTCTTCTTTTTTTTCCAGGTAGGGTCTCACTCTAGCTCAGGCTGACCTAGAATTCACTATGTAGTCTCAGGGTGGCCTTGAACTCACGTCAATCCTCCTATCTCTGCCTCCTGAGTGCTGGGATTAAAGGCGTGCGCCACCACGCCCGGCCCTTCTTTTTTAAAAATAAATATTTTATGTAGTTGAGAGAGAGAAAGAAGCAGAGAGAGAGAGAGAGAATGGGCATGCCAGGGCTTCCAGACACTGCAAACAAACTCCAGATACATGCACCACTTTGTGCATATGACTCTACCTGGGTACTGGGGAACTGAACCTGGGTTATTAGGCTCTGCAGGCAAGTGCCCTAAATCCATTTTAATAACATAATTACTTTACACTAATCCCTTATTGCCCATGAAGGCAATTATCCAAGCCCTCTAGTAGAGGCGGAACCGGAGATGACGATCTCCATACAGAGTCTCTGCCTTCCACACATGTCCACACACAGAACACTGAGTCACTCGAAGCACCTTCCCACCACGTCTGAATCGACACCCTGGGCCGAGTCCTGACCACAGCCGCCTGTGGTGACTTTTCTTCCTGTTTCTCGGGTGCTCCTCACCCCTGTGCCTGACTGTCACCACGCTCTTGGGGTCCCCACAGCATGGGTAGAATCAACTTCTGTTGCTTGCAGCGCACCCAGATCTCTTTCCTTTTTAGAGGAACAGACAGTGTACACCGTGAACTTTCAGCAAGTGTTTTATCTTTTTCTCTGTTCCTCATGTCTTCCTCTGCTCACACTGCAGTGCTTGGAATTATAATATCAGAGCTGTTATGATTTTTAATTTAGTGGATATGAGTCTGCAAATCAGGGATTGGCTAGGTTGGGCCTGTAGGCCAAATACAGCCCACCATCTGGATTATAAATAAAGTTTTATTGCAACAAACCATGCCCATTCATGTTGTCTATAGATGCCTTTGTGTCATAACACCACAGTGATCAATTGTAACACAGTCTTTTTGGCCTGAAAAGCCTAAAATATTCATTCTCAAAATAATGATCATCTGATTCCTGAAAGAAAAAAAATTGGTGAATTCTGTTCTCAGTTTTATTTATTTATTTATTTATTTATTTATTTATTTATTTATTTATTTTGGTTTTTAGAGGTAGGGTCTCACTCTAGCTCAGGCTGACCTGGAATTCACTCTGTATTCTCAGGGTGGCCTCGAACTCACGGCGATCCTCCTACCTCTGCCTCCCGAGTGCTGAACTGTTCTCAATTTTAGCATTATCAAGTTAATGTAACGGGCTATGGAAATGACTTTGTATTTGTGGTTTGCTGTGTATTGGAAGAGGTTTGGATTTTTGTTTCAATTTGTTCTTTTTTAAAATATACTTTATTTATTTGTTTGTTTGTTTGTTTGTTTGTTTGAAAGAGAGAAAGAGGCATAGAGAGAGAGAGAGAGAATGGGCACACCAGGGCTTCCAGCCACTGCAAATGAACTCCAGATGCATACGCCACCTCGTGCATCTTGGCTTGGGTATTGGAGAGTCAGGCAAACGCCTTAACCGCTAAGCTATTCCTCCAGCCTCTCAATTTGTTCTTTTTGAGACATAGTCTCATTATATAACTCAGAATATTCTGGACCTCATGATCCTTTTGCCTCAGCCTCCCAAGTGCTATTGTCACAGGCACGAGTGCTCATGCACCACCATTCCAAGAAAGGTGGTCTTCTAAAGCTAACCATCCTTCCATTTCTCCACTTTTATCTATTGAGCCATCATTTCTTATCCTCTTACAAGATGCTGATCTTGACTGATATCATTTCACTTTTTTCTAAGATTCCCTTTGAGAACGTGTGGCGGGGTGCACATGTGGTGCTGGGTGCACGTGGAGGTAGAGGACATGCTCAGGGGCTGGCCGTGGCTTTTCATGGTGTTCGAGGCTGAGTCTCATCACCACCTGTGTGCCAGGCTCGCTGGCCCCGAGTGTTGGGGTTCTCCTGTCCCCCCCGCCCGGCTCACCGTAGAGCTCTAGGTTCTGCTGCCCCCTCCAGCCCTCCGTGGTTTCCAGGTTCTGAACGTGAATGCAAGTTTCCTCTCTCTATCCCTCTGTCTCTCTCCCCCGCTCTGCAAGTGCTGTATCCCTGAGCACCTCCACTCAGACTGCTCACTTTAGTTTTGGCGTCTCTCACTCACCTAGAGCTGCCTTTCCCATCACAGAGCCCAGACGTGTGGCCACACCTAGCTGTGGGGGGGCATGCACATATGTATGTATGTATATATGATCCCATTCTTATCCTGGCTTACATGGCCTGGAACTCTCTCTGTAGCCCAGACTGGTCTTGAAGTCATGGTGATCCTCCTGCACCAGTCTTCCAAATACTCCCAGACTTTTATATAAGTGCCAGGGAATCAAACTCAGACAGCTCTTCTGTGCCTTCATGCTTGGATGAACAAGGCTCATAACCACTGAACCATCTCTCCACCCCATTACGCACTTCAAAAAATATTTTTAGGGCTGGAGATATGGCTTATCAGTTAAGGCATTTTCCTGCAAAGCCAAAGGACCCAGGTTCAATTCCCCAGGACCCACATAAGCCAGATGCTCTAGGTGGCACATAAGTCTGGAGTTCATTTACAGCAGCTGAAGGCCCTGGTGTGCCCATTTTTCTCTCTCTCTCTCTCAAATAAATAAAATAAATATTTATTTTATTTATTTGAGAGAGAGGCAAATAGAAAGACAGGGAATGGCCATGCCAGGACGCCTAGCTGCTGCAAACAAACTCCAGATGTATGTGCTACCTTGTGCATCTGGCTTTGTGTGGGTACTGGGGAATTGAACCTGGTTCCTTTCACTTTGCCAGCTAGCATCTTAACTGCTGAGCCATTTCTCCAGCCCTCAAAAAATATTTGAGCCAGCTGTGGTGGCGCACTTTTAATTTCAGCATTAGGGAGGCAGAGGTAAGAGGATCCCTTGCTGCCAGTTCGAGGCCACCCTAAGACTCTATAGTGAATCCCAGGTCAACCTGGGCCAGAGTGAGACCCTACCTCACCAAACCAAGAAAATTTTTTTGATTTGTTATTTATTTGTAAGGAGAGAGAGAGAGAGTAAGAGAGAGAGAGAGAGACACAGGGAGAGAGAGAGAGAGGGAGAGAATGGGCACTCCAGGGTCTCCTACCACTGCAAAGAAACTCCAGATGCATGTGCCACTTTGTGCATCTGGCTTTACGTGCATCTTGGGGAATCGAACCTGGGCTATCAGGCTGTTTAATTAAGCAAGTGCCTGTAACCACTGACCAATATTCACTTTTATATTTATTTATTTTATTTATTTTTGGTTTTTTGAGGTAGGGTCTCACTCTGGCTCAGACTGACCTGTAACTCACTATGTAGTCTCAGGGTGGCCTCAAACTCACGACTATCTTCCTACCTCTGCCTCCCGAGTGCTGGAATTAAAGGCGTGCGCCACCACACCTGGCTCTATTTATTTTTAAATATTTATTTTTACTTTTATTTACTTATTTGAGAGAGAGAATGGGTGTGCCAGGGACTCTAGCCACTGCAAACAAACTCCAGATGATGCACCATCTTATGCATCTGGCTTATGTGGGTACTGGGGAATTGAACCTAGGTCCTTAGGTCACAGGCAAGCGCCTTAACCACTAAGCCACCTCTCCAGCCCTTTTAAAAATACTTATTTTATTTTATTTATTCATTTGAGAGAGAGGGAGAAAGAAAGAGGCAGATAGAGTGAGAGAATGGGTGCACCAGGGCTTCCAGACACATGTGCCACCTTGTGCATCTGGCTTACGTGGGTACTGGGGAATCAAATCTGAGTCCCCAGGCTTGACAGGCAAGCACCTTAACTGCTAAACCATCCCTCCAGCCCCCTCTCCAGCCCCCCCCTTTTTTTTGGTTTTTCGAGGTAGGGTCTCACTCTGGTCCAGGCTGACCTGGAATTCACTATGTAGTCTCAGGGTGGACTCAAACTCACAGCGATCCTCCTACCTCTGCCTCCCGAGTGGGATTAAAGGCGTGCGTCACCACGCCTGGCCTCTCCAGCCCTTTTAAAAAAATTTTTATTTATTTCTTTGAGAGAGAGGTAGAGAGAGTTATTTATTTTTGAGGTATTTATTTATTGGGGTTTTTGAGGTAGAGTCTCTCTCTAGCTCAGGCTGACCTGGAATTCACTCTGCAGTCTCAGGGTGGTCTCAAACTCACAGCAATCCTCCTACCTCTGCCTCCCAAGTGCTGGGATTAAAGGTGTGCACACCACGCCCGGCTTGAGGTATTTATTTTAGGGTTTTTTTGTTTGTTTGTTTTTTTGGTTTTTCGAGGTAGGGTCTCACTCTGGTCCAGGCTGACCTGGAATTAACTATGTAGTCTCAGGGTGGCCTCGAACTCTCGGCAATTCTCCTACCTCTGCCCCCCGAGTGCTGGGATTAAAGGCGTGCGCCACCATGCCCGGCGAGGTATTTATTTTTAATTCAACATTTGTGTTCCTGGAATGCTAGCTAAATCAACACTGCAGAGGAGGAAAACATGTTAGTTTCATGGTTTATATGCCAACGCCCAGACTTATTTATGGACATAAATAATGCTGCTTTTGCATTTCCACACACGAGTCTCTTCACTCTTATGAAGAAACCACATGAGAAGACATCTGAGTTAAGCAATGGGCCCCACGAACCTGGGACTGAGGTAAAAGGCATGTCCCGTCCATGTGAAGTTCTGTGTGTCTGCTGTAGCCAGTGGACATGGCATCAGACATGGGTGCCTGATGCCTGGCTCCTCCCATAACCAAGGCCAGAGAGGCATGGGGCGGGGGGGCAGCGTGGGGAGCACAGCAGCTCAGTCAAGTCCTGAACGAATTCTACTCGCGACAACTGCTAACAATTGCTCAGTTACCAAAGCGGTCACCACAAGTAATTGAACCCCAAACAAGTAGGTGACAGCAGGACCCATCAGAGGAAGTGGCTATGCTGGTCATAGTCATAGTCAGGCTTTCCAGCCATTCTCCTGGGAAGGCACTGTCATGCTCCTCTATAAGTAGATCTCAGGTCTATGCCAACTGCTTAATCTCCAGGGCGTTGCCTCTGAGGTTTGAGGCTCCGATCTGGCAAAGAGTCTCGTTAACCCCATGTTTCACCTCTGCATCAACTAGCTAGGGTCCTTAGCTAGATCTTGGAATCCACTGATCTGCCTGCTTCTTGGGATATTGGGCATTGCCTCCAAAGAAATTCCAGAGGAACATATACCTTCTTCCCTCACTTGCTCTAGCACCTACCACCCCTCCCTTCCAAAACATCCAAGCTATTCAAGAAGATGTACAGCCCTTAAAAGAGACTAGAATAGGGCTGGAAAGATGGCCCAGAGTTAAGGTGCTTGCCTTCAAAGCCTAAGGACTCAGGTTCAATTTCCCAGTATTCATGTAAGCCAGATGCACATGGTGATGCGTGGGCCTGGAGTTCATTTGCAGCGGTTAGAAGCCCTGGTGTGCTGAATCACACAAGAAGCACATGTATCAGAAGAGCAGGGTGGAGAAAGGAGAGGATGCCAACAGACTTCCTCCGTGCACCACGCTCCAGCTCACTCTTCACCGGAAGCAGGTCATGCCAGGCCAGACCAGGGCCCTTTTTGAAAAAAGATGAAATTAGATTGACTGTTATAGGACCCACTGGCCATAGACTTGAACTCAACACCTTCCACGTCAATATCTTGAGGTTGACACCATCACACCATGTGTCTCCAGCAGGGATCCAAGGTTACCACAAACACAGCCACCACCTGGTCACCGTCCATGTCGCTCAGCTCCAGGTACCCGCTGGAGCAGCACTTCCTAGAGAGTTGGTCCCTTGGGTCTCGCCACCACTGCCACCCCAGGCCCAGCTCCAGCTGGGAGGTAAGACCACAGGGCCCTCCCGGGCACTGCTCCACCAGGGTGAAGTGAGGAGGAGCCCAGGATTCGCTTTTTTGTAGTATTTTATGAGAGAGAGAATTGGTGCACCAAGGTCTCA
The DNA here is from genome assembly GCA_036365145.1 of Orientallactaga sibirica. NCBI lineage: Eukaryota > Metazoa > Chordata > Mammalia > Rodentia > Dipodidae > Orientallactaga > Orientallactaga sibirica. The sequence goes on from JAEOAD010000049.1 coordinate 16,082,683, forward strand.
AGCCACTGCAATCAAACTCCAAACGCATGCACCACCTCACATGCATGTGCAACCTTGCCCTCTTGCTTTTTTTTTTTTTTTTTTTTTTTTTTTTTTTTTTTTTGGTTTTGCGAGGTAGGGTCTCACTCTGGTCCAGGCTGACCTGGAATTAACTATGTAATCTCAGGGTGGCCTCGAACTCTCGGCGATCCTCCTACCTCTGCCTCCTGAGTGCTGGGATTAAAGGCGTGCGCCACCACGCCCGGCTTAACCTTGCCCTCTTGCATCATCTTGTGCTTCTGGCTTTCTGGCTTACATGGGATCTGGAGAGTTGAACATGGGTCCTTAGGCTTTGCAGGCAAGCACTTTAACCACAAAACCATCTCTCCAGCCCCCATGATTCACTTTTTTATTTTTATTTATTTTTTATCTTTTTAAAATATTTTATTATTTATTTGAGAGAGAGAGATACAGAAATAGGCAGGTAGAGAGAGAGCGAATGGGAGTGCCAGGGCCTTCAGCCACTGCAAATGAACTCCAGATGCATGCACCCCCTTGTGCATCTGGCTTACGTGGGTCCTGGAGAATTGAGCCTCGAACCGGGGTCCTTAGGCTTCACAGGCAAGCGTTTAACCACTAAACCATCTCTCCAGCCCCTATTTTTATTTTTATTTTTTTGAGAGTGACAGAGAGAAAGAGGCAGATAGATGGGTCCGCCAGGGCCTCCAGCCACTGCAAACAAACTCCAGATACACGTGTCACCTTGTGCATCTGGCTTACGTGAGTCGGGGGGGAATTGAGCCTCAAACCAGGGTCCTTAGGGCTTCAGGCGTTTTCACTGCCCCATGCTTTTTTTTTTTTTTTTTGGTTTTCGAGGTAGGGTCTCACTCTGGTCCAGGCTGACCTGGAATTAACTATGTAGTCTAACCACTGAGCCATCTCTGTAGGCCACATGATTCACTTTTTTAATGGTTGCTTTGCTGTGCTTTAGTTTGTCCCTATTTTATTATTTTATACCTCTAACAGTGGAAATTGCATGTATATGGTATACTCTTGTCTTAAAATATCTCCTCTATGGATCTCTACTGGGGAGATGGCTCACTGGTTAAGGCGCTTGCCTGCAAAATCTAACAATCCGAGTTAACTCCTCCAGTACTCACATAAAGCCAGATCCATAAAGTAGCGCACAAGTCTGGAGTTCATGTGCAGCAGCTAGAGGCCCTGGCATTCTCTCCCTATCTCTCTTGGCTTGCAAATAAATAAAAATTTAAAAAAAATGTTTATCTTAGACTGGGTGTGGTAGTGTATACCTTTTTTTTTTTTATTTGTTTGTTTTTGTTTTTTCGAGGTAGGGTCTCACTCTATTCCAGGTCAGCCTGGTCTAGAGTGAGACCCTACCTCAAAAAACCAAAAAAACAAAAACAAAAACCCCTTCTCTATATGAATACTTATGTTTTTTCTTTACAGTTTTCCTGCCCCTTCTTTTAAAAATATTTAGTGGTGGCCGGGCGTGGTGGCACACGCCTTTAATCCCAGCACTTGGGAGGCAGAGGCAGGAGGATCACGTGAGTTCAAGGCCATCCTGAGCCAGTCAGCCTGGGCCAGAGTGAGACCCTACCTCAAAAAACAAAAACAAAAACAAAAACAAAAATTTAGGGTGGAGAGATGCCTCAGCAGTTAAGGAACTTGCCTGTAAAGGCAGATGCACAAAGTCACACATGCATCTGGTTCCTTTACAGTGGCTGGAGGCCCTGACACATCCATTCTCTCCTTCCTTCTCTCTCTTTCTCTATCTGCCTTTCTCTCTCTCTCTCTCAAATAAATAATAAATGAAATGTTTTAAACACTTAAAAAATAATGCAGGAGCGGGGCGTGGTGGTGCATGCCTTTAATCCCAGCACTCGTGAGGCAGAGGTGGGAGGATCACTGTGAGTTCAAGGCCACCCTGAGACTATAGAGTGAATTCCAGGTCAGCCTGAGCTAGAGTGAAAGCTTACCTCGAAAAAAAAATATTAAAAATTACCTTGAACCGCCCCCCTCCCAATTAATGTATTTATTTGTACTTGTGCATATGTATGCTGGCATCAGGATTTCCAGTCCCCTGTGGTGTGATCTCTTTATGTGGGTGTGGGGGAATGGAATGTGGGCCCCACGCTTTGCAAGCAGCACGTTTGACTTGGAGCATCATCTTCTTCTCTGCCCCTCTATGGGTTGTTTGGTTATTGCTCCTGTTGGTCATGGGTGCCCCTCATCTGCACCTGTACTGCGGGTAGAAGCTTGAACTGAGCACACGTGTCAGTGGTGGAGTGACAGCCTAGAACCCACAGTGAGGGCTGGGGGCGTGGTCAGTGGTAGAGCGACAGCCTAGAACCCACAGTGAGGGCTGGGGGCGTGGTCAGTGGTAGAGCGACAGCCTAGAACCCACAGTGAGGGCTGGGGGTGTGGTCAGTGGTAGAGTGACAGCCTAGAACCCACAGTAAGGGCTGGGGGCGTGGTCAGTGAAGTGAGGTTGTTACTAAACCATATTTGGGGCAAGGCTGTACATCAACCATATGTGGGGGAGGGTGTGAACCAACCATATTTGGGGGAGTGTGTACATCAACTGTATTTCAGGGGCAGGTGTGTATCAACTGTTTTGGAGGGAGGAAGTGTATTAACCATATTTGGGGGGCATTTATTAAGGCCATGAACTCTTAATACCCATGTATTTCCCCTAGTCTGTACTAGGTGTGAGGTGAGGTCTGCATCCTTATTGTCCCCAGTGCTGGCTGTGGTTGGCTGGGACTCACACCTTCACTCCCTCCCTATGGTGGAAGATGAGGCTCTCAAGTGCAGCGCCAACACCCACCCTGTCTATGACCTTGAACAAGACACTTGACATAACTGAGCTGATCTGGACACCTCCCCAGTGGTGCATGAGCAAGCAAGTGCATGCTGGGTAACCAGTGGTTATCGTTCCTGGGGCAGGACCACAGCAGTGGTGAGGGAGTCTTGGTTACATCTGTGAGTTTGCACCACCCTTCTTCTAGGGTGTCCGTGCTTGGCACCCGTTGCTGTTATCCACCCCTGCTCTAGCCAAGGGCATCATGGACTGAAGGTCATGCATCCAGACATGCACTCACACACACGCATGCAAATTGTATGACAGGGCTGGGGAGGATTGCTCAGTGGTTAAAGGTGCTTGTTTGCAAAGCCTGCCAGTCTGGGTTCAAATTTCCAGTCATCTATGTAAACCCAGTGGGGTAGTCTGAATGTGATCGTGTCACTGTATGATCCCACAGACTCAGGTGTTTTATTAAAAATAAACTTGTCGGGCTGGAGAGATGGCTTAGCAGTTAAGGCGCCTGCCTGAAGCCTAAGAACGCCTGTTCGAATCTCCAGGTCCCACATTTAGCCAGACGCAAAAGTGACACAAGCTCACAATGCTGCGCTTGCCCACAAGGGGGCACATGTGTCTGGAGTTCGTTCACAGTGGCTGAGAGGCTGCTGGCATGCCCATTCTCTCTCTTTCTGCCTCTTCCTCTCTGTCTCTCTGTTTCAAATAATATTTTTTAAAAAAAAAAATTAAAAACAAACTTGTCATTTGGGTCTCCAGCTGCCCAACTGGAGGAAGTGTCACTGGGGGTGGATCTGAATCACAGCCCCAAGGTGTGTGGAGAACACTTTGAGTTCTGGCTGTGGTTTCTCTCTGCTTGGATCTATGAAAGGGGCCAACTGCTTCTGCCATTGATGGAGCTTCCTCTGGATCTGTAAGCTTGAAATCCCTCCCATAAACTGTCTGGTTGTCTATTTGTCACAGCAATGTGGAATGGACTACAATAGCTGGACAATAAAAGGGGCATGTCTGGCATTTGTTTGCAGTTGTAAAAGATCTTGTGAGCACACGTGCAAATGTTCACGTCAAGCCAGGCGTGGTGGTGCACACCTTTAATCCCAGCACCCGGTGAGGCAGAGGTATGAGGATCGCTGTGACTTCGAGGCCAGCCTGAGACTACATAGTGAATTCCAGGTCAACCTGGACTAGAGCTAGAACCAACCTCAAAAAACAAAAATAAATTTAAAAAAATTTTTTAAAGGCAGAGGCAGGAGGATCACTGTGAGTTCAGTACCAGCCTGGGTTACAAAATGAGTTACAGGTAAGCCTGGGCCAGAATGAGACCCTGCTTCATAAACAAGGGCTGGAGGGATGGCTTAGCAGTTAAGGCATTTGCCTGCAAAGCCAAAGGACCCAGGTTTCATTCCCCAGGACCCACGTAAGCTAGATGCACAAGGTGGTGCATGCGTCTGGAGTTCGTTTGCAGGAGCTGAAGCCCCTGGTGCATCCATTCTATCTGCCTCTCTCCTTCTCTCTCAAATAAATAAATAAAACTTTAAAAAAACTCAAAATTGAACATGTCAAATTGTACTTAGCTGACAGGTACTTGTTTTTGGTGGGTTTAAAAACTTTCATATCTTGGGACTGGGGAGGTGGCTCAGTGGTTAAAGGTGCTTGCTTGCAAAGCCTACTGGCCTGAGTTTGATTCTCCAACACCCACATAGAGCCAGACACACAAAGTGGCACATGTGTCTGGAGGTCATTTGTAGCATCAATAGTCCCTAGTGAGCTCTTTTGTGTTTGTGTTTTGGGTTTTTGAGGTAGGAGCTCGCTCTAGCACAGGCTGACCTGACATTCATTATATAGTTTCTGCTGGCCTTGATCCTACTTCAGCCTCCAGAATGCTGGGATTAAAGGCATGTACCACCACACCTGGCCTAAATTGTAGCCCAGGGCGACCTGGAATTCACTATGTAGTCTCAGGTGGCCTTGAACCCACGGTGATCCTCCTATGTCTGCCTCCTGAGGGCTGGGATTAAAGGCATGTGCCACCACGCCTGGTTTGTGTCCTGTTTTTTATGGCGCTGGGGACCAAATTGATGTTAAGTTCCTGGTTTTATTAGCGCCCCACAGGGTTCATTCCACATGTACACATCTGGGTCTCCTCTGGTCCTTTGCAGCTGTCTGACCTGTACTTTGGTTCATGCATGCTTTTCCAAGTTCTCGCCCTGTGGTTAGAACAAGTGTCCCCTATAAACTTAGGTGTTCTGAATGTTTTGCCCCCAGCTGGTGGCAATTTGGAAGGTGGAACCTTGCTGGAGGAACCTTGCTGCTGTTAAGGGTGGGCTTTGGGGTGTTACAGCCAGTGCCCCTTGCCAGAGCTCGCCTCACTTTCCTGCTGCTGTTTCCACCTTCTAGCAGAGGTGATGTCCAGCCTGTGGTCCCGCCATGCTGTCACCTGCCATCATGGAGCTTCCACTTGAGAGTGTAAACTGTGAGCCAAAATAAATCTTTTTCTCCCATCAGCAGGTTTTGGTCAGGTGCTTTGTGCCAGCAACACAAGGTGATGATGGCACTCACACTTGCTCTTTTCTAGGTCTTTTCCACTGAGCCACTCTGGCCACACCTAGTTTTGTTCCAAAAACACATTTTGAATTGTGTAGTGGTTTTTTTTTTTTCCTTACTTTGTACCTAACAGTTCTCTAGCCCAGTTCCCACTGCCAGGATGAGCCAGGATTGGGGTGAGGGCACACACCCCAAAAACAAACAACAACAACAAAAACAACAACAACAAAAAAACGACTCCCCAGCAAGCCAAGGCCGGACGCTCTTCCTTTAATACAAAGTCGGTATCTACATACAGGGGGTGGAGCTCCACCCAGCCACTTCTCCACTCTTGTACAAAGAGAAAAAAACTCACTTGCTTGGGGCCAGGTGGGGGACACAGTCCGAGATGTGGGCACAGGCCCCTCCTGGAAGTGGGACCGTCCCCCCAGGGTTTGTATCCCTCTGCAGGGGCAGGAGGCAGGTGTGTTCAGGCCATGGTGTCCTGTGCAGCAATGTCCCCACAGTCCCCTGTTGGTCTGGACGTGCTGATGGTGGTCCAGGTCCCCCCACCCCGTGCTTCACCCCACAACGGCTGCACTTGATTTGTCTGAAAATTTAATTAAAAAAAAAGAAAGAAAGGAGGTGGGAAGAAAAAAAAAACAATCTTGGAAGGTCAACAAAGTCCCATTTCCACATGAAAGGTGACAGCTCTTAATGGCAGGGGGGCAACCCCACAAAAGCCAGCTGGAGGGAAAGTCGCACACGCTCCCAAACGAACTATCACACGAGGATGAGGATACTGTGAAAAAATAGACGTCTCGTCTCCGGACAGAACATCAGCAACGTTGATCTTCTTTGTTTTTAAATGGTTGACTGGCAAGTCTTTGTCTCCTCTTTTTAAAAAATGCAAAGAAAAAATACACTATTTAAAAAAAAGGAAATGTCACTGAATACAGTCACATGGGGAGAGTTTAAGGAAAGTTCAGCTCTGCACTGGCCCAGCGTCCCCAGGCTGTAGGGCAGGAGGGAGCTCCCGGGAGTCCATGGCCTGTGCCTAACCTCCTGGGAGGCCCCCGGACAGCACCCCTTGTGAGCTCACCACCCCCCACCCCCCACCCGGGGCCTCGTTTTGGAATTGGAAGGAAATGAGGAATGTGCCAAGTATTGGAAGGCGGCAGGTGACAAGGGACACCTCTGGGCTGCACAGGGGACTCAAGGGTCTGCGTCGTTCCCAGAGACAGCGCCAACCGGCAGCCTCTATGCCACATCCTTCCGCCCTGCCCACTGGGCATCTAGGCCGCTGGGGTCCTCTTGGCTTGGGCAGTGGCATCAGGGCCTGTGGTTGCTGTGGGGACCATGGCTTTAGGTTGCATAGTGGTCGAAGCTCCCGAGGTACTCCAGAGCCGCCTGGTAGCAGAACTGGTACTCATCCTGTGGAGGGACAGCGGGCACCATTGGCACCTCCACTCTAACCCTCCCAGCCCGCAGTGCTCGCAGGAGACCCGAGTTCCTCGACCCAGACTGAACTCCTCCAGAAGCCCTGCTGTCCCCCCAGCTCTCTTGAGGGCTCCCTACATGTAGCAGAGTCCTTTTCCCCTATAAGCCCGCCTGGAGCCCCTGCCCCTCCTTAGACAGTCAGAGGCCCCCTCAAACAGTCCCGCCCCCACCAGAGGGTGTACCCCCAGGCCACAAGGAGGGCTGCAGGGGCACTCTTCCTTGCTGGGGCTCACTTTCACCACGTGCACTGGCTACATTTGAAGACGGATCCAGGGCAGAGCCTCGACTGAGACACATTTGTGCACACCATGGAACAGGAATATGACCGTCTCTGTCCACTCTATGAACTCTTCTGATGACCCCTCTGCCTCCCATTAACTCGTCCCCTTCCCACCCAAAGCCAGGGTGGGTGTGGGCATCTCCTGGGCAGGGGCAGGTTGGGATGTGGATCCCATACCTCCGTCTGCACCATGGCTGGCCTCTGCGTGCGCAGCACCTTCACTGTCTGGAAGATGTCCACCACGCCCTCGTACCGCATGCGCTCCAGCACGATGCTGAGTGTGATGAAGACTCCGGTCCTGCCCACGCCAGCACTGTGGGAGCAGAGCAGCAGAACAAGAATGGGAACCCGAGGGTGCAGCTGTGTCACCCGGAGCCCCAGGGGCTGACCCGGCTTGGTGTCCTCAGCCGAACTCCTGAGGCAGCTCACCTGCAGTGGACAGAGATGGGCCCATCCTGGCCAAACTGCTCCTTGGTCTTATGCACCTGGCCAATGAAGTCGATGAAGCCCTCGCCTGACTTTGGCACACCCTGCTCTGGCCAGTCGGTGAACTGGAACTGCCGGACGGTCCGGGACTGGCCATCCTGGAAAAAGAGCGCCTGCTTGTCTAATCCTGTCTGCTATGGCCGACCAGTACGAGTTCCATTCTGTCTGGTTCCCTGCATCTACCAGGTAACAGTGCATCTTCCATTGAGACACTCCAGTGTCATCGTCACCAGCCGTGGTGGGAGTCATCCTGTCTCTACCATCTGACACCTTTACCGTCTTCCACACCTGTCCTGAGTGAGCTCGTCCTCCTTCACCACAGTCACACTCACCATCCCAGTGTCCCTGCACCCAAATGTACTCAATCCTTCATTACCCTTCAGTGCCATCTTTGTCACCGGCAGCACTGTCTCCCAGCACTCAGACTCAGTGACTGTCCCCATGCTGACACTTCCACATAAGCCACTTTCTGCTTTCCACTCACGGTGCCATGCCGTGCCTCCAGCACTGATCGCCTGTGCTCCTCCAGCAGCGCGTGTCACCACGCGTCTCCTTCCATGAGTCCCCACCAGTTCCTTCTCAGCCCAACGTCCTCCACCACGGACCTCCAGTTTTCCTCGACCCACTTTCACCTCTCAGCACATGACAAAGCTTTTCCATACCATCACCTGGGCCATCTCCGTCCACCTTCCTCTGACTTCCTTCAGTTCTCTCTGCCTCCTTCCAGTCCCGTGCGCTGCTGCAGGTGGGAGCCGCCCAATGACACCATCTGCCCTTGCAGTCTCCATTCCTCGTGCTGGCACCACCACTGCTGCTGGTACCACAGGCCATCCTCCGCACCTCTCCCCACCCCTCCTGGCCAGCGCCGGCCCTCCAGTAGCACCATCTTACTCGTGCCCCACATCGGAGCATCCGCCCTCCTGTCGTCCACATCCCAGGGAACTCACGAAGCCATCCCGTGCCACTGCTGCTGATGGCCACTGCTCACCCCCTGAGCACACCACCCATGAGGGGCATCTTTGTTTTGTTTTGTTTTTAATTTTTTTAAAGTTTCTTTAAAAAATTTATTTCAGAGAGTCAGAGAGAGAGAGAATGAGTGGACATGCCAGGGCTTCTAGCTATTGCAAATGAACTCCAGATGCATGCACCACCTTGTGCATCTGGCTTACGTGGGTCCTGGGGAATTGAACCAGGGTCTTTTGGCTTTACAGACAAACGCCTTAAACACTAAGCCATCTCTCCAGCCCCTTTGTTTTTCATGTTTTGGAGTCCAGGTTGGCCTTGAACTCATTGTGTAGCTGAGGATGACCCTGACCTCTTGACCCTCCTGCCTCCACTCTTGAATGCAGGGAAGACAGTCTGCCACTGGCCAACTCCCTTAGTGCAGGACAGCCCTCTGTCTCCTTTGTCCCCACCCTGCATTCTGTACCAAATTTGCTCTCTTCTCTCGTCCCCATCCAATGACACCACTTCCTGCCACCTGACAGTTGCTCATCTCAGCTGCACTTCCCTTCCTCCCAAGGAGATTTTGGCCATCCTCACCCAACATCCCCCGGGGCCACATCAGCACAAACCATGGCCCTGGCCCACCTCAGCCATCATGCCCTCTCCCAGCCTTGCCCACTCTTACCAGGGCCTCTGTGTCCCCTTGCCTTGCCCACTCTTATTCAGGTTGTATGTGTTTACCCCCATCTTGCCCACTCCTACCCAGGACCCCTCTCTCTCCTCTCTCTCTCTTAAATAAATAAATAGTTTAAAAATAAACTCAGGTGTTCTGAATGCTTGGTCCCAGCTTGTGGTAATGTGGGAGGTGGAGGCTTCTGGAGGAGGTGTGTTGTTGGGGGTGGTTCAGGGGTGTCACAGCAGCACCCCTTGCCAGAGTTTGGCTCACTGTCCTGCTGCTGTTTCCACCTGCTGTGGCAGAGGTGATGTCCAGCCTCTGCTCACGCCGTGCTGTCCCTGCCATCATGGAGCTTCCCCTCGAAACCGTAAGTCAAAATAAACCCCTCCTCCCTCCTGCCAGCTGCTTCTGGTTGGGTGCTTTGTGCCAGCAGCGAGGAGGTCATTACAATAGGGGCTCAGCTCCAGACCCACAGTGCCAGGATGTCAACTTAACTGCACTGGGAGATTTGTAAAGCACCCTTTCTTCCAGGAGTTTCACTAAGGGAGGAAGACCTTCCTTAACGGGTAGGGGGCTCCACCCCACAGCTGGAGCACCAAAGGAAGCCAGCTCCTCCACTGTGCTGCCTGGCTGCCAGGAGACGATGCTCGTTCCTCAGCCCTCTGCTATTGTGAACACAGACTCTGAAACCAGGAGCCCAGAGCACCTCTGCCTTCCTGTCTCTTTATATTTTATTTTAATGTTTTATTTTTTCACTTACTTATTTGAGAAATGGAGGAGAGAAAGGGAGAGAGGAAGACAGAGAATGGGCACGCCAGGGCCTCCAGACGCTGCAAATGAGCTCCGGACACATGCAACACTTTATGCAACTGACTTATGTGGGTCCTGGGGAATGGAACCTGGGTCCTCTGGCTTTGCAGGCAAGTGCCTTAACTGTTAAGCCATCTCTCCAGCCCCCCTTTTGTTGATGTGTGTGGGCATGTGGAGGCCAGATGACAACCTTGGGTATCAACCTGAGGAACATTGTCCGCCTTCTTTGAGGCAGACATGGTCGCACTGGCCTGGAGCTTGCCAGCTAGGCTAGACTGGCTGACCAGTGAGCCCTGGTGCTGTTCCTGTCTCTGCCTCCCCAGTGCTGGGGTCACAGCACCCACCTCACACTGGGCGTTTATGTGGGTACTGGGGATGGAGCTCATATCTTCCCAGTGAACATCTCCCCACCCCCTCACATTGCTTTTGCTCTGCCATTATGTCACAGTCATAGGAAGCCAAATCAACCCACTCCCCTGCACTCACCCGGGCATCTGTGACCTTGAACTCCCGCAGGATATACTGAGGCATGTTGTATTCTGCCATGGGATCCACCACAAAGTACTGGTATCGGGCGGAGCGCTCAGCTGGCCAGTACTGGTGACATTTCTCCTGTTAGGAACACAAGAACTATGGTCAGCCCCATCCAAAGTCTGCCTGGCATCAGTCCCGCCCTGTGATGTGCCCACTTGTCCAGCCCATGTCACCAAACTTAATGAGCATCACCACTCAACCAGACCATCATCTTCCTCATCCTGGTTAACATCACCACTCACCCGGCCCATCTCCCTCAGCTTGGTTAACATCACTACGATAGTAGAGTTATTCTCCCACAACATGCGCCAGAAGTCCTCTGTGGTTTCAGCCAGGGGCCCCTGCGTGGCGATGTAGGCTTTCTGTTGCCTGCAGGGAGAGGGGGGTGGGCCCAGAGCTGGGTCAGGGCCAAGCTGGGAGTTGAAGCAACCCCACTGGCCACTCTCATGTTTACTTAGGAGTGGGGTCCTGCTTCTCTACCCATCTCCCAGAAATCCTTCTACAAATGGACTCTACCAGCCCCCAGATTAAACTCAGTCACTGAGGAAGCCCCTCTCCTCTGCTCAGTGCCATTCAGCAATGTCCTGTCAAGTGCATAAACCACATTTTCTCTCGACCTTGGGCCTTTGCAGAGACAGCATCTGTGCCCAGGGTGCTTCCCCAGGCCTGTGTCTCCTGAACAGTGCCACTCACATGGCTCCTCCCACCCCTGGAAGGCATCAGACAAGTAGCAGGAGTGGTGGCTCATTTCAAAATCCCAGCATGTGGAGTGACAGACAGGAAGGTTTGACACCACATAGCAAAACCCTGACTCAAACACCAATGCTGGAGATGTGGCTCAGTGGTAGAGCTGGCTGAGAGTGTGTGAAGGCCCTGGGTTCCAGCCAGCCTGATAGGGAAGAGATAAAACACCCAGATATTGACAGGTACCCTGGGAAACCAAACTGGTCCAGTTCAGACTCACAGGTGATGAGACAGACAGAATAAGCCACACCGTGGACAGCAGCTAAGCCTCTAAGGACTCCTCCCCATTCCAACCTTGGTTGCCTGGGGCTGCCAGTATTTTTCCTGCTCTATCCCTCCAAGTCAGAGGCCCCTGAAGGTCAGGGCTAAGACCCTTCTGGAGCACTGGATCTTGTGGGAAAAGCACCTGTAGCCATCGATGAAGCTGGCGTTGATGTAGTCAGAGCCCTCCACACCACGGATGGGCTGCAGGCACACACGTGTGCTCTCATATGGCATGATGTTTACCAGGCGGTTCTTAAACTTGTTACACGGCAAGTTGGCACTGATGAAGCGGGATGTGTGGGCCTTGGAGTTGGCCAACCGCTGTGGGAACAAGGCAGCCGGGGACAGATAAGGGACAGTGGTTGGGACAAGCCTCTTTCCTCCAGCCAGGATGCAAATGGAGGGAGGCAGGATACCCCACTACTGTTTTTTGGTTCCCACAGCTTGATACTGCCCCATCCAATTCTCCTGAGCATCTCATACCCTCAACCACCTCAGCCAGGCAGTCACCTTGAACTCTAGTTCCATGCCAGAGACATGCTCGCCGGGCTCCACCTGCGCCAACTTCTGGATGTAGGAGTAGAGGCTGCGGGCGGGGACCTCGGTGTTGCCACAGCCCACGGCCTCCAGCAGAGCCTCGTGGATGAAGCTGTACTGGTCCTCCGTCTGGACCATGTAGTTCCGCTGGGACCGCATAAGTGTCACATGCCCATACACGTCCACCGTCTTCTCTGGCTTGATGCGCTCCAGCATGGCGTCAATGACGATGAAGCAGCCTGTGCGGCCCACGCCAGCGCTGTGGGGACACAAGGGGACAGTCACACGGTGGTCGGGATGACAGCCCACATCAGCGTTAAGGTGACATGGCAGTTGGTGGCCATGGAGCAGAGGACGGGTGGGGACAGGAACACGGACGCATGTACCTGCAGTGTACCACAACAGGGCCGGCGTCGGGTGGGTTGCAGGTCTTGACCCTCCGGAGGAAAGCCAGGAAGGGTGTTGGGTACTCAGGTACTCCGTGGTCTGGCCATGCAGTGAACTGGAAGTGGCGAACCTCACGTTTCTCGCTGGAGCCGTTCTGGGGACCATGAGGATGTTTGTCACTGTGAACCCTCTCCCACAATCTAGGGACATCCCAGATTCCCTTGGCCACACTACCTCACTACATGCTCAAAGTTTCCATGTGGGATTTTGTGGGTGCCTCACCTCTGTCACCAAACCTGGTCCCCCATCTCAGCAGATGGTGGCTCTAGTCTCTAGGTCACAACTTGGGGTCACCCTCAGCTCTCCTCTCCTCCTGCACCCTATACCTTTAGCTAATCTTGCCAGATCTGCTTCTAAATCTCCAGTCTCTCCCTCCATGGTGGCCATCTCTGCTAACTTATCACTGGTCCCTGAGACCAGGGCACACCCCTCCATCCTGTCCATCATTTATTGCCTGCCTGGCCTCCCCACAGCAGCTGGAGAGAACCTGTGACCCCCAAATCCATGCCCCTCTTCCACCCACAGCCCTCCATGGCTCCCCAGGGCCAGAGTCCAAGTCCTCCTGCAGCCGTCAGGCCCTGCCCCGTCCTCCTCGCTGCTCCTCCATCACCCAGGCTCATCTCTGCACACCTGGGAGGCTCTCCGGTCTCCCATGATCCCTTGTCCTTCCAGCTCCCCTGACTACACTCTGCTCTCCACCTATCCTTCTACACATGTGTTCTTGTCTTTAGTGTTTGTTTCTTGGATTGTTCTGGAGAGACTGTGAGCCCTGAAAGGGAAGGCTATGTCATCTGTCTTTTCTGTGTAGTCTGGTGGCCCAGTCAGGAGGAGGTACACAGACCATGTCTGTATGTGTGCAGGAGCAGAGAGCTTGTCCTCCCTCCCTCCTCATGGCCACCCAGTTTTCTGGCACTCGGGCCAGGCGGGTGCTTGACAGTGTGAGAGGCCTGGCCAGATGTGTGTCCCTCCTGCTGTCAGGTCTCCTGACAGAGAACTGTACCAGTTCAGAAACCCTAATAGTAAAGAATAGATGGAGGCACATGCGGCCAGCAGCCATCAGTCAACCATGCATGTCCACATTTTCTGCATGTTCTTTCTCACTTTGTGGGGCTACTGGTATCCCCACCCATCAAGACAACAACAAATGACTCACAGGTGGCAGAACTGCACCTATGAAGAACCAGCAATGCAGGGTAGATGGAAGCACATGGTGGGCAGCAGCCATTAGTTAAGTACATATCTAAAGCACTCCAGTGTGGTGGCATGTGCCCAGCAATATCAAACATCTCTTGGATGGCAAAACTGTACCAGTTCATATCTGCCCATATAAGTAAGACTAGACAGGAACACATTGTGGATAGCAGCCATCAGTTAAATGTGTCTAAAGATTCTCTCCATCCTTTCCATGACTGCACAGTGCCAGAAGTGGCCCTCCCTGCATCAAGATGACAAATGACTCATGGTTGACAGAACTGCACCTACTCAGAACCAGCAATGCAGAATGGTGGATGGTAACACGTGATAGACAGCAGCCTTCAGTGAAATACAGTGCTAAGGTTCTCTATCTACACCCAAGCCTGACGACATGGCTCGGCATAGTGGACAAGGAGGCCTTTGGGTATGACTGAGGGAACGGGATAAGCTCAATGCCAAGTTGGGGTATAAGTTGATTCTGTCCCCTCTTCTGAATTTCAGTTTCCCCATTCCCAACATGGGCTCCATGAATGCATGATCAGCTTGGGACATGCTCGGCTTTCCCACATGTGTAGCCCAGGCCCCACCTTGTGCAGGGAGAAGGTCCTCACGCAGAACGTGGCCAGCTCAATAGTGTCCAACAGGGTGACCTGGATGAAGCCATAGGTCTCCGTGCCTCGGTTGGGCCAATACTGATCACATTTGATCTGCAGCAGGAAGGGAGGGTTAAGCATACAGCAGAGTTGCCAGGGGCTGAGGGAGAGGGGGAAGCACAGGCTAGAGTTGTCAGGGGCTGAGGGTTGAGGGGCTGGGTCTCACCCGTGACTTTTCCTCTAGTCGTGTCATCATCACAATGGTGGCTGACCGCTGCTCCCACACCATACGCCAGAAGTCCCCAAAGGTCTCGGGCAGAGGTCCCTGTGTGGCGATGTATGCGTTTTGCCTCCGGTAGCCATCCACATAGTTGGCATTAATGTAATCACTGCCCACAATGCCTGTAGCGGGATAAGAGGCCCGGGACTTATGGAGGACTCCCCTGTCAAGAGCTGGCTTCTTGGGGCTCAGCACTTTCCTCTGACCTCCTTGGACAGGACATGCCAACACCGCTGAGAGTCTCATTTCACAGCTTTTCTATGCTGGGTTACAGACATTTGGGGCCAGATATTTCTCTAAGACAGCCACTGTGTGGCGTAAACACCATTCTGTCATTCCACTTGAGGGTACAGCACTCCCTGTCCTAAACTGTGACAATCAAAAACTGTCCTTGGGTACCACCAAATGTCCCTTAGGCAGCAGAACTGTCAAGACTGAGAGCCAATGGTATGTTACATGTTATATGACAGCAGCAATCAGCTTAATACATCTCTAAAGGTATCTGGCAACTACCAGGACGAATAGAGGCAGGTTTGGGTTGTCAGGACGGGGTCTAGGTCTGTGAGCAGTGGAGAGAGGTTGGGTAAGCTGCAACTCAGAGTCTTGCTCTCTACCTTCAATGGGTTGAAGAATGACCCGGGAGTGGTCGTAGGCGATGACGTTGGCATAGCGGTTCTTGGGTTTGTTCACCTCTAGGTTGGAGTGCTCCCACGTGAACTGCTGCCCTGGGTCGATGGACTACAGGGAAGAAGGGCAGGTCAGGTGGTGCTGCGGAGCTGGGGTGAGGGGCTGCTAGGTGGCATAGCTCACCTCGTACTCCTGAGAGAGCTTGAGGCTGTCGTTGGCTTTCAGTCTCTCTGTGTGCTCAGCCATGTCTGCGATGGGGACGGGTGGGTGACTGAGCATGCCTGCCGGAGAGCAGAGGCCACACACAGGAGTCACTAGGTGGCCAGTTTGGGGCCAGGGCAGGGGGTGTTTAGAGTGTGAGTCTGCCATGGGTGAGCTGCAGTTAGAAGGGTGTGGCGGGTGTTCTCAGCAGGACAGGAAGTCTGAGTGGATCTCCCTGGTCCCTTGCTTAAAGGCACTGGCCCATCCTGGTTCTCCCCAACCTGGCTTGGCGTGCAGGAAATGAAGGGATCCCCCAAAGGGTATCAAGGTCCCAGTGCCTCATGGCAAGAAGCAGGCAGTGGCATAGAAATGAACAAGCTGATGCAGCCAGTGTGGCTTTCAGAAATATGGTCCCCAGGAAAGAATAGGGGAGTCCCTTTTCTGGAATCAGAGAGACCAAGAAGTCCTCTACTGTGGGGCACTGAGGGAATGGGAAAGGAGACGCGATACATTTTTTTTTGGGGGGGGGAGTGGTATATGTGTCTATCTGTGCCTGTCTCTTTGCAGTCCTTGAATGTAGCTGGAGTGGACAGGGGTCTCCTTTCCAGGTGTGAAGGCCTGAGAGACCCCAGCCGGAACTTAGGATCCCGTGAACCAGGTGTCATAGCAAAGAGATCCCTAGCTGGTCAGTGAGCACTGCTGCTGAGTCTCCCCATGCCTCAAAGCTGGGAGTCCCCACATTCCTCATCTAAGGGGCCTTCAGGGTTTGCCTGTCATGTGGACATGTGTGTACTTGTATCTCACCCGTGCCCTTGCTACAGCTACACACACGTGCGTGTGTGCATGCACACACACGCACACGCAGGAAGCCAGTCACAGACCCTGCCTCCATGAGGTGCCAGTGTGAGATAGGCGGGCAGAAGCCAGCTGAGGGATGCACAGACAGAGACAGGCGCAGGATGGAGAAATCAATAACAAACAGGGGCGAAAGGAAGCTGAGAACAGAGAGACACAGGAACTAACTTTCCAAGTGAAACCCCGGCTCCCTGAGGGGGCTGCTGAGGCCCGAATCTGCAGAGACAGCAAACAGTAAATAAATGAAAACATGCAAGCCAGCTGCCCCCACCCCTTGCTGGCCACAGAAGCAGGGAACGGGGCAATTTCAAGGGGTGAAGGGACCTGTGGCCACCTGGACTACCGAACCCAGAACTCATGGAAGTGGCTGCTTGCTGTGTCCCACGGGCTGAACACTGGCCATTACTGTGAGCAGACCCCCAAGATTTATGCTCGTCTGTCTACATCAACCCGGCCTTGGCTTCCTTTGGAGGCCAGTGGGCAGCATCGGGGGAGGCAGATGCTAGATGGTTAGGGGAAATCTGGGAGGCCATGGAGGAGCACTGGGCCAATGCTGTGAGCTCTAAGGACAGAGCTATCACATATATGTTTAAAAATCCTTCCCTAAATGCAAACAATTGATATAAACCTAGTTCAGAGCCAAAAACACAATGTGAGCACATTAGGGGTGATGGCTGACATGATCGTTCCAGGAGAATGTAGCTATCAGTTAAATATACACTCAAAACCCTCATTTGGATGAAAACCAAAATGACAGCTAGCCCAGGAGAAAGAAATGTGTTAGAGGTGATATGAGCCCTTCACGATCTCATCAGGAGAACAGAAGACATCTGTTAAATATGAAAGGCCTGTGTTTTCACTTGGAAGAACAAAGTGACATGAGCCAGTAGGGAAACAAGAAGGAGAAGAGTATAGTAAGTGTAATAGTGAACCCCTGGCCCTCATGATCCCACCAGAAGGACAGCAGTTATCAGGTAAATGCAGATACAAATGGTCAAAACTATCACTTGTTTGAAAATGTAAAGGACATGAACCAGTCCAGAGAGGGAGAAGAGAGAACTAATTAGGAAGAAAAATGAGGCCATGCATGATTTCTTTAGGAAGACAGCAGCCATCAGTTAAATGTAAGTGATGAAAGTCTCCATCTGGGTGGACACACCACTGATTCCAGTAAGCTGAAGGATGGAGGTAACCCTGGTGTAAGCCCATGAGAACAGCAGCCATCAGTTAAATCCCACATTAGCTACTTGGTTAGAAGCGGCTAGCATGAGCCCATGAGGAGGGGGGGGAAGATTGTAGATCCTCACAGATGAAGATGACCTAGGCAGGGGATTTTATCCGTGGGGAACTAGCCAAGAGGGGGGAAGTGCAGGAACCCCTGCAGGCACAGAAGGGAGGACCAGGGCACGGGGGGTTGGGGGCCCACCCTCCATGTCATCTCTGTGCCATGCTGGGGTCACCCCCAAGACCAGCAAGGACAGTTGCTCACCCTCAACTCCTCCCCACAAGGGGTCTTTGCAGCTGGTCATGTGGTAACAGCTCTGCAAGAGCAGTGGGGTTTTCCTTAGGGCTTTTTTTTTTTTTTTTTGGTTTTTCGAGGTAGGGTCTCACCACTCTGGCCCAGGCTGACCTGGAATTAACTTTGTAGTCTCAGGGTGGCCTCGAACTCACAGCGATCCTCCTACCTCTGCCTCCCAAGTGCTGGGATTAAAGGCGTGAGCCACCACGCCCGGCTTTCCTTAGGCATTTGAAAAACACAGCTGCATTCTAATTCTCTCAGCTGTCTGCAGAGCCAGCCATGGGGTCCATGGACAGACCTGCTCGGGGCAGAGTCTCCTTGGAAATCAGGACCCTCAGAGCCTGGCATGTCAGGGGGGCAATTTCCTCGTCTCCTCTTGGGTCACCTTTGATACAAGGGACCAAGGATCAGTACGTACCTGGAGTCTGGAAGTTAATGCGTCTCATTTCCACGGGATCCTTGGGATGGTGGGGGGCAAGGTCAGCATTGTTCAGCAGGCATTTGGTACGTGGCTCTGAGTCCTTGCGTTTACTTCATGGGAAGAGAGAGAGACAGTGAGCACATGTGTGTTCTCCAAGTGCAGGTGTGCAAGCACACATGGGTACATGACTCAGGCCTGGGGACATGTGGTAGAACAAGGGTCACATATGCTGAATCTTGATGTTGACAGAGCCTTCACACAAAACTGATCCCAGATCTCAGATAAGCCCTGATCCCAGAGTAAACCCTATTCCCCTCCCAACTGACCCCACACACAGACCACGCCCCGATCCCAGGTTCACCTGCTGGAGCAGCCAGGCATCCATTTGCTGACCAGCAAAGCTCAGCCCCTCACCCTAGTCACCCTCCAGCCCCAGCTGGGAGCTGCACGCCCAGGCCAGTCTCTTACCTGTCAGGTTTGCTGTTCCGCAAGCAGGACACAGGTGAGGAGGAAGAACAGAGGTAAGAGAGAGCTGGTCAGAACAGACTGCATGTGCAAGTCTTAACCTCTCTGAAGCTTGGTCCCCTCTGGAAAGAGGGGCTCACCTCCACACTTACACTCCTCTACTCTAGAGCAGGTCACTTCCACACTTACACTCCTCGACTCCAGAGAGGGTCACCTCCATTTTACTCTCCTATACTCCAGAGAGAAGGTCACCTCCACGCTTACTCTCCTATACTCCAGAGAGAGGGTCACCTCCACGCTTACTCTCCTATACTCCAGAAAGACGGTCACCTCCACGCTTACTCTCCTATACTCCAGAGAGAGGGTCACCTCCACGCTTACTCTCCTATACTCCAGAAAGAGGGTCACCTCCGTCTTACTCTCCTATACTCCAGAGAGAGGGTCGCCTCCGTGCTTACTCTCCTATACTCCAGAGAGAGGGTCACCTCCACGCTTACTCTCCTATACTCCAGAGAGAGGGTCACCTCCACGCTTACTCTCCTATACTCCAGAGAGAGGGTTGCCTCCGTGCTTACTCTCCTATACTCCAGAGAGAGGGTCACCTCTGTGCTTACTCTCCTATACTCCAGAGAGAGGGTCTTACTCTCCTATACTCCAGAGAGAGGGTCGCCTCCACGCTTACTCTCCTATACTCCAGAGAGAGGGTCGCCTCCACGCTTACTCTCCTATACTCCAGAGAGAGGGTCACCTCCACGCTTACTCTCCTATACTCCAGAGAGAGGGTCACCTCCATGCTTACTCTCCTATACTCCAGAAAGAGGGTCACCTCCGTCTTACTCTCTTATACTCCAGAGAGAGGGTCACCTCCACACTTACTCTCCTATACTCCAGAGAGAGGGTCACCTCCACGCTTACTCTCCTATACTCCAGAGAGAGGGTCACCTCCGTGCTTACTCTCCTATACTCCAGAGAGAGGGTCACCTCCGTCTTACTCTCTTATACTCCAGAGAGAGGGTCACCTCCACGCTTACTCTCCTATACTCCAGAGAGAGGGTCACCTCCACGCTTACTCTCCTATACTCCAGAGAGAGGGTCACCTCCACGCTTACTCTCCTATACTCCAAAGAGGGTCACCTCCACGCTTACTCTCCTATACTCCAGAGAGAGGGTCACCTCCACGCTTACTCTCCTATACTCCAGAAAGAGGGTCACCTCCACGCTTACTCTCCTATACTCCAGAGAGAGGGTCACCTCCACGCTTACTCTCCTATACTCCAGAGAGAGGGTCACCTCCACGCTTACTCTCCTATACTCCAGAAAGAGGGTCACCTCCACACTTACTCTCCTATACTCCAGAGAGAGGGTCGCCTCCACGCTTACTCTCCTATACTCCAGAGAGAGGGTCGCCTCCACGCTTACTCTCCTATACTCCAGAGAGAGGGTCACCTCCACGCTTACTCTCCTATACTCCAGAGAGGGTCACCTCCCACTATACTCTCCATACTCCAGAGAGAGGGTCACCTCCGTCTTACTCTCCTATACTCCAGAGAGAGGGTCACCTCCACGCTTACTCTCCTATACTCCAGAGAGAGGGTCGCCTCCGTGCTTACTCTCCTATACTCCAGAAAGAGGGTCACCTCCGTCTTACTCTCCTATACTCCAGAGAGAGGGTCACCTCCACACTTACTCTCCTATACTCCAGAGAGAGGGTCACCTCCACGCTTACTCTCCTATACTCCAGAAAGAGGGTCACCTCCACGCTTACTCTCCTATACTCCAGAGAGGGTCACCTCCACGCTTACTCTCCTATACTCCAGAGAGAGGGTCACCTCCACGCTTACTCTCCTATACTCCAGAGAGAGGGTCACCTCCACGCTTACTCTCCTATACTCCAGAGAGAGGGTCACCTCCGTCTTACTCTCCTATACTCCAGAGAAAGGGTCGCCTCCACGCTTACTCTCCTATACTCCAGAGAGAGGGTCACCTCCACGCTTACTCTCCTATACTCCAGAGAGAGGGTCACCTCCACGCTTACTCTCCTATACTCCAGAGAGGGTCACCTCCACGCTTACTCTCCTATACTCCAGAGAGAGGGTCACCTCTGTGCTTACTCTCCTATACTCCAGAGAGAGGGTCACCTCCGTCTTACTCTCCTATACTCCAGAGAGAGGGTCACCTCCACGCTTACTCTCCTATACTCCAGAGAGAGGGTCACCTCCACGCTTACTCTCCTATACTCCAGAGAGAGGGTCGCCTCCACGCTTACTCTCCTATACTCCAGAGAGAGGGTCGCCTCCACGCTTACTCTCCTATACTCCAGAGAGAGGGTCACCTCCACGCTTACTCTCCTATACTCCAGAGAGAGGGTCGCCTCCACGCTTACTCTCCTATACTCCAGAGAGAGGGTCGCCTCCGTGCTTACTCTCCTATACTCCAGAGAGAGGGTCGCCTCCGTGCTTACTCTCCTATACTCCAGAGAGAGGGTCGCCTCCGTGCTTACTCTCCTATACTCCAGAGACGCTCCACGCTACTCTCCTATACTCCAGAGAGAGGGTCGCCTCCGTGCTTACTCTCCTATACTCCAGAGAGAGGGTCGCCTCCGTGCTTACTCTCCTATACTCCAGAGAGAGGGTCGCCTCCGTGCTTACTCTCCTATACTCCAGAGAGAGGGTCACCTCCGTGCCACTCTCCTATACTCCAGAGACTCGCCTCCGTGCTTACTCTCCTATACTCCAGAGAGAGGGTCACCTCCGTGCTTACTCTCCTATACTCCAGAGAGAGGGTCGCCTCCATGCTTACTCTCCTATACTCCAGAGAGAGGGTCACCTCCACGCTTACTCTCCTATACTCCAGAGAGGGTCACCTCCACGCTTACTCTCCTATACTCCAGAGAGAGGGTCACCTCCACGCTTACTCTCCTATACTCCAGAGAGAGGGTCACCTCCACGCTTACTCTCCTATACTCCAGAGAGAGGGTCACCTCCACGCTTACTCTCCTATACTCCAGAGAGAGGGTCGCCTCCACGCTTACTCTCCTATACTCCAGAGAGAGGGTCACCTCCACGCTTACTCTCCTATACTCCAGAGAGAGGGTCACCTCCACGCTTACTCTCCTATACTCCAGAGAGAGGGTCGCCTCCACGCTTACTCTCCTATACTCCAGAGAGAGGGTCGCCTCCGTGCTTACTCTCCTATACTCCAGAGAGAGGGTCGCCTCCGTGCTTACTCTCCTATACTCTAGAGAGAGGGTTGCCTCCATGCTTACAGTGCTCTACCTCAAGTAGGTGCACGTCAACTCTCCCATGGGCATGTGCCAGGTACCCCAAGTGGCCACAATAATTCCAACTGTACACAAAACCCCCTCTGCTGGAGGAGGTGAGTCATGGTTCTGTTTCCAATCAGCCCTGTGTCCCCAGTTTCTGTGACATTGGTCAAGTGGCTCACCCTCTCTTAGTGTTCCTCCCCCACCCCCACCCAGCTGTGTGGCTGGGGATGCCGGACACTCACTTTTTATACAGCAGGATGGCGATCACAATACAGATGATGAAGACCACGGCCAGAACGGGCCCGATCACCCAGATAAGGCCCTCCTCCCCATCCACGATGGGCTGGGGATCTGGGTTGTCCAGCTGGAAGGGGTCTGAGAAGGGGCTGGCGGCAAATGTCTGCTAGAAGGGATGAGGGAAGGTCTACCTTCAGTCTTCCCTGCTCTACAGCCTCCTATGGCCCCAGGAACTGATCCCCAGGGAAGCCCTGAGTCCCAGCCACCGCCATTGCAATTCCTCCATCGCCACCACTCTGAAATCTTAATTCTGGGATGTCTTCTCTGTCGAACTCCTACTCATCCTTCAAAGCCCCAGCTTTATCCCCTGGTCACCTCACATGGCCCCTGAGCAGTTCCTTCCTCCAAGAAGATGACTGCACTGCCTCCTGTCCTCCCTTTTCTGCTCAGGCCTGCCCAGTGGGAGCTGAGGTGTTGGGGTGTGTGTCAACTCCACTGGAAGGCCACATCAGGACTCACAGGCTCGTTCCTCTGCAGCACAGCGAGCACAAAGAGAACATAGCGGTGGCCCGGCTCTAGGCCCCTGTTGTCAAAGCCACCATACTGCTTCTGGTTCCCAGGATGGAAGACGGATGGGAGGACAGAGAAGCGGGCTGCGATGTAAGGCCGGGGCACCTCCAGCTGGCGTGAGTGCCGCAGGCTACGCCTCTGTAGGCGGGATATGTCCTGGATGAGCTGTGGGGACAAGGTGCAGGTGCTCAGAACTTGGCCAGGGGCACTGAGGCCGCAAAGACTTGGATGTGCCCAGGCAGGCCTAGCCCCTCACCTCCTCCAGGTCCATGTCCTCCGGACTGCCTAGCAGGGTAGGGAACTGGCCGCCTCGAGACTTGCGCAGAGGGACCATCACGATGAAGTAGTTCCTGGGAAGAGGGAGTCCCAGGAGCTCTGGTGAGGCCCCACCCCCATGCCGAGCCTGTAGGCTTTGATCATGCTCTGCCTAAAATTCCACTCCTCCAACTCTTATGCATCCCTCAAAGCCTCAACTTCAGCACCTACATATTCTCGTATCCTCTTGGGCAGGGCCCTCTTCTCCCTACTAGGGTTATGCCTCCCTACTAATCGAGAAGCTCAGATCCCTCTCACAGGCCATATGTAGGGATCAGGGGACAGTGAATGAGGGGCACAAATGGCTCAGAAGAAGCACTGAGGTGGGTCTCATGCAGTCTCTGTCTTATAGGTAGGCAGAGAGAGATTGTGTAGTTGGCCCGAGTCACACAGCAGGCCGATGGAAGGGGAGAGGGCCTAAGGGAAGGGGGAGAGCATACTGCACAGTCACGGGGCTCTGGCCGTCAGGCAGGTACACCACGATGAAGCCATCGGCGTCAGGCTTGGGGGCGACACTGGGCTTGCTGCTGAGCAGGTTGAAGGCCGTCCTGGCGGTGACAGTCTGCTGCAGGCCGCCCAGGCTGCTGCCGCGGTTGGTGAGCACGAAGTTGTAGAAAGTGTGGGGCTTGAGATGGGTGATGAGCTTTTTGGTGGTGCGGCCATCTACATCCAGCGTGAGCCCGTTGTACTGGATCTGCAGGCAGAGGCGGCTCATGGCCTGCTCAGCCCTGACCCCAGCCCAAGCTCTCCAACTTTACTTTTTCCCTTGTGAGCCACTCTTTTTTTGTTTTTCGAGGTAGGGTCTCACTCTAGCCCAGGATGACCTGCAACTCACTATGTAGTCTCAGGGTGGCCTTAAACTCATGGCAATCCTCCTACCTCTGCCTCCTGAGTGCTGGGATTACTGAGCCTTGATCCATCCTTGCTAATCCACTACCAGTCTGGTTAGTGATCCTACATACTAAGCCTCAATCCCAGGTGAACCCTAACCCTGAACCCCGACCAGAAACCAAACTCTGACCTAACACTTGGCCTCAATTCCAGACTGGCTGCCAGTCCACGGGCAGTCTCATCTCTCACGGAACTGATATCACACTGAATTTACAGTGGAAACTGAGCCTTAATCCCTGCTGGTCCCAAAACATAAACTGATCCCCCATTCCTAACTCATCTGCTCACTGACCCCACATAGAGTCTCAATCTCAGGTGAACCCCAACCCTGAGCACCAACCCCACAAGGAGCCCTCATCCCGGGCAGAGAAACCTCAACTGGGAGAAGTTCTGGTCCTAGACTCCACACTAACCTCAGGCTAAATCCTGGTCCCAGGCAGAAGCCCAGCCCATAGTTGTAATCCTGACTGAGCCTAAATCCCAGACTAAACTCAACCCCACCTGAATGAGCCGGGGACCCCAGGATGAACTCTTGAGTCCTGATCTATCTCCAATTCACTGGGCTCTAGTCTCAGGTGGTTCCAATTCTGACAACCTCAATCCCAAATCAAGCTTCACTGCCAACTGAGCCCTGATCCAGGCTGATCTCAGATTCAACACATATCCCAAACTGAGACCTGACCCAGACACAACTGCAGCTCTTGAGTCCTCAATCCCAGCTAATCCCTTTCTTTAAAAATATTATTTATTTGATGCTGCAAATGAACTCCAAACACATGCACCACTTTGTGTGTCTGGCTGTATGTGGTTTCTGGAGCCATTATGCTTTGCAAGCAAGCACCTTTAACCACTTAGCCGTCTCTCCCCCCTGAACCCTGTCTTTGAACAGTGACCCCAGCTTCAGTAACACACCCAAGTGAGCCCTAGCCCCAGGAGAGTCCTCATCCTCAGATGCTATCCTGACTGATGAGCATCCTGCATTCCGGCTGAGATTCAACCTCAGGCGGAGCCCTGACCAGGCTGTCTCGATCCTGCACTCTGCCCCATCCCCAGCTGAGGCCCTTTGCTGACTGTGCCTTGATCCTGGCCTGGTCCCACTTGCTGCTGCCCGTATGGCTGAACCTTATAGGGTGTGGGTGAGTTGTAGCCGTCAGGGAACTCCCAGCTGAGCAGCACTGAGGTCTTCATGATCATCTTCACCTTGAAGTTCTTGGGAGAGACTGCAGGCAGGCAGGCAGGCAGGCAGGCAGGTGGAAACAAGGAGAGAGCAGAAGAAAGGCCTAGTGAGTACAGGGCAGGGCAGGGCAGGGCAGCATGGTGGATGGGGCGGCCCAGGTGCTCCCTGTTGTCCGCTGTGCCTGTGGCTTTCCTGCCTGGCCCTGGCCCGGCCCTGTCTGCCCTGTCCCCAAGTCCCTGCTGTGCAAGACGGCGCGGCTGCAGAGAGAAGGTGGTGGTGGAGGAGGAAAAGAAGGGTTGGGGGTGGGGACAGCGGCGTGCCACCTAGGCACATCCCACCTGAGCCAACACTGGAGCCTCAGGGCCTGGACTCGCCGAGCGTCCACGGAACAGAACAGTGACCACTTACCTGGGCAGGGGAGGGGCGGGGGGCTGGGCGCTAGGCCCGTCCTTCTGTGGTGTGGGGTTGCCGCGCGCCTACCTTGATCCTGCAGGAACGTGCGGTAGCGGACAGGGGGGCTGTAGGGGCCAGGACCCCGGCTTGTATGAGCCCGCACTTGGAGGTCATAGGCCGTGTCTGGCTTGAGGCCCCGCAGTGTGAGCGCATTCTCAGCCCCTGGTTCGGCTGCAGATGGCACCTCGGTCTCTCTTGGGGGGCCCAGATCACCAGCCTCACGCACGGCCACTGTGTATTTGACGATGGCCCCATTGCGCTCAGCGGGCACAGGGGGCAACCAGCGCAGCAGGACAGTACCCTCCGAGGCGTTGCCAGCCGCCTCCAAGATCTGCGGGTGGCCACGGGGCACGTCCTCAGGGATGCTCAGGACCTCGGCTGCCTCCTCGCCCAGACCGCTGCGGCTGCGGGCCGCCAGCCGGAACACGTACGTGGCCCCCTTGTGCACGCCCGATGCCGTGTAGTGGTGCTCAGAGGGTGGGAACTCCAGTGTGGCTAGCGGCGATGAGTCCTCCCGGCCAAACTGCAAGCGGTAGCCAAGCACCGGGTCCTCGCTGGTGCCGGCTGGGGGCTCCCAGCGCGCCAACAGGCTGCCCTCCGGCGTCTGCCGCACCGACAGAGTGGGGCGGCCCAGCACTGTGAGAAGTGGCCAGATGTCAGGGCCAAGCAGCACTGCAGGGAGCGCCACAAGATCAGGACTGTGGCACTCCTTGGCTGCCTACTAACTCCAGGGCTCACTCTCCTACCTTGGCCTCTCATTGCCTAGGATAGGAGGTAGCACATTTCCCATGCTGGGGACATCCCTAGCCAGGGTCGACTGTAGCCCAGGCTACCCCACAGTGATCCTCCTGTCTTGGCCTCCTGAGTGCTGGGATGAGGGCTTGCCGAGAAGCAGAATCCTCAAGGAAGTGGGGCAGCTGCAGAATGGGTATCTAATGGGCCCTGGGGGTCTTCTGGCTGTTGCTTGATCCCCACACCCCAGCTTGGAGGAAACAACCAAGTGGGCAGAGCGCCCCGCTCTGGCAGAGGTGAGAGTACAATGAAGTCCGGAGGACACAGCCTCCATCCCATGGGAGCTGGGGCTGAGGAGCTGCTGAGGGCGCAGTCTACACTGACCCTGAGTCCCTCTACACCTCCGCATGCCATTGTATGCCATTCCACCTGCCAGTGGGTCCTGGGCCCACAGAGGTTTGATAATGCCCGGAGACACTGGGTCCTCACGGGGCAAAGGGACTGAGAGTTGTGGGATGTCACACCTGCTCCCTTGGTCACCACCACTTTGGGTTTGCTACGAGCGCCATCGCCTTTCATGGTGTACGCGGCTACTGTGATGGAGTACGCGGTCTCAGGCTGCAGGTTTGTGATGACCATTTCCTGTGGGTGAAGACGGGGTCAGCAATGGGCCAGTTATGCCTCCCTCTCCCCAGCAACAGGATCAAGCAAAGAGGATGTGGTGTCTGGTGTCAGCGACCCAGGCAGACAAATTCATGCACAGGCAGCGAGGATGAGTAGCACGGCCATGCTGAGATGGGCACATCTGACAGTCACCACTCTGGTTCCCACTGTCAATCAACCACAGTCCATCCTCCTCGCGTGGCCACCAGAGGGCGCCATGAGCCCATCCATAGCCATCCACAATCTCCACCTCCCCTGGTCAGAGCAGAGTCCTTTTGGCAGTCACCTGGTCCTTCCCTCTGCTGCACCTCTGCGCCTATGACACCCAGGCTCTTAGACCGGCCCGAGGCCTTTGCACAGGTCTTGTCTTCTGCCACTACACTGACTGGTGTGTGGGAGATGCCTCACACCAACTTGGGAAGCCAATAGTTACATTTTCTAGAAATTTGTAAGCCAATTATGAAATTCAGCTAAAAGTCAAATTATCAGTGGTAAAAATCAAATTCCACAAACTTAATATCAAATAGTATTGAAAATGCCATCAGAGAATTTGGCATGATGTGGCACATGACTGTCATCCCAATTAAGAGGCTGAGGTGGAGAGTCGTAAGTGGGACAGCCTGGGCTACACAGTGAGGCTGTGTAAAGACAAGCCCAGTGACATAAACTCCCCGTTCTAGTCACCTTACTCTGCTAGCGGTCGCCTATTTGCTTAAGGCCATTTAATCTACACATAATCATGACAGAAATGTGACGTGACAACTCCAAGGCCCTGTAAGGGGAGGTGAGGACTTCCAGGAAAGGAGCATTTTTACCTAGACTGGACCCTGCTACAACCAGGAACTGTGCCCACCTGCCTGTCCAGACAGCCGGCGCCTTACAGCCACAATCTGTCTCCTCTGGTTTATGTGTCCCCACTGGACTGCCAACCCAAGGAGGGGACTCAGGTCAGTCTCTGCCACCATCACAACCTCAGCCAATGACACATGTGTGCCTGTCTCTCCTGCATACATGCAAGCACACACATGCACAACCCAGTGGGGAGGCTGGGAGACCCCAATGAGGAGCACAAAAAGAACACGGGACATGGGACAGGGACACACGAACAGAGGGTCTCCTCCCTTGTGCCTCCCATCTTCCCTCAGGGACTGAGGGTGGGAACACCCGCTGGGGGATCCAAGACTGAGGCTGTGGAGGGCCCAGGGGCCTTAGAGGAGTCTTGGCTCCCATCACCAGGGCTGAGGCAACCCAGAGACAGGCAGTGACTTGTCCAAAGCCACACAGCAATCCTGCTCTCTGCTTCGGAGCACCATGAATAACAGGTGGTAATAGTGGGAGAAGGTGGGGAGGCATGGGGGCACACAGGAGAAGACCCTGCCACCAGAGCGTGCATTAAGTCACGGCACAGCACACCCGCGGACAGCGGAACACGGGGTGCTACTTACATATTCGGCCGTGTCGTCCATCTCCCACTGAGCGGGAGGCGGCCGCAGGGGAGAGAGGAGGGATGTGAGAGGGAGCAGGGGTGGGACAATGATGGCACACCCGGGGATCCCGCCCACCCCCCCGCGCCCCGCCCACCTGGGCATCAGCGAGCATGACATCCCTGATGCGGGGTGGCCCGCGGGCCTCGGCGCCCTCCATGGGCACGTAGTGGACCTGGTAGCCGCGGATCTGCCCGTGCTGGCGGCCGGGCGTGGGCGAGCGCCACAGCACTCGGATGGCCGTGGCGTTGAGCGCCTCTGCCTCCACCTTCCGAGGGGGCGCGCTGGGCACTGGCGGGCGGGAGGGGAGGTGTGGCGGGGCTGTTACAGGGGACACCTGGCCCTACCCTGTACCAGGGCACCGAGTGGCTGCCTTCCAGGAGAGCACCGCCCCCTGAAGTCCTCCCAGATCCTGGGGGTCCTGCTGCCCCCCACCCCCAGCACCCGAGCCACACAGCCAGGAGACTGCTGAACCTCCGTCCCTGCCGCTCAAGATGTTTGTTCTCATTGTGCAGGTAGGGAAACTGAGGCCTGGACAATCAATTCCACATCCCTGAGATTAGCACAAGCCCAGCAGTCCAGGCACGCAGGACTGTTTCTGTGGTTGCCCACATCAAAGAACCTGGCTCCCTTCCCATCATGCCCCCTACCCGGGGTTCTGCTGTCAAGAGTCTTTACTTCCACATGGGACACCACGCTAGCTCCTCCCTGCTTCACATTTCCTGGTGGGCAGAAGGCTACCATGACAGTAACACAGCCCAGAGACTGGCCTGTGCTGCCAGAGTGATTGCCACTGTCCCCCACATCCTGCTGACTTCTAGGCAAGACCTCTTGGGATACAGGAAGTCACAAATGCTAAGTGACCCCAAGAGTGTAATCCTCGGATTTCTGAGGCTGAGGGCAGGTCATTGACCTGTTCCCATGGCCCTGAACTCGCAGGGGTCAGAGGTCTGGATTCTTCCAGGCCAAGCTCTCTGGCTCCCACCTTCTGACCACCAGCCCCATGGTCCAGAAGGTTCCAAGGGGGGCCAGGCCGAGCCAAGCCGAGCCTGGGAGGGATGTCCTGGGTGGTGTGGGTGCTTACCGTCTTCGTCGGTGCGGATGACCACGGGCGAGCTCTCGGGCCCTGGTCCCACCTCTGTGTGAGCCACCGCCGTGACACGGTACTCGGTCCACTTCTCCAGGGCCTCCAGGAGGATCTGGGTGGTGGTCGGGGGGATGTCGTTCACCTCCTTGGATTCTGGCTCCTCTGAGCCCAGCGGTCGGTAGCGGACGCTGTAGCCCACCAGGGCCCCGTTGTGAGTTTCTGGCGGCGGCGGACGCCAACTTACCAATATGGCCGTGGAGCGCAAGCTGGTGCACGTAACGTCTTGAGGGGGGGCTGACGGCTCTATCGGGGAGAGCGTGGGGGCGGGGAGGTGGGATGGGCGGGGGAGGGGACAAAAGATGGGAAAGAGAAAATAAAACAGAAGATGACAACGAAACAGAACCAAATCAAAAGAGAAGTCGAACCCAGAAGAGGTGGGTGTCAACTGAAGGTGAGATGGGCGGTGGGTGAGTGGGTGGAGGGAAGGCTGGCCAAGAACCACTGTGCTCCCTAGTGGGGGCACCGAGACAGGCAGAATGGGTGGCAATGGACTCTGCCATCAGGCCTGGGCAGCCATTGTGCCATGCAACAGGCCCAGAGCTTCTGTCACAGGAAGAGTACCTGAGACGTGTCACAGACCTGCCACAGATTCACAAACTAGAAACACCTATTATGTGCCTGGCAACACAACAAGGGGATCTACAATCAAACCCTACTCTGAACACCTACTATGTGCTAGGAAGTGGACAGGAGCCCCACAGGACACCAGTAAACACATTTGTTGAACATAAACGATGTGCTGGCCACTTGCCAATAGTAACAGCACCACAGCATTCTGTGGCCTACTAGGTGCCAGGCACCATTTAGACAGCTGCAGATGCACCCACTGACTGCATTCCTACTGCATGCCTTGCAGTGTTCAGTGGTCTCATCCTGTAAAAGCGGATGTGATAATATCTACTAGCTGAACACGTGAGCTACCAGGGACTCCAATGCTGTCCCAGAAACTGGCTTTTGGCCTGAGGAAAATCACATCTATACTGAGCACCTACTAGGTGCCAGCCAGTATGCCCAGTGCTTTATAGAGCAATAACCAAAGTGCTAGCCCGCCCCACACCTACAGGGTTGGGTTAGGACCAGGCTAGGGCACTACAGCTCAGTGTAGACACGTACTGTGTGCACAAGTCTTGGTTTGTGCCCGTCACAGCCATCACATTTGCCATCACATTCTTGATCGCCTACTGTGATCACAGTCCTCTAAAAACCAAGAATGACTGCCATTTATGCAGTACCTGTTGCACTGGGCTAACAGCTACATGTACTAAGCACCTACTATATACCAGACACATATATTAAGCACCTACTGTGTGCCAGACACTGGAATAACAGCCCATATACTATGCACCAACTGTGTGCGAGGCACTGTTAGCACAGTGCCCACATACTAAACACCTACTGTGTACCAGGCACTGTGCTAACAAGCCCTCCCATACTAAGCACCTACTGTGTACTGGGCACTGGGCTAACAGCCCCTATACTTAGCACCTACTGTGTGCCAACTGTGGGCCAACATCCTCACACACTAAGCAGTGCTGTGGGTCTGGGCCCTGTGCCCTGGGTACACTGATGAAACTCCCACAATGGCGCAGAGTCTCATTGTTGAGCACTAGCGATCTGCAGGAGACAGTACTTTGAACAAACATGGTACCCATATGGGGACCTCTCAGACTGACAATGGCACACATTTGAGCACTTCCTATGTGTCTAGCACCAGGCCAACTCCCTTACTGCAAGTGTTACTGAGCACTTACTGTATGCCAGAAAAAATGCCAAGAGGCTTGCAGAACCCTCATAGCCCCATGTTCTGCACACCTACTGCATGCTCAGCACCAGGGTCAGCTTGTCACCAACAGCTAGTAAGCTTCCATTTATTGACAGCCCATGGACTATATGCCCCAGAAGGTCCTGCAAGTGGAACTTAGGGGACACCTACTATGTGACGGGCAGGATGTCAATAGTCTGCATTACAGACTGCTTCCACATGTGCAGTGCATCAGGTGTGTAGTCAAGGCTTTGAGGGACATCTGTCACTTTCACCACACATGAAGCCCAGCAATGGGCTACGGGCTGTCCTGCAGAACAGCTGATGATACATTCTGTGTCCTGCACACCTACTCTGTGCTCTCCTCAGGTTTGAGAAAAGTCCCACCAGCTGTTTTGTCTTCTGGGTACCCACTCCACATTGCACATAAAATCTCACTTAACGTCACAACCCACAGGTGTGGGAGCAGTCAGACACCAGGCCCCATCCCAGGTCAGCTGTGCACCCATTAGGTGTGGGGCCGCATCTTGCCCACCCCTGCACCTCTAAGCCCTTTCCAGAGCCCAGAAGCAAGTCTCCTTTGCAGACAGAGATGAGCTCTCAGAACCAGCTGCCAGCCATGGTCACACAAGGCAGAGGAGCAGGGATTCAAACGCAGGCTTTGCTGCTGTTTATGGATTGTCTGGGCTCCAGGGCAGGACTATGGATCTCAGCTTGGACCAGAGAAGGGTGGCTGGAAGCCCCCACGAATCCAGGCCCTTAGCCTTCCTTATCTGTCCTCTGGTCTCATGTTTGTTGGCACTTACTACATGCACACCCTCATATTCCACTCTAGGCCCCAGAAATGGTCTGAGCTTGGACCTCATACACTGTACTCTCATGGGCCCCACAGGCAACCCTAACAGCTCAGTTCATCTAGAATGATCTTCCAGCCTTCCATCCTGGGGAACAAGCCAGGAGGGTGGGGGATCTCCCCCATTTCTTGACCAGCCACCCCAGCCCAGAATGCCCAAGGGGAAGCCAGGCAGGAATGGAGGAAAAAAACAAAACCAACCAAGAAATGTGTTGGAAGGAATGGATTTGCTGAGAAACAGGGAGGAAAAAAAAAACAAAAAATGATAATAAAACAAGAAACAGGGTGATGGTGATGATGATGAAAAAAAATCATAATAAAAGAAAGAAAGACGCCTTCCGGAAACTCCCAGTCTTGTTACCTACCTTCCACTCTTCAACAGCTAACTTATAAGACTTTCTTACGAGGAAGGGAATGACAGGGTGCCAGGTTACAGGCTATGTAAGTGGAGCCCTTGGTGGCTCCCAGCCCCAGCGGTGGCCACCACCCTGCAGCTCCTGGTGGGCAGGTGGGACAGCGGCGTCTGGGGACACCTGCAGTCAGCAAGTGGTCTGACCCACACCTACCCTTGTCATGGCCTAGGGGGCCCGCAGCCTGGGGGACACGCCTGGCCCTGAGTCTTGGGGCAAGAAGCGGGGAGTCCCTTCTCCCTGTCCTGGGCCGCCCCGGCGCGCACGTGGCCTGACCTTGGCGGTCGCGACCTTCACAATCCAGCCCAACTTGCGTGATTTCTCAGGAGGGGACATTTGTGTGGGAACTGGGACACGCACGTATGAAGTCAAAGGTGGTTACAGGGAGGGTAAAGGATTGGGGTTCGTCTGGGCTGTGCACAGCCCAGGGCAGTGGGGGACACGCAGGGTGGGCCGTGTTTGTGAACTCGCTTAAACCAGTGTGTACTCACCTCTGAGCCACCTCTGCCGGCCACCCTCACTGACCTCCACCTCACAGCCGCGACGTGGGACGCCCTCGAGCCACCCGTAGGGCTCGGCTCAGGCTGGTGGGGACTGTGTCCCTGTGGTCCCCACCCTCAGAGTCACCCATCTGAGTCCGTGTCACTCTTGACTGACATGAGAACCCACCCCATGTGCACACACCCAGGGTGTGAAAGTCACCATGCTGAGGATACTTCCAGAATGTCAGGTGGCCATATGGTGACTGACTGAGGGGTAAAGGAAGGTGCAAGGGGCCATGAAGGCAGAGGCCACCCTGGCCAGGCTAAGCAGAGGGACAGGGTGAGGATGCACCAAAGGCTGAGCCTAGTGCAGGGACAGCAGCAGGGCTGGGAAGGATACCAAGTGACCCGGGTGTGAGAAAGGGACCACGGGAAAAGCAAACCATTCTAGGGATTTGAAGCCCTGTGTTGGGGTCTGCATGCCCCCAAAGCTGGTGTCACCCTGAAATGCCCCTTGGCCATCAGGGGTTCAGAGCCACCATGCCCAGGGCAAGAAGGGCCACAGGAGTGCAATTGTGACCTCTGTTCCCTGAGAGTGCCGCAGGGACATGAGCAGCCTCACATTTAGAGAGGAGGAGGGTTTAGGGGTACAAGGGCAAGAAATACATGGGACCAGGGGCCAAGCAGCCACACTGCCCACATGCCTGACTCTTCCAGGTACACAGCGGACCCCATGTCAAAACCCTACCTGCTCTGGGGGAAACTGAGGTGGGGTGGGCAGACACAGCCAAGGCTGAGGCAGGTCGGTGGGGAGGTGCCTCCCCCCTCCCCCCTGTGGTGGCTAGGGCCAGGGTCAGGGGCTGCCGCGTCCCCCACCCCCGCCGAGAGGGCCGAGACACGTACTGGACTGCAGCGTGCGCTGGCGCACCACCGCGGTGAAGGCACCCAGGCCCTGTGGCGAGCGAGCCGCCAGGCGGAAGGCGTACTCCGTGTTGGGCTTGAGGTCATCCACCACGAAGGTCGTGGTTGGGTCAAAGGTCCGCCCCACCTGCAGCCAGGACAGAGAGATGGAGACAGAGACAGAGAAGCGGAGACACAGGAGGGACAGAGAGACGGAGATAGAGAGAAGTAGAGACACAGGAGGGACAGAGAGACGGAGATAGAGAGAAGCGGAGACACAGGAGGAACAGAGAGACGGAGACGGAGATAGAAGTGGATTGAGGAAAAGGACAGGGGTGATGGGGGACATGGGTGAGCAAGAAAGACCAACAAGGCCGGGGTTGAGTAGGGAGTGCCCGGCAGGGGCTGGTCCACAAGTATCCCCTCCCTGCCCACAGGCCCATGTACCTCTCGGCCACGGTCGCCCTCGCGGAAGAGTAGCTCGTACTTGATGACACTCTCCTGCCGTGGAGGGCTCCATGAGAGCCCAATGCTTGTCTCTGATTTGGCCTCAGCCCGCAAGTTCATGGGCTGGCCAGGCACTGGGGGGGGGGGCAGGAATGGAAGGAGATGGTAAAGGGTTACCATTCCACTGAGAACCTCAGGCCTCTTCCCAAAAAGAAGCTCCGAGCATCATCCACAGGAAAGGGCTGCCCAGCTCCACATCTCCAGACTCCTGCTGTTGTCTCTACAGGAAGCCTTCCCTCTTACCACCCATCCACTTCAGGGTCCATCCTTTTCTCTTTCCAGTGGAAAAAATAATAAAAAAATACCCCTCTGAAGCCATCTTGGCGCATTCCCCACCCCTTGCAAATTAAGCGACAGAGAAACTGGGAGACAGAAAACTTTAAAAGAGGACCTGCATTCTGTGCCCACCCCGCAATGACCACCCACTTGGGGTCTTCTTGAGTCTTAGGTTTTGAAAGCCCAGACCCCAAAAGGTCGAGAAACCCCAAGAGATGGGGGGCACACAGGAAAGAACCCTGTCTACTGTGTTAAGATTGAGGCTCTCCACCCCATTATTGTCAAAAATGTATCATCTCTTTAAGGACAGTGACAGATCAGGGATCACACACTCCAGGCCTGTGGGGCTCCTATGGCTAATGGAGCAGACAGAGCCCTTAGGGGGTCTCAAGACTGCCTCTGACTGTAGCTCCAGTGGAAAGTCAGGTGGCGTGCAGTGGGAACTTTTCAGGACAACCCAGCCCAGCAGCCCTCACCTCCCTGCTGGGTCTTGACCTGGATGGGGTCGGACAGTGGCCCGTCACCCACGGAGGTGAAGGCCAGCACACGCACAGTGTAGGTCTCATCTTCCAGGAGGCTTCCCACAGTGGTGAGCAGGCTGTCATCCACATTGTGCTTCTGCCAGTTGCCCACAGGGTGCTCAGGCTCCATGGTGTAGTAGACGCGGTAGCCGCGGATGAGCCCATTGGGCTCCACAGGCTCCTCCCACTGTACGATCATGGTGCTGGCACTCAGCATCCGAGCCTGTACATTCCGTGGGGCGCTGGCTGGGGCCTGCTCACCCGTGCGCGTCACTACCGCCTCGCTGGGGGGGCCCTGGCCAATGGAGTTCACGGCTGACACCCAGATCTCATACTCAGAGTTGGGGCTCAGGCCTCCGATGCTGTAGCGTGTGGTGGTCACGTCGTCCTTGACCTGGTATGGCCCATCCTGGCTCTTGGACTTGTACTCAATGACGTAGTGGGACACGGCATCGGGGTTACCAGAGTCCCACGTGATGGTGATACTGGTGGCGGTGTTCTCGGTCACCACGGGGGTCCCAGGGGCTTTGGGGAGAGCTGTGGGCAAGCACAGTGATTCAGGGCCCAAAGGCTGGAACTTTTGACCTCAACTACCCTCTCTCAGACTCAACTTCAGCGGCAAGTACCCCAGCTTAGTGACACCATCTCATGTCATGTCATCTGCAGTGTAACCTGTATACCCAAGTTTCCATGACGTTTCACCACAATGCAGCCATCTCACACTACAATGGTGGACCTGCATGGAAATAGCAGCAACCATGTGAGGAATAAAGCTGAAAACATCTACTTTTGTATGTGTGTGCATGTGGTGTGGGCACGTACACACGTGCATGGGGTGTGGGCACATGCGCATGTGCACATGAAGGCCACAGGGCTGTATCAGGTACCTTCCTCAATCACTCTCCACCTTAGTTTTTAATTTTATTTTATATTTTAGAAAGAGAGAGAGAATTGGCATGCCAGGACCTCAGCCACTGTAATTGAACTCCAAATGCTTGTGCCACCTGGTAGGCACATGCGACCTTGCGCTTGCCTCACTTTTGTGCATCTGGCTTAAGTGGGGTCTGGAAGAGTCGAACATGGGTCCTTGGGCTTCACAGGCAAGATCCTTAACTGCTAAGCCATCTCTCCAGCTCTCCTCCTTAGGTTTTTTGTTGTTGTTGTTGTTGTTGTTTTTTGTTTTGTTTTTTGTTTTTTTGAGGTAAGGTCTCACTCTAGCTCAGGCTGACCTGGAATTCACTATGTCATCTCAGGGTGGCCTCTTAACTCATGGCAATCCTCCTACATCTGCCTCCCGAGTGCTGGGATTAAAGGTGTGTCCACCACACCCAGCTCCACCTTAGTTTTTGAGACAGGGTCTCTATAAACACAGAGCTCACCAATTTGGCTAGATCAGCTAGCTGGGGAGTCCTAGGAATCCCCCCACTTGTCTCCACCCTCACCCCAGGACTGTGTGCACCACCATTACATGTGTGCATCACCATGCCCAGTGTTTATGTGGGTTCTGGGAATCAGAACTCATGATTGCACATGGCCCATTAAGCTATCTCCCAGCCCCATTTTTTAGGAATGACATTTGCAGATGAGCGTGGATGCACACCTGTCATTCCACCATTGGTAAGGGTAGGATGATGGCAAGTCCCAGGATAGCCTGGCTACACAAAGAGACCATGTCTCAAAAAGAAAAATATTTACTCTTAAAGGAGCTGTTTGTGAAACCACTGTCATTTGTACCTGTGGTTCACTGTGCAGCCAGAGGTTTCTGGCTGTTCCCACTTCATGGTTGCTATGGTCTTTTGTCTGTAAGTGGCCACAAGCTTCTTAAATCCACCCTACACCTGCTCATCACCCTGGCTCAGGTCATGTGTCTCATTCTTATTCCCATCTGAGGTTACCTCCTTCTCATGTTTTCCCTGCTAGCCAGGCCTAAGTTTACAACCACCTGGTACAGCTCTCTGTCTCAAACCTCACACAACTCAGCCCCAAGAGCACCTGTCAGCATTGTCTTCAAGGCAGCGGCCAGCAAGCCTGCAGGGGCCAAGGCTCACCATGGGCCTGACACACTTCTGAACACAGCTTCGCTTAATAGCCTGAAAGCTGAGAATGATGAGCTGCAAAGACGAGCTGTAGCTATTTGGCAACAAGATTGGGAGTGGGATGGTCCAAGTGCAATTAGGAGCAGAAATGGGGAAGAGAAGGGTGGGAAGGGGCAAGCAAAACAAAACAGGGGTCGTGTGTGGTGTCACACGCCTTTAATCCCAGCACTCGGGAGGCAGAGGTAGGAGGATCGCCATGAGTTTGAGGCCACCCTGAGACTCATAGTGAATTCCAAGTCAGCCTGGACTAGAGCGAGACTCTACCTCAAAAACACCAAAAAACCCCCAAAATTAATAAATTAATAAAACATGTTATGAATAAGCCATATATGAAAACTCATTTCTTTGTTAAGACCCTATTGCTGAAGACAGTACATGATTCAGTAGACCAGGAACTTAAGCTGGAGCTGAGCAGAAACCTCGTCCCCTCAGACTAGTAGTGGGAAAGTGCTATGCAGGTTGATGAGGGAAAAAAGTCATCAGTGTCTTACCCAGCAGTGGGCCATGTGGGCTACACACTGGCCAGCCAAGGAAGACATGCCCACTGGTACAACAAAGGTCTGTCTGACATGGGGTAAACCAACTGCTCTCTGCTTGGATCTGAGCCCACTCCACAGGAGGGAATTCATCCCTGCTACTGAAAGCCTAGTCAAGTCTAGGCCTGGGAAGGTCTTAGGTCTTGGGGGAGCTACTACTGTTATTTGGGTAAATGGATGTGTTGCATGCATTAAGCTGCCCTCTCAACACTCATGTTCAAGTTCACAATACTGCTCTCACTTTTGATGGGAGAGGCTGCTCTCCAGATCGGAGGAGACAAACTCACCAAAGTGCTGAGAAGAAATGTCAGCAGTGTGTTCGGTACTGAGATATCTCTGTTTTGTTTTTATTCTTTTTAACATTTCGTTATTTATACATTTATTTGAGAGACAGAGAGTGCGACACACACCAGGGCCTCCTGCCTCTGCAAATGAAATCCAGAAGCATGCACTACTTTGTGCTTTGGCTTTATGTGAGTGCTGGGGAGTCAAAATTAGGCTGTCAAGCTTTGCAAGCAAGTGCCCTTTCCACTGAGCCATCTTTCCAGCCCTTAGTGAGACAGGATCAAGGGTCCCCTTGCCCCCCTACCCTTGTGGACTCACTTACATTTCACTGTGATCTGAGCCACAGCTTCAATGACGCCCAGGCTGGACATGGCCACGCAAGTGTAGTTGGCTGAGTCCTTGACGTCCGTGAGTTCTAGAACATTCCTACCCACGGGCATGTCGTCCTCAGGAGTCAGGTCCTCTGCCCCCTGCATCCACTTCACATAGGGCATAGGTGAGCCCACGGCCACACAAGTGATGTTCACATTCCCGCCTGGCATGATTTCATGGCTCATGGGCAGGATGGAGAAGCGGGGGGCCACGCGGCGGACTGGGGGAGTGGGTGGCGGCCGTGGCGGGAGGGTAGGAAGGTAGGGACAGGATGGAGGAGAAAAGCAAGAACAGCAGGAAAGAAAGAAAAAAAGAAAAAAGGGGTAGAAAATAATTTAAATATAAACAGGGCTATTACTTTCCCCAATTCTTTTATTTCCCCCCAAATGAAAACAGAACAAAAAAATTAAAAAACCAAACTCCAACACAAAGAAACGAAACTTGAAAGGAAGGTAGCTCACAAACAATATATAGAGCTCTATGGATATAGAGGAGAGACACGGAGCACTGTCTCAGCACCAGGGCTTCATGGCCAGAGATGGCCACAGCACAACGCACACAAAAATTTATCAAGAGTTTCTCATCCTTGTGGACAGATGTGGCTCCAGTGCACAGGCCCCATGGGCTCCTGAGTGGGGCAGCCACTGGGGAGAGCACTGGAAGGTAAGGGTTGAGGACATTCATGAGGTGCAGGACGCTCACAGGAGGTCCCAGCTTGCCCTCCTCCAGGGATGGGGCAGGGAAGATCGTAAGGGACATAAAAGCCTGAGAGGTGAAGTAGCTGGGGAGCTCAACTCCCTCCACCCACTTCCCCAAGGAAAAGATGAGAAACTCTAATGAAATTTTTGTGGTTTGGGGTGTAGAAACCCTTCTAAAAGCTTCTGTCAGGTTTGACAAGTTCCCATCGGAAGATGCAGCCCTCAGAGTCACAAACACCATGCAAAAAAGGCTGAGAGAGAAAGTGAGAAGAGAGAAAAGAGAGGAGAGAGGGAGGGAGAGAGGGAAAGGGAGAAAGTTGGGACTGAGGGAGGACAGAAGAGGGGACATGACAGGGAGTGTGGACTTCAGGAGACTCACGTGACAACTGAAAGTGCATAGATGAAGGGACAGAAAGAGAAAAGGAAGGGACAGGGGCAGGTGAAAGAGACAGAAAGGAGATTGGGGGGGCAGGTGACAGACAGAAAGGAAGGGGAGGGGCCCACTTCAGTGCTGCATATTATTCTAGCAGATGTGACAATGTGCTCACATTGTCACATCACAGCCCTGGCAGAATCATAAATAGGACATTAAATAATAATTAATAAGTAATAATAGTAGAGGAGCGGACAGGCTGGAACATCACGGGAAGGGAGGGTCACGTTCTGTGCGTTCCTTAGTGGGACAGGTGGATGCAGCCTTCTGCCAGGACCTCATGGACTGGCAAGGCGGCAGGATGCATTTCGGGGGCTCCATTTTCAGAAGCTAGATAACTTCCAGGGCAGGGTGGGTGGAAACAAGGGGTTGGACACTGGAGAAAGGCACATCTGCCCTTACTAGTATGTTGTAACTGGACAGACTAGCTTAACTTAGGACACATCTCCACCCAAAGAGGCGTGATGCCTGGGATCTATTAAGGCATAAAGAAACCAAAGGTTGTGGCTGAAGAGACGGCTTAGCAGCCATGGCTCTGGATGGGGAAAAACTAGTTTCACAGTGAGAGGGAGGACTGGAAGCTGGACTCAGCTAAATGATCAGGGTGTCCCAACAAGGAAAAGGCACGACTCCCATGGTCACTACTGCCTTAACTGTTCTAGGGGTACAGTCTTGGTTAAGGGTGCTGCTATAAAAGGTCTAATCTACTCACTGAGGAAGCAGTCTCACGGAAAGAGAGAAGCCAGTCTTAACCTGTCCCTTTCCAGTTTGGCTTCTAGCTGGGTATCCCCAAGCCCTGGTCCCTAAACCCAGGTGGGAGGTGAAGAGGATGTGGGGGGAGTTGTGCGACGAGGGTGGGATTAACGGTCTGGAAGCTGAACCCCTTCAGAAAACGAAGCCCCACGAAAAGTCCAGAGTCATGGTGGACACAGGATGTAGGGACTGAGGCATCACTTGAGGGAAGGAACAGATGGGGACATGCAGACAGACTGGGGGGGTTAGGGGCAGGGCAGGGCAAGGCAGGGCAGGGAGCTAGGAGAGGGCAGCTCTGGCCAGGTGGAGGGTGGAGAGCAGGGGGTGGTGATGGGGTCCTGCCATCAGCATCCATAGTGAGGTTCGGGTGGGAGATGCTGAGGCTGTGTTGTCATGGAAACAAGACAATGGGGAGTGAGCGAGTAGAGGCTAATTAATCCAGGACAGAAAACGGCACTGACATCCAAACCAAAACCAGGAGGGGGAAAAGGCAGTAAATTAAAAAAAGGAAGCAAAATAAAAAATTAAATCAAATAAAAATTCCCCTCTGAAATGAAACACAAAACCCAAAAGCAAGAAGGTGGTGGGGGTGGGAAACTAACATGGAATGAGTGTGGGGCTGAAAATCGGGGTCTGAACAGAGGAGGGCTGTGGCTTCCCCAGGGAGGTCCCAGGCCCCCTCCCGAGCAGAACACAGCATCTGGCCTCCCCACCCAGCACCCAAATGCCTTGGCTGGGGAATGGAGGCCACTGTGATGACAGCTCCACAGAGAAGCTGTGAGGGTAAACCAGCCCCTGGGAGCTCATCTGTATGGAGCCCCTGCTTCTCAAAGACATCTGCCTCTTCTTCAGAGCCAAGTGAGCCACAGGTCATAATGTCCCACCCACCCTCCTTCAGCCTGTCCCCCATGTAGAAGAGACGGCAATTTGGCAACCTGTGGGGGACAAGCATCTGCCCAGACAGAACCCAAGGAGTGCAGGGGGTGCTCAGTCCAGGCATGGGCTGGCAATGTCACTGTCCCAGGCTCACAGCCACTAAAAGATCAAATTGATCACTACTTTTAATTAACATTAATTTTGGGGTGAGGCAGGGTCTCACTCTAACCCAGGCTAATGTGCAACTTACTCTGTGGCCCAGGATGGCCTTAAACTCATGGAAAACCTCCTTCCTCAGCCTCTCCAGTGCTGGGATGACAGGCGTGAGCACCACACCTCCGTGAGGCCACCAGTGAGCTGCTTCTCAGAAGAGCTGGAATATTCCCTCCCCTCAATTCTGAGGCAGATGTCCTTAAGCCCAGTTTGCAGAGGACAACAGGGAGGGTCAGAGGTGGCAAAGCTTACAAGCATGTGGCATGGCCAGAGCTTTGTGCCAGACCTGCCTGGCCCTCCCTCATGAACATGAGCCTTCTCGCCATACTGAGCAGCAAGAATGACAGCTGGGCTTCCCTTTCTTGGCATCTTGGTTCTTTCAAATTTGGGTCCTTACCCATCGAGGCACAAAAGAGGACAAAAGCACCTGTCACGTCCACATCAGCTGAATCATGGCACTGGCTGAGTAATGCACAGCAGCTTCATGAGTGCATCCAGAAGCTATCAGTGAAAGGCTTATATCTAAACATGTTTGCAGCCTCAAAAGGATGATCTAATTCTGGGATCTAAAGGTTAACTAGCAGGCTAATTTCTCTCTTCCGAAGGACCAACACCTTATTCAAGAGACCCTGGTTACATGTGATTTGAGTTCAATTTATCTTCTTAAGGGTATCATTTGGGAAGAAACTCTTACTTTTTAGGAGTTCAGACAAAACACATCATGACTACGCAAAATTTGATCTAGGGTTGTGAACTGTACACTTGTTAAGTGACAGAGAATGGTGACTACATGAGCAGTCCTTTTAACATTCATTGTCCCTGATACGTCCAGCCACAATCAGTTGAATGGCCTTCACTATCAGTTAGATGACTAGCCACTATCAATTAGATGGCCAACTGCTATCCCATTATCAATTAAAGGGCTATGGCCTATCAGTTAAGTGCCTAGCTGCTAACAGTGAGATAGCCAACCTGTTGTTAAGTTAAAGGACAGCTGTCTCCAGTTGAATGGACATGTCAATCAGCTGCAATGGATTCTGGGACACCTAAGAAACACTGACCACTCGCCTCCCTGCCTACCTCATTTGTTTTTAGGCTGAGCTATAGAAGAGGACTAGACTGTCCCAAGTTAGCAGAGAATGGAGCCACTGGAGAATGGAGCCGGCCCTGACCTCCTCTGTGTGGGTGAAGGCCTCTGATAAGAGTGGACGGCTGACGCTGTGTTCTGCCTGGTTTGGGGTGGTCACCCACCCACCTCATTTTCCACCCCGTGGCTGCAAGCTTGAGGTGCATGTTAAGGTGGGCACAGAGCCCACGGGACAGACGGGCCCCGCAGGACCCTTGCCCCCAATTACCGACCTGAAAGGAGGGTCCAGGCGGGTTATAAAAGGCAACACCAGCCTTGGTCCTCGGCACGCTCCAGCTGGCTCTGGTCCCCAGCTCTTCTCGTCACCGAGTAGCCAGGGAGGGGGTCCCAGTGGGAGAGGGACCCATGTGGGTGTGGGGGTTGGGAGGAGTGGGTGGTGGGGTGGGGGTGGGGGTGGTGGCAGGTTGGGAAGGGATAATCGCTTCAAACCCCGATTCACATAGGAAAAAAAAACTCTAAGACTGTCAAAGCAACCCGGAGTCAACCCCTCCCCCAGGCAGGAAGAGGCAGAAACTAAAAAACTCACAAGTGGGGTTCAAGGGAGGGGGCAGAGAGGAAGGGGTGAGTGGGGCAGGAAACTCAAAAGTGAGGTGGTCTGGCTGAAGCGTAGGTAGGGGTCTGAGAGTGTCACGTCTCAACGAGTCAGCAAGCCGCAGCTCCAAGGGTGGGTGGGGGCTCTGCCGGGCATTTTGGGGTGAGAGAAAATCACGGATGCTTCTCTGAACTCCAAAATGGAAATGCGGATGAAGAGGGAGGGAGGGAGGGGAGATGCCAAGAAGTTCTGCAGCCTTCGGGGTGGGGGTTAGTTAAGCTTAGATTACACCTGTCGGGGAAGGGAGGGGCAGAAGCCCAAGTTTAAAGCCTGTTTTGTGTCCCTTCCTTGAACTCCAGCCTGTGACCCAGGTACCGTGGGTACCACCCCCTTGGCTGGCTTTATTCACCTTCCCTCTCCCCCCATCCCCAGCATCCTGGAGACCCATCCCCAGCCTGCCTCCCTCTCCCACCACCAGCTCCTTTGGCCACAAAGACTGCATTGCAAGGCCCAGAGGGACCTGGACCCCAGCCCATGGCTTGACCAGTGGCCTTGGCAAATTGTTGGCATTCTGTTGAATCACATTTTTCAAATTAATGGATAATTTTGGGGGTATAGTGTTACCCTGTCTCCCCAGTTTAATTTCCTCCCCACATTTTTGCCAATTGGCTGACCACCATATTTCTCTGCTGTGGCCGCGGGAGACTGGCTCTTCCAAAGGACAAGGTGTAATCTAATGTCCCCTCGCGACCCCCGCCCCATGGAGGAAATAGCAATGCAGAGGCAGGCAGCAGGCGAGGTGCTCAGAGCTCAGTGTTCCTGGGGACTGGTCCCTCTGCCCCACCCTGGAGACCCTCTCCCCCACAGGTGGGCAATGACAGGGGCTGGGTGAGATCTCACATCACCCCCAGGGTCAAGTTGGGGGTCTTGAGGGCAGGGGCACAGCAGCAAGAATTGGGGAGCTGGCTAAGACCCCATAGAAGTGTTTTGGGGGATATAGAAGTGAAAGGCATCCAAGATCCCATACCTGTGTCTACTTGCATTTGGGGACACAGGAGCTGAACGGGGTGGCCATCTGGAAGTCACACACACCCGTCCTAGGGTTCAGATACTAGAGATTTAAGACTAACTGTCCCCAAATGATGTGCAAAGGCCTGGAGATGAGTCACGGGGCTCTCAAGACATGGTGACAGGGTCCAGCTCGACCTTGCTGATTGACAACAGACATTAACAGGAAGTCAGTGTTGACTGAGCCCCATTCTTTAACACTGCAATATTATCCTGAGTTCCTTCGTAGGTAGGAAGTGGTTCCTGGTGCTCTGGCTTGTGCTGAGTCCCGTGGCCAGGGGGTGGGGAGGCAACATGCCATTTAACTGGGTTCAGTTTAATAATGCTATTGCTTAACTGACAGGGAAAGCCCTGGTTTTTGCCTTAATACACACCTTGAAGGTTTTTGATAGAAGCGGGCAGTCCAGAAGGAGTCATGTGAGTGGCT
Organism: Orientallactaga sibirica; assembly: GCA_036365145.1. Lineage (NCBI taxonomy): Eukaryota > Metazoa > Chordata > Mammalia > Rodentia > Dipodidae > Orientallactaga > Orientallactaga sibirica. The sequence goes on from JAEOAD010000049.1 coordinate 16,127,480, forward strand.
CCCACCTAATCAAAAGCCTCCCTCCTTCCCAGCACTATCTCCCCAGGAGACTTCAGAGGTGTAGGTTTAAAAGTGGCTACAGTGTTGGCTTCAACCCTTTGGGTCTCAGAGTTGAGGAAGTGTGAGAGGAGCGGGGGCTGAGGTTTTTGGGAAAATTCCCTGACTGCTCTGCCCATCTCCTGAGGACAGGGAAGGAGCCAGGAGAAAATGAGGTCATGAGAGAGGCTCAGAAAACAGTAGTGAAAACCACAAACAAGATCTGAGCAACAAAGTCATGTCTGCAGAGATAGTTCTCAATGTATCTTTCTGGGTGTGGTGGGAACAGTGCACGCTAGGCGAGCGCTCACCACTGAGCCTCGCCCCCAGCCTGGACAGTGCTATTGAAACGGTGGACATGGGCAGCCCAGAGCAGCAAGGAGGGAAGTGAGTGACCACGAGTGCCTTGACTTCATAATTACCTTTCAGCGTTCCTACTGGCACCTGGAGGTCCCACAAGATGAGGTACCTGATGGGCACCAGCTCAGTGGGTCCCTCACTACTCTGTGTGCAGCACCCTTATGGTCCTTATGGTTCAGCTCAGGAAAGGGGGCAACCAGGGTCACACAGGATTGGGGTTCAAGTCTTCCAGGGTCCACAGCCTGTGCCCTGGCTACTGGGTTGGGCTGTCACTTAAGTCCAGACTCACTGTTCCTCAGATGTGCAACATCAGCCCCTAGCTGTGGAGGAGGGGTTAGGACGCCATCTTCCCTAACTTCTTAGGGTTTCTCTGGGACTCAGGCTGGCAGCCTTACTAAGGAAGCTGGAAAAGAAGGTTCTTTCTTATTGCATCTGAAGATCTGGTGTCCTCTTAGCTTTGGGTTTAGTAACTGGAAAGTTAGAGAAGGCAGGTGAGGGGTAAGAGGGAAAGGAAGAGAGGTGAACCCAAATAGGGTGGCCTCTGCTTCAAGTATTAACTTGAAGCATGGGCGAGGAGGGGTGGGTGCATAGAATGCATAGAAGCTCCACTGGGGATTCTTTTTTTTTTTTTCTTCAAGGTAGGGTCTCACTCTAGCCTAGGCTGACCTGGAATTCACTATGTATTCTCAGGGTGGCCTCAAATTCATGGTGATCTTCCTACCTCTCCCTCCCGGGTGCTGGGATTAAAAGCATGCACCACCACGCCCAGCAGCACTGGGGATTCTTTTGCAGGTTAATGTTTTATTTGGAATTGTCAGGAGAGTCTTGAGAACTCACTTTGTCTTGGGAAGGGATCAGAAGGTAGGGGTGTGTGAGAGAGACACAGAGAGAAAGAGAGCTGAGAGGGTGAGAGAGTGAGCTAAGAGAAAAGGGGTGAGGACAGGCAGAGGGAGAGTCAGGAGAGAGAGAGTTGGGGGAGAGGCTATGCCCAAAACTCCCCTGGGTTTTTTTTTTTTTCCAGAATCCCACAACTCTGATGCTTAGGCAACTCAGAAAGTGACCATGCAGGGTGGATGGACAACAGACACTTGTGACTGGGCCCAGAGCCTGTGAAGAGACAGAAGCAGCGAACACTGCCTGAGAGAGGTGGAGGCCTAGTGGTCCATCCAGATTGTTGGCCAAGTCTTTCTTCTAACATCTGTCATGCCACACTTTTTTTGATGGGTAGTTCCTGGATTTGTGTCCAGCCAGCATACATGAAGCCGTCACAGCAGCTGTCATTCTGAGCACTGTGTGCCAAGCATGTGCCATATTCCTTAAACTGACCAGCAGCATCTGGACACAAGGCCCTCCAGCTACACCTCAAGTACGTAAGTTTTATGTTTTGTTTAGGGAGGATGGGTTATTTGGGCATTATGCTGAGGCACAAGAATGAGAAAACGCCCTTGTGCTGGCTCTGGGCAAGTTAGGCTTGTGGGAGGTGAGGGAACCTAGTTGCTCCCCCGACACTCCACCCAGGCTTTGAGCTCCCCATCCAATCCGTCCAGCCTTGCACCTAAGTGGTCACTTTTGGGCCCAGCATCCCAACTGTGGGACCCTTTCCACCCTCCCAGATGATCTATGGGACAGGAACACTGGCTTGTAACTCACAATGTGCATGGGGAACAACCACAGGACACTCAGCCAAAAACCAAAGCCACAGCACAGAAACCACAGGACCAAAGTGTCGCTTTGGGGGAGAGGTGTGCGAGAGGGGAGGGGAGAAGAGAGAACCAATGATTTCCCCCAAAAACGAAACTTAAAAGAATGAAAAAAAACCCAGAAAACTAAAAGAGAAACAGAAGACAAACAAACAAAAACAAAACAAAACACACTTCAACAGAAGGCGTTGGGGATTCACCAAACTGACAAGAGTAGCATGCAGAGAAATTTTTTTACATTCTCCCAGCATGCATCAGGCCCGTTACCATGACGACGAGGAGTGCAAAGAACTCAGCAACAACATCACCAAGGATGCAGAGGCGACCACAATGCAAGCATGGCACGTGCGCAGCCGGCCAAGGCCGGGCTGGCGCCGCTCAGGTTTTGTGTCTTTCTGGGTTTTGCTCTTGCTTTGTGTTTCTGGTTTGTTCTGTTTGCTTTGTGCTTGTTACACGTATTTGTTTTACCTTTTGCTATTTTTCCGTGTGTGTGTGCATGTGTCTGCGTGTGTGCGGTTTGTGTGTGTGTGTCGTCACTTGTTTTCTCAGAATGTAAAAATGTGGGTAAAGAAAGTAAAAAAGAAAAAGCCACACCAACCTTCTCGAAGCTCTGAGGGATGTAAAGGGGTTTGATGCGTACAATGACATGGGAAGAAGAGAAAAAATAGGGGAGACACAGAGAGTAAAAGAGGACTTCCCAAGGCCAACAGCTGCAATAGTCTGCTTTCTCTTTTTCTTCAAACCAAAAAAATAAATTGAAATTAAAAAAGCAAACAAAAAAGAACAGTAAAAACCTTCCTTCTTGCCCTCTCCTCCACTCCGCCCTGGACAGACAGAGAGCTACATTCACCTTTCTCAAGTCTCCAGATGAAATTCTGGAGTGTCTGAGAGTTAGGCAAAGATGCGGAGGCAGGATCTGCCCCATACCTGCCCCCAGAAAGAAGGGGGCTTGGTCTGGGGACCCGGATCCAGGAGCCACAGCCATGGAAGGTCCCCCTCCCCTTCTTGCTCCCCCACTAATGACCCCTCCCTTGCCCACTCCACCCATCCATTCTTTTGAGCCCTACCAATGTTCAATGCCCCACCCCAACCCCAGTGTTGGCAAAGAAACAAGCAGGTTAGATGAGAAACGATCGTCGGAGTCCTAGACACACTTTAACTCACCACAGTACCGCAGCAGTAGAACATGCCCCCCAGCTCCCGCCACCCCATCCCCACCTCCCTCCACAAGGCCCCCTCCTCAGAACCGAGGTTTTACCTCGGGGACCATGGGAAAGTGCAGCTGGTGGGACAAACGAAGGGCAGGGGCCAAGGTAAGGGGCCGCCAGCTTGCTTCCCTGGTGGAGAGGGATGAGGGGGCTCAGTGCATTGCATGGGGGAAACTGAGGCTAGGGAAAGAAGGTGACTGAGTCAATCAATACACTGGGCAGGGACAGGGGCAGGGCAGTTTCTGCAGTGAGCCTGATGGGAAACAACCATGGAAGGCGGGAGATGGAAGAGGAGGAGGTGGGTGTCCCAGCACACCTGGGAGACACCAAGAACCCCCAGCAGATAGCATCCTGGGGGTGGAGGTATGGGGAGTTGGCAACCATGGACCCCAGGTCTCTGACCACAACTGAATGAAAGTTGGTCATGGATCCCAAGACACACAACAAGGTTCCCACACACAGGTGGCATGTCTGCCTCAGCTTGGAGCCACAAAGCAACAAGGAGCCATGGCCCTGACCTCCCATCAGCCTGAGCATGTCCTTTCTTGAGCGAACACCAGGCTGGTTCTGGGGCAGTGGGCAAGAAGGGGCAGCTTGAACACCCAATCCCAAATCCTAGCTGAAGGGGATGGACGGGGCGGGTAGTGAAGCAGGTCAGAAAAGCAAAGCCAGCACGCGACAGGGAGGCACAGTACACCACAAAAGCAACTCAGGTGGGGAGCGGGTGGGCGGGGTGGGCAGCGGCCTACAGGCTCCCCCGGCCCTGTAGGCCCAAGACTGACCCCCCGACCCTGCCCCACTCCCTCCTAACCCTCCATCAGTGTGTTCTTTAAGTCCCACAGCCCATAGGGCATCCACGGGAGTGTATGGATTGGGAAAGATTCCAGCTGCCCCCATTTTATAGACAAGAAAAGTGAGGTCTGGAGAAGGACATTCCTTATCCCTATATCCCTCTGTGAATGGGTTCGGGTCCTTCCTGCTTGGGTCTGTGGGGGAAGGGGGAGCCCGGAGGCTGTGAGCCCGAGGAGGGAGGGGAATAGGGCAGGATGGGTCCCTGCCTCTGACCATGGCGGCGTTCCCTACCTCGCACGTAGAGGTTGGCAGGTGAGGAGTAGCGCACGCCAGCGTTGTTGGTGGCCACACACTCGTACTTGCCCTGATCCGTCTCTTCGCTGCTCTCAATCTGTAGGGCCCCTGTGGGAAGAGGGCAGACAACTTGGCCATTGAGAGCCATGTCCCAGAAGGGTCTGGAGAACAGCCTAGTTGCCTGGCTTGGCCTGCGCTGTGTTCTGGCTGCATTTGCTATAGGTCAGCTCGGACACTCCATTCTTGAAGCCTCCCTGGCTTGTAGACCCTACCACCCATCTCATTCCATGCTGACCAGATCCCTAAAAAGCACCCCCCCCCATCACTGTACAAGAAGCAGGTCACCAGGCCACAGAGCCAAGTTCAAGGACAAAGCTGAGAGTAGAGTGTGCATGAATGTGTGTACTGTGACTTCCTGCGGGTATAGTTCATGCAGGGGTATGTGTACTGAGGCTATCTGAGAAAGTGCTCACGGACTCTCCTGGAAACACAGGAAAGTTGAGGTGATGGTCACAACCTCTGACTGCGACTCACGAAACACAGTGACCTAAAGAGCCATGTAGATCTAAGGCAAGCTCAGGAGCTGGCACCTGCCTTGTTGGCAGTGGACACAGCACTAAGTGCCTGAAAGCCAATGGAAACAGGGCTGTGCTTCTGCAAAGGCGTCTGAAGGGTTAGGAGTGCTTAAGCTCCACCACAGCCAAGGTAAAAAAGATGGTGGGTCCAGGATCAAACCCTGTACCTCTCACCATTAATTCCTGGTCAGCCTGGGCTAGAGTGAGGCAGGCCTCAAAAACACAAAACGAAAACACAAACAAACCAACAAACCAACACAGCCTATGCCTGGAACTTCCTGAGGCACCAGTAGCCCTGACACCTTGGTGAGAACTGGACCTAGATCTGAAGTTCTCAAGAGTCACCAGAACTTCCTCAAGTGGCATTACTGTCCTAGTTGCTGGGTATGATGGTGCGGGCCTGTCATTCCAGCACATGGAAGATGGACACAGAATTTCAAGACCAGCATGGGCTATACAGTGAGACTCTGTCTCATAAAAACCAACAAAAGAAAAACCACATTAAAAATCAAAAATCAGAGCCAGGCGTGGTGGCACATGTCTTTAATCCCAGCACTCGGAGGCAGAGGTAGGAGGATCGCCGAGAGTTCAAGGCCACCCTGAGTCTACATAGTGAATTCCAGGTCAGCCTGAGCTAGAGTGAGACCCTGCCTCGAAAAACCAAAAATAAATAAAATATAAAATTATCTGAAATCTCAGATGTGACAGTCAGTATCTAAGTGGGAAAACAAGGCCAAGCTTCCCAGGGCTCTGAGGCCAGGTACAACTTGGAAGGAATTGTTTTCACAATGGAGCCAGGTGTATCTGAATCCCAAGCCTAGAGAAATGAGACACTAAGCTCCCACAGTGCTCAAGACTAGAGCATTGGCTCACAGCATGCACACTCATCCTCAAAGGAGACAAAGAATGAGGATGTACTGCGCACAGCCAGAGAGAAGCCGTTAGGTCACATAGCAGCTTGGATACTGGGCCTATTCTAGTCTTTCTCTGAGTCAGCCTGGCCTGGGTTTTGAGAATGCCTGCCTCTGCCCTATCAGACTGGAGCCCACATCTTAGAAGTCTAGAAGTTCTTCTGCTAGATGGGCATGCTGAAGGCTTGTTGAGCATGGCACCCCAGGCACATGTGGGAAGGAGTATGCATTTCCCACAGCTGGAGCTGCCCATGGCCACATTTGGCCCCAGCCCCAGAGACAGAGACCAGATGGACACTGGGCAAGGTGACAAGGAGACATATGACAAGCTGGGAGGTGGCCCCTGTGGAGCCTGGGAGGTGTGAGAGAGTGTGAGTGGGCAGTTGGGTCTTACCTCGGATCGGGGTACTTTCTGTAAGGGAAGCAGAGAGAGACGTGAATGTCATAGGTGGGACTGGGGAGGCCGGGCCAGACCATGATCCAGCCTGGGGCCTGGAACCTTGTCGGCCTGGCCAAGGAAGACAGCCAGTCCTCCAAAGGATGGGGCTGGAGTTCTGCAAGTCTGCCAGGCATGAGGGCTTCCTGCAGGAGGGGGAAGCTCCAGGATGTTGGCAGAGCCATTTGGCTCTGTGGGCAGATCTGCACTGAGGGGTTCATGACCACCTCTCATGTCATTTTGAAATCTGGATAGGGAGGGGAGGGGAAGGAGCAAGGGGGTCCCAGGAATCTTGTTAGCAACTGCAATGGGGACAAGGCAAGTTAGCACTTGGGCACTGAGGAGGCAAAGGTGAAAGGTCACCAACAGGCTGAGGAAGAGGAACAGGGAGGAGTTAAAAGACAGGAAGGCCCTGAAGCCTCCGTAACACCCGAAGGAAAGGAGGGAAAAAGGCAAACTGTCAGTCTAGGCCAGGGAAGACAGCATAACTAACAGGGACCTAAGAAAAGAAGGTTCCAGGCTGGGAGCTTCCAACCCATGTCTGCTGCTGATGGTTTGTTATTGGCTGGGGACAAGGCGACCCTGAGACCAGAGTGGAGATGCGGCCATAAATAGCTAGGCAAGGCCCATTGTGTGGATGGGTAGTCTAAGGCCAAAGGAAGTTGGGTTTTTGACATAGCATCATGACACAGTGGCGGGGGGGGGGCTTGGTTCCAGCTTTTGAACTTCCTGGGTGGGGGCTCTTGTACCTGAACCTTCTTTGGCTCCCATTTCTCTTTATAGCTGTGGTCAGTTATTTGAAAGCCTCTGCCTGCAGTCACAGCACAGAAGCCAGGGAAGTCTGTTGACTGGTGTGTAGAACCCCAGATCTGAGGTTGTATGAAGCTGGCGATACCCTTGATGGAGTCAATATAGCTATGCTTGGATACTGGTAGAAGCCAGGGCTGAAGAATGAGGTTTCCCAAGAGAGCTGTGTCAACACAGCCACCATGTGGGGCAGAGGGCAACATGTCTTTCTCTCTCATTTTATGACACTGAGGATGGTACCCAGGTCCTTGCACCTGCTGGGTGAGTGCTCACCACTGAGCCACACCCACTCTGAGGAGCATGCCTCATATATAAGATATTCTTACTTTGTAACAATTAGGCCAGCAACAGGGTTTAGAGCATTCCAGGAGGGTGTGGCCCACCTGTGCTATGAAGCCCTAGGCACTCAGGCAGTGTGAAGCTTGTGGTCTGAGGTCCCTCACTGTAACATCAGGGGAAGGGCTCAAGGATTGTGAAGCCCATGGTCTGAGATCCCTCACTATGTCAGGGGGAGGGCTCAGGCAGTGTGAAGCCCGTGGTCTGAGATCCCTCACTATGTCAGGGGGAGGGCTCAGGCAGTGTGAAGCCCGTGGTCTAAGGTCTCTCACTATGATGTCAAGGGAAGGGCTCAGGCAGTATGAAGCCTGTGGTCTAAGGTCTCTCACTATGATGTCAGGGGAAGGGCTCAGGCAGTATGAAGCCCGTGGTCTAAGGTCTCTCACTATGATGTCAGGGGAAGGGCTCAGGCAGTGTGAAGCCCGTGGTCTAAGGTCTCTCACTATGATGTCAGGGGAGGGTTCAGGCAGTATGAAGCCCGTGGTCTAAGGTCTCTCACTATGATGTCAGGAGCAGGGCTCAGGCAGTGTGAAGCCCGTGGTCTAAGGTCTCTCACTATGATGTCAGGGGAGGGTTCAGGCAGTGTGAAGCCCGTGGTCTAAGGTCTCTCACTATGATGTCAGGGGAGGGTTCAGGCAGTGTGAAGCCTGTGGTCTGAGGTCCTTCACTATGATGTCAGGGGAGGGTTCAGACAGTGTGAAGCCTGTGGTCTGAGGTCTCTCACTATGATGTCAGGGGAGGGTTCAGGCAGTGTGAAGCCTGTGGTCTGAGGTCTTTCACTATGATGTCAGGGGAGGGTTCAGGCAGTGTGAAGCCCGTGGTCTGAGGTCCCTCACTATGATGTCAGGGCAGGGCTCAGGCAGTGTGAAGCCTGTGGTCTGAGGTCTCTCACTATGATGTCAGGGGAGGGTTCAGGCAGTGTGAAGCCTGTGGTCTAAGGTCTCTCACTATGATGTCAGGAGCAGGGTTCAGGCAGTGTGAAGCCCATGGTCTGAGGTCCTTCACTACGATGTCAGGAGCAGGGCTCAGGCAGTGTGAAGCCCGTGGTCTGAGGTCCCTTATTATGATGTCAGGGGAGGGCTCAGGCAGTGTGAAGCCCGTGGTCTGAGGTCCTTCACTACGATGTCAGGGGAGGGTTTCAGGCAGTGTGAAGCCTGTGGTCTGAGGTCCTTCACTATGATGTCAGGGGAGGGCTCAGGCAGTGTGAAGCCCGTGGTCTAAGGTCTCTCACTATGATGTCAGGAGAGGGTTCAGGCAGTGTGAAGCCTGTGGTCTGAGGTCTTTCACTATGATGTCAGGAGAGGGTTCAGGCAGTGTGAAGCCCGTGGTCTAAGGTCTCTCACTATGATGTCAGCGGAGGGCTCAGGCAGTGTGAAGCCCGTGGTCTGAGGTCCCTTATTATGATGTCAGGGGAGGGCTCAGGCAGTGTGAAGCCCGTGGTCTGAGGTCCTTCACTATGATGTCAGGGGAGGGTTCAGGCAGTGTGAAGCCTGTGGTCTGAGGTCTTTCACTATGATGTCAGGGGAGGGTTCAGGCAGTGTGAAGCCCGTGGTCTAAGGTCCTTCACTACGATGTCAGGAGCAGGGTTCAGGCAGTGTGAAGCCCATGGTCTGAGGTCCTTCACTACGATGTCAGGAGCAGGGTTCAGGCAGTGTGAAGCCCGTGGTCTGAGGTCCTTCACTACGATGTCAGGGGAGGGTTCAGGCAGTGTGAAGCCTGTGGTCTGAGGTCCTTCACTACGATGTCAGGGGAGGGTTTCAGGCAGTGTGAAGCCTGTGGTCTGAGGTCCTTCACTACGATGTCAGGGGAGGGTTCAGGCAGTGTGAAGCCCGTGGTCTGAGATCCTTCACTATGATGTCAGAGGAGGGTTCAGGCAGTGTGAAGCCCGTGGTCTGAGATCCTTCACTATGATGTCAGGAGCAGGGCTCAGGCAGTGTGAAGCCCGTGGTCTGAGATCCCTCATTATGATGTCAGGGGAGGGTTCAGACAGTGTGAAGCCCGTGGTCTAAGGTCTCTCACTATGATGTCAGGGGAGGGCTCAGGCAGTGTGAAGCCCGTGGTCTAAGGTCTCTCACTATGATGTCAGGGGAGGGTTCAGACAGTGTGAAGCCCGTGGTCTAAGGTCTCTCACTATGATGTCAGGGGAGGGTTCAGGCAGTGTGAAGCCCGTGGTCTGAGATCCTTCACTATGATGTCAGAGGAGGGTTCAGGCAGCGTGAAGCCTGTGGTCTGAGATCCTTCACTATGATGTCAGGGGAGGGTTCAGGCAGTGTGAAGCCTGTGGTCTGAGGTCCTTCACTATGATGTCAGGAGCAGGGTTCAGGCAGTGTGAAGCCTGTGGTCTGAGGTCCTTCACTATGATGTCAGGGCAGGGTTCAGGCAGTGTGAAGCCCATGGTCTGAGGTCCTTCACTATGATGTCAGGGGAGGGTTCAGGCAGTGTGAAGCCCGTGGTCTAAGGTCTCTCACTATGATGTCAGGGGAGGGTTCAGGCAGTGTGAAGCCTGTGGTCTGAGGTCCTTCACTATGATGTCAGGGGAGGGTTCAGGCAGTGTGAAGCCTGTGGTCTGAGATATTTCACTATGATGTCAAGGGAGGGTTCAGGCAGTGTGAAGCCTGTGGTCTGAGGTCCCTCACTATGATGTCAGGAGCAGGGCTCAGGCAGTGTGAAGCCCGTGGTCTGAGGTCCTTCACTACGATGTCAGGGGAGGGTTCAGGCAGTGTGAAGCCCGTGGTCTTAGGTCCTTCACTATGATGTCAGGGGAGGGTTTCAGGCAGTGTGAAGCCCGTGGTCTGAGGTCCTTCACTACGATGTCAGGGGAGGGCTCAGGCAGTGTGAAGCCCGTGGTCTGAGGTCCTTCACTACGATGTCAGGGGAGGGTTCAGGCAGTGTGAAGCCCGTGGTCTTAGGTCCTTCACTATGATGTCAGGGGAGGGTTTCAGGCAGTGTGAAGCCCGTGGTCTGAGGTCCTTCACTACGATGTCAGGGGAGGGTTCAGGCAGTGTGAAGCCCGTGGTCTGAGGTCCTTCACTATGATGTCAAGGGAGGGTTCGGGCAGTGTGAAGCCCATGGTCTGAAGTTCTTCACGATGATGTCAGGGGAGGGCTCAGGCAGTGTGAAGCCCGTGGTCTGAGATCCTTCACTATGATGTCAGGGGAGGGCTCAGGCAGTGTGAAGCCCGTGGTCTGAGATCCTTCACTATGATGTCAGGGGAGGGGTTCAGGCAGTGTGCAGCCCATGGTCTGAGATCCTTCACTATGATGTCAGGGGAGAGTTCAGGCAGTGTGCAGCCTGTGGTCTGAGATCCTTCACGATGATGTCAGGGGAGGGCTCAGGCAGTATGAAGCCCGTGGTCTGAGGTCCTTCACTATGATGTCAGGGGAGAGTTCAGGCAGTGTGAAGCCTGTGGTCTGAGATCCTTCACTATGATGTCAGGGGAGGGTTCAGGCAGTATGAAGCCCGTGGTCTGAGGTCCTTCACTATGATGTCAGGGGAAGGGCTCAGGCAGTGTGCAGCCCATGGTCTGAAGTCCTTCACTATGATGTCAGGGGAGGTGTTCAGGCAGTATGAAGCCCGTGGTCTGAGGTCCTTCACTACGATGTCAGGGGAGGGTTCAGGCAGTATGAAGCCCGTGGTCTGAGGTCCTTCACTACGATGTCAGGGGAGGGTTCAGGCAGTGTGAAGCCCATGGTCTGAGGTCCTTCACTATGATGTCAGGGGATGGCTCTGGCAGTATAAAGCCCGTGGTCTGAGGTCCCTCACTATGATGTCAGGATCTTTTTACCCTTGTCTCCTTCGGGTGTGGCCTGTCTGCCGTGCATGGTGTGTGGCTGGGGAGGGGTGGTGGTCAGCAGGTGGTCCAGTAGGAGAGCCGTTAGTATACATGCCACACAGACCGGGTCTGTTACTGTCATGGTGGCTGTTAGTGTGGAGGACTGGTGTTAGTTGTTGACATGGAAAAGAAGTCAGACTTACCAAAAGTTTCTGAACGTTAACACCGGGAAACAAGAACAGAAAACAGTGCAGTTAATGGCGGTGACTTTGAATCCTGGGGACTCACAGGGCAGGGGACAGAGGTGGGTAACCATGGTGAGAGCAGGCCACAGTGTGCTTGTCTGCTTAGCACTCAAGTGTGTGCCTGGCTTTGTAACACAGGCGAAGATCACAGAGGCAGCTAGGTAAGAGCAAGGGCCAGGAGTGCTGCCACCTGTCCAGCTGAGCCCTGGGCCTGGCTCAGAGCCACTCCAGGGTTTGGTACTTGGCTGGGAAGGAGAACAGGAGCAAGCGGATGGCCTCTGGGTGGCAGCAAGGGGCAAGGGAAGGCCTTGCACAAGCTAGGTCAGCAGCTTTGGAGGCAGGCCTTAATGGAAAGAGGGCACAAAGGTGTATGTAGGAGACAGAGGGGGATTCTGGGTGAGCTGTGGGTCAGGAAAATACATCCGGACATGGTCACACACATGACTGTTGTGTGTCTATGCAGAGTACAGAGACACAATCACCCAGGCTCCTGATGCACACATGTCTCTGGAACAGTAGATGGAGCTGTGTGCATGTGAGTGCAGGAAGGCACATGGCGAGGACACATGTAGCTAAAGACCTGGCCCACAGGGAGCCTGAACACGCTCACATGGACAAGAAACACAGCACACACGATGCTCCAAACGGACAGATGGACAGACATGCAGACTCACTGAGAGACCACATGGGGCCTATGCTGACATGCACCAAGACCCACCTATCCCGGCTCCGTCCTAAGGACACCCAGCCAGGCTCAGGCCAGGACAAATGGCTGGACATCACAGCTGTGGTCCTGCTGCTTCAGCACCAGGAGGGGACACTCTCTCCCTACAGCTCACCTTTCTGTAGCCTGTCACCTTTGTCACATCTGAGCTTTGGCATTGGTAACACCTGCGTGCCACTACCTAGCTCAGCTTCCTTTGCTCCTACCCGTCTGAGCCCATGAAGCCCTCTCCCTCCCACCTGCTATGGTTCCCCATTGCCTCAACTAACCAGGCCTCACATACACCCTCTGGAGATAGTCCCCTTGCTACTCTCCCTGACCCCTATCACCTTGGCCTATGTGTTCTTATGGGCCAGGCACTGCTGAGTCCTGGAGCCACCCTGTCACTGTACTCATCTACAGCCCCTATCCTCTTACCTATCTCTGTCCATCATAGTCAGACACTGAAGAACTCTCCTCCTACCACCCTCTGCGGCTCCCTACCTCCCCTATGTGTGTGAACCCACTTATGCCGCTAACAGGCAGCTTTGGGAACGGTCTTCTATGGTTTGATAATGGCCGTGCCCACGTACCTACTGGTCCCGGCAAGGTCTCAAGGCTCCCCACCCTCTCTTACCCTCTGTGGCCACACATGCCCACCTGACCGCAGCTGTTTGATCCGCCCATTGCTGGCACTGGGATCCACAGGCAGGAAGTCCTTAAACCAAGTGATCTCAGGGTCAGGGTTCCCACTGGCAGCACAGAGCATGGTGGCCGTCCTTGTGCGCTCAACCACCTTCAGTTGCGGACCCATGTCGATGTTGGGGAAGCCAGGGGGCAGCTGGTCCTCTGCAGAGGTGGAGATGGAGGATAAATGGGACAGTGGTCTGATTATGGCAGGGAACTCCCTCCAGCCGGGGCTCAGGGACCAGACAGCCCAGGTGACCTCAGTCCTGAGGCCCCCATTTCCTGCTGCTTCTCTATATGGTGGGGAGACGTGGAAAGACTCTCCTACTGCCCACCCTCCACAGCTCTCCATTTCCCTCTCAAAACAAACTTTCTTCTCGGTGCCCATGCCCGTCGCAGGCAGTGGAGGGTCACAGGCTATACTGAGGGCAAACCAGCTTTCCCGGGGGTCATGGAGATGCCTGGGACATTTGGAGTTACTGGGTAGCATTGAGCATGTAAAATCCATGCAGTCCCCTCAACATCTTGAATGGTGACCTGTCCCTGGGTCACCAGGCCACAATCAGCAATCCATGGTCCCTACTGAAAGCCACCAAGACTCTGGTGTCCCTTCCCCATTTCTGCTTCCCCTTATCTAAATGTCCTCTGACATTAGCTCCCTGCTCTAGATCCTTCCAGAACCCAATGTCACCACAGGGTCCCTGCACCTGGTACATGGCCCAGCAAGCAAAGCACATGGCTAAAAGTCATGGCCCAGGACTGAAATCCCAGAGCCAGGGAGCTGAGGTAGGAGGACCATGAGCTTGAGGCCAGCCTGGGCTTCCAAAACAAGTGTCACCAAAGACCTACCCTCACCTTGACTTCAGACTTTTCCAGCTCCTAGAGTTGCGGGAATATGAATTTCTGTTGTCTATTTCGGGCTCTCTGACAGTCACTCTGCCCTGTGCTGAGCCCATCAGTGTGTGCACATGAACATGGGCTGACTCATCACCATGCTGGTGGAACTGAGATGCACACGAACTTGTGGGCAACTGGCGGGATGTCAGCGCAACACAGATGGGCCAGGGAAAACATCCCCACACCCTGGGCTCAGTGACTGGTGGCCCCCAGGGATGGGAACTAAGGAGGGTCACAGAGCAGATCCTGAAGTGCTAGGAGCAATGGCAGAAGGCTGGTAATCTACAAATCACCAAGAGGGACCCATGTCACTATAGATGGGGCACCGAAGCCAGCAGGGGTCACAGGAGCTAACAGGGAACAAAATCCACTGATCAAGTTAAAAAAGAAAGATGGTATAAACCAAGGGTTGCAAACTCCAGCCCCCTGTCTGGCTTTGTTAATAAAGTTTTATTGGCACAATCATAGACACTGATTTCCTTGTCTCTGGGATGGGTTTCTTGCTAGGATAGAGTTTGGTTTTTGTAATGGGGAACATGTGGCTTGCAGGGCTGAAAATATTTGCTCTTTAGCGTATGGTGGCAGAAGCATGGCTTTTCTAGGTGAAGCCGGTGCCACTGCTGGCATCAGAGGGAAATGACTGAAATATCAGAAAGGATATCACATGTGACAAGGAGGTGGCTGGGGACTGATATGCCTCCATCCTGGGAGGCATGCAGCAGGGGGACAAGGCAAAGCAAGGACCAAAGTGTACAGGGGCCGAAATCAACTCTATTACCTCAGCAGGGCCACGAGGTTTTGGTGATAGCCACTTTTTTTTTTTAAAAGATTTTTAAAACATTTATTAGAGACACAGAGAGAAAGAGAGAGAATGGGCAGGCCAGGGCCTCTAACCACTGCAAACGAACTCCAGATGCATGTGCCACCATGCGCATTTGGCTTATGTGGGACCTGGAGAATCGAACCTGGGTCCTTAGGCTTCATAGGCATGTGCCTTAATCACTAAACCATCTCTCCAGCCCCCCACGAGGTTTTTTTTTTTTTTTTTTGGTTTTTTCGAGGTATGGTCTCACTCTGGCCCAGGCTGACCTGGAATTAACTATGTAGTCTCAGGGTGGCCTCGAACTCACGGCGATCCTCCTACCTCTGCCTCCCGAGTGCTGGGATTAAAGGCGTGCGCCACCACGCCCGGCCCCCACGAGGTTTTGTGATGGCTATATATAAAGGAAATACAGGCCCAGCCCCAAGTCCTAGATGGTGACTGTGTGACCAGGTGCTTAAGAGGGGAAACTGAGGCTCAGGCAAGTGGACAGGTTGTGATGGGATATGTCCACATTTAAGTGTGAGGAGCCATGGGGAGGTTCAGAAACAATGTTAATCGTGTCCCAGAGCATTTAATTCAAGCAGCACAGGAAGCGTGCACTGTTACCAGATGGGGAAGAAGGGATATGGGTGATGAAACTATGGCAGCTGAAATGAGGTAGGAAGCTTGGCTAAGGGACTTGCGGTGGGGGGGGGCAGGGGAATCCTGGGACCTCAACCATCTAGGAACAAAGAGAGGAGCCAGGGAGGCTGGAAGAAGCTGGGGGTGTTTTCCTGAGATCAGTGTGTATGGACTTGCAATGGCCTCTCAGCTCTGGAGTACTGACAGTGGGGCTGGCACAGGACCACAGGCAGTTGACTGCTTGTCTGTGCCCACGAAAGGTCATAGCAAAAAATATCTCAGGGAGAGGAGGGGCTGCAGCCTCCCAGCTTTGCTGTCCCAGCACCAGGCACCATGGCTGGCTGTCACTGTAGGGACCCTTGTCAGGAAGTGATTAAGAATTTCCAAGCATTAGCCATGCATGATGGTGCACGCCTTTAGTCCCAGCATTCAGGAGCTGAGGTAGGAGTAACGCTTTGAGTTTAAGGCCAGCCTGAGAAATTACAGAGTGAATTCCAGGTTATCCTGGGCTACAGCAAGACCCTAGCTTGATTTAAAAAAGAAAGAAAAGAACAAAAAAGAAGGCCACAGTAGGATGATTCTGGGCCACACTCATGGAGACAGCTCCAGGAGCCCAGTACCTCGGAGGACAGTGAGCTTGGCATGGACGGTGATCTCCCCGGCCGAGTTCTGGGCCACACACTCATACACATTCTCGTCGCGGGGCGTCCGGAGTGGCTGGATCCTCAGCACAGCCCCCGAGCTCTCGTCAAACTCGATGGTCTTGGGGAGAAAGGAGCAAGGACAGGGTGAGGCTGAGGTCCTGGGATAAAGCCAGGCTGGGGGGCCTGTACAAGCAAAGGGGTCACAAACATGTAGGTACTGACATGTGGTATAATGATCTGTGATAAGTCTGGGTGACAGTTCAGGATATAGAACACATGCGTGCACGCATGCGTGTGTGTGGACTCGGGCAGCAGACTGAAGGAGCTTGTGGGGAACAAGACAGGCAGAGATGGGGTGGGAGCTGCCCTGACTTCAGAGGTGGCCCCATCTGGAAGAGGGTGGTTTTCAGTTGAGGACACCCTGCCCGACTCACCTCAAAGCGCTGAGAGTTGACCTTCTTGCCCTTCTTGTTCCAGGTCACCCGTGGCTTGGGGTCACCCGTGGCCTGGCACACAAAGGAGGCCACACCCCCCGACACTCCTATCTGGTCCTTGGGTTCTTTGATAAACCTGGGTGGCTCTGGGGGTTCAGCAAGAAGAGAGGAGGCTCTAGCGGGTCCCCATGGGAGATGCTCCTTCCCTGGGGATGACCAGCTAACCCTGATGTGCCCAGGAAGAGAAGGTCTGGTTGACTCTCCTAGTGCAACATGTAGGAAAACCACCACAGGCACCGTGGCAGAAGGTGACCACAAGATATGGCTCAAGGTAGCATTCAAACCCAGAGCCCTGGAGAATTGTCAGAGTTGGAGGTGGCAGGGCTCGGAAAGGAAACACTGGGGAAACTGAGGCACGGTCCTGAAGAAGCACTTACATCTGGGCATCTGTTGGGCCCAACAACCTCATCTGACCCCCCATGACTGCCCATGCTCTCCTCCCCACAGTGCTCTGATTCCAGGGCACCCTGCTCTGGTGCCTTCTGGGCCTCCACCATCTATCTATCTGTACCTAGAAAAGACCGGGTGACCAGGAAGAACTGTCCACATGGCTTCCTTTGGGTTGTTTCTGTGATCACCCCTGTCACCTTCCGGGATACAAGAGTCCCACCCATAGCCTTGCTATAACGCAGTTCATAAATGCAGAGCGCTTCTGGGGCAGGCCCCACAGTCAAGGCCAAACACGGCTTACACAGTCCCTCCACTCCTAGGCATCGACCAACAAAAGGGGATACATGTTTTATGTTCTTTTGAGAGAGGGTCTCACTCTAGCCCAAGAGTGGCCTTGAACTCATAGTGATCTTCCTACCCTGCTTCTCGAGTGCTGAGATTAAAGGGGTGCACCACTATACCCAGCCAAAAAACTAAGTAAAAATTAGGTTTGTGGGGAGCAACACTGGGTGTCTGTGTTTCCAGGAGAAGCTACAAGTGGGTGGAGTGGGTACATGGGTCTCATGGGTTCTTCCAGAAACTTCTGGAAAGTTTCCATTGCTCCTAAGTATAGAGCATCTCAAGGAGATCTCAGGTTCCAGGTCTGGTACTCACAGGCCGTGCCTGCTCCTAGGCACCCCTCAAAGCAGTCCCTTCCTCAGCAGGTCATCAGCCTTGCCTCCTTTGGGGAAGGCCCTGCTCATGATGATATGACCATCTGTGTCTGCTCTGGTTCTCCCACCCTCTCTTTCTTTACTCTTTTTTTTATATTTATTTATTTATTTTGAGATACAGAAAGAGGCAGAGAGAGAGAGAGAGAGAGAGACAAAATGGGCACCCCAGGGCCTCCAGCCACTGCAAATGAACTCCAGACACATGCGCCACTATGTGCATCTGGCTTACATGGATCCTGGAGATTCGAACCGGGATCCTTTGGCTTTGCAGGCAAATGCCTTAACCGCTAAGCCATCTCTCCAGCCCCTCTTTACTCTTTTCTATTCTTTCTTTCTTTCCTCTCTCTCTCAAATAAATAAATATTTTAAAAAAGAAAAGAGGAGCCGGGCATAGTGGCACACACCTTTAATCCCAGCACTTGGGAGGCAGAGGTAGGAGGATTGCCATGAGTTCAAGGCCACCCTGAGCCTACATAGTGAATTCCAGGTCAGCCTGAACTAGAGTGAGACCCTACCTCGAAAAACAAAAAAAAAAAAAAAAAAGGAAGGAAGGAAAAGAAAAGAGGGCTGGAGAGCTATCTCAGCAGTAAAGGTGCTACAAAATCTAGGACCAGGGTGTGATACCCCAGTATCCACATAAAGCCAGATACACAGAGTGGTGCATGTGTCTGGAGTTCGTTTGCAGCAGCTGGAGGCCCTGACACACCCATTCATCTCGTGTGTGTGTGTGTGTGTGTGTTTATCTGCTTACAAATAAATAAAAAAGAAAATGCAGGTGACCCCCAGTGTATAAGCATGGGAGTCCCTCTGAAGCCTTGACCATCAGCTGCACCTCACACAAGTTCCCAAACAACTCAGAAATGACAGGCCTGAGATTTGAACCCAGTTCTTTGTCCCCAAGTCCACATCACATCCTGCCTCTGAGGTCAACGAAGGCAGATGTCTGGCTCCATTTCAGTCCCTGGGCCCTTCCTCCTGCTGCTGCCCACAGGAATGGTCACATGTTCTCAGCCAAAGGACATGGGGAAAAGCCACTGTGGCTGGGTCACCGTCCACTCTGGAGCTGCTGGGAGGAGGAGGAGGAAAAGCTGGCAGGAGCCTCAAGAGAAGAGCACGCCCCTCAAACCCTCCAATCCTGAGCAATGTGGAGCAGGACCAGGCCATTATCTGGGTTGAACCCTCCCCTGACATCCTTCTTGCTCCAACAGCAATTTGGCCAGGGGCCCCTTTAGACCCCTATCAGAGCCCCTATATCCTTCAGCAGGCCATGCCCCTGTGTACTCACCCCTCTCCTCTGGGTCTAGTGACCCCAAGAATGCAGGGTCCTTGCTCTGCTACCTGCTTGCCCCTAAGCCCAAAGCACTCCATGCTAACCAGACACCTTCCTTAGCATGTCCCTGGCAGCTCCCGTGCTTAAGCCAGCCCTGCAGTGCTTCCCGCCCACAGCAGATTCCTGGACTCAGCCTGGCACACATGGACCCCTCTGTTTTTAAAGGAGCTTGAGACATGACAACCACCTTGGAGCCTGTGAGAACCAGGCCCACAGCTCCAGGGGACTCAGACTCTCCAACACTGTGCCTGTTCCCTGGGCCCACTGTGCCCCAGCTTGTGGTGGGTGGAGTTAAGATTCTTTGCAGGACTTGCAGATAGCTTGTATTAGATCAAGAGGGCTTGGCAACAGGGCTACCCCAGCTCTTAGAAGAAGAGTGGGAGGAAACCCAGAGGCCCAGCCCTCCTCTCCCCCCTCCCCACACGGCCTGTTGGCCTCATTTCTGTTTTCCCACTTCAGATTATACAGAAAGTTTCTGGTGCCAGAATTGGGGTTCCACCCACCCCAAACCCCAACCCTCTCACCCCAGGCACAGCATCCTGGGAAGGCTTCCTGGCCCCAGTGTTGTTTTCTGCAGCAGACATCACACAATTTGGCCTGGTAAACGTGCTAGCTGCCCGGCCACAACCCTTGAGGGCCAGTGGTCTCCACTTGCACGTTCTCAAGGACCAGGGGGGGGGGAGGGCCAAGCCACCCCCATCCCTGCAGCACCGCAGAGGTGGGAGACCCTCAGGGCAGTGAGTGGTGACTAGGAGCTCACATCTCAGCCAGGCCTCCTCATCACCAGCCACCTAGACCTCCTGTTTGGTTCTGGGCTCCCACTCCAGGCCCTCCAAATTTGTCCTCCACACAGAAGCCAGAAGGTACCAACATGAGCATGGGGTCCACACCCCCCTCCTCCACCCACAGCTCCCACCTCCTGGGGGGTCAGAGCCCAAGTCCTCCCTCCTCCCTGTGCTGCACACACACACAGGACTCTTTACTCATCCTGCCCCAGGGCCTTTGCACAAGCTGCTATTCTCCCTTGTAGGGCTCAAATATCAGGACAGCCAACTCCTGGGTGTGACTTAAACCATATTGTGCCTCAGTTTCCCCAGTCTTAGAATGGGATGATGATGACAGCATTTGCCTTGCATGAAAAGGAGAAAAATCCAAAGTGGCTGAGGTGGGCACGGACATCTCCAGCCCTGTTACCATTAGTCAGGCTGACTGCTGCAGGCCCACTGTGTGCCAGGCTGGCCCTATCATGTGTCCTATCACAGAGACACTAGTGTGGGACAATGCCATAGCTCCAGTCAACTGATCAAGCTGGTAAGGCGGGGGTGGGGGGAGCTGAGTCACTAATCGGCGGCCACAGTGGGTGAGCAGCAGACCCAAGACCACCTTCCTGCCACAGTACCTCCCACCCTCCACACCTGCACAGGCAAAGCCCCCCCAGGATGTGTGTCTTGACACTGGGCCAAAGTGAACCCAAAGCTGTTCATCCTAAGAGACCAACATGTGGCCTTGTCAGTCTTCAGACAATACCAGGTACTGTTTATGGCACACTGAACACCTACACAGCCACGAAACCCCAGCCCGAGCGCCCTCTCACCCTGCTCCTCCTGGAAGGGTCCATCTTGAATCAGGAATTATCCCTGCTGTTGCTGCCTTTGGAACCAGCACTATTATTTAGCTGGGAGTCTCTTGGGGCCCAGTGCATACCACCTGGTGCACAGGGCACAGAACTTCTGTTTGGCTGTAAGTCCCGGTGTAGGAGCCATGCACCCTAAAATGTGAACACATGCAGCCACCCCATCTGGCCTCTTACCTTCTGCTGTGCAGCCCCCGGCCAGCAGCACCAGGAAGAGACCCACAGGACCCACCACTGATGTCACACCAGGACTCCAGGCAGGGGCCATGCTTGGTGGCACCCTCCGCCCTGGCAGGGGGACGGTCCCCCGTCCCTCACTGAGAAGTCTCAATCAGAGTGTCAGGAGGGGCAGCGTCTGTGGAGAGAAGGGTAGGCAATATGAGGAGGGCCTGTGGGGAGGGACCTTCCTGGAGGTGGTGAGAGGGTGCGAGGGGAGAAGATGGTCACAGGGCAGAGAGAAGAAAGTGACAAGTCAGTCCCTGTGGAGGGTGAGTGCTACAAGCAGAATGAACCTTATCCCAGCTGTGCTCCCACTTCTGCTTCACGCAGAGCTCCCCAAATGCAACACTGGCTGCCTCTGCCCTGTGTTAACACCTGCCTTGGCTCCTGTCGCTCCTGGGGAGTCATGCCCATGATTTCACTCCATGAGACTTTGAGCATGCCATCCTATGCTCAGGTGTGCATCTCCTCTAGCTGCCACCCCACTGTACCCCCCAAAAAGGACCCAGCTATTCTATAGCACTTTACCCTGTCATTCAGTCTCCATTTCTCCCAGAAGAACCCAAGCTCCCAGACAGAATGTACCGCAGGCATACCTAGAACTCAGGACCCCCTCGGTCCCAGGCCCTGGCATACACTCCGGCAGAAGCCACGGCAGAGGGGCTGGGAGAGGCATCAGAAGACCCTTGTGACCCCGCCTGTCCCACACTGGCTTTTGCCACACCCTGGGCAGGCCCAAGCTGTGGCCACAAGGACTAGAGAGGCAGATAATGACTAACGAGGTGACTCTGTGATTGTGGCTCCCAAAATACCCGGCTGTGGTCACCTCACCCAGGCCTGGGTGGCTCCAGGGGAGGGCTGGGCCATGGTGACCGGGCCATAGCCCAGGGCGCTGGGCAGAAAAGACAAGGGTGGGATGAGGAAGGGCCAGAGGTTCAATACACACACAGTCAGACCACAGATAGATGGGGGACAGCAACACACATTCACAGGCCATGGAAATGGAGACACCCCGACTTCCTCTCATGGACTAAGGAGACCATGAGCCCAGCCATGTCGAAAAGCATGAATACTGACCAAGTCAGGCAGGATTCACATTGGAGTCACTATAAGGCAAGTGATAGTATGGAGGAGAACACAGCAAGGCCATGGCCATCAGACATACACACAGGGTCATAGTCAGGTGGGCAGTGTGCATGCATAGGCCACGCATGGCTTAGGGCACACCTTGGGACAGGGGTGCCACACAGTCAGGCTGGCCCAACATGGACAAATGTGCAAGCAACACCCTTGCCTGCACACAATGGTGACAGAGCCAGGCCACCGACTGCACCATCACATAGTCAAACCACATGCAAGCACTGGAGACCAGGAAGACAGAAACATGAAACCCAGAACACAGCAACTTCCCTGGGCCCCACCCTGCGTCCTCTAACTGCAGAAAGAGGCAGTCTGGTGAGGGAACACAGTGACCACAGTGGCCCACCACACCCACAGAGGAACATCTGCATGGACATATTTGGGACTGGATAGTTCAGCCCCAGGCCACTAGGCAGGTCTTCTGAGTCCTCCTGGGGAAACTGAGGCAGCAAGCCAGCCCACAGCCCTGGAGGTTCGGGTAAGGGCCACCTGGATTCTGCCCCAAGTGGGGAACACATATGCCAGATCCCCAGGCCCAGTGCCTTCTAAAGTGGGCAGCTGGTGGTCTAGCTGCTCCAGCTCTGGGGTCCAAGCCTGACTGAGCCTGGCTCTGTGGAGCAGCAGGTCCCCTGATACTGCATCCCACTGAGACCCCTGGCAGAGGTCATTGGCTTGAATCTATCTGCTTCTTACCCAGCCTGTCACTGCCCCCACCTGAGCCCTGGTCTCCCAGATCCAGCCCTCAACCCACAAGGTCTATTCTTCCCTCCAGCCAGAAGGTGCCATAAGCCACAAGTCCATGCCCTTCCTCCATGGCTCCTACCTCCCTGGGTTCAAAGCCCAAGTCCTTCCTGAAGCCACCAGGCCCTGCCCACCCTGCCTTGTCTCCTCCCTCCCTGTAGACACCCACGCCTCCCTCTGCTCCATCACCCAGATTCATCCTGCTCCAGGGCCTTTGCACAGGCTGTGTTTTCTGCCCCAGAGTCTTTGGACATATGGTTGGATTTAATGCTACTATTATTAATCTGCAGGGGGACTGAGGCAGGGATAGCAACCTCTCTAGGTTGGCAGGGCCACTGAAGAAGTAGCTATCCATGGAGGGTGGGGGTAGGCCATAATAGTTTGTAAAAACAGCTGAGCAGGGTATGAAGGATCAGGAGGGTACCAGTCACCAGAACTCACCATCATCCAGGGGGTACCCTCTGCTCAGGGTGGAACAGGTCAGATGTGGAGACCCACTTGCTTTACAGAGGGGGAAACTGAAGCTTAGGAAGGAACTGGGACTCCCCAAAGTCCCCAGCTGGGATGCACTCTTGGGTAGGCACAGCCTGCTGGGCTGCCACTGGGGCTCCCACGTTACATTCACAGGGATGCGTGGTGCCATGCTACGGGTCACATTGTTCTGGAGCTGGCTCTGTGTGCCCATATGGTCAGGAAACATAAAGAGGTGATTCTAATCCAGGGCTGGGGGTACACAGACTATCACCCACACAAGGTGAGCTCTCCTCCTGGCCAGGGATGCCTGAAGAGCCTTCCTGGCTCTGGTTATGGCCACTGTCTGAGGATTTCCCTGCTAGGTCCCTGACCTGCTGGTGGCATGGCAGAGGACAGAAGAAAGACCTGGAAGCGGAGCAACCTTCCACTTTCACACCACATCCATCCACGTCTCTCTCAAGTCCCCATCACCAGGAGCCCCCTTTCCATAGATTCAGAGCCCCCGGGAGTGGGGAGTGCTCTCCTGGATCCTGGTTTGTTGCCCAAGAAGGCCCAGGGCTAGAACCACCTTCCCAGGCACCCACCCTCCATCAGGATCCTCTGGCTCTCCCCACTTGGAAGTACACTCAGGTGGGCACCACCCCTTCCCAGAACCAGCTTTAACTGACTTGATTCATATTAGGATGGTAGAAGTCTCAGGGCATTGTCCCCAAGGGACCCCAAGGCCAGGAATAAATGGATAGAAAGGCAGCCAAGGCCAGGTCCCATAGAGAGAAACTGGTCATGTGCCACTGTGATTCCTACTGGGGGCTGCTGCCCCAGAGACACATAGGAACGAGCAGGTAAGAGTCGGGTGGCCAGCTGGGCCCTGTGCTGGCTTCTGGGAAGCCAAAGCCTGGGTGCCTCCTGCCTGGCCCCCACTGGTCCTGCTGCCATCTTTTCCCATGGTGCTGCCGTCCCCACCAGGCAGCCTGTCTCCCAGCTGGTCCCAGAACCATCCTTCAAGCCCCAAGATGCTCAGCTGTGCTAGGCACGGATTTGCTCTACACCCTACTCCCCAACCCTCTATGTGCAGACCCGTTTCCCACCCCAGCCTCTCTCCTCTGCCCTTGTGCTGCCCCAATTGCTGCCCGCTCTGGGAGAGTTTTGTATACTGATGCCACCACCCAGCACATCCTCCCTGCTCTTCATAGCCATGTGCATGCACTGGACGCTTACTGCATGCCCAGGCCTCAAGGAACAACCCAGGCTGGATCCTAACGCCTCCATGTCTACTTGCAGGCATCGAGTGCCTAGCCCTCACTGGGCATTTTATCCAGATCACTTCTCTGTCCTAAAGAGGATGAGGAAAACTGAGGCTGCAACTCTAGGGAGACCAAGGTGAGCTTCGTGCAGGATGCAACTTCTTCCCATTTGCAGGGGATCTTGGGAGGCTGGGTGGCCTGGAGGATACAGGGGGAGTCTCCTGATACAGCCAAGGGTGTCCAGTGAGGCCTCTGCATGCAGTAGGCACCCAATGCGTGCACGTGTATACGGGCAGCAGGATGGGCAGGAGGACTGGGGTCACCAAGACCAGGTCCTGGGCCGTGACGACAGGAAGCCGGGCAGGTGTGGAGTCCATCCGGGTGACCAGAGCCCAACCGTGACCAAAGAAAAGTTTCTGGAATGCGGGCTTGGGCCAGCGGGCGCCCCTCCCCCGCGCGTGCGCAGCTCCACCCCGGGAGGGGGGATGGGAGCAGGAGGGAAAGGGAGAGAAGGAAAGAGGAGGGCGTGGAGGGAGGACAGGGGGAGGAGCACCAGGATAACGGTCTGGCCGGGTCCCAAGTGCGGGCGGGGGGCCCAGTCTCTGCGGCGAGGAGGGGGCGAAGCCCAGATCGGACAACGGCCGGGTCACAAGGGGACGGGGCGCACTCACTGCGGCTCCGAGGTCCGGACGGCTCCGCTCGTGGTGCCCTCCTCCCCGTGCGTCCGCGCCCCTCAGGCAGCAGCGCAGCGCCGAGGCCGCTCATGGGGCGGGGCTCCCGAGGAGAGGCGGGGCTGGTGGGGAGGGGCTCCGGAGGAGCGGGCGGGGCTCCGGAGGAGCGGGTGTGGCTGGTGGGCGGGGCTCCCAAGGAGTGGGCAGGCGACGCTAAGGCTTCCTAGGGACGGAGCTTCCCAGACGCTGGGGGCGGAGCTAGAGGCGTGGCTGACAGCGGGCTGGGCGGGCTGGGGGCGAGGCCCCGGGCTCCAAAGGATCTGGGGTGGGGGTGAGACTGAGAACTTGGGCCCCAGGCCGGAAGTGAGGCGGGGGACCTATGCTGCAGGCACTGAGAACCTCAGAAGGGGGCCGATGCAGCCCTGGGGGGGCATGTTGGTTCTCTCCACCCAGCCCCCACCTTCGTTCTCAAAGTGACCACAGTGACAGATGGGAGTGGGATGCAGGATGGAGACCTGGCCAGGCGACGGAGGACTCCTTACACGTGGGTTGTGCATCCCACCCAGGCCCTCGTCCCAGCAGGGGGAGGTGCGGCGCTCAGAGCCCCCCCCCCCCGGGGTTCCCAGCACGGCTCCAGGAAGGGGTGGGGAGCCCAGGCAGATTGGAAGCAGATGGGCTCTTCCCGGCCAGCCCGTGTCACCCGATCCCTGGGAGGGAGCGGAGGGCGGCTCTGCCCCGCTGCAGCCAATCTCCAGGCTCTGGTGCGCGGAATGCGGCTTTCAAAACGGCTTCAGAAGAAGCGAGGGGAAAGGAGGCCCGGCGGGAGGAAACCCCAGTGTTCCTCCCAATCTTGGGCCCAGATGGCTCTGGCCACCAACATGCAGGGACAGAGAGGCAACTGGTACAAGGTCACCACCGACAGGCCAAGTGCATGCTGGGCTGGGGGTCCCAGAGAAGAGCTGATCCTCAGCACCTCCCTGCATGGCGGGCCAGGGGGTGAGACCAGCGTCATCATCCCAGCAGATCTTACCTTCTCCAAACCCCTTACTCCCATGTCTGTAGAAATGACCTGTCCGCATCGCAGGGCAGTAACTACCCCTCGAGGAACCAAGAGAACTCTGCGCCAGGGGCCTCTTGCAGGGCAATTCCATTTGTGGAGCCCAATGGCCCTGCCAAAGTTCTGATGGTATCACACTGACTACCTGGTTGTGGATTTGCATTGAACTCCAGACTGTGACCACAGAGGACAGAGCCAGCTAAGTGTCCATCACCATCCAGAACCCAGCATTCAGCACCCAGCACAGAGCCACAATGCCCAGAAATTCTCAGCAAACATTCACAAGAAATGCCAGGACCTTGCTCCACATCCCCACCCAACCTGTTCCCCCCAAAACCACATGGTGACACACACCCTCAGGGTACACAAACACCTGTTCAGCACCCTCATCACAATGCCCTGGGTTCTATGGACCCACCAGTGACAGAGAGTGCCAGTGTTCTGCTGCCATGGGATGGAAGCTGGGGGAGGTGGAGCAGAGGGCACGGCCTGTATAAAGGCCCTGGGGCACGATGGAGGCTGTACAGCTAGGGGAAGAGGGAGCAAGGGGCAGAGAGGAAGGAGGGAGGGGACAGGGTCCATTCACAGTGATATGAAGGACTTGGGCAAGGAGTGGGAACAAGAACAGGAGCCCGGTGACCTGGCATGTGGGATGGGCTGGTCTAGGCAGAGACAGGCAATGGGTTCTGGGTAGGTTGAAAGGATACAAAAGAACCCATGAATGGCACAAGGGTTTGGACCACGTGGAAGGTGAGCAATGGCATCTCCAGGGTGTCCTTGAACACTGACCCCAGGATCTCCCAGAACCTCCATTCACTATGTCCTCTGTCCACACCCAGGACACCGCTGCCCTTGGGAGGGACACGGGGCCGGAACACGTCAGCTCCTGCAGCTGGGACGTTGGGGTGTAATTTTTTTTAAATAACTTTTCTTCTAATTATAAAACAGTCGCGTGCAGCAGAAAATGAGGGGAAATCAGCAAAAGGAAGAAAATGAAGATTACCCAGAATCCATCCTTCATGTGGGGGGCAGGGGAGGCAGGGCTAAGCCTGTATCCATGCTCATTCATTCTTTTCCACCAAGATGTATTGAGCACCTACTGCGTGCAGGGCAGCTGGGGACACATAATGAGGGGAGTTCTGGACAAAGCCAGCCTTTGCCCCACTGCATAATGTAATGCAGCCATAAGACATGTCACAAAGAAAAGAATATGGGCTTGAGAGACGGCTTAGTGGATAAGGCGTTTGCCTGCAAAGTCAAAGGACCTTGGTTCAATTCTCCAGGACCCACGTAAGCCAGATGTGCAAGAGGGCACATGCATCTGGAGTTTGTTTGCAGTGGCTGGATGCCCTGGTGCACCCATTCTCTCCCTCCCTCTCCCTCTCTCTGCCTCTTTCTCTCTCAAATAAATAAATAAAATATATTTTTTAAAAAAGAAAAGAATATGAACGGTCTGGAAGGTTCTGGGGTGTCTGCGGGAGGTCCCCTCAGATTAAGGGTGACATTTGAGTTTAAACCCAGAAGGAAGTTTACTGGGAAGAAGACCTGCAAAGCCTGGAGCCACCTGCTTCCTTCCAGTCTTTCTTCTGGATGCAAAGGCTCTCTATCATTCTGTCCAGTTCATGGCTAGCCCAGACCGGCCTCAAGCTTTCAACATACCTCCTGCCTCGCTTTTCTGAGTACTGGGTGACAGGCATGTGGTATTTTCTTCTGACATTGATGGCCATGTGGGGTCATCTTCCAGTGTACATCCCCAAGGTAACTGATTTCCACTTGCACCCATCCTCAACGTGCAAGGACACTGTGGCCCGAGTTTCAGGCAGGTGACTTTATGGACAAGGTAACCTCACTGGGATATTCTTGGGCTCTGGAACCTTCCTCTCTATGTGGAGCCCTAGGATACAGCTGAGCAGAACTCCACCCCCAGGCTCCTAGCTGGTGCAATGTGGCTCCTCACCCAGCCTGGCATTCATGACCCCAGGCACCAGCGTGTGCTGACGGGCCCAGGAACTGCCACGCCCACAGCTCCCAGCCCAGCCCAGCCCAGCCCAGCCCAGCCCAGCACCCAGGCTACTGCTACCAGGGCACATCCTGCTGCTAATTTAACCCTTACCCAGACACCCAAAGCCAGCCCTGCCATTCTCTCCTCTGGGGATATCCAACATGCCTTCGGGTGTGCCCAGGCCCCGAGTCCAGCACTGTCCTCCTGAATCATCACCATGGCACTGATCTGGTCTGCACAGTGCCCTCCTCCCTCCACCCACAGCCCTCCATGGCTCCCACTCCCTGGGTCAGGCCACCTGTCCTCCCTCCTACCACTGCTGCACCACATGGGCCTCCTGACTGCCCCTCCATCACCAAGGCTCTGTCCTGCCCCAGGCCCAATGGCATAGACCATGTCTTCTGCCTCAGGGCCTTTGCAGGAGCTATATATTCCTCTGAACCGCCGTGACATTTCCTTTTTATCACCCAGTGGCTCCTCTACCCCTCACCTCCGCAGGGACACCCAGCAGATACCTGGGGCCTAATGGCGCCCTTGTCATCCACCCCTGGATTTCATTTCTTTCATGGCTCTTTCTATTTTTTTCATTAAAAAAAATTTATTTATGAGGGCTGGAGAGACGGTTTAGCAGTTAAGGTGCTTACCTGCAAAGCCTAAGGACCCATGTTCTACTCTCCAGGTCCCACTTAAGCCAGATGCACAAGGTGATGAAAGTGCACTAGGTTGCACATATACACGAGGTAGCACACATGTCTGGAGTTCAACTGCAGTGGCTGGAGGCCCTGGTGCACCCATTCTCTCCCTCCCTCCCTCTCTCTCATAAAAAAATTACAAAAATAATTATTTATGGGGGGGCAGAATGGGCGCACCAGGGCCTCCAGCCACTGCAAACGAACTCCAGACCCGTGAGCCACTTTGTGTGCATGTGTCACCTTGTGCATCTGGCTTACATGGGTTCTAGGGAGTTGAACCTGGGTCCTTAGGCTTCACAGGCAAGCACCTTAACCATTAAGCCATCTCTCCAACCCTTATGGCTCTAATTACCTCTTCAGCTACTGTCTGCATAGGCCCGACAGTCCAGTATGGGGAGATAGAGGCAGAAGATCTCAAGCCCCAGGCCAGCTTGGGCTACAGAGGAAGTGCCTGCAGACAATGTTGCCCTAACTCCCCTACAGGGTGACAAAACTCCCTATTTCAAAAGTCAAAATGTAATGGCTACAGAGATGGGCCCACATCCCTCACATGTGCAAAGGTCCTGGGGCAGGCAAACACACTGAGCACCAAAGAGAAAAGGCCCAGAGACTGAATGGGATGAGAATTAAAAGAGCTGTGAGAGTCCTTGATGTCACATCAGTAATTTCAGAAAAGGACAAATGTCACAGCCATACAACGATTCTTACGACCCTGAATCAGAACTTATAGAGCACATGTGGTACACCAGGCTCCAGGATGGGCACTAGGGACACAGGTGACCCAGGCAGAGTTCTCAGGCCTGATGGAAAGACCAGCATCCTGCAGACTAATGCTATGCAGGAGGGAGGAGGGCAGGTCTGCCTCCAGGGGAAGGCCAACAGTAGGGAAGGGTGTTGCAGGGGAGGGAACCCAGAGCACAGGACACAGAGGGAGGAGCATTTACCACCCCATAAGGGGAACACTATGGGACCAGGAGAGGCAGGCCCCAGCATCCCACACCAGCTGTGTGACCTCAGGTGAGGATATGCCCTCCCTGAGTAGTATGTTTAGATCTCAAGTCCTGAAATGATCCAGAGCTGCACAGACTGGGTTAGGAGTCTACCGCTGACCAACACTGTGGGGTCTAGGCTGTCACTCTACCGCTGACCACGCCCCCAGCCCTCACTGTGGGTTTTAGGCTGTCACTCTACCGCTGACCACGCCCCCAGCCCTCACTGTGGGTTCTAGGCTGTCACTCCACCACTGACCACGTCCCCAGCACTGGATTCTTCACCTACAGTACAAGATTCCATTTCAAGTGTCTGCCAAGTTATTTACTGAATTTTCTACTGACGGACTCCTAGGTTGTCTCCATGTTTCCCAACCTCTCCCAGCACTATAGGACTCTCCACATCGGTCCCTCCTTCGTCCCTGAGGAAGGCATTTGTCAAGCAGGACCCCTCCCATGTGGCACAGGACATCATGTCAGCACAGTCCCCAAAGACAAGATTGTTATCTTTCCATTTTCATAATCCCTGTATCTCTAAGGCCACCTCTAGGAACTCGTCCAGCAGGAACACACCTGCCAAGTGATACAGCAGAACCCTCCATGCCCATCAGGAGAGGACAGCTCCTGTGACACAAGGGCAAGAGACAACGCTTCTCACAGCATCCTCAGGTGAAGGCCAGGAAGAGGCCAGGCCAGGCGGAGAGTTACAAAACCCTTCAAGACTCCTCTTATACATGTGTTTAGGTGGGTCTCACTCCAGTCCAGGTTGCCTGGAACTCGCTCAGGATGGTCTTGAGCCCATAACGATCCTCCTGCCTCTGCTTCTCTAGTGCTGCGAATAAACTCAAGAACTACCACTCCTAGCAGACAAAGCCATTGTAGCCTACGGGGGGAGGGGAAGAGGGATTGGTCACTCACAGGGTATCTCCACATAACTAGCATCCAAAATGACAGTTCGTTCAAATTTCAATGAAATGAAGTGGTAGAAAACAAGATTCATTCCCCAGTCACACTGACCACATTTCAAGCCCTCCCCAGGCTTCCTGGCTTGGGCGGGGTTCATGTTCATCTCCCACCAGGACTCAAAGCCTCAGGTTCCTAACTGTGGACAGAAGGGTGGGTGGGTGAACGAGCACAGAGGGAAGTAGAGCAAGACAGGTTTCCTATCAGCTGGTCATGGTGGTGCATGCCCACCACCCCCACTCTCAGGAGGCTGAGACAGGAGAATTGCCATGAATACCAAGCCTGGCTACACAGACAGGCTCTGTCTTACAAACCAAAATGCAATTTTAAAAAAGAAAGCTCTACTGTAGAGAATGCATTGGTCCAGAAGAAGCTGGGGGCAGAATCTGGCCCCCTATTTGTTTTGTCAATAAAGTTTTTCAAATTTTGGGGGGGGGTTTTCTAGGTAGGGTCTCACTCTGGTCCAGGCTGACCTGGAATTAACTATGTAGTCTCAGGGTGGCCTTGAACTCTCAGTGATCCTCCTACCTCTGCCTCCCGAGTGTCAAATTTTTATTTATTTATTTATTTGAAAGTGAGAGAGAATGGGCACACCAGGGCCTCCAGCCATTGCACTCTAACTCTAGATGCATGAGCCACCTTGTGCATCTGGCTTAAATGGGACCTGGGGAATTGAACCTGAGTCCTTTGGCTTTGCCAGAAAAATGCCTTAACCAATGAGCCATTTCTCCAGCCCAGTTTTTGTCAACAAAGTTTTATGGGCACATAGCCACACCTGCTCTTCTGCAAGTCACCTGGGGCTGTTTTTCTGCTCCAATGACTGAGTGGGGTGGTGTCTACAGACAGTGTCTAGCCATAAACCATGAAAATATTTAACGCTCTGGCACTTTACAGAATCTCTCTCCTGCCCCTCCTTGTTGAAAGATGTGATTTCCATGGAAGGGAGGAGAGGAAATAGACCAGCAGACCCCGTCCCCATCCACGAAGCCAGGAAAATCAACTAAACATGACAATACCCAGGTTTTGTAGGACATATCTGTCATCCCAATATTCAGGAAACTGAGGCAGATGGCTCACTGACAAGTGGGAAGCCAGACTGGACTGCAGTGAGAATCTGGATCAAAAATCACCAAAATATCAAATAAAAGAAGTACATAAATTAAAAAATAGACATGAGAAGCTGAGGCAGCTGGGCACCCAGGGGCCAAGCGATCAGTACCTCCATGACCCACTCAGACCCTTCTGCTGAGTGGCCCGGCAGGAAGTGGGGACCTTGCAGTTAGCCTGGAACCCCAGGTGTCCAACTCATCACCCAGACTAAGAGCAGGGACCCCATCATCACCAGCACAGTGGTGAGCTGGGTGACCAGAGAGGGCATCGAACAACCAGCCCAGTTTCTGTAACATGGTCTCAGGGGGTGGGGCTAGGCCTAGAGATGTCTTTTGGGGGAAGAAGGCAGGAATGGGGGAGCCCCTGGCTCCCAGCCAGGCTGATATTATATTTTCATCAGGATCTCAAACAAAGGCCCATGGCCGCCCGTCAGCCCGGCTCGGGTTTTTATGGTAATCAAGGCGAATTACCCACAATGCCTGGCCAAGCGCAAGTGGTTCTTGGCCCAGATCCTAAACTAATTTTGCCATGTTCATGTGTATATAATTTTACTCGCTCCCTCTCTCCCTGCCCTTCATCA
Source organism: Orientallactaga sibirica (assembly GCA_036365145.1). NCBI lineage: Eukaryota > Metazoa > Chordata > Mammalia > Rodentia > Dipodidae > Orientallactaga > Orientallactaga sibirica. The sequence continues at coordinate 16,159,769 of JAEOAD010000049.1, forward strand.
GCACGAGAGCAGGGGATGGCATGGGGGACTGGCAGAGGGGAAGGTGGACGGGGGGCCCCCAACAAGGGGAACAGAATGTGAGAGGAGGGAGGCTGCACCCCAGGCCAGAGCCAGGGGGCCTGGAGGGAAGCTACCAAAGCCAGAGCTGGCAGCCCTGGGAAAACAGAGAAGAGAGGGTTGAGCCTCTGCCACTGTGTGTCCTTGGGAAAGTGTCTCAAGCTCTCTGTGCTTCAGAGGCCTGCTCTGTACAGCAGACCTCACTCAACCCTGTCACACTGAATGCTGGTCTAAGTACTTCCATTTAACACTGGGAGCTACTGTAACTACTCCCATTTTGTAGCCATGTTCTTAACTGCATTGCACAGATGGGGTAACTGAGCTGAGAAAAAAACAAGCCCACCTCAGTCTCCTCCTCATGGCTCACCTAGGCCACAGCCCCCCACGGCTCCCACCTCTCCAGGATCAGAGCCTGAGTCCTCCTGCCACCACCAGGCTCTGCCCTGTCTGCCCTCTGCTGAAGCACACGGGCCTCCTCACGGTTCCCCCATCACCCAGGCGCATCCTGCCCCAGGGGGCTTTGCTCATGCTACAACTCTTTCCCCACATATTCACTCACCTCCACTTAAATTTTAGTTAGCTACTACCTTTGAGTGATGACATCCTACAACCCAAAGACATGACAACTTCCACCCTGTCTCTAAAACCCACTTCTCTCTTTCCTCCATCTCCCACCTGACACGGCTCCTCTGCTGGCTTCTCTAGCGAGACCATGAACCCACAGGCCCTGTCCATACTTCCCGCAGTGTCCTGCACATGCCAGTGTCCCATCAAGTACCCCCCACCCCCCTGACAGAAAGCAGCAGTTCCGAGGCAGTGGCCACAGCTGGGTTGTCCTTGGCCCCCAGATGGCAGCGGAAGTGTCCCTGCCTCCGCCTAGTCCCACCCTTGCCTAGACCACAGGCTGCTGGGCACCTGCTGGGGATGAATCAGGAAGCAGGGGTGGCTGTGGGTGCCCCCCAGGCCTTAAAGCCAAGTAAACAGCTGAGCAAATACATGGCTAAAAGCGTAGAGGCATCTCGAAGACAGGGGAAGCAGCACAGAGAGGCTCTGCCACTCAGCCAAGGTCACACAGCCAGCAAGGAGATAGCATAAAGACGAAAACTCCAGGTCCCACCCATCCCAATCCGCCGACCACACACTCCTTGGTGGCCACGCCTTCCTGTTAGGGGCTGGGCTTCAGGCTTCAAAGGAGGGAAAAAATAACCTCCCAAACAGCAGCTACATTTCCAAAGACGCGGCGTCACACCCGTGGGCAGCGACGGCCCGGAACTTGGGGACACGGCTGTTTGAAAGGGGCTATTTCTGGAGCAGGCCGAGGTGAGAATGCGGAGGTGGGAGGAAGAAGCAGTCACCACCGTAAGGGACCGGCGGAGACCAGACCAGCGCCTCCCTCCCAGAAGCCACCTGCTCGGAGCTGGGACCTCGATGTCCCTGCCAGCTGGGAGGCCTCTGCCACCTCAGGATGTCATCTTCCCATGAATGGGGTCTGTTGACGCAACCATCTGCACATGGCCCTACTGTGTGCAAGCTATCTCACAGAAGCACCCAGGGGTGAGGGGTAGTTGAGGCCGATGGAGCAATGGGCGGGAGGGGGGTGCTTCCAGAGGGAGGCGTTCCTGCATGGCCTGGCCGGACTAGTCCCAGTGATGGAAGAGCCGCAAGGAGGGAGGAGGGCAACTGTTCGGGCTTACGGCGCCCTCTGGTGGCCGCAACAGGGAGGACGCGGTTGGGACGTGAGGCGGAAGGAAGCCCGGAGCAGGGTAGAGGTGAAGGCTTGGGTCTAGTATGAGGTTGGGACCCCTTAGCAGGGACTTGGGGACACCCAGGAGCAGACAGTGACCCTGGGCTGGGACAATCTGCGTGATGACGGGAAACAGCATTCTCTCCTGCACATCCACGCTGGCCCAGGAGCCAACGGGCTTGGGTCCAGAGCTGACGGTGCAGAGTGGGCACCAGCTGGGGAGAGGGCGGAGGTCCCAGAGTACTGGGATCAGCCGGATTCCACTCCACTGGCTCTGTAATGTGGGGCAAGTCACATGCCCTCGCTGAGCCTCCGCGAAATGACTCAGTGGCAGGGTCTTCTCATAGCAAAGTGGCCAGACTGGAGAATACTGAGCATGAAGCACCCATCAGGGAGCCCCAGACAGTCAGCACCCAGCCTGCTTGGTATTCCCCATCATTCTTGCAAAAGGAGACCCAGTTCTGTGGAGGCCAGGCCCTGAGGCTCATGGAAGCCTAGAAGGATCAGAAAACCCGCAACCAAGTCCTCTGTTCTTGCTGCATAAGAGACGCCCCCAGGTTGGTCTCTTCAGAGTGATTTTTCTCATCTCATGATCAACAAGTCTCAAGCTCCCTTTAGATATCTGATCCTTCATTATTCGTGATGTCTCATGGTCCAAAACGGCTGCCCAAGCACCTGCCGCCGCTGCCTCGCTCCAGACTGAGACAGAAGGAAGACTACGTCCCATTACAGGCAATTCCAGGAAATCCCACTGGCTGATCCCGGAATGAATCGGATGTCCCTGACAGCTGTAGGAGACACCAGGAAATGTCATCCTCCACTCTGGGTGACCTACCACCGTGACACGACTCTACTCACTCCAAAGTCAGTGTCCCCAGTGCCTCCTAGGTCAGGACAGCGGCCACATGGAAGCCCTGAACTCTGCTGGGGTGGGCTGCAGGAGGGACCCCATGTGACATCTGTGGGCCACAAGCCCCACCAGGCAGGGACGCGGGCCCATTTATCTCTTTCTCCTCAGTAAACAACTGTCAGGGAAAATAAATAGTTTTAATGGGCTCATTAATTGATTTCGGGAGGAAACCTTTTCAGAACACTGTGGGAGAATGCAACAGGCTGTGGGACAAGGGGGTGGAGAGGGGACCTGAGGCATGGGACATGATGGCCCCGACTGGGTCACTGTGCCTTCTTCCCACATGCCCGGAGGTCCACGGTAGGCATTTTCCTCAGTCACTCTCCACCTTATTTTGGGGGACATGGTCTCAGTGTCTGGCCAGCGAGTCCCAGGAATCCTCCTGTCTCCTTCCCCAGTGCTGTGCTCTCGGCACAACTGTCATGCTGGTCATTCACAGGGGTTTCAGCACTCCCGACTCTACCCACTGAGCAATCTCTCCAGCCCCTGCTTGAGTTTTCTTTTTAATTAATTAATTAATTGAGAGAGCAAGAAAGAGGCAGAGAGAGAGAACAGGCATGTCAGGGCCTCCAGCCACTGCAAACATACTCCACCTTGTGCATCTGGCTTACGTGGATCAAACGGAGGTCCTTTGGCTTTGCAGGCAAATGCCTTAACCGCTAAGCCATCTCTCCAGCCCATGCTTGAGTTTTAAAATTGTCCCTAGCACCCCAGGTCTCTTCCCTCTTCCCAGGAAACTAGAGATCTCATGGGCTGTTTCTGGGGTCCCCACCATCCCTTACACCTGCCCTCAGTCCCCTGGCTTGGAGTCAACTCCCTCAGCGGCCACTGCTGGGGGCCAGTTGTGTTAATGGGCCACAGATCAGAGAGGGCAAGCGAGTGGGTGAGATCACACAGCATGTCCTCTTGAGACTTGGTCTCCAGGTCTCCCCACTCAAGGCCAGGGCAAGGGGAGTCTCAAGGTGGCCACTTCCTCCAGCGTCACCTGTTCGGAGTGTTATCAGAGCAGGACGAGGGGCACCCGCTTGGGGTTTTCTTGATCATTGCCTGCTTAATGGGGAATCAACTGGGCTGGTGCAGGGAGGCAGCAAGCTCCCCAGAGAGCCTGGCGGGCTGATCTGAGAGGGATGGGCCTAGGGGAAGGAGGCACAGACTGCAAAATCGGTGGGAACCAGAGAAGGAGACATCAGGGACAATGACCACACCAGAAGTAGAGTTCATGACAGAGCCAGCAGCAAGAAGCCATGTGGCTGGATAGAGAAGCCAGGGCAGGAGCCATGAAAAATTCAAACTCGTTGCCCACCGAGGAGAAGCAGCTTTCACAACATCACACAGCTCAGCGCAGGGGCAAAAGCAGACCTCAAACCCAGACCCAGCTGGCAAAACTATCACCCACCATAGGAATTTGCCTGCATCACAGTCAATGGGCGCTGAATGACACACCACAAGCTCCTTGTTTGAAAAGTATTGAATCGTGGGGTGTGGTGGTGCACGACTTTAATCCCAGCATTTGGGAGGCAGAGGTAGAAGGACTGCTATAAATTCAAGGCCAGCCTGGGATTAGAGAGTGAGGCCCTACCTCAAAAAAAAAGGGGGGGAGCTGGAGAGATGAACCAATTAAGGTTCTTGCCTGCAAAGTCTAAGGACCCAGGTTCAATTCCCCAGAACCTACATAAGCCAGATGCACATGGTGGTGCATGCCTCTAGAGTTTGTTTGCAGTGGCCAGAGGCCCTGGCATGCCCACTCTCTCCCTCCCCTCAACCCTACCCATCTCTCTCATAATAAATAAATAAAAATTTAAAGCTGGACATGGTGGTGCACGCCTTTAACCCCAGCACTTGGGAGGCAGAGGTAGGAGGATGCCGTGGGTTTGAGGTCATCCTGAGACTACACAGTGAATTCCAGGTCAGCCTGAGCTAGAGTGGGACCCTACCTTGAAAAACCAAAATAAATAAATAAATAAATAAGTAAGTAGAATATTTTTTAAAAAGTATTAAGAATCTCTCAGGGTAGGCATTATGCTCAGTGATGAGTGCTGGCTTAGCTGGGTTCTATGGCAAGAGAGCATGAAAGCCAGCACAGGCAGGACACAGGACCTTGTATGACTGCTTGGGACACAGGTACTGAAGTACATTATAGTCCTTCCCAGTTCTCCCTTCCCTGTGCCTCAGTCTCCCCTTCTGCAAAGTGAGAGTCACAGTGCCACCTGCTGGAGCCATTTTAAGAATGAAATAGACAAAACGTGAGTGGTCACACGTCACAGCAGCCAAGACAAGGCCCCCATTTGTGAATGAGGACACGCGGGGGTCCCTTCACACGGCGGGAACAACACACTTCAGGGCTCCAGGCCGGACCCTCTGCTCCCCAAAGCCCTTGCTGGGGTCTCAGCGACCTCCGAGGCCAGGAGGATGAAGAAGAAAGTCCCATCGTTGGGGTGACACTGGGTGGTCGCACATCCCTCTTTTTCAGTCTCACTGGAGCCCAGGCTGCCTTAACTCACAGCAACCCTCCTGCATCAGCATCCTAAGTGCTAATGGCAGGTATGAGCCACCACACCCAAGTTTCTGAACTCAGTGACCCACTCCTGAGGCTCAATAGGGCCAAAATGAACACCAGTGCAAGACCCTGTGAGCCAGCACAGGGTCCCTGACCCCACAAGACATTAAGACTGCATATCTGTCTGATTTCTTCCTCCACCTAAGGTCTTGGATCTAAATCAGCGTGGTGGGATCTGGGTCGGAAATCTCAGTGGTAGTGTCTTGGGCCCTGCAAGGTGCTGAGCTATGTCCCTGCTCCAGGGCAGGAGCTCCCCCAGTGTGACAGCTACACATGTCCCCAGACATGGTCCAGGATCCCCACAGTGCCATAGAGTCTCTGGGTGGCTTTAAGTCAAGTTTATCATGGAGACCAGTGTTAATGTCACCAGAGCCAGGGCCTGCCTGCAATGTCCCATACCTTGGCCTCGCAAGAACCCCTGGGAAACTAAGGCTCAGGCAGTGGTTGGTGGAGCATGTAACCCGCAGACAGTGGCAGTGGGAGGTAAGGCCTGTCCCCAAGGTGTCATGGACTTTCACATTCCTCGTGACAGTTTGAAGAACGAGAGACCCAAGGCCGGAGGCAAAATGGCTAATTTCACGTTGAACCTGGTTTTCCTCGGACATTCAGGGCTACAGCACCATCTGACATGACCGTGACCAAGGAAGGAAGCCACCGCTGGAAGCCACTGCCGAGCTGAGGACACAATGTCACACTATGAGATCCAAGAGTAACGATGTTCCTCTTGTGTTTTGAGTCGGGGTCTCTCTTGGTAGCCCAAGCTGGCCTAGAAATCACCATCCTCCTACCTCAGCCTCTCCAGTGCCAGAGTGATGGGCCTGTGCCACCCGACATGGCAAGAATGATGTGCCTTCAGTCTTCCTGTCTCAATTTACTTCTGGGCTGGTGCAACGCTCCTACCCACTTTTTTAAAAATGTATTTATTTATTTATTTGAAAGAGAGAGGAAGAGGCAGAGAGAACGGACACGCCAAGGCCTCCAGCCTCTGTAAACGAACTCTAGATGCATGCACCCCCTTGTGCATCTGGCTTATGTGGGTCCTGGGGAATCGAACCAGAGTCCTTGGGCTTCTCAGGCAAACACCTTAATCACTATTCCATTTCCCCAGCCCCTGCCCACTTTTTATACACAGCCCAGCATGTGATCCAGTGTGGCTGTGTGACCTTGGGGACGGACATTCCTCTCAGCTCTGGGCCTGGGCACATTGTCATTCTACAGGCGCATCCTACTCACACACCATGTTCCTACAAAACTGACCACAAGTCTTCCTCCTCTCTACCTCCCTTCCCTCTTTCCTTCCTCCCTCCCTTCCTTCTTTTTATCTTGAGACAGGGTCTTATGTATCCCAGGCTGGTCTCCAACTCCAATATAGCTGAGAATGACCTTGAACTCCTTCCTGATCCTCTTGCCTCCACCTCCCCAGTACTGAGATGACCAGCACTTGGCTTGGTTGAAATGCACCCATTTCATAGATGGTGAAACTGAGGCATGGAGTAGCTCCAGCTTGAGTCTGAGGCCCACGACAGAGAAGTAGAGGTGGGATTAAGTCTAAATTCTTTAGCAGCTATTTTTTAACAAAGACTGACTGACTGACTACACGAATGAAGGGATGAATGAAGCATTAGCTGCTGGATGAATTCTGTTGCCCTGGGGGTCCACCCACCCTCAGGATGTAGTCCTCTCACCTCTGATGGGTCTCAGGGTGTCTGCAGAGCTCAGGCCTCGCCGGCGCCTCTGCAGAAGTGGGGCGGCCTCGTTTGTTCAGCAGCCAGCCACGGGGAACGCCCCAGTTTACAGCAGCTGAGTCATGTCGCCGGCCGGCTGGGGCTGGACCCTGTGGAGGGGCTGGGGACACAGCTGGGGCTGCTGGAAAGACACATCCACCTCACAGCCCTGGGTCAAGATGGTGTCAAAACTGAAACACCAAACCCTTGGCTAGGGGAGGGGTAGAGGACAAGGACATGGCTAGCACCCACAACAAGTCCACCACAAATGCCCGCTATATGCATTTTAAGTTATTTCATCCTCCCAGCGACCCTTGCCAAGTTAAAAAAAATCACAGAGAGGTTGAGCAACTTGCCCCAGCCAACAAGTACAAGAAATGGGATTCAAACCCTGGTCCTGGCATTTGCTCTCACATGGCAGGTAAACTGCTGTGGGAGTGTCATGTGTCATGCCCACCCGTTTTCCTGTCTGGTTCCCAGAAGCTAATTTTACAAATGAAAAAAAGAAAACAGCCACAAGAGGTGATGCATGCCCATCATCCCAGCTACTCAGGAGGCTGAGGCAGGAGGATTGTGAATTACAGATCAGCTGGGGCTATACAGTAAGACCCTGTTTCCAAAAAGAAAAATAAAACATTTCAGCCGGACATAGTGGTGCACGCCTGTCATCCCAGCACTAGGGAAATAGAGGCAGCAGGATCAGGAGTTCCAGGCCAGCCTTGGCTACATAGTGAGTTTGAGGTCAACCTGGGCTACATGAGACACTGCCTTAAAAAGCTATATAAAACTATAAGGGGGGCTGGAGAGATGGCTTAGGGATTAAGGCGCCTGCCTCCTAAGCCTAAGAACACTGGTTCCAATCTCCAGCGGTTCCAATCTCCAGGTCCCACGTTTAGCCAGATGCAGTGACGCAAGGGTGCAATGCCTCACTTGACCACAAGGGGGCGCACACATCTGGATTTCGTTCTCAGCAGCTGAGACACTGCTGGCATGCCCATCTCTGTCTTCCTCTCCCTCTTTCTCTGTCTCTCTCTGTGTCTTTCTCCAAAAAAAAAATTAAAAATAAAAAAAAAATTTTAAAACTATAAGGGATGGGTCAGGAGGAGAGGGGAAAAAAGATAAAGGAACATAAAGTTCTCCATAAATAAATATAAATCTCTCCATATATATAATATAATATATATAAACTGATATAAACTAAAGAAGAAACGGCATTTCTGACCATTGGGCAGAGCCCCTCTGACAATCTGGGTGCTGTCACCCATGGGCTGTGTGACCTGGGGCAATGCACACTCTCTTGATGTCTCTCCTACCCCTGCCCTCTGGAAGCTGAAGCAACTGTGAGGCCAGGCTGGGAAGCACACCGCACTGCACTGCAGAGGGGTTTCTCAGCAGAGGGCCTGGCACAGGGCGCCACGAAATAAGAGGAGCTATTATTACCCCCGACATCCCTTATTAGCTAATCATGGGGTTAATTATAAGTGGTGTTAAATTATACACACACAGCCGGCACCCCGGAATGTCTCCCCATGAGACAGCCCGAAAGGGGGGCATCCTCCTTTCACCTCTCTGCTTAGGGGCTTTGGAGACACGCAGTGGACACTCTGGGGAGAAGACACGAGTGAGGAGGAAGGAGCCAAGAAGCTGGGGGGATAAGCTGGCATCCCCCCCACAGCATGTTTAGTTTGTGGATGCAGAACAGAGAGGTCAAGCCACCGGGCCCAGTTCGCACAGCACAGCAAAGCAAACGGAGAAGTCAGGCAGGTGGAGACTAATCTAATTTGCAAGCAAAGATGCCACTATATGGAGATGTTAAAGAGGAGAGAGGGACACCTGACAGGCAAAAAGGAGAGACACAGGAGGCGAAACAAAACGGAATTTCTCAGTCAAGTGGGAGGAGTGGTGGGGTGGGGAAAAGGAGACCTATGGCTTTCCCAAAAGGGTCTGACATGGAAGATCAAAAATAAATGTAAATAAAATGAAACCGACACTCTAAACAGCAGGGGAGGGACATCCAGGTAAGATAAAGAGATAAAAAGCACAGAGAAAAGAGGGACACTGGAGATCTGGGTCTCAGGGATGGTGACAGGCTGGGGGAGGGAGGACTGGGGACGCCAGGACAAAACCCCGAGTTTATTTTCAGCTCTGGGATCCTGTGGCCTCCACAGGATTCGAGGGAAAAGAATGAGATTCTACAAGGCTTGCTTGAAATATCCCAATGCTAAGTCCAGTCCGGCAGGCCAGGAGGATGGGAGGGGGGGGACCAGCAGTGCTGGAGGAGAAGAATTAAAAAAAAAAAGAGAGAGAGAAAAAAAAAATAAAGCCATGTGCGAGCCAGGCCCTCCTGAGTCACTCACATCCACTTGTTCATTTTCGCCTGAGCAGAAGTGCAAGGCGATTTTCCCCGGTCCCCACGCACGATCCCCCACCCCTTGCGCCTCGGAAATACCAGCCAGTGACAACGCGAGGGAAGCCACAGCCCCCTCCCCCTTGGTGCAGTGCTGGGGATGGAGCCCAGGGCCTTGGCACATGCCAGGCCAGGACTCCTGGAGGGTCCAGCCCTCCCAGGTCTCTACTTTTTCTTCCCACCGCCCTTTCTTTCAGCCCAAGGACCTAGGGCTGCAGGAATGTCACACCAGATGCTGTGCATCTTGGGGCTGAGATTCGTCCTCTCTGGGCGAGCATTTCTCAGAGCGCTGATTCCCAGCTTCACTGCCTTTCCCCAGGTGTCTGGTCCTAATTCTGATTATTAAAGAGCCCCAGGGTGAGTGGGGACAGCATGGCACACACACATAAGCCTGGACCCCCTTCCTGTACCCGCTGTTTGTTCCCCGCACCCCGCATGCCCCCCGGGGTGCTGCTGTGGGCTGGAAAAAAGGCTTCTCAAAAGAAGACTCTCTGCAAAGCCTGAGAACTCTGCCTTTCCATCCTATCCTTCATTTGGGGACCCACCACGGGGCTCTCTCACACCGGCAGAGTCATGCTTCGCCCGATCCCCTCCTGTCCCCACCAGAGACGGAGCCACTCTGCCTGGGGAATTTGTCGCAGGGAAGGACAGAGGAAGGGCGGCCAGGACCAGGGCGGGAGAGTGAATTCCAGAATTGCACATTGACATTCGCGGTTAGGGCCAGGGCCACTGAGAGAGGACGAGGTACAGGGAAGTGATGGTTATGCACTGCCATGAAACTGGCAGCCCAGAGAGGGCAGCTCTGTGGCCTGAGATGCACAGCAAGCAAGTGGGGAAACCAAGTCTCAGGTGCAGAGGAAAAGGAAAATCCACACCTTGTGACCCTAAGCCTCTGTACTCCTTCCAGAACCCCAGATGCTACCACAGGAAGCCACAGGCACCCTGGGTCCCACAAACCCGACACTCTCCCAAGGGCGGTGCTCTGTCAATGTCCCTGAACCGTGTATACAAGTCCTTTATTTTTAGGGTTTCCTCTGGCTCCCCTGCCCCCAACTCTCCACACCCCTCCTCCTCTTTCCCACGCATGGCGGCTGGAAAGCAGGTGAACGGCAGGCCACAGGGCGCCCACACAGAGCCACCAGGTCACCTCACTGCTACTGCCTCAGTTTCCCTGCCCACCGTGGTGATCGTGTGCCGGCCAGGGAGGATCCACAGAGCCACAGGTCACCAAGTGGCCATGACCACATGCAGCTCCACAAGGGAAATCAAGTCACCACCCGGAAAAAAACACATACCACGTGGAGAAGGATCCCGGGGCTTCCCAAGGGATGTGGGAGATAGAGATGGCCAAAGTCCCCTTGGGAAGCAAGGGTTCAAAGCCACCTAAAAAGGTCCAAAAGGACCAAGGCCACCAAACATGGTCACACACAGCGGCACTGGCAGCAGGGAAGAACCTGGCGTCTGAATGTCCCCTGTGTGTCCGAGTCCCCGAAAATATCAGTGTCCTCCAAGGGACCGAAAGAGGACTGAAGAGTCCCGGAAGGAAGAGGGGACCCCCAGCCATGCTCCCTAGCCACACCCAGCCACACCAGGATCACCCTGGGGCTGGGACCAGGACATCACCCCTGGGGACAACATTTGGCCACGGCCATACCCTGAATCAGCCCCTCCGGGATGACCGATGTCATCGTGCTGGGGGCACAGCGACAGGGACAGCAAATTCGGGTGCATGAGCTCACCAGGAAAAGCCGGTCTCCCGCGACAATTTGTTTGCCCTGAGCCCAATTATACCAACTCTCAGGGCAATCGCAGTGGTGGATGGTGGCACCTCGAGGGACTTGGGGGTGGGGGACACGACTGCAGAAGTGCAATGTCATGGTGAAGGTGTCCCCTAACTCCCCAGGAGGGAACAGGACAGGAAGGAGAGAGAGCGAGAGAGATTGAGAGAGAGCGCGAGCAAGCAGGGAGGAGATGCCCAGGTGGTTAGATGTATGGAGAAAAGGATGGAGGGTATTGTCTGGGGACAGGCATGTCGCTTTGCATCTCCTAGCTGGTGGACTCTGGGGTTGGCAGGCCGCCCCCGGCTCCAGCTGCCCGCCTTCCGTCGCCAAAGGATCATCTGGTAGGAGAAGGAGAGAGAAGCGAGGGACAGAAGGCAGGCGGGCGAGATTGGCAGGAGGAGGGACACAAAGAAAAGAGGACCCAGCTATGCAAATGGCTGTTCTCACCGTGTCCCCTGGACATTATTAAGGGACTTGAGAGCCCCAGCTCTTCTCCGCGATGCCACTGCCGAGGCTTCTAGGCTGGCCCAGACAAAGACGGTGTGGGGGGGTGGGGATGGGAGGAGACAGCCTCCACAGGGGACAGCATCCTGCAGCCGGGTGCAGAGATGGGAGTGCAAAGCCAGTGGGCCCTCTCTGTGACACCCTGGGGGACCGTCTTGACTGTCCCAGCTTCTCCGAGTTCCCAAGCGCTCACTCGGGACAGGGACACCGACTATGTCCCCGGGAACAGCAATCGGGCTGCTTTTTGGGAGGTGGCCCTACTCAGGTTAAGGACTTGGGGGGCGGGGGGACAAGGGAATCCCAGCCGGGGAGGAGGCGGCGCCAGGCACCGTGCTCACGTGGGGGTGGGGAAGAGGTCCCCACCGGCGGAAGGGAAGAGGGGGTGCTGGAGGGGCTATGTGAGGGGAAGAAGGGGTCACGGGACCGGGGTAACCAGGTTTTGGGGGGTGTGTGGCTGAAAACATGTAAAAATAGGTTCTAGTCTGTAGCGGCGCTGGGGTGGGTGAGACCCCCTTCTAGAATTCGGAAAGAAACAGCTTTGCGGGTCCCCGGTGAAGGGCCATGAACTTGGCTCCCGCGGCGGGGTCCCAGAGCGGCGCCCCTCCACCTGCCGCGGGCCCCGCCCCCGGTGACGTCACCGCCCTCCTCAGGTCCCCCTGGGCCCGGGGTGAGCGGCACCCCAGGGCTGGCGTTGCTCCCCGGGGATCCCCGCGGCCCACGGCCCACGGCCACGGGAGAAGTCGGGGCTCCGGTGCGCTCACCTCGCGCACATCTGCGGCCGGGGCCCGGGCCGGCTCGGGGTCTCCCGGCCCGGAGGGGCAGGGGCTCCCGCCGCAGAAGGGTGGGGCCGGCAATGGGGATGGGGGGGACCCCGAGGGTCGCCTGCCTCCGACGACAAAGGAGCCGCGGGAGGGATGGTGGAGAGAGAAGGGACCCCAGGACGATGCGCGGGGAGAGATCGCGGCGGGGGACGGAGGCAGGCACACAAAGCCGGCGCGCTGCCCAGACCCTCCCCCGACCCCGGCCCCAGCCCCCGCCCCGGGCCGCCGCCGCCGCCGCCAAAAGAAACCGCCTCGGGGCCCCGCGTACCTGCGGAGCGGCGGGCTGGGCTCCCCCGGCGCGGCCTCGCCTCACATCCTGCTCGGGGCATCGGATCCGCGCCGAGCCGGGGCTGGCCGCGCGGACCGCGCCGACGACTCACTGCGGCTCGCGCGCGCCCCCCCACAGCGCTGACGTCACCCCTTCCGCCGCCGCGGCCGCCCCACAGGAGGGGGCGGGGCCTGCCGGGCGCGCCGCCGTGCCAGCGCGCCGTCGCTCCTCCCACCCCCGGCCAATGAGGGCGCGCGACGGGATCACGTGCCTCGGGGAGTATTTAAAGCACCGCGGGCGCACGTGGGGCGACCCCGGCTCGTGGTGAGGGCCGCTGGATAAGTTGCATGGGCTCCGACGTGCAGTCACCGTCCAGCTGGGGCCGCTGCTTCTTTGACTGACACAGGGTCTCCTTTAGCCCAGGCTAGCCTTGAACTCCCGATCCTCCTGCCTCCTCAGGACAGTGATGGATGACGGGTGTGCGCCACCATGCCCGGTTTATGGGTGATGGGGACGAACCTGAGGCCTTGACCCACTGAGCCGCAGCCACAATAGTATTTTGGTTTTTTTTGAGACAGGCTCGCGTGTAGCCCAAGCTGGCCTTGAACTGATACTCCTGCTGAGACAAGTATGTGTCACCACACCAGGCTGAAGCCGGCTTCTTGCATTTTCTTCTGTCCACCCTTCCTCACTTTGTCCTTTAGCCACGATATTCATCCCGCCCTCCCTTTTCCCCATGAAGCCAAGCATGATGGTGCAGGTCTGTCACCCCAACTACTCAGGAAGCTGAGGCAGGACAATAAAGAGTTAGAGGCCAATCTGCACTACAAAGTGAGTTAAAGGCCATTCTGGATAACTTGGATTCTCTCTCAAAAAATAAATGAAAAGGGCTGGAGAGATGGCTTAGTGGTTAACGCACAAAGCCAAAGGAACCAGGTTCAATTCCCCAGGACCCACATAAGTCAGATGCACAAGGTGGCACAAACATCTGGAGTTTGTTTGCAGCCGCTGGAGGCCCTGGCAGTCCATTCTCCTCCCACCCTCTCTCTCTCAAATAAATAAAGACAGAAGGAGAAAAAAGGAAATCTTGTCACCTGTGGCAGATGTGCTCCTGAAGCTGAAATCCAGCAAGTGAAAAGCCTTTATTTTCTGGCCTTACGTCTAAAAAGACATGATTTTATTTTATTTTTTGGAGAGAGAAAGAGACAGAGAGAGAGGGAGAGGAAGACAGAGAATGGGCGCCTCTCAGCCGCTGCAAACGAACTCCAGATTCGTGCGCCCCATTGTGGGCAAGTGTGGCATTGCGCCCTTGCGTTACTTTGCATCTGGCTAAACGTGGGACCTGGAGATTGGAACCGGTATTTTTAGGCTTGGCAGTCAGGCGCCTTAACCGCTAAGCCATCTCTCCAGCCCTAAAAAGACATGATTTTACCCAGGCATGGAACTCATAGGCCTATTGTTGCAGCATTTGAGGGGATGAGGCAGAAGGATTGTTTCAAGTTTGAGGCCCAGCCTGAGCTACAGAAAGAGCCAGTCCCAAAAGAAAATTTTGACTCTAGAATTTGGGGGTCTTTCCACCATCAAAATCGCTGCTTCATTTACTCTAGGCCAAACATAGAGAAATGAAAAGGATGGGCCAGGGAGCGGACGAGGCGGAAGTCATAAACAGAGGAAGAGCGCCCATGAATAATTGAACAAGCAGCCTAAATTAAGCTCGGAGGTTCCCGTGGTTGGAGCTTCGGCCAGGTTTGCAGAGCCTGCGTTGTCCTCTCTCCTAGCTGGGTGACCCTGACCTGGCCTTTGGTGATCTGGCCTCTGGCTGAAGCACCAAGCAGTGGGCAGCAAGTATGTCCCTGTGCACATACTGAGCAGGGCTTGTACACAGTAGGTGCTCAAGCTTTGCATATTTCCTGGAGGTCGAGAGAAAAGGAGGCTGTGGGTATGGAAGGGACTGGACGGGGCAGGAGCTCCCACCTTGTCAACATGGCAGACCAGGGCCTGAGCCAGCACCCAGCACCCATGTCTGTAAGTAGAACTGCTCTGCCTGCCGGGGTTTTGGACATGACATATGGTGTCTGAGGCCGGGAAACATCCATCCAGGCCATCGTTCAGCCTCCCAGCCAGTCTGTGTTGAATGCTCTTCACAGAGATAAAGAAATGGACTCAGAGTGAAAGTCAATGCCTGCACTTGGCAGTGCAATGGCAGGCGAACAAAGTCCCAAACTAGGTTAAAGCTGTTATCCCTGTAGCCCACAGGGCCCTGCAGACCTGCCTTGTCCCATACTGCAATTATTTATTTGGGTGCTCTGGAGGTCACAGGGCAGCCCGAAGTGTCTGTGTCCACTTCCTCTGAGTCAAGGTCTCTGGCGGAGTCACTGAGATCACAGATGCATACACCACCTGCTGTCTGGGTGTACCTGGTGCTGGGGAATTGAACTCTGACTGGCAGACATTGCCCTGTCCCCTTCCTCCCTTGCTGCCCTGCTGCAGCCACACTGGCCCCCTCCCGTGATTCCAAATGTCAGGCTCCTCTTGCCCCCTGGCCTCTGCCCAGGATGTGTCCTCTGCATGGGATGAAGTTCTTCTTCCCAGAACAGATGGCTCTCATCCTTCAAGTCTTGAGAGACTGTCCCCAAACATCTTGCTAAAGTGACCATCTTTAGAACAATGTCACAGGGGCCACTTGCTTGTCTCCTGTCTGATTTCCCCGCTCTCTAGCTATGAGCTTGTTTGCCTGCCTGTATGGGGCCAAGTACAGTGGCTAGTGTCTCATGGCCACTGGGATGATAAGTGTCAGACCATATCAATCTCCTGGCACCAGACACAGAAACAAAGAACTGAAGGCATGGTGAGTATTAGGGTGACAGTCTAGACCCCTCAGTGAGGGTTGGGGTAGTGGTCAAAGATAGAGTGACAGCTTAGAACGCACAGTGAGGGCTGGGGGCGTAGTCAGTGGTAGAGTGACAGCCTAGAACCCAGTGAGGGCTGGGGGCGTGGTCAACTCTCCGTGAAGACTGGGGTGTGGCCAGTGGTAGAGATTGTGGGGGCGTGGTCAGTGGTAGAGTGACTGCCGAGAGAGGGCTGGGGGCGTGGTCAATGGTAGAGTTACAGCCTAGAGAGGGTGGGGGCGTGGTCAGTAGTAGAGTGACAGCCTAGAATCCTTGTGGAGGGACTGGGGCTGGGGCTCAGAAGAAGCGCTCCTACCTAGCTTGTGTGGTTCCAGGTTCCAGCCCCAGATTTGCAAAAAAATCCTTTTTTGTGTTTGGATTTTGAGGCAGGGTTTCATTCTAACCCAGGCTGACCTTGAATTCACTATGTAGTGCCAGGCTGGTCTCGACCTTACAGTGATCCTCCTACCTCTGCCTCCCGAGTGCTAGGATTAAAAGTATGCACCACCATGCCCAGCTAAAAAATAATCTTTTAAAATATTTTTTATTTATTTGCTAGCGATAGAATGGGTGCGCCAGAGCCTCCTATCATTGCAATCAAATTCCAAATATAATCACCATTGTGTGCATCTGGCTTTATATGGATACTGGGGAATCAAACCCAGGTCAGCAGGCTTTGTAGGCAAGTCCCTTTAACCACTGAGAAATATTCCATCCTAATTATTTTAATTTATGCTCAGAGGATGGATCATTCTAGTCGGTTACTGTTCCAGCTTCCAGGAGCTCTGGCAGGTTCAGAAGGACATGAAGGAGGCAGCAATAGGGAACCCAGCCCAGCAGCAGGCCCGCGCATGCCAGGCATAGGGGAAGACTGTGCCCCAGGCATGTGGAAGCAGAGTGAGGTGGGCCTGGGACCTTTCATGTCTGCACCTGGCACGTGGAGGCAGCATGAGTCATGGATGGGTGAAGAGTTCAGTCAGATTCTTTCCCTATGGGCACGTTGGGGCAGGAAAGCCGCAAAGTCCCTCTCCTCTCCACACCCGTCTGCCCTGGCATCTTCCAGAAACTTTGGTTGTGTCTCTGTTGAGATAACTCCAGGGAGACATAGAATGTCCACAAACAGATTCCTCTGTGCCAAGTCGAGGATTGTGTGCATGGAACCCAGCCTGAAGTCTCAGGAGGACCCCCCCCAGAGCCCACATGGGCCAGATGCCACTGTTCTGCACTGCTTCCAAATAATCCTCTCTCCTTTTCTCTCTCCCTTCCTGTCCTTTCCCACTCTCTTCTTCTGTCTCCCTCTCTCCAAACTTAATTTCAAAGACAAAAGAAAGAGGTAAAGTCCACCTTTTGTTAAAGGCCTGCTCTGTACTGGGTCCTTTGTGGGTGACCATTGGTGTTCTGGAATGAGACATGGCACCATATCCTGCTCCGGACAGGATATGACACTTGCACAATCCAGGGTCTTGTCATGATGAGATGGTCAACACGGTTGCGCTAGAAAGGAACCCAAGTTCTCCATGTGACACAGTCGATATCACACTTCGTGGTGGAAGACATGAGTGTCCGATCCTGGCATGGTGGCAAGCACCTGTCATACTAACACTGGTGAGGCAGAGGCAGGAGCATCTCAGGTTTGAGGCCACCCTGGACTACATACTGAGACCCTGTCTTTAAAATGACTATGGGGCTGGAGAAATGGCTCAGATGTTAAGGCACTTGTCTGCAAAGTCTAACAGCCCGAGTTCAATTCCCCAGTACCCACGTAAAGCCAGATGCCTGAGTGGCACACGCATCTGGAGTTTGCAGTGGCTGGAAGCCCATACTCACTCTCTTTCTCTCTGCCTCTTTCTCTGTCTCTGTCTTTCTCAAATAAATAAAAACATATATAAAGGAGTACTTATTTTTAAAAAAGAAATGATTGAACATCTAGAAAAAAATGGAAAGACATCCCATGTTCATGGATTGGGAAAATAATCTGGAGATTATAGCAATGTTCCCAGAATTGATCTATAGATACCACCCAATTTTTATCAGATCCCAAGTAACTTCATTGAAGAAATTGACACAGGCCAGGCGTGGTGGCGCACGCCTTTAATCCCAGCACTCGGAAGGCAGAAGTAGGAGAGGTAGGAGGATCACCATGAATTCGAGGCCACCCTGAGACTACATAGTGAATTCCAGGTTAGCCCGAACTAGAGTGAGACCCTACCTTGAAAAATCAAAAAAAGAAGAAGAAGAAGAAGAAGGAGGGAAGGAGGAGAAGGAGAAGGAGAAGGAGAAGAAGAAGGAGAAAATTAATTGACACAGGGATCCTAAGATTCAGACAGGAGTTTAGGGGAGTCTTAATACCTTATACAATCCTGAAAGAAAGAAGAAAGTGGAAGATCTCACACATGTTTGAAAAGTTTCAGACTCATTACCATCCAGGTATGATGGCACATGCCTTTAGTCCCAGCACTCAGGAGGATTGCTGTCAGTTCAAGTCAGCCTGGGCTACAAAAACAAACAACAAACTTATTGCAAAGCTACAGACTTCAAGGCTGGCTCTGGGGCTCAGTGGGTAGTGCTTTCTCAGCATGCTTGAGGCCCTGTGTTCCATCCTGAGCACTACACAGACGGTGGCATCATCTGTCACCCCGGATCTAGTGAGGTGGAGGCGCACTCAGCTTGAAGCTATTGTTGTAAAACTCTCAGCTGTGTGCAGGAGTGAACAGTGAGGCCCTGGGAGTCTCCTGAGCCATGAGCCACATCTGACCACACCTATCTCAGGCCAGGTCTTCATATCCATCTGAAGGAGCCACATCACAGGGAGCCGCCCCTGGAAGTGTAAATAAATATTCAAACCCAGCCTGGCGCAGAAGACAACAGACTGAACTCCCGAAGTACAGCCACAGGGTGAAGTACTAGACACCTCCAGCAAAGGACCACATGGGAGGAGACAGGCTAGATTAGCAGGCTAGATTAGTCGCAACAGAAGTGAAGGCAGGAGGGTGACAAGTTCCAGGCCCATGTGTTCCACAGAGCAAGTGTAAGCACGGCTTGGATGACGTGGCAAGAGCCCATCTCAAAATAAAAAGTAAGAAATTGAGGTGGAATGTGTGGTCTAGCGGTGGAGCTCCCGCCTAGCATCCTGTTGGGCCTTTCAGACACTGCTCAATTCACTGCCCTTGTCTCAAGTAATGCTATGAATTCTTACACATTTTTAAAACATTATTATTTTTATTTTTGTTGTTTGTTCGTTTTTTTTTTTTTTTTTTTTTTTTTTTTTTTTGCAAGGTAGGGTCTCACTCTGGTCCAGGCTGACCTGGAATTAACTATATAGTCTCAGGGTGGCCTCGAACTCTCAGTGATCCTCCTACCTCTGCCTCCCGAGTGCTGGGATTAAAGGCGTGCACCACCACACCCGGCTTGTTTTGTTTTTTAAGGTAGGATCTCGCTCTAGCTCGGGCTGACCTGGAATTTACTATGTAGTCTCAGGGTGGCATTGAACTCACAGCGATTCTCCTATCTCTACCTCCCAAGTGCTGGGATAAAAGGCGTGCGCCACCATGCCTGGCTATTTATTTGCAAGCAGAGAAAGAAGACAGAGAGAGGGGACTGAGAAAATGGCCTCACCAGGGCCTCTAGCAACTGCAAATGAACTCCAGATGCATGTGCCACTTTGTGCATCTGGCTTTACGTGGGTACTGGGGAATCAAACCGAAGTCATTAGGCTTTGCAGGCAAGTCCTTTAAATGCTGAGCCATCTCTCCAGCCCCTTGCAAAGTTTTTTTTTTTTTTTTTTTGGTTTTGCAAGATAGGGTCTCATGCTGGTCCAGGCTGACCTGGAATTAACTAGTCTCAGGGTGGCCTCGAACTCTCGGCGATCCTCCTACCTCTGCCTCCTGAGTGCTGGGATTAAAGGCGTGCACCACCACGCCCGGCTTCCCTTGCAAAGTTTTAAACAGCAAAATATTGGGATGTAGCCGGGCGTGGTGGCGCACGCCTTTAATCCCAGCACTCGGAAGGCAGAGGTAGGAGGATTGCCGTGAGTTCAAGGCCATCCTGAGAGTACGCAGTTAATTCCAGGTCAGCCTGGGCCAGAGGAGTGAGACCCTACCTCAAAAAAAAAAAAAAAAAAAAAAAAAAAAAAATTGGGATGTTTCTCATCTGGAAACAGCAGTGAAAAGATGAGGAAGGTCACTGGACTTAGAATGACAGAAACTTGTCTCTTTCATCTCCATAGCTCAGACTACCCTAGAACTCCCCACAACCCTTCAGCCTCAGCTTCCCAACTACTGGGGTCACAGGTCACCACACAGCTTCACACTGATTGTTTCCGCCTCCACTTATGATTGTGTCTTGGTGACATCAGAACAAAGGTCCTGGGGAAGGATGAGCCCGAGTGATGGGGGAGCACCAAGGAGGCCTGGTGGCTACCGGAGGACTGGGGCTCTGACCTGGGGAGGTGGGAGCCATGGAGCGCTGTGGACAGAGGAGGAAGATGACTTGGGGGCTCATGGCGCCCTCTAGTGGCTGCTGCAGAGAGACCACAATGGCAGTCCTGATGTTAGTGGGGAGCAAGTTGCAGGGACCTCCTGGTCCCTGGGAGAGGGGCACAGGGAAGCTGAGAACCAGCCCAGGACCCTACAGCTAGCTAGGATTGGAAACTGAGTCCCTGTGCTGCATGGAGTTGAGCCGAGGCTCTAGGACCCCAGTTCCTCTGCGCCGAAGGTTCTTGGGATGAAGGGGAGGCTGGGACCACAAAGTGTCTGAGGCAACATCCCTCCCTGCAGGTTGGGCTTGCTTGCTTCTGGCCATGGACACCTCATTCCCTATGAAGAGAAGACACATGGATTTTAGACAGTCCAAGAGTAAAAAGATGAGGAAGATCCCTGGACCCTATGCCCAGGGCAGGGCTGGCACACCTCGAACATCCTTTGCCAAATGAACGCACTGGTTCTGAGCTTTGCCCTATCAAAGGCTGGTGTGGGCCAAGCTTATTTTATTTATTCAAGATGGGGTCTCTAAGCCAGGCGTGGTGGCGCACGCCTTTAATCCCAGCACTCGGGAGGCAGAGGTAGAAGGATCGCCGAGACTTCAAGGCCACCCTGAGACTACATAGTTAATTCCAGGTCAGCTTGGGCCAGAGTGAGACCCTACCTTGCAAATCAAAAAAAAAAAAAAAAAAAGATGGGGTCTCTAGCCCAGGCTCACCTGACAAGTATTGTTTTTAATTTTATCTACGTGTGTGCGCGCACATATATCAGGGCCTCTTGCTGTTGGTGATGAATACCAGACACTTGGGCCACTTTTACTTCTGGTTTTTTGTGGACACTTGGGAATCAAACCCAGGTCAGCAGGCTTTGTAAGCAGTTGCCTTTAACCACTGAGCAATCTCCCAGCATTGGGAGCATTCTAGGTAGATGAAACTTCATGCGCAAATGCGCTATGGCAGGCAGCTACTCAGTGCAGTAGAGAACAGAGAAGACGGGATAGAGAGTTATCCAGACCTTGTGGCCTCATATGACAGGGAAGTTAAGTGACTCTTACTTCCCTGCAGTCTCTTTTGTTGGGAAGTCTCTCTGCTTCGGCTTATTGGAGTTTTCCAAAGGGACGCAGTCCTCTCAAACATTCCATGCTGGAAAACTGATGCAATCTTCTCTCGCACCTCTGCTAACAAAATCAAAATTTCCTTCCTTTTTTCTACATCTTGTTTTCCAGAGAGGTAAATGTTAACATGTTGATCATGAAGATCTTAAGCCTCAGACAATTCAGTCAAGTGATGGCAAAACAGCTTTAAAGACCTACAATGGAGCTGGGCGTGGTGGCACACACCTTTAATCCCAGCACTCTGGAGACAGAGGTAGGAGGATAGCCGGGAGTTCGAGGCCACCCTGAGACTACTTAGTGAATTCCAGGTCAGCCTGGGCTTGAGCAAAACCCTACCTCGAAAAAAAAAAAAAAACCCAACCTACAATGTCATTTATGTGGGGGAGAAAGAGAAGGCCCCCTCAGTACTAAGGAGAATGAAGGGTGCTTTCTGTCCTTGGCTCCAGGCTGCCTTCAGCTGTGCCCAGGACAGCCTCAGGGGTGGCGATGGCTCCCCAGAGGACACAGAGCCCAGCCAAAGAGCAGAATGGTGGTCAGGAAATGTGGGGAGCTCTCCACAGGGAGAGCCTGGACTGGGTCAGGTCTTGCTTTTATGTTGGGCTTCTAGGTTTTTCCATTGTTACCGTTTTTGTTGCTTATTTTTTCCACAGTAGGGTCTCACTCTAGCCCAGGCTGGCCTTGAACTCACAGTGATCCTCCTGCCTCAGCCTCCTGAGTGGTAGGATTAAAGGTATGCGCCACCATGCCTGGCTTTGCTGTTGTTTTAAAATATTATATTTGGGGCTGGAGAGATGGCTTAGTGGTTAAGCGCATGCCTGAAGCCTAAGGACCCTGGTTGATTCCCCAGTTAAGCCAGATTAAAATCTGGAGTTTGTTTGTTGCAGTGGCGCCCATTTCTCTCTCTGTCTCTTCTCTCTACTTTTATTTGTGTATTTCAAATAAATAAAAATAAAATATTAAAAAATAAAATATTATATTTGTTTATTTATTTCGTTAAGAGAATGGACACACCAGGGCCTCCTCCAGCCACTGCAAACAAACTCCAGAAGCATGTGCCACCTTGTGCATCTGACTTTACATGGGTGCTGGGGAAATCAAACCTGGGCCGTCAGGCTCTGCAAGCAAGCACTTTAACCACTGAGCCATTTCCCCAGCCCTGATGTTGCTATTTAAACTGGGAAAATATTCAATCTGCAGTTTACACAGTAATTTCTGGAAAGGTCAGAGGCAAACATTGCCCTGAGAAGCTGAAAGCCCCCTCTGTGTTCTCACAGTCCTGGGTGCTGATGGAAGGCTTTCAAACCTCCACCTCAGATCTGCAGGAAAAGGAGTGCTGCAGTCTATGTGTGATGTCTGGCATGACTGCTTGGGGAAGAATTCGGTGATTGGTTAGTGGTGTCTGCTCCGGGCAGCTGAGTGGTCTATGGTGCACATTAGCCCTTTGTTTCAGGGTTGTGTGAGGAAATCCTCTGGTGACTTTTCCTGGGGCTGGTAGGAAAGATCATTGTCCTAGTCTGAAGAGACAGGAGTTCAGAGCTTGTCTGATTTGCCCCTGTCCTGTGCAACAATGGACAGTTGCTTGTCATCTCTGAACCTCAGTTTTCTTCTCTGAAAGATGGCACAGAGATCTTGCTGTCATGCAGTTATCTGGTCGGGCCCCTCCTGCCTCTCCAGGCCCAGCTCCATGTCGGTGCCAACCTCTGCTTCCCAGCCTGGCAGATCCCATCTGACACCTGGGGTCTTTCCCCTCCACCCACCCTGATACAGCCATGTCCCCCCTTGGTGGCAGCTTAAAGGAGTAAAGATAGCAATTTGGCATGGATCTGTCATTGTGGGGGGGTTGTCCCCACACCTGGCCAACACTCACTGGCCAACGTCCCTGCTGTCCCCCAGCACTTGGCTTGCTGTCCCTCTGCAGGTGGCCAGGCCCACGCTTGGCAGGGACGGCAGAGGGAAAGGGGACACCCTGAAGCAGCATGCTGTGCTGGATCCAGAACTCATGTTTTTGTTTTAAAACAAGCTGGCTATTCTCCTGCCTCAGTTTCCCATGTGCTGTGGTGGCTAGTCAGTCGAATGTCTCTCACTGGATCGTCCAAAGTAGCAGAAAGAAAACCAACCGACCAGAGGTCCATGAGGATTTGTTGACACGGGGGGTGGGGAGAGCATGGCTGTCACCCCAGCACTCCCGAGGCTGCAGCAGGAGGATCAGGAGTTCAAGGTCATCTTTGCTAATTAGTGAGTTCAAGGCCAGCCTGGACCACATGAGAGCCTGTTAGAAAGAAAAAGGGAAGAAAAGAAAGTAAAGAAGATGGGAAGATAGACAAAGCCACACAGTGCCATTCTGACTCACACAGTAAAAAGAAAAGGTATAAACCAGACCAGGCATGGTGTGCACACCTTTAATCCTAGCACTCAGGAGGCTGAGGCAGGAAGATCACCATACGTTGGAGGCCAGCCTGGGTTACAGAGTGAGTTCCAGGCCCAGCCTGGGCTACAGTGAGATCTTGACTTAAAAAAAAAAAAAAAAAAAGCCGGGCGTGGTAGCACACAATTTTAATTCCAGCACTTGGAAGGCAGAGGTAGAGGTAGGAGAATTGCAGTGAGTTCAAGGCCACCCTGAGACTACATAGAGAATTCCAGGTCAGCCTGAGCTAGAGTGAGACCCTACCTCGAAAAACTAAAATTTAAAAAAAAGGAAGGGCCGGGCGTGGTGGCGCACGCCTTTAATCCCAGCACTCGGGAGGCAGAGGTAGGAGGATCGCCGAGAGTTCAAGGCCACCCTGAGACTACATAGAAAATTCCAGGTCAGCCTGAGCCAGAGTGAGACCTTACCGAAAAAAAAAAAAAAAAAAAAAAAAAAAAAAAAAAAGGAAGGAAGAAAAAAGGGGCAGGAGAGATGGCTTAGCCATTAAGCACTTTCCTGTAAAGCCCAAGGACCCCCTTTCAAGGCTCAATTCCCCAGGATCCACGTAAGCCAGATGCACAAGGTGGTGCATGCATCTGGAGTTCGTTTGCAGTGGTTGGAGGCCCTGGTGCACCCATTCTCTCCCCTCCCTCCTCTCTCTCTCTCTCTCTCTCTGCCTCTTTCTCTGTCTATGTGTACTTTACCACAATTACAAAAACTACAGACTGGGGGCTGGGAAGACAGCTCAGTGGTTAAAGATGCTTGCTTGCAAAGCCTGACTGTTTGGGTACAATTCTCTGGCACCCACATAAAGCCAGATGCACAAAGTGGCATATGTGTCTGGAGTTCATTTGCAGCTGCAGAAGGCCCTGGCACATTCTCTCTCTCTCTCTCTTTGAAATACATAAATTTTACAAAAAAATTTTAAGTATGTGTTAAAAACTACTCCACGATTGGCGTGCATGCAGTGATTGAAAAGCATGAATCTTTCCACTAACCAAACAAATATCCCCAAAGACGCATGGCAAGGGAAAATTCAAGCGTGCAATGAATGATGTGGAAATATGCATGCAAGCTGCATGTGTGAAAGAGACAGTAACACACATGCACACAGGGGTCCTCTCCCCACCTGCTGTGTGCAGGTGACTTGTACAAGTCCCTCCTACCCTGTTCCTCAGGTTGTGCATCCACAAGAAAGGGGTACAGGGGTGCCTAGGGAGGGTGAGGCTGAGTGACACTAATGTGCTGAAAATGGGGTTTCTCTCGAGACAGGCATTCTTTAAAAATTCCCCCTGGATTGTGTGTTCTTCAGCCTAGCCCAACAGCCACATATCTGAGACGACATCACCTCCACGGAGCGTATTTATTTGGCTCCTGGCACCCAGCCTGTCATTGGCACCAGCAATCTCGAAGAGGGTGACATCACCCTTTCTCCTCTTCCGTACACCCTCGCCTCCAAGGACCCACCTCATAGCAAGTGATGCAACCTGGGGAAACAGAGTCCCCCTGGCCAGGCGTGATCCCACCACATGTCCCCTGTGTGGAAGGGAGGGGACAGCACCCTCCTGGCACTTTGCTCTCAGGGGACGTCCAGGGTGGAGAGTGTCTCCTTCTATTACTATCTCAAGGGAGCCAGTTGTCATGACATTGTGAGGAAGCCACTGGCTGGGGTAGGCGGGGCCTGGACCAGGTGGCCTTGGAAGGGACAGCAGACTAGACTGCTTCTGGGATACTCAGAAAGCCATCTTCCCTGGGCCATTAAGGGAATGTGGCCCTGCTCAGTAAGTAAAGAAGATGGGAAGATAGACAAAGCCACACAGTGCCATTCTGACTCACACAGTAAAAAGAAAAGGTATAAACCAGACCAGGCATGGTGTGCACACCTTTAATCCTAGCACTCAGGAGGCTGAGGCAGGAAGATCACCATACGTTGGAGGCCAGCCTGGGTTACAGAGTGAGTTCCAGGCCCAGCCTGGGCTACAGTGAGATCTTGACTTAAAAAAAAAAAAAAAGCCGGGCGTGGTAGCACACAATTTTAATTGCAGCACTTGGAAGGCAGAGGTAGAGGTAGGAGAATCGCAGTGAGTTCAAGGCCACCCTGAACTGTGTCCCTGGCTGTGTCCCTGGTGACAGTGGCCTTCACAACAGTCCACTTAGGATCCCAGACTCTGACTATGCTCAGAGGAAGGATATGGGTACAGAGAGGGAAACTGAGACTAGAAAGACCCACATGATCCATGGTGAGATTGACATGGGACCACAGGGGAATCTGATCTGGAATGTTCCAACTACAAGATTGTGGATGTGCCCAGAAGGCTACTGATGTCATTGTCATGCAGGACCCTGAAGAGAAGGATGAAGTGACAGGGCAGTGAGGGAGGTCTGGAGGGAGGCCAGAAACAGGCCTGGGACAGACAAAGGAAGCACCAGAAAGATGGCCACACAGAGGGACTCTGGACAGAGGAGATGACAATGGGAAGGATGGATGGATGTGTGGGTGGGTCGATGAATGAATGGGTGGATGGATGCATGGATGGATGTGTGGATGTGTGGGTGGGTAGATGAATGAATGGATGGATGGATGGGTAGATGGATGGGTGGGTGGGTGGATGGATGGATGAATGGGTGGGTAGATGAATGAATGGATAGATGGATGGGTGGGTGGATAGATGAATGGAGGGAGGGATGCACGGGTGTTGGTGTCTAAGAATCAAGGTATGAATTCACACACCCTCTGCTTTGGATGTTTTAGGTTTATGGCTCTTTGGGCTTCTTTCTCAAGGTCCTCCTCACTCACCTGTCCCCTTCTTATCTTGGTCACATGGTGATCCTCACCTCCCCACCTTTCTTTGGCTCAGTGTTCAGCAGTTGGAATCTTTCATGTTGTTGATTCGAATCCTGGGTCTTCTACATTCCTCACACCCCACAATCTGCCCGTTTGACTTCCACATGGTTTGCCGTTAGCGCTGCTCTACTATCTTCCCACTGTCTCCTGTGTCCCAGGGCCCCACACCGCCTGCCCTGGGGACAAGCTCAGCCTCCTCCATAAAGACTCTTCCGCCCACTCTACCGTCCTCCTTGACACAGCCACCAGAGGGCGCGATGAACCTCCTCCGCCCACAGCCCTCGAGGCTCCCACCTCCCAGGGTCAGAGCCCAAGTCCTCGGTAGCCACCAGCCCTGCCAGTCCTCCCCGTCCCACTGTGCAGACACACTGGCTCCTCGCCGCTCCTCCTTCTCACAGGCTTGTCCTGCCCCGGGACCTTTGCACAGCCATGTAAACTTGCTCTCCTCCCTGACCTGACTGTTCTTCTAAAACCCGGGGGTTTGATTACCCTTCCCAGCTGCCACCCCACGGTCTGTCTTCTTCCCCCTCATGTCTGTTTCTGATGTTGCCTCTTAAAAACAGTTCTGTTTGGGCTGGAGAGATGGCTTAGCAGTTAAGGAGCCTGCCTGCTAAGCCTAAGAACCCGGTTCCAATCTCCAGGTCCCACGTTTAGCCAGATGCAAAGTGATGCAAGGGTGCAAGGGCGCACTTGACCACAAGGGGGCGCACACATCTGGATTTTGTTCACAGCAGCTGAGAGACTGCTGGCGCGCCCATCTCTATCTGTCTCCCTCTCCCTCTCTGTCTGTCTCACTCTGTGTCTCTCTCTCTCAAAAAAAAAAAAAAAAGTTCTGTTTAATCAGCATGTCCACCCCAGCCCCTAGAATTCTGTTGGAGCACACTTCAGATTTATGGAAGGACTAAATGTTTAAGAGCCGTTGCAACCTAGTCATCAAATTACTGGTATTGTCTGGAACCTGGAACACAGTCAGAGGCAGGCAGGCCCTTCTGGCCAAGACTTGGCTCCAAACTAGCTCAGACTGGACAACACCACTGGTACATGGCTGTGAATCGCAGCTTTCAGGAAGCTGAGGCAGAAGGATCATTGGTTTGAGGCCAGCCTGGGCTATGGAGTGATGCCTGTCTCAAAAGTATAGTAGCAACAGAAATTAAAGTAGAGTGCTGAGGATACGGCTCAGTGGGGAAAGTGCTGGACACACCAAGGACCCGAGTTTGATTCCCAAAACCCATGTAAAGATGCCAGGCATGGTGGCATGGGTCATTGAAGCGCCAGGGAGGTGGAAGCGGGAGGATCCCTGGGGCTTGATGGCCAGTCAATCTAGCCTATTTGGAGAGCTCCAGGTTCAGTGAGACTCCGTCTCAAAAATAGGTAGACAAGAGCTGGGCGTGGTGGCGCACACCTTTAATCCCAGCACTCGGGAAGCAGAGGTAGGAGGATCGCCTTGAGTTCAAGGCCACCCTGAGACTACATAGTGAATTCCAGGTCAGCCTGGGCCAGAGTGAGACCCTACCAAAAAAAAAAAAAATAGGTAGACAAGCCCGGCGTGGTGGTGCACACCTTTAATCCCAGCACTTGGGAGGCAGAGGGAGGAGGATCATGGAGAGCTGGAGGCCACCCTGAGACTACATAGGGAATTCCAGGTCAGCCTGAGCTAGAGTGAGACCCTACCTCGAAAAAACAAAACAACAACAACAACCTTAATCCCAGCACTCAGGAGGCAGAGGTAGGAACAACAGCCACCCTGAGCATAGTTAATTCCAGGTCAGCCTGGGCCAGAATGAGACCCTACCTCGAAAAAAACAAAAAACAACCCAGCACTCGCCTTAATCCCAGCACTCAGGAGGCAGAGGTAGGAGGATCGCTGAGAGTTCAAGGCCACCCTGAGACTACATAGTTAATTCCAGGTCAGCCTGGGCCAGAGTGAGACCCTACCTCGAAAAACCAAAAAAAAAAAAAAAAAAAAAAAAAAAAAAAAGGTAGACTCTGGCCTCCACATGTGAGGACACATTGTAAAAAAGACACAGGGGAGCCAGGTAGACAGCTCAGCAGTTAATGTGCTTGCTTGCAAAGCCAGACAGCCTAGGTTGGATTTCCCAGTACCCATGTAAAGCCAGATGCACAAAGTGGCGCATGCATCTAGAGTTTGTGGTGGCAGATGCCCCCACTGGCCCCATTCTCTCTCATTCTCTCTCTGAAATAAATGAATAAAATTATTTTTTAAAAGACACAGGAAAAAACAGAAGATGGTTTTCTCCTCAAGGTTCCTCCATTGCACCCCGGCCTCCCCAGCTTCCCCAGGCCTCCCCCAGGTCTGCTCTCTCAGCCTCAGTTCCTCTCCAGAGCGGCTGTCGCACCCTGGCCCACGTGAGCCTGGGAAGAAATTTAAAGGTCAGCGTCTATAATTGAATTTTCCTGGAGATAAAAATAGCATCTTTGTAATCGTTTAAGTGGTTCTGAGGGAGGCGGAGGAGAGGTGCTGCGGCTGGGCGCCGAGAACTCCAGGCATCAAGTGGCCTCAGCCGGAGTTGACCTGAGTGAATGTGTCCCACATCGGGACAGTGACCGGAAGGGCCTCCTGGCCTCCTGAGTGACAGCCATACCCCACCACGCTCAGCTAAGACATATTTCTTTTCCACGCATGAAGACCCACATTATGATTCTGCACTGTCCACTCCACACAGTACCTGCAACAGTATTTGGCAAATAGAGAAACTGAGTCACAGGGAAGCTTGTCCCTGTCTGTGTTTTTCCTATAGTTGGAATCTAGAATGTTTACAAGGTCGTGCGGGCAGGGACTGGTGGCTGCTGGAGGACTCCAGCTTTGACTCCGGAGGTTGGTCCCATGGAGGGCTGAGGGCCCAAGAGGGTGCTGACCCTGGCTTACGGTACCTCTGGTGGGTGCAGTGGGTCCTGTGGCCTTCCGGTCCCCGGATAGGAGCCGAGGACCTGGTGGACACCGTGGCTGGTAGCATCCTCAGCTGCATACATCACCACCACACAGGCTACCTCTGAGGCCCAGAGACGCCTAGAGCTGTCCTCAGGTCACACAGCCAAGAGCTCGTGTCCTCAGTGCCACATCCCCACTGGTCAGCACTTTCCACCTCTTAGCTGAGATTTTTTTTTTGTTTGTTTTTTTAGGTAGGGTCTCACCCTAGCTCAGGCTGACCTGAAATTCACTATGTAGTCTCAGGCTGGCCTTGAACTCTCAGTGATCCTCCTACCTCTGCCTCCCAAGTGCTGAGATTAAAGGCATGCACCACCACGCTCAGCTGAGATTATTTTTATTGATTTTTACACAAGTGCTCAGTGGAAAAGACCCTCACAACAACTCCATGACTGCTGTGGTGGTCCTGGGTACAAAACTCAAGCAGCCTGGTCTCCAAATAAAAACAAATTTGGGGGTTGGAGAGATGACTCAGCGGTTAAGGCACTTGTCTTCAAAGCCTAAGTACCCAGGTTTGATTCCCCAGGACCCGTGTAAGCCAAATGCACAAGGTGACACATGAGTCTGGAGTTTGTTTGCAGTGACTAGAGGCCCTGGCATACCCATTCGCCCTCCCTCCCTCTCTCCCTATCTCTCTCTTTCTCAAATAAATAAATAAAATAAACAGATTTTTGAGGGCTGGAGAGATGGCTCAGTGATTAAGGCATTTGTCTGCAAAATTTAGCAACCTGTTGGGCGTGGTGGCGCACGCCTTTAATCCCAGCACTGGGGAGGCAGAGGTAGGAGGATCACTGTGAGTTCTAGGCCACCCTGAGAATACAGAGTGAATTCCAGGTCAGCCTGGCTAGAGTGAGAACCTACCTTGAAAAGCCAAAAAAAAACAAACAAACAAAAAAAAAAAAAACCCTAGCAACCTGGGTTCGATTCCTCAATTACATGTAAAGTCAGATGCACAAGGTGGCACATGTGTCTGAAGTTTGTTTACAGCGCTAGAGGCCTTTACATGCCCAGTCTCTCTCTCTCTCTCTCTCTCTCCCTCTCTCTCTCTCTCTCTCTCTCCCTCTGTATTCTCTCTCACACACATTTAAACAGATTTTGAGACAAGGTCTCGCTCTGTAGTCCAGTCTGGCTTTGAACTCACAATCCTCCTGCCTCAACCTCTCCAGTGCCGATATCACAGGAGTGCACCACCCTGCCTCGCATGAGATTTCATAACTTCTTTCTGGTTTGCCTGGGACACCCCTGGCTGCTGCACCCCATGTCTCTTGTCCCCTCAGCTCCCAGCAGCCCAAGATGGCTGGATTTTGCTCTGTCCCAGGGAAGCCGAGGGCAACACCAATGCTTTGGGAAGATGTGTGGGGTCCACACAGTTCCCACCTGCCAGGTGATATGAGGGGTGACATCCAGGTATACAGTAAGTGCCAATAAATGCTGGCTCTTCCAAGCAGAAACTGAGCTGGAATCCTACAGTCTCTGACATGATTCCAGCATTTTCTAATCCATAAGAGCTAATGGAACTTTGGACCTTCCTGCTATGATGAGGAAGGAAGCTGACTGGTTCCCAGTGGGTCACCTAGATGTCACACCAGTTTCTCTGTGGCTCTAGAACCATCCATGGCTCCCACTGGCTCTGGAGTAAACCCACCTTCTCCCTCACAGACCACAAGGCTCTGTGTGATTTTGTCCTGATTCCTGAGCTGCTCTACTGTTCACCCATACTCCTACCTCCAGATCTCTGGACACACAGTTTCCTGTGTCTGGAACATTCTTCCTTCCTTCCTTGGAGAACTCTCATTCAGGACCCCAATGCAACCCATCCCCTCCATGGACCCCTCTCACCCCTAAGCTACCATTGTAGCAGCACTTAAGGCCTGTGAGTAAATCCAGCCCCTGACTTGTTTTGTAAATAAAGTTTTATCAGCACACAATCATGACCCTTTGTTTGCAGGTTGTCTGATTTCTTGCCACAATGACAGTTTAATAGTTGGGACAGGGACTTACAATCCTCCTGCCTCGCCCCCAGAGCACGAGGGTTCCAGGCTTGGGCCACCATGCCTGTGACATACAGATGGGGAAACAGAGGCAGGGAAAAGCTGAAATTTGCAGATTGAGAATAAAAAGGACTGAAACCCAAATTTTAGAAACATCTTGTCATTGCTGCTCCTGCTCCTCCTGCCTCAGCCTCCCATGTGCAGGACAATGGGTGTGAACTGGACAATGGGTGTGAAGTGGACGTGCAGCTCATGCAGAAGGAAGAGCACGTTGTCAAAGACCCAGAGGAGAGCGGGTGGGTCGCCACAGCAGGCATGGGTGGAGACACCATGCAGATGCCCCCACTTGAGGGATGGAGAGGGGAGAGAGGCTGAGACAGGGAAGCCCCTTTCTCCATGTTCCCCAGCAGATTAGAGACTCTTGTCCTAAAGCTCCACCCCGCCCTTGCCTGGTGGCATTTTGCTTGACTCCATCCCCCAGTGCCCATTAATCGTCCAAAGCAAGTGATTAGTGCATCTTTTATATATGGCCCAGTGTTTAATTGCCCGAACCATGGGATCTGTGACTCCAAATCTCCCATCCTAATTGTTTTGCCTGCACAATTAGG
The DNA here is from genome assembly GCA_036365145.1 of Orientallactaga sibirica. Classification (NCBI taxonomy): domain Eukaryota; kingdom Metazoa; phylum Chordata; class Mammalia; order Rodentia; family Dipodidae; genus Orientallactaga; species Orientallactaga sibirica. Next base: position 16,191,817 of record JAEOAD010000049.1, read on the forward strand.
CCCTTGTTATACACGGCTCCATGGTCACCTGCACCTCTGAGCCTTGAGGCCTTGCATATACCCACCTGGAGTCTGTAATGCTGCCTCACTATCCACCAGCTGGTCCACTCATGGATGTTTAAGCCATGCTGTGCCCAGGGTGGGGGCTGCCAAAAGCAAGCTATCCCCTTAACGGAGGCCACTGTCCGGCTGGATACATGACAGGCAGACATGACCATAGACTGAGTGCCTTCTGCTGGTGAAGGGGCAACAGAAGCTGGATGCATAGGAGTTTGAGAGATAGTAGAGTATATGCATATCTGTCTGTGTGTGGGTGCTGTGGTAGTTTGAATTCTGCCCCCAGTAGACTCTAGTGTTTTATCAAAACTGGGACTTTGGGCTGGAGAGATGGCTTAGCGGTTAAGGCGCTTGTCTGCAAAGCCAAAGGATCCAGGTTTGATTCCCCAGGACCCACATAAGCCAGCTGCACAAGGGGATGCATGTGTCTGGAGTTTGTTTGCAGTGACTATATGCCCTGGCACACCATTCTCTCTCTACCCCTCTCTCTACCTCTTTCTCTGTCTCTCTCTCTCAAATAAATAAATAAATAAATAAATAAATACATAAATTTTTAAAAACTGGGACTTCCGGGCTGGAGAGATGGCTTAGTGGCTAAGGCACCTGCCTCCTAAGCCTAAGAACGCTGGTTCCAGTCTCCAGCAGTTCCAATCTCCAGGTCCCACGTTTAGCCAGATGCAAAGTGATGCAAGGGCACAATGCCGCACTAGCCCACAAGGGGGCACATATCTGGATTTCGTTCACAGCAGCTGAGAGACTCCTGGTGCGCCCATTCTCTATCTGTCTCCCTCTCCCTCTCTCTCTGTCTGTCTCTCTCTGTGTCTCTCTCCAAAAATAAATAAAATAATTTTTTTTAAAACTGGGATTTCCAGCAGGCCGTGGCGGTGCACGCCTTTAATCCCAGCACTCAGGAGGCAGAGGAAGGAGGATTACCGTGAGTTCGAGGCCACCCTAAGACTACTGACTTCCAGCCTCCTGGCTGGAGGAGGTGTCACTGGGGGTGGATCTGATTCCAGGCCAAAGGTGTAAAAGAGCAGTGTGAGCTCTGCCTGGGTCTCTGCTGTTTTGCTGCTGGTTTTGTGCTTGCTGATGGTGCTGGCTGTTTTGTTCAAGAGATTTGTGATTTGGATTTGTGATGGAACTTCCCCTGGATCTGTAAGCTTTAAATAAACCCTTCCTCCTATAAAATGTGTCTGTTTGGAAGTTCCTCCCAGCAACATGAAGCTGACTACAACAGAAAATTGATACTGAGAGTGGGGTGTTTCTGTGCAATGAATCTGACCATGTGGATTTTGATCTTTTGGAACTTTTGTTTTAGAGGAATGACTTCCAGAGCAGCAAGCCAAGTTTTATGGACTATTCTGGTGAAAATTTGAAAATGCTAAGTGTAGAGAGAATTGTATGTGGAGGCTTAGTGTATGAACTTTCTAAGGGGAAGGAGAGACAGCAGAAAACTTTGTTGGAACTGGGCTGTTGGGATAAGAGCTGGCTGTGTTCTGCTGCCCATGCCCAAAGAGTTTGATCAAGATTAAATTTGTAATGGGCTGATGTATTTGGTTAAAGATATGGAAGTGAGGGCTAGAGAGATAGCTTAGCAGTTAAGGCACTTGCCTGCAAAGCCAAAAGGCCTAGGTTCAATTCCCCAGTATCCATGTAAGCCAGATGCACAAGGTGGCACGTGTCTCTGGAGTTTATTTGCAGCAGCTGTAGTCCCTAGCATGACCATTCTCTCTATTTCTTCTCTCTCTCTCTCTCTCTCTCTCCATCTCGGTCTCTCTCTCAAATAAATAAATAAAAATAAATTCTCTTAAAAAACATAAACTGTTTTAAAAGGAGTTAACTGATAAAAAGGAAACTGCTCTTCAAGGTCATGATTTATTTTCTTCCTGAATTAAGAATGTGGCTGTGCAATAGAACACTCAGAAGCCATAGATTGTTACTAGAAAATTTTCAGTGCCAGGGATGGGATACCTTCCAATGAGTTGTTGGCCAGGGAGGTCACAGATACCCCAAAACATTACAGGCCATTGCCAAGGCCTTTGGTTTCCCACCAGGAATAGATGGTAAGACCCTATTGCTGAAGACTCCACATACTTGGGTTGTAAGTTCACTGAGAAAACCTGCTGGAGCTGAGCTGAAAGCCTCCTCCATGAGGACCAGCTGACAGACAGCTGGAAAAAGCTACGCTGCATGCAGTTCAATGGGAGAGAGAAATCACCAGTGAAGGTACTCAACAGTGAACACTGCAAGCTTTAAATTTGGCCAGCCAGGCCAAATGAGCCAATGGCTGCAATAGTGGCATGTCTGTTATGGGGGAAACCAACTGCTCTCTAATTGGACTGGAGGCCCGCTCCGTGGGAGGAAACACATCCCTGATACTGAAGACGTATGACAGGGGTAGTCATGAGCCCTAAGGACGTAATGTCTGCTGGTGTTTTACTAAATGCTCACCAAACTGCCCAGTAAGTACTTCTCTTAATGTCCACACCCAGATATTATTGCTACTCTCACTTTTGGTTAGAGAAGCTTCTCTTTTCAGATGGTGGCAGCCTTGGGATGACTCAGAAGGCACCATGGTGCTGAGAAGAAGTGCCAGAGGAGCGCTCAGCACTGAAACATCTCAAACTTACCGTCCAAGGCTCAGGGTCCATTGCGGAAGAGGGAGTGGAAAGAATGTAAGAGCCAAAGGAAGAGTAGGACTCCTTACAACATGCTCCTCCAGAAACAAAATGGCCTGGGTATCCATGACCTCACAGTGCCTGACACTACCTACATAAGACCATCATAATAGGAGGAAAAGATCATGACATCAAACTGAAAAAAGAGACTGATTGGGAAATGGGGGGATATGATGGAGAGTGAAGTTGCAAAAGGGAAAGTAGGGGGAGGGAGGGAAATAACATGGGATATTGTCTACAATTAAAGAAGTTGTCAATTAAAAAAAAAAAAAGAATGTGGCTGTGTCCCACACACCTAGTATTGGTTTCAGAAGCACGAAAACTGTATGGACTGGGTCGTGAAATGCACACATTTCCAGGAGCCACTGCTGAGACACTCCACTATGCCCATCCGAAACAGTCTTAAAATTGGTAAAGACTATGGAGACCTTTGAAGTTGGACTGAATACAATTTGCAAAGTGAGTGTTCATGAGTCTGTTGAAGGCCAGGAATGGAATGTGGTGGTTTGAGTGTGCATTCCTCATAGCTTCAGGTGTTTGATTAAAGCTTGTCTCACCAGCATTTGGGAAGCAGAAGTAGGAGGCTCTCCATGAGTTTTGAGGCCACCCTGAGACTACATAGTGAATTCCAGGTCAGCCTGGGCCAGAGTGAGACCCTACCCTACCTTAAAAAAAAAAAAAAAAAAAAAAAAAAACCTTGTCTCTAGGAGGTGTCACTGGGGCAGATCTGATTCCAGCCTAAAGGTATGCAGAGATGAAGCCTGAGTCCTGAATTAAGAATGTGGCTGTGCAATAGAACACTCAGAAGCCATAGATTGTTACTAGAAAATTTTCAGTGCCAGGGATGGGATACCTTCCAATGAGTTGTTGGCCAGGGAGGTCACAGATACCCCAAAACATTACAGGCCATTGCCAAGGCCTTTGGTTTCCCACCAGGAATAGATGGTAAGACCCTATTGCTGAAGACTCCACATACTTGGGTTGTAAGTTCACTGAGAAAACCTGCTGGAGCTGAGCTGAAAGCCTCCTCCATGAGGACCAGCTGACAGACAGCTGGAAAAAGCTACGCTGCATGCAGTTCAATGGGAGAGAGAAATCACCAGTGAAGGTACTCAACAGTGAACACTGCAAGCTTTAAATTTGGCCAGCCAGGCCAAATGAGCCAATGGCTGCAATAGTGGCATGTCTGTTATGGGGGAAACCAACTGCTCTCTAATTGGACTGGAGGCCCGCTCCGTGGGAGGAAACACATCCCTGATACTGAAGACGTATGACAGGGGTAGTCATGAGCCCTAAGGACGTAATGTCTGCTGGTGTTTTACTAAATGCTCACCAAACTGCCCAGTAAGTACTTCTCTTAATGTCCACACCCAGATATTATTGCTACTCTCACTTTTGGTTAGAGAAGCTTCTCTTTTCAGATGGTGGCAGCCTTGGGATGACTCAGAAGGCACCATGGTGCTGAGAAGAAGTGCCAGAGGAGCGCTCAGCACTGAAACATCTCAAACTTACTGGCCCAAGGCTCAGGGTCCATTGCGGAAGAGGGAGTGGAAAGAATGTAAGAGCCAAAGGAAGAGTAGGACTCCTTACAACATGCTCCTCCAGAAACAAAATGGCCTGGGTATCCATGACCTCACAGTGCCTGACACTACCTACATAAGACCATCATAATAGGAGGAAAAGATCATGACATCAAACTGAAAAAAGAGACTGATTGGGAATGGGAGGGGATATGATGGAGAGTGAAGTTGCAAAAGGGAAAGTAGGGGGAGGGAGGGAAATAACATGGGATATTGTCTACAATTAAAGAAGTTGTCAATTAAAAAAAAAAAAAGAATGTGGCTGTGTCCCACACACCTAGTATTGGTTTCAGAAGCACGAAAACTGTATGGACTGGGTCGTGAAATGCACACATTTCCAGGAGCCACTGCTGAGACACTCCACTATGCCCATCCGAAACAGTCTTAAAATTGGTAAAGACTATGGAGACCTTTGAAGTTGGACTGAATACAATTTGCAAAGTGAGTGTTCATGAGTCTGTTGAAGGCCAGGAATGGAATGTGGTGGTTTGAGTGTGCATTCCTCATAGCTTCAGGTGTTTGATTAAAGCTTGTCTCACCAGCATTTGGGAAGCAGAAGTAGGAGGCTCTCCATGAGTTTTGAGGCCACCCTGAGACTACATAGTGAATTCCAGGTCAGCCTGGGCCAGAGTGAGACCCTACCCTACCTTAAAAAAAAAAAAAAAAAAAAAAAAAAACCTTGTCTCTAGGAGGTGTCACTGGGGCAGATCTGATTCCAGCCTAAAGGTATGCAGAGATGAAGCCTGAGCTCTGCTGGTGTCCCTGCTGTGTTGCTGCTGGTTTTGTGTTTGCTGGTACTTCTGGTTGCTTTCCTGGTGTGTCTCTGCTTGGATCTATGAATGGGAGCAGCTTTTACCACTGATGGAACTTCCTGTTGGATCTGTAAACTGAAATAAATCCTTCCTCCCATACACGGTGTGTGTGTGTTTGGAAGTTCATCCCAGCATGGTGGAGCTCACTGTCACAGGAGCATGGGTGTGCGAGGGTGACTGAGGTGGGTGTGCTCCTTGATGGCTCTTCCCCTGCCTTTGAGACCAGGCCTCGCTGAGCCCAGAGCTTCTATTCAAGCAATGAAGCAGGACGTGTTTTATGCCCACCTCCCCAGTCTCTCCCTCCCCTTCTCTTTGAGCTCCTGATCCTCCTGCCAAGGCCCTCCAGTGTGGGGATGACGGGCTTGCACTGCCATGTGGGGCCGAGCTGGACAAGTGTCTTCAGCAGAGAGAACAAACTGTGTGCAAAGGCCCCAGTGTCATCAAGGGCTGGGCTCCTGGGCGGGGAGTGAGGAAGCCAATGAGGAGATAGACAGAGAAGGAGAGAGAGAGAGGGAGAGAGAAGGAGATAGGCACCTGCTGAGACCAGGTCACTGCCATGGACCCATGTCCACGTGTGCATCTCAGAACCCAAGGCTGGCCTTTCTGCAGCTGCTATCTTGAGTTAGGAAACTCAAGAGGTTCCAGAAAGTTCCAAGGCAAATTGTCTGTGAAAATAGCAGAGAAAACTCTATAGCTGGTGCGGGGTGGCATGGGGGGGGAGGGTCTGCCACAGAAGATGTTGGTGCTCTGAAGAGAAATGTTCCACGAGATTCTTCCAGAAGCAAACACAAGAGACACGAGCAGTTTTGAGAATGACAGGCGACCCAATGGAAGATAATATATTTAAAAGCCGTATCAGTTGTTAACAGACCAGAAAGATACAAGTGCATTAATCCGCTAGCTGTCGGCTTCCCTCCTGCTGGCGCTCCTGACACGGTGCAAGTACGACTCAATTTATTTGGATAAGGACAATAGAAATACCCCCCGTTCCCCCCTCTCTCTTTCCTCCCTCTTCTTCCCTTGCCATGCTCCAAATAGTTGGGGGACCTTAGAAATGAACCACTGGGCATGAGAGACTTTTTAAAAAAAATAATTTGATTTATTTTCAGGTAGAGAGAGAAAGAAAGGGAAGGAGGGAGGGAGAAAGAGAAAAAAGGAGGGAGGGAGGGAGAATGGTCATGCCAGGGCCTCCAGCTGCTGCAAAAGATCTCCAGTTGTGTGTGCCACCTTGTGCATCTGACTTACATGGGTACCGGGGAATTGAACCCAGTCCGGAAATTGAACCCAGTCTGTCAGGCTTTGCAGGCAAGCGTCTTAAGTGCTGAGCCATCTCTCCAGCTCCCATGTGAGACATTTTGAAAATGATTTTTCCCTAGGATGAACGTTTCTATTGGTTTTCAGGATTCCTGGTCTGGAGGAATCGAGAGGAAACCTCAGCTGGGAGCTGTGTGTGCTGTGTCTGCAAGTCAGTGCCATACCCTCTCTGAGGTCTCTTGGCCAAAACTCTTCATGCAGCTGCTGCGGATCCAGGCTCCTCTTCCTCATCACCTTCCATACACAAGGTGGGATCCTTGTGTTTGCTGGGTCCTCGGTGTCCCCTCCTTCACTTTTCTCCCTCTGCTGCACCCAGCAGTACTCCTCACTGCTCCTCCTTCATCCAGGCTTGTCCTGCCCCTGGGTCTTTGCAATGGCTGTGTGTCCTCTGTCTGACTCTGCCATTCTCCCCAGCTGGTTCTTTGTGCTTCAGATCTCTGTCCCAGTAAGGACTCCTCTTCGGACCTTCTGCCTTCCTGTGACAGCTGCTGGCACCCTCCTGGGCTGAGACTGAGGCTCCCCCTTGGCCCAGCTCGGTCCTGTAGCTTCCGTTAGAGGCATCCCTGAAATTGCCACCATAGACTAATGGTGTGATGTCGGGGAAAGCCCCGCACAGATGTTCCCGAAATGGAACATCTGGGCTGCGCATGGCTGGCAGCTGGCAGAAGCCAGAATGCTGAGAAGTGCGGAGACATCTCCAGGTGGCTGCATGGTCAAGGCTTCCTTGCCCTCCCCACCATGCCCATGTCTCTGTGACCAAAGCTTCCTGTGAGGGTCCTCTGGGCCAGGAAGGAAAGAACCTGAATTTGATGTTTGCCCCTAATTCCCCCATCTTCCTCTCTTGGTCCCTCATCAATTGTGAGCCAGAGTCCTGGCCCAGCCCTCCACGGCTGCACCATGCAGGCTTCTCCTGCCTTGGGACCTTTTGCACTGCTGTGCCCCTGGCCTACACCCTCTCCTCACCTGGCAATCCTACTCCATGTCTTAGGCGCTAATGTCCTCTCTCTGTGTGGCCCCCAGCTCCCCTCCTCTGACCCCAAGAGCCTGTCTGCTTCTTGATCCAGCCTGGGGACTTCAGTGGACACACAGTAGACATGTTGAATCCCCCTTGGCTTGAGTTTCCTTCCAGAATTTTCCACCGACTCAGGGATCACTTACCACAGCATGGGTTTAGAATGGCTTGAAGCAGTCACTGTCATTGGGGCAGCTTGAGGGTCCCTGGTGATGATTTTAAGTGGATCTAAAGCCCCAAGGCCCTGTTCACACCATCCCTCCATTGCAGACGTCAGGGGTTGGGTGTATTAATTACTTTCTCCTGCTATCACCAGATATGTGGCCAGAAGCAGCTCATGGAAGGGCGAGGGTATTTTCTCTCACAGTAGGAGGGGACAGTGGGCATGGCCTGGAAGGCGTGGTGACAAGAGTGGCCAGTGGGTTACTTGGTGTCCACAGTAAGGAAGCAAGCAGAGTGCAATGACCAGCTGCTCAGCCCACAGACACTGCGCCCACACTCAGGGTGGGTCTTCCCTCCTCATTTCACGGAATCTAGAACTCTGTCACAGCCACAACCACAGACGTGTCTCCTAGATCATTCTAGATTGGGTCAAGTTGACCATCAGAACTGTTACTAAAGGGCATAGAAGACCCCAAAGGTGGAAGTGTTAATCTTGGAGCCATGAGGCCTGGGTTTGAGTCCCCTGCTGGCGCTTACATTCATTCAGCCAGACCTTCACCTCACTGGACCTCAGTTTACCCATTTTGCAAATGGGGATCTGGGAACCTCCCTCCCCACCTTCAAGGTTCACAGAGGCCCAGGGGACAGCTGTGTGTATGGGGGATGGAGTCCCGGACCTTTGTTCGTGCTGCACCGTCATCCCAGCCCTCTTCACTGTGTATGTGGGGACAGGGTTTCTCTAGGCTGCCCATGAACTCACCCTGTCTACCGCTATTATCCGTGTTTTCATCGCCCTGGGTCTAGGCCAGGCCATTTTGCTCCTGATCTCCATCTCCACAATGGCAGCCTCTCCTGGGAGAAGATTCTAGAAGGGGGGAGGGGCTGCCTGGAGGCTTTGGAGCTCAGGGCCTTCCCTCACCGTTCCTCCAGCGGACTTTGGGGGTCTCAAGACAGCGCCTCCCACATCCAGGGAGTTTTCAGTCCCGGGGAACGGCTGTGTTCAAAGGAGGACGCCACCGCAGGTTCACTGGGCCCTTGAAGAGACCCTGGTTTGGCCCCTAGAAGTGACCCCAGGGTGACCTTTGTCGCAGCCAATGAGGGCGACCGGCGGGTGCCTGGAAACCGTTGCCATGGCGCCCGGAGCCGCGGTCCAGGAGGGCGGGGGAGATGCTGGCTGGGGAACCATGGCAACCAGCCGCTGCGAAAGACCTTGCTGGCCCCAAGCCTGTGTGGGGATAGGGAAACTGAGTCCGGGGACACTCGCTGGGCTCTCCCACTTTAGACCATCACTTGGGGTGCCGGGGAGATAGGGGGGATGTCTTCGAGGTCCTTCATCCGCAGCCAGCCAAGGGTTCGCCCTCCTCCCCAGCCCTGGGGAAGCTGTGGATGGGGGGCTTCTTCCCTCAGTCAGTCAGTATCGGGGATCGTGACGGTCCCGGCCCTCTGCAGGGACAAGCATGGCGAGCCAGCGGGGAACAGCCTGTGCGAAGGCTCAGAGGAAGAACCAATACGGACCTGGATGGAGAAGTTGCTTTTTGCAAGGGAGAAAAACAAAACAAAACAAAACAAAAAAAAAAACAAAATAAAAAAACAGATGGCAGAGACCTGAGGCATTGTGGGAGAGTCTGGGAGGAAGAGGCTGGAGGGGACGCCAGGGACCCAGCAGAAGCAGCCGGCCAAGGGAAGGAGAGGGACAGTGTGCTGGTGACGACTGTGACAACTGGGGCTCCGTGGACTGGAGACTGCGCAGGGCGTTGTGGAGGCTCTACATGGAGGGGGAGCTGTCAGGGCTATTTGGCCCCTAGGAGCACTCAGTTTTGTTTGGTATCTGGTCCGGAAGGGCATGATGCCTTGATGTCCCCTCCTCCAGCCCTCTGAACATGGAGCTCCTTCTGGGTACCAAGACCACCAGGCTGTCGGGGGGAGACTTTGGGAGTGGAAGTCTCTGCCCAGTGCCTTCCCGGAGGTTCTTGGTTATATATTAAAGGCTCTGACAAGCCCTGCTGAAGACTTCCCATATCTTTATTTCAGTCCCCATCCCACTGTCCGTCCTCCCTACACTGGCCACCAGGAGATGCCAGGAGCTCCAGGCAGCACCCTCCAAGGCTCCCTGGGGTCAAAAGCTCAAGTCCTTCAGGAAGCCACCTGGGCCTGCTCACCCTCACCCCTTTCCTCCCTCCCTCTGCTGTATTCACGTGGGCCTCCTCATTGCTCCTCCCTCACCCAGGCCTTTGCACAGACCATATCCTCTGCAGATATGATATACAGCTTATATGACTCTGTGACAGCCTCCACCTCCTTTGTGCCTGTCATCACTGCTCACACATCTCTCTGGCCCCAGAGAGGCGCCCCTCTCCATCGCCCACATAGTCGGGAAGGAAGTACTTCTCTTCTGCCAATCTCTGCCCCTTGATCCTGGAGCCCTGAGGAACTGGCATCTTTTCTCTGAGCTGTCTGTGGCTGGAACAGGACCTGGCCTCTGCCCAGGGTTGGCATCAGGGGGTTCAGTGTGTTAGATGCTGAAATGAGTGAACAGAGGGTATGTGTTCTCGCATCCACTTCTCAGATGAGGAGACTGAGGCACAAAGACACCCTGGTTGGCTACTAGGCTCCACCCTGTCTCCACCATGACGTTTCCCCTGCCCTGCCGTAGAACCCGAGGTTGGTGGGGAGGAGGGGAGCCCAAGGATGGACCCTGTATCCCTCAATCCTGAGTCATCATGGGGTCACTAGGTTCCCCCCCACCACCATTCACACATCGCTTCAGGCTCCTTCCGTTCACCCTCCCTGGTGGGGGGAACTTATTCATCTCCATGGCAACTGTGTTGTCGCCTGTCTGACTAGAACTGAGTGACAGCCATGGGGGCCACATGAAATCACTTGTCACCCACGCTGGAAGGGGAGGGGAGGCGGGGGAGAAGACTGGGTGTCACCACTGGGGACTGACTCAGGGGTTACTCTTTTCCACAAGGAGCCAGGAAGTGGGGGGGGGACAACTGACCCCTAGGGTGACACCTCAACAGGACAGCCATGTCTTCAAGACACTACATGTGATAAGCCCCTGAGGAGAGATTGCCTTGGGGCTTTTTATGTGTCTACTATGTGCTGGGTCTGGTAGACAGTAGGTGCCAAATAAATGCTTGGGGGAAGGAGGGGGTATGGAGATTATCATCAGAGCTAACACCTATTTTATCTCCAGGATCCACTTAGCCAAGCCTGTCCCCTGCCAACCAGTCTGTCAGACATCTCTGTCAGCAAGTCCCCACAGCTGTCATCATACCTGTGTCCCCAGGGAAGGGTCCCACTCCTTGTGGCCAGAAAGAGGAAACCCCAGGCTGAAAAGATTTCTCAAAGAAAGATTGTCCCCAAACCATGGAACTGTTCAAGACAGGAATGCATCACCATTTGTGGAGTGATGCCCCCATCATACGAGGTAACCTAAGGCCAAGTACAGAACTCCGTGCTTAAGTGACCATGGCAGGGATTCAGCTCAGCATCTTTTCTTTCTGATTCTGAGGCTGGGCGAGGATTCTAGGATCCCATGCTTGGGTGCCGACAGTCTGGGCTGAGGACACAGAAAACAGGAGGGGTGTCACCTGTTTAGCAGGGTAACCACAGTGGGGACAAACAAAGAAGGGAAGGACGGGCTTGTGAGTGGTGGGGAGGGAACACTAGCTGGTTTGGTGACGTTGGTCCTGAGATGTGAAGGTGAATCATGTGAGGAATGCATTCCTGATGGAGGAAACAGTCGAGGCAAAGGTACTGAGACAGGCACGAGCTTGGAAAAAGGGGGATTGTGGAGGGGCGCTGGGGACACGTAGGTTGGAGGGTCCCACAGAGACACACCTGGGCTGAGGAGGAGCCAGACTATGAAAGAATGAGCTTGACAGGAGAGATGCCGAGAGAGATTAAACAGAGGACACACACACAGGACCCAATCTTGGGATTCTCACAGTCTGAATCATGTCTGTCCAAGTGCCTGTGTCAAGCTTCTGCCCCTTTGAATGTGGTAAGATTGATTCATAGGTTGTCACACTGAAGGAGGGGGCTATGTGTTCCTTGGTGGCATGGGTGTAGGCAATGTCATGGGACTAAGAAACCAAAAAAAGGCCCAGATGGTGTCCTTCCATCCCAGGCTTTAGGAAAGACCATTGTGCCAACACCATGACATGTGACTTCCAGTACCCAGAACCATGGGACCTCTATGTTCCAGCCACCAGCCTATAGCATGTGGTTATAGCAGCCAAAGGGTACTCATATATGCCTGCTCAGACAGGGCATATATGCCTGCAGAGCCCCGAGCCCTATACTCCCCACTAATGGCATAGGGTGGCTATTTTGGACAAGTGACCAGTGGAAAAGTAGGACCAGATATGGTGGCACACACCTTTAATCCCAGTACTCTAAGGCAGATGTAGGAGGAGCACCATGAGTTCAAGTCCAGCCTGAGATTATGGAATGAATTCCAGGTCAGCCTGGACTAGAACAAGACCCTACCTTGAAAAGCCACCAAAAAATGAATGAAAGAAAGAAAGAAAAAGAAAGAAAGAAAGAAAGAAAGAAAGAAAGAAAGAAAGAAAGAAAGAAAAGTGAAGAAAAGAAATAAAGGAAAGTACAGAAAAGAAAAGTAGGGACAAAAGTACTGGGTCCCCAGATTCCAGAAATGTTCCCTGCTGGACCAGGGATGGCGCTGTCCATGGTGCTGAGCAACCGGACCACAAACGTGGCCTCTCACCAGGACCCCAGGATGTGGCTGTGATCATGGGGCTGAGAGCCTCTAGTGAGAGCCATCTCATCAAGGGTCCTGGGAACTCCTAGCTGCCCCCACTTCCTGCTGCTGCTTGGAAGGGGTCTGTCCAAGCTGTGGAGCCCAGGGCTCAGCATTCCCTGTGTTTCCTTCTTAGAATTGTTAGCATCATCTTGGTACCCTTTGGACCTCTGCTCAGGGCAACCGTCTGGTGCCAGGGAGCTGTGTCCTGACATCCCAGTAGACCCCAGGTCAGCCCTAGCTGCCAAGCAAGAATCAGGGAGTCGTGATTTGATGGGGTTGACGGGCCTCATCCACGTTCCTCAGTCTGTCTGTCTGCCTGTGACTCATAGTGTGTGCATCTGGGTCTCTTTGTGTCTGCCTGCCTTTCTGTCTGTCCCTCTGTTCCCTGCACTCTGAAAGCTCAAAGTCTGTTGACATAACTTCCTCCAATCATCAGAGGAAGGGAGACAGAGGTGACACTGATCATGCCCCACACATTGGACACGAAAAACCACAGTCCACCAAGACACAGTCATCCACCAGAGCAGACATGACCCAAGCCCTCTGGTGCTTCAGCGTCCCTCTCTGCACACGGAATGATGAAGGAGCCATCTCTTAATGCCTCACTGAGTCCCGAGGGCCAATCCCCATTCTGTACCTAAAAAAGATCTCATTAGCCCCCAAACACCTGCAGGCAGGGACATGAGAAGTGTGAATAATTTATTTTGTGAGTCATTTTAATATTTTATAAAAAAATGCGATGAGTGGCTTGGTTTCATGTGATTGTTTAGGTCTCATTAAGACAGCTGGAGGCTGGGGAGATTGTTCAGTGGTTAAAAGCATTTGCTTGTAAAGCCTGATGGCCCGGGTTCAATTCTATAGTACCTATGTAAAGCCAGATGCACAAAATGACACATGGTGTTTGTTTATAGTGGTAAGAGGCCCTAGCAAAACCTTTCTCTCCTCTCTCTCTCTCTCTCTCATGAATAAATAAATAAATGAATAAATAATACTTTAAAGAGGCAGAGCCATGGTTGGGTCCTACTGCCCCAGCATCTATGGGCCAACAGAGATGACCAGGTCCCACAAGAACATCCAGAGCTGGTTGGCCAGGCTGGGAGAAGGGAGACAGTCTTGAGGTGTTTAGAGGGTGACCAGACAGTCATCAGTGACCAACAGGTTATTTGTGCAGCTATGACTCAGACATACCTGTTTCTTTTCATTCATTCATTCAATGACTAGGCTGAGGATTTGGCTCAGTGGCCCAGAGCTTTCCTAGCATAAAACTCCAAAAACAACCCAGCCAGGGCATGGTGGTACATGCCTATTATCCCAGCATGCAGGAGGTTAAGGCAGAAGTATCAGAAATTCATGGTCATCCTTGGATACATAGAGAGTTCAAAACCAGCCCAGGCTATATTAAACCCTGCTTCAAAAACATAAGCAAGGACTGGAGAGATGGCTCCACACTTGCTCCTAGGATTGATTCCCCAGTACCTAAGCAAGCCAGATGCACAAGGTGGTGCATGTATCTGGAGTTCCTTTGCAGTAGCCCTGGTGCACCCATTCTCCCTCTCTCTCTCTCTCTCTCTTTCTCAAATAAATAAAATAAAATAAACATAAACAGGAACAAAAAAGTCTATTTTTCTATATGATCCTTCAAAATTCTAGTCCCTCATTCACCTCCCTGCCTCTGACTCTTCACTGTTCTCCACTCTTCATTCCCACCTCAGGGTCTGTTCATGTGACAAACCGTCTTCATGTGACAAGTTCCTCCTCATCCTTACAGCCTTGGTGCGCATATGCCATGCTCTGTATCTCACAATTCTGAAACTTGGAGAGGAGATGACCAGGAGGAGGTTGTGTTTGGCAAGGAGTTCCGCGTGGGCAAGTACATGATGCCAAGGGCTGGGGACTGAATCAGCTGAATTGGAGGATAAGCAGGTGGAGAGGTGGGCAGGGCGAGGGGAACCAGTTTGCGGGAGAAGATGCTGGAGAAAAAGGCTAAAGGATGGAGAAAAGGGAGAGAATCTGGGCTTGACACATTCTCCAAGATGAGGATGAGCAATTTGGGCTCCATCCTGGGAAAAAGGGCCCAAGGGATGGTCCCTGTCTCCTGGTGAAGTTGCACCATGTTCTGCCAACCCTGTCACTCCCAGCACAGCTGACTCCACAGATTGAGTTTTCTCAGCTGTGCTTTGCTCACCAGCCCAATTTATCCCAAACAGAGAGCCTCCTTGTGTCCCACACTGGTGTGAAAGAGAACATCTGGCACCTATGTGAGAGCCATGCCACGCACCCCATGGTGTGGAGCTACTGGAGGATGGCTTGCCCAGCCGCGGACTAAATTCTTAAGACTCCCTGTAGTCATGTGACATGATCTGGCCAATAGAATATGTGTGAATGGTATAAGCATTTTTTCCCACGTGGGATCTATCCTAGTCTTTTATGGTTGCTGTGGCCAATTATCGCAAACATAGTGCCTTCGAATAACACATTTCTTATCTTAGACTTCTGGAGGTTGGAAGTTTAGAACATATTGGAAGGGAAGTGTTTTAAAAGCTCCAAGGGAGAAATGTTCTTTGTGTTTTCCAGTTCCAGAGGCTGCTTACATTGATGGACTTATGGTCCAGACAGACAGGTTTTTGTTTTTTAGTTTTTTGAGACACAGAAAATGGAACATGTGGCCTTGTGCATGCCAGGTCAGTGGCTTACCATCGAAGTGTGCCCCAGCTCAGATTTCAACATCTGCTTGCTCTCTCCTCCTTCTCCCACTTTAAGGTCTGTGTGATGACATTGGGCCATCACAGAGACCAGCATGGATTCCTGACTCAAGAGCATTAATTTGCCTATGTACGTGTGTATGGTGTGTGTGTATGCACTTGGAGGCCTAAGGTTAATGTCATGCATCCTCCTCTATTGTACCTCGGCCTTACTTCCTTAAGACATGTTCTCTCACTGAATCTGGAGCTCATTGACTCAGCTAGCCTGCCTAGTGCACAAGACTTGGGGATCATGTTGTGTCCACCTATGCAGGGATCGCTACATCCAGCTTTTCCATGGATCTGGAGATCCGAACTCAGGACCTCGTGCACTTCACCCACTGAGCCATTTTCTCTCATCTCAAGATCTTTAATGTTGGGCTGGAGAGATGTCTCAGTGGTTAAGGCATTTGTCTGTAAAGCCAAAAGAACCCAGTTTGATTCTCCAGGACCTACATAAGCCAGATGCACAAAGTGGCACATGCATCTGGGGTTCATTTGCAGTGGCTAGAGGCCCTGGCACACCCATTCTCTCTCTCTCTCTCTCTCCCTCTTCCTATCTCATAAATAAATAAATGTTTAAAATAAGATCTTTAATGTGTCTGGGGAGATTGTTCAGTGACTAAAGGCACTTGCTTGCAAAGCCTGATGGCCTGGGTTCAATTCTCCAGCACCCACATAAAGCCAGATACATTTAGAGTTTGTTTACAGCATAAGAAGCCCTAATGTGCCCATTTCCCCCCCTCTCAAATAAATATATTTAAAAGAACTTTAATGACATCTGTAAAATGCCCTAATAAGGTAATATATTCACGGGTTTGAGAGATCAGGACATGGTCTTGAGGGAGTGTGATTCACCTTATGTGGCCTTTGACAGCAGATGCTTCTATCCTGTGTTCCTATTCTCATCTGCTAACAGAGGTGACTTCCTGTGCCCTAGGAAAACAGTCATGGAACAGGAGTAAAAGTCCCAAGTGACAGTAAGGGATGGGGGCATGGTCAGTGGTAGAGTGACAGCCTAGAATCTGCAGTGAAGGCTGGGGGTGTGGTCAGCAGTAGAGTGACAGCCTAGAACCCACAGTGAGGGATGGGGGCGTGGTCAGAGGTAGAGTGACAGCCTAGAACCCACAGTGAGGGATGGGGGCATAGCTCAGGGTGAGTACTTATGTTGCATGTGCAAAGGCCCTGGGCTCCATCCCCAATAGTGCAAATAAAATCCCAGCAGACTGTCCATTGCGTCAATGTCATCTTCTTACCATGGAAGTGTAAGTGACTCTCCTCGTTGCTATCATATGATGTCAGCCCCGTTGTTCATCAGAGCTGTTGACAGATGAGTAGCACTACATCAATGCATGTCTCCCAGTGGCTGGAGAGCTGATCATCCTCTGATGAATCCTGTGCCACCCGTGGACCCCTCTCAAAGAAGTGCACTGGTACCCTGCCCTGTCCATGTCTGTGCTGGGCTGTTGCCCCTCACTGGTGGTTCCCAGGGTCCTTCCACATCCCAGATGCATATCCTTCATAGAAATGGGATTTGCATATTTCTCTTCTCCTTTGTGAGGCAGAGTGTAGCTCACAGGCCAAAATGATTCACTCTGATAGGCCTGGCATGTCAGTCCCGAGTTTGTCTCCTGATGTCGTCCTCAGACCTGTTTCAAATGAAGAACTCCAGAACATTGTCATCGATTTTCTGTAAACGTTTCATGACTTTCCTAGAACATATGGACTTGTGGCCCATTTTGGATTCTGTTTTGTTGATTGGGTTTTCCTACATGTGTGCTGTGCATATTCACGTGTGCATGTGTGATGTGTGTGTACCTACCTGCTTGGGGAGGCCAGAAACCAGTGCTGGGAGTCCTCTTCAGTGACCCTCTACGTGTGCTTTGAGGCAGGGTCTCTCACTGAAACCTGGAGCTCTTCAGTTTGGCCAATTGTGGACATCCTCCTGTCTCTGCCTCCCCAGCCCTGGGATTACAAGTGCAGGTCACTACGCCTGATTTGTATGTGGTGCTGGATGTTCATTTTTGTCTTGACACAGGATCTCACTACACTCCCAAAGCTGGCCTAGAACTCATGATCCTCCTGCCTCCCCTCCTGTGTACTGGATAGCAAGAGTGAGTTGCTTCGTGCAGCTGGAATTCTATTTAAAACACTAAGGGGAGCCTTGGAGGGCTTCATTCTGGGGGCTATTAGGGAGTCTGGTTAGGCAGCAGAGACAGATCCCAAAAAGACACAGGTGACCAGAGAACCAACTTGACCCTGCGGGTCTCCACCTGAGCCTCAGTTTCCCCCACCACTAAACAAGCTGGCCAGTCCAGAGGGTGAGAAGTGGCCCTCTGAGGTTACACCCCATCACCCCCAGGCTGCTGTCCCCACAGTCCAAGAGTGGGTCTACCCAAAAGGAGAATGGCTTAATTCTACCCCTTCTCCAGCCAAAAAAACTACAGCTCTTTTATCTCACATGGCAAAATCGGGTTATTTTTCATGCCAGGCATTCTCCTTCCTACATAAAGTGTACCAAGAGCCACTTTCCCAAAAATCTAAATTGAAAGTGAACAGCACAGTGGCAATTCTGGTGATAAAACCGGCGATTTTGGAGCTTCTTTGGGTAATATTTATTCTCCCCTCTCACTAATGGCCCAAGCTGCCTCCCTGGATTATTAAAGTAATGCATTTGCTTAACCTGCCTGGGGCAGCATCCCACCCGGGGGTGAATGAGCCCCGTGTGAAGCCCCCTGCAGCCCTGCCACCGGACGATTACTATAAATCAGAAAGTCATGCACTTGGGTTTGCTTTTCTTTATTGAAAAAGCTTAAACTTCATGCATTCCAAATATCTCCACCCTGGGACTGAGATTAACTCTTGGAGAGCCAAGGAATGGGTGTGAGGAGGCTCAGCTGTGGATGGGGCAGAAACAGACTGGTTTTCTAATGTGATTGAGGCTCAGAGAAGGAATGCAACTTGTTCAGGGTCACAGAGTATCAGAGCAGCACTGAAGGCTTCTCTCTCTCTCGCTCTCACTCTTGCTCTCTCTCTCTCTCTCTCTCTCTCTCTGTGTGTCTGTGTGTATGCATGTGTGTGCATGAGCATGTGCCTGTGGAGGCCACAGGCTGATGTTACTGTCTTCCTGACTCGTTCTCAACCTCATTTTTTGGAAACAGGGTCTCCCACTGAACCCGAATCACCAATTTGGCTAGAACTAGCTGGCTAGCAAGTCCCAGCCATCCTCCTGTCTCTATCTCTCCAACACTGGCATGCACCACCACACCTGGCTTGTACATGGGTGCTGGGGATCCCAACTCAGGTCCTCATGCCTGTGTGGCAAGGACATTATCCACTTAGCTGCTTGCCAGACTCCTGTGGGCTTTATTTGCTATTTTCTCAAATGCATAGTCTTGGGCCAGACAGGTACTCTACCACTGAGCTGTCTCCCCAGCCTTTTGAAGACAAGGCCTCACTGTAAATAGCCAAGGCTGGTCTAGAAGTCACCATTCTGTTGCCTTAACCTCCCAAGTGCTGGAAGACTGACAAGCACCACTACCAGTGGCTGAAAACTCACTTTGGGGGGGGGCGGAGGACTAGAAGTAAAGTCTTGCTGTAGCCCAGGCTGACTTGGAATTCACTCTGTAGTCCAGGCTGGCCTCAAACTCAGCAGTCCTCCTACCCCTGCCTCCCGAGTGCCGGGATTAAAAATGTATACCACCATACTGGCTGAAAATTCTTCTTCTTCTTTTTTTGGTTTTCCGAGGTGGGGTCTCGCTCTAGCCCAGGCTGACCTGGAATTCACTATGTAGTCTCAGGGTGGCCTTGAACTCACCACAATCCTCCTACCTCTGCCTCCCGAGCACTGGGATCAAAGGCGTGTGCCACCATGCCTGGCTGAAAATTCACCTTTTTTTTTTTTTTTTTTTTTTTTTTTTTTTGGTTTTGCGAGGTAGGGTCTCACTCTGGTCCAGGCTGTCCTGGAATTAACTATGTAGTCTCAGGGTAGCCTCGAACTCTCGGCAATCCTCCTACCTCTGCCTCCCGAGTGCTGGGATTAAAGGTGTGCGCCACCACGCCCGGCTTGAAAATTCACTTTTTGAGGGCAGAGTACATCCTTATCACCACAGCACTCTGGAGGCTGAGGCAAAAGGGTAGGGAGCTCAAGGCCAGACTGGGCGGCATAGTAAGACTCTTGTCCAAAGGCCAGACCCCATCCAAATGACTGAATCCATGACACTATCCATCTCTCAGACCTGGTCCAAGTGACCAATAAAGTCAAGGCTTGTGACAAGGAGAGGGTCACCCTTGTCCCAGGTTGTAATAGAAGGCAGTCCCTGTGTCCCTCAGGCAAGTAGACAGTCTCAAAGAAACCCATGTTGAGAACTCCCGGGTGACAAAGGGCCCCAGGAGTCAAAGTGCTCCTTCAAAAATAAATCGCCCGATTAGCATAACGTATGCAAATGTATGCTAATGTGACAGCTATTAAAAGATTCCAAATGTCATCGAGGGAAAACATAGGGGGCCTGGCTGGCTGGAACGGTGGGGGATGGGAGGGGAAGATGCAGGTCAATGACTGAGGAAGGTCAAGGGAGGTCTCAGCTCAGGGTCACATGACCGCTAACATCCCCAGAACCTTGTCTGCAGGTGGGGGCCTCCTTCAAACCTCTATCCCCCTAGCCAGGTGAAATGGCACACTCAGGAGACAGAGGCAGGAGGATTAGATGTTTCAACCCAGCCTGGGTTACAGAGAAAGACCCTGTCTTTTTTTTTTTTTGAGGTGGGGTCTCACTCTAGCCTAGGCTGACCTGGAATTCACTAGTCTCAGGCTGGCCTCGAACTCATGGCGATCCTCCTACCTCAGCCTCCCCAGTGCTGGGATTAAAGGCATGCGCCACCACACCCGGCTTGCTTACTTTTTAAGACAGTGTAGAAACCAGGCATGGTGGCACACGCCTTTAATCCCAGCACTGGGGAGGCTGAGGTAGGAGGATCGCCATGAGTTCGAGGCCATCTTGAGACTACATAGTGAATTCCAGGTCAGCCTGGGCTAGAGTGAGACCCTACCACAAAAAAAAAAAAGGCAAGCAAAAACAAAATAACAATATTCAACTATTTGATGAGGTGAGGATTACTGAAGCTTTGGAGAGGAGAAGGCTGAGAATCAGAGAGGGTGAATAAATTGGCCCAGGTTACGCAGTGATGGTGAGCACAGCTAAGCTATGGATTTCCAGCTTTCAGAGCCTCCTGTCCCACCAGCACCCTGCTTCGACAATGTCTCCCTAAACATTTCCCTTCAATCTTACCCTCTTTATAAGGTCTTCAACCTACCTCACAGGAAGGGATTGCCCTTGATAGAATGAGAACCGGGTCAGTTGCGGTGGTGCAACACCTTTAATCCCAGCATTCGGGAAGCAGAGGTAGGAGGATTGCCATGAGTTCGAGGCCACCCTGAAACTACATAGTGAATTCCAGGTCAGCCTGAGCTAGGGTGAAACCCTACATAGGAAACAAAACAAAAAAAAAAAAAAAAAAAGAATGAGAACTGGAAACAGATACAATTAAAAAAACACTGTTAATAGTTTGATCAAAGGCAGTTGCCTCATGAGCTGGCCTCACCAGTTTATTTGCCTAGTGTTATTATTTGGGACACAGTCTCACAGTTTAGTCAAGGCTGACCATCCTGTCTCAGCTGCCTGGTTGCTGGAGTGACAGTCGTCCATCATCATGCCAGCTGGGACCCACCTCCCATCAACGGCATATTTCACATGTCAGAGAAAAATGGTAAAAGCAGATTAATCCCCAATTAAAATATTCCTCTAGAGCTGGGCATGGTGGCGCACGCCTTTAATCCCAGCACTCGGGAGGCAGAGGTAGGAGGATCGATGAGAGTTCGAGGCCACCCTGAGACTACACAGTTAATTCCAGGTCAGCCTGGACCAGAGTGAAACCCTACCTCGAAAAACCAATATATATATATATATATATATATATATATATATATATATATATATATATATACCTCTAGAAAAACAAGTATGAGGAAAAAAGGGCCTTTTCTCTACCAGACAGCTGGGTGGACAGTCGGGTGGGAAAAAAGCATGTGTGACCAGGACAGATGGACAGGAGACTAACAGTGAGACATTGAGTCCATGACAATAAAGAGTGACATACATATGGCTCACTGTGGCCCACGAACACATTATGGCAGCAAATTATGGAGAAGAATTAGAAACAGACTCGCCCATCTAACATATGAAGATATCTTCCAAGAGCTGGAGAGATGGCTTAGAGGTTGCCTGCAAAGCCTAAGGACCCAGGTTGATTCTCCAGGTCCCATGTAAGCCAGATGCATGAGATGGCACACGCATCTGGAGTTCGTTTGCAGTGGCTAAAGGCCCTGGCATGCCCATTCTTTCCTTCTCTCTCTCTCCTTCTCTCTCTCCCTTTCTGTCTCAAATAAAAATAAATTTAAAAAAATTTTAAAGTTATCTTGCCAGTTGTGGTGGTGCACACCTTTAATCCCAGCACTCCAGAGGCAGAGAGGTAGGAGGATCACTGACAGTTTGAGGCCACCCTGAGAATACATAGTGAATTCCAGGTAAGCCTGGACTAGAGTGAAACCCTACCTCAAAAACCAATAATAATAATAATAATAATAATAATAATAATAATAATAATAATAAAAAGATATCTTCCAACCATTGACCAACCCATCCATCCATCCACCCATGCATCGACCCATCCAACTATCCATCTATCTACCAATCTATCAATTCACCCACTCATGCATCCATCTGTCCATCTATCAACCCACCCAACCATGCATCCATCCACCCATCCATCCATCCACACATTTATCAACCCACCAATCGATCCATCCATCAATCCAACCATCCATCCATCTACCCACCCACCCACCAATCCATCTGTATCAGTCAAATTCGCATTGCTGGCAGAAAACACCCAACCAAGAGCAGCTTGTGGGGGGAAAAGGTTGATTTTGGCTTACAGACTTGACAGGAAGCTCTATGATGGCAGGGGAAAACAATGGCATGAGCAGAGGGTGGGCATCACCTCCTGGCCAACATCAGGTGGACAATAGCAATAGGACAGTATGCCAAACACTGGCAAGGGGAAGCTGGCTATAACACCCATAAGCCCATCCCCAACAATACACTGCCTCCAGGAGGATTCAGTTGCCACCAGCTGGAGACCTAGCATTCAGAACACCTAAGTTTATGGGGGACACCTGAATCAAACCACCACACCATCCATTCATCCATCCACCAACCTCACCTACCCATCCACCCTGTGAGGCAATTTGGGAATTGGAACTTCCTGAAGGCAGTATATTGTTGGGGGCTGGCTTATGGATGTTATAACCAGCTACCCCTTGCCCATGTTTGGCACACTCTCCTGTTGCTGAAGTCCACCTGATGTTGGCTAGGAAATGATTTCCATCCTCTGCTCAAGCCATTGTTTTCCCCTACCATCATCACCCACTCACTCAGCCATCCACCAACCAATCCATCCATACATGAATCCATATACCCACCCACCTATCTATCCACCCACCCATCCATCCATCTACCTACCCACCCATCCATCCATCCACCACCCATCTATCCATCCATTCACCACCCATCCATGCACCCACCAATCCATGCATCCACCCACCCATCTATCCATCTAATCACCCATCTATCCATCTACCATTTCATGCATCCACCTATCCATCCGGCTCCCCACCCATCCATCCATACGTCCATCTCTGTCCTCTTGAGGTTTCTTAGTGGGTGAAGATGTCTCCATCTCTTGAGTGACTCCCTGAAGTGACCCATAGGTGCCTCTATTTCCAAAATGATGAGGGTTCTGGTGGTTGTTGGGCCCTTGCTGCTGTTGGGGAACCCCAAACCCATTCGTCTCTGTCCTCTGAGCACACACAGTAACACACTTCCCAACATTCGCTGCATTGGGACAGTCATGTGACTGAATTTCACTAATGGTATATGTGGGCAAGGAACAGCTCTGTCACTCCCGGGTGGCCCCCCCTTTTTCCAGAAGCAGCATTTTGAGAGTAGAGGATTGCTTCCTTAGTACCAGCTCCAGGCAATCACTGAAGCCCATTTTTCCTCCTAGTTGGCTTACCTGAGGCATGTGATTGGAAGCATATGGATGATCTTTCTAGGGGATCCTACTGAGACTAGAGAGGTGGCTACTGGGAAAAAAAAGCTCCCTTCTTTCCTCTTCCTTTTCACCTCCTCCTCTTTTTTCTCCTCTTCATTCTCTCATGTTTTTCATGCTCTGCCGTTGAAACTGGTCTCCCTGGATGATCCAAGTTCACAAACCTGATTATGACTTCCCAGCTCTTATGATGCTTTTTACCCTCATCCCCACCCAGACTTAGTGCTGACCTCACTTCATTTCCTCCTCCCAGATGTGCCCTGATGTGGTGGTTTGAATCAGGTGTCCCCCATAAACTCAGGTGTTCTGAATGCTGGGTCCCCAGCAGGTGACAATTTGGGAGGTGGAGGCTTCTGGAGGAGGTGCGTTGTTGGGGGCGGTTCAGGGGTATCACAGCAGCACCCCCTTGCCAGAGCTCTGCTCACTCTCCTGCTGCTGTTTCCACCTGCTGTGGCAGAGGTGATGTCCATCCTACGCTCATGCTGTGCTGTCTCTGGCCATCAAGGAGCTTCCCCTCGAAACCGTAAACCAAAATAAACCCCTTTCTCCCATCAGCTGCTTCCAGTTGGGTGCTTTGTGCCAGCAGCGGAAAGGTAACTGCCAAGCCTGGTTACCATAGACACGACCCCAAATACATCACTTGAACCTACGCAGCTTTGTCTGTGGCCTGTCTCTGTGATGGCCCCGTTCTTTGTAGAAGACTCAAACAAGGCCCTTTTCCTACCTGACCCCTACCCTCAGCACGTCTGAGGACACTCCTGCAGTGACCTCCTGGCAACTCCCACACATCCACGTGGCAGCCTGAAGGGTCCATCCAGGGTCCCCTTGCCTCCTCTAGAGCCCTCCATGCCTAAGTGTCCTCCACAGAAAGCCCAAAGCTGGCGTTTGGCTTCAGCATTCCACCTAATCTCGTGATTCCATTCTTCCCTGCCTCACCTCTCCTCCTCTTCTGCACCTGACACCGGATCTTTGCTAGCCGTCGCCCCTTCCAGGAAGACTCCATGATGTACAGCGACAGTGAGAAAGAGGTGGCCCTGGATAACACTAAACCCAGCGAACTTCACAGGCCTCACTAGCCTATGCTCGCAATGTCTGGCTACCCATGAGGTCCAGCGGAACCAGGGTTGGCTCTGTCCCATTCACCAGTGTTCCCAGCCCCCAACGCAGATCCCCAGAACCCAGTAATAACTTAACCCTTCATGAGTGTGCAGGGCACATACGTGCACATGAAGACCATTGGGTAATGTTGGGAGCTAGGATTACAGGCATGTGCAATGCCTGACTTTTAAGTGGGTGCTGGGGATCTGAACCCAGGTCCTTGTGCTTGCATGGCAAGCACTTTACTCACTGAGCCGTCTGCTCAGCCCCAGGCCTGAACCTTTTTGAATGATGAAGGACTCGGTGGTGATGAGACAGGCTCTGTGGTGACTGATGTACAGGCTCTGCAGCTGCTTGTGTGGGACAGACTGGGGTAAGGCATCCCCATCCAGCAAGGGACAGAAGCTGTCAGGTAAAGCATCCAGTTTTCCCATGTGGAGGGTCCCACCTTTGAAAGATACTGCCATGAAGTAAGTGTCTGGGGTGGGGAGATGCTTGCTGGGTAAAGCACTCGCCATGCAAGCATGAGAACCTGAGTTCAATCCCCAAGACCAATGAAAAATGCCAGGTGCGATGCACCTGCCATTCCAGAGCTGGGGGAGGTGGAGATAGGAGGACCCCGGGACTTGCTGGCCCGCCAGTCTAGCCAAATTCCTGAACTCGGGGTTCAGTGAGACACTGTCTCAAAAATAAGGTGGAGAGAGATCAAGGATGACGCCTGCCCTCACCCTCTGGCCCCAGCAGGCATATGAACACACACACACACACACACACACACGTATAGACACAGAAAAGAACTATGACCGCGTTGGCAACACAGGCAGGGAGGAGTCTTACTGACATTTGGGGACAAGCCCTCTCTTTCCCCATCAGCCTTCAGCCTCACCGTCTCCATGCAGACTGCGACATTCACAGTTGTATATTAATTGCAGTTTTTTAGGCACGAGATGCTCTCTGCAGTGTGCGTGTGTGCGTGTGCGAGGGAGTGAGTGTGTGTTTAATGACTTTCTCATTCTGAGATCGGGCCAAACAGCTTTTGGAAGGCAATCTGCCCAGTGCCTGAGACAGAAAACTCCACGGTTAGCACTCCCTCCATCCCCCGGCACCCATCCATCACCACCAAGGAGAGGATCTGTTTCCATGGGCAGTTGGGCGCTGCCACCATTGAGGCTGGAGGAGAGAGAAGACATGGGGTGGTGCTCAGCAAGCACTAATTATGCACCTACTGTGTGCTGGGTTTGGGACTGCATGCTGGGAGAAGACAATCCCTGGCGGCCCATACACAGACAGAGCTCACGGGTGGCACGGCAGCCCTGCGGCTCAGGGAAGCTGCTTAATGTAGTCTAGGGGACCAAGGGAGAGAGCTGAGCACCAAAGGCCCAACAAGAAATGGGGAACAGGGTTGGTGAGACAGCTTACGGTTAAGGCACACTTACCTGTGAAACCAAAGAACCCAGGTTTGATTCCCCAGTACCCACATAAGCCAGATGCACAAGGTGGCACATGCATCTGGAATTCATTTGCAGTGGGTGGAGGCCCTGGCATGCCCATTCTCTCTCTCTCTGCCTCTCTCACTTTCTCTCTCAATAAATAAATTAATATTTTTAAAAAGAAACGGGGAACAACATGCCAGGGAGAGGAATGGCACAGACAAAGGCCCTGTGGTCAGAGGAGGCAAGTTTGTCTCTTGTTTAAAAAATATTGTAAATAAACTCCAAATACATGAGCCATTTTGTGCATCTGGCTTATGTGGGTTCTGGAGAATCGAACCTGGGTCATTAGGCTTTGCAGGCAAGCACCTTAACCACTGATCCTTCTCTCCAGCCCATATCTCTGAAATAATTGTGCTGCCTTAGCTTTGGTCAGAGACGCTTCCTCGTGTGGTGAGCAACAGTGACTGCAGACACTCATAACCCATCAGAGATGAAATAACTGTGGAGGGCTCCGCCCTGAACGGGTTATCCATGTCCCCCTCCAAGGCTCAGAGGACATTGCAGAAGTGGGGACAGAAGGAACGTGAGAGCGGGTGGGGGTAGGGATGCTGCAGAACACTGTTTGCTGGATACACATGCTCGTCTTTACACTCATGACCTTGCCATAGCAGTGGCTTCCTGCAAGGGACTTGGCCTTTCACCAGGCCATCATGGGTGGGCGGGAGGGGCTCACTAGGCCTCACCCTCCCTGAGGATTGACAGGCAGTTAAGGGTTGCTGGGGGAGGGTGGCATGTCCTTGGCAAATCGCCCAGCTCCTGTAAATAACCCCCACCAGTGTTCATGCAAACAGCCTAATTTAACTCTGTGTCACCAAAAAAAAAAAAAAAAAAAAAAGCCAGGTGTAGTGGTATACACCTTGAATCCCAGCACTCAGGAGGCAGAGGTAGGAGTATCCTTGTGAGTTCGAGGCCACCCTGAGATTACATTGTGAATTCCAGGATAGCCTGGGCTATAGAGAGACCTTACCTCGAAAAACTGAAAAATAAGACCTGAGAGTAGAAAGAGCCAGACTTGCCAGGCATGGTGGTGCACACCTTTAATCCCAGCACTTGGGAGGCAGAGATAGGAGGATCACGGAGAGTTCAAGGCCACCCCGAGACTACATAGTGAATTCCAGATCAGCCTAGGCTATAGTGAGACCCTACCGTGGGGGAGAAAGAGAGAGAGAGAGAGAGAGAGAGAGAGAGAGTGTGCCAGACTCAACAAAGGAGAAGGGTGGGTGGGAGGGGAGGAGAAGAGGGCAACATGTGACTATGATCAAAGCATATATGCACATGTATGAAATTGTCACCTGGAAGTCCATTAGTATGCACCATCAGTATATACTAACAAAGCATTTTTAATATTTCATTTATTTGCATGCAGAGAGCAAGAGACAGAGATGAAAGGGAGTGAGGGGGAAAGTGGGCAACTCAGGGCCTCCAGGCACTACAAAAGAACTCCAGACTTATATGCTACCTTGTGCATCTGGGTTGATGTGGGTACTAGGGAATGGAACCTGGGTCATAAGGGCCTTAAGCACTGAGCAATCTTTCCAGCCCTGATAAAGTGCCCACTTTCAGGTTGGAGGGATGGCTTAGCGATTAAGACATTTGCCTGCAAAGCCAAAGGACCAACGTATACTATTCCCCAGAACCCACATTCGCCAGATGCACAAGCGGGCGCACACATCTGGAGTTTGTTTGTAGTGGCTGGAGACCCTGACATGCCTATTCTCTCTCTCCTCTTTCTCTGTCAAATATATATACATAAAGTGCCCACTTTCTAGATGCTCTGACCACCAGCCTCTGGGGACTGCCAGGCTTTAAGGTGAGGCACAGTGAATCCAAAGTGGGGGTCCATGCCCCCAGCCAGTGCAGGTCCTGGGGACCTGGGTAGAAGCCCCTCCATCTCCAAGGGTCCTCCAAGTGCTGGTTTATATGGCACAGATATAAAACGTGCTTTCAAATTCAATTAAGGCAGCCTGAGCTCTGCTGCAGGATACATTACCCCACCCAGAAAAAAATCACACACACAAAGCCGGGCGTGGTGGCGCACGCCTTTAATCCCAGCACTCGGGAGGCAGAGGTAGGAGGATCGCCGAGAGTTCGAGGCCACCCTGAGACTACATAGTTAATTCCAGGTCAGCCTGGACCAGAGTGAGACCCTACCTCGCAAAACCATTGAAAAAAAAAATCACACACACAAAATACCACTCAGTGAGCTCCCTCCAGGTGGATTAATTCTCAGCCTCATCAGGGCACAGGCCAGAGCTCAGTCCCCGTGGGGGCCCTCCCCTCCTCTCTGGGCACATGACGTGGGCAGTGATAGGCTCGTTGTCCACACTGGCAGGGGTGGTCAGGCCCCTTGAGCATGTGACCACATGTGCTGGTCAAGACGGGGGACCAGTGTGCCAAGGGCCAGGTGGAGACAAGAGACTGCCTGGGAGCTCACTGGCAATAGAGAGACCCTTGCCTCCAAGGTGACAGTGACAACCTACACCCCGTCCTCCAGCCCCCTCCAGGGTGTTATGGCTTTAAGAACAGGAAGATGGTGAAGGTGATGGAGAGAATTTTTTGGAGGCAGGGTCTCACTCTAGCCCAGCCTGGCCTTGAACTTGCAGCGATTCTCCTGCCTTAGCCATATAAACATGAGCCACCATGGGATTTAGACTATGTATTATACATTTTTCAGAGGAGGAGAACTGTGGGATGAACAGAGGGAGAGAGAGAGAGCACATGCGTGCCAGTGTTGGGAGGCTGAGGCAGGAGGATTGTAAACTCCAGTCTAGCCTGGGCTAGAGAGAGAGAGAAACCGAGACAAAGACAGAAAGAGACATAAAGACAAAGAAAAAGGATTAGGGAAAACTGTATAAAAACAGAATAAATTGGGTTGGGAAGTGGTAAAAAAGTGCTTCCTTGCAAAGCCTGATGGCCCCAGTTTGATTCCCCAGGACCCACTTAAGCCAGATGCACAAGGTGGTGCATGCGGAGCTAGTTTGCAGTGGCTGTAGGCCCTGGTGTGCCTCTCTCTCTCTCTCTCTCTCTCTCCCTCTCTCTCTCTATCTCTCTCTCTCTCTCTCCTTGCACATAAATAAAGATATAAAAACAGTATAAATTGACATAAAGCTGAATATTGTGGCTCATGCTTTTAATCCTATATTTGGGAACTTGGGAATCTAAGGGAGGAGGTTAGCTGTTCCAGATTAGCTTGGGTTACAAAGTGAATTCTAGGATCGCCTGGGCTAGCATGAGACCCTGAAAAATCAAAGAGGGTAAAATGGCCCGTGTGTAGGGAAGTGACCAGCCAGACAGAGAGGAGCAGGAAGGGGATAGCCAGTGTACATGTCCCCGGGAACATGTGGTTTACAGATGAAAGCCACGGTGCAGCGCGGGGCCTGCGGAGGATGGCAGAGCCCTACAGATGGTACCCGAAGACCAGAGCTGGGATGGGACATGCAAAAGTGTCCAGTAGTCCAGGCTAGCCCAGAATGGACCATCCCCTGGGCTGGGAGGTGCCATGGGTCCAGGAGTCCAGGCTGGCCTCCAGGCGAGCTTGATCTTCAAGCTGTGTTTGTCCCCAAGGCCAGTGGCCCACACCCGCCCAGGGCCCAGTACACAGAGAGCGCTCAATGAGTGTTTGTTGCATGACTGAAGAGCTCTTCAGAGCAGCGCAGACATGGGGGATCTAATCTCTTCTCAGCAATCCTCCTGCCTCCACCTGCCAGGTGCTGGGATTTGCATCGATTCGGTTCTCAACTGCTGGCCGTGGGGGAAACTGAGGCTGGGAGAGGTGATGCCCTCTCTGCTGTGGAGACGCTGGGTTTGCAGTGAGGGGCGGTGATGCAGGTCCCCTGGAGGCTTGGGGTACATGGAGGAGTGACACACAAGGCCTTGGGGTGGGAGAGGACACTTCTGCTCCCCCAGGTAGCCCACGGGGTGGTGGGGGTGACGGGCCTATCCACGCCGCTGACCCGCGTCCCTTTGCCCCTCCTCCGCCCCGTGAGCCGCCCGCCAGCCAATAGCCGCGCGTCTCGGTGACGTCATGCGTCCGCCTCTCGTCCCCATTGGCCGCCGATAGCAGAGTCTCGGCGCGGCTCCCGCGACTGCGAAGCGGAACATTCTAGATGCTGCGCTCCGTTTTTCCAGTGTTCCTCGGAGACAGGGAGGGTCTCCGGGAGCTCAGATTTCCTGAGACTCTCCGTCCTCCACGCTTCCTGCGCTGTGGGAAGTTGTGTTTCATTGTGGACCCGAGTCTGACCCACTGGGGGTGGCGGGGCTCTTTCACCTAAGCCTTACTGTAGCCCAGGCTGGCCTCGAACTCACGGCCATCTTCCTACCTCAGCCTCCCGAGTGCTAGGAAGAGCCGGTGAGTGCTCTCACACAGGCTTCTGCTGAAGATTTGATGCGCTGACCATCTTGTCCTTTTTTGGCATTAATTTTGAATTTAATTTTTTGTTTTTTGTTTATCGAGGTAGGGTCTCACTCTAGCTCAGGCTGACCTGGAATTCACCATGTAGTCTCAGGGTGGCCTCGAACTCATGGCGATCCCTCCTACCTCTGCTTCCAGAGTGCTGGGATTAAAGGCGTGTGCCACCACGTCCAGCTGATTTTTTTTTTAATATGGCAAGCGGATGTCATTTGGCTTTGCTGATGATAGTGTTGGTACTTTCAGGTTTTGTACTTGAGATTTCCTCTGTGGCCTCAGCTGAGATCCCCAATGCTGGGGATGAGCCCAGGCCTGGTGCAGGCCTCCATCCTGTGTCTGCCATGGGTGAAAACAAATGTCTGGCTGCCTCTGGATCCTGGCTCCTCGCCCATGGCACAGAGCCTCTGAGATGCCCCACGTCGCACCTCTAACCCTTTTCTTTTGATACTATTCCACCTCTGACCCTCTCCTTTAAAAAAAAAAAAAAAGAAAGAAAGAAGGATTTTTATGTTTTATTTATGGTTTTTCGAGATAGGGTCTCGCCCTAGCACAAACTGACCTGGAATTCACTCTGTAGCCTCAGGGCGACCTTGGACTCAGCGATCCTCCTCCCTCTGCCTCCTGAGTGCTGGGATTAAAAGAGTGCGCCACCACACGTGGCCGAGATTTTTATTTTTATTTATTTGCAAACAGAAAGAAGAGAGAGAGAGGAAGAATGAGAGCAGGTGCAGCAGCACCTACAACTGCCTTAAACAAACTCCAGATGCATGTGTCACCTTGTGTATCTGGCTTTACATGGGTACTGGGGAATCAAACCCTGGTCCTGAGGCTTTGCAGGCAAGCTCCTTAGTTGCTGAACCAGCTCTCCAGCCCTGCTCCTCTCCTTTTTGATGGCTATATATGATTCTGGGTGGGGCGGGCAGAGTTGGTGTGTCTCAGGTGGGCGCTGGAGGACATGTGGCTGCTTCCTGGGTTTGGCTGTTGGAGGGAAGCTGGGGCGAGCAGGCACACGGAGTTCTAGGTTCTCTTGGGTGACTACCTCGGAGTGGCGTTGCCCGCTGGGGCTCAAGTGGCTTTTTGTGATTCTGAAGGAGCTGCCAGGTGCTTTCTGCAGGGGAGAAGGGAGGGGGAGGGACTCCTGGCACTTTGTTCCTCTGCAGAGACCTGGAAGGCATGATGTGAGGATGCGGCTGCATACATTGTGACAAATACGTGCTCATGTGGAATCGCCCCTCCAGGGGCCGGCACCCCTCCAAACTCTTGAGACACGTGCTTGTCATCCGCATAGAGGAAGAGACAGACAGACAGACTGACTGACTGACTCTCATGTCTCCTTCACTCTCAACACTAAGTGGCCTCCAGCCCATCTCACCAGGGGCGCCTCTGTTTTCCGCCCTCCCGGGGTCGGGGTCGGAGTTCAGTCCTCCATCCTCGCTGCGCCACCATCTCCCGGGCTCGTCCCCCACCCCCACCCCAGGCCTTTTCACGGGCTGTGGAGGAAGCCAATTCTAGCCAGGCACTGACGCTGTCTACCCTGGCCACCACCTTGTCCCTAGCACCGTGACTGCACACAGTAGGTCCTCAATAAAGACTTGAAGCAGTGGATCCGCCAAGCATCAACAAAACGCATTCCTTCGCGCAGCCTGGCCCAGGACACCAGATAGAGATATTAGGGGAAAGAACCTGGAGTCCAGATTTCAGTGCCTCCCTCTGCCTTAATTATTTTGTTGACAAGGCCCACGGTCCAGCGAGTGAAGGTGGCCTCCGCGAGGAGAGGAGAGGGACGGTCCCTTTAGCGTCGCTGACAGCTAATTTGTGGGAAGTTTAATTACAGGCGGCGTTAATTAACTGGCAGAGTGCTGGGTGAGGAAGGCGGCCATCTGTTCGTCCTCCCCTTCTGGGCCTGGCTGGGAGGCGGCCAGGGGTGGGCGTGGGGAGAAGCCAGGACCCGGAGGAAGGAGTGGGGAGGACCCAGGAAGGGTGGTAGCCTTCGCACCCACTCTATCCAACTCTGGCTCCAACTCTGTCCCGTGGGGAATCCTGAAGGCAGGGCTCCTGAATGGTCATGGTTTCTGGGAATGGGGCGTGGAACAGAGGTGGTGACAACACACTGTCCTGAGCCACACTGTGCAATGGGACATCCACTATCCCCACCCTGCCTGAGCACCAGGGCCAAATTTGCTACTGTTGGGTTCTGAGTGTCCGAGGGACCCCAGGGCCTTTGCACATGCTGCACCTGGCCTGGCCCTCAAGCCTGTGGGTTTCCCCTCCCCCTGGGAGCCTCACACCTTTCTCTGCACCCCTTCCAGGCTCTTCCACCCTGGCCCCAGGACTCTTTAAGGGTTGAAACCCCAATATCCTGTCATCCTGATTGAGCTTGTGCTCCATCGCAGACTCAGTTTCCCCTTCGGAAAAATTGAAGTGTCCAGGAACTCAGCCAAGGACCCCAGCAAGGTGTGATACCAGGAAGGGTGTGGCCAAAGGGCCCTACAGAAGCCCCCACCCCCACCCCATGCATGAGGCCAGCGAGCTTCAGTTTCCCTCTGTGCCCCTCCTGGCCCACACAGACAGGCACCGCCTGGCTTGGCAGGAATGCCCCTGGACGCGGCGCGACGGGGGTGGAGGGATTGGCACAGGCTGTCCCTGAGCAGCTGGAGCCCTTGGCAGTGAGTGACATCCCGGAGGCGGCTGGAGAGGCGCCCAGGCCTGGATCTTGGGGACAGGAAGCCCGTCTGGGAAGCAGTGGGGCTCGAGAGCAATTATGAAGCACCTACTGACTGCAGCGGTTGCCACTCGCTCCCAGCTCAGGATGGAAGCCAGTGTCCCTACGGGGCCCAAGGACATAACAACTGCAGTATGGGTAGGTCACTCAGTCAGTCGACACACACAGCCAGGGTAACAGTCCACATTCAAACCCACTTTATTGGGGCAACACTCCTTTCCGTCACCTGCACGTCCCTTCCGAATACTGTTTGGTGAGGACCTGAGACAGTGACCTCATGAGGGCCCCGGGGACGCATTGGAAGATGCCACATTGCCAGCCACCCCCAGGGATGTGACACTGCAGCGGTGACACGGGCCAGCCCGGGACAGGAGCTCGAGCCTCCGGGAGCGAAGTTGCGCCTGCATGGCCCAGATGGGCGGCCGGCCGGACAGGGACTGGTCATCGTCCCAGACGCTGTCCACGGTAGAGCCGTCATCTTGGGTGCTGGCCACGGACTGTTTGCAGAGGGGACAGGAACGGCGGGCGGCCAGCGAGAACCAGGGGTCAATACAGCGACAGTGGTAGGTGTGTGAGCAGGGCAGGATCTTGAGCTGGTCACCTTCTTCGTAGTCATCCAGGCAGATGGCACACAGGTCACTGAGGCGTGTGAACGTCCTTACCTGGGCCTTCTGGCACGTGGGTGACTTCGTGACCGACCCCTGACCCCAGCGGGCCCGGAGCCACAGCCACAGGCGGCGGGACACAAGCAGCGTGGTTGCCACCAGGGCCAGGGCGCGGCCCAGCACCCAGGACACAGCCAGCACTGGGTGACAGTCCAGCGCTGGACACGGCGTGGCCTCAGGCAGGAGCAGCCCGTGGGCTTTGTCACAGAGTGTGATGACCCTCAGGTCACGGGAAGTGGCTTCACCCACCCATGTGGACAGGATGGCCCTCTGTCTCCGCAGGTCCCCCGGTTCCATGTCACGGACAGTGGCAACCTTGAAGCCAGCCCTGACCTTGCAGCCTGACCGGCGGAAGGTCATGATGATGTCCAGCGAACGGTTGCCCATTGAGTGGTGGCACGTGCTAGTTGCCTTGGCTTCAGTCAGACAGGTCTCCACACCCTCTGGGCTCATGGGGGCCCCCAACAACTGATCAGAGAAATCCACTGAGCTCCTGTTGTCATGGGGCATGGCCCACACCACCACCTCCAAAGATGCCAGCAGCAGGGATACCATCAGTGAGGCTGTGACCACCACTGGGGCCCACATGGACTGCCCCATGGCTACCCTGACTTCCAGCTGCATACTGCTAAG
Organism: Orientallactaga sibirica; assembly: GCA_036365145.1. Lineage (NCBI taxonomy): Eukaryota > Metazoa > Chordata > Mammalia > Rodentia > Dipodidae > Orientallactaga > Orientallactaga sibirica. Next base: position 16,226,132 of record JAEOAD010000049.1, read on the forward strand.
TCCCACTGGGGACGGCTCAGGGAAGGCCTTCGGGCATCTCTGGGCCTACCCAAGGAGCCACGGCTGGGGTGCAAAGGGGCACAGGCTGGGATAACAGGGTCTCACGGACCCTACACAGAAATGACACCTAGGGGCATAGCGTCTGGGAAGCCTGGGCCCAGGGTGGCCACCTCCTGGCAGCCTCTCTGGCAGGTGACACAGAGCAAGCAGAGTCCCCAGGGTTCTGGAAGCTCCCAGCCTCTGTGACCTCATCCTGTTACATCTGCCCCCAAGGAGCCACAGCTTACCTGGTGGAGTATTACTAGGCCCTGACTAAGGCCATTGGTTCTCTTGTGTGGACCCTGCACATGTGAGGTCAGTTCTTAAAACCCAAAGTAAGCTCTCTGCTCCTCCCTCCAGCCTCCTCAAGGCTCCGCCATCACGAGGCTCCGTCCTGCCCCAGGGCCTTTGCAAGGCACGTCCTGTGTGTAGAACCCTTTCTTCTGACTTCTACACATCCTCCACAGCCCCACTTCCCAATGGCCACCCTAAAGCCGCCCATTCCCGTTCTGGTTTCTCTTCTTCTATGGAACAGTCCGGTACTTTTACCTTCCTTGAGCTCTGTGTTCGTGGGTGTGCCTCTTCTGTGAGAAGAGAGTCTAATAGGCTGGGGGGGCACTTGGGGACATGCCTAAATCTGTGCATGGGGACAGACCAGGCTTGACTCCCCTGCTGCCTGACCTGCACCCTAGCTTGGCCTTTGCCCTGGCAGAAACTGCGCTGAACATCCATTCTCCTCTCCGGATTGCCCCCAGCTCTGTAAGGGCTGGCCTGGCCTGGCCTGGCCTGGCCTCCCATCCCCCTCTCCCCTCCCCTCCCCCTCCTCTTTTCTTCTCTCCTCTCCCCCTCCTTCTCTCCCCTCCCCCTCCTTCTCTCCTTTCCCCTCCCCTCCCTTCCCCCTCTTCTTTCATCTCCTCCCTCTCCCTCCCCCTCCCCTCCCCCTCGAATGTGATGCCCCTTCTACCGCTTCATCATGATCTCACAGGCTCCCGTCTTCCACTTGGGAAATCCATCCTTTTCCTAGACACGGATTTCCCCTAAATAAACCCACTTATTCACAACACATCCTCTTGAGTCCATTTTTATCAATTCCGTGTTAAACAGGATGAAGACCCAAGAGTTGGGGTTCACAAGTCTGGACGACCCCTCCCAAGCCCCAAAACCTGTATCACTAGGCCTCAGCCCAGTCCCCATATGTGCTGCTCCAGGCCCCACCCTTCTGTCTGCATCCTGTGGGACCCTGGGGACAAGCTTGAGGACAAATGGATAGACGTAGTAGGGGTCAACAAGGAAAGCCATCTTCCTGGTGCAGGAAGTGACATAACCCATAGCTGGCTAATCAGAGCTCTTAATCTTCCAGCCCACTGTGATTAGTTCATGTGATCAAGATGAACCAATGAGAATGCAACACTGGAATGGGTGGATGGGACAGGGGAATCACGTGGCCTAGAGCTAGCCAATCAGCAATCTGCATACTCCAAGTTGCTATGATTGGCTCCCAGTGTGACATGTGATTGGGAAAGGCCAATGAGAGCCTGCCCTGAGACTTATGTCTGGAGTTGTAGGGGCATGGGGTTCACACCCAGCTTTACCCAGGAGGATAGGATGCAGGCGACTTCTTCACTTGATGCCCACCCCAGCCCTCTCAGCCCCAAATGTCCTTCCTTCCAGTCTCTTCCGAGAGAAGGTGCTCACTCTGTCTTCCATGGTTCAAGTACTGCAGGTGATCAAACTTGCACAGGCATGGGGTGAAGAGACCCCAACCTGGAGCCTGATGCTGCCATGGGGCCGGTGGGGATTTCCTGTCTCGTCTGAGCCAACCACAAGGAGAGTATTTATTGAGTGCCAACTGCATACCAGGCCTGAGGCATAGCTCCTCATTGATGCAGAGCTGACAGGTGTGCATCACCACACCCTGCCCAGGTACTTTACCAGGTCAGCCTGAGCTACAGTGAGACCCTACCTCAAAGAAAAAAAAGAGGTCTGGGAGATGGCTTAGTGGTTAAGGCTCTTGCTTGCAAAGCCTGCTGGCTTAGGTTCTATTCCATACAACACACTTAAAACCAGATGCACAAAGTGGTTCATGTGTCTGGAGTTTGTTTGCAGTACTGCTCAAGGCTCTGGTACTTGCTCGAGGGCTCTCTCTATCCTTGCAAATAAATAATTTTTTTGAGACAAGCCCAACAGACTGGCCTTTTTATGCAAAAGAGCAAGAGAGAGAGAGGATTGGTGTGCTAGGGCCTCAGCCACTACAATCGAACTCCAGATGTGTGTGCCCTCTTGTGGCCATGTGAGACCTCTCACTCTTGCGTCACGTTGTGCATCTGGCTTACATGGGACCTGAAGAGTTGAGCCCGAATCCTTAGGCTTTGTGGGCAAGCACCTTAACAGCTAAGCCTTAAATAAGTAAATGTTTAAAAATAAAAAAGAAATTATATCAAACCTGGGGTCATACTGTCATCTGCAATCCCAGAACCAGAGAGCTGAAGCAGGAGCATTGCTGGGAGTCCCTGGCTGGCTGCACTCAGTCAGATGTGGTTCACCCCTAGCTGTCCACACGTGTACTGGGTGTGTCTTGGCCACCTTCACTCCTCATGTAAGATGACAGTTTCAGGGAGTCTGGGGGCTGCATGCATCCACTCTGGGTTATTTCTTTTTTCTTTCTTTCTTGTTTTTTTTTTTTTTTCGAGGTAGGGTCTCATTCCAGCTCAGGCTGACCTGGAATTGACTATGTAGTCTCAGGGTGGCCTCAAACTCATAGCGATCCTCCCACCTCTGCCTCCCGAGTGCTGGGATTGAAGGTGTGTGCCACCACACAGGGCTACTTACTCTGGGTTATTTCTGCAAGTTTCTGTAAGTTTCAAATGATTTCACAACAAAACATTTTTTTTTTAATCCAGAAATCGGGCTGGAGAGATGGCTTAGCAGTTAAGGCGACTGCCTGCCAAGCCTAAGAACACCCTGATCGATCTCCAGGTCCCACGTTTAACCAGACACATGACGCAAGCATGCAATGCTGCACTTGCCCACAAGGGGGAGCACACATCTGGAGTTCATTCACTGCAGCTGAAATGGCCCTGGCGTGCCTATTCTCACTCCCTCTGCCTCTTCCCCTCCCTCTTTCTCTCTCTCTCTCAAAAAATATTCAGAAATCCTTGAGGCACTAAAAAATATCCTTTAAGACAGTAAGTGGGGAGAAGTGTGAGAACGATCAGTGGCAAGGAGGGTGGGAGGGGACATTTGAACAGGGGCCTGGTGGGCTGGACATTGGTAGGAAGTAAACGGAGCAGGAGTGAAGGCTCTGAGGCAGGAGGCTGGGAGGCTGAGCTAGCCCTCAGGGAAATATAGGGCACGCCAGGTCCTCTGTGAACCACATTGGGAGGGGACAATGCACCATTGTCTCGAGATGGTGAGGACCCAGGAGACCAGCAGACTCACTGGACAGAGCGTCACCATTGGAAGGCCAGGGCAGATGTGGGAAGCTGGAACCCTGTCTCCAGGCTCAGACACAGCTGAATTACACACTAATGCATTTAGCTTGTGTGTGTGTGTGTGTGTGTGTGTGTGTGCGTGCACGCGCGCGCTTGCTTAATTCAGGAATGAATTTAATTCTAGTTCCGCTGGCTTTGGAGATAGGAAACAGCTGCATAACGAGTTAACGTCGCTGTAAATAGCTGGCATCTGGCGTCTGAGTAGCGCCTGGGCCCAGGCTGTGGGACTCACAGACTCGGGGGTCTTTGTTGCAGACATAGGAACTGTGAAGACCCCACTCCACCCAGCCACCAGAAACTTGGATCTGACTTTCCTGAGATCTTGGTATACAACTAGTGTTTGATAAATGCTCACATAAAGCCCTCTTACCATCCTCCTGCCTCACCCAGCTCCTGGGTGCCGGGATCACAGTTGCAGAGCCCTGAGGTCTATGCAGAGAGAAGAGAGATGGATGGACAGAGACTGTGCAGGCAGCAGCAAAAGGGCCTGAGACAGGGCTGCGTGTGGTTCACATGTGGGTCCCTGCAGGAGCCATCCAATACAGCAGGCCAGAATCTCAGCAAATCTGTCATGTGCATAGTTAAGACTTTCATCAGGGCTGGAGAGATAGTGTAGCAGTTAAGGCACTCTCCTGTGAAGCCTAAGGACCCATGTTCGACTCTCCAGGTCCCATGTAAGCCAGACGCACAAGGTGACTCAAACACCAAGGCTGTACATGTGCACAAGGTGATGCACACATCTGGAGTTCAATTGCAGTGGCTGGAGGCTCTGGAGCACCAATTCTCTCTCTCCTTCCCCCACCTCATAAAAAATACAAAACCTTTTTTTAAAAGAACGAGAAATATTTTTTCATATTTATTTATTTGAGACAGAAAGAGACAGAGAGGGGGGAGACAATGGACGCACCAGGGCTTCTGGCCACTGCAAACAAACTCCAGATCCATGTGCATCTTTAATCAAACTTTAATCAAAGCATGATGTGGTGGCACATGCCTATAATGTCAGTACTCAGGGTCTGAGGCAGGGGGATTTCCGTGAGTCCAAGGCCAGATGCTATGCAGAGAAACCCCATTTCAAAACCGGAACCAGCCGGGCGTGGTGGCGCACGCCTTTAATCCCAGCACTCGGGAGGCAGAGGTAGGAGGATCGCCGAGAGTTCGAGACCACCCTGAGACTACATAGTTAATTCCAGGTCAGCTTGGACCAGAGTGAGACCCTACCTTGCAAAAACCAAAAAAAAAAAACAAAAAACCGGAACCAGAGAAGGGTACTATATAGTTTTAATCTCAGCATTCAGGATGCAGAGGTAGGAGGATCACCATAAGTTTGAGACCACCCTGAGACTACATAGGGAATAGGTTAGACTGGACTAGAGTGAAACTCTACAAAAAAAAAAAAAAAAAAAAAAAAAAAAAGGCACAAAATGGCCTGGATATCCATGGCTCACAATGCTTGACACTACCTACACAAGACCATCATAATAGGAAAAGACCATGACATCAAAATAAAAGAGAGACTGAGAGAGGGAGGGGATACGCTAGAGAGTGGAGTTTCAAAGGGGAAAAGTGGGGGGAGGAAGGGAATTACCATGGGTTATTGTCTAGAATTATGGAGGTTGTCAATAAAAAAATTATATTAAAAAAAAAGAAAAACAGGGCCTGGAGAGATGGTTTAGCAGTTAAGTGCTTGCCTGTGAAGCCTAAAGACCCCTGTTCGAGGCTTGATTCCCCAGGACCCACGTAAGCCAGATGCACAAGGTGGCGCATGCATCTGCAGTTCGTTTGCAGTGGCTGGAAGCCCTGGCATGCCCATTCTCTATCTATCTGCCTCTTTCTCTCTCTGTCACTCTCAAATACATTAAAAGTAAACAAAAAAATTTTTTTAAAGAAAAAAACATTAACAGTACCTTTGGCTGGAGGATGACTTATCGGTTATGGTGCTTACCTGGAAAGCCAAAGGACCCAGGTTTGATTCCCCAGGACCCACGTAAGCCAGATGCACAAGGTGGCCCATGCATCTGGAGTTTGTTTGCAGGCAGGAGGCCCTGGCGTGCCCATTCTGTGTGTCTCTCTGTCTCTGTATCTCTGTCTCTCTCTCAAATAAATAAAAGTTTAAAAAAACTGGAACCAGGGCTGGGGTTCCCAGTGGTGAGTGTCCACCTGGCATGGGCAAAGGGCCTCAGTTCATCCCCAGGACTGCACAGAATGGAAAGAACCCCAACACCAACACCAAACCTTATGCTTTTTTTTGTTGTTGTTGTTGTTTGGTTTTGCTGCAGCCCAGGTTGGCCTCCAACACACCATCCTCCTGCCTCAGCCTGCCGAGTGCTGGGTGGCAGGTATGTCCCTACACTCAGCAAACTCAACGTTGTCAACATTTACTTCACTCTTCACCAGTCACCAGTCACCAGTCACCCAGCTGAGCTGTGAACTCAGTGCAACCAGCTTGCAGTCATCCCTGAGCCACTGGAGGTCCTCATGGCAGGGACAGGAGCTGGGACGGGGCTGGGCCTGCCTGAGGGGTGGAGGGACCCCATTCCTCAGGCCTCTGGGGAAAGAGCTGAGGCCTTGCCGGGGCCAGGAAAAGCAATTTCTTAGTGTTCTGTTCCCCGCCAATGACATAAGATTAATTACAGCCATAAACACATCAGGCGCCGCCTAAATATTTCATAGCTCTCCTGTGTGTGTGTGTGTGTGTGTGTGTGTGTGTGTGTGTGTGTGTGTGTGATTGTGTGTTTGCACATGCGTATACATCCAGCCTGAGCACACCTCTCTCCCTCCCCCCTCCTCTCTTTCTGTGTCTCTCTCCCTCCCTGTGTCTCTTTTTTGCTCTGGTTTCCTTTTTGCTTCTCTGTGAAGGAGGCCACAGCCAGAGGGACAGGTCCCTGTCCCCTCCCAAGGCCCTTTCTCTTCTCTCCTCCGCCACTAGGAGGTTCTGGAGAAGGGGGGACTTGGACAGGGGTCTGAGGAAGGATTCACATTGCCTTCACAAAGTGACAGCTGTGCCAAGACTGACAGAACAGCAGGGGACCTGACGCCACGACATAGCCCCTTTGGAGAGACCTTGGGGTCCCCAGGCCATGATAGAAATGACCAGTACCTGTTCTTCCCCCTTAACAGACCAGTTCTGGGAGGGGGAGTCAGGACCCCCCTCAGCCTTTGTGTCACCTTAGATGAGTGACTCATGCTCTTTGGCCTCAGTTTACCCATCTACAAAATAGGGTTCATCACTGTAGCTGCTGTCGTGGGGTGCCCATGTGGACTAAAGTGAGCCCGGGTGCTTATTTATCCAATGAGTCTTTCTCTGTCCCCATGCCTCACCCTAACTTGTTGCTGGCTGCATAGGTGTGCTTTCCATCAATGGCAGAGGACCCCAGCCCCTGGGGACAGGCTGTGGGGAGTCCATTACTGATGCCAAGGTGACTGGATGTGTCCCTCATCACCCTGCAGTGGAGACCTATGATTTGGCCTCTTTCCTTTCTAGCAATTTTGTGAGCACCTCCCCCCATCCCTTGGGGTGTTAGGAGGCCAGTTCTGAGTCTCTCTCCCCTTGCTGGCATCCCCTTCCTACCTCACCAGCTTCCTGGCTCCCTCAGTTCCAGCCACGTGGCCTCCTCCTGCCCCAGGGCCTTAGCATCACCTTCTTTCTTTTTTAGTCTTTTAAATTTATTTATTTGCAAGCAGAGAGACAGCAAGAGGCAGAGAAAAAGAGAGAATGGACACGCTAGGGCCTCCAGCCACTCCAGATGAACTCCAGTGTGCCACATTGTGCATCTGGCTTTACATGGGTACTAGGGAATTGAACCCTGGTCTTTAGGCAAGTGCCTTAACTGCTGAGTCATCTTTTCAGCCCTTTCTTTCTTCCTTTCTTTCTTCTTCCTTCCTTCCTTCCTTCCTTCCTTCCTTCCTTCCTTCCTTCTTTCCTTCCTTCCCTCCCTCCCTCCTTCCTTCCCTCCCTCTTCTTCCTTCTTCCTTCCTTCCTCCCTTTCTTTCTTTCTTTCTTTCTTTCTTTCTTTCTTTCTTTCTTCCTTCCTCTTTCTTTCTTTCTTTCTTTCTTTCTTTCTTTCTTTCTTTCTTTCTTTCTTTCTTTTTTGGAGAGAGACACAGAGAGAGACAGACAGAGAGGGAGACAGATAGAGAATGGGTGCACCAGCAGCCTCTCAGCTGCTGTGAACGAACTCCAGGTGTGTGCGCCCCCTTGTGGGCAAGTGTGGCATTGCACTCTTGTGTCACTGCATCTGGCTAAACGTGGGACCTGGAGATTGGAACCCGGTTCTTAGGCTTAGCAAGCAGGTGCCTTAACCACTAAGCCATCTCTCCAGCCCTCTTTCTTTTTAAATCAAATCTTAACAGCGTCGCGTTCCTTCTACTCTTCTTGGGTTGGGGAGGGGAGATGGAGATCAGGGTGTCACAGAGGAGGTGCCCAAGGCTGTCCCACAGGAGGAAATTGGAGGATGGGAGTTGTGGGGAGCTGGACAAGAGTAGACTGGGCTGTAGAGCCTCCCTCCTGGGCATCAGCTTGTGCACATCAACACTCATCAGAGATGTGGGAAATATTTTCTCTCCTGCTGACACTTCTGGCAAAATACAAGCAACCCTCGAGCACTGCTTGGCTGTGAAACAACACGTCCATCAAAGCTGCTGTCCTGTTCCAGGCCCAACATAATGGGATGATGGAGGACAGGGGGAGGGCCTCATGGGGGTCTCTTTATCTCTCTCTGTCACCACCCTCACCATGACTTTACATTTTTCAGACAAGGAAGCTGAGCTCAGAGAGGGACACACATCCCCAAAGTCACATGGCACAGAGAGGTTTGCACCAGCTCCTTTGGCAGGCTCTTAGCTAAGTCCTTTTCTCAGATGCCATGGTCCCCTTGTTACTTGACCAGCCCGAGCCAGGGGCTGAAAAGGCTCTGGAAACAGGAAATCAACTGGAGCTCTGTTTGCCTTGGGCATATAGCTTGACCTCTCTGTGCTCCAGTTTCCTGGACTGAAGGAGGCACAAAAAGAACTCTGATGCACGTGGGGGAAAGGTCTGCACACAGTAGGTGCTCATTGAGGTGGGGTGGAATCAGATGCTGGGAGATGGGGTTCCTTAAGCTCTACACGCAGTAAGTGTTCATGGAGTCAGTGGGATCAGATTGGGGAGGTGGGGTCAGGAAGGCCTGCATACAGTAGGCGCTCGTGGAGGCAGGTGGTGGGAGATGGGGAGGTGGGTGGGGGTGATGGTGGGGTCAGAGCCGGAAGACTTGAACATTCCCCCATAAGTTCTCACTCTGCAGCCCCTGAAAACCAATGTGAGCCACAGAAGAACCCTGGAGGCTGCATTTGAGTACCTAGATGGCCCAGCAAAGGCCACGGGGACTCCGCAGCACCTCCTGGCTGTAGGGACAGCAGCAAAGTCTACCCAGTCAGTCCTGCTTGGCACTGAATGAGCAGGAAAAGCAGCCAGGGGAGGAGGCCCCGGGGAGTGCCGATTGCCCAGAGAACCACTAATCTTCTGGAGGGACTCACGTGGTCTCTGCCTTGTTCCATGGGTACCTCCCCCACTTGGTGCATAGACCCTCAGGCCATCTAGTGAGACTGTGCAAGGGCCAAAGTTAGTTAAAATGCAAATAATGAGCCGGAACACACGCCGGTAGGAGGATTGCCATGAGTTCCAGGCCACCTGGGCTAGAGAGAGTCTACGTCAGAAAAACAAAAGTACTAGAGATGGAACATGCTAAACAGGAGGTATACTGCTGACCACGCCCCAGCCCTACTGTGGGTTCTAGGCTGTCACTCTACCTCTGACCACGCCCTCAGCCCTTTCTCTGGATTCTTGGCTCTCTCTACCTCTGGCCACACCCTCAGCCCTCACTTTGGAGTCTAGGTGGCTCTGACCACTGAGCTCCATGGCCAGCCCATCTACCCAGCATGTCGTCCCAGGAAGCTTTATTTAGAGAGGAGGAGGTCACTAGTGTCCAGAGCAGAGCTACATCTGTGCTGGCCATTCCCCCTAGAACCCTCTGGGAAAGTCACCAATGAAGAGCAAAACAACTCCGAAAGCCAAGAGCCTGGCTTGCTGCAACTCAAACCCATGCACCTATGGTCACAGCCAAGGGTGGACGCTGGGCAGGAGTCTGTGCAGAGCTGTCCCAGCCACAGAGCCTGGGGATGGTGTGACCCGGGGTGTGGGGAGAGACTCCGAGGGGAGTGTAGGGGGAGGGAGCGAGTGCAGAAACATGTCTGCTCCTGCCTGGACCAGTGACGGTGTGACCATGAGTATGAGCAGAGCCACAGAAGAAAGGCTGTAATTTGCTCATTTCACTTGTCAGTCAAGCTCAGATGCTGCCAGGTCTTTTTGTGTCACACTGTCTGTGTGATTTGGCACCTGAAAAGGCAGCTCAGGCAGTGAGCCCCGAGCCGAGCCACCTCCACAGAGCTCAGTACTGAGCCGAGAACCAAGCGCCTGGATCCAGCCACTCCTGAAGCCCCCGTGCCCAGGATCCCCAGTCACAGCCCAGCAATCCATGTGAGTGTCACAAATACATCCACATACCCAAGGATGGTGATAAACACATCAAACCTGGACATGATTTCCAGGTTAGAACCAAGTCCCATTGACCTGAGGATGTGACAGGGACCAAGGAAAGGCTTGTCACGTACTGGGGGTGAGGGGGGGTGGGTGTCTTTGTCACAGGCGTTAGCTGACTGTTACATGCTCACACTATGAAAGCGCCTGGCCTGGCTTCTGGGGTCAGTGGGACTGGGTAGGGCCGTGTCACCCCTGGAAAAGACCTGAGTCTCCCATGGGTCACAGCGCCTCTGGCTGATGGAGAGTTCTGTTTCTCCTCCGTGGAAGCCAGCATTCCGCGGTGACTGTATCACAGCTAGGGTCCTTGAGAGAGGTGATGGGGGCAGCTTCCCAGCTGCAAGCCATGTGAATGTGCCACGTGAGGGGTGTGACAAGTGAATCTGTGGTGTTGGTGCCCTTGGACACGTGGGGCTGTTTGTTACAGCAGCAAAACTGAGTGGATGCTGACCCGAACCACATGTGTTTTTGTGGTTTGGGTTTAGAGATGGCATTAAGAAGTCTTGATACTGAGCCAGGCGTGGTGGCGCACGCCTTTAATCCCAGCACTCGGGAGGCAGAGGTAGGAGGATCGCCTTGAGTTCAAGGCCACCCTGAGACTACATAGTGAATTCCAGGTCAGCCTGGGCCAGAGTGAGACCCTACCTTGAAAAAAAAAAAAAGTCTTGATACTGTCTCCCCGGGGTCTCCTCTCGTGCTAACATCATCTATGTTTCACAGAGGGGGAAACTGAGGCTCCAGGAGGGACAGAGCCTCACCCTGGACACTCGGTGGAGGCCAGCATGGGCCTCCCTGTCCCAAAGCCTGGCACCATCCCTGTTCTATGTCCACCAGTTCTGACTCGAGCCACCCTGAGGAGCCCACATCTGGTGTGTTCCCAACATCTTGCTGCCCGCCGCACTCTCAGTGAACGTGTTTGGTAAAAGAAAAAAGTATGACACAATCCTGCCAGGGTGACATGACAAGGACTGCCACCGAGCCTCGGTAATTAAGAGTTTGGGACGCCACCCTTGATTAAAAGCAGGCCATCCGTTCAGAATAAAAATTCTGAAAGCAAATTGCTTTTGTTGCCACAAGATGCTATTTTCAACCCACACTGCTCCAAGCTAATGCAGCCCGGCACCGAGCTGTCACTGCACTCGGGACAAATCACTCCCTTGAACCTCCAGTGCTGTTGGCTGCCACCCTGTTGCTGACTGTACCACAACCTGGGTGGACCCTGACAGGACATCGGACCCTGCGTGGCACTGGCTGGCCTCCATGTCACCCCGAATCTCCCAGGACATGGACCCCACTGTCTGTCTGGTCACTGAACCAAAGGTTTCCATGTCCTCCGGAGTTCTTGTCCTTGTCCCACCCATCCCCCTTGCCCACCTAGGCTGGGCTGCTACATTGCCTGGGACGTGATGGATCTCCTGGCCTTTCGCTACATGCTGTCCCTCCCTGCCCATCTAAATGACACTTATGGTCCCAACTGGAGATGTGCAGGGACTCCACAATCTCCTCCCACAGCCAGACAGCTGCCTGCCCCTGCCCACCCATGGACCACCTGGCCTGGGGGTTGTGGGTGGGCAGACCAAGTCTGCTGGTCAGTAACGTGTCCCCACAGACCAGACAGAGAGCACCAAGGGAGAGGTGGTACGCACGGATGAATAGGTGGATGGGTGGGTGGGCAGGTGGATGGATGCATGGATGGATGGGTGAGTAGGTGAATGGGTAGGTGGGTGTGGGGATAGATGGGTGGGTGCGTGGGTGGATGGATGGATAGGTGGGGTGGGTGGGTGGACTTGGATGACGTGCTAAAGACCTCATGGAACCGCAGTTGGAAGTCCTCTATTCAGTCTACCTCTTAACACACAAGGCCCATTGATGTCACTCTGTTTATCCAGTTATGTGGAGAATCATCATTTCAACGTCAAACTTGCCATTGTGAGTATAAAACAATAGCTATCCAAGTTTTAAAACACATGCTTGGGCTGGAGAGATGGCTTAGCACTTAAGACACTTGCCTGCAAAGTCTAAGTACCCATGTTCAACTCCCCAGATCCTATGTAAGCCAGATGCACAAGGTGATGCATGTGCAAGGTTGAGGATGTGCACAGGGTGGCGCACATGTCTGGAGTTCAATTGCAGTACCTGGATGCCCTGGCATGCCAATTTTCTTTCTCAAAAAAATAAAAAGCCAGGTGTGGTGGCGCATGCCTTTAATCCCAGCACTCGGGAGGCAGAGGTAGGAGGATCACCGTGAGTTCAAGGCCACCCTGAGACTACATAGTGAATTCCAGGTCAGCCTGAGCTAGAGTGAGACCCTACCTTGGTAAACACACACATGCACACACACACACACACACACACACACACACACACACACACACACATTTTACCCAGCAGTGTTCATCTACAAATTAGTACTAATGAAGGAGGCTGAGAGCTGGCTCTGTGGGAAAGCACTAGGGCCTGAGTCCAAATCTGTAGCACTCATGTTTAATGCTAGGCATGATGGTGTGTGCCTGTGGTCCCTACATGGGGAGATGGAGACAGGAGGGTCTTGGGATGTGCTGGCCAGCCAGTATAGTTGAATCGATGAGCTCCAGGTGCACTGAGATCCTGTCTCAAGAAAGAAGGTGAAATCCCAGCACTCGGGAGGCAGAGGTAGGAGGATCACCATGATTCAAGGCCACCTTGAGACTACATAGTAAATTCCAGGTCAGCCTGGGCTAGAGTGAAACCCTACCTTGAAAAACTTTAAAAAAAAAAAAAGAAAGAAAGAAAGAAAGAGAAGAGAAGAGGAAAGAAAAGAAAAGAAAAGGAAAAGAAAAGGTGAGATGCTGGGCGTGGTGGCACATGCCTTTAATCCCAGCACTCAGGAGGCAGAAGTAGGAGGATAACTGCGAGTTCGAGGTAACCATGAGACTACATAGTGAATTCCAGGTCAGCCTGGGCTAGAGTGAGACCTTACCTTGAAAAAAAACAACAACAAAGAAAAAAAAAAAGAAAGAAGAAAGAAGGAAAGAAAGGAAAGAAAGAAAGAAAGAAAGAAAGAAAGAAAGAAAGAAAGGGAAAAAAGAGAGAAGGAAGGTGGAGAGGGCTGAGGAAGATGGCTGATGTCAACCTCTGGCTTCCATGTACACATGTGCCCACCCTGCACACACACACACACACACACACACGCATTCAAACATAACATGAAGCTGGGCGTGGTGGTGCACGCCTTTAATCCCAGCACTGGGAGGCAAAGGTAGGAGAATCACCATGAGTTCAAGGCACCCTGAGACTACATAGTGAATTCCAGGTCAGCCTGTACTAGAGTGAGACCCTACCTCGAAAAAAACAAAAAAAAAAAAAAATGATATGAATTGCTGCTTCTCACCCAGGGTGATTCTATGGACCTAGGGACACATCTGGGGACATATGTGGTGGTCACATTGGGGCGCTCCTGGCATGCAGTGAGTTGACAGTGCAGTGGTGACTCCACGGGCTGGGGACACCTCACAGAGAATGACCCATGTGTGCCCACCACACTGTGGGGAACTCGTCAGCTAATACTTAGTGGCCGTCACCCCACCCTGGCCACTTCTAGGACACTTTCCCATTCCATCCTCTTGTGACACGGACCTGCCCATCTTCCACACACAGGACACCAAGGTCCAGAGAAACACAATGGCACCTCCCAAGGTCACACATTCCATTAGAAGTCCAGCCACCCATGGGTGACAACTGCAGGGTCGTCTGGAGTTGCTGTGGGCTCCATGGGGCAGAGCTGAGGTCTGGCACACAGTAGGTGCTCAGGCTCCTTACTGGTGAGAAGAGCGGTGATTCCCACCCAAGCTGGGGTGAGGTGAGGGTCTTGGCCATGGGCTGGGGCCCCTTGGGTTGAGAGCCTCTGGGGTCCTGGGGATCTCCTGAGTCTCCATGGCCCAGGCTGACCCCTATTGTGGGATCCTGAGGCCACTGGGGATTGGGGACATTCACAGCCTTTCTGTCCCAAGCGGGTGAATCAGGTTCCATTCAAAGCTCTGCATCCAGCCTCAGCCTTGACTGTGCAGAACTCATTCTTCGCCTGAAAATCCCCCATTCTGCACGGCCTGCCTCCCCCCTTCCACGACCAGGCATCTTTGTTCTCTTTTCTTTGCTTCCAGCCTTCATCTAATGGCTTCCTGCCCGAGATGCCGGGAGGAGAAGGAGGAGAGAATCGGTAAATAGAGGGAAAGAAAAGCAGCTTCTGAATCTGTAGCACTCATGTTTAATGCTAGGCATGATGGTGTGTGCCTGTGGTCCCTACATGGGGAGATGGAGACAGGAGGGTCTTGGGATGTGCTGGCCAGCCAGTATAGTTGAATCGATGAGCTCCAGGTGCACTGAGATCCTGTCTCAAGAAAGAAGGTGAAATCCCAGCACTCGGGAGGCAGAGGTAGGAGGATCACCATGATTCAAGGCCACCTTGAGACTACATAGTAAATTCCAGGTCAGCCTGGGCTAGAGTGAAACCCTACCTTGAAAAACTTTAAAAAAAAAAAAGAAAGAAAGAAAGAAAGAGAAGAGAAGAGGAAAGAAAAGAAAAGAAAAGGAAAAGAAAAGGTGAGATGCTGGGCGTGGTGGCACATGCCTTTAATCCCAGCACTCAGGAGGCAGAAGTAGGAGGATAACTGCGAGTTCGAGGTAACCATGAGACTACATAGTGAATTCCAGGTCAGCCTGGGCTAGAGTGAGACCTTACCTTGAAAAAAACAACAACAAAGAAAAAAAGAAAGAAGAAAGAAGAAAGAAGGAAAGAAAGGAAGAAAGAAAGAAAGAAAGAAAGAAAGAAAGAAAGAAAGAAAGGGAAAAAAGAGAGAAGGAAGGTGGAGAGGGCTGAGGAAGATGGCTGATGTCAACCTCTGGCTTCCATGTACACATGTGCCCACCTGCAGTTGCACACACACACACACACGCATTCAAACATAACATGAAGCTGGGCGTGGTGGTGCACGCCTTTAATCCCAGCACTCGGGAGGCAAAGGTAGGAGAATCACCATGAGTTCAAGGCACCCTGAGACTACATAGTGAATTCCAGGTCAGCCTGTACTAGAGTGAGACCCTACCTCGAAAAACCAAAAAAAAAAAAAAAATGATATGAATTGCTGCTTCTCACCCAGGGTGATTCTGCGGACCTAGGGACACATCTGGGGACATATGTGGTGGTCACATTGGGGGCGCTCCTGGCATGCAGTGAGTTGACAGTGCAGTGGTGACTCCACGGGCTGGGGACACCTCACAGAGAATGACCCATGTGTGCCCACCACACTGTGGGGAACTCGTCAGCTAATACTTAGTGGCCGTCACCCCACCCTGGCCACTTCTAGGACACTTTCCCATTCCATCCTCTTGTGACACGGACCTGCCCATCTTCCACACACAGGACACCAAGGTCCAGAGAAACACAATGGCACCTCCCAAGGTCACACATTCCATTAGAAGTCCAGCCACCCATGGGTGACAACTGCAGGGTCGTCTGGAGTTGCTGTGGGCTCCATGGGGCAGAGCTGAGGTCTGGCACACAGTAGGTGCTCAGGCTCCTTACTGGTGAGAAGAGCGGTGATTCCCACCCAAGCTGGGGTGAGGTGAGGGTCTTGGCCATGGGCTGGGGCCCCTTGGGTTTGAGCCTCTGGGGTCCTGGGGATCTCCTGAGTCTCCATGGCCCAGGCTGACCCCTATTGTGGGATCCTGAGGCCACTGGGGATTGGGGACATTCACAGCCTTTCTGTCCCAAGCGGGTGAATCAGGTTCCATTCAAAGCTCTGCATCCAGCCTCAGCCTTGACTGTGCAGAACTCATTCTTCGCCTGAAAATCCCCCATTCTGCACGGCCTGCCTCCCCCCTTCCACGACCAGGCATCTTTGTTCTCTTTTCTTTGCTTCCAGCCTTCATCTAATGGCTTCCTGCCCGAGATGCCGGGAGGAGAAGGAGGAGAGAATCGGTAAATAGAGGGAAAGAAAAGCAGCTTCTGGAAGGCCCTGGGCCTGGAAAGGGATTTTCGCCTGTGGCTCTGAGATACTGACAAAGGCCAGGCGGCCACGCTCTCTCGCTCGCAGATGCACTGGGCCTGCAAGAGCATTGAGATATTCAGAAAAACAAATCCATCCTGCTTTGTGTGCAGCCTTGACTGACAGGTGCTCAGTTCACCAGGTCCCACAAGCCTGGAGAGATGGCAGAGAGGCCCAGCACCCCAGATCAGGGACCCTTTGGAAGAAGGGCCCCTGTCACTCCCCCTGCTGTGGGACCTTGAAAAAGATTCCTGCCATCTCTGTTGCCCAGAAGCAGCCCCGGAGGGAGATGAGGTGTGGGGGTGCCTGACCAATGCTCAGGAGGTGAACCCCCGACTTTAGGCAAGCTTATAGGAGGGGGCTGGGTGGTTGCCTTGACATATCCACACAAAGACAAAAACCACTGTTCAGGGCAGTGCAGCTGGTGACCCGAGTCCTGGGGAGGCTAAGGCAGGAGGATGGTGACTTCCAGGCCAGCCTGAGCTTCAGAGTGAGACTGTCTCAGAAAAAAAAATCAAAAACAATCTGGATATGGTGGCACATGCCTTTAATCCCAGCACGTGGGAGGCAGAGGTAGGATTGCCAAGAGTTCGAGGCCATCCTGAGACTACATAGTGAATTCCAGATCAGCCTGGACCAAAGTGAGACCCTACCTCTAAAAACAAAACAAAACAAAACAAAACAAAACAAAACAAAACAAAACAAAACAAAACAAAACAACTAAGAGAAAGCCAGGAGTGGTGGCGCACGCCTTTAATCCCAGCACTGGGGAGGCAGAGGTAGGAGGATCGCCGTGAGTTCAAGGCCACCCTGAGACTACATAGTTCATTCCAGGTCAGCCTGGGCCAGAGTGAGACCCTACCTCAAAAAAAAAAAAAAAAAAAAAAAAAAAAAAACCAAGAGAATAACAACAAAGAGCTTGTCTCAATCACAGAAAGGAAACAAAATGTCAAAACATCGATGTGGGGGCAGGGAGCCTAACAACCCAGGTTTGACTCCCCAGAACCCACATAAACCAGATGCATAAGGTGGCACATGCGACCAGAGTTAATTTGCAATGGCTGGAGGCCCTGGCATGCCCATTGTCTGTCTAAATAAATAAATAACATTGGCGTGTTTGAGCTGAGATCACTGAACAAGTGGGAGTTTCTAGGGCTGCACAGGCTCAGGTGTGAGTGATTTATTCACAGTCACAGCGTTGATTTCAACATAAGGAATTCAAGGTCTACAGATACAGACCCCTACTGTGTGCTGGTCACCTACTGTGTGCTGGCACTGTTTTAAGCCCTGAGGGCAGAATGAAACCAGATAATGAATAAATACAGGACAGTTCACACAACTATCAATTGGTTGTCAGAATATACAGATTTAAGCCGGGTGTGGTGGCGCACGCCTTTGATCCCAGCACTCGGGAGGCAGAGGTAGGAGGATTGCCATGAGTTCAAGGCCACCCTGAGACTACATAGCTAATTCCAGGTCAGCCTGGACCAGAGTGAGACCCTACCTTGAAAAACCAAAAAAAAAAAAAAAATACACAGATTTGGGGAGGGGGAATCAGGAAACAAAGGAGGTGGTTTCATCCAGGGACCTGGTGGGGTGGGATGCCTGAACTAAGAATTAAAGGTGGGTGAAAGTAATGGTGTGGGTACCTGAGAGGCTCAGCCTGTGCAAATGCCCTGGGACAGGCCCAGCTCTGGTGATGGAGGAGCAGCAAGGAGGACCTGTGTCTGCAGTGAGGGAGGAGGGAGGACGAGGCACGGGCTGGTGGCTGCAGGAGGACTCGGGCTGTGACCCCCGGGAAGTGGGAGCTGTGAAAGATCCTCTGCCCACTCCATCTTCCCCACCGGCCAGTGCTGAGTCGAGGGTCTGGGGAAAGCCCCTCAGGCCCCCACTGGCATCATGACCACCCATCCATGAAGGAGCCAAGAGGACCGGGAGGACTTCAGTGGTCGTAGGAGTGCCAGTATTCCATCTCTGATCGCCACTTGTGCGCAGTCACTGAGACCACATCTGTTAGTCACTCAACAAACGCCGCCCCGCTGCCACTTTGAGCTGAGGGTAGACCAAGGCCAACCCCATCGTGATGGAACCCCTTCAAATCCCTCCAGAAACCTCAGCCCCAAGGACTGAACCCCAGCATCATGGAGCTTCGGAACCCTAGCTTGAGACTCAACCCCCCTCCAACAACCCCATGGCAGTGCAGACTAAGCTACTGGCTCAAGTCTCAACTCCAACAGACCTGCTGGGTGGGAGGGGTTGAGCTCAACCCCAGGCTAAGCCTAGACCTTGGCTGTGACCCCTGGACTCACTCTCAGCCTCAGTTTCCACATTTGTCTCCGGGGCCCTATTCTGTTACCTGTAAAGCTCCAGGACCAGTCCTGCTGCCTGGGGTCTTGTCCACTCCCCCAGGGGACAGGGACAAGGGACCGGGACAGCACTGCAAGCTGGTTAAAGCTGCTGCAGCAGCGGGAGGCTTTGAACACTGTAGCCTCAGAGGCCCCACCAGGCGCTCCATCTCCCACCCAGCAGGGGGCCCCATTAACTGCTCAAAACCCATTCTGGAAAATTAGACCAGAGGTCTTGGCGACAATCACGGGTCATTCTCGTCTGTGCCTCCCGAGCTCTCCCGCAGGGATGACAGCCCAGCTGTGGGGCTAGGGGGGACATAGGAAGATTGGGGGATCCCAGCCGGCCGGCTCAAGTCAGCTAGGAAAAGAAAACTGAAGTCATAGGGAATTTCTATGGCTCCCAACAGGTGACAGCGTTCAAATGAGGGGACATCACCTTTTCCAGCTGGCGCCACCTGGTAAGGTGGGGTCAGGTTAGCACTGGCTTTTGCAGCAGCGTGGACTTCGGGTATGGTGTGACCCAGAACCTTCACCTGGTCCCAGATTCAGGGGCTGAGACATGGCTCAGTGGGTGGAGTGTTCATTGCACAAGCATGAGGACCCAAGTCTAGAGCCCCAGAACCATGTAAATGCAAGACATGATTGTGCACGCAGCACACCACAGACCCAGCAGTGGGAGGCAGAGACAGGAGGATCCCTGGGGCTTGCGGCCCAGACAGCCTAGCTGTCAAGGTGAGCTCCAGCCAATCAGAGAATCTGTCTCAAAAAAAAAAAAATTGGATGTGGGGCTGGAGAGATAGCTCAGTGGTTAAAACATTTGTCTGCAAAACCTGATGAACACAAGTTCAATTCCCCAGTGTTCACATAAGTCAGATATACAAGGTGGTGCATGTGCCTGGAGTACATCTGCAGTGCTTCACTGTGAGTTCAAGGTCAACCTGAGACTACATAATGATTTCCAGGTCAGCTTGGGCTAGAGTGGTACCTTACCTTGAACTCCTCCCCCCAAAATAGCCAACAAAAATAAGGTGGATATTCCTGAGGATAAGAAGTGAGGTTGTTCTCTGGCCTTCACATGCACACACACAAAATAGCCACTAAGTGTGGTGGTTCACACTCTGCCTGGTCAAGCATGACTGGGAACTAGGTCCCTCCTTGGGAGGGAGGAATCACTAATGTTCATGTTATGTGACCCAAAGCACGTCATGAATCCACCTCTCACTCCCAAAGGCAGGCATGGAACCACCTAGATCAAACAACTTACTTTTTTTATTTTGTAGAGAGAGAGAGAATTGGCGTGCCAGGGCCTCAGCCACTGAAATCTAATTCCAGACACTTGCACCACCTAGTGGGCATAGGCAACCTTGCACTTGCCTACCTTTGTCTGGCTTATGTGGGATCTGGAGAGTTGAACATGGGTCCTTTGGCTTTGCAGGCAAGCACCTTAACTGCTAAGACATCTCTCCAGCCCAAACAACTTATTTTTATTTTAATTTTTATTTATTTGAGGCAAGGCCTAACTGGCTTTTTTTAGATTGGCTTTTCTTTTTTTTTTTCTTTTCTTTTCTTCTTTTTTTAGAGAGAGAGAATGGATGCTCCAGCAGCCTCTCAGATGCGGTGAATGAACTCCAGTTGTGTGCGCCCCCTTGTGGGCAAGTGTGGCATTGCACCCTTGTGTCACTTTTGCATCTGGCTAAATGTGGGACCTGGAGAATTGAACAGGCATTCTAAAGTTTGGCAGGCAGGTGCCTTAACTGCTAAGCCATCTCTCCAGCCCAGTTTTTCTTTCTTTTTAAAAATATTTTATTTATTTATTTATGAGAGAGAGAGAAGCAGATAGAGAGAGAATGGGCATGCCAAGGCCTCCAGCCACTGAAAATGAACTCCATACATGGGTCCTGGGGAATCGAACTGGGGTCCTTAGGCTTTGCAGGCAAAGCCATTGATCCAGCCCCCTTTTTTTTTTTTTTTAAGTTTTTCAAGGTATGGTCTCAATTTATCCCAGGCTGACCTGTAGTCTCAGGGTATCCTTGAACTCACACTGATCCTTCTATCTCTGCCTCCCAAGTGCTGTGATTAAAGGCATGCGCCACTATGCCCAGTTTCAGACTGACCTTTTTTTTTTTTTTTGACAGAGAGAGGGGGGGAGAGGGTGGTGTGCCAGGGCCCCAGGCTGCACCTGGAACTCCAGACACATGTGCCACCTTGTGTGCATGTGTGACCTTGTACACTTGTGTCACCTTGTGTATCTGGTTTATGTGGAATCTGGAGAATCAAACATAGGTCTTCATTAGGCTTCACAGGCAAGCATCTTAACCACCAAGCCATCTCTCCAGCCCTTAGTTGTATTTTTTAAATATTTTTATTTATTAGAGAGAGGCAGAGAGAGAGAGAGAATGGGAGCACCAGGGTCTGTAGCCACTGCAAACTCCAGAGGCATATGCTACCTTGTGCATCTGGCTTTATGTGGGTACTGAGGAATTGAACCTAGGGGCTTTGGCTTTCCAGGCAAATGTCTTAACTGCTAAGCCATCTCTCCAGCCCTAGTTTTATATTTTTGATTTTGGTTAATTTGGGGAACAGTCTCATGTAGCCCAGGATGGCCACAAAGTGGCTCTGTAGCCAAGGCTGGCCAGGATCTCTTGAGCTTCCTGCATCCACATCCCATGGGCTGGATGGGAGGCCTGTGTCCCCACATCTACAGACACACTGTCTTGCAGTCTGCAGGCTGACATCTGAGATTAAGGCATCACCGGGGCCCTATGCCCTCCGAAGGCCCTTGGGCAGGCTCCACTCCAGGTCTTTCTCCTGGTTGCTGTGGGTTCCTTTACATATGGTGGCAAAACTCAAGTCCTCACCACACATTCTTCCCATGACTCCCAGGATTATAGATTTACCTTTGAGCACCTTCTGCCTTCTACAGAGGAGTCTCCGGGGCTTCACTCTCCCCATGCCCCCACATGCCAGAAAAATCAAACTAGCTTAGTCCTTATTTGTGCAGCCTTTATGACCCTGTTGTCATCGGCCCTTCTTTTTTTTATTATATTTTTTATTGGCAACTTCCTTAATTGTAGACAATAGGCCATGGTACTTCCCTCCCTCCACTTTCCCCTTTGAAACTCCACTCTCCACCATATCCCCTCCCCCTCTCAATCAGCCTCTCTTTTCATTTTGATGTCATGATCTTTTCCTCCAATTATGATGGTCTTGTGTAGGTAGAGTCAGGCACTGTGAGGTCATGGATATCCAGGCCATTTTGTATATGGAGGAGCACGATGTAAGGAGTCCTACCTTTCCTTTGGCTCTTATATCTTTTCTGCCACCTCTTCAGCAATGGACCCTGAGCCTTAGAAGGTGTTAGAGATATTTCAGTGCTGAGCACCTTCTTCCTGCCCTTCTTGTCTCGCAGAGCAAGGGTGCAATGTCACCTCCCACCTGCAGGGGCCTCTCTCTGGCTTCATACAGCAAGGGTATCATGTCACCTCCAACCAAGAGAAGCCACTGACTTTTTGTTTGTTTGTTTGTTTTGGTTTGCTTTGGTTTGGTTTTTCGAGGTAAGGTCTCCCTCTAGCCCAGGCTGACCTGGAATTCACTATGTAGTCTCAGGGTGGCTTCAAACTCACGGTGATTCTCCTACATCTGCCTCCCAAGTGCTGGAATTAAAGGTGTGTGCCACTATGCCCACTGAGAAGCACTTAAAATTTTTTTTTAAATATGTTTTATTTATTTATTTGAGAGAGAGAAGAGGGAGAGAGACAGACAGACAGAGACAATGGGCATGCCAGGGCCTCCAGCCACTGCAAAAGAACTCCAGATGTATGCATCCCCTTGTGCATCTAGCTTATGTGGGTCCTGGAGAGTCAAACTGGGATCCTTTGGCTTTGCAGGCAAATGCCTTAACCGCTAAGCCATCTCTCCAGCCCTAACAAGCACTTTTAATCCAACTAAAACTGTGTTCCTGTCTGTTTGAAGTGGGTAACTCTTGGAGCTCCATAGGTCTCTGTCTAGAACAGTGCTTGGTACACAGGCAGTACTCAAAACATATAATGATGACTCTCTCCGGAACTCAAACCGGAAACTTGGTAGCGATTATCCCACTGAACTTGGGAATAAGCCAGGACACAGGACCCAGAGTCAGCACTGTAATAGGGCATGGTGATCCCAGTACTTGGAAAGCAGAGGCAGCGGGCTCATGAGTTTGAGGCCTGCTTGGACTACATAGGTAGATCCTGACTCCAAAGAAACCAAGAAGGATGGAACAGGATGAGAACCCCACCCCCAAATGCCTTCTTGTCTCTATTAAAAGGGTCTTCCATCTGGGTTCTCTGGAGTAGGCATCCTGGGTTCTGCAGGGTGCTGGGCGGGATCTCAGGTCTCCATCCACTCCACTGCAGCCTCTAAAGGTGGGAAGAGATATGGCAGCCTCCCTCTATGAGACAAGGGAGCGTCGCCTGCTGGTTACAGGTGACATTGTACCTTTTGTTTCAAGAGACAAATGAACCACCCCTAATGTTTGGTGCTGAGATTGCACCCTTTCTTTATGAGACAAGTGAGTTGCCCCTATGGGTGAGAGGTGGTATTGAGCCCTTTGTTCTATGAGGCAAAGTGAGCCGCCCCTGCTGGTGAGATTGCATCCTCATTTGAAGAGTGGCCCACAGTGGTGGGAGATGATATTACATACTTGTTCTATGAAACAATTGAGTGTCCCCTATGGGTGCGAGCTGGTATTGCACTATTACTGTATGAGACAATTGAGTGGCCCCTATGGGTGAGAGATGGTGTTGAGCCCTTGCTCTATGAGACACGTGAGTGTCCCCTACTGGTGGGAGGCGATATTGCGTATTCGTTCAATGAGGCTAGTGAGCAGCCCCCTACTGGTGGGAGGTGATATTTCACCCTTGAACTACAAGATAAATGAGCAGCCCCTGCTGGTTAGAGGTGAGATTGCACATTTGCTCTATGCGACAAGAACATGGCCACTACACGTGAAAGGTGACATGTCATCCTTGCTCTGAGACAGCTGATTGACCTTTATTGGTGAGAGGTAACTTATCAAAAGCTCCTCCAGTTCTGACAGACACACCTGGCCCCAGACATGGCCTAGGCTCCCTAAGCAATGCAAAGTCACCTCTGTTTGAAGCCAGAAGAAATGGCTTCCCAGCCATTTCCTGTCTCCCTTGGCCATCTACACACATAGCACCTTGCACCAAGCTGGGAAGACCCTGAATATCTTGACATCCAGGCTGGGGACACAGGACATATAGGCAGCCCCATTCAGCATGGCTGGTCCCAGCCAGATGCAGAAAAATTAGATTAACTGTGAGAGGCTCGCCAAGATGGCCCACCAGGCTGCCTGAAGGGCAGTGTATTGATTTCCATGTTGTGAAAAAAATTAAATGATATCCTTTTTGTTATTTAAAACGCTGCTTAAGCAATTCCATAATGGAACATGCTGGCTGCTTTCCAGAAAGTCCCTTCTGGCAATGGCCTCTTGGGTTGGGTGGAAGGCCAGGCATTGTGGCCTCAGCCCTGTCAGACCCTAGAAAATGGATGGCCTCAGAAAATGGCTCCATTTTGCCTGTGACATTCAAGACTGTGATTTATTAAACACATAACAATTATGAAAACAACTGATTTATAATCAGCTCACCTTAGTAATAATTGATTTCTGGAAGAAATTTAGAAGGGTATGTATTGACCCATAGGGGACAGGCTGTGATGGGGTGGCCTTCAGGGGCTGGAAGAGGAGATAGTGGCCAAGTTTGGTGGCATTGTGACTTCAGGAGATGTTGGATGTTTGGCCAGGAACAGTGTGGTTTCAAAATGACCAGGACTCACTCTGGCTTCTGCAGGGTGACAAACCATATGGTTCACATTCCTCCTGATGAACTCTGGAGTCCTCGTTGTGACACTCACACCAGCCACTGAAGATGGGAACGTTGCAAGGGAAGTCCAGAAAATACTGGGTTTGCAATGTGTGGCTAAGAAAACACAGGCGTGTGGGGCTGGGAAGATGGCTCAATGGTTAGAGGCACTTGTTCATAAAATCTGATATCATGGGTTTGATCTTCCAGTACCCACATAAAGCCAGATGCAGGAAGTGACAGGCACCTGAAGTTCATTTGCAGTGGCAAGAGGCCCTGGTGTGACCATACATACACACATTCTCTCTTAAAAATATATATATTTTTTTTAGTTTTTGAGGTTCTCTTCAAAATCACTATAGTCTCAGGGTGGCCTCAACTCTCGGCGTTCCTCCTACCTCTGCCTCCCGAGTGCTGGGATTAAAGGCGTGCAACACCACGCCTGGCTTGATATATATATTTTTAAGATTTATTTATTTAATTTATTTATTAGAAACAGAGAGTGAGAATGGGCACACCAGAGCCTCTAGCCACTGCAAATAAATTCCAGACACATGCGCCACCATGTGCATCTGGCTTACATGGGACCTGGAGAATTGAACCTGGGTCCTTAGGCTTTGCAGGCATGCACTTTAACTGCTAAGCCCTCTCTCTAGCCCAATAAAAATATTTTTTTTAAATGCACACTCAAGCTGGGCGTGGTGGCGCACGCCTTTAATCCCAGCACTCGGGAGGCAGAGGGCAGAGGTAGGAGGATGAGACGCATAGTTAATTCCAGGTCAGCCTGGACCAGAGTGAGGCCACCCTGAGACTCAGCCGGGCATAGTTAATTCCAGGTCAGCACTTGGGAGCCAGAGTGAGGATCCCTACGACCACCCTGAGACAAAAACCAAAACCAAAAAAAAAAAAAAAAATGCACACTCAGCCGGGCATGGTGGCGCACGCCTTTAATCCCAGCACTTGGGAGGCAGAGGTAGGAGGATCACCATGAGTTCGAGGCCACTCTCAGACTACATAGTGAATTCCAGGTCAGCCTGAGCTAGAGTGAAACCCTACCTCGAAAAAACAACAACAACAAAATGCACACTCATTCCAGGTCAGCCTGGGCCAGAGTGAGACCCTACCTCAAAAAACAAAAGCAAACAAAAAAATGCACACTTGTGGCTGGAGGGATGGCTTAGTGGTTAAGGCCTTGCCTGCAAAGCCTAAGGACCCCTGTTCAACTCTCCAGATCCCATGTAAGCCAAATGCACAAAGGTGAGGCAAGCACAAGGTGGCACATGCCCACTAGGTGGCACAAGCATTGATTTCGATTGCAGTGGCTGAGGGTCTGGCACACCAATTCTCTCTGTGTCTTTCTCTCTCTCTCTAAAAAAAAATGCACACTTGCTGGGCGTGGTGGTGCACACCTTTAACCCCAGCACATGGGAGGCAAGTTTGAGGCCAGTCTGAGAATATGTAATGAATTCTAGGTCAGCCTGGGCTATGGAGAAACCCTACCTCAAAAAAAGCAAAAAAGATTGACTTTATGATGTATGTTCTGGACTAGATATAGAGTCTGTATTGTGACATGTTCAGGAATTTACAATTTAGATATAAAGAAGGTGTATTCATTAGCTTTTTTTTTTTTTTTGGAGAGAGACACAGAGACACAGAGAGAGAGAGAGAGAGAGAGAGAGAGAGGGAGAGGAAGACAGAGATGGGCGCGCCAGCAGTCTCTCAGCTGCTGAGAACGAAATCTAGATGTGTGCGCCCCCTTGTGGTCAAGTGTGGCATTGCGCCCTTGCATCACTTTGCATCTGGCTAAACGTGGGACCTGGAGATTGGAACCGCTGGAGATTGGAACCAGCGTTCTTAGGCTTAGGAGGCAGGTGCCTTAATCCCTAAGCCATCTCTCCAGCCCTATTCATTAGCTTTTAAAAAAATTGGACATTTAAAACATTTGCTAATTTTAATGTTACAAACGTTTTTTTCTAAAGAATTCAGTACTAGTCTTAATCTTATTGTCATCTACTGCCTCCTTTATGTATTATCTTTGTTAAACTGCAAAATTTGAGAGACAGGCATCATTTGGGTCACCTGAGAAGTTTTAGTGGAGCCAGGCATGTGGATTGTGTGATTATTGGTCGTGTCTTTCTCTGACATGGTACTTCAGCAGAAAGGTTCTTAGAATCAACCTGTGGATATGCCTCCTTATTACAAACAGGCTGATTCTTACCCTCACACCTCCACTTCTGAAAAGGACAGCAGGGTGTGGGCGGGCTGTGATGATTTACTGGACCCTGGTCATAGCTAGCAGTCACACATGGATTGTAAACGATCCTAACCAAGTCTCCAGTCCCTATTCATAAGGGCTAGTTCTACAGTTACTTCTTGCACTTTGAAAGAAAAGTTGTATGCTAAGGAATTAAGTAAAGAAGGCAGAATGTAGGTAGAAGGGGAAGAGATCTCACTGTCCCTCTGATCTCGTCCAAACCTAAAATAAAATAAAATAAAATAAAATAAAATAAAATAAAAAAAAAAAAAAAAAAAAAAGCACACTTATTATCCCAGCATTGGAAAGCCATGAGTTCAAGGCCAGCCTGGGCTAGAGTGAGACCCTACCTCGAAAAAAAAAAAAAAAAAGCCACCTCACGCTCCTCCTGCCACCTTCTTTGCCCTGAGGACTGGATCTCAAATTACCTGCTGAAGAAAACCCTCCTTTAAAAAAATTTATTTAAGATGCCGGGCGTGGTGGCGCACGCCTTTAATCCCAGCACTCGGGAGGCAGAGGTAGGAGGATCGCCAAGAGTTCGAGGCCACCCTGAGACTACATAGTTAATTCCAGGTCAGCCTGGACCAGAGTGAGACCCTACCTCGCAAAACCAAAAAAAAAAAAAAAAAAAAAATTTATTTAAGAGACAGAGAGGCAGAGAGAGAGAGAATAGGCATGCCAGGGCCTTCAGCCACTGCAAACCAACTCCAGACACATGTGCCCCCTTGTGCACATGTGCGACATTGCGTGCTCACATCACTGTGCATCTGGCTTATGCGGGACCTGGAGATTTGAACTTGAGTTCTTAGACAGGCAAGCACCTTAACCACTAAGCCATCTCTCCAGCCCAACCCCTCCTTTTTAAAGTTGCTTTTTTTGTTGTTGTTTGAGGTAGGGTCTTGCTCTAGCCTAGGCTGACCTGGAATTCACTATGTAATCTCAGGGTGGCCTCTAACTCACGGTGATCCTCCTACCTCTGCCTCCCGAGTGCTGGGATTAAAGGCATGAGCCACCACACCTGGCTTAAAGTTGCTTTTGCCAGAGTATATTATAACAGCAACTACAAAGTAACTAATTATAAAAAGAGAGAGAGAGAGAGCAGGGAGGCAGCTCCGTGGGTCACCATCTTGCCTTGAAAGCCCACGGGCCTGAGTTTGTATCCCCAGGACCCACGTGGAAGCTAGTCAGGACAACATGCACCTGGGGAGATAGAGACGTGATCACTCGTGCTTCCAGGTTGTTCTCACAGGGTCAGTGAGTACCAGATCCTGAGAGACTTTGTCACAAAGCACAAGTTGGACGGCGACTGAGGAAGACACCTGATGTCCACTTCTGGTCTGCACGTGCTCGCATGCACACACACACACACACACACACACACACACACACACACACACACAATGCAAAAGCTAAAATAAAGGAGGGGAGGTGGACAGTCCCTCTCTCCCAGGGGCTGACTGAGCTCGATGACGGTGGCCTGGGCTGTCCAGAGATGTCTGGAGCCAGGGCAGATATGTGGAGAACCACAGAGGGTGGGCGACCACCCAGGACACAGCAAACCAGAGCTATAGCCAGAACCGAACTGGCATCGACTACCTCGACCCAGTCTTCGTGGGCAGCTGCAGATTTCCCAAAGTCCCTGGGCACCGCGGGAGGCCAGAGGCGAGGAAGCAATGTGTTGACTGACTGTTGAGAATGGCTCCCTCGGGAGAGTCACAAGGTGAGGAGGCTCGGATCGTGAGATTAGGAGATTTCATTTCTCTCCGCACGGCTCCCAACATGGTTGTGGCAGGGGGCAGGTGTCAGTGCTGGGGGTCCAGGGAGATGAGGGTGGCCCTGTCCATCACTGGGCGAGGAGACAGGGGCACAAGAGGGGAGGACAACCCAAACCCAGGGCACCAACAATGAGGGGCTTGGAGCACTCATGATCAGACCTGAAATGGTGCCCTCCCCCCTCCACCCACAGCCCTCCATGGCTCCCACCTCCCTGGGGGTCAGAGCCCAGATCCTCCAGCAGCCACCATGCCCTGCCCATCCTCCTCTTCCCTCTCTGCAGAAACACAGGTCTCCTCACTGCTCTGCCATCACCTGGGCTGTCCTGCCCCAGGGCCTTTGCCCCTCACCCATTCTCATCTGACCTAAGATAGTTACCAATGCCCTCATCTCTGCCACCATATTCATCCCCTCTCAACTCTCTAGCTGCCTCTCTCTCTCTCTCTCTCCCCCTCTCTCTAACACACACACACACACACACACACACACACACACACACACACACACAGACTGTCCTCCCTGCAACAGCCGCCAGAGAGCACAAACATGCTCCTCTGTCCACAGCCCTCTAGGACTCCCAGGTCCCTCTCAGGTTCAAAGCCCAAGTCCTCCCTCCAACCAACAATGTTCTGCCTGGACCCTTCCTGCCTCTCCTCCCCCCTCTCTTCACTTCTTCCATCTCAGCCCTGGAACTCAAAAAAATTTTTTCAAAAAAATTAAAAATAAGGGGCTGGAGAGATTTAAGGCCCATGCCTGCTAAGCTTAAGGACCCCGGTTCGATTCTCCAGGTTCCACGTAAGCCAGATGCACATGGTGGTGCATGTGTCTGGAGTTCATTTGCAGTGGCCAGAGGCCTGGAGCGCCAATTCTCACGTTCTCTCTCTCTCCCTTTCTCTGTCTCCAATAAATTAATTGATTAATTAATTTAAAAAATTTAAAAATAGGGGGACAGATGTGCTGGCACATGCCTTTAATCCCATCACTCAGGAGGCAGACGTAAGGTAACTGTGAGTTTGAGGCCAGCCTGGGATACAGTGAGACCCTATCTCAAACAAAAAAACAAATTAAAAATAAGGCTGGAGAGATGGCTTAATGGTGAAAGTACTTGCCTGTGAAGCCTAAAGACCCAGTACCCACATAAGCCAGATGAACAAAGTGGCACATGTGTGCCCATTCCTTCTCTATCTGCCTCTCTCTCTCTCTCAAATAAATATGTAAATAAATAAATAAATAATTTAAAAATACCTGTGTGTGGTGATGCATACCTTTAATTCCAGCTCTTTGGAAGAGGCAAGAGTAGCACTGTGAGTTCGAGGCCAGCCTGAGACTACATGGTGAATTCCAGGTCAGCCAGGGCTAGAGCAACACCCTACCTCGAAAACCCAATAAATAAATTAATTAAATAAAATAAAAAGATTCTGGTGTGGTGGCACATGCCTTTAATCCCAGCACTCAGGAAGCAGAGGTAGGAGAATTGAATTTAAAGCCACCCTGAGACTACATAGTGAATTCCAGATCAGCCTGGGCTAGAGCAAGACCCAACTTGGAAAAAACCAAAACAAATAAAAAATAAAAATAAATTAAAAAATGAAAGAGCCCAGCTCAGAATAAATGGGAGCCTTTGGGATCAGTAAAGAAGGACTCGCTTGGATTCCTCACTAGACCGGCCACACCACCTCTCAGAGCCCATACTGCTCATTAGCAGGTTCTCTCAGGGAAATTGGGCCTGGGATTTGTTTTTTCAGAGGTGTGTGTGTGTGTGTGTGTGTGTGTGTGTGTGTGTGTGTGTGTTTTGAGGGCCAGAGGAATACAAAATGAGGCCAGGAGGGAAACATGGTGCTGTCTAAGATGGGTGTGCTTGGGTTGGAGGGAAGAGCCAGAGGCCATGGAGGTGCCACCTACTGGGCCCCTACTTCTTTCTGTCTTTCTGTGACCTTCCCTCTCTCTGACTTATCTCCTCCCCTCTGCTTTTCTGTCCTGAAGTCTCTAAACTGTGTTAAGAGTCACTGAGATGGGAGCCACTTCTCAGCCCAGATAGGAAATTGCCAGCTGCCTGCGGTGCAGCAATCGACCCTGCAGGCGGCGGGGCGGGAAGAGGGGCCTTGCCAAGGGGGCGCGCAGGGCCACAAGAGCATGCGCCAGGCATGTCACCCATTACATATATCCAGGTCTTGTCCATGCCAGAGGCCACAGACCCAGGGAGGAGGGGCTCCACAAGGCCCAAGCTGGGGACAGCCCACCTGTGAGCCCGTGGTACCCATCATCCAACCAAACCCACACCAGCTGCACATAACAACACACAGGGAGCAGGTATCAACCGTCCTCTGCCCCACCCCCACCCAAACCACAAATGTTCCCCACACCCACCTGCAACCCCATTCACTCATGTAAACGTCCTTCTGCATTGCACATAAACATAGTGCCAAAACTGCCCAATCCACCCATCACCCACCTATGCATCAGCCACCCATCCATCCACCCATTCACCCATCCACCCACCCACCCATTTATCCAACCATCTATCAACCCACCCATCTATCACCCCCCCCATCCACCCACTCATCAATCCGTCTAGTCCCTTATCCCATAGTCACTCAGATGTTTCTGGAACTTTCCACATTCTATTTTCCTAGCCTGCTGGCCGTGGCTTTTGGGCTGGGTGCTAGATACTGGGTCTCAGAGGTCCAAAGACGCCTCTCCTGGAGTTCCATGTGGGGCCAAGATGATGGATGTTATACCTCTGGCAGAGCCTGGAGCGCCATCATGTTTCAGAGCCAAATCATGGGTTTGCATGGGGAGTATGGATTGGGTTTCTGAACCCACCATGAGAAGTATGGGGTTCCTGAGCCCAACCTTGGGAATCCTGGGTCCCTAAGTCCTACTGTGGGAGGTATGGGGTTCCTGAGCCCACCGTGGGGAGTATGGGGTCCCTGAGCCCACCATGAAGAGTATGGGGTTCCTGAGCCTGTGGGGAGTATTGAGCTCCTGAGCCCACCATGGAGAGTATATGGGGGGTCCCTGAGCCTCACCATGGGAAGTATGGGTTTCCTGAGCCCCACCATGGGGAGTATGAGGTTCCCTTTGCATCTGTCACTAGCTCTCAGGTGAGTTATGGAGGTGGGGACACGGGGCAGCAGTGGCTCCATAGGGACAAGTGTAGCGGGCAGGGTGAACCGCACCTGCAATTCCACGTGAAAGTCTGGCTGAAGTGTGTGGTGGCAGAGGGAGCTTTGGCGAGATGCTGGCCTCCTGGGGATGACGGTGGGCCAGGATTTCAGGGGTTTCCAGGAAGGAAAGAGGGACAGGCCACAGTGAGGAACAGGGGGTAAAACTGATTTTGGGGCAAACAGAAGTGGGAGCACAGCAGGCGTGTGGAGTTCCAAGCTCGGAGAGGGGAGAGGGAGGTCACACACTGTCTCCCTTTGCTCCTGGAGGCCAGTACACTCTGGGCTGGGATGTCCCTATGCATCCTTACTGCTGGTCCTGCAGCTCCTGAAGGGGGACTGGTGCAACTGTCCTGGCAGGCAACTTGGCCTGCCAGGTGTGAGGATCTGAATCAGATCCCCAGCACCCATGTAAGAGCCAGGAGTGGAGGTTCATGGCTGTGAGCCCAGCACTGGGGAGGGGGAAGACAGGAGGATTCAGTGCCAAGCCCTGTGTCCATGAGTCAGGTAGAGAGCAGCTGAGGAAGACACCTGACATCAGCCCTGGCTCCATGTGTGTGTGCACCTCCCCCCCACACACACATGTGCGCACACACCCCACTAAATTAAATACCACCCACTATCTCCCCTGTGGGAGTAGACAAGTGTGGTGACCAGACCAGAGCTCTGAGCTGGATCAGGTCCCCTCATCCCCGTGACTGTGATTAATGCCAGGCAGGCAGTCCCCTTGCACTTAGATGGGCGACAGAGTCCAGCTCCCCTCCCCACTCCTGCCAGCTGGCCGGGGACACAGGCAGCCACAAGAAGGGTCATTTGCATGTGCAGGTAATTGGTTTTGGAAATAAATCTGGTTCTTGAAATGTGTAGATTAGCAATAATATGTCTCCAGATGAGAGAGAAAGGTCACGGATGGATAAAGGGACAATTAAACGTTCAGGAGATTATGAAGTAGACAAACTATCTTGGCCTGGGCAACCAAGAGAGGACACTGGGCTGGGGTGGGGGACTGTGGGACAGGAGCTCTGCTAGGTCTGGGCTCAGTGGGACATTCGAGTGATCTTCAAGACACCATGAGGATGGTCCATCCATTTCTCAGAAATGGGGTGCAAAGAGGAGAGAGGGCAGAGCCCAGGGTGGCTAGGGTGCATGTGTAGGGGGAGCAGGGTGCAAACACTCACCAGGCTGGTAGTGCAGGCCTGTGATCCCAGCAGGAGGGAGGCTGAGGCAGGAGGATTATGAACTCCAGGCTAGCTTGGGCTGCATTGTGTATATTTAGAGAAAGAGAGAGAGACTGAAAAAGAGAAGAATGGTGTGCCAGGGCCTCCAGCCACTGCAAACAAACTCCAGGCATACATGCCACTGTGTGCATCTGGTTTTACATAGGCACTAAGGAATTGAACTCTGGTCCCTAGGCTTTGCAGGTTAGTGCCTTAACCACTGAACCATCTCTCCAGTCCTAAATTGATTTTTTTTTGTCTCAAAAAAAAGTGCATGCCTTTAATCCCAGCAATTGGGAGGCAGAGGTAGGAGGATCGCTGTGAGTTCAAGGCCACCCTGAGACTACATAGTGAATTCCAGGTCAGCCTGAGCTAGAGTGAGACCCTACCTAGAAAAAAAAAAAAAAAAAAAAAAAAAGCTGGGCCTAGTGGCCTGCACCTTTAATCCCAGCACTTAGAAGGCAGAAGGCAGAGGTAGGAGGATTTCTGTGAGTCTGTGAGTTTGAAGTCAGCCTGGGACTACATAGTGAAATCCAGGTCAACCTGGGCTAGAGTAAAACCCTACCTTGAAAAAAAATAACAAAAACAAACAAACAAACAAAAAGTGAAAAACAGGACTTAGTGGTTAAGGTGCATACCTACAAAGCCTAAGGACCCAGGTTTGATTCCCCAGTACCCATGTAAGCCAGATGCACAAGGTATCTCATACTTCTGGAGTTCATTTGCAGTGGTTGGAGGCCCTGGTACACCTTTTCTCTCTCTATCTGCCTCAGAGGGAGCGAGGAGCAGAGAGGGAGGTGGAAGGACAGGGCAGGGCCTAGTGGCTGTGGGAGGACTTGGGCTCTGGTCCCAGGGAGGTGGTTGCATTGTATCTACACTGACTCCCAGAGGACATTGACATATACTGCTGGAGATGGCATCTTCTGGGAACCCTGCTGCTGAAGGAAACTGCTGGATGCCTGTGGCCAATGGAAGGGAGAATAAATGTGGGGAGCAATTTCCAGGTTGTGACCTTGGAAGATCAGGATGGCTGTCCTCTTCCCTTCTTCCCACACCTGGAGGGTGACTGTGATGTCAGGAGCTGGGCCACCACCATGCACTGTGAGAGAGATGAATGTAAAGGAGCCCAGGACACAGAGCGACAAGACAGAGAGAGCCCAGGGCCTGGATGAGTCTGGACCCCCAGCCCCAGCCTGGGCTGATACCTAAATCTCCAGGACAGGAAGCCAGAAGTTTCTATGTCATTCAAACAGTGACATGTGGTTTCCTAGCAACGTAGATCTCAGACACTCAAGGCTGTGAGCACTTCCATTGCTCATATTTTAAAAATTTTATTTTTATTTAATTTATTTTTTATTTATCAGAAAGAGAGAGTGAAAGAATGGGTGTGCTGGGACCTCTAGCCACTACAAATGACTCCACATGCCATTATGTGCATCTGACTTACGTGGGTTCTGAGGAATTGAACCTGGGTTCTCAGGCTTCCCAGGTAAGCACCTTAACTGCTGAGCCATCTCTCCAGCCCCATTGTTCTTTTTTTTTTTTTTTTTTTTTTTTTTTTTTTTTGGTTTTGCAAGGTAGGGTCTCACTCTGGTCCAGGCTGACCTGGAATTAACTATGTAGTCTCAGGGTGGCCTCGAACTCTCAGTGATCCTCCTACCTCTGCCTCCCGAGTGCTGGGACTAAAGGCGTGCGCCACCACGCCCGGCTTCCATTGTTCATATTTTTATAAGTAATATTTTTACTGGGCTGGGCATGGTGGCACATGCCTTTAATCTCAGCAGAGGTTGAGGTAGAAGGATCACTGTGAGTTCCAGACCAGCCTGAGACTACATAGTGAAATTCCAGGTCAGCCTGGGCTAGAGAGAGACCTACCTCAAAAAAAATTTTTTTATTCATTTGCAAACAGAGGGAAAAAGAGAGAGAGAGAGAGAGAAATGGGTCTGCCAAGGTCTGTTGTCACTGCAAATGAACTCCAGATGCATGTGCCACTTTGTGCATCTGGCTTCGTGTAGATTCTGGGGAATTGAATCCTGGTCCATAGGCTTTGCAGGCAAACGCCTTAACCACTGACCATTACGCATATTTGAATTCTAGACGTCCCTCTTCCTCACTAACACTCTTGCTCCAAAACCCCTTCGACATCCCCTGGTGTCCTTCCCAGGGACTCTACTGCTCTTCAAGGAGCTGGCTGCAGTCCAGTTGTGCCACAAACCTGCCACCTTGTGGTCGCTCTGGGAACCTCCCTTCCTGGAGGAGGATTCCTCTCAAGAGCAGAGAGGACGAGGAAGTTGTCTGGGTCACACTGGCTACCATCTTCAACTTGGAAGAAGAGACGTGAAACCGTCCCCTTAGCATGAGCCACAGGTGCTCGGTCCTAGGGACAGAGGACAGCAGGGACCCCAGGACTTGAAAGGTCTAGGTTCCATATTGGATCTGCATTTATTAAGCAAGTGCTGTGTGCCCAGTCCTAACCCAGGAAGCCTGGATGAGAATATGTTCATCCACCCTTGGCCTCACAGGTTCTAGAGGGAGACTCTTATGGCCAAAGAGGAGGTGGCCATTGTGTGGTGAGGGTGAGGGTGAGGGGACAGGACAGCCCCAAGCCTCACTGGGACCTGTGGCTCCCTGGAGAGGGGGTGGGGAGGGATGTGAGATACAGAAGAGAGAGTCGCAGATTAACCAGCCGCCTGGACTCAAAGTGGAGGGCTTGAGCACCCCAGGCCACCCACTGCAGGGAGACGGGGAGGTCAGGATGTAAGGAAGATAACTCAAGGGTGATAGGGAGCAATGGGGAGAGGTCACAGCAAAGGGGAAGCCCGACCAGATTTCCCTTTGAGGGGGACTGCCTCGGTGTGTGTTGTGGAGGGGGGGACAGCTAGTCCCATGGGGGCAGCATGGGCATCAGGCCCAGGGCTGAGACTTCCCTGTCACGTCCTCCCCCAGCCGAGGCTGGAGGCCGCTAGCGCTGGGGAGGACTGTACCTGGCAGGCAAAAGCCCAGTAGCTAATGAGCCCTGTGGGGCGCGGGCTATTTTTAGCTTCTGCTCCTGGGGAAGCCTAATCGCTCTGGCCGGCCTGCCAGGCTACCATGGAAACGCTCGGTGCCACCGCTGGGGCTCGTCCCCCATCCCAACCTGCTACTCCCGCCCGCATCTCTGGGCCAGTGATGCCACCATGAGGAGCTGTCTGTGCACGGCGACAGTCATGGCTGTGTTGCGCATCCCAGGGCCGTCACTGCTTCTCTGAGCCTTGGACATCAAGCAAGCTACCCACTGTTGTCCTGGCTGAGAAGCAGGTTCGAGTACTCCCCTTGGCTGCTCATTTGGGATGCAGCCTGAGGTGGTTCCCGTCCTTGAAGTCCTCTTTTGTGGTGCGTAAGGAAGTCCCACGTCACATGAGTGTCTGGAGAAGTGGCACCCATTGAGCACCTACTGTATACCAAGCATTGCCCAACATGCCTGCGTATTGATGGTTTATTTATTTATTTGAGAGAGAGAGAGAGAGAGAGAGAGAGAGAGAGAATGAATGGGTATACCAGGGCCTCTAGTCACTGCAAACAAATTCAGATGCATGTGGCACTTTGTGCATCTGGCTTTACATAGGCACTGAGGAATCAAACCTGTGTTCTTAGGCTTCACAAGCAAGTGCCTTAATTGCTAGTCCATCTCTCCAGCCCCTTGTTTATTTTTTTATGGATGTGTGTGTGGTGCATGTGTGTGAGTGTGGGGGCCATGTGGGGGCAGGTGTGTGTGTGCACGCAGCACGTATCAGTGCTTATGTGATATTTGGGCATTGTAGTAGTTTGAATAGAAGGCCCCCAATATATTTAGTGTTTTATTAGTTTGTAGTTTGCATCTGCAGCCACCTTGCTGGAGGCAGTGTCTCTGGATGGATCTTAAGGTGTGGTGGTGGGTTTAGGATTTCAATCTAAAGATATGTAAAGTGTGCCTAGCTGGAGTTCCTGAGGTGTGCTGCGCTGTGTGGCCTTTTGCTTGTGGCTTTGCTCTCTGTGTTTGGACCTGCCAAATGGAACTTCCCCTCGATCTGTACGCTACAATAAATATCCCTTCCTCCATAACTTTGCCTGGTCTGGAAGTTCATCTCAGCGAACCTGAAGCTGTCTGCTACAGTGATATTTGGGCATGTAGGTGTCTATGGGCTGATTTGGGTATTGTTGTGGGTTATTTGAAAGAGGGCTGGGCAGACAGCTCAGTGAGTAAAGCACATACCACACAAGCATGAGGACAGGAGTTCAGATCCTTGGAACCCATGTATAAACTGAGCATGGTGGTGCATGCCTGTCATCCCAGCGCTGGGGCAGCAGAGAAGAAAGGTTCACTGGCCAGCCAGGTGAACCAAACTGGTGGGCGCCAGGTTCAGTGAGACCTTGTCTTAAAAATAAAAAAATAAATGGAAGCCGGGCATGGTGGCTCAGACCTTTAATCCCAGCACTTGGGAGGCAGAGGTTGGAGGATTGCCATGAGTTTAAGGCTACACTGAGACTACGCAGTAAATTCCAAGTCAGCCTGGGCTAGAGTGAGACCACACCTCAAAAAACCAAACTAAATAAATAAGGTGGGGGGGGGGGCTGGAGAGATGGCTTAGTGGTTAAGGCGCTTGCCTGTGAAGCCTAAGGATCCAGGTTTGATTCTCCCAGTACCCAAGTAAAGCCAGATGCACAATGTGGTGCATACATCTGGAGTTCATTTGCAGTGACTAGAGTCTGTGGCACACCCATTCTCTCTCTCTTTATCTGTCTCTCTCTCATAAATAAATAAAAATTTAAAGCAGAGTGTGGTGGTGCACACCTTTAATCCCAGCACTTGGGAGGAGGCAGAGGTAGGAGTATCACTGTGAGTTTAAGGCCACCCTGAGACTACATAGTGAATTCCAGGTCAGCCTGGGCTAGAGTGAGACCCTACCTTGAAAAACCAAAATAAAATAAAATAAAATTCAGGGGCTGGAGAGATTGCTTAGTGGTTAAGACACTTGCCTGCAAAACCTAAGAACCAAGGTTCGATTCCCCAGTACCCACGTAAGCCATATGCACAAGGTGGTGCATATGTCTGGAGTAAGTTTGCAGTGGCTGAAGGCCCTGGCTCACCATTTTCTATCTACTTTTTCCTCTCTCTCTCCCTCCCTCCCTCTCTCAAATGAATAAATAAAGTACTTAAAAATAAAATTCAGCAAAAATAAAGTGGGGCTGGAGAGATGGCTCAGTGGTTAAAGGCACTTGCTTGCAAAACCTTATGGCCCAGGTTCAATTCTCCAGCATCCACATAAAGGCAGATGTACAAAGTGGTACATGCGTCTGAAGTTTGTTTGCAATGACTAAAGGCTCTGGACCACCCATTCTCTCTCTCTCTCTCTCTCTCTGTCTCTTTCTTTCTCTCTCAAATAATAAATAAATAAAAATACTTTTTAAGGGCTGGGCATGGTGGCGCACGCCTTTAATCCCAGCACTCGGGAGGCAGAGGTAGGAGGATCACCGTGAGTTCAAGGCTACCCTGAGACTACAGAGTGAATTCCAGGTCAGCCTGGGCTAGAGTGAGACCCTACCTCAAATAAGCAAACATCTACAATTAAAGAAGTTGTCAATTAAAAAAAAAAAGTAGGGCTGGAGAGATGGCTTAGCAGTTAAGGCGCCTGCCTGCTAAGCCTAAGAACCTGGTTCCAATCTCCAGGTCCCATGTTTAGCCAGATGCAAAGTGATGCAAGGGCGCAGTGCCGCACTTGCCCACAAGGGGGTGCATGCATCTGGATTTTGTTCACAGCAGCTGAGAGACTGCTAGTGTGCCCATTCTCTATCTGCCTCCCTCTCCCTCTCTCTCTGTCTCTCTCCAAAAATAAAAAAAGCAAACAAAAAATACTTTTAAAAAAGATAAATACATAAATGAACAATGCAGCTTGAAGACAGAGCCTGTGATGGCATGTGAACCTGGTTCACAGAAGGAAAGGTTTTATGGTTAATGAATTCATTGGTGTCTGAGGCAGTAACTTTATGTCACATCTAAGGAGGGCGAGTCACACGGCGTCACTTTCTCTTTGCTGAGGCACAGTCCTGCTAGCAGCAACGGTGGGAGGAAAGAAAGGGTTTGCTCTGGCCTGTGTGTGGAGGGGAGCCTCATGGTGGCAGGAAGCCTGGAGCATATGTCACACCTCAGCAGCAGGAAAGAAACAGTCCCCGGGCTGGGATTGGAACCCAGTACCCCAGAGCCCACCCTCAGCGACACACCTCCTCCAAAGGCCCCACAACATACACAAATCTGCCACCAGCTGAGAACCGAGTATTTAAAACACCTGAGGCTATGGCGCATCACACCACATCCACACCACCACAGGGTGTCCGGGGTGGACCTGTCACATGGTGTCTGCAGCAGTGGTGTGACTGTATTCTGGTGCCTTTCTTCATATCTGGTGACATCACTCCTCCTCAGTGTGGCCCCATCATTGCCACCCAGGTCCCTTGAGCTGTGCTGTCCTCTCTGGATACAGCCACCAAGGACCTAGTACTAATACAATGTCAGCTCCCTGGGGTCCTTTGTCCCTTTTCTCCATCCCCAGCATCCCTGCTATCAGCCTCAGTCCTGGCCACAGCCTGGCAGATGGTGCCATGGCTGGCCTTGTCTTGGGTGTAGGATCCATCCTGAGCCTTACCTGGGAAGGAGGGCAGGGCACCGGGTTCCACACACAATTGTCCCCAGTCTCCTTCCTGATGGGTCCACTGTCAGCAGCCTCCACCTTCATGCAGACAGCCTTCAGAGCGGACCCATGTGAGGACACCAGCTCCTCCTGTCCCCTGTCACACCTTCATAGGAGGACGAGGGGGTGCGGCTGGAGGACAAGGTTGCCATGCCCCCCCCATGCTCTAATTAGCATTAACATGAATTAAACATGAGGCAGCCTGTCTGCTCTGAGGCGGCTGAGACACCATAATTGTTCCCTGGCTGCTGTGGGGCTCAGGGGAAGGAACATGCTGGGGGAGGGGACAATAAGAGTGAGGACATGCTAGGGAGGGGTTCTTGCCTGCCTCAGGTGTCTTAGGCAGGTGTCACATGTGACCCTGCACACACGTGTATGCTGGGTGTGCCACCGCATGCCTGTGAGGTTCCAGGACAGCTGGGGTGTCACCGCTTCCTCCTTGCTTGAAGCGGGCTCCCCCACTGTTTATCCAGCATCTCCCAGGCGGCTGAGGTTCAGGGGATTCTCCTGCCTCCACCTCACACCAGGAGCTCCGGGGTTATAAGTGGACAGACGGAAGGACAGAAGGATGCCATTGTGTGGGACATCATAGGTGCCAGGGAGCAAGACCTGGAGCCTCATGGTTGGGCAGCATGACACCCACTGGCCCCGACTCAAATAAAAATAAATGCACTCACAATAACAAGTTAGACCACAATGGTGTCCCAGGGGCTCCAGAGCTCAAATCCCCAGAGCCAGGTGAGCTCCCGCCCACTGTAAAGGTGGAATGAGCTGGAGAAGGGGTGTAAACATTGGCGCATACTCAGTGCTCACAGGTGCTGGTTTTACACACGTGAACAATGTGTCCATGTCACGCCAGTGTGGATCATGTCTTAGCATTTCTTACTCATTTCAACACCTGTACCCTACATTGGTATTTCCAAAATGTAGTTTGTCTTCCTTCCTTCCTTCCTTCCTTCCTTCCTTCCTTCCTTCCTTCCTTCCTTCCTTCCTTTCCTTCCTTCCTTCTCTCCTTCCTTCCTTCCTTCCTTCCTTCCTTCCTTCCTTCCTTCCTTCCTTCCTTCCTTCCTTCCTTCCTTCCTTTCTCCCTTCTTTCCTTCCTTCCTTCCTTTTTTTTTTTTTCTTTCTTTCTTTTTCAAGGTAGGGTCTCACTCTAGTCCAGGCTGACCTGGAATTCACTATGTAGTCTCAGGGTGGCCTTGAACTCATGGTGATCCTCCTACCTCTGCCTTCCGAGTGCTGGGATTAAAGGCGTGCGCCACCACACCTGGCTCAAAAAGTACATTTTTACAAATAAATCTGTTTTGTTGGCAAACAGTGGGGGGTGGGGGAGAGTTGGTCTGGAGAGAAAGGGCCACTGAATGGAAGGAAGCCCCTGGTTGGAGGAAATTTCTCCGCCGGGTTCCTGGGCTGAGTAATTAATCCTGAGGGGCTAATTCAATTTGGGCCACTCTGGGCCTCCCTCTTGGCCTCTGGGTCTGCGGGAAGCCCAAACAGCCCACTGCAGCTTCCCTGGGCCCAGTGAAAGTCCAGGCAGGAACTGGGAGTGAGTTAGGGAGGGTTGGCTCCCAGAGTGCAGGATCCCCACAAGGCCTGGGGGTTGTTCCACCACTGATGCGTCTGTCCCCAGCCCCTGTGACTTTCCACAGTCTCACTGACTTCTCACTGAAGGTCTACCTTGCTACCTGAGTCTGTTTCCTGTCTGTTGCAAGGACTCCTCAGCCACATCTGGCAGCTCAACACACTAGATACAGTGTGCCATTGCACGCCTTTAATCCCAGCACTCAGGAAGCTGAGGCAGAAGGATTGCTGTGTTCCAGGCCAGCCTGGACTACATCTCATCTGAAAAACAAAATAAATCAAACATGTGGCTTGTCTGCTCCATGGGGTGTGAGTGTTCTCACAAGGCCAGCATAGCATGTGTCCCAAAGGCTCCTGTTCAAGAAACAGAAGGTGGCCCCAGGTCATTAGCCTGTGACAGGCTGGTGCCCCAGTAACAGCCTCAAACCTAGCAGCTCCCCAGGGAGCCTCTGCTTGGGACCCAGCAGTGTGCAAGTATCCCAGGACAAGGACCAGCTACGCTGTCCTTGGAGTCTCGGCACAAAGATGCTGGAAGGTTAATCAACAGACACACACAGTTGGCACCTGCTGTATTCTTTGCTACCCAGCAGCACTTTGTTCCTCTTGGCCTTCAGAGAAAGCCACACTCAGCATTCAATGCACCACACACCTGGCCCTTGTCATCTAGTCCAGTTCCACCCTTCCTCTGCCATGACAGATGTTAGAAGCCACAGAAAGGACTTTCCTGGCACATGGTACTATGTGAGCAGAACCCAGAGAGGAAGTGATCACATCAAGGTGACTTATTTAGGGACCAACACATGTGCCTTCTTGACGCTGGTGTAGACTTAAAGGCCTGATATGGAGTCTGCATCTCATCATCTTCACAGTTAGACAGTCACTTCCTAAGTGTCTGGGGATGCTGTGTCACCATGACCCTAGTGCCAGCCCCAAGGAGGACTCACCTTGGGGCAGTGCCAGGCTGAGACTGTGGGACACACACCCAGTGGATAAAGTCAGTGCTGGCATGGGATGACGAAGGGCACAGGAGGACCCCGGCGACTTCTCCATTTCTCCCTGGCCATGAGGAGAGCAGCTTTGTCCCCCTACACCCTTCCGCCATGGTGTTTTGCCTTGCCACACACCAAAGCCATGGACCAACCAGAAATGAACAGAAATGTCCAAAACCATGAGTTAAAGGAAGACTTTTTGCCTTGTAAGTTAATTGCCTTGGAGATGTATGTGTGTGTGTGGAGATATATAGTGATTTTTCTAAGTAGGGTCTCGCTCTAGTC
The DNA here is from genome assembly GCA_036365145.1 of Orientallactaga sibirica. Lineage (NCBI taxonomy): Eukaryota > Metazoa > Chordata > Mammalia > Rodentia > Dipodidae > Orientallactaga > Orientallactaga sibirica. The sequence goes on from JAEOAD010000049.1 coordinate 16,268,438, forward strand.
AAGACTGACCTGGAATTAGTCTGAGATTGGCCTTGAACTCACAGCGATTCGCCTACCTCAGCCTCTCAAGTGCTGAGATTAAAGGTATGCACCACAATGCCTGGCTCCCTTGCATATACTGTTATAGCAACAGACAGTTGGATCACACATATTAAAATGGAATTTTGGGGGCTGGAGTGATGGCTTAGCAGTTAAGGCACTTGCCTGTGAAACCTAAGGACCCAGGTTCAATTCTCCAGAACTCATGTTAACCAGAGGCACAAGGGGGCACATAAAGAACAGGCAAGTTCCTTTTGCAGTCCAGGCTGTTAACCAGAAGCCAAGGGGGCACACATCAGTTCTTTGCAGTGGCTGGAAGCCCTTGCACACTCATTCTCTCTCTCACTGTCTCTCTCTCTCTCTTTCTCTATCTGCCTCTGTCTAAAATAAATAAAAAAAATAAAATATTAAAAAGTATGACCTTGTCGGGCATGGTGGCGCACGCCTTTAATCCCAGCACTCAGGAGGCAGAGGTAGGAGGATCGCCATGAGTTCGAGGCCACCCTGAGACTACATAGTGAATTCCAGGTCAGCCTGAGCTAGAGTGACACCCTACCTCGAAAAACCAAAAAAAAAAAGTATGACCTTTAAAATGGAATTTTTGATATAAAAAAATTAAAACGCATTGATAAAAGGAATTTTAAGACAGAAACCTTTAAAGCCATGAACAAAAATAAACCTTTTGTTTTGTTTTGTTTTGTTTTGAGGTAGGGTTTCACTCTAGCCCAAGCTGACCTGAAATTTACGATGTAGTCTCAGGATGGTCTCAAACTCATGGTGATCCTCCTACCTCTGCCTCCCAAGGGCTGGGATTAAAGGCATGTGCCACCACGCCCAGCTAAACTTTTTTCTTTATATATATTTTGTTAAAGTAACAGACTGTTGAATCACTCACTATAAAATGGTATTTAGGTGCTGGAGAGATGGCTTAGAGGTTAAGGTACTTGCCTGTGAAGCCTAAGAACTCATGTTCGAATCAGTCAGACAGACAGTGCCACAAGCGTGCAATGTCGCACATGGGGGCACATGCATCTGGAGTTTGTATGCAGTGGCTAAAGGTCCTGGCATGCCCATTCTCTCTGCCTCTTTCTCTCAAATGAAAAACAGGTATTTGTGATACATCAAATTAAATGAAACGTGTCACTAAAAAGTATTTCAACTGTTTCTTTTCTTTTCAGTTCCCAGCAGAAAGGAGACTTCCACCCTCTGGGCCACTGTCACCTCCCAGTTCGTGGGCAGTGACAGGGCTGGACACTTTATCTGTCTAGATCCCACTGGCTCAGTCAATAATTAATTCTGAGTTTTCCCCACTTATCATGGCGACAGGAGCCAGATTGCTGGGAATTCCAATCCCGTTGGAGCCTGTGTGTCCCCAGGGGCCAGCTGTCCTGGTGACATGAACAGGCCAGGAGGGCAGAGGTTGATTAAATCCAAAGCCACCCAGGAAGGGACACACCCACCCTGTACAGGGGGGAGCACTCATTGAACAATGACACATCCTGAAGGTGAAAGGGAAGTCACAGATCAGTGTAAGGACACAAAAGACAGGAATAGGACTTATTCTATGAAAGGACCAAAGATGAAGGGTGAGGCTCTGAATCCCAGCCCACCAGAGCTGTGGCAGGAGGATTGCTACACCTGGGCCACACAGTGAGTTCCAGCCTGGGATACATACAGAGTGAGACCCTTGCCTCAAAAACACAAAAATAAGGGCTGGAGAGATGGCTTAGCAGTTAAGGAACTTGCCTGTTCTTTAGCTGTGCCTAAGGACTTAGGTTCGATTCTCCAGTACCCATGTAAGCCATATGTACCAGGTGGTACATGTGTCTGGAGTTTATTTGCAGTGGCTGGAGGCCCTGGTACATGCATTCTCTCTCTCTGCCTCTTCTTCCCTCTCACTGTCCCCCCTTCTCTCTCAAATAAATAAAATATTTACAAAAAGACACAAAAATAAGCCATGAGTGGTGGTGCATGCCTTTCATGCCAGCACTTGGGAGGCTGAGGCAGGAGGATGGCTTTGAGCTCCAGGACAGCATTGACTAGAGTGACACCCTACTTCAAAACCAACCAAGACAAAAATAAACCAAAATGGGGCTGGAGAGATGGCTTAGCAGTTAAGGCATATGCCTGTGAAGCCTAAGGACCCAGGCTCAATTCTCCAGGTCCCATGTAAGGCAGATGCACATGGCAGCACATGCATCTGGAGTTCATTTGCAGTGGCTAGAGGCCCTGGCATGCCCATTCTCTCTCATTCTCTCTCTCTCTGTCTCTAATAAATAAATAAAGACAAAATCTTTAAAAAATAAACCAAAATATAAAGGTGAAAAGGGTGTGTGTGCCATGGACCAAGGTGGGGTGTGCAGAGAACCAGTCTCCCATTTGACAAGCTTGTAGGAGTTGTGAAGCTCAGAGCAAAAGTATGCAGTCAGGGCTGGAGAGATGGCTTAGCAGTTAAGGCGCCTGCCTGCGAAGCCTAAGAACGCTGGTTCAAATCTCCAGCTCCACGTATAGCCAGATGCAAAAGTGACACAAGTGTGCAATGTCACACATGCGCACAAGGGGGTGCATACATCTGGAGTTTGTTCACAGCGGCTGAAAGGCCCTTGCGCACCCATTCTCTCTCTGCCTCTTCCTCTCTCTGACTCTCTCTCAAAAAAAAAAAAAGTCTGGCGGTCACCCAGGGTGAGCACTGGACTGCCATCAAGCAGGCCGGGTTCATTTTCCAGCTCCCCAAAGATGTGAGGTCAGTGCAACACCAAAAAATCCTCAGGGCATAGCTTGGACTTCATGGAGTGCTCAGTCTTCCAGCATTTTGGTTTTGATTTTTTTAATTTTTGAAATGTTTACCTATTAGAGAGACAGAGAGGGAGAGAAGCAGCTAGAGTATGGGTGCACCAGGGCCTCAAGCCACTGCAAAGGAACTCCAGACACATGTGCTACATTATACATCTGGCTTTACGTGGGTCCTGGGAAATTGAACCCGGGTCCTTTGGATTTGCAGGCAAGTGTCTTAACTGCTAAGCCATCTCTCCAGCCCCAGACCTGGTTTTGATTTTTCGTTTGGTTGAAATTGAATCAACTCCTCACTGGTTTCTAGGCTATGGCTCTACTGCTGACCACGCCCCCTGCCCTCATTGTGGGCTCTAGGCTGTCACTCTACCACTGACCACGCCCCCAGTACCCTTTCTTCCTCTCCTTTCTGGTTGTGATGAGGCAGGTCTTCCTTTAAAGCAGTGTTGAAGTCACCTTCTCGTTGCATTGCTGGGACGAATCCCAGCAGACCCAGTTTGTTGGAGGACAGGGTTTCCAGGCTACCAGGGAGACTTCCTCATGGTGGAGGAAGCTGGCTCACTTCACACCTCAGCTGTCAGAGAAGTCTAGCAGGCTCTGCAGATGGTGGGCGGGACCAGTGGCCTAAGCCACGCCCCAGCGAATACCTCCTCCATCAAGGCTGTACCTTGAAAGGCTCCACCAGCTGTGGACTAGGTAGGAGGTTTAATTACAACATTAGCAGCTATGGGAACACGTGACATTCAAACCACCACACCCAGACTGACCTGGAACTCAGTGTATCCCAGTTTGGCCTTGAACTCACAGCCATCCTCTTGCCTCAGTGCTGGGATTGTGTGAGCCACTATGCCTCGCTCATCTGTAGCTTTTCTAAAAAATATTTTTATTGATTTGTAAGCAGAGAGAAAGAGAGAGAATGGGCACACCAGGGCCTCTAGCCACTACAAAGGAACTCTAGGTGCACATGCCACTTTGAGCATCTGGCTTTACATAGGTACTGGGGAATTGAGCCTGGATCCTTAGGCTTTGCAGGCAAGCATTTTTACCCTCTGAGCCACCTCTCCAGCCTTCACCTGCAGCTTTTTAAAAATGCCCCAGAGAACTCGCTTTGAATACCAGGGAGAGGAAAAGGTGTAAATTTTGGAGAGGCAGAGGGAAAGAGGAACGAGAGAGGGAGAAAGAGGGCACAGATAGATACATGGGAAAGAAGAAAACAGATGGGGCGGAAAGTTCCTCTGGGAACAGCCTGCCAGACTGGGTGGGTACCCAGGCTCCTCCTCAGATGCCCAGGACATGAGAGAGATGTGAGCCGCTGCCAAGTCTCACCTGAAACTTCTGGCAACTGGGACTTGCTCCCTGGGTGGAGCCGGGAGTCCCCCAGGCCTGGCGTGGGTGGCATTCCTCAGTTTCGCCAGCCAGTGTGGGGGAGGAGGCTGGCTGGTCACCCAGAGGTGGAGCCAGGAAGGAGGGCAATGCCTGCCAAGCCCCGAGGCCTCCTAGACTGAATCACAGCTGCTATATGGTTTCTTTGCTGTTTTATTAGACACCCCTTCCCCTCCAAATAGCTGCTCTGTACTTGAGGTTGGACTGGATGATCTTGGGGATCTGGAGTGGGTGGCCGACTTGGAAGGACCCACACACCTCCCTGATCTATGAACTCTGGCGTAGTAGGAGCCCACAGGAGAGTGGAGACTCTTCTGGGAAGGTCAGAGGTGGCTGTGTGGAAAGGGGCACTGAAGCAGGGCTTTGAAGGTTAGACAGAGTAGTTTGTCAAATAAAATGGGCCATGTAGGACAGAGTTTCAGGGACATGCTGATGGAGTAGAAGACAGTCTAGGACTGGGGAAGCATGATGAGCTAAGGGAAATCGGAGCTCAGCAGCCTGCTGGTCAAGGCCACAAATCCTCCTCACCCTCAACAGTCCTCCTGGCTCAGGACCAGCCACCGCAAGGCTGGAGGCCCTCAGAACTGTCATGTCTGCTCCGTGGGTCACAGCTCCAGCCCACTTTGTTCTCTGATGACACTTGGTGGTAGACACTTTTCACACCCTCACCGTGGATCCTTGGACCAGACCTGGGCCTGTTTGGGCCTCAGTTTCCCAAATGGAAAATGGCCTGTTGGAAGCCAGTTTCTCCATTTACATTCAGGTCAGTCCTTTGAATCAAAGATGGACTGAGAAGGAGACATGAAAGAGAGAGAAGGAAGGAGGGTGGGGGAAACAAGGCGAAGAGACAGGAAGGCAGGGAGCGGGAGGGGAGGGGAAGGAGGGGCACCTCCCACCCTGGCCATCAGCACTGGTGAGGGACAGGCCCCACATTATCATTCCTGAACATGCTGGGGCTGTCGGGCTTAAGGAATAGGTGGAGATTTGCATGCAATTTGCATCCTATTTGCATACTGTTTGTTAAATGTCAAAACGCCTTGAAAATGCTTTCTCTCACCCAAAGTCAGCGAGGAGGCAGGAGAGCCTCCTTCTTCCTCCACCAGATCCCGACAGCTCCAGAGTGGCAGGGACAGTTGCCCAAATGGGGGGCAGCAGCATGGGTAGTGACCGTGGAGGAGCTAGGCTGTGATCTGAGACAGGTGTGGCGCAGTACAGACACCCATCTACACACCTGACTCCTCATTTAAACAGTACTTCCTTGGAAGCCCCAGGCAGGAGAAGAAAAACCTGTCGCAGAGGTACACACATAAATGTGCCTGGAGGAGACACACTGGGGACTGTCACTTGAGAACACACCGAGGATCGGGTCTCAGATCCCCACTTCCTGTCGGTTTAGGCATCTTAGATGACTACGCCCCAGCTGGCAACAGATGGGAGGCTTTGGGCTCTGACTGAGGGTCATTCTGGAAAGGGCTTCCTTAGGTGGCCGAAGCCTAGGTGACACTGGGTGCTCCAGGCAGGGGACACAGCATGGCCAACGGTGTGGTCAGCAGAAGGTGTTGGAGCCCTGCCCTTTGTGTCACATTACCAAGGCACAGTGCCACCCCCAGGAGAGAAGGGACCATCTCAGAGTCACATAGAACACAGAGAAGGGTCATGGCTCCTTGCCGGTGGCCTGGATGAGGGCGACATCCTGGGTCAGTTTCAGGGTCGGGGACAGTCTTCGACAGTGATGTCCAAGGCAACAGGCGTGGACAGGTCCACGTGGGAGTCCCGAACCTGCACCAGCCAGGGACAGAGAAGGGAGCATTTCAGTGGGACTTGGGAGACCTGGACCACCAGCTCACAGGCCTGCTGGCCTTCTTCCCTAAGGATCTCAGTGTGGACAGCGAGTCCTGGGGCCAGCCAGGTCCTTGTCATCCTCCTGCTGCCAGCTTGGCTGTCTGCAGCCTCCTGGGGGCAGCTGATGGAATGGCAGGAAACACGGCTTGGCGACCACTGGTGGCAGTTAGAGGAATTACAAGCAAAGCATGCAGAGAAACAAACCCAGCCAGGCCACACCTTGAGGCCTCAAGTGAGCCCAGAGGGGGAGGCAACTGTGTGGAGGTCACACAGCAAGTTGGGGACAACACTGTTGAGGCCCACAGACCCATTCTTTCACCTTCAAGGTGTGATTATACACCTGGGGCTTTGGGCACTGAGGGACCTACCTGGAGAAAGGTGGGGTTCCCAGGTGGCCCCTGGCCCAGCCTGGCTCCATCAGTCAGCACCTTGGGTCCCCAGGACCATGACTCCAATGTGTTCAGCCTCAACTACCTGAAGAGGAAGAGGAGGACAGAAAAACACACGCTGAGAACAGAGGCCTCTCCCTTGAGGTCACCACAGTGGAGACCCTACCCCACACACAGACCCTGCTACAGCACCAGCCAGATGATCAGAGCAGACAGTATGTCCGCTGGGATTCCCAGAGCTCCTGCCACGTTCCCAGCTCTGTACTGGAAGTGCATCAAGTGGCCATAAGGCCACACCTGCCCTGTCCTGTTCCCTCCTCCCTTCCTCCCTCTCTCTCACTCCCTCAGCCACAAGGGCCTCTTTTTAAAAATATTTATTTACTTATTTATTTATTTATTTATTTATTTATTAGAGAGAGGGGGTGGGGTGAATGGGTGCAACAGGGCCTCCAGCCACTGCAAATGAACTCCAGATGCATGTGCCACCTTGTGCATTTGGCCTATGCGGGTACTGGGGAATCAAACCTCAATCCTTAAGCTTCATAGGCAAGTGCCTTAACCACTAACCTATATCTCCAGCCCATAGGGCCTCTTCATTGTGCCTAAAACACAATGGGCCCTGACCTAACCCCAGGACCTTTGTGTAGGCTGTACAGAGACCATGCAAGGGTCTGAGGCACAGGGCACAGCTGGTCACTCAGACTTCCTGGCCCTGCCAGTGTCCAGCTCCTATCTTTGTCCCCTATGGGACTGCAGGAACCATGAACAATAGGTCAGCTTGGGGGTTTCAGCCACCGATGGATCCCAGCACCCTATGTAGGACCTAACACTCAGCAGGCACTTACTAAGTGCTCACTCCATATTGAAAGATCATCTGGACATTTGAGGGTCACCTCACTACAGGACCTTGTTGAGAAAGGTACCCTACCAGGAATACGGACCCCCAGCTCCAACTCATCTCTCATTACCCCACCAGCTTCCCTCAGACTGTTCGAAAAGGGGGTCTCTTCCATACCCATAACCTCCCACAAAAAAAATGGTGCTCAAGGCGACTCCCCTTAATACTGTACCCCAGGCTTAAGTGAACAAATCTCTCGGGACTTGACCTCAAGAATATGTGCGACGCCTTGTTCCTTGCCTGCTACCATCCTCCAAGGTGGCATCTGAGGCTTGAACCAGCCCTGTCCTCACTGCCCATCTCACCCCATCTATGCCAGCCACACCCACCTCCAGGGTGGTCTCAGCCTCCAAATGCCCATTTCCACAGCCCGGTACCCTGTGCTACCTACCCACACACCCTAGTCACTGGGGACAGGAAGCTGCTTTGCTCTGGGGACCTTGATTGGCAGGTCCATGGTGGGCAGTGAGTGTCCAGGTGGGGTTGTGAGTGGGGGGCAGGAGGTGGATGGACAGACACACAGAGAAGCAGAAGAGACAGTGATGGGCAGCAGGAAGGGGACAGGAGCAGAGCCCTCAGGTTGTCACGGGTTAGACAGAGGACAGCGATGTCATCAGGAAACCACCAAGGCCTCCCTCACCTGTCCCTGGAGCTGAGACTTGCGCTGAACACCAGCCTCTGGCCAGGCTCGGGTTCACTGCCACCAGCCACAGCCATGACCTCAGTCCGTGTCCCCGGCCCGTGACCCCAGTCCATGACCCCGGCCCTTGACCCTAGCCGATGTCCCAAGCGAGGTGTCCCGCGTCCCCCAGCCCCGCACCTGGGGTCGCTGAGCAGCAGCAGCACCGAGCCGTCCTGCAGCCGCGCGTCGCGCACCGTGTCGTGGTCGCGCAGCGGCCGCGCGTTGTAGAAGAAGGTCCTCCGCCACGAGCCCACGCCGCGGCCCACGAGCTGCGCGCGCAGGTCGCTCAGCGTGTCGCGCGGCCGCACCGTCAGCGGCAGCAGCAGCGCCTCGTCGGCCAGGTGCACCTTGATGTGGAAGCGCTTCCCGCGCCGCAGCCGCTCCATCGCCCGGAAGCCGCCCGGCCCGGGAAACCCTGCTTCCGCCGCGACTCCACGCGGGGACGGCCGCGGGCGACACGCTAGCGACCCAGGGAAGCGCGAGAACCGAGGCGGACGCGTCAGCCGGGCCGTGCAAAGGGCCTGGGGCCGGGCCGGACGAGCCCGGGCGGGAGATGCGGAGCCGCGAGTCGGCCGAGGGAGGAGGAAGAGGAGGAGGAGGAGGAGGGAGAGGAGGGAGGGAAGGGAGTAGAGGAATGAGGAGGGAGAAGAGAGAGGAGGGAGGGGAAGGAGGAGAAGGAAGGGTTGGGGAGGGAGAGGAGGGAGGAGAGGGGGAGGAGGAAGGGGAGAGAGGAGGGAAGGGAAAGATGGAGGAGGAGGGAGGGGAAGAAGAGGAGGGAGGGGTACTTGGAGGACTTGGGCTCCTCCTCCTGTGAGTAAGCTGGGGTTTTGAGTAAAAGAGGGGTGTGACCCAAGTGTTCCCCTCTAACCCCCAAGAGTTCACCCAACAGCCTTTCCTGGACACTCCCCCGCTCCAGCTAGATCTAGACCCAAGAACTCTCTGTGGTCTGGGTCTGCATAGAGGAACAGACGCCGCTGGGATCTGGGATGGGAGAGGCCAACATGGTCACCTTAACCTGGAGGCACTGAAACTGGGGGGCTTCAACAGAGGAGGAAGAGCTCAGCCCCTCCACCAAGCGGGCACCTGCCCACAGTCACCCACCACACAGCCCCGCGTGGGCCCGCTGGCCAGTGGAGCTGGGCAGCACTTGTCTCCAGTTGTACAGTACCTGACCCCTCAGTCTTTCCTGGGGTCCCAAGAGCATCTCCAGTCATGCTCCGCCTCTTCCGGAAAGCCCGCCCTGATTGCTGCTCTCCCTGTCCAGACAGGACTGAGCAGTTCTGGTGGCGGGGACACAGGCTTGGCCTCCACCCCTCCAAGAAAGAGCCCAGACACCAGGAACGACGCGGGCTGGCGTGTGGTGCCTTCCCTGGTCTTGGTCCTTGGTGTCCCTGTCCACCTGGAGGGGCTGAGAGTCAGCTTTGGTACCAATCAAAGATGGGTTTGGAGCATGCCTTTAATCCTAGCACTTGGAGCGGAGGCAGGAGGATCACCGTGAGTTCTAGCTCAGACTGGACTAGAGGGAGACTCTACCTTGAAAGCAAAACAAAGTTCTTCATAGGCCTCCTCACAGTGGCTCAGGCTATGCTGAGAGAATGTTCCAGAACATGTTACACTTGACTCCTCAGAGAAAATTAAGGAAAGTGAAAAACTAGAAAATCTATGAGACTTGATGGTCTCATTACTTTTAGTTTTTATTTACATTAATGATTTATTTATTCACTCGATGGTTCTGGCTATTGATCCCAGGACCCTATACTGAAGTACATCCCCGACCCTGAGTTTACTTTTAATATTATTGATTAATTATTATTTATTTGTACGTGTGTTTGTATGGGTTGCCAGGGTCTCTTGCCACTGTAATCCAACGTCAGGCGCTTGCACCACTTTTTGCATCCGGCTTATGTGGGTGGCTAGGGAATTAAATGCCAGGCTGGCAGGCTTTACGAGCCAACGCCTTTAATGGCTGAGCCATCTCCAGCCCTCCACTTTTTTTGTTATTGTTTGTTTATTTTTTGAAGTAGGGTCTTGCTCTAGCCCAGGCTGACCTGAAATCACTGTGCAGTCTCAGGCTGGCCTTGAACTCACAACAATTCTCCTACTTCTGCCTCCTGAGTGCTAGGATTAAAGGCGTGTGCCAACACACCCGGTTTATTTAGTTGATAGAGAGAGAGAAAGGTTGAGAATGGGTGCACCAAGGCCTCCTGCCACTGCAAATGAACTCCAGACACATGCACCACTTTTATGCATCTGGCTCTACGTGGGTCCTGGGGAATTGAACCCAGGCTGTCAGGCTTGCAAGCCAGTGCTTTAACCGCTGAGCCACCTCTCCAGTCCAATGTTTTTTAAATTTGTGAGACAGATTCTCTTTCACCCTGTAGTCCAGGCTGGCTGGAAGCTCAAGATGCTACTGAGGGCAGGAAGGACCATGCACACCACAGTGAGCTTCAGAAGGAGATTTTAATGCAATTAAAATAAAGTTGCCAGGCTGGAGAGATGGCTCACTGGTTAAGGCATTTGCCTGCAGAGGGTGATGACCCAAGTTCAATTCCCCAGTACCCACATAAAGTCAGATGCACAAAGTGGCGCATGTATCTGGAATTCATTTGCAGCAGTCGTAGGCCCTGGTCATCCATTCTGTCTGTCTCTCTTCTCTCTGTCTATGCTTGCAAATAAAGTATTTAAAAACATTAAAAAATAAAATTGCCGGGCTGGAGAGATAGCCCAATGGTTAAGGCACTTGCCTGAGAAGCCAGAGGACCCAGATTCAATTCCCCAGGCCCCACATAAGCCAGATACACAAGGGGACACATGCATCTGGAGTTTGTTTGCAGTGGCTAGAGGCCCTGGCACACCTAATCTCTCTCTCTCTATGTCTCCTATCTCTCTCTCTGCTTGCAAATAAATAAATAAAAATAAAAAATTTTAAAATAATAAAATAAAATTGCCAGGTGTGGTGGCACATGCCTTTAATCACAGCACAGAGTTAGGAGGATTCTGTGAGTTCAAGGCCAGCCTGAGACTACAAAGAGAATTCCAGGTAAACCTGGGGTAGAGCAAGACCCTACCTCAAAAAAAAAAAAAAATTCCATGTAGACTCTGCCCTTCTAGAACTCTGCCCTTCTAGATCGACACCATTCTCCCTAACACCCACGGAGAACTATAAAACTACTAGAAGAAAATATAGGAGTTAAAAACATAATAATTTCAATGTGCTGAAACATGACATTAAACCCACAAACCCACAATTAAAACATAAAAACTGATTGCATGCAAATATAAAACACCTACACAAATACTTCTCAAAGGAAACCCTCAACAAGTCAAATGTCCAACACATGACAGACACAAAAGAGTGCTTTCCATAATATATAAAAAGCTTTAAAGAATCAATTAGGCTGGAGAGATGGCTTAGCAGTTAAGGTGTTTGCCTGTGAAGCCTAAGGACCAAGGTTTGACTCCCCAGTACCCACGTAAACCAGATGCACAAGATGGCGCATATGTCTGGAGTTTGTTTGCAGTGGCTAGATGCCCTGGCATACCCATTCTCTCTCTCTGCCTGCCTCTTCCTCTCTCTTTTTCTCTCTCTCAAATAAATATATAAATAAAATATGTTGAAAAAAGAATCAATTAGAAAGATAAATGAAAGACAAACTGTTTTTGGAAAGACAATATCTTCTATGTAAGTCTATTTTTATTATTTTATTATTTTTTTATTTCAGAGAGAGAGAGAGAGAATTAGTGGACCAGGGCCTCAGCTACTACAATTGAACTCCAAATGCTTGCGCCACCTAGTGGGCATGTGCGACCTTGTGCTTGCCTCACCTTTGTGCGTCTGGCTAATGTGGGATCTGGAGATTCAAACATGGGTCCTTAGGCTTCACAGGCAAGTACCTTAACGGCTAAGCCATCTCTCCATCCCTACTTTTTTTTCTGGTGTGGGGGATAGTACCCAGGACCTTGCACAGCTAGGCAGGAGCTCTACCACTGACCCTAGCCCTCACTGTGGATTCTAGGCTATCACTCTACCACTGACCACACCCCCAGCCCTCACTGTGGGTTCTAGGCTATTACTCTACCATTCACTACGCCCCCAGCCCCATGACCTTTTAAGCATAGAAAAGGAGTTTAGTCTCCACCAGGCTGAGGCAAATTATAAAATAAAGCATGAACAAATTCTTTTTCATCCTCACTTTTTCAGGATATGAAAGTGGGCAGTTGGTCTTTGTTCCTTGTATGATTTGCCTGGGGGGAAGACAGGTCAACGTCTTCTGTTGGGGTTGCCAGTAGGAAGTGGCTCCTTGACCATGTCCCCAGCCCTGTCCTCTAGGAATCCACCTGTGGGTACAATCGATTGGATCAGAGCGCAATGCCTGGCCTGGACAAGTGCCCTGGAACAGGCACCCATCAGGAAGACCAGCTCACAGAGCATGGGGGAAACTGAGGCATGGGGAGATGTGGGGAAATTATGCATCCTCTCCAGGGAACATGGCCCCTGGCTCTACCTGCAGGACGAGATCCCCATGGTCCTGGCCTCTTGCCTGGAAACTAAGTGCTCAGCCATCCTATCCTCGAAGTTGAAGGCCAGGGACACTTGGCTGTAGTAGATGGAGGCCTCCGGCGACTTCTGACCAGGTAGCTGTGGGCGACAGGCTCCCCCACTGTACGGGTCAGGATTTCTGCCTCCCTGATAGCGGAGTATGTTTTGGGCAACTGTGGGAGATCTGAGCAGCCAGTGACAAAGCCCAGGGCTATGGAAGCAGAGGCTCAGATCACCGATGACATTAAGTGTCAGGGTCCAGGCTCTAGAAGGGACATTGATACATCCTTAGCTCTTATGTTTCAGTCCCTTTCCTATGAATTTCTTTCTTTCTTTTCTTTTTTTTTTTTTTTTTTTTTTTTTGCTTTTCGAGGTAGGGTCTCACTCTAGCCCAGGAGGTCCTGGCATTCACTCAGTAGTCTCAGGGTGGCCTTGAACTCAGAGCAATCCTCCTACCTCTGCCTCCCAAGTGCTGGAATTAAAGGCGTGCACCACCATGCCCAGCCTTTCTACATTTTTTTTGTTTTTGTTTTTCAAGGTAAGGTCTCGCTTTAGCCCAGGTGGACCTGGAATTCACTCTGTATTCTCAGGCTGGCCTCAAACTCACAGCGATCCTCCTACCTCTGCCTCCTCAAGTGCTGGGATTAACAACATGCCTGGCTCTAGGGTTTTTTTTTTTTTACAGAGAGAGAGAGAGAGATGGCACACTAGGGTCTCAGCCACTGAATTCGAACTCCAGACGCTTGTGTCACCTAGTAGGCACGTGTGACCTTGTGCTTGTTTCATCTTTGTGCATGTGGCTTATGTGGGATCTGGAGAGTCAAACATGGGTCTTTTTTTTTTTTTTTTTTTTTTGCTAGAACAGAACATTTTTTTTTTTTTTTTTTTTCGAGGTAGGGTCTCACTCTGGTCCAGGCTGACCTGGAATTCACTATGTAGTCTCAGGGTGGCCTCGAACTCTTGGCGATCCTCCTACCTCTGCCTCCCGAGTGCTGGGATTAAAGGCGTGCGCCACCACGCCCGGCACATTCTTTTTTTTTTTAATTGACAACTTCTTTAATTGTAGACAAAATCCCATGTTATTTCCCTCCCTCCTCCCACTTTCCCTTTTGCAACTTCACTCTCCATCATATCCCCTACCCCTCTCAATCAGTCTCTCTTTTCAGTTTGATGTCATGATTTTTTTCCTCCTATTATGATGGTCTTATGTAGGTAGTGTCAGGCACTGTGAGGTCATGGACATCCAGGCCATTTTGTGTCTGGAGGAACACGTTGTAAGGAGTCCTACTCTTCCTTTTGCTCTTACATTCTTTCTGCCCCCTCTTCCGCAGGTTTGAGATGTTTCAGTGCTGAGCACTCCTCTGTCACTTCTTCTCAGCACCATGGTGCCTTTCTGAGTCATCCCAAGGTTGCCACCATCTGAAAAGAGAAGCTTCTCTAACCAAAAGTGAGAGTAGCATTAATATATGGGTGTGGACATTAAGAGAAGTGCTTACTGGGCAGTTTGGTGAGCATAGTATATGCATTTAGCCAGACACCAGCATATGTTACACCCTTAGGGCTCATGACTACCTCTGTCGTACGTTTTCAGTATCAGGGATGTATTCCCTCCCATGGAGTGGGCCTCCAGTCCAATTAGAGAGCAGTTGGTTTCCCCCATAACAGACATACCACTATTGCACCCATTGGCTCATTTGGCCTGGCCAAATTTAAAGCTTGCAGTGTTCACTGTTGAGTATCTTCACTGGTGTTTTCTTTCTCCCATTGACTTGCCTGCAGGGTAGCTTTTTTCAACTTTCTGTCAGCTGTTCTTCATGGAGGAGTCTTTCAGCTCAGCTCCAGAAGGTTTTCTCAGTGACCTTGCAGCCCAAGTATGTGGAGTCTTCAGCAATAGGGTCTTATCATCTATTCCTGGTGGGAAACCAAGGGCCTCGGCAATGGCCTATATTGTTTTGGGGGTACCTGTGACCTCCCTGGCCAACAACTCACTGGAAGGTATCCCATCCCTGGCACTGAAAAATTTCTAGTAACAATCTATGGCTTCTGAGTATTCCATTGTCCAGAAAAGTAGGTTTCCATATGACTTTTTTATAGCCTCTTAGATTTTAATTAGCCCTCCCTCCACCGTTCTTTTACTCAATCTCTTCCCCTGACTCACTTAGGCCTTTTCATCCCCATTAATCTTTTCTTCTACTTACATATATACAATACCATCCTATTAAGTCCCCCCTCCCTCCCTTTCTATTCCCTTTGTATCCCCTTTCTAGCTTACTGGCTTCTGCTACTGAGTTTTATTTTTATTCACACAGAAGTCCAATCATTTGTAGCTAGGATCCACATATGAGAGAGAACATGTGATGTTTGGCTTTCTGGGCCTGGGTTACCTCACTAAGTATAATCCTTTCCAGATTCATCCATTTTCCAGCAAATTTCATAACTTCTTCTTCTTCTTCTTCTTTTTTTTTTTTTAGTTTTTCAAGGTAGGGTCTCACTCTGGCCCAGGCTGACCTGGAATTAACTATATAGTCTCAGGGTGGCCTCAAACTCACAGCAATCCTCCTACCTCTGCCTCCCAAGTGCAGGGATTAAAGGTGTGCGCCACCACGCCTTGCTTCATTTTTCTTTACCGCTGAGTAGAACTCCATTGTGTAAATGTGCCACATCTTCATTATCCACTCATCAGTTGAGGGACATCTAGGCTGGTTCCATTTCCTAGCTATTGTGAATAGAGTGGCAATAAACATGGTTGAGCAAGTATCTCTAAGGTAGTGAGACGAGTCCTTAGGATATATGCTTAGGAGTGGTATAGCTGGGTCATATGGTAAATCTATTTTTAGCTGTCTCAGGAACCTCCACACTGATTTCCACAATGACTGGACCAGATTACATTCCCACCAACAGTGTAGAAGGGTTCCTCTTTTTCCATATCCTCGCCAGCATTTATAGTCAAGGTAGTTTTAATCTGCATTTCCTGATGACTAGGGATGTAGGACAATTTTTTTAGATGTTTATATGCCATCTGTATTTCTTCTTCTGAGAACTCTCTATTTAGTTCCATCGCCCATTTTTTAATTGGGTTGTTTGATTCCTTATTATTTAAATTTTGGAGTTCTTTGTATATCCTAGATATTAACCCTCTGTCAGATGTATAGTTGGCAGATTTTCTCCCATTCTGTAGGTTGCCTCTTTGCTCTATTCACAGCATCCTTAGCTGTACAAAAGCTTTGTGATTTCACGAGGTCCCCGCGGTTGATCTTTGGTTTTATATCCCAAGTGATTGGGGTTATATTCAGAAAGTCTTTGCCAAGACCAATATATTGAAGGGTTTCCCCTATTTTTTCCTCTAGCAGTTTCAGAGTTTCAGGTCTGATATTAAGGTCTTTGATCCATTTGGACCTGATTCTTGTACATGGAGAGAGAGAAGGATCTATTTTCGTCCTTTTACAGATGCATATCCAGTTTTCCCTGCACCATTTGCTGAAGAGGCTGTCTTTTCTCCAATGAGTATTATTGGCATTTTTGTCAGAGATCAGGTGGCTATAGCTACCCGGACTTACATCAGGGTCCTCTGTTCTGTTCCATTGATCTACGTGTCTGTTTTTGTGCCAGTACCATGCTGTTTTTGTTACTATGGGTCTGTAATATAGGTTAAAATCAGGTATGGTGATACCACCAACCTGATTTTTGTTGCTCAAAATTGTTTTAGATATCCGAGGTTTTTTTGTGCTTCCAAATGAATTTTTGGATTGTTTTTTCTATTTCCATGAAGAATGCCATTGGAATTTTGATGGGGATTGCATTAAATGTGTAGATTGCTTTTGGTAGGATTGCCATTTTCACAATATTGATTCTTCTGATCCAAGAAAAGGGCATGTTTTTCCATTTCCTAGTGTCTTCTGCAACTTCTTGTTTGAGTGTTTTAAAGTTCTTCTTGTAGAGATCCTTTACTTCCTTGGTTAGGTTTATCCCAAGGTACTTTATTTTTTTTTTTGATGCAATTGTGAATGGGAGTGATTCTCTGATTTCATCCTCGGTGTGTTTGTTGTTAGCATATAGAAAGGCTGCTGATTTCTGTGTGTTTATTTTGTATCCTGCTATATGGCTATAGATGTTTATCAGCTCTAACAGTCTGCCAGTAGAGTCTTTAGGGTCCTTTATGTATAGAATCATATCATCTGCAAATAATGATAACTTGATCTCTTCCTTTCAATTTGTATCCCTTTTATGTGTGTCTCTTGCCTTATTGCTATGGCTAAGACTTTCAGTATTATATTAAATAAAAGTGGGGACAGTGAGCCGGGCGTGGTGGCGCACGCCTTTAATCCCAGCACTCGGGAGGCAGAGGTAGGAGGATTGCCGAGAGTTCGAGGCCACCCTGAGACTACATAGTGAATTCCAGGTCAGCCTGGACCAGAGTGAGACCCTACCTCAAAAACAAAAACAAACAAACAAACAAAAAAAAGTGGGGACAGTGGACACCCTTGTCTTGTGCCTGATTTTAGTGGAAAAGCTGCAGGTTTTTCTCCATTTAGTATTATGTTGGCTATGGGTTTGTCATAAATAGCCTTTATTATGTTGTGATATGTTCCTTCTATTCCCAGTCTCTGTAAGACTTTTATCATGAATGGATGTTGGATTTTGTCAAATGCTTTTTCTGCATCTAATGAGATGATCATGTGATTTTTGTCTTTCAGTCCATTTATATAATGTATTACATTTATTGATTTACGTATGTTGAATCATCCCTGCATCTCTGGGATAAAGCCTACTTGGTCGGGGTGAATGATCTTTCTGATATATTCTTGTATTGTGTTTGCCAATATTTTGTTGAGAATGTTTGCATCTATGAACATGGGTCTTTAGGTTCGCAGGCAAGCGCCTTAATCACTAAGCCATCGTCCAGCCCTCTAAGCTTTTAAAAGTTTTTTATTTTTATTTATTTATTTGAGAATGACAGGGAGACAAAGAGGCAGATAGAGAGAGAGAGAGAGAGAGAGAGAGAGAGAGAGAGAGAGAGAGAATGGGCGCTAGGGCCTCCAGCCACTGCAAATGAATTCCAGATGCATGCGCCACCTTGTGTATCTGGCTTATGTGGGTCCTGGGGAATCAAGCCTTGAACCAGGGTCCTTAGGCTTCACAGGCAAGTGCTTAACTGCTAAGCCATCTCTCCAGGCCCTGTTTTTTTTTTTTTTTTTTTTTTTTGTCGAGGTAGGGTCTCACTCTCGTTTAGGGTGACCTGGAATTCACTATGTAGTTTAAGGGTGGCCTCGAACTCATGGTGATCCTCCTACCTCTGCCTCTCGTGAGCTGGAATTAAAGGTGTCTGCCACCATGCCTGGCTCCCTCTATTTTTTTCCTAACACAAGTTTTTTAAATTAATTTTTTTAATTAATTAATTTATTTATTTATTTGAGAATAAGAGGCAGAGAGAGAGACAGACAGACAAAGAGAGGGAGTGCCAGGGCCTCCTGCCACTGCAAACGAACTCCAGATGCATGTACCTCCTTGTGCATCTGGCTTACATGGGTCCTAGAGAATCAAACCAGGATCCTTTGGCTCTGCAGGCAAATGCCTTAACCACTAAGCAATCTCTCCAGCCCAAGTTTTTTAATTTAAAAAATTTTTATTTTAGCTTAGGATGACCTTGAACTCCTAATCTTTCTGTCTCTCCTTTCTGAGTGCTGAGATCAGAGGTGTTCACCCGCATGCCAGGCTCATATTGGGGCATGTGTGTGCACATACACGTGTGTGTGTGTGTGTAGAGGCCAGAGGGCAGTCTTGTGTGTCATCCTCATAAATGTCACCCACCATGTTTGGGACAGGGTGTCACTGAACTAGAGCTCATGGATAAGGCTGGTGTAGCAGGCCAGTGCGCCCCAGTGCTGGGCTGTGGGTGCAAAACATTGCCAGGCATTTCACATGAGTTCTTTTTTCTTCTTTAAATTTTATTTATTTATTTTAGAGAGAAAGATAGAATGGGCACATCCGGGCTTCCAGCCACCGCAAATGAACTCCAAATGCATGCGCCACCTTGTGCAGCTGGTTTATGTGGGTACTGGGGAATTGAACCTGGGTCCTTAGGCTTCGCAGGCAAGCACTTTAATCACTAAGCAATCTCTCCAGCTTATCACATAAGTTCTTGAGATCCAACTCAGGTCCTGAAGCTTCCATGAAAAGCACTTCACCCACAGAGCCACCCCCAGCCTCGCCTTGGGCTTTGGGTGGCAGGCAGTCATGTGGCAAACCACTTCCTGCTGGATGTGGTGGGAAGATGACACAGGCCAGAGAAGAGGCTAGGAAGGGGCCGGGGTCTCAGGGTGCTGGGCCAGGTTCCCCAGCCTGTGACTCTCCCGTGTTTAGTGAACACAGAGCCCAAGGCTGAATCTGATCTGTTTGGTCCATGTGGTGTTACCGACAGCAAGAGCTGCTCAGGCCTGTCACCCCAATACTCGGGAGGCAGAGGCAGTTGGATCACCATGAGTTCAAGGCCAGCCTAGGCTACAAAGTGAGTTTTACAGCCTGGTCTAGAGTGACTGTTGCCTCACAAAAATCCAAAAAAGAAAGGAGGGAGGGAGGGAGGAAAAGAGGGAGGAAGGAGAACAAAAGGAAACTGGGAGAGAGATGTCACAGTGAGATTCCCTGCCCCACTCAGCCCCTGGAACAAATGCAGATGCATGAAAAACAACCAGCCACCCACCCACCCACCATACCTGGACAGGACTTGGCACAGAGCATAGCGCTCGCGCGCCACCTGGTGGCCATCTGTGTCAGGGCGGACGAGCCCAGAGCAGGGTTCTGTTGGCATCTGGGAACCTCTCCCCTCCTCCTTTTTATTTTTCAATTTTGGAGACATGGTTTTGCTCTGCCACCAAGGATGACCTTGAACTCATAATCCTGCCTTTACCCTCCCTTGCTGTTCAAGGGCTGAGCCTTGAACCCAGGGCTTCATGCACGCTAGGCAGGCACTCTATGCACCAAGATACAACCCCAACCTCAGTTTTATTTTCCATGCAGGATCTAGTATAGCCCAGATTGGCCTCAAACTCGCTATGTAGCCAACCATGGCCTTGAACCTTTGATCCCCTTCCTCCACCTGAGTGCTGGGATGACAAGTGTTTGCACCACCATGCCTGGTTTATGCAATGCCGGGCTTTGCATGATAGACAGTGCATCCACTGAGGCCTCACCCTGTTCCATTCTTCCTTTCTTATTTATTTGCAAAGCACACACACACACACAGAGAGAGAGAGAGAGAGAGAGAGAGAGAGAGAGAGAGAGAGAGGGAGGGAGGGAGGGAGGAGGGAGAGAGAGAGAGAGGAGACAGATAGGGAGAATGGGCACACCAGGGCTCCAGCCACTGCAAACGAACTCCAAGGGGCATGTGCCCCTTGTGCATCTTGGCTTATGTGGGTACTGGGGAATGGAACCTGGGTCCTCTAACTTCACAGGCAAGTGCCTTAACAGCTAAGCTCTCTCTCCAGCCCCTTCTTTTTTAAAATATTTGAGGGAGAGAGAGAATGGGCATGCCAGGGCCTCTAGACATTGTAGACAAACTCCAGATGCACGTGCCACCTTGTGCATCTGGCTTTATGTGGGTACTGGGGAATTGAACCTGGGTCCTTTAGCTTTGCAGGCAAACACCTTAACCACTAAGCCATCTCCCCAACCCCTGTTGTTTCTTTTTTTAAAAAAATATATTTTGAGAGAAAGGCAGAGAGAGAGACAGAGAGATACAGAATGGGCACACCAAGGCATCTAGCCACTGCAAATGAACTCCAGATGCATGAACCCCTTGTGCATCTGGCTTACATGGGTCCTGGAGAATCAAACGGGGGTCCTTTGGCTTTGCAGGCAAATGCCTTTTACCGCTGTCATCTCTCCAGTCCCTGTTCTTTCTTGAGACAAGGTCTTGTCTTGTGGTTGGCAACCCAGCTATGGGAGCTGTGTGGGGTAGGTCCTGGCATTTGAGAACTTCATTGGTCCTCCCCTACCCTGAATGACCAGTTCCCCAGAGGTTAACACTGGGAATCTGGTCAGAGAGAGAAATAGTTTCCCTGGAGTCTTCAAGGCATATTGGAGCTCTCTCAGGGGCTGAAGCCTGTTATGGACTCTCAGACCTGCAGGCCCACATCTTGTTCTGGCTTGGCCCTCAGTCCACTCTGAACTCCCATTCCTGTGTGCTCTTCAAATCCATCTGTGGGGACCGCACCCATGCTGTTCCCATGCCCAGTGTAGTCCTGATCCTTCCATTCCCCAGGCTTGGGCCCACCTCCTCCCCCTCCAGGAAGCCAGCTAGTCCACCCTCAGACAGCACGGTGGAATGTCACTGTAGAGTCGCCAAGGTGAACACAGGGTTGCCCTCCAGGCCTCAATGCCCAGGATCAGACCTTTAGGGATGTTGTGACTGCTTAGACACTCTGCCCCACTGGGTTTGATTCCAGCAGCTTTTTTTTTGGTTTTTCGAGGTAGGGTCTCACTTTGGTCCAGGCTGACCTGGAATTAACTATGTAATCTCAGGGTGGCCTCGAACTCTTGTGGCGATCCTCCTACCACTGCCTCCCGAGTGCTGGGATTAAAGGCGTGCGCCACCACGCCCGGCCCAGGTGCATCTTAAATAGCTGCTCCCCATGAGACTGCTGCAAACTTTCCATGACTGGACACATGGGGTACCTGGCAGCTTCTCTGCCAGTTGCCATGTGGTGGGGGTGTTGATGGGATGAGAGCAATGCTGCCACCCATGGTGGGAGGCATGCTATTGGCCAGATCTTTGCTTCCTTTTTGGCAGAAAGATGGCTCAGAGGTTAAGGGCACTTGCTTGCCTTGTTGGTGCGGGTTGAACACCCAAACTGCCCACATAAGTTGGACACAAAGTGGCGCATACATGTGGTATGTTTGCATGGCAGCGCGCAAACACATACGCAAATAAACATAGAGATGCCCCTAAAGCAAGGAGCAGAAAGCCCTATTAGGGGCCTGCTATTTAGGCCAGGCTGGTCTGGAATGTTCCTCCTGTCTCAGCCTCCAAGTGCTGAGATATCCAGGAGGATTTCCTGTTAAGAACAGTAACTCTGAGAGGAGCATAGCTCCTACCTGGAACAGTGAGGGCTGGGGGCGTGGTCAGCGGTAGAGTGACAGCCTAGAATCCACAGTGAGGGCTGGAATACCGGTTGGTGGATAGCACGTTCTAGGCTGCTTCATCCCCAGCCCCACAGAAGCACACAAGAGGGATGGTGCCTTCTGAGCACAGTACTCCATATGTCCAGCACTGGCATATCCCAAGTGCTGAGCAGCGGGTAGAACACTGTAATAGTGGTAGTGTCCAGGGAAGCAGAGATTTGATGTGTGCATCCTGCTGTCTGGGGAGACCTGTCTAGGGGACTTCAGCATGAACGGACTTTGGTGTCCTCAGGGTATGACTGGGCATGCCTGGATATCAGACAGTTACCCACAATGAGTCAGTGGTCAAAGTAGAGCAATGCGTGCCCCATCAGTGTGAATCTTGTCACACCATGACAGGCTAGATGAAAACTGCCCAAAAGATGGACATCCTCATCACTGGCATGAGACTGAGGTCCTGGGGGTGGGGACTGGAGATGTGGCTGCCTGGGGTGTGTGTGTGGGGGGAGGGTGATTTCTCACCTGTTCCATGACACTCTTGCCATGGCCTCACCCTGCCTGAGTTGCAGACCAGGGTCACTGAGGTCACAGGTGGCCGGGCATGCATGTGCACACACATCTGGAAACCATCAGCGTTTATTGGTAGAGAACGGAATGCCTTGTCAAAGAACCCTTATGTTAAAAACGGCAGAGCAGAGGATGTTTATTAAAAAACAGGGAGAAAAGTGAGTTCACATTGAGTTGAGCGAAACATGGCAGCCGGTCCTGGTCACTCCCCAGTAGCCTTGGCAGAGCTGAAGATGTGCAGGCGACTCAGTAGCGGCGGGTGAAGTGGGGGTATGCGTGGGGGTGGGGAGCTGGGACTCTGCTGTTCCGGTCCTGACTGGCCACTCCACCACCTTCCAATCCACCACCAGGCACCACATGGCCCTGGGAATGTCCTGGTGCAAAGTTGCCTCGCCTAGGAACAGAGGCAGTAATTTGAAGGGCAGCAGAGCTTCAGGAGGGACGCTGGGTGTGCAAGGTGGTGGAGGGGTTGCTGAGCAGCTGTGGATACTCACAAGTGCAGGGGAGGGAAGGAGGCTCTTACCCTGCCACACCACCCCGGCTTGCCACTACATGTCCTGGCCCTGAGGGTCCAACCAGGCCCCTCTCAGCACCTGCAGGAGAAGACCATGCAGGTGTAGTGTTCGTCCGGAACAGGGTCCCCACTCCCACCCTCCCCTTTGCATACCTTGCCATCGCAGGTGCTCTCGACCCATCGCGTCTGTGTCCACAGCACCCTGCCAGGCGTGGACCTGGTGTTCTTCCAGCCGTGGATGGTGCTCTGCCCAGTCTCGGCTGCTCCTTTGCCAAAACATAAAGTTATAATTGCCCTGTGGGCACTGTGTGCCTCACAAGATAACCCACAGCCATGATGGGAGTGACCACCTAACCTTCATTTAATGGCTGATGAGGGACGGGACATGGAGACACCCAGCAGGTAAGAACACTGGCCATGCATGCATGGGGACCTGAATGTGACCCCAGCATCCCTGGAAGAAGCTGGGCATTGCTATGCATATCTGTAACCCAAGCCCTGAGGGGCAGAGATGGAGGACCTCGGTGCTATCTGCTCAGCAAGTCTGACCAGAAAAATAGCAGTTGGCAGTTTGGTGGGAGATCCTGTCTCAGAAATTCAGGCAGAAGAGCAACAGAGGAGGACACTGAGGTCCTTTTTCTTGGGCATACACATTTGTGTGCATATGTGCGCACACACAGCCATAAACGCAGAAAGAACAAGTCAGTCTAGACTGAGAACATTCCACACCGTGTCTGCAGTGTGATACCAGTCGTGACCAGAACGAGGCTTGGTCCCTAGGACACACTCAGTGAGAAAAGGCCACACAGTGTGGACTGACTACATGATAAATGTAACAGGTGACTCCAAACACAGGAAGTAGAGCTGTGCAAGCCAGAAGCCACATGGAATGAGATATGGCTCTTTAGGGGTGCTGAAATTTGATCTCAAGTCATAAGACACGCGTATGCACACCTGTGATCCAGAACTTGGGAGGCAGAATTGGGAGGACTATAAGTTCCAGCCTGGCCTGGGCTACACTGTAAGACCCTCACTCTAAACACCAAACCACAAGCTTGAGATGAAGGCCCTGAGATCAACAGCTAGTCTGGCCACCCTGGTAGCAGGAATGGAAGGCCCAAGCCTGCCAAATGTTCCCACTGGAGCACCTACAGGGCAGCCAAAGAATACCCCAGGCAGGGTGGGAGGCTGGTCCCCACAATCACGTCTGCTCCCCAAAAGCCTGTCCTAGAGCCCCAAGTGACACATAGGGCTAAGCTGGGTCAGCACAGCCACTCACCTGGGGGGAGGGGGAAGCCCACGGCCCTCATTCAGCCTCTTGTCAGAGCCATAGCTCCCCCAGCCATCACGTGAGTCCCGGCCATGACGCTCTGGGGGTTCTGTGTGGGTGTGGCAATCATCATAGTGCTAGAAGACAGAAGGGAGGGACAGGCTGACACTTGTAGGCCATTCTGCTCCCCAAACACTGGGCTCATCCCCCATCCTCTAGGTTGGCCCTGTGCCGAGCCACAAGACTGGAGTCAGTCCTCACCCTGGGCCTGTAGCAGAGACACCATAGGTCACACCATAGGTGTTGACTTCAGCATCCCTAGCTGGGTGGCCTGCACCTGAAACCCACCCAATTGGGGAGCTGAAGGGATATTCCTCAGGAAACACCCATTTCCAGAAACCATCATGCTGACCCCTAACTTATACCCTAAGCACCCCTCACCAGACTCAGGAAGCACTTGTGTGTAACATCCACAGAGCCAGCACAAAGTTTGGACTATGCACTACCCCATGTGGCTTCTAAGCCAACATCTGGAGCAATCCAGATGAGCTATGAGGCCCCTAAACAAGTAGGCATTGGAGACACAGGCTCCACAGACCCTTGACTGGGGGATGCTAAGAACCTATGACCCAGACTGTGTCCACACTCATAGATGAATAAACACTCACACTCTTGTTCCTCTATCTGGGGCCAAGCTCACCCCCCTCACCCAACCAGGCCAAAGACAGGCACCCCTACTCACTTGTATGTCTCGCTCACCAATGGCCGGCCGTGGCCCGTCCCTCCTGCAATGGCAGAGTCGTGAGCATGGTGGGGACATGCTCTGCTTTACCCCAGACTACTAACATGCACATGCCAGGAGAAATGGTTCCAGGACAAGGCAGACACATACGTAGAAGCCCCTGGGGAGGTTGCACAAGAGAGGCCCCAGGACCCCTGCCATCCCTAGCCCCTCACAGGACCACTGACTTCAGCCCCAGTGTGTCAGACTTCACCCTATGCTCTCGCCCGACCCCCATTCAGAGCTGGCAGTGGGGAGATAGCCAGAGAACATGATGTGGACTCTGTGAAGAGGGACCAGTAGGGACACAGGTTAGATCCTCAACTGGGTGAGCAGTCCAGGATTCCCATGTCCTGTGATAACCAGGACCCCCAGGGAGGAAAGCAGACAGACATGGGGGAACATGGAGACCCCTGAGCCATGTAGACACCATGAGGTGAATGGCTCAAGCGTTGGGCACAGCATACTGCCTAGCATTGCCAGTTGCTGGCTGGTCTCTGAGGAGGACAAGTCATGCAGTGAGCTTCAGAATCTCCAAGTGGCCAGTCAATGTGACTGCAGGCTGGTAGGGGGTGAGGCTGACCTGTCTGCAATGTGGTCCTGGTATTGGCCACGTTCACGATGGTCAAAGTCGTGAAAGCGGTGATCGGGTCGTGGGAAGTCTGTGTGATACCGGTCCTCCACTGCCATACGCTTTCCTTCCAACCAGTACGCATCCTCCCTCCTGAATTCAGAGAACACACATATCACTGTGACAGTAAAGCAGGCAGAGGGGAGCTGGGAGCTCTCACCAGGGACTGAGATTATCATTGACCACTCTGCTATGATGCACGACCTCTAGCCCAGGCTTTCTGAGCACCCCAACCTCCCTTGGGATTCTCACCATGGTGAAGGCTACGAGTGTGAATGGGAGCATGCGCAGCAGAGGAAGGGGGAGTGTGAATTTGTGTGTGCACAGCTGGGGAAGGGATGCCACAGAAGAGCTGTGCCCTCAGCTCAGCCCTTCAGAGTCAAGAACAAGGTGGCCCGGATGGTGCTCACCGGGCATCCAGGTCACAGGGTCGCCGCAGAGCCCGCCGCTCCTGCTCGGCCCGCAGCTGCTCCTGCTGCCTTCGCAGCTCCTCCCGCTCACGTGCAATGCGCTCCTGTTCCTTGCGGCGTTCCCGCTCCACCCGCATGCGCTCCCGCTCCAGCCGCTCCCGCTCTAGGCGCTCGCGCTCCAGCCGCTGCCGCTGGCACTCAAGCTGAAACCGCTCGCGTTGCAGCCGCACTTTCTCCCTGCGCTCATGGAAGGCATCCAGCCGCTGCTCCCGCTCCCGCTGCTCCCGCGCCCTGTGGAGACATGGCCAGGGGGTGGGATATGTTGGCTGTAGATGTCAGCCTGGACCGTCTCAGTCCCTGGTGGAAGCCACAGTGACAAGGAGAGGGCCAAGCATGGCCTCTAGCTGAGCACATGATCTGGAAAGCTCTAGAGAAGTGAAGAGTCTCCAGTGAGAACCCACCCCACTCATAAAGAACTGCAGCTCTGACCCGGAACCCATGCACATGCTGGGGTGTGGGTGCTCAGGCCACTCCTGACTCCAGGCCCTGGGTTAGTGTTGCTCTGTGACTATGAGGTGTCAGTCACTCTCACCAAAGGACAAGGAAGTGCAGTGTAAAGCAAGGCTGCCCCCAGCCCCAAGGTCAAGGACAGAGGTCCTGCTTTACCATACCAGCCTCTGATACGCTTGGCACTGAACAGGCACTGGGCCGCCCTCCCTGGGTCTCAGGATGGTCACTGTCCCACCCCTCCTCTGCCAGTGCCTGACAGCCTCTTTTCTGTTAGAGAAGAAGCCAGCACAGCACAGGTGGAACTCTCCCCCCTTCTATAGTGGTGTACTTGGGATAATACTGCAAAGATAAGTTTGAGTGGTGACAAGTGGCAGGCCTAAGCCAAAAGATAGATAGCCCTGTGAGGAAGGTCATGGGGATGCTGCAGCCTGAAGATGCCCCACACTGCTCACATGCCATGCCCATACATGGAGGGTTTTGGTGGGGAAGCCTGGGGGTCTGCAGGAGGGAGCCTCCATCAAAGCCATATAGGGTAATTTGCCTTTGTGCCCATGCAAAGCCCCCAGGACAGGAATGGCTCCTAATAAGCTTTCTCCCAGGCGCTGCTGATCTCGGTACATCCAGCTGAGAAAGCCTGGCCTACTCACTGCTCACCTCCGCCGCTCTGATTCCCGGATCTCGCGCTCACGCTGCCTCTGGCGCTCCCGTTCCCGCTGCTCTTTGATTTTGTCAAAAGACAGGATGTCTCTCTTTTCCTTGCTTTCAGATTTGCGTTCTTGACTCTTGGAACTCTGCTAACCAAACAGTTTACTCAAGTGAGGGGAGCAGTGCCTCCTGGTGACCAGTCCTCACCCCCTCATCAAGCCACAACTGCAAAGGGTTTTGTTAGTCTGAGACAGGGTGTCGCCATGTAGCTGAGGTGGACCTGGAACTCGCAATCCTCTTGCCTCTGCCTCCGCCTCCCAAGGACTGGCAGAACTCTATAGAAGGCACAAGATACCAACAACCATACCCTTGACAAAGAGAGTCTCTAAGGGCCAAGCCCATTCATGCTCTCCAAGGCCACCCACAATTGCCATGTCAAACACTCTCTGCAAGATTCTGAGCCCTGAATCAAGGGCCTCCTGCCAATCCGCAAACTCAGAATCTTTGGGGCAGCAGACAGGAAATGACTTAGTAACTGTGATATTAAATGAGTTCAAGGCCAGATTAAGTGACATGAGCCTGTCTCCAAAACCAAACCAAACCGAACCAAACCTGGATGCAGTGGCACACACCTTTAATCCCAGCAGTCTGGGCAGAGGTAGAAGGATCACTGTGAGTTTGAGGCCAGCCTGACACTAGTAAATTCAAAGACAGCCTGGGCTAGATCGAGACCTTAACTTGAAAAACCAAAACAAATAAACCAAGCCAAACAACAACAACAACAACAACAACAAAAAAGCCCCCAAATCCCCAAAACAAAACAAAAAAAGTCAGGCATGGTGGGCGCATACCTTTAATCCCAGCACTCAGTAGCACAAGGTGAGAGGATTGCTATGAGTTCAAGGCCACCCTGAGACTACAAAGTAAGCTTGGGCTAGTGAGACCCCACCTTGAACCCCCCCCCAAAAAAAAGGTTAGTGTGACACCATTTCCATTTCAGCACAGGCCTGAGACCCTGCTTCTATGACAAGCACACATATGTGGCACACAAGTGCTGCCTTGTGGGAACCCAAGGCCAGGGCTCCCATGCCTGGGCAGGGCTCTTCTGGCCTGCTTTCTTGCAGGCTCTGTATTGAGAATGCACACCAGCCACATGAATGGCACATCCCCCTCTGAGGACTGCTGCTCTAGACTCCTAAACACTGGGCTGGGGATGGAACCCAGGGTGTCACCACTCCAATCGTACACCCTACCAATGGGTAGCTGGCTACTTGCTAGAGCCCTCAGCTGCATCCATAGCAGAAGACAGCTCCCCATGGCCACTTGGGGTGAACGCACATGGTGATCAGGGCCAAGAGACACCACTTGGGATGACTAGTCTGAGATTCTCCCATTTTTATTTTATTTTTTAATTGAGGTAGGGCCTCACTCTAGCCCATGCTTTTTTTTTTTTTTAACTTTTTTTATTGGAGAGAGAGAGAGAACTCCAGATGCTTGTGCCAGCTAGTGGGCATGTGTGACCTTGTGCTTGCCTCACTTTTGTGTGTCTGGCTTACATGGGATCTGGAGAGGGACCTTAGGCTTCATAGGCAAAGCGCCTTCTCTCCAGCCCCCTCTCCACTTTTTTCTGATACAATCTCACTCTATGTAAGGCTGACCTGGAACTCATGGCCTCTTGAGTGCTGGGTTCTACTTTTTGTTCACAAAAGGTTTGCTGAAGTAATCCATGTTGGCCTGAAACTAACTGTTGCCAGGCCTTAATTTTTGATAATCCCCATCTCAGCCACCCCAGCAGCTGGGACTGCACAGGCCCGACATGGGGCACAGAACCTGTAAGCCATCGTGCCCATGGCCCCTGCTTTTTCAGCACAAGGCTCAAAAGCCAACTGCAGAAGCTGACTCCTCTGTGGTGCGGTTAGGCAAGACAGTTACCACACTGACTGGCCCAGGCCGCCTGTTTGTGCCTTTAACATCCATTCCTCTTCCAGAGGTGTCAGGGCAGCACTTATGGGAAGTGAACTGGGAGACTTTGGAATGTGATGCAAGCACAGCAAGGGCCCTCATTTCTACAGGGGTCCACATGGCATCCCCACCCTGCGCCTGGGCGCCGATGCTCACTCTCTCCTTGGACCTGCTGGTGGTCTTCACACTGATGACAGGCTCGCCCTTCGATTTGTCCATCACCACTGTACGCTCTGCACCTCTGCTTCCTGCAGGGAAACACAGTGAGCTGTGAGACAGGCTCCCCTGGCACGGACCAGAGGGAACAGCCAGCCCCAGAGAAGCAGGCACTCTCGCTCTTCCTGCGTGCACCTGGTCAGGGCAAGTCCCTTCACACACAGCAGCCAGGCTCTGAGCGCTGGCACCGTGGTTTCTCTGGGCAGATGGACACCATATCCTTGTGAACATACTGGTGACCTTACATATGCTGCCCCATGTGACAAAGGCTGCCTGGGTTTTTGGATTCCACTTGGGAATTAGGGTGGGTATGGATGGATTGTCTTGGTGGAGCACATTGAGCCCCAAGCAGACTGGGTGGGTGTGCAACACATGGTGGAACCAGCAAGCACTACAGTGGGAGCAGGTTCTGAAGGCCAGGTTCCCTCTTTTGTCTGGGTTGAGCAGCCCTGCCTCATTCAGTCTCCTGAGCACTAAGTCAGCAGGTGCTTTGACAGAGATGTGGGAGAAACTGCGCAGACTTGTGTCAGACCAGCTGCAAGGAACCCGAACCAGCAGGGTCCCTCCTATACACCCCAGGCTATGGAAGGTGGGTACCCAGCGCAGCATTCTGAAGTACTTCACCCTCTGATGACAACAGATGCTTTCTTTATGCATTGCTTGGGATTGAACTCAGGATTTCACACTTATCAGGCAGGTGCTCACCACTGATACATCCTCAGCTGTGTTTACTTTTGGAGATAGGTTTGCTGAAATTGACCAAGCAGGCCTGGAACGAACTCTGTTGCCAGGCCTTGATTTTGATACCTCCCCTCTCCCCTCAGTCACCCTAGCAGCTAGGACTGCACAGGCTCGACATAGGACATAGACCTGTGAGCCATCATCGTGTCCAAGGCACCTTTTTTTTAAAAAAATTTTTTTTAATTTTTGAGGTAGGGTTTTGCTCTAGTCCAGACTGACTTGCAATTCACGCTGAAGTCTCAGGGTGGCCTCGAACTCACGGCAATCCTCCTACCTCTGCCTCGAGTGATGGGATTAAAGGCATCTACCACCATGCCAGGCTAAGGCTCCTGCTTTCTAACTAGCACTCCCCAAGGCAAAACTCTGCCAAGTCACAAGCTCACAGCACCTCTATATCTTTCCTGTCACCCTTTCCCACTGGCACTCACCAGATCTGGTGATTCGAGAGCGATTGGAGTCTCCAGGTTTGAGGTCATCTTGATCCTCTTCTTCCTTTTTTATGTCTTCTGGCCTTTTCTCCTCCTGTCTCTCAACCTTCTCTTCTTCCTTCTTGATCACAGTTCTACTTGAAACAGGGTTGTCAACCTTCAGTCCCCAAATATAATACAGCAGTCCCCAACCCCTGCCACTTGTGCTCGCATTCCCCTCTAGACCTTCTGCTAGTCCCACCTAGGGTTGCCACTAGAGCTATGTGGGGAGGGAATCTGCTGTCTCGTGGGACACTCTTCCTGCCCCCCTTGCCCCTACTGTGAAAGATGGCTGTACCCTAGAAACTCTCCAACTACAAAGACTTTTCTGAAGAAAAATCACTAACAGCACAGTGGCAGGCCGGTTAGTGCAGCACCAAGGAGGCTGAGTAAAATATGATCCAAGTGAGTTTCTGAAGGCCTCAGCTCCCAGCAGCTGCCTGGCACAGCGTGACCACCCACAGCATGTTGCTGATCAGAGCCACTGGGCGGTGCCCGAGCCAGGCTTCTGCCCAAGGCTTTGGACTGCTGTGTGCCCAGGGCCAAGCATTCATGGCCACTGCTCCTCCCACACTCCTCATGCTGGGATGGGAATGCCATGGATGGCCACCCAACAGCTTCCGTTCTGCTGGAGCAGGTCACTTGGCAATGCCAACATGGTGTGTAAAGAGGGAGTGCTGCACAGGGCCCTGGAACAGCAGCCACTCCATCCTAGTTCAAGAGCCGAACATCAATACGCATCCTGACCCTTGGGACAAGTCATGACCCTCAGCATGCAAGCCAGCCTGGAAGTGGAAGCCCACCTCAACACGCCTAGCTTCCTGAGCCATTGCCACCATCACAGATCAACAGAGCCCACCTGTTCAGACACAACCAATGAGGACAAAAATAGAAACCCGCCAAGCCAAATTTGAGAAACTTATGCCATTTCTATTTTTACTACAGGTGTAAATCAGTTCTTTTTTCAGGAAGAGCACTGCAGGCCCTGGGTCCCAGAACCACTGTGCCAAGGTACCACCGGGTGCCACAGGAAGGCTCGGCATGCCAGGCTATTTTTAACTTAAGCCATATGTAGGGCATGCCTGGCACCTGTGAGATATGGCACAAGCAATCAGCTCAAGGTCGTGTGCAGTGACAAGAAAGGGGTTGTGTGCCTAGGAGCACCTTCTCCAGCCCAAGCCAGGCCCTGGTCCTCTGATGTGAAGAAAAAGCTAGAGCCCTGTGAAAACCAGT
This sequence comes from Orientallactaga sibirica, assembly GCA_036365145.1. NCBI lineage: Eukaryota > Metazoa > Chordata > Mammalia > Rodentia > Dipodidae > Orientallactaga > Orientallactaga sibirica. The sequence continues at coordinate 16,300,065 of JAEOAD010000049.1, forward strand.
GTGCAAAAGCAAGAGATCTGAGGTGGTGTTTCAGGGCCCTGAGGTCAGGGCTGAGGTTAGAAGTCTGCCTCTTGTGCTTGCCATCACATTTACTTAAACGAGTACTGGGCTGCCTGCACACTGATTAGGGACTGCACGTGTCACCTACAGGGTCACTGGTTCCTGTGGCCCATGCCTGACCTAGGAAGCGGGTGGCAGAAGGGACAGCAGCATCCAGGAGACCCGTACTTTTCTGTCTTGATCTCCACCAGATGTGGCCTGTCGGCGCTGGGCACCTTCTCCTTCTTCACTTCACACTCTCTCCTATCCGCCACCTTCTTCCCAGAAGGCTCATTTTTGGCCTGAAGTTTAACAGGACAGGGATGAGTTGGGAATTGGCTGGCCACTCACTCCTGGGAGCTGGTATAGCAGGGCCAGAGGCACTCACCTTCTCCACGGAGATCATCCGTCCATGCAGCTCAGTCCTGTGCAAATGGCCAATACACCTTGTTGCCTCATCTGAAGTAGACATGGTGACGAACCCATAGCACCGAGCCCCAGGACTGCGGGCATTGGTGACCACCTTGGCCCCAACGACCTCCAAGAAAAAAGGCACACTCAGTGTTGAGTACAGATGGAACAGATGGCAATGGGGGCAACACATGTTAAACATCATGACAGTCACCCAGCATGGTGAGCTCCTTTCAACCACTCAGGCACCCTGACCATTCAAACATGACAGAGCCGAGTGTGGCTGAGGTAGGAGGATCACTGTGAGTTCAAAGCCAGCCTGGGCTACAGAGTGAGTTTATTAGCCTGAGCTAGACATCTTGTCACAAAGACAAAAATCCATGGTGGCTCTGACATGGGTAAGCTCTTGAAGTGAGGATGTAGCTGAGACTGGAAATCCTCCAATGCCAGCACCTACACCACAGGACCGTGGAATCAACAGGTAGGTCCTGCTCAGTGGAAGGCATCTGCTCAGAGACCCCTTTCCCCCAGCCAGCCCTCAGCCTGGGCCAGCCATGCTGCAAACAGCCGGAGGCAGCTACACCTGTAGGGAAGGGACTCAAGACAGTAGCCCATGCTACCTCTTTTGTACTGAGTTTCTAGGGCCCAGGCGGGGTAGGAAAAGGAGGCAGATTTCAGGCAAGCAAGGAGACAGCAGGATTCCGAGTTGAAGACAGAGTCAAATGCCAGAGACAGTGTGATGCAGATCCTGCAGCAGTGGAAAGGAGGCAGCTGTGATGTTCAGGGATGTTCTGGACCTCCCCCAGGGCTTCTGCTGGCCATTCATGGGTAGGGTTCAGAAGGGGACTGTCCCAACAGAGGTTCAAAATTGTCTCGAAGAGAAGGTGGGCTTGGCCCTGACTCCCCAAGCCCAGAGCTGGCCACTCAGGCTGAGAGCCATGGCACTCTTAATCCAAAGAAAGCTCAGGAACAGAAGAGTTAGGTCTCCCCATGAGGCAAAGTGCCAACCTTCAGCCATAACTACAGGGCAGGCATGGAGAAGACTGGGCTCACTGTCACCAGGAATGCTGCAGGTGACAGAGTTGGGAGAAGCAGACTGCCACAGCAGCTCTCCTCTGAATGCTCAAGAACTTAAGTCGTGAGTCATCAAGGCCACCTGAACACAAGGCGAGAAGTGTGGAGACAGAGAGCAGTCTATTGAGGTGAGTGTCTCTGGGCTAAGGCACTCAGAGAGAAGGAGCCCCAAACCACACAAGAGCTGATGACCTGAGGAGCAGGGACCAGGAAACTCGCGTGCATGTCCCTCAGCCAGGGATGGAGAGAAATATCTATAAAGCTGACAGACAGCTGAAGAACAAGGACTCCAGGGGCTGCCTCACCCACAAGAGCTCCTAAGATGCCACATCCTTCCTTTCCCCAAGGAGCAAACTACTGAGACCAGAGCACAGGCTGGCCATAGTCAGGTCAGCGTGGCCTTTTCTGTCTCACTCTCTCAACCACAGCTGATTAACCCAAGACCAGCACCAACACCAGGCAACGGCATTCAAATAGAGTGGGGGGGGGCATGTACTTTTGGGAAGCTCCTGGGCTACCCTACAACTTGCATAACGTCACCCACAGAGCCATGTTCTGAACAGCAGCAGTGAGTCCTGACAGACTCCATGCAGGAGCTGATGCTCAGACCTGCTGAACCTTGCCACCATGAGGATGAACACAGCAGGCACCAGCCACCACCAGAGATTAATTGGGGAATATCACTGACCCTTGCCCCCATATCCTGTGTCTCTGGGAACCGAGCGGTAGCCAAGTCAACAAGAGCTTAGGCCTTGCAAAGAAGCTGTGCTCACTTCTCAGTGCCCCACACTCACTACCTGCCATGCCAGGGCCATATCTCAGTCTCTGCCCTGCCTGCAGTGCCTGGGTCAGGGCAGAAGCCCTTCTTAGGAAAATGCAGAGCCACCAATGTGACACAGGTTGGGACAAAAGGGATAGCTAACTTCTGCAGACGGGAGGCAATACCTCCCCACACTTAAGTCTCAGCAGTCTCATGGAGAGGCCAGGCCCAATGAACAGAGGACGGGCTGGTACTTATTACCCATGACAAGGCAGCCTCTCTTTCTGCCATCATTTTCCTATGGTAGGATCTGAGTGCACATGCTTTCTGGTCCTTGCCAGCCCACAAACACTTAGGGACTCTATCTAGTCACCAAACTGTCTGGGAAAGCTGGAGGACAGAAAGGGTGACCTGGTTTTCTGTCACACTCAGCCTGCAGCACTAGGCTTCCTGTAGGCAGAAGACAATTCAGGAAGAGCTGCAAGACTGCTTACATGACTGTAATCCCAACCAGGGTCTGAGCAGAGTGGGGGGCAGGATGAATCCCATTTCCACTGGACCCTGCCTGCTCTAAACCAGAATATGAGGCACCCAAAGCCCAGTGAGCTTTCTTCTCTCTCTTTTTTTTTTTTTTTTTGGTTTTGCGAAGTAGGGTCTCACTCTGGTCCAGGCTGACCTGGAATTCACTATGTAGTCTCAGGGTGGCCTTGAACTCTCGGTGATCCTCCTACCTCTGCCTCCCGAGTGCTGGGATTAAAGGCGTGCCCCACCACGCCCGGCTCTCTTCTCTTTTTTAAATGTTTTTCCTCTGCCCCAGGCTTTTTCTACATAGGGTCTCACTCTAGCCTCAGCTGATCTGGAACTCACTCTGTAGTCCCAGGCTAGGACTTGAACACATGGCAATCTTACCTCTGCCTCCTGAGTACTGAGATTATGGGCATGAGCCACCACACCTGGCTTAGGATGTATATTTTTATTTTGGCATGATGCTTTAAAAAAAAATATTTTAAAAATTTATTTGAGAAAAAGAGAGAGAGAGAGAATGGGCCAACCAGGGCCTCTAGCCAGTGCAAATGAACTCCAGATGCATGTGCCACCTTGTGCATCTGGCTTACATGGGACCTGGGAAATCAAACCTAGGTCCTTAGGCTGCTCAGGCAAGTGCCTTAACCACTAAGCCATCTCTCTAGCCTCATGGCATGGTGCTTCTAATAACATAGCCCTTCTATTTATTATTTATTTGAGACACAGAAGGTAAAAGTATAGTCTTGCCAGGGCCTCCTGCTACTGTAAATGAACTCTAGATGCATTTGCCACTCTGTACATCTGTGAACTAGGGAACAGAACCCAGGCTGTCAGTCTTTACAAGCAAGCACTTTAAAAAAAAATTATTTATTTGAGAAAGAAAGAGGAAAAGGCGGGGGGGGGGGAGAGGGAAAGAGAATGGGTGCACCAGGGCCTCCAGCCACTGCAAATGAACTCCAGATGTGCCACCTTGTGTATCTGGCTTACATGGGTCCTGGGGAATCAAACCTAGGTCCCTTAGGCTTCGCAGGCAAGTGCCTTAACCGTTAAGCCATCTCTCCAGCCACCCCCTTTTTAAAAGATAGAGTCTCATGTAGTCTAGGCTGGCCTCCATCTAGCTTTACAGCAGGAAATGACCTTGAGCTCCTGATCCTCCTGCTTTCATCTCCTGAGTGCTAAGATGCCCTATGGTTTTATGCAGTGCTGGGGATGGAAGCCAGGACCTCATGCATGCTAAGCAAGACTGGACCAACTGAACTACAGCCCAAGTATGTGAGCTCCCCACCAAGTTAAATACAAGATTCAAGCCAAGCCTGGTGGCCAGGCCCATCACCTCAGTTACTCCAGAGCCTCAGGTAGGAGGATGTCAAGATCGAGGCCAGACTGTACAACTTAATAAGGCCTTATTTCAAAATAAAAAGCAGGGCTGGAGAGATGGCCTCAGCGGTTAAGGCGCTTGCCTGCAGAGCCCAAGGACCCTGGTTCAAGTCCCCAGTACCCACATAAGTCAGATGCACAAAGTGGTGCATGCATCTCGAGTTTCTTTGCAGTGGCTAGAAGCCCTGTCATGCCCATTCGTTCTCTACTTGGAAATAACTAAAATTAAATCACTATGGAGACTCCTGAAAAAGATGAAAATAGAGCTACCAACTTATCCAGCTATTCCTCTACTGAGCATGTACCCTAAAGGCTCCATTCTTCACTGTAGAGATATTTGCTCAACCATGTTTATTGCTGCTTAATTCATAATAACTAAGAACTGGAATCAATCCAGATGCCCATCATTTGATGAATGGATAAAGAAGATGTGGCACAGATACACAATGGACTTCTACTCAGCAGTAAGGAAAAATGATTATAATAAAATTTGTAGAAAAATAGATGGACTTGGAACAGATCATACTAAGCAAACTCACATAAGCACAGAAAGACAAATGCTGCATGTTCTCTCTCATCTGTGGTTCCTAACCTGGAACACCTTGAGTTGCAGGCATACCTGGCAGGCAACTCAAAGGTCAGATAATAGGGATGGAAGGGGAATGGGAGGGCTGGGGAAAATACACACAAAACTAAATCCAAAATGAATTCATTCATTCCATAGAAACCTTTCCCCTGGATAGCAGACTAAATGATACAATCCTCAACAGGAGTATGCAGGGATTATCTGTTAAGAAGGGCCCTAGAGAGGGTGGGATGAAGCCCAACCCTGAAACATTTGGCTCTGGCTTGTAACGCCCAGTCCCAGAGATCGGTCATAACCCACATTGAGCTGGTGATTGGAGACTTATGAGGTTCCCAAAACAAGACAGGCTTTTGTCAAAGCACTTGATTAACCCACCTGAGGTAAAAGACCCTATTGCTAAAGACATCACATGCTGCTGACACAGAACATGGAGAGATCCGGCTGGAATCTGGAAGAAAGCCACTTCCTAGATGGTCTACTTGTATAGTGGGGGGAAACGTTCCATGAGCTGCTAGGGGAAAACGGCCAACAACATTGTATGCTAGCAGAGAACACTGCTATACAAAACAACCAGCCTGACAAATGGACACACCTGTGCAATAGTGGCACCCAGCTTAGGTGGGTAACCAATGGCTCTCTGATTGGGCTAAGAGATCTGCTCAGTGGAAAGGAACCCATGGCTGGAACTGGAAACTGAGTCAGATACCTATGATAGAGACCAAAATCATGGACTCCAACAAGAAGCTCTCACTAGTCTTTAGCGAAAAGGGAGGCTACATCCATCAAAATCTCTCTAAATTAACAATACTTATCCTATTGAACCTAAGCTGACTGACCTCATTCTCTGCTGAATTGGAGAATCTGTTTTTCTTTTTCAGAAGGCAGCAAGAATCAAGGAGATAAACCACCCCTCCCACATCATCCAGGGCCCAGGTGAAACCACAGAGAAATTGGAGATGAGCAAGAGTGCTGCTTCAATGGCTAGCCTATCAACCAGTGCCAGAGTGATGGAGACAGACACTGAGAATACTCAAAATGCACCAAAGCAGAAATCCAGAACCTGCTGAAAGCACAACACTAAAATAGACTTGAAACACACCCACCATGGCTCAGGGAATTTTGCAGAAGAGGGGGCAGAAAGAATGTAAAAGCCACCGAGTGGAAGGGAATGTCCAGAGGCACTGTACCCCCCAATGAATGACTGATGCCCTCACATCTCATAATTCGCAAAGGGGAATTACCAGCAATCCCACTGAGGAGTATCCCCAGAGGAACTGTGGCAGGGAAAAGAGAAAATGATGATTGATACCAACAAATAATGTGTCCATACAGTTTCTACTTCCTAATAATAATAAAAAAATGCCAGACGTGGTGGTGCTTGCCTTTGATCCAAGCACTTGGGAGGCAGAGGGAGGAGGATCACTGTGAGTTTGAGGCCACCCTGAGACTACAGAGTTAATTGCAGGTCAGCCTGGGTGACAGTGAGACATGCCTTGAAAAACCAAAAATAAATAAATAAAACCAAAAATAAATAAACAAACAAACAAATAAATAAATAAAGGCTGGAGGGATGGCTTAGCAGTTAAAGCATTTGCCTACAAAGCCAAAGGACCCAGGTTTGATTCCCCAGGACCCACATTAGCCAGATGCACAAGGGGGTGCATGCATCTGGAGTTCATGTGCAGTGGCTGGAGGCCCTGGCATGCCCATCGCTCTCTCTCTCTGTCAAATAAATAAATAAATAAATAAATAAATAAATAAATAGGCAAGCCACCATACCTGGCTTTAAAAAATAAATAAATAAAAATTATAAAATAAATAAATAAAGAGTAAAAAGAGGAGCCAGGCATGGTGGCGTACATCTTTTCATCCCAGCATTTGAGAGGCTGATGTAGGAGGATCACCTTGAGTTTAAGGCCAGACTGGGCTACAGAGTGTGTTCCAGGTCAGTCTAGGCTGGACCTAACTCAGTAATACACCTCTTGCCTTGTGTATACCAGGCCCCAAGTTCTCTCCTTAACATGCCCAAAAGGAAAAAAAGAGAACCAAGAGCTGAATAAACTGGGGCTGGAGAGATGGCTTAGCAGTTAAGGTGCATGCCTGCGAAGCCCAAGGACTCAGATTCGATTCTCCAGGTCCCACATAAGCCAGATGCACATGGTGGCACATGTGTCTGGAATTTGTTTGCAGTGGCTAGAGGCCCTGGTGCGCCCATTCTCTCTCCCCCCTTCTCTCTGTCTTAAATAAATAAATAAATAAATAAATAAATAAATAAATAAATAGATGAAAGAAAGAAAGAAAGAAAAAGAAATCTTTTTTTAAAAAGCTGAAGAAACCAACAGCAAGAAACCAGCCAGACTTTCTACTTCACTCCATCAGGCCCAAGGGGCCCCCAAAGAGAGCCGTACCTTCCCATGTTTGCTGAAGAGGTTCTTGAGGTCAGTAGCACGTGTGGAAGATGACAGGCCGCTCACCCACAGGTTCCTTCCTGAGCTGCTGCCCATGTGGACTGTTGTGAGAGGGAGGTGATCAGGCTTCTCAGGCGAGGAGCAAGGCCACTGCACACCAGTTACCACCAAGAGCCTGACCTGCTCTGAGCTCAACTCTTGCCCTATCAGGGCCTAGACTGACACCCAAAGGTGACAGAGGAGCACAGTTACTGTATACTACAGTTGCCACCAAGAGCCCAACCTGCTCTGAGCTCAACTCTTTCCATAGCAAGGTCTAGGACTGCCACCCACAGGTGACAGAAAAAGCATGCCTGGTGGACTCATGGAGTAAAATGCTGTCACCTTAGTACTTGGAGGACAGGAGCACTCCTAGCACTCATGGATGCTGGCAGATGGGTAAACACAGCCCCACATTGGCAAGGCCCTCCTCCCACCCAGGCCCCAAGGGAATTCATACCTTTTTCATCTTTAATGATTGGCTTTATGTCTTTTTCTTCCTTAAAAGAGCTAGAGACAAAAGTTAATGTTACTGACATACAGGAACAGAACCAAAGAGCACTGAGTTTTAAAAGTATGATGTGCTAAAACTGAATACCTACCAGGAACTTACTCTGAAATAAAATTCTGACAGACACCTTTGCCAGCTTTAATCAGAAAATCTGACCCAAAATATAATGTCAGATTCCTCAGTCAATTCAGCTAAGCTGAAAGTTAGCATTTTAAGAACACAACCATGGTAGGTTGGGAAAGGAATCAGCCAGTAAAGAACGCAGGACTAAGCCAGTGTCTGGAAGGACTACAATGTCGGCAGCGTGGCCGGTCAGCTGCAGACAGACAGCCTGTGTGTCACTAGTGACCAATGGAAAGGAGATAGCATCTGGTCTAAAACTGAGAATCCACAAACCTCATTTTCTGATCAGCGCCCTCACTGGCTGAGGACTCTTTAGGAGCCGCAGGGCCGTCATTACAAGCGTCAAAAGCAAACTTCTTCACGTCTTCTTTGCTATCTCGGGGTTCGGGGCTGGGCAATGCTGCGGGCACTTCCGAAGCCAGCTCCTGGCTAGCAGCCTCAGTGAGCTTGGGGGTTGCGCTACTCTGTCCCTCTGGCTCCTCCAGCCCTACAGACTCGCGCTCCACACTGGGGCCTCCGCCTTCGCCCTCAGTGGGCTCCCTTTTCACTACTGCTAACGGGGTGTCTGCCTCGCTCCACTGAGGCCGAGCACGCGGTGACTTGCTGGCCAAAGCTAACTCTCCCTCCTCCTCTTGCTCCTCTTCTTCCTCTTCTGGGTGACCGCAGCTTTCAAATAGGTCCTCTTCCTCCGCCAGCTTCCTGTCTGGCCCCACGCTACTTGTATCCTGTGCAAAGGGCTGCTCCGGCTCGGAACCTTCTTCTTTTACTGGCTCAGATTTACAAGTTTCCCCCAAAATGTCGAGTATTTTCTCATTTTCTACGGATTTAACAGGAATAGAACGGCACAAGGTTTAATGACCAGGAAACAAAGCAATCACAAGTGTGGAGCGGCACGTGGCCACGCTAGTACAGAGATTGGAAAACCCGCGTCTCACAGCGCCCTGCCTGGGCCCTACCTGTGCCCAGCCCCCCATTCCACACCCACACCCACTGTGGCTTTGCCAGTCTTCTTCAAGGTTTCAGGTTTTGGTCAGCCTGGGTCTTCCCACTCCTTTCAATGTCCTAGGTGCTGACCCAATGCAGTCACAGTTGGCTGCCAGTGTGGTGGTTTCATTTGTTTGACTTGTGGCTGACACAACAGTCCAGCATGAGACAAGAGCCTCTTCGGTCAGGCGCTGGAAATGCGCAAAGTCCAAGAGGGATCGGCAAGTGGAGATCCTCACAAACCCTCTGCTGCTTCTTCTGGGGTCTGCTTGCTTCTGGATGATGCCCTGACACCAGCCTGAGCCTGCCTCACCTTCCTGAACCCCAACTCCAGCTAGTATCAGAAGATCTGTCACCTGGGAGGGACTCATAACCACTCTAGTGGTCGGAGGTTGGCAACCCACCCCTTGGCCACCTTTAGGCCATGGAGGGTCCACAGATCTGGTAATATGGGGTGAAGATGGGGGGGTTTCCAATCTCTGACCTTCACACGATCTGGCACGCTCACCACTGGGGCATTTATGAGACCCTAACACAGTTAGGACATACACAGCTAAAACAAGGGCAGTGGACACTCCAGACAAACTGTCACATTTGCCTTGTCAGTACCTGGCTCCACAAGGGCTCCTTCAGCGGCCTGTTGAAGAGAAACGCAGGTGTGCTATCACTGCCAAGAGCACATTACACATGAAAGAAACTGTGTCATACACAAGCTCCTGCCATCCTCACCTCCCTCCGCCTTAAAGCTATCACAGCTGCTGCCACTGGCAGACAGGATCAAAGCAGAGGTTACAGTGGACACAAGACAAGACAACCAACATCTATCTTGGCCCTATTGTACCACCCTAACCTCTCACTGCCAGCAAAAAAAAAAAAAAAAAAAAAAAAAAAAAAAAAGCCTCCTCGACATGTAGGATGGAGTCTGGCCTCTCTGCAACCTGGGGTTCTCTTCGTCTCAGGGGTCACCACTGCCAAGCCACTAACTCAAGCCCGAGTTCCTCTGATGGTTTTCTAGACACTTCCAGCATACAGCTACCTGGCTTATCCCTGTCCCTTGTGTCACTTCTGTCTAGACTGCTAAACTTTCCTCCCAACATCAGAATCTGCACTGCCCTGCTCAACACCAAGGGGCAGGTCACGGTGTGCACATATACTGATTCTGACAGTGGCCAGTCCTGAAATGTCCCCAAGGCTTATGTTGAAGGCTTGGATCCCACACTGTGCTACAATGAGGTTTGTGGGAAGTGAATGGACTGGGAGGGCTCTGACCCCATCAACGGACTCTTCCACTGGTGGGCTCCTAACCGAATGGACTATCCCAGAAGGAAGGGATGCAACTGTTAACGTGAGGCATGCCTATTTTCTTGTGATTTCACCCCTCTCTCCATGTGGGAAGCAGTCTTCTTTGCCTCCCCCAATCAGTCATGATGTTCTGTTCCTCTTCCCCTAGCACTAAAGCCACTGAGCCACCTGACCCTGGAACAAGACTCTGAAACCATGAGCTACCCTTGCAACCACTTCTCTCAGGTGCTTGTCAGTGACAACAGCCAGCACTCACTGTGCATCTGCACCCAGGAAAACCAAGCACTCAACCCTCCTGCACTGCAGAGCCAACTGGTGAAGAGACTTACCGGAATCACATTGAGGTCTGATGTGGAATCTTCCAGACTCTCCTCAAACCTTTCCCCATCTACCTGGAGAAGAAACAGAATGTGACCTTGTGGAGAGCACAGATGTGAATGCCAAGGCTTGCCCCTGGCCACTGGTGTCCCCTTCCTTCCTGGCACCCATCAGCATTGTTGACCACGAGCACAGTCCTTCACCCCCCTGCCCACAGTAGTGCCGTCACGCCATGCCCAATGGCAGGTCCCTGCAGCAGCTGTGCTGGGCCAATGAGGCAGTTTTTGAGCACGAGTGACTTACACACGTGACAGCGAGGCTCCACACAAACTCAAATTTTAACCTGCACTGCCCTGATTCCACTCAGTAGTGACAATACTTCCACTGGCTATTTTCCTCTAGGCTACCTTTTGAAAAAATATTTTTACTTATTCATTTTAGAACAAGAGTGTGAGTGTGCATGGGGACCTTTGCCACTGTAAATTTATTCCAAATGCAGCCACTTTGTGCATCTGGCTTTACATGGGTATTGGGGAATCAAACCTGGACTGGTGGGCTTTGCAAGCACTTTTAACCACTGAATCATCTCTCCAGCACCTAGGCTATGTGTTTTTTGTTTGTTTTCAAATTTTTTGAGGTACGATCTCACTCTAGCCCAGGCTGACCTGGAATTCACTATAGGCTACAATTCCCCACCCCCCCAGACGCAGGTCTTGCTCTAGCCCAGGCTTCCCTGGAATTCACTATGTAGTTTCAGGGTGGCTTCAAACTCATGGCAATCCTCCTACCTCTGCCTCCCAAGTGCTGGCACTAAAGGTGCATACCACCATACCTGGCTTAAGCTACAATGTTTTTTTTTTTTTTGAGAGAACTGGTGTGCTAGGGCCTCAGCTACTGCAATCAAACTCCAGATATGTGCGCCACCCAGTGTGCACATGCGACCTTGCATTTACATCACCTTTGTGTGGCTGGATTATGCGGGATCTGGAGAGAAATCGAACATGGATCCTTTGGCTTCGCAGGTAAGCACCTTAACCGATAAGCCATCTCTCCAACCAGCCCTTTAAGCTACTTTTTTTTTTTTTGAAGTAGGGTCTTGTTCTAGACCAAACTGACCTGAAGTTTACTATGGAGTTTCACGGTGGCCTGGAACTCAGGACAATCCTCCTACCTTTGCCTCCCAAGTGCTGGGATTAAAGGCGTGTACCACCACACCCAGCTCTAAGCTACAATTTTTTAAGTGACACAGTTCACCTGACCGTGTCTTCTTATTTACTATACTTGGAGGCCTTTACACCTCACTTACAATTTTGTAGTCACAGGGGTAGAACTCAGGGCTTCAAACATGCTGGGCACATGCTCACCACTAAGCAGCCCTGGCACAACTCTTTCCTTCTGATTGTTCTGAAACTGGGTCTCTCTGACGCCTAGGCTGGTGTGGAATCGGAGATCCTCTTGCCTCAGCTGTGCGTGCGTGTGATGTGGTGTGTGAGCAGAGGTGCTCCTCCATCAGAGGCCAGAGATGGTGTAGTACTCTTTCTGTAGATGGGGTCTCTCTCTGAACCCATCATTGCTGACCAGTCCTTCTCAGTCTCTGCTCCCCACAGGACTGGGTGACAGGAATGTGTGGCCAACACCTCACTGTTTATACGGGTATTGGGGAATCAGTCACAGGACTGCTAAGATATTCATGCTTGCATGGCTAGTGCTCTCACCCACTGAGCCATCTCTCCAGTCCCCAAGCATTTAACTGACTGGATGAATTGGGATGTGAAGGTGCACACCTGTCACCCCAGCACTGGGAAGGCTGCAACAGGACATCTGCTGAGAGGTGACGCCAGCCTGGGTTACATATTGAGATGCAACCACAACAAAACAAAAGACACTTTTCTTGAGCTTCCCTTGCCCAGCAGACTTGCTGCGAAGCATTGACACTCAGCACTGCCCCACCACAGGCACTGAGTGTGTGAACTCTGACCTTACGTGTGATGCGTTGGTTCCCCACACGAAGCCAGCCTGCACCAGGAGGGCAGATGCCTGCTTGCTCAGCAGGCAGAAAGCAGTACAGAGCATGCTGAAAGCACCATGGTCACCCATGCCCCAGATGAGACTGTTTCCTCTCCTTCCCAGCCATTTTTGGTCTTGCATTTCAAGCTGGCCTTGAACGCACTATATAGACAGGAATGACCCTTAACTCCTGGTCCTCCTGCCTTTACTTTCTGAGTACTGGGATGACAGATGTGTGCCACCATTCCTGGTTTATGGGGTGCTGAGGATGGACCCAGGGCTTCATGCATGTAGGCGAGTGCTACCCACTGAGCCCACCCCAACTTCCTGTAGTTTTTACATAACTCTTCAAAGAAGGGGCTGCATGTGGCTAACATGCAGCCTAAGCTTGAGTCTCCTAGGGTGTTGGGTCTGGACACTACACAGAGGACCTTGGCTCTAGCTGGGCCCTCCCCACAGGCAATGCCTGCAGGCTGAGTGCCTCAGGGTGGCTGGTGCAGCGCGAAGCTCCAAGTTACCTACAGCGTGCTTCCGGAGCTGAGCTGGAAGCTGTCCCAGCTGCGCAGCCACGTACTCTTTACTGTCACAGAAGGAACCAAGGACACTGTTGTCAGCACCGTCCTCCCTCACATGGGGAGCACCACTGTCCTCCGCCTCAGTCACGCCCAACATGCTCCTGTCCACAGCGCCCATGTCCTGCAGGCTCTGCAGACTCGTGTCCCTGTCCTCCTGTGAGGGAAGGGAAGCCACAGGCGTCAACGACCAGGACCCTGAGTGTGGCGCTGCTGCCACCTCCCCTGGCCACACACCTGCCCATCTCTGGAGTCTTCTTCCAGGCCGTTGTCTTCAGTGCCTTCCTCCTCCAGCTTTGGTCCTAGATACAGAACAGCAGTTCAGTTGGGCAGCGGCGGCAGCAGCAGCAGGCCAGCCTTGGTCTTGGTCTGAGTTCACATAGGATGTGTGTCCATCTGGCTAGCCCACATCCTGGGAGAATAAGCACCTTCTTTGTGGCCGTGGTTCTGTCTCTACTGGCATCCAGGCACCATGAGGCCCACCGTCTGCCCACCTGAGCCAGGGGAATACCTTTCACTGAATACCTACAGGATTTCAAAATTACCCCAAGCCAGGGTAAACATCCCAAAAGAGAAAGGAGAAAGCCAAGCAAAGGGTGAGAACACCAGCTAGAGTGCAGGTCCCTCCTAGCAGTCAGTGGGAAGCCAACAGCAGGACTCAAGCCCAGCGCTGCACGCACCAGCCCCGCAGGCCACACAGGACTGTCAGCCATCCTTCTGTGTGGCCCTCCTTCCCCACACTGCCCACTGTATCTCTCAACTCTTCAGCTCAGCCATGGCTAAGCTGCAAGCCCACCACCGTACGCCAGCACCACTGTGGATTAGCTGACAATAACAGAACCTGTTGGGCATCCTAACTCATCCTGGGGGGATGGGGCAGTTCTCAAGGCTCAATACTTGTGAGGAGGGCCAGAGAGATGGCTCAGTGGGTAAAGCCTGTGTCGTGTAAGTATGAGCTGCATATAACTTCCAGCTGTGGTGGCATGCACCTATGGTCCCAGCGCTGTGGAGGCATTGCTGGCCAGCCAGTCTAGCCAAATCAGTGGGCTTCAGGTATGGGAGAGAGATAGACAGTTCCAAACGAGGTGGGGGTGTTTTTGAGGAAGGACATCCAGGGCTGTCCTCTTGCTTCCCCATGCAACACACCTTTAGTGTGCATGCACATCAAACACACCCACAAAGAAAAAAAACTTGTAAGCAGGAAGTGACTCTGGGTCACACATGTCTAAGTCTTACCAACTTCAAAGTAATCTAGCAATATGCAAAAGTTACAAAGTGGCAGAAACACATCTCTTATTAAAAGCATGAAAGCCAAGCATGGTGGCATACACCTATCACCTTAGCATTAGAAGGCCAAGGGAGAGGATGGCGAGTTCAGGGCTAGCCGAGGGTACACAGCAAGATCACATCTGTCTCAACACAAAACAAGGGTTGGGGTGCAGCTCAGTGAAGAGTGCTTGCCTAGAATGTGAAGATAGGGTTCCTTGAGATGGGCTGGGGAGATGGCTCACTGCATAAGCCACGAGGACTGGAGTTCAATACCAGCACTGGGGAAGTAGAGACAGTAGACTTCCAAGAGCTCCCTTGGCCAGCCAGTCTAGCTGCAGGTGGAAGATATCTGAAGTAGACCTCCAGCCTCCAGACATACATGCACACACACCAAAACAAAGAAGGGAAACTGGTATCTGACTTTGGGTCCAACCAAGCTGAGGACACAGCTCAGTGGCAGAGGACTCCCAGCAGCCGTGGCCTTGACCCTCAGGACCACAAAAGGAAAGAACAGAAACAACAGAGCAGGGCCCAAGCAGTGGTGGCTCTGCACTGCTCTCTTAAGATCCCCACACCCTTCCCATGGGGCATCCTGAGGCCAGGGCAACAGTTCTGCATGGACCAGTCCGGACTTCCTTCCCAGCATCCTTCTGGACAGCTCCCGTGGACATCTATCTGTTATGTCACACTCCTATCTAGTGCAGGATTGCATCTGAACCCTAGCCACAAACACTGACTAGCAGCACCTTGTTATACTCTCCCTACATGCCTGTGGGGCTCACGGGGAATGAACCTAGCGACCCCCATGTATTTGGTGAGCCACTGAAATCACCACTAAGCCACATCCCCAGAAAACTGGATCATTCCCACTCTGGAAAGACAACTGCCGCTAAATTCTGGGACTCTTCCACCCTGACAGAAAGTGGCATTCAGAACATCCTTAGTCCCTGGAAAAACTTGACTCCTGAGAACAGCACCCCAAGCAGAAAGCAGGCCTGCAACAAAGCTGCTCAAGGACAGGGACAAGATGAGGAGTCCCGTCCTGCCCCCCAACCTGTCCAAACAGTCCACCGGCAGGGTGGACATGAAAAGCTTGAACCCACTATTCACACAAGCACCTGCCATGCAGATGGTCAAGGTTGCTGCAGAGCCTCTGGGAGCCAGGGTCATTTGGTCACCTGGAACCTCACTGTTTCAAGCAGCATCTACATCACGCTTTCACACCAGACTGTAGTTCTTTCAATCATGGTAACTTCTTCTCATTTTAGGGGGAAGAGCAAAAGTGGGGGGTTAGACAGTCTTGCTATGTAGCCCAAGCTGGCCTGAAATTTGCTATTCTCCTGCCTCAGCCTCTCAAGGATTAAGATTACAGATATGCACCACCACACCCAATCACTAAGGGGAGAGGTGTGGCTATGAAGTAGTCACTCACTCTACTATTGGGTGTTAGGGGCTAAAACATAGGCTAGGATAGACAACAGAAACATGCCAAAGCTTCATAGTCAATGTGAACTGAAATCCTTTGTGCCACCAAACTAAAACACAGAACATTCCAGAACATATATGCACGGACTTTAACCAGTGAGATGTGCTGGGGAAACTGCCTGAGGAAAAGCTGTTAAAAATAGGCTCAAAGGCTAGGGAGATGGCTTGGTGATTAAAAGCACCTGCTTGCAAGCCTGCCGACCCAGCTTCAACTCCCCAGTACCCACATAAAGATGGATGCAAAGTGGTGCATGTATCTGGGATCCCGGTGTGCCTGGGTAACAGAAGACGGCAATGAGACACCATGTCTTACATGGGTCTAAGGAGAGGACAGGCTGCCCTCTGACCTTCACGTGTGCCATGGTACACATGTGCCCACACACTCACCAAACACACATGTACATAATAAACACAAGTAAGTAAAATAGACCCAAATGGGAGATAAGGGAGCTGGCTCAATGGGTGGTGTCTGGTCTTGTGTGGCTGGTAAGGACATTATTTTTTTTATTTTTATTTTTTTCCCCGAGGTAAGATTTCACTCTAGCCCAGGCTGACCTGGAATTCACTATGTAGTCTCAGGGTGGCCTCTAACTCATAGCGATCCTCCTATCTCTGCCTTCCGAGTGTCCCACACCCAGTGAGGATATAATTTTTTTTTTCCCCCGAGGTAGGATCTCACTCTAGCCCAGGCTGACCTGGAATTCACTCTGTATTCTCAGGGTGGCCTCGAACTCATGGCGATCCTCCTACCTCTGCCTCCCAAGTGCTGGAATTGAGGACATCATTTTTTAACAAGGAAGGCAAGAAGGAAAGCAGGAGCAGTGTTCTGTCCCTGAGACCAGCCGGGATGGCCTGAGTGAGACTTACTCTTGTTCCAACCCCAAGGACAAGAGCTGAGTTGTTTGCAGTGTACCTTCCTTCTGTTTGGAGCCTGCTCCTCAGAGTGGGACTTTCAGTGCCAGCATCCCAGCTGGGACAGAGGAGGGTGCTTAACCCCTCCCTGGGTTCATGCAGAATTTGGTAGGGTGGATACCTTTAGTATATCTCTTTGCAGCCTTCTTGCTGGTGGCTTCTAGTTCAATGCCAACTTCACCAGGTTCTCGCCCCTCTTCCTTCATGGCCTGGTAGAAAAGAGGGCAGGATTTTACAAGGTTAATTATTAAAAGTGGTCTGGCACACACTGTTCTCTAAGTAGCAATATCCCAGTGAACAAAGGCAGGCCCCGTCCTTGCAGAATAGTTGGGCTTCTGGCCCGAGAAAAGTACAAGATGGACCCAGCTTGAGACAAAGGAGATATCAGGCTTCAGCATCCGGGTCACTGACCAGTCACATTCCATGCTGCCCATCTGTGTCCTTTAGTTATCCAAGGGGCCAACAACAGGCATGCTGCCTTTCATTCAGTCAGGGCAATGGCCTGTGTGGTGGTTCAAACAGCCATCATTTGACAGTCATGGTGGTACACACCAGTTATCCCAGCACTTGGGAGGTGGAGGCAGGAGGATTAGGAGTTCAACTCCCTCAGCTCCCTATTAAGTTCGAGGCCAGCCTGGGGTACATGTCTCAAAAAAAGATTTTTTTAGGGCTGAAGAGATGGCTCTGCAATTAAGACCCTTGCCCACAAAGCTTAAGGACCAGGGTTTGATTCTCCAGTACACACATAAAGCCAGATGTATGTGGTAGCACATGCATCTGGAGTTTGTTTGCAGTGGCTGGAGGCCCTGGTGCGCCCATTCTCTTCGTCTCTCTTCTATCTCTCTTTGCTTGCAAATAAATGAGTAAGTAAGTAAAAATGCTTTAAGAAATCTTTTTTCTAAAGAGCCATCATTCACAACTGGCAATGGGGGACTAGCAATCAAAATGTAGACAACGGGCTGGAGAGACAGCTTAGTGGTTAAGGCACTGTAGGACCTATGTTCTACTCTCCAGATCCCACATAAGCCAGATGCACAAAGGTGAGGCAAATGCAAGGTCACACATGCCCACTAGGTGGTGCAAGCATCTGGAGTTTGACTGCAATGGTTGAGTTCCTGGCAGGCCAATTCTTTCCTTCTCTTAAAAAAAAAAGTAGGCTGGAGAGATGGCTTAGCAGTTAAGGTGAATGCCTATGAAGCCTAAGGACCCACGTTCCATTCTCCAGGTCCCACATAAGCCAGAAGCACATGGTGGTGCATGCATCTGGAGTTCATTTGCAATAGCTAGAGGCCCGGGCGTGCTCATTCTCTCATCACCTCCCTTGTCTCTAAATAAATAAATAAGTAAAATCTTTATGAAAAATGCAATTATGAGCCGGGCATAGCGTTCCACACCTTTAATCCCAGCTCTAGGGAGGCAGAGGTAGGAGGCCACCTTGAGACTACATGGTGAATTCCAGGTCAGCCTGAGCTAGAGTGAGACCCTACCTCCAAAACAAACAAACAAACAAACAAAAAAGTAAAAACAAACAATAATGTAGACAAAGGCACAAGCCAGAGGGTAGGACCCCACAGGGAGTCTAGCACCTCCCACCAGTGTGAGGATCAAGTCCAGAACCTTGCCCCAGTGCTGGAAACAGACAAGCACCTGTACGTGTTCAGGGCTACCACGAGGTGTGAAAAGATAGAGAGGGGTGAGGAGGGTGGTTAGGGTGGTGACATCTCAGAGGACATGACGACAAACCTTCAGCCTGCAAGCCTTGGGGCACCGTGGTGAAGGATGGACATGGTGTGTGCAAAGGGCCAAGCATTGCACCGATTGGCACCCATTCTCCAGGAGGAAACTGAGGTGCAGCAGGGAAGGAAAGGCACCTGGACAAGGTCAGTGTCTTGGCTTTATGCGCCCTTGTTACTGCAAGGGGCTGCAAGGCACAGAGAGGGTCAGCGGCGGGCCAAGGTCACACAGCCCTGTCCCGCGTTGGGCGACACTTCTTGACTAGCGCTGGCCGACTTGGAGAGAGCCCCGAGCGCGGGTGTCACGGCGACAGGCCCGCGCGGGGACGTGTCCGAGTGTCCTGCGTCACGCGGGCCGCCTCACCTTCTTCAGCCGCTCCATCAGGACGCTCTTGTTGCCGCTCGAGTCCAGGTTCCGTTTCTTCAGCTCCGCCCGCAGGTCGATGACCCGCAGGTCGCTGAGCCGCCGCGTCCCAGCGTCCGACGCTCCAAATCCGAGAACGACCGTCCCAGAGCCGGGGTCCGCCGACCCTGTCAGAGTCTCCGCCATCCTCACTTTTCGCGTCACCACCACTCACGCACCTCTGCCTCACACCACCGGCGGCTGGAGCGGCTCTGCGTGCAAAATGGCGCCACCTAAGAGGTAAAACGCACTCGCTTCCTCCCGCCCCGCTCTGCGGCCGCGCAGACGCACCGCCCTAGCCCGCCGCCTGAGCAGCAAGGGCGCTCGCTGGTCCACCGACCTTAAGACCCTTGCCTCAACGCGCACGCGCGGACGCTGCGGCACGCATGCGTCTTCGCCTCGCGCGGCGGGAGGCCGACGGAACGTAGCGCGCTTGCGCACTTCCTGCTAATGGGCTCCTCGCGCGTGCGCAGAGGCGACAGAAAGCGCCAGTCCGGCTCCGGGTGCGCCTGCGCAGATGTGAGGCGCGCCGGGAAGGCTGGAGCGGTTTCTTCTCAGGCGGCGCCATTTTGTGGTGAGACCCGCGATTCAAAACCGACCGGGTTCTGTGTGAAGTGGGCGACGGAACCAAGGGTCTCTGGCATGGCGGAGACTCTGTTGGGCTTAGGAGATTCGGGAGCGGTGGTTGTGAGCTCCGCTTCCTCCGAGACCGGGACGCGGCGGCTCAGCGACCTGCGGGTCATCGACCTGCGGGCGGAGTTGAAGAAACGGAATCTGGACTCCAGCGGCAACAAGAGCGTCCTGATGGAGCGGCTGAAGAAGGTGAGGTCGGGGGTCCCACGTGGGGAGGAGTCCCACCGACCCGGCCCGACCCCGAGTTCGAATCCCGGCTCCGCGCCGGAGACGAGGAGGAAAACAATAACAACCGCCATAATAACCAGTGCAGACGGGGCCTGGAGCCGGTGACATCCGCCACTGCGGTGGCCCCGAGGGGTCTCTCCCGTGGTCTGTCATAGCCAACCCGAAACCCCGAAATCTTCACCTATGGGTCGCATGCAAGGGACTCGGCCAAGGTCACCGACGGGCAGGTCGTGGCGGGACGCGAACCCGGGTCCCAGGCCCCTCCTGGGTGTTTCTGCAATCCGTGGGGTGCGAATCCCCAAGGTGGGGTTCTGGGGTTCCTGAGCACCCCAGGAAGACTGGGCAGCATAAGAAAAGGAGTCGTTGGCATCCATTTTCCAGGAAGCGGCAGGGAGGAAGAACGTTTTGTCAGTCAGGTGGGAGTTCCAGGCCAGCCCGGGCAACTTAGCAAGACCTGTCACATGTCACAGGCTTGGAGACAGTGAAGAGAGGGCTGGGGGTGTAGCTGTCACGGAGCGCGGCCGGGCTCTGGGTCCCATTCAGTATGCAGAAACTTAAGAGATGGCAGATGTGGTGAGGTTTGGGTTCTGAGAGGACTTTGGTTAGAAACTGCCTCAGCATTTGCCGCCGGGGCAGGTGAGGTGGCTTGCCTTTGATTTGGGGTCTGGGTGACCTTTCACCCCTCGCGAGCAGGCTTGATGTCGGGGTTGGGTAAGGTCACCCAGTGTGTGCACGCAGACTTGGTCTTCCTTCTGTCATGGGTAGATGTAGGCCGGGAGCCCAGGCTGGAAATGAATAGGCTGCTTCCTGTTTCCTTGGAGGCTTTTCCTGGGTCCTCTTCCTGTATACCCTTTCAGCTTTGCCATTGTCCCCAAGCCCTACATGTGGGCCTTCGGTTCCCTCCACCTTCCTGGATCCCAAAATACCTACCCCAAGCTCGGTTGTCAATTGTTGTTAAGAGGAGGTGGGGTTATTTCTTGTTCTATGAACGTGCCTGGTGTGGAGATTGGTCCTGGGTGTGCCAGCGTCACCATGGAGACCACATCTTCACTCAGTCAGGGCAGGCCTGCCCACAGTTACCTGTAGACTGCAGGAGGGGGAGGCAGCAGCAGGGAGATGTGGCCTCTATTCCCAGCCAGACAGAAAGCCACATGACTGCCCTATGGCTCCCAGCTTCTGTCAGACTGGTGCCTGAGAGAGGGTGGGTTCTCTTCCTCCCAGTTTCTTCTATTCATGAGTACTGTGTCTTCCTGCTCTTTTCTCTCCTGTCACCCCCATGGGTGGACTTTCCCAGGGAGGGCAGAAGAGCAGATGGTACAGGATTTGGTAAGGCCTGTGAGGGTGACTGCGGCTTCCCTGGGAACACCCTGTAAACACTGCTCCAAGGGGGTTAGAGGGCTGAAATGGGACACCTGCAGGAGTGGCTCAGTTATTCTGGTGGTGTTGCAGAGTCAACTGTCCTCAGGAGGGAGACGGGCTTGTGGCCCTTGTTCCTGAGCCCAGGGCAGCTTTGCTCTATGCAGGTGAGGTGTATGCCTCCACCTATCCTGCACCCTGGGATCATCCTGAGAGTCTGGGGACAGAGGGTCTACAGAGCAGTCTGTCAGCGTGGAGGGCTGCTGGCTTCTCCAGTGTGCCCAGAGATCCTGGTCTCTTGCACCAGCTAGCAAGGCAGGACAGGACAGAAAAGAGACAAAGGTTGTGTATCATAGCTCAAGCCTTTAATGACAGAACTGGGGAGGCTGAGACAGGAGGATTTTTGTGAATTTGAGGTCAGCCTGGGCTGGAGTGAGACCCTGCTTCAAGAAAGAGACAGGATAACATGAGAAACTGAGAGGAGGAAGTGTGGGGGGAACTGGGCTTGCATGAGTGTGTTAGGGACAAGAGGAACCACTGAGGTCCCGGGGTGATCCTCACTCTAAGCATGGGGACACAGAGGAGCCCAGAGTGTGCTGAGCATGGACTTTCACAGCCATACCTCTCCCCCACATTAGCCTGGCAGAAATGTGCCATTAGCCTGGGTTCCCGAGGAAAAGTAAAATCGGAGGTGATTATGGAGGTCCAGGGGGTGTCGGGCTTGACAGAACCTCTGTAAGTGTCAGCCTGGGCCACAGTGGCCTTTGTGGTTGCTTACTTTGAGGTGGGGGGGTCTCCCTGTATTGCCCAGGCTGGTCTCAAACCTGCAGCTCAAGTGATTTTCCTGCCTGGGCTCCCTGGGCAGCTGTGGCCTGGCTGCCTGCCAGCTATTCACCAGCTCTGCTCTTCCCTGCCTTTAGGCCATTGAAGATGAAGGTGGGAATCCTGATGAAATCGAGGTCACATCTGAAGGAAGCAAGAAGACATCCAAGAGACCCAGCAAAGGTATGCTGGGCTGTGCTTCAACTTTCTTTCTGTCACTGGGGGCCTGGCAGTGCAACAGCAGAGGTATTGCCTCTGTCTGCCTTACCTGGGCATTTGTGGACAGCACTCTTCTAATTGCATATGGATGATGTTTAGGTCCACCTGGGTTTCCTTACAGACTAAGGCAGAATTGTTACAGTTCATTCAGAAACTCCCTATGGAGTCACAGTTACATGGTGCATGACATGAGGTGAGCTTCCACAGCTGACCAGCCCCTTGGCATGCACCCACTGCCTGTGCTTGAGCCCAGTTCTAGGGCACTGCACTGAACACCTGTCCCAGCGCCTCAACTGTGCTCCAGGCATCGCTCCTTGGCCCTTGGTTTGCTGTCTTTTGCTCTGTTGAGGGACCAGATGGCAGGATATTCGGACTTCCTCTCCATTCCACTTCCAGGAACAGGAGGGAAGGAATCCCTTGGAGCATGGTGGGACTGTTGGGAGGTTCTCTTGTTATTGGGTGCAGTATGGTGCTCAGAAATATTTCATGGGGTGAAATACTGCTGTCACCTGGCTTGTGGCCGAGTATGGGATGGGAGTGTCCACAGGTCAGGTGCTGACAGCCCCAGGGACTTTGCTCTGGGGTTAGGTTTGGTCCACTTGCATGGGAAGAGGTTCATTTCTGCTCTCCTTTTTAAAAAAATTATTATTTTAATGATTTATTTGAGAGACAGAAAGAGAAGCAGATAAAGAGAGAGAATGAATGGGTGTGTCAGGGCCTCCAGCCACTACAAACTCCAGATGCATCTGGCCTATGTGGGTATTGGGGTATAGAATGTGGGTCCCTAGGCTTTGCAGGCAAGTACTCTAACCACTAAACCATCTTTCCAGCTTTCTTTTTTTCCCCCAAATGTTTTTATTTACTTGAAAGAGAAATAGACAGATAGAATTCAGAGAAAATGAGTGCATCAGGGGTTCTAGCTGCTGCAAACAAACTCCAGAACTCCAGATGCACACACCACCTTGTGTATCTGCTTTTACATGGGTCCTGGGGAATCGAACCTGGGTTCTTTGGCTTTGTAGGCAAGCACTTCAACTGCTAAACCATCTGCTCAGCCCTCCTTTTTCTTTTAGTTATGAACATGCCTGTGCTAGTTTTGCATTTAAGTAAAAAGTAGAGGCTCTTTCCCAGTAGGAAATGTACACAGCAGGAGGGCCCGGCCGCTGTACGTGTACACACACACGCACATGCATGCACGCTCTTGGGCACATGTTTTCCTTTCCTTTAAAACAAAACATTGGCCCAAGCTGGGATTATGGTGCACATCTGTAATCCCAGCACTTGGGAGGCTGAGGCAGGAAGAGCAGTGTGAGTTTGAGGCCGGCCTGAGACTACAGTGAGTTCCATGTCACTGGGCTGGCTGGAGTGAGACATCCTATTTTCCAAAAAAAAAAAAAAAAAAAAGTCCTGCCTTGCAGAGTGTTGTAGTTTTCTTTTGCTTAGTCAGGATAGCAAGAATGTCTCTTGAGACTGGGGATTGAGTGATGGTTCTATACTTGAGGCCCTGGTCAGGCCTCTAATTCCAGCACTTGCTAAGACCTGAGAATTACCACAGATTTGAGCAGAGCCTGAGCTCTAGTGAGACTGTTTCAAGAACAGACAAGACCTACTTTCCCTATGCTCTAAGTGAAATGACCAGGCCTCGTTCTCTTCAGCATAACTCCACACGTGAGTGTGTCAGGGTGGGCCCTGCTGCTCAATGAAATGACCAAGCCTCGTTCTCTTCAGCATTGCTCTACATGGGATTGTGTCACCGTGCAGCAGTCCAAAGTCCTGCCTTAGTTGAGCAAGGTTTGAGGCAGGTGCTCACTGTGATTCTCACTGGGGATTTGTGATCCCCCTGCCTCAGCCTCCTGAGTAGCTGGGATGGAAAATGTCACCATTTCTGACAAAGACATGTATTTTTCCTTGCTTACTAGAGACAGAATTTGGGAAGAAAAAGTCAGCATATTCAAGTTGATAACGACAGCTCTCCAGGGGGCGTGGGGGTCCGTGTCTGCCAGTAGCAACCTGCCCCCTGCTCCCCACAGGCTGTGTGTCTTGGCATAGGGTCTCAAGTGGCCCCGGCTACCCTCCACCTTGCATTTCTGATGCTTCTGCTGTTATATGCCAAGTGCTGGTATGGTTTGCAGGCCACTACCATGCTTGGCCAGTCACTGAAAGTGGCCTGTTGGTCCCCTTGTTCACCTGTATTTCTTTACAGGTTAGATTGGCCAGTTTTGGGCTCTTTGTTGTTGCTTTTGTTGTTGGTGGTGGTTTTGGTTTTGGTTTTTTTGAGGTAGGGTCTTGCTCTAGCCCAGGCTGACTTGGAATTCATTTATGCGGTCTCAGGGTGGTCTTGAACTCAGGGCGATCCTCCTACCTCTGCCTCCCTTAGTGCTGGGATTAAAGGCACATACCACCATGCCCGACTTTGCTTTTGTTTATGTTTTGTTTCTTGAGATACGGTCTCATGTAGCCCAGGCTGCTCCTGCCTCTGGAGTGCTGTGATGACGGGCACACCACCATGCCTGTACATTTGTTCTTTCTTGGTTGCCCTTTTCTGCCTTGTGCCGTAAAGAGGACGAGGGCACATTCTAGTGTTCTTGGCAGGCTGTGTGATCATTGTCCCGACTGGTCCCTTGTGTTTTGGTTACTGAAATGGCCATCTTGGCTGTGGGCAGTGCTGACCTGTCCATGGC
The DNA here is from genome assembly GCA_036365145.1 of Orientallactaga sibirica. Classification (NCBI taxonomy): domain Eukaryota; kingdom Metazoa; phylum Chordata; class Mammalia; order Rodentia; family Dipodidae; genus Orientallactaga; species Orientallactaga sibirica. The sequence goes on from JAEOAD010000049.1 coordinate 16,324,842, forward strand.
TGCAGGAGTGCTGGGTTGTGGTTTGGAAGGCTGTCCTCTGCTTGGTGTGCAGTGTGGTGTGTTTGTATGCTCATTCTACTTATGCTTGTTTAATTCATGGGCAAGGTTCTGTTTGTTTGATGCAGGGTCTCTTGTAGCCCAAGCTGGCCTCAAACTCACAGCAGTCCTCATGCCTCAGCCTCCTGAGTGCTAGGATGACAGACATGAACACCTGCACCCAACTTTGTTTTACATGTTATGTGAGGTGATAGGTAGGACAGAAAAGACTGGAACATTTTAGAAAGATGGCTCCTTCCTTACCAGTCACACCCCAGTGCACAGTTGTGATAGCCCCTCCCCATGGAGGAGGAGGTTTTGTTCTGAAGCTGTATGTTTTCATACTTGTTAGGGTGGCTGTGCGCTTTACATGGCTTTGTCAATAGTGGCCTGTCTTATGAATGAACAGTTTGAAATTCTACAAGGCAGATATCTAGTCATCTCTGCACTCCTCCAGCACAGCTTGTCACCACATGGGTTATCAGTGAAGTGAATTTCTGAATCTGGAGTAGCCTGTCACAGCACTGCTGGAGGGCAAGTCCTGCCCCTGTGCCCTGCTGGGTTGGGTGTGCTTGGTTCCCTTCTGTTAAGACATTTTATTTTTCCTTTGTTAAAAAAATGTTTCATAAGCCAGACATGCTGGCACACACCTTTAATCCCAGCACTTGGGAGGCAGAGATAGGAGGATTGCTGTAAGTTTGAGGCCAGCTTGGGCTACATAAGACCCTGCCTCAACACCTTGAGAATACAGTGAATTCCAGGTCAGCCTGGGTTAGAGTGAAATCCTACCTTGAAAAACTTTTTTAAAAAAGAAAAGCTTTGTTTTTATTTACAAGCAGAGAGAATGGGTGTGTCAGGGCCTCTTGCCAGTGCAAAGGAACGCTATATGCATGTGCTCCACTTTGCATCTGGCTTTGTGTGTACTGGGGAATCGAACCCAGGCCTGTAGGCGTTGCAAGCAAACACTTCTAACCATTGAGCAACCTCCCAGCCCTGTTGTGACATTTTCTGAATTTCCATCTGACTTGACCAAGAATTTCTAGATAGCCAGGTGTGGTGACCCACGCCTTTAATGCCAGCACTCGGGAGGCAGAGGCAGGAGAATCGCTGTGAGTTGGAGGCCACCCTGACATAATGAATTCCAGGTCAGCCTGAGCTAGAGTGAAACTCTACCTGGGGGGGGGGCGGATTTCTAGATGTCAGTGCTTCTTCCAAATCTAGCTTTGTGCATACTTTCTGTCTCTCCCCTCCCCCCACTGAAGTGCTGGGTGACCAGCTGTAGGGACTGTGTCATTCATTTACCCTGTGTATGGCAGCGTTTATTAAAAGTAAGACGACTAAGCAATTTGGAGATGCAGCAGTTGTCTGGGTCCTGCATGGCATGGGTCCCTCCCAGCAGGGCAAGGCTACTGCTATGGCTCATAGTCCCTCAGCTCCCTGGGGCCCTGTGTAGTGCTGCTAGTCAGGGGCTGAGCCTGTCCAGTCCTGTGCCAGTTGACAGTGTGACTTTGCAATTTTACTTTTCCTTGTGTGCAAGAGAGATCCTGGGTTTGCTGCTGTAAGGAATGGCTTTCCTTCTGGTGGGTTTGCTAGTATCCCTACAGAGGTTTTTCTCTTCCATAGGTGCTAGGCCCCTCGCTCTCCTGTCTGGGTTGAGTGGCTGTCTAGTCAGACAGCTCTCTTGAGTGCATCTCTACCTTCTAACAGCACAGAGGACTGTGGCCTTACTTACTGTGCTTGCGAGTCTCTGCATGTACACCAGAGTCTCTTGTCATTGATGAAAACCAGAGGCATGTGCTGTTTTGCATTTGGCTTTTATTGGATGCTAGGGACTGAACCCAAGGTATTAGGCTTGGAACGTGAGTGTCTTTGACTGCTGAGCCCCTCCCTCCCTCCCCGCCCCTGCAAGTTTTGTACTTTTATCCAGGATCTGCCATCTACTACTGCAAAGACCAATACTAAGTCAAGTGTATGGTGCATGCCTGTCATCCCATTTGGGAGGCTGAGACACATTTGTGAATTTGAGGCCACACTGGGCTACATAAGACACTGTCTTTTTATTAGTGTTGGTTTGAGGCAAGATTTACACTAGTCCAGGCTAGTCTCAAACACACACTGTAGGCCAGGCTTGATTTACACATGTTCTCCCCTTACCACAGCCCCGGAGTGCTGAGATTAGGATAAGCCACCATGCCTGTCCTCTGTTTAAGACATATTCTCATGTAGTACAAGGTGGCCTTGAACTCCTGATCATTTTGCCTGTAGCCTCTCAAATGCAGAGATGGCAGGCGGATCACCATACTGGCCTTCTGTGTGTATGTGAGCGCAGGTGTAAATGTGTGTGGGGAGTCTTTGCTTTCCACATCACTTTTAAAATGTTTTATTTTAGACAGAAAGAGGGTTAGAAAGAGAATGGGCATGGCAGGGCCTGTAGCCACTGGCTCTACGTAGGTATTGGGCATCAAACCCTATGTCCTTAGGCTTTGCAAGCAAGAGCCTTAACTGCTGTGTCATCTCTTTGGCCCCTCCACTTTTTTTTTTTTTTTTTTGAGTCAGGGTCTTGCTGTAGCTCAGGCTGACATGGAATTTACTATGTAGTCTCAGGCTGGCCTCCAACTCACAGTGATCCTTCTGCCTCTGCTTCCCAAGTGCTAAGATTAAATATTTGCACCACCACGCCCAGCAGACTTTTTTTCTTTTAATTTATTTGATGAGGGGGAATATGAATGGGCACACCAGGGCCTCTAGTGACTATAAACAAACTTCATACTCATGTGCCATCTTGTACTTCTGGATTTACATGGGTACTGGAAAATCAAACCTGGGTCCTTAGGCTTTGCAGGCAAGTGCTTTAACCGTTAAGCTCTCTCTCCAGCCCCCACGTACTTTTTTGAAGCAGGTTCTCTCATTCCCAACTCTGGTTTCTACATAGTCTTAGGGGTCCAAACGTAGCTACTCAGGCTTGTGTAGCTCACCAGTCCCACACCCAGCTTTTGCTTGCGTGAGTGTGTGTGTGCATGCATGAGTACATACACAATATTCTTTTTGTTTTGCTTTTTTTTAATTTAATTTTTTATTGACAACTTCGTAATTATATACAATATCCCATGGTAATTTCCTCCCTCCCCCACTTTCCCCTTTGAAACTCCATTCTCCATCATATCCCCTCCCCCCTCAATCAGTCCCTTTTGTTTTGATGTCATGATTTTTTTCTCCTATTATGATGGTCTTGTGGTAGTATCAGGCACTGTGAGGTCATGGATAGCCAGGCCATTTTGTGTCTGGGTGAGCACATTGTAAGGAGTCCTACCCTTTCTTTGGCTCTTACATTCTTTCAGCCACCTCTTCCGCAATGGACCCTGAGCCTTGGAAGGTGTGTTAGAGATATTTCACTGCTGAGCATGCCTCTGTCCCTTCTTCTCAGCACCATGGTTCCTTCTGAGTCATCCCAAGGTCACCACCATCTGAAAAGAGAAGCTTCTCTAACCAAAAGTGAGAGTAGCATTAATATATGGGTATGGACATTAAGAGAAGTGCTTACTGGGCAGTTTGGTGAGCGTAGTATATACATTTAGCCAGACACAGCAGGTGTTACACCCCTATGGCTCATGACTACCCCTGTTGTAGGTTTTCAATATCAGGGATGTATTTCTTCCCATGGAGTGGGCCTCCAGTCCAATTAGAGGGCAGTTGGTTTTTCTCATAACAGACATGCTACTATTACACCCATTGGCTTATTTGGCCTGGCTGGCCATATTTAAGGCTTGCAGTGTCCATGGTTGAGCATCTCCACTGGTTATTTCTCTCCCATGGAGCTGCATGCAGCATAGTTTTTTTCCAGCTATCTGTCAGCTGGTCCACGTGGAAGAGGCTTTCAGTTCAGCTCTAGCAGGATTTCTCAGTGACCTTGCAGCCCAAGTATGTGGAGTCTTCAGCAATAGGGTCTTACCATCTATTCCTGGTGGGAAACCAAGGGCCTCGGCAATGGCCTGTAATGTTTTGGGGGCATCAGGGACCTTCCTGGCCAACAACTCACTGGAAGGTATCCCATCCCCGACACTGAAAATTTTCTATTAACAATCTTTGGCTTCTGAGTGTTCCATTGTCCAGAAAAGTGAGTTCCATATGACTTATTTATATCCTCTTAGATTTTGATTAGCCCTCCCTCCACCTTCCTTTACTCAATCTCAATCTCTTCCCCTGACCTCATTTAGGCCTTTTCACTCTCATTAATCTGTTCTTCTACTTACATATATACAATACCAGCTCCCTTTCTATTCCCTTTGTATCCCCTTTCTATCTTACTGGCTTCTGCTACTGAGTTTTATTCCCACTCACATAGAAGTCCAATCATTTGTAACTAGGATCCACATATGAGAGAGAACATGTGACGATTGGCTTTCTGGGCCTAGGTTACCTCACTAAGTATAATCCTTTCCAGATCCATCCATTTTCCTGCAATTTTATTTTATTTTATTTTATTTTTGGTTTTGTGAGGTAAGGTCTCACTCTGGTCCAGGCTGACCTGGAATTAACTATGTATTCTCAGGGTGGCCTCGAACTCTTGGCGATCCTCCTACCTCTGCCTCCCGAATGCTGGGATTAAAGGCGTGTGCCACCACGCCCGGCTTCCTGCAAATTTTATAACTTCATTTTTCTTTACCACTGAGTAGAACTCCATTGTGTAGATGTGCCACATCTTCATTATCCACATCAGTTGAGGGACATCTAGGCTGGTTCCGTTTCCTAGCTATTGTGAATAGAGTGGCAATAAACATGTTTGAGCAAGTATCTCTAAGGTAGTGAGATGAGTCCTTAGTATATATGCTTAGGAGTGGTATAGCTGGGTCATATGGTAGATCTATTTTTAGCTGTCTCAGGAATCTCCACACTGATTCCACAGTGGCTGGACCAGATTGCATTCCCACTAACAGTGTAGAAGTGTTCCTCTTTTTCTGCATCCTCACCAGCATTTATGGTCATTTGTTTTCATGATGGTAGCCAATCTGACAGGATTGAGATGGAATCTCAATGTAGTTTTAATCTGCATTTCCCTGATGACTAGGGATGTAGAACTTTTTTTAGATGTTTATATGCCATCTGTATTTCTTCTTTTGATAACTCTCTACTTAGTTCCATGGCCCATTTTTTAATTGGGTTGTTTGATTTATTATTGTTTAATTTTTTGAGTTCTTTGTATATCTTAGATATTATTCTCTGTCAAATGTATAGCTGACAAAGATTTTCTCCTATCCTGTAGGTTGTCTCTTTGCTCTATTCACAGTGTCCTTTGCTGTATAAAAGCTATGCAATTTCATGAGGTCCTAGTGGTTGATCTGTGGTTTTATTTCCTGAGCAATTGGGGTATTTTCTATAGAGCTGATTTTGTCTTCAAATATTCCTTTAGCCTGCTTTTGTTGTGGAATGTCCTTATTTCTCCATGTATTTGAATGGATAGTTTGCAGGATAAAATAACCATGGTTGACAGTTGTTATTTTTAGCACTTGGAATATATCATTCCAAGCCCTTCTGGCTTTTAAAGTTTGTGTTGAGTAGTCTGCTGTGATCCTGATGGGCTTGCCTTTGTATGTGACTTGATTTTTCTCTCTAACTGCTTTTAATATATTTTCTTTGGTTTGTGTGTTTGGTAGTTTAATTATAACATGGTGGGGAGAGGTTCTTTCCCTGTTTTGTCTGTTTGGTATTCTAAAGGCTTCCTGTGTCTGCATTGGCATCTCTTTCCCAATTTGGGGGAAGTTTTCTTCTGTGATTTTGTTGAAAATGCCTACTATGCCTTTGGAGTGAAATTCTTCTCCTTCTACTATACCCTGAATTCTTATGTTTGATCTTTTCTTAGTGTCCCGAATATCTTGAAATTCCCATTCATATCTTCCTACTAGTTTGTCTTTCTCTTTGTTGGACTGTATTAGATCTACCACCTGGTCTTCTAGTTTAGATATTCTGTTCTCTCCTTCATCCATTCTACTGGTGAGATTTTCTACAGAGTTTTTTTTTTTATTTCACTGAGTGTGTTCTTCATTGCTAGTATTTCTGACTAGCTTTTCTTTATTTCTATTTCCTTATTTTTGTCTTGTATTGACCCCCTTATTTCATTAAATTGGTTTTCTGTGTCTTCTTTAATTCCTTTGATTTCTTTGAACATATTTATATATAATCATTCTTTTGAAATATTTCTCAGGCATTTCCTCTAAGTCAGTCTTAGTGGAGGTCATTTCTGATGCATTAATACTTTTTGGTGGATTTTTTTTTTTTTTTTTTTTTTTTTTTTGGTTTTGCAAGGTAGGGTCTAACTCTGGTCCAGGCTGACCTGGAATTAACTATGTAGTCTCAGGGTGGCCTCGAACTCTCGGCGATCCTCCTACCTCTGCCTCCCGAGTGCTGGGATTAAAGGTATAGCTCTTAAGACTCAGAGTAACCACAAAAGTGACCCTAGGTCTTGGGTTTGCCTGCTAAGAGAATATTCAAGTATACTGAGTGGAACAAAATACAGGCAAATTCTGAAAATTTAACTGAACATTGTACACATTCAATGAAAAACAGCACAGAGTATTCATGCAAGAGTAGGTATATGACAAACAGATCCTCTAACAAAGTCACAGTCCCTAAGGATGTGTGTTGTCCCACACCCTTAATCCTGTCAACTAGGAGGTTAAAATTTCTGGTCTGTAGAGGGTTCCAAGGTCAGTTTATGATGGAATGAGACCCTTCCCCAACAACAGAAGAGGAAGCAAAGGCACTATAAATCAGGAAGCAACAAATGACAAGTCCAAAGTATAGCTTATTTAAGAATGGCAAATCTTCTGGGCTTGGTGGCACATGTCTTTAATCCCAGCACTCAGGAGGCAGAGGTAGGAAGATTGCCACCCTGAGACTACATAGTTAACTCCAGAGTGAGACCCTATCTTGAAAAACCAAAAAAAGAAAAAAAGAATGGCAAATCCCACCATCCATGAGATTAAACATATAATTTACTCTGATATCGAAGGTGCAATTAGCATTTCTGATGCAAGCCTATATACCAGACTTATTTGGTGGGTATTGACCTGGTGTAATCTCAGTTACCTTTTGGGATGGCTTTGGTCTCAGCTATGCTGCACGGCTGCTTGGGTCCCTCTTTGCTGTGCTATGGGTTCAGGTAGGCTGGCTGGGTCTGTGGGTTGCTGCTCTGATCACCTGTGCCCGGTGCCGTGTAGGTGAGTTCCCTTCTCCAGGTCTCCATTGCTTGCTGGTGCTTGTGCTGGTGGTGGCAGGAGGGGAAGCTGCTAATGGTGGCTGAAGTTCTCCTGCTGATCCTCGTGATCCTCTTCTTCACAAGCCCCTTCGCTGGTCTCTGCCATCCTCCCTTCCATGTTTCTTGAGTTTTCAAGGAGGCCGGTATGAATGGAAAATCCCCTTACCTGGCTTTTTCTGTGGCTCAAGCCGAGCCTGGTGGCTGCAGCCACATGGAACTGGTGGTTGCCACCTCTGGAGCTGCTTCTGTGGGCTCTAGATGCTCTGGAACTCTCCTACTTCTCTGCTGCGGTTGATAATTTATTATATACCTCACTTTAAAAAAATACTTTATTTTTAGCCGGGCGTGGTGGCGCACGCCTTTAATCCCAGCACTCGGGAGGCAGAGGTAGGAGGATTGCTGTGAGTTCGAGGCCACCCTGAGACTACATAGTTAATTCCAGGTCAGCCTGGACCAGAGTGAGACCCTACCTTGCAAAACCAAAAAAAAAAAAAAAAAACTTTATTTTTATTTATTTATTTGACAGAGAAAGAGAGAGAGAGAGAGAATGGGCACACCAGGGCCTCCAGCCACTGCAAAGGAACTGGCTAACGTGGATCCTGGGGAATCAAACCTGGGTCCTTTGGCTTTGCAGGCAAATGCTTTACCCGCTAAGCCATCCCTCCAGCCCTACACCTCACTTTTTTGTTTTTTTGTTTTTTTGTTTTTGGTTTTGTGAGGTAGGGTCTCACTCTGGTCCAGGCTGACCTGGAATTAACTATGTAGTCTCAGGGTGGCCTCAAACTCTCGGCGATCCTCCTACCTCTGCCTCCCCAGTGCTGGGATTAAAGGCGTGCGCCACCACGCCCGGCTCCGGCCTCACTTTTTAATAGAAGTATATTTTGCTTTGTTTGTTTGTTTTTGCTTTTTCTCCCCTAGGCTGCTTTGGCGTGGTTCCTATGCTGCCTTCTGAACCGGAAGTCCCAAGTGCTATTTCAACAGGAGTATGGTGGTTTGAATAGATTGCCCCCAATATATTCACTGTTTGCATCTGCAGCCACCTGGCTGAAGGCAGTGTCACTGGGCAGATCTTAAGGTGTGGTGGTGGGTTTGAGATTACAATCTAAAGATATGTAAAGTGCATAGCTGGAGTTCCTGAGGTGTACTGTGCTGTGTGGCTTTGGCTTTCTTTGGTTTTCTCTTGCCTGGTCCTCTTAAGAGCAGGCCAGCTTCTTCTTCCATTATGGAACTTCACCTGGATCTGTAAGCTTCAATAAATACCCCTTTCTCCATAACTTTGCTTGGTCTGGAAGTTCATCTCAGCAAATCCGAAGCTGTCTGCTACAAAGAGGCTCCTAGGTGCCTCTGCCCCACCCCGCCCTTTTTTTGAGGTAGGGTCTCACTCTAACCCAGGCTGACCTGGAATTCACTATGTAGTCTCAGGTAGCCTTGGACTTACAGCAATCCTCCTATCTCTGCCTCCCTGAGTGCTGGGACTAAAGGAGTGCACCACCATGCCTGGCTTTGTTTGCTTTTTAGAACGGGGCCTCACTATGCAGCCCAAGCTGGTGAAGAATTCCTGATTCTTCTGCCATGACATTCAGCTCGCCATTACACTTTTTAAGGTTTCACCCTCAAAAAAAAAGTCATAATGTAAATGCACACTTGAGTGAGCAGTCTCAAAACAAATCATGGAGTGTCTTATGGAGGTGGAAAAGAGCCATAGGGGGGAAGAAGGATATAGAGGAGGGGAAGGAGCAGACAGTGGAAATCACATTTCCACATCAGCAGGGAGGAAGTAGAAAAAGCAAGGCTGGACTGTGACTCCTCTTCAGTTTTCCACGACCTTCCCAGACATTACCAATTGGACATTAAATGCTCAAACAAGTTTATGGGGGGTATTTTCCATTCAATCCACCACACTCAATCTCAACAGAGATGGATCAGATACATTTCAGTGAACACAAGTGTTCCTTTCCTTTCTAGCAATGGTTCCTGACTCGCTCTTGGTGGGGCTGGGGAGATACCAGCAGCATCCCCAGTGTGGTGTCTCAGTGGCATATGGGAGGGTAGTCTCTTTTTAAGCCCCAAAATCATGTGCTTTCCTTTCTCCCAAGTGCTGGGATTAAAGGCGTGCACTACCACTCCCAGCTGTGCTTTCCTTTTTTATGGGGGAGGGGGGAGGAGGCATTTCTAGAACTCTGTCTTGGGAAGTTAATTCTGTGCAGAATCAGGATGCTGAGTATATCTGCTGGTGGCCTTGGTGGGACCAGGTTGGTGGTGCTGTGTTTACTTGTTTGTGTGGATTTTAAGATAAGGTTTTACTGTCCAGTCCTGAGTGACCTCAAAAGCACAACAATATAGATGAATTTTTGGTGGTGCTGGGAGTGGAACCCAGGGCCACACTTGTGCTAGGCAAGCATCCTACTGCTGAGCCCAGTCCCAGCCCTGCCATGCAGTGCCATTAAAGAAAACGCATGCTATGTGAAAAACATGTAGACAGCACAGCTTGGCACTAAGGAGTGAGTGGCATGTGCATCTCTTGCTCACATGTCTTTGCCACAGTGGAGCTTCCATGGGGTCATAAACAGTGTGCTCACATGGGACTCATCCCCACAAAGCTGGGGTTGAGCAGCAGGCCAACCTGAACTGTTCCTGGCCTGGGGTGTTTCTACAATGCAGCCTACCAGTCTTACACTTACCTGTTGTCTCTTCAGGGCGGAAACCAGAAGAAGAGGGTGTGGAAGATAACGGACTTGAGGAAAATTCTGGAGATGGACAGGTATGTGTCATCTCGTTAGTAGATAGGGGATGTGATGGTGGCATTGTGCTTGTACAACTGCTTGGTATTGCCACAGGAGGATGTGGAGACCAGCTTGGAGAACCTACAGGACATGGACATGATGGACATTAGTGTGCTGGACGAGGCTGAAATTGACAATGGCAGTGTGGCAGACTGTGTGGAGGAGGAGGAGGAGGAGGTGGACACGCTTCCCGAGTCCCTATCTGACAGCAGGGAGCTGGTGGACAGCGAGATGAAGGAGCTTCCAGAACATCTTCAGGAGCATGCTGTAGGTAACAGGGAACCAAGCAAGGGATCCATCCTCCCAGGTCTGACAGTAGGAGTAGAGTTCTTTTATTGTGGCACAGTCTCAATCTAACCCGGGGTAGAGCTCACTCTGTAGCCTGTGCTGGCCTCACACTCAAGAAAATCCTCCCTTAGGGCCAGGTGTGGTGGCTCATGCCTTTAATCCCAGCACTCTGGAGGCAGAGGTAGGAGGATCACTGAGTTCAAGGCCAGCCTGGGACAACATGTAAATTCCAGGTCAGCCCGGGCTAGAGCAAAACTCTACTCGAAAAAAAACAAAAAATAAAAATAAAAAATAAAAAATTCTCCTTTAGCCTCCTGCATGCTGGGATTCAACATGTGCACCACCACCACAGCAGGGTGAAGCACTTGCTGCTCTCTGCAGGCTCCGTGCATGCACACAATACTTCACTGAAAAGTAGCCTTGCCACATGCTCTTGTATCTGCCACTGCTTGCATGGCAGAGCTAGGCTGTTCAGACTAGTTCCCTGACTGCAGGTTGGGCTGTGTTGAGGGGGCCGACTAGTGGCTTGGAACCATCTGGGGCCTTCTGACAGCAGGCTGGCCCTGGTTTCTATAGTCATAGCCACCCCTATGAGGGTATGAAGGGCATTGAACTGTACCCCTTGGAGTGTCTTAAGAGTCTTGTAAACAGACACCATCTCCTTTGTTAGGGGTGAGGATGTAGGATAAACAGGTCATTAGTGACCCTGGGTAACACAGCTCCTGATAGAGAATTTACTGTCCACACCCAAAGTGTGTATACCTGGCTCTTAGGTTGTCCTGTTTGGTGGCACTGATTGGAGGCAGGGCAGCTCCTATCTACAGTGAGCAAGCTGTCCTCTCTTGCCATCTTCACATTCTCAGTGGTAGCACTTTTTCTATTGACAACTTCCATTATTACAGACAATAAACCATAATAATTCCCTCTCCCATTTTCCTCTTCACAGATCTACTCTCCATCATATCCCTGCCCCCTCTCAATTAGTCTCTTTTATTTATTTTTTTTTTTGAGGCAAGCTCAACAGACTGGCTTCAAAAAAAATTATTGACAACTTCTATACTTAAAATAAACCATGATATTTCCCTCCCCCCATTTTCCCCTTCAGAACTCCACTCTCCATCATATCCCCTCCCTCCCTCTGTTAGTCTCTTTTATTTTCATGTCATTGCCTATTGCTCCTATCATGAGGGTCTTCTGAAGATATTGCTAGGTGTGCTACAAGGCCAATATCTGTCTAGACCATTGCATTGTAAGGAGTCATACCCTTCCTTTGGATCTTACATTCTTTTTTTTTTTTTTTTTTTGGTTTTGCCAGGTAGGGTCTCACTCTGGTCCAGGCTGACCTGGAATTCACTATGTAGTCTCAGGGTGGCCTCGAACTCTCGGCGATCCTCCTACCTCTGCCTCTTGAGTGCTGGGATTAAAGGCATGCGCCACCATGCCCTGCTTGGATCTTACATTCTTTCTGCCACCTCTTCTGCAGTGGACCCTGAGCCTTGGAGAGTGTGATAGAGATGTTTCAGTGCTGAGCACTCCTCTGTCACTTCTTTTCAGCACTATGTTGCCTTTTGGATTATCCCAGTGGTCACTGCCATCTGAAAAGAGAAGCTTCTCTAACCAGAAGTAAGATAGCATTAATATATGAATATGAACATTAAGTGTAGTGCTTTCAGGGCAGTTTGGTGAGAATAATATATGCCTTGAGCCAGAAAAGAGCAGGCTTTATACCCCTAAAGCACATGACCTCCCGTGCCATAGGCTTTTGACTATGTTTTTAGTACCAGGCATGTATTCCCTCCCATAGAGCTGGCCTCCAGTCCAATTAGAGAGCAGCTGGTTTCTCCCAGAGCAGACATGCCACTATTGCACCCATTTGGTCATTTGACCTGTCTGGCCAAACTTGAGGCCTCCAGGGTCCACTGTTTCCACTGCTAATGACGTCTGTCTCCCTTAGGGCTGCATGCAGTGCAGCTTTTTCCGGCTTTCAGTTGGCTGGTCTATAGGGAGAAGGTTTTCAGCTCAGCCCCAGCTTGATTTTCAGTGATATTGCTGTCCAGGCATGTGAAGTCTTCAGCAATAGGGTCTTACCATTTGTTATTCATGGGAAACCAACGGCCTTGGCAATAGCCTGTAATGTTTTGAGGCAGCAGGGACCTCCCTGGCCAACAACTCACTGGTAGGTATCCCATCTCTGGCACTGAAAATTTTCTAGTAGCAATCTATGGTTTCTGGATGTGCCATTATCCAAAGAAGTAGGCTTTCATATGTCGTATTCAAAACATTTTGAATTTTGATTGACATTCCCCCACCATTCTCTTAATCTCTTTCCCCTAGCCTCAGGCCATTCCACTCCCTGTCATCTGCTCTATTTACATACATGCAATACCATCCCCTAAAGTCCTTCCTTCTCCTTCCTCCCTTATAGGGTTTTTCCAACTTATGGGCTTCTGCTACCAATTTTTTTGGTTCCAGCTCACACAGAAGTCTAAACATTTGTAGCTAGTATCCACATATGAGAGAGAACATGCAATGTTTGGCTTTCTGGGCCTGGGTTACCTCTTTTAGTATAATCCTTTCCAGATCAATACATTTCCCAGCAAATTTCATTTTTTCTTTACCACTGAATAGAATTCCATTGTGTAATTGTACATCTTTATTCTCCATTCATCTGTTGAGGGACATCTAGGCTGGTTCTATTTCCTAGCTATTGTGAATATAGCAGCAATAAATATGGATGTGCAAGTATCTCTAAAGTAATGAGAAGAGTCATTATGATATATGCCTAGGAGTGCTATAGCTAGATCATATGGTAAATCTATTTTTAGTTCTCTCAAGAACCTCCACACTGATTCCATAATGGCTGTACCAGATTACATTCCCACCAACAGTGTAGAAGGGTTCCCCTTTTTCTGCATCCTCGCTAACATTTATTGTCATTTGTTTTCTTTTTTTAAGATTCTGTTTTTGTTTATTTATTAAAGACAGAGAGTGAGAATGGGTGCAACAGGCCCTCTAGCCATTACAGATGAACTCCAGACTTTTGCACCACCATGTGCATCTGGCTTACATGGGACCTGGAGAATCAAACCAGGGTCCTTAGGCTTCGCAGGTATGCACCTTAGCCACTAAGCCATTTCTCCAGCCCTCATTTGTTTTCTTTTTCTTTTCTTCTTCTTTTTTAAAAAATTTTTTATTTGTGAGAGACACAGAGAGGATGGGGGTACCAGTGGCCTCTCAGCTGCTGTGAACAAACTCCAGACGCTTGTGCCCCTTTGTGGGCAAGTGCAGCATTGCGCCCTTGCGTCACTTTTTGCATCTGGCTAAACGTGGAACCTGGAGAATCTAACGGGCTTTCTTAGGCTTTGCAGGAAGGTGCCTTAACCGCTAAGCCATCTCTCCAGCCCCTCATTTGTTTTCTTTTTTTCTTTTTTAATATATTTTATTTGTTTGAGAGAGAGAGAGAGAGACAGAGAATGGATGCACCAGGACCTCTAGCCACTGCAAATGAACTCCAGATGCTTGCGCCAATTTGTGCACTTGGCTTACGTGGATCCTGGAGAGCCGAACCAGAGTCCTGTGGCTTTGCAGGCAAATGCTTTAACTGCTAAGCCATCTCTCCAGCCCTGTTTTCTTAATGGTGCCCAATCTGACAGGAGTGAGATGGAATCTCAAAGTAGTTTTAATTTGCATATCTCTGATGGGGCTAAGGATGTAGAACACTGTTTTAAAATTATTTATTTATTTATTTGTTTGTTTGTTTATTTATTTATTTTGGAGAGAAGCACAGAGAGAGACAGAGAGAGAGAGAGAGAAGGAGAGGGAGGCAGATAGAGAATGAGCGCGCCAGCAGTCTCTCAGCTGCTGTGAAGGAAATCCAGATTTGTACGCTCCCTTGTGGGCAAGTGTGGCATTGCGCCCTTGCGTCACTTTGCATCTGGCTAAACGTGGGACCTGGAGATTGGAACCGGGTTCTTAGGCTTAGCAAACAGGCGCCTTAACCGCTAAGCCATCTCTCCAGCCCATAGAACACTTTTTTAGATGTTTATATGCCATCTGTATTTATTTTGTTGAGAACTCTCTATTTAGCTCCATAGCCACCCCAAGCCCCCGTTTTTTTGTTTTGTTTTGTTTTGTTTTGGTTTTGGTTTTTCAAGGTAGGGTCTCACTCTAGCTCAGGCTGACCTGGAATTCACTGTGTCGTCTCAAGGTGGCCTCGAACTCATAGCTATCCTCCTACCTCTGCCTCCAAAGTGCTAGGATTAAAGGTGTGCTCCGTCACACCCAGCTCAATTCTTTTTAAGATTTTATTTATTTATTTATTTATTTATTTTTGGTTTTGCGAGGTAGGGTCTCACTCTGGTCCAGGCTGACCTGGAATTAACTATGTAGTCTCAGGGTGGCCTCGAACTCTCGGCGATCCTCCTACCTCTGCCTCCCGAGTGCTGGGATTAAAGGCGTGCACCACTACGCCCGGCAAGATTTTATTTATTTATTTTTTGCTTTTAAGACATCCTTTATTGTTATTGCCAAGAACATATTTAAAGGGCCAAGTATATTTCTCACTTAGTTGTCTATTCAATCTTAAACAAGATTTTATTATTTATTTATTTATTAGAGACAGAGAAGGAGAGAGACAGAGAAAGTGAGAATGGGCATGCTAGGGCCTCTAGACACTCAAACGAACTCCAGATGCATGTGCCACCATGTGCATCTGGCTCACGTGGAACCTGGAGACTCGAACCTGGGTCCTTAGGCTTCATTGGAGTGCACCTTAACTGCTAAGCTATCTCTCCAGCCTCTGTAGCCCATTTTTAAATTGGGTAGTTTGATTTCTTATTATTTGGTTTTTTGAGTTCTTTGTATATTCTGGATATTAATCTTCTGTCAGATGTATAGCTGGCAAAGATTTTCTCCCATTCTGTAGGTTGTCTCTCTGTTCTATTCACAATGTCCTTTGCTGTACAAAAGCTTTGTAATTTCATGAGATCCCGGTGGTTGATTAGTGGTTTTATTTCCTGAGCTAATTGAATTATATTCAGAAAGTCATTGCCTATGCCAATATGTTGAAGGGTTTCCCCTACCTTTTCCTCTAGCAGTTTCAGAGTTTCAGGTCTGATATTAAGGTCCCTGATTCATTTGGACTTGATTCTTGTACATGGAGAAAGACAAGGATCTATTTTCATCTTTCTACATAGAGATATCCAATTTTCCCAGCACCACTTGTTGAAGAGGCTGTCTTTTCTCCAATGAATATTTTTGGCATTTTTGTCAAAATTCAGATGTCTGTAGCTACCTGGATTAGCATCTGGGTCCTCTGATCTATTCCATTGATCTACGTGTCTATATTTGTGCCAGTACCATGCTGTTTTTGTTACTATGGCTTTGTAATACAGCTTAAAATCAGATACGGTGATACCACCAACCTGATTTTTGTTGCTCAAAATTGTTTTAGATATCCAAGTTTTTCTGTGCTTCCAAGTGAATTTTTGGATTGCTTTTTCTATTTCCATGAAGAATGCCATTGGAATTTTGATGGGGATTGCATTAAATGTATAGATTGCTTTTGGTAAGATTGCCATTTTTATAATATTGATTCTTCTGATCCAAGAACAGGGTATGTTTTTCCATTTCCTAGTGTCTTCTGCAACTTCTTGCTTGAGTGTTTTAAAGTTCTTCTTGTAGAGATCCTTCACTTCCTTGGTTAGGTTTATCCCAAGGTACTTTATTTTTTTTGATGCAATTGTGAATGGGAGTGATTCTCTGATTTCATCCTCTGTGTGTTTGTTGTTAGCATATAGGAAGGCTGCTGATTTCTGTGTGTTTATTTTGTATCCTGCTACATGGCTATAGGTGTTTATCAGCTCTAACAGTCTGCCGGTAGAGTCTTTAGGGTCCTTTATGTATAGAATCATATCATCTGCAAATAATGATAACTTGATCTCTTCCTTTCCAATTTGTATCCTTTTTATGAGTGCCTCTTATTGCTGTAGCTAAGACTTCCAGTAGTATATTAAATAAAAGTGGGGAAAGTGAATACCCTTGTCCTATTCCTGAATTTAGTGGAAAAACTTCAAGTTTTTCCCCATTTAGTATTATGTTGGCTATAGGTTTGTCATAAGTAACCTTTATTATGTTGAGATGTGTTCCTTCTATTCCCAGTTTCTTTAGGACTTTTTTACCATGAAGGAATGTTGGATTTTGTCAAATGCCTTTTCTGCATCTGTTGAGATTATCATGCGATTTTTGTTCTTCAGTCCATTTATGTAGTGTATTACATTTATTGATTTGTGTATGTTGAACCATCCCTGCCTCACTTGTATAAACCCTACTTGGTCAGGGGTCTGGAGAAATGGCTTAGCGATTAAGCGCTTGCCTGTGAAGCCTAAGGACCCTGGTTCAAGGCTCGATTGCCTGGGACCCACATAAGCCAGAAGCACAAGGTGGCACATGCATCTGAGTATGTTTGCAGTGTCTAGAGGTCCTGGTGCGTCCATTCTCTATCTCTCTACCTCTTTCTTAAATAAATAAATAAATAAATAAATATAAAAATTTTAAAAAAGCCTACTTTATTGGGGTGAACAATCTCTCTGATACAGTCTTTTATTCTATTTGCCAATATTTTATTGAGAATTTTTGCATCTATGTTCATGATGGAGATTGGTCTGTCATTTTCTTTTTTTGCTCTTTGTTTGGTTTTGGTATCAGGGTGATACCCTTCCTTTGACTCTTAAATTCTTTCACCACCTCTTCCACAACGGACCCTGGGCCTTGGAAGGTGTGGTAGAGATGTTTCAGTGCTGAGTACTCTTGTCACTTCTTCTCAGCACTATGGTGCCTCCTGAGCCATCCCAGAGGTCACTACCATCTGAAAAGTGATGCTTCTCTAACCAAAAGTGAGAGTAGCATTAATATATGGGTATGGGTGTTAAGAAAAGTGCTTACCAGGCAGTTTGGTGAGCATAATATATGCATTCAGCCAAACACCAGCCGGCATTACACCCTTAGGCATGTTTTAAGTATCTAATTGATTTAATTAATTGATTAATTAATTTATTTTTTAAATTTGAGAGAGAAAGAGAATGGGTGTGCCAGCAGCCTCTCATCCACCCTGAACAAAATCCAGACATGTGCGCCCCCTTGTGTGCATGTGCAACATGGTGCACTTGCATTACTTTTGTGTCTGGCTGAAGGTGGGACCTGGAGATTCAAAAGGGCTTTCTTAGGCTTAAGGCCAGAGCCTTAACTGCTAAGCCATCTCTAATTTTAAAAAATTACTTATTTATTGAGAGAGAGAGAGAGAGAAAATGGGCATGCTAGGGCCTCCATCCACTGCAAAGGAACTCCAGGTGCAAGCATCACCTTGTGCATGTGGCTTTCTGTGAGTACTGGGGTTGGCTTTACAGGCAAGTACCTTAACCACTGAACCATGTCTCCAGCCCTAAGTAAGTAATTTTAACTTATTTATTTATTTGACAGAGGGAAAGAGGCAGAGTGAAAGAGAGAGAATGGGTGCTCCAGGGCTTCCAGCCACTGCAAATGAACTCCAGATGCATGCACCACCTTGTGCACCTGTCTTATGTGGGTCGTAGGGAATCAAACCGAGGTCCTTTGGTTTTGCAGGCAAGCACCTTAACTGCTAAGCCATCTCTCCAGCCCCTAAGTAATTTTTAAAATAAGCTAATTTATTTGAGAGAGAGAGAGAGAGATTGGGTGTGCCAGGGCCTCTGCCACTGCAAGCAAACTCCAAAAGCATACATAAAGCATCTGGCTTTATGTGGGTACTGGGGAATCAAATTGAGGCCCTATCTCTAACCCTGACATACTGTTTTTGCATGGGATTGGTTTTGTGAAGTGGCTGAGAGCAGTTGAGGGGGCTGACAAGGGTGTCAGCTCATTTCCTTTTTCATGTCATTCCCTGGCTTCCTAAAGGAGTAGCCAAAGCCCTTACACTGTGACTGGCTGTGGGAGGTGCTTGTCAGGTACTCCCAGGGATCCTGCTGATGGCCAGGGGCTAGGAGCACTCTAACTGGAGGTCTTTTATTAGCTAGAGTTCAGTAGAAGAATGGAGTGGCTCCTCTGAGGTCTGATGGCCCCTCGCTCACAGAATTCCAGATATGACGACATAATCCTAGAGCAGCAGTCAGCAAACTGACTGTGATCTGTGACTTTAAACACAGTTGGGTAGGTTTACTACCACATCTGTGGCTGCTGTGCTATCACAGAGGTCAGTGGTCATGACCAAGACTGTCTCCTCAGCCACACCTATGAGCTAGAGCAGTGCTCACATCGCAGAGCAAGCCTTGGAATGTTGAGGGGAAATGGTAGTGCAGTTACTGTTTCATGAGCACAGAAGTAGCCTTAGACCCTGGGCAACTGTGCTGAGAAAGTCTGCCAAGTATACTGGCATCCTGCAGGTGAGGATAGCCTGGTCTGTAAGTTTCAGGAGACAGTGGCATCATGGGAGGGGTGGGCTTAGTCTTCAGTGAATGTACTTCTGACCTTGGTTGGGGTGGTGGTAACAGGTCTTCTTAGAGAACATCTAAAGGTAGACATGGCTTTCACCAGGTCAGCCAAATGACACACACACATGCCTGGCTTTGCCAGCCTGTGCTCCTGTCCCTGCATGCTGGTTGTGACTGTTGCTAGGAGGCAGACTGTTTCTGTGGTGCAGGGCTGCAGGCAACATGGCATCCAGTGCCTGGCTACTGTGCAGTGGCTTTTCCATGAAGCTATGCACTTGTGGCCCAGGCCCCTTCCCTACACTTGGGGAGAGTCCTGTAGAGGAGGGGTATGTACCCACAGAGGCATGGCCAAGGCCTTGGCTTCTAGAAGTCTGTGGGCCTCGTGTTGCTAGTCAGATACTGCCCCCGCCCTGCCCTGTGTTCTTTTGCCTGCATCTGCTGTGATCACCCATGGTCTCCCTTTGTTTCACAGGTAGAAGACAAAGATACCATTAACAACTTAGACTCGTCTGACTTCACCATCCTACAGGTAAATTGTTATATGTCTCAGTTTTAAAATCAGCTAAGCCATGGGTTCCGGAACCTGCCCTAGACATTATCACCTTTCTGACAGTCACATGAGGTTGGTTTTGTCACCAGGAGCTGGGTGACTGCTCCTCCAGACATTGTTGTTTGTGCAGACCTGCCTCCTGGCATCTGCCCATCTCCTTAGAGACCTGTGCTTGGCAAAGGCCAGGAGCATACATGAAATGCTCTGCCCCAAAATGCTGGCTCAGAAGTGGCTTCTGGGGCTGGGCGGTTGCCCAGCATATGTAAGACCTGGCCTCCAGTTTCGGTACCCATTTGTCTTTTTGGAATATTAGTGTAGATACAGTGAGAGGTCTAGGGGACAGGACCCAGGTGTGCACACAATGTTCTTCAATGTTCCCTTTGCACCTGCACACAGCCTGAAGATTGCCTTGTATTTTTCTGGTGAGCCTGCCACCTGGGCCTGCTGTAGGATGTCCATTTAGAGTGCTGCAGGGCTGCCACACTTGTGCTTTCTAAGTATGACAGGATGAGGTGTGCAACCTGTTAAGCCGGGGAAGGGTGTCTAGGTTGGCCTCCATGGGCAGCGGGCAGGATGGAGAGGAGTGAGAGCTGCAGCAACACCATTGCCATGGCTACAGGCCAGGCTTCCTCTGCTCTTCCTGGAGTGTTCTGCTAACACAAATAGCCCGGGTTGTTCTGTAGACTCTTCCTGCATCTGTCACATACTAGTGCTAACAGGATGTGAACTCCGAGTTTCCACTAAGGAGATGTGAGGCGGGCAGCTCCTTCTTGTCCCCTGTGCTGTCTGATCAGAAGTCACTGTCACAAGCTGTCCACTGGCTATGTCAGACAGAGCTCCACATCATGGATGTCAGCTGCCAGGAGAATACCCTCACTGGCATCAGTAGTGTTTTGTCATTGAAAGGCTCCATGTTAATTTGGGGCACGTGACCCTGCCATGAACATACAGGGTAAATTACACAGAAAGACATGGCTGATGGACTGACGGCTTTGGTACTAGTCCCAGTTTCCAGTGTGGTTGGCTTATATAGGGAGAGACTAGGAATAGATGACACCAGGCGGAACAAGAGCAGCCTTCTGTGGTAGCCACTAGGGTGCCATGCTGGGGTGAAGGTGAAGGGAGGGAGTTTGCGTTGGGACTGACCTCCCTGTTTGGAGCACACAGGACACCAGTGTGGAAAGGAGCCTGGCCTCGGGTCGGGAGTCTCTATCACAGTCCTCACCTTATCTCTGGCTCTGCTGCTGGGTGGAACTGGGCCACGGTCTAATCTGCCCAAGGAACATTGCTGCCAGTAGCACCCAAGGCAGCCTGATGGGCTTGAGGAATCTGGGTGTACTCGTGTATGATGCTGGCTGCCAGAGCAGTGGTGCTTCGAAGACATGGCCTCTGTGGGCAGCAGGCAGAGCGCAAGCAAGGCAGCTACTAGGGCAACCAGCCCCTGCTTGGCCCTGTTGGGTGCAGGGAGCCCTGTGGGAGGGTGGGTTGGGCGGGCTTGTAGACTGACAGCAAGCAGTGATGCCTAGTGTAGCTTGGATGGATGGGGCCTCAGCTGGCTGAGTGGGACCTTGGTGGTAGCTCACTGAGGGGAGTGCACAGGTGCCCTCAGGCAGGGCTACCACCACCCAGTGCAACCTTGAATTTCCAGAAACTGTTGTTGGGTCTGCACCATACACTCAGCCACATTTGTGTGCAGAAAAGTGAGAGTTCAACCCTGGGTATAGGCAGGCGAGGGCCAGCTCCTCACCACAATGGCAGCAAGGAAGTGGCTGGGCTGGAGCACAGTGGGTGGGGTGGATGAGTGAGGCCAGGGCATCTGGGGCCCGACCATCCTGTCAGCTCTGTCTTACTTGTGCTTTCTGTTGCAGGAGATGGAGGCGCCATCTCTGGAGCCAGGTACTGTTCAATGCAAACTTTAGCGGGGGGGCCCACCCTCTGGGGAAGTACAATGCTAGTGTACGTGGTGTAGCGTCTCGCAGTGCAAAGCGAGCCAGGATCATGGAGATTGGAAACCCAGCCGCATCACCAGATCTGTGAGTGGCACAGCCTGTGGGCCTGATAGCCTGGCCCTGCTGCTCAAGTGGCACAAACACCCAAAGAGCCCATGCTTGGGCCATAGCTTGGCATCCACCAAACAGATCTTGTGATTCTGGCAGCGGCTTCACCATGCGGTGTCGGCACAGGTAGTGGTAGATAGGGAGACCCCCCCCAAGCCACTGGGACATGACGAGCCCAGAAGAGGAGTGCCATACTGTGAAAATTGCAAACAAACACCGTCCCTTCTGCACTGCCCATCTCCACGCTGACACGAAGACCCTCTGCTCGTCACGTTGGACTGCTCTTGCTCATTAAACAAAAGTCAAAGAACTCAGTTGAGTGAACTCTAATGCACGTTCAGTCACGCATTTGGACTTGCAAGCTCAACTCAGAAGAGTCACATACACAGCACAAAGAAAATGAAGACTCAAGCCTCGGCCAGAAGGTTGTGGGTGAAGTCTCTGGGATGTTTTTCTCTGCTATAGTGTAGAGCCCCCCGCGGGCAGCGGCCGGGCACAGGTAGGGCATAGGCAGGGCTGTGAGCACGCGGGTTTTCCAATCTCTGTGTACTAGCGGTTCTCGGTGTTGGCGTGGCTGCCGCGCCGCTCCACACTTGTGATTGCTTTGTTTCCTGGTCATTAAACCTTGTGCCGTTCTATTCCTGTTAAATCCGTAGAAAATGAGAAAATACTCGACATTTTGGGGGAAACTTGTAAATCTGAGCCAGTAAAAGAAGAAGGTTCCGAGCTGGAGCAGCCCTTTGCACAGGATACAAGTAGCGTGGGGCCAGACAGGAAGCTGGCGGAGGAAGAGGACCTATTTGAAAGCTGCGGCCACCCAGAAGAGGAAGAGGAAGAAGAGGAAGAGCAGGAGGAGCAAGAGGAGGAGGGAGAGTTAGCTTTGGCCAGCGAGTCACCGCGCGCTCGGCCTCAGTGGAGCGAGGCAGACACCCCGTTAGCAGTAGTGAAAAGGGAGCCCGCCGAGAAGCCGGGTGAAGGCGAAAGTGGAGGCCCCAGCGTGGAGCGCGAGTCTGTAGGGCTGGAGGAGCCAGAGGGGCAGAGTAGCGCGACCCCCGAGCTCACTGAGGCTGCTAGCCAGGAGCTGGCTTCGGAAGCGCCTGCAGCAGCGCCCAGCCCCGAACCCCGAGATAGCAAAGAAGACGTGAAGAAGTTTGCTTTTGACGCTTGTAATGACGGCCCTGCGGCTCCTAAAGAGTCCTCAGCCAGTGAGGGCGCTGATCAGAAAATGAGGTTTGTGGATTCTCAGTTTTAGACCAGACGCTATCTCCTTTCCATTGGTCACTAGTGACACACACAGGCTGTCTGTCTGCAGCTGACCGGCCACGCTGCCGACATTGTAGTCCTTCCAGACACTGGCTTAGTGCTCCTTGTTTATTTTACACTGATCACGTAATCGGCTTGTTTTCTCAACCTGTTATGGTTGTATTCTATAATTCTTCCTAATTATTTTTAGCCTGGCAGAATTAATTAAGTCCTATGGGTCTGAAATCGTATGGTTAGGTCAGATTTCCAAAACACGTTTGTCGGGGTGTCCTTTTTGAGAGCTAAGTCCGGGTAGGTATGCAGCTTGTTGGGCCTTGGGGTTTTGAGCATGCCTCCTTACCACGCTGCCCCATTAGTGACACTGTCTCTTGTCTCTAGTTCTGTTGAAGATGACTCGGACACGAAAAGGCTTTCCCGAGAAGAAAAGGGTAGGTGTCTTCGGTGGCACTGCCACCTGCAGCATGGTGAGCTTTGGAAGCTGCCAAATAATTCTCCTTTGTTGCAGCCCCTTGGTGAAATAACCTGTTGAGCTAGCTGCAGTGGCACAAGCCTGTCATGTTAGCATTTGGGAGGCTGAGGCAGGAGCATTGCCACAAGCTTGAAGCTAGCTAGTTACACACAGTAACTCTCAGTAGTGACTGTACTAGAGAGAATGTTGTCCTTGGTCTGAAAATACAGGGTGAGGAGGCAACTTTAGATTCAAATGGCAGTTGGGGTTTGGGTGTGCCTTGGTGGGTGATGCTGACTTGGTATGTATGAGGCCCTGGTTTCTGCCTTCACCACCAGAAAAAAGGGCCAGCCATTGGTTAAATGGGGCTCATTTTGTGGTTCCCAGAGCCCCATCTTTCCATTGTGACCAATATTTCTGGCAGTGTGTTGGGCCAGTGGACAGCTGCAATGTCTCCATGAAGACAGTGGGCCTAGCCCCACCTTAGCTGGTTTAAAGGAACAAGTGCAGATTGCCTCCTGTTAAGGGTGACTTTATTTAAAAAAAAAAAAAAAAAAGGAGAGAGAGATGGACTTTCTTGAAGTCTTTGTGTATATTGATGTTTTTGATCAGAACTTTCTTTTGAATAGGTCGTAGCAGTTGTGGTAGAAACTTCTGGGTTAGTGGTCTTTCTTCAACGACCAGAGCCACGGACTTGAAGAACCTTTTTAGCAAATATGGGAAGGTGAGAATGGGTTTGTGGACAGAATACATTTGAGGCACTTTTTAAAAAATATATATGTGTATTCTATTTATTTATTTGAGAGAAAGAGGCAGAGAGAGAATGGGTATGCCAGGGCCTCCAGCCACTGCAAATGAACTCTAGATGCATGCGCCCCCTTGTGCATCTGGCTTATGTGGGTCCTGGAGAATTGAACTGGGATCCTTTGGCTTTGCAGGCAATCGCCTAAGCCATCTCTCCAGCCTGAGGCACATATTTTTGTGCAGCCTTGGGTGGGTTCTCTATCCTGTCCCAAGTGCTCTGATGACCCAAGGGGGTCTTCTCTGCTACGGAGCTGCTGTGCTTTTTGTGATAGTGCTAGCTTCGTGCCCTGTGGCACTCCCTGTCCAGCTCCACAGGTTTGAGGGCAGCAACAATCAGGCAAGCAGAGTTAACATGGCCATCCCCTGGGCCTACTAGGCAAGATGCCTCTCAACCACCCTCCATTTTCCCTTCCCTGCTGGCCACTTGGTGCTTCTTGAACTCATCTCCTTAATAGTCTTGGGCATCTGGATTGGGCACCTGCCCCCACAATCAGCATGGTTCAGGCTATTAGTGTAAACAAGAGCTGTGGGGCCCTCATGACTGAGAAAAGCAGATTGAGTCTGGCATGGATACAGCTGCCCCCTTCCCCCACTCCACCCTACTCCCAAGGGGCCTGGCCACCTTGGATTTGAGGGGACAGGCCACCTGAAGACTTATCTTCAGGACTTAGGGCTCCATGAGGTACAATGAATGTAGGTGCTGGCTATGTCCTCTGGCTCCTGTGGAACTCTGCCAGAGCCAAAGCCCCCTCTGCCCTAAAAGATTGGGTTGCACTAGAGATGGCCAGGTGTTCCTGTGTAGCTGGATCCTCCTCCCTGCTTACCATGTGGTATGGGTGTACATGGCACTCTGCCTTCTGTGGGGCTGCCTCCTGCTGGAAAGGATGTCAGGCCAGGCCAGGCCATAGCAGTCACAGCCCACACCCCGCTCTGGCCTTCTGTGGACCATGCATGGTTATGGGGTGTCTACAGATTTGTGTCTCAGCCATGTTTGCTGCTGCTTCCAGGTGGTGGGTGCCAAGGTTGTGACAAATGCCCGGAGTCCTGGAGCTCGCTGTTATGGTTTTGTCACCATGTCCACCGCAGAAGAAGCAACCAAGTGCATCAGCCACCTGCACAAGACAGAGCTGCATGGGAAAATGATTTCAGTGGAGAAGGTGAGGTTTGCAGCAGGGCCAGGATGGGGGTGGGGTGGGGGAATGACACTGGGAGGGGAGGATCACTGACACAGGCTTTCTCACAGGCCAAAAGTGAGCCTGCTGGCAAGAGAGCCCCAGACAGGAGGGACAGCGAGGGCAAGAAGGAGAAGCCCAGCACTAGCGACAGGTATGGCTGCCCAGCCCAGGTTATTGTGGAAGGCTCTCCGCAGGCGTGGGGAGGAGCTGCTGCTTCCATGGTATGTGTTGGGAGGCTTGGGGGGCGGGGGACTTCTGCTTCCTGAATACCTGCTCTGACCTCCCAGATCTTCGAACCTGAAGCGAGATGAGAAAGGCGACCGAAAAGACGATGTCAGAAAGGGGGATGATGGAGGTGGAGAAAAGAGTAAAGACTCAGATGACCAGAGACCTGGCCCCTCGGAGCGGTCACGAGCCACAAAGTCAGGTAGCCAGGTTCACTGGGGTCGTCTCACATGGTCTGTCAATTAGCTATGTTCAGGAGATCTCACACTAAGCACTGCCTTAGACATAGGAATCAGGTTCTCCATCCGTGGCTTCACCTTCCCCTTGCCCCTGCAGGAAGCCGCGGCACTGAGCGCACCGTGGTCATGGACAAGTCCAAAGGGGTGCCTGTCATCAGCGTGAAGACGTCTGGATCCAAAGAGAGGGTATGTACTGGCTTCTGCACAGGTAGCTATGGAGTGTGCGTGTGTGTGTGTGTGTGTGTGTGTGTGCGCGCGCTTTGTGCAGCTAGGTGACCATTCACTCCTGAAGCTGCAGCTTTTCTGCCGCCACTGCTGTAATGGCTGCTGTTGGTAACAGTGTCTGTAAAAGTCAAGGGTGGGGGTAGCTGGCTGCTAGTAGGACGCGAGACTACTGATTCCAGCTGTTTCCAGACCCTGTCCCATCTCCCATTACCACCTGACCTGGCAGCCTGCTGTGCAGGATGTACCACAGTGCCTCACCGATTGGCCCCAGGACATGGGTAGCTACTGACATTCACAAGTTCCACAGTTTTTAGGCTTACAACTTGGGTAGATTGGGGTGCCCATGATATTCACCCCCCTGTAATTCACTAAAGGGTTACTAGGCTTAATTCAGAACTAGCCTCACTGTCAAGACCAACAGCAGATTACAGGGAAGCTGCCAAAAGAAGCAACCTAGGCTCATCTTGCACTGTTGGCAAGGTGAGGGCACTGTGGGAACCCCTTTTCCATCTGCTGTTGACTCGAGTCGCTGAGGCCCCTGAAGACCGGCCATATGAGCCACTTAGGGACACAAGCAGGTTACAACTTCTGCATCTGTGAGAGCTTTCTGTTGTTTGCAAATGTGCTTTTATCCCTTATCCTGCTCTTACGCAACATGATTAGAAACTTGGAAAGCAAATTATCCATTCCAGGGCTTACAATGGGCAGTTTTTGAAAGGTGTCACACAGATGACAGTATGTTACACTGTAAATAGTTTTGGGGACATGGTGACTGAAGGAAAAACAAGACAAAATTAAGGATTTTGGCTGGGCGTGGTGGCGCATGCCTTTAATGCCAGCGCTTAGGAGGCAAAGGTAAGAGGATTGCCGTGAGTTCAAGGCCACCTGAGACTGAGTGAATTCCTGGTCAGCCTTGACCACAGCAAGACCCTGCCTTGAAAAAAAAAGGGAAGGGGTATTGTAAATGCAGAAATCAAAATACAGACTCTACTGACAACCAAGTGTGGTGGCGCATCCCAGCACCCAAAGGGGCAGAGGCAAGAGGATTATGAGTCCAGGCTAACCTGGGCTACATGGAGACCCTGTCTTCGTGAAGTGTCTTGTGTTTCTGAATGTGCTGATGAACTCTTGTGGTCACTCTGGAGACTTATCAGTCCTCTTGTTGCCTCCACCTTTAATTCTTTTTGCTCTTTGATGATCTAGGCCTCCAAAAGCCAGGACCGCAAGTCCGCCAGCAGGGAGAAGCGGTCCGTCGTATCCTTTGATAAAGTGAGAGAGCCACGCAAGTCCAGAGACTCTGAGTCCCGGAGGTGAGGCTGCCTGCCGAGGGTATGCTGGGAAATGCTTTGGCCTGTCTGCTGCTCTCTTCCCTCTCCTCCCAGAGAATATGCTATGTCACAAGAGGGTAGGAAGACCTTCCCAGTTTGGCCAGGGGGCAGTGACAGCAAGGCCACTCAAAGAGCTTTGCACTGGAGTAACCCAGGGGACAAGACACCAAGAGTGTGACCTGCTAAATGGAAACACTAGTGGTCACAGTGTTAGTCACACAGTTAGTAAAGTGTACTGTGAACCAAGAAGTGTGGGTTTCAGTGTCTGAATGACCTGCTCGGGGCTTTTTGTGTACTAGGAATTGGTACATCAAGCCTATGTACACAGCAACTTGACATACTATAAATAGCTATTGTAGCCAGGTGCTGTGGCACACGCCTGCAATTCTAGTACTCGGGAGGCTGAGGTGGGAGGATTACTGTGAGTTGGAGGCCTCAAAAAAAATTGCCATTCCCATTGGTGAAGATAGGGCTGAGGGGTGCAGTCCTCACTGGCAGGTGATGCCTGGATGTATGAATAGAGCCTCAGAGCAGCCACACCGTGTGAATGTGAATTCTCTGTAGATGGGTTGGTACTCAGCCATGGCTCTGTCACATTTTCTACTCTACTATGGATAGCCAGGATGGGGAAAAAATGGGAAGAAGGTGACCAGAGATAAATCTGCTATTGGGAAGGCAGGTAGCCTCAGACATGGAAGGCCTGGCCCTCCTTCCAGGCATGGGGAAATAGCTTCCTCTCACGCCCTGGATTGAGATGGTGATGTGGGCACAGGTCACCAGCAGAGGCAGGCATTCGCATTACCAGAGGTCTGGTCACTGTGCTTGTCCTGTGAGAACCAGTCACTAAGTGGCATGGGTATGAGGGTCCCAGGCTCCTGAGCTCTGACTGAATAGATAGGTGGCTAGGGTGCACCAAGTGGTGAACACTGCCCAGAGTGCATGGGATCCTCCCTGTGCATGCATGACTGTTACCTGTCACTCTGGCCATGTGATGTAGCTGGGGAATCTTTGTGCTAGCAGCACTGGGCATCAGTGAGGCTTCATGCCAAGCATTGTTGTGCCAAGCTCCTGAGCAGGCTTACTTTGCTGTGTGGAAAGTGGGCATGGTTATGGTAACTGGCATAGGATGTAAACTGCAGAAAGTCATAGAAGGCTCAGAGCACCATGTAGCTCATCCCATCACACACCCCACATGGGCAGCCTGGAGCCCTAGATGGGCCCTGCTCTGCTGTCCCAGCCCTCAGCACTGGCCTCCAGCACAAATCTCATTGGCTGTGCTGTTACACAGGGAGCGAGAGCGCAGCGAGCGAGAGCGCAGCGAGCGGGAGCAGCGGCTACAGGCACAATGGGAGCGTGAAGAGCGTGAGCGGCTTGAGATTGCCCGTGAAAGGCTAGCCTTTCACCGGCATCGGCTGGAGCGTGAGCGCATGGAGCGTGAACGCCTGGAGCGTGAGCGCATGCACGTGGAGCAGGAGCGTCGCCGTGAGCAGGAGCGCATCCACCGTGAGCGTGAGGAGCTGCGGCGCCAGCAGGAGCTGCGCTATGAACAGGAGCGGCGGCCCGCAGTGCGGAGGCCCTATGATGTGGATGGCCGGTGAGTCCTGCACAGACAGGGTCATAGCTGCAGGCCAGTGGAGGTGGGATGGGTGATGCAGTGTTAATGGGAGACTGAGGCCAGGGAAGATCATAAGTTTAAGCCATCCTGAACTGTATATATATCAAGACTCAAAAAATACAGTTAAAGGCTGGGGTTGTGGCTCAGGGGGTGAATAAAGTGCCTACCTTGCATGTACGAGGACCAGTGAGTCCTAGACTCATATGATGGTGAATGTGATGGTGCACGCTTGTAGTCCCAGTATTGAGAAGGTAGAGGGTCCTTGGGGCTCACTGGCTAAACCAGTCAGCATCAGGCCAGTAAGAGAATCTGTCTCAAAGAAAGATTGATGGGCCTCTAGCCTTTATACACATAGTTAAAAGACAACATATTGCTCCATCTGTGGGCTCAAGTGGAGTGTAGGTTCTGGAGAATGCTGAAATCCAGAGCTGCATGTAACGAGTGCTGGAGTAGTGGCCAGCATCCTCTTTGGACCTTATCTTTGTACCACAAGTGCCACATGGTGTGACTCACAAGGTCCTCTGAGCTGGGCTGGGACTGCATATACTTGTATGCATGCTGGTGCTGGAGCCCCATGGCCATCAGCATGGGAGATGAGCTGCTCAGTGCTTTCTCTACAGCAATTTTGTTTTTAGTAGAAGAGGTGGTGGGCGTCCTCCAGGGCTGCTGAAGGCCGAAGAATTACTGATTGCCTGACAAAGCCCCCAGTAGGCCAGTCAAGTGACTGTCCTCCTGACCACTTCCTCAGAAAACTAGTGCCTGCAGCAGTATTAGGGATGCAGGATGTGGGGCTTTGTCAAGTCAACTCCAGCCTCAGCTTGGGGGTGTCAGGAGCCATGTGGCTGACTCCTGCCCTGCCTCATCCCACAGGCGTGATGATGCTTACTGGCCAGAAGCCAAGCGGGCTGCCATGGATGAGCGCTACCACTCTGACTTCAGCCGCCAGGACCGTTTCCATGACTTTGACCATAGAGACCGGGGCCGCTACCCCAACCATTCTGTAGACAGGTGAGTGGCCACTGCCTGCTCGCTGGAAGGGACAAGTGGCCTTTCTGTACTCCTCCCTCCTGGTCTTACCAGAATCACCTTTTTCAGGAGAGAAGGTTCACGGTCAATGATGGGAGAAAGAGAAGGACAGGTGAGCACAGGCTGCAGGCACAGCCATGTCATGGTTCCCTTCCCTCTGTATGTGTCTTCCATGTGAGCACCAGAGAGAGAAGCCCACTACCTTCCAGGTAGAGAGGGAAGGTAGCCCATGGACTTTTGGGGCCAGCCAGCAGTCCACCCTGCTGCACCTTTTGCTGGGCCCAAGGCTTTCTGAGCCATGCTTTGTGTTGCAGTGATGGCAGCACTGGGGACCCTCCTGTGTAATGGTCTTGCCCTGTAGCAAGACACAAACTGAACTATGCAGAGTAGCCTCTTGTTGCCAGATGCGTGGGCAGGACAGGCCCCCCCACATCCATTCCAGGGCCTCTGTTGGAGTCTGGGCTGTGGAAGGGAAGGGCATGCATGCTGGGTGAATGCCATGCTGGAAATCAGCTCAGTGTCCCCTGTGCTTCCCCTCATCCCTCAGCCTCTGTCCCAAATCTGGGTCTCAAGGGCCTGCCTTGAGTTGCTAGGGACAGGAGACAGAATATCCTCCCTGCTGCTCTTCCCCTCACTGTTGCTCACTTGGCTGGCACAGGGCTTCCTTTGGTATACCTTCAGTGAGCATCAGCTGCTGTCAGAGGGTCCCATCCTGGTGCTGCTACCTCCTACTAAGCTATCCCACTGTGTAGGCATTCATGGTCCCTTCAGCAGTGTGGTGGTCATGTTGCATGTGGGTGTGGGTAATGCCTGCCACCTCTGGAAGGCAACTACTCACATGTTATTTGTAGGTGGGGATGCTTCAGTGCTCCCCTGTGACAATGGAGTGTCGTCATAAGGGACTAGAAGGTGCAGCAGGAACTGGCAGGGAGTGCCAGGGTCCTTAAGCAAGGGAAGTCCACAAGAGGTGGGAGACAGCTCAGCTGGCTCTGGCTGAGTCTGACCATAAACTCTGTCCAGTGTCCCTCCTGGTCAAAGGCCACCCCGAATTTTCACTCAGTGACATAGCAAAGGGTGGGCTGTGCCAGCACTATCACTGAAATCCTGGAGACATGGGCATGCTGCCATTCCCATGTGGGCAGCCACCTTGGAGTGGTAAATTTAGCCCTTTTTTCCTCCTGGTTTGAAAGGGCACTGTTGGCACAAGTACGGGGAGCAGCTCCATGTATTGTCACCATAGTGACACTGCATGTTACCAAATTCAAGAGCCAGGCACCATACTCTGGCCTGACGCTGAGCAGCTGTTGCTGTGCCTAGAAGTGCCAGCTGTGTGCCTTGGGCATCTTTACCAAGCCACCCCATACTCTCCTCCTACCTTGTCATTCTGTGCCTGTTGCCCAGGGGCATCGGAATGCTGATCACTTCCTCTCTACTCTGTTGTCCAGCATTATCCTGACCGACATGGGGGACCTGAACGTCATGGGCGGGACTCGCGTGACAGCTGGGGCTATGGCTCTGACAAGAGGATGAGCGAGGGCCGGGGTCTGCCCCCTCCTCCCAGGTTTGTGTCCACACCTGCAGTTAGGACAGATGGGGAACAGATTGGGTGGAAGTAATCTGGCCTAGCTGCCTTCTCATGGCAGCAGAGATGTCCCCAAACATCCCGAGCCCCGCCCGTTTGCTGTGCTGTAGTCGCAGCAGTCCAGGTCAGATGTGTCTTTTCCAAGGGGCAGACGTGACTGGGGGGAGCACAGCCGGAGAATTGAGGATGACCGCGCCTGGCAAGGCACTGCAGATGGGGGCATGATGGACCGTGAGCACAAGAGGTGGCAAGGTGAGCACTGTTAACAGGATGGGAGGGACAGACCTTTCTTGCTCAAGGGGTGAGCAGAGAAACTGCTGCCCCCAAACTGTTCTCCAACTGAGGGGACAGACCACATGACCATAATTCCACATGGAGTCCAGCATGGTGTGGTTCAGGGTTACACTGAGCTTCTTGCGAACATGTGCCTTGTCCTGCAGGTGGCGAGAGGAGCATGTCTGGCCATTCGGGGCCTGGTCATATGATGAACCGTGGTGGTATGTCAGGGTAAGGCAAGGCACTGTCGCTCTCTCCCCTGCACATGCGTGCTGCCCAGGAGAGTGGGAAGGGACCCCCACTCCCTGCCAGCAAATCCCATAAGCACATGAGGTTTGGGGTGGTCACAGTTGGGAGATGAAGAACAAAATCCCTGGATTCTTGGCAGGCGTGGCAGCTTTGCCCCCGGTGGGGCCTCAAGGGGACATGTGATTCCACGCGGAGGAATGCAGGGTGGCTTCGGGGGACAGAGCCGGGGCAGCAGGCCCAGCGACGCCCGCTTCACCCGCCGCTACTGAGTGCGTCGTCCCCCCACCCCAAACTAAACCTCGACTCACCTTCATGTGTACAAACAATATTTTTTTTTTATCTGCTGCCATATTGTAGCTTGATACAATGTGAATGTTTTGTTTTCAGTTTCTTCTTTGGGTTTTTGTAATAAATGTGTTTCTGTTCACATAGCCTTTACTTAGCATGGCCTCTCCGTTCCCGTCCCCCGGCAGGAAGTGGTGCTCAGCCCCTTCTGTTTTGTCATTTCATTTATTTGAGAGAATGAGTATGCCTGCATCAGAGCTTGCTGCTGCTGCAAATGAACTCCAGATGCATGTGCCACTTTGCGCATCTGGCCATATGTGGACTGGATAATCGAACCCAGGCTGCCAGGCTTTAAAAAGAAGCGCCTATTACTGCTGACCATCTCTCCAGCCCTTCCCCCACTCCTTTCTTAATCCAGGCCCTCTTGTCCCCATCCACACAGGCCTCATGTCCATGACTTCCCTTAACAGACTGAAGGCAACATGTTCAGCCAGATGGGACTGCAGGGGGATATCCTAAATCATAACCAAGTCCCTAGTTATGAGCTCAGGCTCTGGACCAATGGAGTGCTTGTGTCACATATCACAGGTGTCTCCTGGTCCTGTTTGTGTCTAGGTTCCAAACTTGTTACAAAACCATAAGGGGCTAGGGAGATGGTTCAGTGGGTAAAATGCTTGCTTTGAAAGCACGAGGACCTGAGTGAATCCTCAGAATCCATGTAAACATGCTGGACTTGTTGGTGTGCACCCTGTAAAACGTCCCCCTTGGGTCCTGTATTTGAACATTTGTTCCCTAGCTGGCAGCACTATTTGAGGAAGTGCTGGAACCTTTAGGAGGTGAAGCCTTACTAGAGGAACTAGGCCACTCTGTACAGACCTTGAAGAGTTTGCTTCAAGGTAGGGTCTTATTCTGGCCCAGGCTGGCCTGGAATTCACTCTGTAGTCCAGGCTGGCCTCAAACTCAGTGTTCTTCCTACCTCTGCCCCCCAGATGCTGGGATTATAGGTGTGCACCACCACAAACATCCTGGGTTTGTTTTCTCTGAGTCAGGGTCTCACTCTATCCCAGGCTGACCTTACTCTGTGACCCACACTGGCCCATAACCCATCTGTGTCATGCTCCTGCCACCATGCCTTTTCCCTACAAACTTAAGCCCAAATGAAACCCTTGCCTATGATCCCATCACCT
Source organism: Orientallactaga sibirica (assembly GCA_036365145.1). NCBI lineage: Eukaryota > Metazoa > Chordata > Mammalia > Rodentia > Dipodidae > Orientallactaga > Orientallactaga sibirica. The sequence continues at coordinate 16,358,197 of JAEOAD010000049.1, forward strand.
GGGAGGTAAAGACCTGGGGCTCCCTGGCCAGCTAGTGTAGCAAAAAAAGGGGTGGAGGGGGCTGGAGAGATGGCTTAGCAGTTAAGCTGTTTGCCAAAGGACCTCTGTTCGACTCCCCAGGACCCACATAAGCCAGGTGCACATTGCGGCACATGCGTCGAGTTCATATGCAGTGGCTAGAGGCCCTGGTGCTCTGTCTCAAATAAATGACTGATCAGTGGGCTGGAGGGATGGCTTGGTGCGGTTAAGGTGCTTGCTTGCAAAGCCTAAGGATCCAGGTTCGATTCTCCATATTCCATATAAGCTAGATGCACATGGTAGCACATGCATCTGGAGTTCATCTGCAGTGGCTAGAGGCTCTGGTGCGCCCATTCTCACCTTCTCTCTAATAAACATTTTTTAAAAATGACTCATCGGTGGGCTGGGCATGATAGCACATGCCTTTAATCCCAGCATTTGGGAGGCAGAGGTAGGATTGCCAGCCTGAGACTACATAGTCTGGCTTAACCGTTAAGGCGCTTGCCTGTGAAGCTTAAAGACACGTTTGACTCTCCCAAATCCCACATAAGCCAGACGCACAAGGTGACACAAGCATGCAAGATCACACATGCACACAAGAGGGGTCACATACGAATTAGACTGCAGTGGCTGGAGGCCCCTGTTGGTACCCATGTTCTCTCTGCCTCTTCCTTTCTAAATAATATAACAAATAATATTTTTTAAAAATTAGGCTGGGTGTGGTGGTGCACGCCTTTAATCCCAGTACTTGGGAGGAAGAGGATCGCTGTGAGTTTGAGGCCACCCTGAGACTACACAGTGAATTTCAGGTCAGCTCGAGCTAGAGTGAGACCCTACTTCAGGGAAAAAAAAATTTTTTAAGTGACTGATCTTTGGCCATGTGTGGTGGCACAGCTCTTTCTTGTTCACCTATGCTGTGGCTCTGGGAGCATGGTAAAAACCCTGAATAGCCAGGAGGTGGGCTCTGCCTTGAGTGGAGAAGGGAGGGGGCATGCTTCCACCTCAGCCTAAGGCCAATGTGTTCTTACAGGCCTCCACCCTGGTAAGCTCATCTGGTGCTGGGGGTCCTTGTGGGGAGGGCACGATACAGGCTCCCCAGCCTGTCCCCAAACCCTTCCACAGGCCTCTCCTAGCCTCCTCTTTCCTTCTAGACCCTTCTCTGTGATCCCCTCACCCCCATTATAGTTAGTTCCTCCTCATGCAGGCTGGCCACATGTCCCACCATGACCCAGGGGACATTCACAGCCAAGTTCATGAAGCTTTAGCTTCTCCCCTAAGGCTGGCTTCTTCACTGGGGGACAAGTGCCAAGGCCTTTTGTGAACCCACACATACACCCCAACAGAGCACGTTCCAGAGCCCCAGGCAGCTGATGCAGTGTGGGACAGCAGGAAATTCACACAGCCACCAACACCAGCCTGGGGTCTCAGGTCATCAGAAGAATGAGTGTGAAAGCAGAAAAGGAAGGTGGCCGTCATTAAGCAATATGGTGGTGGGCCCATTTCTGATGCATAGGACGTCCCAATTGCACCTCCCCCTCAACACCTTCTTGGCCCTTTCTGGGTCCACATGCATTGTCTGTAGCACGAGGCCTTGCTGTCACCTGGGACTCCCTTGTTCCTCATGCCAGGCCCACCCCAGACCACCAGCATGTTGGCCAAAGACACTTCCAAGTTCTTTATTGGTCCGGCAAGGCCAGAGCTGCCCTCAGAGTGGGGTCCCTGTCCTCGTTCCACCAGGTGAGCAGCCTTGCTACTTGGCACGTTCCTTCAAGTACTTCCAGCCTTCCTTGGAGTACTCGCAGGCCTTGGTGGGGGCCATGGACAAGGCTGACATCACAGTGATGATGCCTGCAGGGAGAGAGAGGACTGTGATGCGCCTGCCCCGCCCTGACTGCACACACATCACCCCTTTCTCAGACAAACCCTGGGGAAGCTTGCAGGTGAGAACTTATTCTAGCAGGGAAACTGAGGCATGATGGGACCGGGTTTGAGCTCTCAATCCTGCAGTCTCCACTTCCCAAAGTACTGGAGCAGTTGGTGTGCACCACCACACCTTTTTTTTAAATTTACTTTTTATTTATTTAATTATTTTTTGGTTTTCTGAGGTAGGGTCTTTCTCTAGCTCAGGCTGACCTGGAATTCACTGTAGTCTCATGGTGTCCTCGAACTCACAGCAATCCTCCTACCACTGCCTCCCAAGTGCTGGGATTAAAGGCGTGTACCACACCAGGCAGAAAGCAGAGCAACTAGGTCTCTAGCCCGTTAACAAACCAGATGCATGCACCACTTTGTGCATCTGGCTCTATGTGGGTACTGGGGAGTCAAACTGTGGTCATTAGACTTTACAAGCACCTTAACCGCTAAGCCATCTCTCCAACCTACCATACCCAGTTTATATGGTGGTGGGGATGGAGCCCAGGGCTTCATGCACACTGGGCAAGCACTACACCCTCTGCCCCAGCCTCCCAGGTGCTTGGATGAGAGAGGCTTATGCCATCACACCTGGCTCTTTCTACATTTGTATCTACGGGAGACCCCAGGACCAGAAATGGTATGGACAGAAAGGGGAGGCCAGGCACGCGGGACTGGAAGCTGAGCTGGGGTAGCCGGACCTACCTGAATTCCAGGACTCACGGACAGGGAAGTTCAATTTTGGAGGGTCTGGGAGCTGGGAAGGAAGAGGAGGAGCAGAGGGGTTGGTGAACGAGACAGGTTGGCAGCCAGCCCTGTCACCCCACCCCGACAGTCCTTGGGGCCACCGCATACCTGCGGCATCTGCAGCCCAGTCTGTTGGCACACGTACTGACTGAACTGGTACATGGCCGGGGGCACAACCTCCTCGGCCTTGCGCAGGGCCGCCTCGCTCTTGTCGCTGGGCCCCAGCAGTTCCTGGTCATAGACCAGGTAGACGGCGCCGCCCGCCACGCTGCCTTTGATGAGGAACCTGTGGACGGAGGCGGCCAGAAGGGGCAGACAGATCAGGGGACAAGACACTGCTGTCACCCGCGACCTCTGGAGCCTCGAGTCATCGGGATGCTGTGGAGCCGAGAATGGCCCTACCACAGAACAACATTCAGTTTGCCGGCCATACGCGGCCAGTGACACCCGATGGTAAACTGAGGCTAAAGGGAGCAGGGCACGGTGGGCATCTTGATTTTTCTCGAAGCTTTTCAGGGACTGAACACACCACCCGTGTCCCAGGGAAGATTTCCCGTGCACCGCCAAAGTACAGTGAGTCCAGAGACAAGGGCTCGCGGCCGGCACTCAGGAGGAAGGCGATCGAGCCTCGCGGGACCCGGTCCTGACAACCGAAAGCGAAAACCCGCTGCAGACCAAGCCACGGGGACATATGTCCGCAACCAGGGAACTATCTCGAGAACTCAGGACCCCCCCTGTTGACCCACGCACCTCATCAGTGGCCACACTCGAGTCACCATGACCGCTCGCGGGTCCACGCGCAAGGACACCAGACTCGGCCGCAGCCTCCTTCGCGGCGCCGCAGAGACCTCTGGGAAGGGTAGTCCTCTTCACGCGCGAAGGCCTGCGGGAACTACAGAGCAGGGCGTGGCCTCAACTCCGAGAGGCCTGTGGGAGATCTAGAGCGCAGCCGCCGTAGTGTTTTCTGGGAAATGTATACAGTCTAGAGTGTCCGCGAATGCGCTGGGTGGCGAAGCTTCCAGGGAAATGTAGTCCGAGATTGAGGAAAGCGCTGAGGCGAGAAACTTTTTGGGAAATGTAGTCCAGTCTGGCCGTGGGTGACTGAAGACGCCCCAGGAAGGTGTTGAGAGTGCCCCCACGCCCGCGCGAGGTACTGACTGAGCTTTAGCAAGAACAAGGATAGAAAGCGGGTGTCAGGGCTACGTAAGCACAGCATTGTTCCCGGGAGGCGGGTCCTATCACGTGACCTCTCCTGGGCTTGACCGAGCACCAGTGGTGGGCGGTTGCCTAGCAACGACCTGGCGTGGTCCCGCCCCATGAGGGGCGTGTCCGCTGGGAGTTTGTGTAGGATTCGGCCCTGGAGACCAGTCCTGCTGGACGGAGACCCAAACGGGTGGGTGGGCGGTGGGGGACGGGCCCCATTTGTCCAGCGCAGAAGCTGCTTAGAGTTAAAGCGTCTTACCAAGGACTGGTAGTCCTCGTTCCTTTTGCAGCCAGCCCTCAGGGTGCTGCCGCCGCCAACCCACCTGTCCACTTTCATCCATCTACCTACCCACCTACCGGGTCCATCTATCCATCATCCCTCCCTCCGGCCCGTCCTCCCCTCTGTTGTCCAGGGAGAAGCCCACGGCTTCATGAATCCCACCTGGAAACAGGATTGGCGTTGTGCATCTCGAGATGGGAGATTTGGGGTCTTCCCAACCCCACTACCTCACTCTTGGTCATCCCAGCCTTCTGGACTCAGAAACTCCCCTCTCCTTGTCCAATGGGCCTCAGAAGATGGGGTACCTGTGTCCCTTTCTGGGGACACTCACGCCTTCCTCCAGGTCTTTGTGGCCTGTTCCTGTCTTTCTTTCTCCCCCTGAGCAGGTAAATACCTTTCCGTGGCAAATGGTCTGGCCATTTAGCTAGGTGATACAGCAAGCACATGCTTAGCAATACTCTGTTGCTGATACTTAAAGAAGCAACGGGTTATGTTGGGAGATATGTTCGTATATGTCATTTCAAGCAGCGGGTGAAGCCTGTGCACAGGTCCTGGGGCACCTGCAAGGCCCTTTATCCGTGGGCACCGGGGAGTATTTTCAGCGCGTGCAGGTGTGGTCCTGGACCTTGCCTGCCCAACCACCTCGCTTTCCTCTGCACACCCACGGGGGGCGACGAAAGCGTGACTTCGCCTAGAAAGACAACTTTGATCCAGGTGAATGCGGGGGGGGGGGAGCAGAGAGGGATCTGCAGGGGATCCTGTCCCTTCGCCAGTCTTAGCGCCCGAATCTGTCAGCCGCCCTGCAGGGGCCCGCGTGCTACCGACCGGATCCTACGCAGGGGTCGACAAGGTGCTGGCCGATCACTGTGGCCGCCCGCGAGACTAACTCGTGCTCCCGGCGCCGCCGAGGCTGTCCTGCAGGTGAGCTATCCTTTGGGAGGATGCAAAAGACCTGGGTTCGAGCAGAACCCTTTAGAGCATCCAGTTCCTGTGTGACGTCAGGAGCACCTACTCTTTGAACCCCGGCAGTACCGACCCGTCGAGAGCCGTAACCCCAGGAAACTGCGGGAAGCTGGGTCCGGAGGTCGTCTACGTTGCAGCTCACACGGCGTCTCTAGTCGAGGTGGGGGGGGGAGGGCTCCTTCAATTCTCAGCTAGATTCTGCCCGCAGTCTCCCCGCACCAGCACCTTCGAGCGCCCCCACGTAATGCCGCGAGTTTTGAGCCGGACCCAGGTCCCCTTTGCATAATAAAAGTACTTCCCCCATACAGTTGTGTGGTTCGAATTCCACGGGCCAGCCAGGCATCCCCATTGGGAGAGGCCCAGGCAGGAGAAGCCCAAGTTCGAGGCTAGCCTGGACTGCACAGTAAGTCTGTATCTGGGAAGTGAGGCCTGAGCCAGGGTGACGAAGGCGGCCTGACCTAGCGCGCCAGGCCCGCTGTCGTTCAGCTCCTCCTCAGGGCGTCTTCACACTCGGAGGTTTGGATTAGAAAAGTCGGCGCGGGAACTGAATCTGGCACTGCCAGACTGGCCTTTGTCCCTGTTTTGAGATAGAGGCTCATGTGGCTTAGGCTGGCTCCAAACTCGCTAACTACCTAGGATGACCTTGAAGTCCTGATTCCCCCTGCCGCCACCCACCCAGAGCTGGACGACAGGCCCCCGCCACGCTGGGCTCAAAAGATACTTTCTGAAGCGTGAAGACCGACCACTCCCAGGAGGCTGAGACAGGAGGGTTGCCGCAAGTTCAAGGCCAGCCTGCTCCACTGAGCGACATGCAGTGCTGTGAACAGAGGCCCCCTCCGTCCAGAGTGCTGGTCTAGAGAGCAGGATGAAGCCCGTGCCACCTCCCCCGTGGGTCCCAGGATCTCGAGTGCAAACAGGGCCCGCGGCGTGGCGGTGCAATTGGAATCTCAGCAGTTGGGAGGGTCAGGCCGGAAGATAGCCTGGGCTACATAAGACACTGAAAAACAGACAAAAAGAGCTGGGGAGGTGGCTCAGCGGCTTGCTTCAAAGACTGATGACCAGGGTTCGATTTCCCTAGCTTCCCGGTAAAGCCTGAAGTATAGAGCGGCGCATGCGTCTGTAGGCACAACTCTCCCTTAAATAAATAGCATATTTTACCACAGAGCCGTCTCTCCATCCCAATGAAATGTTTTTCAAAACTCCCAGTACCTCACAAAAAATTATAAGAACCAAACAAACACCAAAAGAAAGGGAGGGATGGCTGGGTGTAGTGGCGCACATCTTTAATCCCAGCACTGGAGAGGCAGAGCTAGGAGGATCGCCGTGAGTTCAAGGCCACCCTAACACTACATAGTGAGACTACATAGTTAATTCCAGGTCAGCCTGGGCCAGAGTGAGACCCCACCTCGAAAAATCAAAAACAAAACAAAAAGTCTCAGCCTTGCGTGGGCCAGTGCGCACGCGCCGCCCTCCGGCCGGCAGGGGGCGCGCACGGCAACCGGGCTTCTCTAGCCTGAGCGCCGTCGCGCGGTAGATATCCCAGCATCCCCTGCGGAGCCGCGTCCTTCCGCCTCAGCCGCCATAGACGAGCAGCAGGTAAGCGATGTCTTCGCGTCCGGTATCCTCTGCCATCCGAGGCTCTGGGCGCGCGGGGCGGTCTGGAGGGGGCCGGGTGAGGTGAGCGAGCCCGAGGGAGCCGGCGTCCGGGCTTGGGTGCTCACCGCCTCTGCCCTCCGCCCGCAGCCATGGCTCTGCGTTACCCCATGGCCGTGGGCCTCAACAAGGGCCACAAGGTGACGAAGAACGTGAGCAAGCCGAGGCACAGCCGGCGGCGCGGGGTGAGTGGCGTGGATGGGGACGGACGCGGGCGGGGATGTGTGCAAGGGCCTGGTTGGGGCGCAAGGATCTAAGTGTCCCCGTCCGCAGCGTCTGACCAAGCACACCAAGTTCGTCCGGGACATGATACGTGAAGTGTGCGGCTTCGCGCCCTACGAGCGGCGCGCCATGGAGCTGCTCAAGGTGTCCAAGGACAAGCGCGCGCTCAAGTTCATCAAGAAGCGGGTAGGTGCGGCCGCCGGGACGGACCACGGGTCCCCGCGGGTCGGAGTCCCGCGCGGCTCACGCCCTTCCGTTTCCCCTTCTCTATGCAGGTGGGGACGCACATGCGCGCTAAGAGGAAGCGCGAGGAGCTGAGCAGTGTGCTGGCCGCTATGCGCAAAGCTGCCGCCAAGAAGGACTGAGCCTGGTGCCCCCCCCCCAATAAACCCTTGTTTATCCCCAGCCGCTGAGCTTGTGTGTGTGTTTATCGCGGGCGGGTCAGAAGGACATGAGGCAGTTCTGTGGATAGAAATGCGTCTTTACTCATGATTGCACAGCGCGGCTGCCATGATCACCGCTCAGGTCCCCAGGACGCCCTCCCGTCCCCGTCTATGCGCGAGCTGTCACCGCTCCAAGACCAGCACCTCGGCCTCCGCCTCGTGCAGCGGGAAGGCCACGTGAAAGATGTCGGAGTAGTGCTCAGCGAAGTGCACCTCCAGGCCTTCAGTGATGAAGGGCGCCAGGTCTGCAAAGTCCTTCCTGTTCTCCGCAGGCAGCACAACACACGTCACGCCTGCTCGCTTGGCCTGCGAAGAGATCACAACTTGTGACCCAGGCTCAAGGCCACCAGTCCTGGGCCCACTCTAAGAAGCAAGGACACTCACAGCGATGGTCTTCTCCTTGATCCCGCCCACTGGCAATACCTTGCCAGTGAGTGAGACCTCACCCGTCATGGCCAGGTTCTGTCGCACTGGCCTACCCAATGCCAAGGACAACAGGGCAGTGACGATGGTGCAGCCCGCACTGGGGCCGTCCTTAGGAGTGGCGCCCTGTGGGGGGGAGGCAGATGACTGGTGTCAGGTCCCGCCCCTAGGGGAGTCCAAGGCAGATGTGGTCCTAGCTCACCTCAGGCACGTGCAAGTGGATGTGTGAGGTCACCAGGAAGTGGTTGTCAGGGTCTCGTTGCATCAGGAAAGCCCTAGCGAAGGTATAGGCGATGCGGGCGCTCTCCTTCATCACCTCCCCCAGCTGGCCCGTCACTTCCAGGGAGCCATCTTTGTCCTCTTTGGTGCCTCTGGACAGGGGCCGCCTTAGGGATGTCTCCACGAAGAGTGTGGAGCCTCCTAAGAGGATGCAGAGGCCATGAGCCCACCCCACGGCAGGCCTAGGGTCCCCTTCCCTACAACACTGTTCCTATTACTCCCTAGCAGGGGTTTTGTTTCCTAGGCGAAAAAGGTCTCCACACCTGACTAGGTGGAGGATGAGGCCAGCTTTGGGCAACTCCACTGTCCATCACAGGGCCACCCTGCCAGCTCACCCATAGCGGTCCAGGCCAGGCCCATGACGACGCCTGGTGGTGTCACGTCGTACATGCGGTCCACTGTGAACACGGGCTTCCCCACGAAGTCCTGCAGGTTCTCTGGTGTTACCTGCACAGTCTCCGCCTCACCACTCACGATCTTGTAGGCAGCCTTGCGCAGCACCTGGGGGGCACAGGTGGGAGGTGAGAGTGGGACAGCGGGGTTGGAGGAACAGGGCCAGGGGTGAAGGAGTGGCTCACCTTCTCCACCTGCTTTTGCAGGTTTCGAACTCCACTCTCACGGCAGTACTGCCTGATGAGTAGCGTCAGCACTTCTGCTGACAGTTGGGCCTTACTCTCATCCAGGCCACAGAGATTGCGGGCCTGGGGCACCAGGTACCGCTGCGGGAGACAGGACCTCAGGGTCAGAACAGGCCATCCCCAAGGGGCCAAGGGAGGGTTCCAGCAGGACCGGAGTCTGCTATACAGCCTCCCTGCATACCGGCCTCATCTCAGGTGGACATCTTGAAGCTGAATCCCAAACTACATGAGGCTGGCTCCAAGGCTGTCCTGGGTCACTCACCAAGTAGTCCTGAGCTCCCTGGCAATACAGTCCCTGAGGACCCAAGGGTCCCAAGCTCCTCCCCTTGGACACCTAAGCTTGGTCAGCTGCATACAGGCTGCAGCTGAGCCATAGTTGGGGTCACACCAGAACCTCAGCAAGATACCTGCCCCATATCTCAGTGCCTCAGAGACCTAGGGTCCACCCCTGTGGAGGGCAGGCCCCCTCACCTCTGCGATGGCCAGCTTCTCCTGTGCCACGTAGCCTGACACATTGATCATCTCCATGCGGTCCCTCAGCGGCTCAGGAATGGTCTCAGTGACATTAGCTGTGCAGATGAACAGAACCTGGGGGGAGGGGTGGTGCTCCAGCCAGTGAACCTCCCCCCAATGTCATGACAACCACCCCCCACCCACACACATATGGCTCCCAACACACCTTGGACAGGTCCACAGGTACATCCAGGTAGTGGTCAAGGAAGTTGGCATTCTGCTCTGGGTCCAGCAGCTCCAGCAGCGCAGACGATGGGTCCCCCTGGTAGCCCCTGCCAATCTTGTCCACCTAGGAAGGAAAGGCAGGTAAGCGCATGTCATGCCAGCTCCCAGTACCCCTTCCGCCAGGTGAGCCACACATGCCTCATCGATGAGGACCAGTGGGTTCTCTGTCTTGGTCTTCTTCAGACACTGAATAATCTTGCCCGGCATGGCACCCACGTAGGTCCGCCTTGGGGAAGGGAAGCAGCTCAGGTCAGGGTCTGGACAACTTGCTGTGCTGTACTGTACCAGCAGAAGCCAGGCCCTCACTACAATGCACTGCCTGGCTCCTTCAAAGATGCATCTGCAAGTCCACACCATGTGGCCAAAGTGCAGGACAACACATAGGCCAACCAATCATGCTCCAGCCAGATCCCAGCAGCACCAAGTCAGCCAGGGAACCTACCCAGACTGCAAAACCCAGGCCACAGGGTCTTCAGAAGGGACAGTAGGCCCTCTACCAGGCCACAGTCCAAGGTGTGAGGCCCACAGGAGGGCAGATCACACGTGCTCAGAAGGAAGGGGGGTTGCTGGAGGCAAGCACCCTGAGCCATCTCTCCACCCCCAAACCAGTGAAGTATAAATATCTTGAAGGGCCCCAAGGACACAAAGTGAGGAGGGTGCCATTTGAGGCCAAGGGCACAGCCTGTGCAAAGGGAGGACAGAGCCTGGGTGATGGAGGAGCAGCGAGGAGTAAGGGGCAGGACCTGGTGGCTGCATGGAGAAGGGCTTTGCTGATGTTATCATAATCCTCGTAACCCAGGATGGTCTTAAACTCACTAGTCAATGAGAGTGGTCTTGAATTAGCCTACCTCTCCAGAGTCTCTCCTCACATGAGTGGGCTATGCTCTGTGCCAAAGGCTAGACAACCTTGCTGGCACCTGCTCCTCTCAACATGGATCCCAGCCCTCAACCCAAAGCCAAGGGCTTCCTTCCACCTTCCAGTCCTTCAGCAGCCTGAGCTGTGGACGCAGGCAACCCTCTGCCTCAGAGCCACCATACTTCATGGGTTGACAGACCACCCAACCCCTTGCACCTGTGTCCACCACAATGGCTCCATGCTTAAAGAAGCTATGAATGTTAATTTAGCACAGGCTGACCTCCCAATTGATGATCCTCCCACCTCAACTTCCCACATGGGGGTGAGGGGCAGATGTGTTCTACCAAACCAAAATCTTTTCTCCTTTTGGCACCCACCAGAGACCACACACTTGTGACAGATGCTTGACCCCCAATCACACAGAAGCCATGACTGATGTCTCAGCAGGACAGAGCAGGGCAAACCCAAGCAGACCCTCCACGCCATCTCAGATGAAGCTGGTGTGGTGGAACCTCAGTCACGCACACAAGGTTCTGGCCCATGTTCTGGACCCAGGCTGAGCTGATCCAGGAGTAGTGAGGGTGGAGGGCCAGTGGAGTCAGGCCTACCTACCTGTGCCCCTTGATCTCAGCCACATCTGTCATGCCCCCCACACTGAAGCGAAAGTATTCACGGTTGAGTGCACGGGCAATTGAACGGGCGATGCTGGTCTTGCCCACGCCTGGCGGACCATAGAAGCAAAGGATCTTGCCCTGGGTAGAGCCACGGAGCTGGCTGACAGCAATGAACTCCTGCAGGCAAGTGGGCAGAGGTGTGCTCAGTGGGCAGGCCACCAGCCAAAGAGTCTGCTGCCCACATGCTGTCTTCTGCCTATCTGGGCATTTCAAGAAGGGCGAGGAATAGCTCAGCAGTTAAGGACACTTGCTTGCAAAGCCTGCTTGCTGGCCTGGATTCAGTTCCCCAGCATCCACATAAGACCAAACACAAAATTGGTGCATGTGTCAGGTGTCCGTCTGCAGTGCAAGAGACTCCTGTGTGCCACTGTGCACATCACACACACACACACACACAAATAATTTTTTAAAAATGGTCATCTGGCCTTTAGAGCTGTCACTGGGGAGGGGAAGGTGTTGATGTCTGATGGGAATGGGGGCTTTAAGTGCCAAGCCCACCTGGGCAGTCTTTCTCACATACCCTCTGGTCCCAACCCACTCCCTGGGCCAGCACTTCTGGCCCCATTCTTGGGGTCCCTGCTCAAACAATGCAGCCTGTTTTTCTACCATCCATCTAACTAGAACACTGACAGCTCCAGGCAATGGCAGCCCCTGCTGACCCCAGCCTCTCACACAGTCCCATAGCCAGGCCCCTATCACAGCACCCTCTGCCACACCTCACCACAGTGGCAGATGTTGGCCTTCAGCATCCATCCCCAGCTGCTCTGACCAGCTAGCCAGGCTGGTATGTGGTGTCCCCAAACTCCCATGCTGGCTAGGTTGAAAAGAAGGGCCCTAGCTAGGATGGCTAGGGCATGAGGAGGGTGGACGTGTCAGCTTTGGGCCTGTCATGGGAACTATACCCTCCCCATGCGCACCCCGACCTCACCAGGATGCGCTTTTTCACATCCTCCATGCCATAGTGGTCTTCCTCCAGCACTGCCTGGGCCCGTGCCAAGTCCAGGTTCTCATCACTGTGCCGGCCCCATGGGATGGATGTCAGCCAGTCCAGGTAGTTACGTGTGACACTGAGAACAGAGAGCCATGAGGGAGGCTCTGAACCAAGGCAGACAGCTGCTGTACAGTCACCACAGGGACTCGAGTCCTGCCCATGGGATGTGGTAAGGAGGCCTGAATGTGACCCGTCCTAAGACGCTGACCTGCCCAGGACTGAGTGAATGATGCAGGATGGGCTAGAGGAGGGAAGCTATGGCTTGGGGGAGAACATCCAATAAAGGCCAGGTGGGGAAACTCAGACCAGGCCTGCCACAGGTTGAAGACTACCCTGGCTGAGCTCTTAAGTCAGGCAAGGTGGGAGAGACTTGCTCAGAAGAATGGCCACCAAGGAAGGCCAGGTGGCCCCAGTGCTACATGGATAAGGGACTTTATTGCAGAAGCACAGGAAGTCCCCATGGAAGGACATCAGTGGGCAATGGCACAGCCAGACTTGGGCAGGCCTGCAGTGACACCTGTTCCATGAACTGCAGGTAGAGCCTGACTGCAGTGTCAGAGGCTGACATTTGGAATGTGGCTGGTGTCAGCATGCGCCATGGGCAGCTATGGGTCCATGTGGCTTCACCCTAAGTCTGAACCCCAGAGGCATGATCACTAGGGATGGGTGGCATGGTGCTCACTTGAACTCTGAGGAGTGGTTGTCCAGCAGAGCCAGCTTACTCAGCTCCTCATCCACCACATCCATGACGTGCTTGGGTACCACCAGCTCCCGGAGACGTTCGCGGAGCTTCTCCTCAATGGCGTCCTTGTCATCCTTCTCCAGCCCCAGCTCCTTCTTGATGATCTTCAGCTGCTCCTGCAGCAGGTACTTGCGGTGCGTCTGCTTGATCTTCTCCTCAACCTGCCAGGTGGCAGGTGCAGGTCAGGTCACAGGGCAGGCCCTGCCAGTCAATCAGGCCCTGGCCCCTAGTTCCTCCCATCTCTCTCCACGGTCTCTCCAGTGGGGATGGCAGAGCTGCTGGGCAGCCTGTTCCTTCCATGTCTCTGGTGCCTGCCTACAGGCTCCCGGCACAGCGCAGCATGGCACAGCCAAGAGCTGCCAGTTGCTCAACTCCATGCTGGATGTGAACATGGGCTACAGATGCACCAAAGGAGCACTTGCCTGCCATCTGGAGGCAGAAGGATGGCTCTAACTGGGAATTTGGGGCCAGTGTGGGTCACCAAGTGAGAGCCCAAAAAGACAAAGTAAATTGGAACCAAGCTGACTGGCCACCTGCTGTGGCAGGTTCCTTACTGCAAAGCCACCAAGTATGCCTGGTGCACCCAAGCTCACCTCCCGGCCCAGGCGCTGCTGAAGCTTGCTCAGCTCAAATTCCTTCTTCAGGAGGGACAAGGCCTTGTACAGTCGCCTGGGAATCTGCCAAAAGAAGGAGTGTGGCAGGGAATCATCAGAGGCAGGGACCACATGGTCCAGGAAACCTGCTGGCAGAGGAAGCAAACCACTGTGTCCTACTGGGCAAAGGTGTAACGCCCCCACAAATGAACCTCTGAGGCCTACTTGGGCAAGTCTGGTGACACTAAAGGTAGCACCAGCCAAACACCCAGCTGAAGATCTACTCATGTCCACAACACGGTCCCAAGGGCCACCCCAACTGGTAACCAGCCACAGGCCAACCCACTGCAGCACCAAGGGGCAGTCAGCCTTGCCACTCACGTTGGTCTCCTCCAGGACATCTTGCAGTTCATGGGACTCAGCACCCGTCAGTGCAGCGCCCATATCACTCAGATAAATAGGGTTGTCCACCACACGCTGGCCGGCCTGCATCATCTGAAGCACCGATTCTCTGTAAGAGATGCTTGCTGCCAGCCAGGGCTTTGGGACCCAACTGAGTGCTCTGACCCTGCCAGCCAGGGCTTCAGGACCAGCTCAATGCTCTACCCCATGACTCTGGGGGCAGCAGATCCAAGCACAAGGCAAATCTCACAGCAATGGGACATAACCTCCCAAGTGTGATGACCACACCCAGGCAGAGACAGGAAGGGGCAGCATAGTTCTCTCCTCATCCCAGGGGAGGCTGGCACAGACCAGTTCCTTTTTTTGTTTTCAAGGTAGGGTTTCACTCTGGCCCAGGCTGATCTGGAATTCATTCTGTGGTCTCAGGGTGGCCTTGAACTCACGGCGATCCTCCTACCTCTGCCTCCCAAGTGCTGGGATTAAAGGCGTGCGCCACCACGCCCGGCTTTTTTTTTGGTTTTTTGAGGTAAAGTCTAGCTCTAGCTCAGGCTGACCTAGAATTCACTATGTAGTCTCAGGGTGGCCTCAAACTCCCAGCATGCCCAGCCCTAGTTCCTATTTTTAAACCTGGCTGTTCCACATTACCTGAGAGCCTCTGCTAGCCAGCTTGGCTATGGTAAAAGCCTTGGCAGCCCTGGGCCCCACACACACTGACCTGTACAGAGGGTTCAAGGCAATGATGTCACGGATGGTCTTCACTATCTCAGCAGTCAAGGCCTGGCAAGAGGAACCATGATTGTCACGTGTACTAGCTGCCAAATCAGGCTGACACATGGGACCCTTGAACACCCCCAAGTCTTTTGTTTTGAGACAGTATAGCCCAAGTAGGCCTCAAATTCCAGCAATCAAAAAAAAAAAAAAGGGGGTTGGAGCACACCTTTAGTCCCAGCACTGATACATAGTGAATTCCAGGTCAGCCTGGGCTAGAGTGAAACCCTACCTTGAAAAAACAAAATAAATAAATAAAAATAAAAAATTTCCAGCACCTAAGTTCCCTAGTGCTGGGTATGCACCATCACATCTGGTTCCTCTAGCATTTAAGCCCTGCCCTCCAAGTGAGCCCATCAGCCTGAGCCCAAGGTGAGCACTTTATCCAGGTGATCCTGTACACCATCATGGCTTTCGGGGGTCACAAGGAGCAGCAGAGACCTGATTTCTTCCTCGACACTAGAGGCCAGTCACTGCCAGAACAGCAGAACAGGGCCTCATGGCATGGCTATGCCCAGTGGGGCAAGCACAGGGAGTTTTTTCAAGAGATGTTATTGTAGATAGAATGAACCCCTCAACTTGGGCCCCCAGCAGTCCAGTAACAAGACTGTTCACTGGGTACAGTGACTCCCACTGAGCTCTGCAGCCGCCCCACCAAATTCCACAGGAAAGCCAGCAGACACACCCCAGACCCTGCAGGCTTTGCTGTCTATATTCATGGGGTCTTTGAGAGCTGCCTAGTCCTGTCACAAGTATCAGAGTGGTCAAGGGTACCCATGCAGCCAGAGCTCCCAACTTTCTTCTCCTATCTCCCTCACTTCAGCAGCCATGAGCTGCAGCTGGACCTCAGTTCAAATCTGCCTAACTTCATGAGCAGTCAAAGGCCTAGCCCTGCTGTGTCCTCCCCCTCCCAGTGTCCTCCCAGGAAACAGCATGTGACTCCTCAAGGGAGCCCTGACAGCTGAATGCATCCACTACCTTCACTTCTTCAGTGACCTGGAAGTCTTCGTGGGCGACGTTCTCTACCTCCACCATGAGCACCTCACTGGGGGCCTCAGCGGTGGGCTCTGTTACCACCTCCAGCTCAGACTTGGCACTCAGCCCATCCTCAGGCTCCTTCCTGCCTCGCTTTGACTTCCTCCTGGTTTTCTGCTTGTCCTCTGCTTCTGTCTCCTCAGGATCTACCTCCAGCTGCCGGCTGATGTGTATCCTGTGTGTGGGGGAGAGGGGGTCACTGGTGAGAGCAGCATGGTGCCGAGTTCAGGGAACATTCCACATGTCAAACTGTGGAAAGGAGTTTGGGAATCACCAGCACAAGCTGCCAGGCCAGCCAAGCACAGGCCTGTCTCAGAGCTCTGCTTGCCCTTGCTATGTCCCTTCCCCACCTGCCACCTCTGTGGAGACCCTCCCTGACCACTTTACAGTGGCTTCACCCACAGAGCCCTTCGCCCTGTCCATCTTTGGATTTTTGAGACAGGGTCTTAGGTACAAAGCCATACTGGTCTTGGACTCCCTATGTAGCCAAAGATAACTGTACTGCTTCCACCTCCTGATGCTGACAAGACAGGTGTGTGCACCCCCGTGCTTGGTGCTCCTGTGGACTTTAACTCACCTCTACCTGAGCTGTAGCACCTGATACAATGTCAACACAGGGCACGGTTGAATCCTAGGAGGAGGACGCAGACAGCTGACTGACTTAGTGAGGAGTTAGGAATCGCCTGTTTTTGTTTAAATTTTTTTTATTATTTTTTACTTTATTTTTGGAGAGAGAGATAGAGAGGGAGAGGGAAACAGAGATGGGCGCGCCAGCAGTCTCTCAGCTGCTGTGAACGAAATCCAGATGTGTGCACGCCCTTGCCTCACTTTTGCATCTGGCTGAACGTGGGACCTGGAGATTGGAACCGCTGGAGATTGGAACCAGCATTCTTAGGCTTAGCAGGCAGGCACCTTAACCACTAAGCCATCTCTCCAGCCCACATTTTTTGTTTTTTGAGACAGGGTCTCAGTATTAATCAGATTGGTTTACAGCCCATGATTCTCCTGCCTCAGCGTGCCAAGCACAGGAAACAGGTACCACCTGCCTGGAGCCACTGTAAAGGCAGGCAATGGGATTATGCATCAGAAGCGCTGACAGGGCAGAGCACTTGTCCAGCACATGTGAGGCCCCTGCACTGCAGCAGGAATCGTAAATGAAACTTTTGATGTTCATGCTTGGTGACTGACCCTTTCTTCCACGTTTTGCTTCCTGGGGAAGGTTTCTATAGGTGACTACCTTCCCTCACCCCAGCTTTGGGGTCAGTTAGTCACTAACACTCTGGGCCTGCCCTTTCAGCCTGGCCGAATGTTCTTGGGTGGCACATGTGACGGTCAATCCCCTGAAGGCTTGCACACACCCACGCACCTTCTGTGCCCTGTGACAATCATCCGTAGCTTATCCCCAAGGTCCTGCATCTCGTGGATCTGGGAAAACGTTCCTGTGTGGTAGATCTCATCCAGGCTTTCCACCACGTCTGACTCATTGCTGAGGGAGGTGAACACAAAGGCGCGTTGGCCTGGCGATGGGGAGCCGTGGGCTGAGGGAGGAGGGAGAGAGAAGAGACGCCCCTACAGGCCACTACCAAAAACCCAGAGGAGGCTCCCGCAGGAGCTCTGGTGCCTGATGGGTGTTTGTCACACAGGACTGCCACAAGAAATGGGGCCGTGGTAGGATGTAATTCTCTGCCCATTCTGGCCATGCCTGCTTGGAACCTGACGCTTCATCACTGGGATACTGAAGCTTACATGGTCAGCTGGGCCACAAAGCAGCCATGCAGGGGCACCTGAGCTCCAAGGGCTTTGATTCAACTTGTCAACGAGGGAAGTTGTTTCCCTACTAGTGGTACCAACCAGGGTCTTGCCAGGCTAGGAAAGTGTAGCCCACTGAGCCATGCCCCCAGCCCTCCCTTGGGATTCTAGGCTGTCACTTTTTTTTTTTTTTTGGTTTTCCGAGGTAGGGTCTCACTCTAGCTCAGGCTGACCTGTAATTCACTATGTAGTCTCAGGGCAGCCTCAAACTCATGGCAATCCTCCTACCTCTGCCTCCCCAGTGCTGGGATTAAAGGCGTGCGCCACCACGCCCAGCTAGGCTGTCACTTTTATCATTGACCAAGGCCCCAGTCCTCGCTGCAGGTTCTAGGCTGTCACTACCACTGACCACGCCCCCAGCCCTAAGGATTCTAAGCTGTCACTCTACTGCTGACGTGCCCCAGCCCTGACTGTGGGTTCCAGGCTGTCACTCTATAGCTGACCACACCCCCAGCCCTCACTATGGGTTCTAGGCTGTCACTCTACCACTGACCACGCCCCCAGCCTTCACTGTGGATTCTAGGCTGTTACTCACTGACCACACCCCCAGTCCTCCTCACTGTGGGTTCCAGGCTGTCACTCTACCGCTGACCACGCCCCCAGCCTGCACTGGAATCTAAGGAGTTCTGCTGAGCCATGCCTATAATACCAAGTTTAATGACATGTGCTGTCACTCCAGTCCTTGGTTCCTTTAAGTTCAAGGCAAAAGGCTCAGAATCCACTAGAAGACTGTGGTAACAATGGCAGTTTCCAAGGAGGGACACAGGGAGCCACTCACTTGTCATCTTTCTTTAAGAAGACACCGACATAGGGCTGGGCAAGGCGGACTTTCCTTCTCAGCAGCTCCACCAGCTTCTTGTTTTTGACCTAAAGCAGGACAGCGACCCCAGTGAGGCCACCAAGCTGACAAGCAGCCTGAGAGCTCTAGTTTTGCTAGGTTGTCCTAAGGACAGGCTCCCATGACCCAGAAAAAGGAGGAGGTTTGAACTAGTTGTAACCCTTGCTGTCCCCCCCCCACCCCCCCGGCCAAGGAAATGAAAAATACTCAAAGGCAAGAAACTTGATGTGGCAGCCTGATACAAAACCTATCCTGCTTTCTGGGCATGGTGGCGCATGCCTTTAACCCAGTGCTCAAGAGGCAGAGGTAAGAGGATCATTGTGGGTTCAAGGACAGCCGGAGACTACACAGTAAATTCCAGGTCAGCCTGACCCAGAGGGAGACCCTACCTTGAAAAAGTAAAAACCTGTGCTGGTGGCAAAACAGTGCTTTAGTTTGAAAATCAGACCATTTTGTTTTTATTACTGTAGGGAGAAGGCAAGCATATTTGTGACCCCAGCCCTGAAAGGCTGAGGCAAGAGGAGCTAGTTTATTTAAGGTGATCCCGGGCTACCCAATGAGACTCAGGATAATATGGATCCTGGGTAATTTACTCTGGAAACTTCTGTGGGAGCTACTTCCTGATCATACCTGTTACTCATGGATGGACAGTTAATAGTCCCTCTACCTAGCATGCCTTTTCAAGATCATTTCAATGCAAGTTCAGGCTACTGGGGTCTTCAGGATGTATCTGGCTGTGGTCCTTGTGCTTGCTCAGCTGTTGGCTGTCAAGCCTGTACTCACGACCAATATCTGCTAAACCTGTTTCTGACACAGGAGAGCTGTGGTGGCCCGGCAACCAGCACCTCATTGCATGAGGAGCAGGGGTACAGTCTCATACTGTGGGCCCAGGCCGGCCTCAACCCATGCCAATCTTCCTGTCTCTGCATCTTGAATGCTGAGAAAGACATGTGTCAACATGCCTGACTTTATGTGGTACTGGAGATGGAATTCAGACCTTGTTCAAGCACTTTACCACACACAACCCCTACCTTGTTTTTTTTTTCTCTTTTCTTTACTTTTCTTTCTTTTCTTCTCTTTTCTCTAAGGTAGGGTCTCCCTCTAGCCCAGGCTGACCAGGAATTCACTATGTAGTCCCAGGCTGGTCTCAAACTCACAGAAATCCTAATACCTCTGCCTCCTGAGTTGCTGGGAGGGTCTCACTCTAGCTCAGGTTGTATAACTAGGGGCTGGTCAAATTCAATCCTCCTACCTCAGCCTCCCAAGTGCCACCACACCCTGCTCGACTACCTGCACCTCAAGCAAGGCCCCTGGAGCTGAATGCAGGTGGTACCGGGGTGCTGGGTCAGCGGAGCCAGTGTTTCAGCAATCCCACTGCAGTGGGGAGAGCACAGAACCCCCCAGACTAGAGTTCTGTACAGACCAAGGACATCATCAGCCAGGCAATGTTAACTATGCAACCAACAGTCACAGCTGTGCTGACAGAGACATTAGCCCAGGGCTCTGCTTGGCTACCAGCTGACCTCAGTCTCACCACCTTGGCAGAGTCCCTTTGGTTACACACAAGGTGACACCAACAGAAAACTAGCAGGGCCCCCATGCCAGTCTCCCATTGCTATCCTTAGCAACTCAGCTACCCATTAGGGAGCAGTCAGAACTCTCCTGGAGTTGCTTTGCTATGGCACAGGGCAATGACCAGATGTGGCAGACAGTCCTGGTCCCCGAAGCCTGGAGGATGAAGAGCAGCTGCGGGTGCTGACAAGGATTGAGCCACAGGTTCTGGGACAGAGGTCTGAGACATCACAGCTGCTGTCCACATGTGTCCCTGACCTAAGGACCTGCAGCTGTGGGTGCTGACAAGGACAGGGCCACAGGCTCTGGGACAGAGTTCTAAAAGACATCACAGCTGCTGTCCACACACATCCCTGACCCTGAGGACCTGCAGCTGTGGGTGCTGACGAGGACAGGGCCACAGGCTCTGGGACAAGAGTTTTGAGACATCATAGCCACTATCCACACATGTCACTGACTCAAAAGCTCTTCTCAGGGGTGTAGCACATACTGGGAAGACCCTCCATGCCACAAACAACAGCAGATTAACCCTGAGGCCTGCCAAACCTTTGTCATTAGGTGTGAGGACCACAGTCATCTTCGTACTCCTGAGGTAGCATTATATGCATCAGGAGTTCCAAGCCAGCCCTGGCTATATAGTGGGTTTGAGGCTGGCCTGGATACATGAGTTATTTCAAAGAAATAAAATGAAATAAAAATGTATGCACACAGGACTGCCTGTGACTTCCACAATAACCCCAAGATGTGTCTACAATGTCCATCCATCTCTCAGATAACAAAAGTCAAGGTCTTGGCGGGTGGTTCAGACACTGCACTGGGGAAGAGGAAATGGAGGGGCTCCTTGGTCCCTCCCACCTTGGCCTTCGTCCTGTCCACCCCTTTCCCAGGGTTCCTGGAGGTTGCCTTGGCTGAGTGAGGGGGCTGGAGAAACTGACTCAGCCTATGACCTTGATTACAATCTCTTTTTTTGGATTTTTTTTTTAAGGTAGGGTCTCACTCTAGCCCAGGCTGACTTGGAATTCACTATGTAGTCTTAGGGTGGCCTTGAACTAACGGCGATCCTACTACCTCTGCCTCCTGAGTGCTAGAATTAAAGGCGTGCGCCACCACGCCCAGCTTGATTACAATCTTACAATTAACGGATAAGAACTGTCCATGGACTGGGATTGACACAAATTAAAAAGCAAACGGGGGAATTTGAAGGAAACGCACTTGGAAACTTTCAACTTTGAAATTCCACGGTTTTCTATAACCTCCTTCCCTCCCCCTCCCCACACCTGCCCCGCTCGTTTAACTGAAGAGATTTCACTGGATTACATTGTTGCCCCAGAACGTCCCTCCCTTAGGCCTGAGACTGTTTAACTTTGGGTGCCTGCTAATCCGTGGGTAGCAGGAACCCCGCTGAATCCACTCGCTCACTGTTCCAGTCTCTTGGGTATGCCCTCTGGCACTCCCTCCCCCTCTTCTAGGATGCAGCCTCGGAAAGGCATCAGTGTTGTGTCCGCTAACTGTGATAAAGTAGAGGTAATGCATCTGTCCGCACGACTTAACGCGGCACTCGGGAGCTGGAGGCCCGCCAGCCTCGGGCCAGCCTAGGCTAGAGTGAACCTCGGCCTGAAAGCAAAGCAAGGGAGAACGGGACCGGGTGCGTCCTGCCCGCTTCCACACTGACTGAGCCTCGCGTGGAGGGGAGCGCGGCAGCGACCCTAGACGCCCGGGTTCCTTTCTTCCTTTCTGAGGCCTGGTCTCACCCTAGCCCTGGCTGAACCCACGGCGATCCTCCTGCCTCGGGTTACAGATGCCCAGGGGTCCTGAGCTCATCGGGCTCTATGAGTGCCGGCGCGAGCCGAGGCCAGCCTCGCGCTCACCTCCACGATCTTGATGAAGCGCGGGAACACCGGGTTGCGGGTGATGGCGATGAGCGGCAGGTGCGGGAACACGTCGGGGACGGTCATGGGCGTGAGCGCCGTGATGACCGGGCCTTCCCCGCCGCCCGCGCTTCCAGAGGCGCCCGTGGCCGCCTCCTCCGCGCCGCCCTCCGAGCCGTCGTCGCCCGCCGAGAACGCCGCCCCGCCGCCACGGCTGCCCGCGTCCCACAGCGCTCGCCGCTGACCCGCCGCGGCGCCCGGGCTCCCGCCGTACGGGGACCACGCATCGCACGCGCGCCGGCCTCGCGGCAGCCACGCTCCGGCCGCATTCGGGACGCGTCCTCCAGCAGCGGTCAGCAGCGGCCGGCGCAGAGCCCAGCAGCGCGCAACGCCCCACAGACGCACGTACCCTGTGCTCGCCGCCATGGCACGGCCATACTGGCGGCACCCGGCGTTCACGTCATTTCCGCTTGCCGGGCTGGGGCGCACGTGACGCTCCGCGCGTGCCCAGGATTCTCGGAGGGAGAGGGGGCGTGACCTGGGGCGGAACGCTTTGGAGGGCGGGACTTGAGGGAAGCCCAAACTTAGGCTTCACGCCCTTGCTTTTTCATGCCACGCCCCTTCCGGTCACATGGGCCGCGGCGCGGAGTCCTAGACAGAATTGTCTTCGAACCCCTCCGAAGGCTTCCTCGCAGAAAAGCCTAGGTGCGCGGTGGATATGCACATGCTCAAGAGCTGAGGCGTGCCCTGGGAACATTCGGGCTTCCCGGGAAGACGGCGTGCGCATGCTCACACTCCACTCGGCTCGCATTCATCCTCCGGCCCCGCCTTCGAGCGGGCGCGATGGGCTTCAAGACGGTCATCTGCGCATGCTTAAACTGAGAGCTGTGTGCGCCTGCTCAAACCAGACGGGTGCGTCATTGGGCTCACGCTCCGGCTCGGCAGCGACTCCCAGCGGCCGTTGAGGATCACTGTGGAGATCCCCGAGAGATGGCGTTGTTGGCTCTGGTGGCATCCGCAACCTTGCAGCTGTGGACGCTGGTGGGAGCTCAGCCAGCGTGCAGGTTGAGGCTGCCTTGCAGGGGATAGGGTGATGCCAAGGGTAGGAGGGAGCTGGTTCATCTTGGAGCTCAGACCTGCTCCCGGGCCTCGTGGAAATTAGACATGACACCTTGCCTTCTCCCACCTCTCAGGATCACGAGGTCTCCGGAACCTGATACCAACCCTTGTGCTGGGGGTAGAACCCAGGGCCTTGGGGGTTTATAAAACCCAAGATCCTCACGCAGTGTACAACCCCTCCAACTATCCAGCAGCCGTCAATGCTGGTTGCTGTGCTGTGTGTTGAGAGCATGGTTGGCGGCGGCTCTGATGACTTTCCTTGGCTACTTAGTCGGAAGCTTTTCTAGGTGTCGCCTTGAGTGCCTTGACGACGTGAGAACCCTTGTTCTGACCTCTGAATCGCCAGGCGATCTTTGGCACCTGTTTTTGCCTCTCCCTGAAACACTTGGCAGATTTTCCCTCAGTTGCTTCCTCGCTCAGGTCCTGACCCAGCATCTTTCCCTGTGTAAAGCCCCACACCTTGCTGGGCATAGTAGATCATACCTTGCCTATCATCCCAGCACTTGGGAAGATTGCCTCACGTTCCAAACCAGCCTGGGCTCCATAACAAGACTCTGTCTTGAAAATCACCAAAATGCAAGATTAAAAACTATGCCTTAGAGGCTGGAGAGATGGCTTAGTGGTTAAGGCACTTGCCTGCAAAGTCTAAGAACTCATGTTCTAATCTCCAGGTCCCATGTAAACCAGACTGTGACGCAAGCATGCAATGTCACACATGCACACAAGGGGGCGCAGGGACCTGGAGTTCGTTTGCAGCAGCTGAAAGCCCTGACATGCCTATTCTCTCTCTAAAATAAAAAACTGGCCAGGTGTGGTGGCGCACACCTTTAATCACAGCACTTAGGCAGAAGTTAGGAGGATCGCCTGAGTTCAGGCCACCCTGAGACTACATAGTAAATCCCAGGTTAGCCTGAGCTAGAGTGAAACCCTACCTGGAAAAACAAAAATAAAGCTGGGAGCCGGGCATGGTGGCACATGCCTTTAATCCCAGCACTTGGGAGGCAGAGGTAGGAGGATCACCATGAGTTCAAGGCCACCCTGAGACTACATAGTTAAATTCCAGGTTAGCCTGGGCCAGAGTGAGACCCTACCTCGAAAAACCAAAAAATAAAAATAAAAAATAAATAAAATAAATAAATAAATAAATAAAGCTGGGTGTGGTGGCGCACACCTTTAATCCCAGCACTTTGGAGGCAGAGGTAGGAGGATCACTGTGAGTTTGTGGCCAGCTTGAGACTACATAGTGAATTCCAGGCCAGCTTGGGCTAGAGCAAGAACCTACCTTGAAAAAAACAAAAATCAATCAATCATGCCTCAGGCCCTCAGGTTCTGGGGTGACCAGACATATATCACCACACCCAGGTTCCCAGTACTTTCATAGATGGCATTAACTGCCACATTACTGTATATCATGTCTATAAAATTACATGAGGGACAGAAAGATGCTCAAGATGGGGGTAATTTGTCACATTTTAGAAGGGACTTATTTACTGCAAAATAGCAAAAGTGCCACAGGCCTTTAATCCCAGAACTGGGAAGGTTGAAGTAGGAGAATCCATGAGTTCAAGGCCAGCCTGGGGCTACACAGTGAGACCCTGTCTCAAAAAAATTCAAAAAGAGGGCTGGAGAGATGGCTTAGCAGTTAAATGCTTGCCTATAAAGCCTAAGGACCCCGGTTCGAGGCTCGATTCTCCAGGACCCACGTAAGCCAGATGCACAAGGGGGTGCATGCATCTGGAGTTCGTTTGCAGTGGCTGGAGGCCCTGGTGCACCCATTCTCTCTCGGTCTCTCTACCTGCCTATTTCTGTATCTCTCTCAAATAAATAAATAAATAATAAAATATTTTTAAAAATTAAAAAAGAATGAAAGAGAGAGAGAAAAAAAAATAGCAAAAGTGTGGCTATCCTAAGAGCCTGGCCCCATCTGATTTGTATAATAATCACATTTGAATACATGGTGCTTCTAAGTGAGCTCAGTTCTATGCATGCTGATCTAGAGAAATTTAAGAAACATGCAGGGGGTTGGAGAGATGGCTTAGAGGTTAAGGTGCATGCCTGTGAAGCCTAAGGACCCAGGTTTGATTCTCCAGGTCCCACGTAAACCATCTAGATGCACATGCATCTGGAGTTCTTTTGCAGTGGCTAGAGGCCCTGGTGTGCCCATTCTCACTCTCTCACTCTACTTCTCTGTGTCTCTAGTAAATGAATAAATAAATAAAAATAAAATAAAAAATAGCTGGGTATGGTGGCACACACCTTTAATCCCAGCACTCGGGAGGCAAAGGTAGGAGGATTACCTTGAGTTCAAGGCCACCCTGAGAATGCATAGTGAATTCCAGGACAGCCTGGACTAGAGTAAAACCCTACCTCAAAAAACCAAAATAAATAAATAAGTAAATAAATAATAAAATTTAAAATAATCTTTAAAAAAGAAAAACGTGCTAGAGAGATGGCTCAGCAATTAAGATGTTTGCCTGCAAAGCCCAAGGACCAGGGTTTGATTTCCCAGTACCCACGTAAAGCCAGATACAAAAGGTGGTTCATTTAGAAAGACACGTTTAGAAAGACACAGTGGAGAAGAGGAAGTGTTTCTGCTAAGGCTCACTGGTAGGATCATAAATGCTAGCTTAGCTCCAGTTTCCCCATGCTCTTCCCAAAGGTACTTCCTGGGGAGTAATTGGAATTGAGTAGAAATGCAATCCCTCAGAAACAAGGTGTCTGTGATGAGCTTTTAGGAGTTCTTGGGACCCTTGTTGACATCTCTGAATGGACACACATCTAGCCTTGGGAACATGTGGGGCTCACAGAACCTTAAAGCACCAAGAACAGGGACCTTTCTGCTCGCCCAGACGCTGGTCTAGGGTCATTCACTGCATACTGACTGATGCTCTCTTGTCCTTTCCCTCTAGGCAGCACATAGTGAGGACAGGAAAAGTGTTTAATGTCGTACAACAAGTTCAAGGGGTACGTTCCTCCCAGCTTCAGTCTTCCCAATGAGGGATCTAGGCATTTCCTAATATTTCTTTCTTTCTTTTTTTTTTTTTTTTTTTTTTTTTTTTTTAGGGTAGGGTCTTGCTCTAGCCCAAGCTGACCTAGGATTCACTATGTAATCACAGTGGCCTCAAACTCACAGTGATCCTCCTATCTCTGCCTCCAAGTGCTGGGATTAAAGGTGTGCACCACCACACCCAGCACATCCTAATTTTTTAAAAAATATTTTATTTTTATTTATTTATGTATTTGACAGAGAAAGAAGGGGAGAGAGAAAGAGAGAGAATGGGCATGCCAGGGCCTCCAGCCACTGCAAACAAATTCCAGATGCATGTACCCCCTTGTGCATCTGGCTAACGTGGGTCCTAGGGAATCGAACCTGAGTCCTTTGCCTTTGTAGGCAAACACCTTGACTGCTAAGCCATCTCTCCAGCTCCCTAATTTTTTTCAGTATATGGTGTGCATGTGTATGTGCACATGCACCTGTGAAGCCAGAGCTGGATGCCAGGTCTTCCTGAAACACTCCCCACCATATTTTCTCAAGACAGTCTGTCACTGAACCTGGAGCTCACCTCTTTGGTTACACTAACTAGCCAGTGAGCCCCCTGGGATCTGTCTCCCCTGTGCTGGCTTTACAGGTGTGCACCACCACACTTGGCATTTTACTTGAGTATTGAGTATTGAGTATTGAGGTCCTTATGTTGTGTGACAAGCACTTTACCCACTGAGCCATCTCTCCAGTCCCCTCTTTCTGTTTAAACTGAGGCAGGGTCTCATGTAACTCAGGCTGGCATCAAACTCACTGTGTAGCCAAGGATGTCCTTGAACTTTTCTGATCCTCCTGCCTCCACCTCCTGAGTGCTGGGATGGCAGAAATGTGCCAAGACAGCAGCTGAGCCAGGTGTGGTGGTGCACGCCTTTAATCCTGGCACTTAAGAGGCAGAGGTAGAAGGATTGCCATGCGTTCGAGGCCACCCTGAGACTACATAGTAAATTCCAGGTCAGCCTGAACTAGAGTGAGACCCTACCTCCAAAAACAAACAAACAAAATAAATAAATAAAATAAAAAATAAAAAAAGACAGTAGCTGAATCGATTATTATTGTTATTATTATTTTAATTTAAAAGCAAAGAGAGAGAGAAAGAATGAGCACACCTGGGCTTCGTGCCACTGCAAATGAACTCCAGAACATGTGCCACTTTGTGCCTCTGGCTTTACGTGGGTACTGGGGCATCAAACTCAGGCCATCAGCTTTTGCAAGCAAGTGCCTTAATATTTTTAAAAATATTTTTGAGCTGGGCGTGGTGGCGCACGCCTTTAATCCCAGCACTCGGGAGGCAGAGGTAGGAGGATCGCTGAGAGTTCGAGGCCACCCTGAGACTACATAGTGAATTCCAGGTCAGCCTGGACCAGAGTGAGACCCTACCTCGCAAAACCAAAATATATTTTTTTTGAAGCTTTTTTTTTGTTTTTATTTTTTATTTTTGGTGAGAGAACAGAGAGAGCGAGACAGAGAGGGAGGAGACAGATAGAGAATGGGCGCATCAGCAGTCTTTCAGCTGCTGTGAACGAAATCTAGATGTGTGCGCCCCCTTGTGGGCAAGTACTGCATTGCGCCCTTGCGTCACTTTGCATCTGGCTAATCGTGGAACCTGGAGATTGGAACCGGGTTCTTAGGCTTAGCAGGCAGGCTCCTTAACTGCTAAGCCATCTCTCCAGCCCTTTTGTTTTGTTTTGTTTTTTCATTTTCCAGTTTTTCAAGGTAGGGTCTCACTCTAGCCCAGGCTGACCTGGAATTCACTATGTAATCTCAGGGTGGCCTTGAACTCATGGTGATCCTCCTACCTTTGCCTCCTGAATGCTGGGATTAAAGGCATGCACCACCACACCCAGCTGTTTTGTTTTTTTTCTGAAGTAGGGTCTCACTCTAGCTCAGGCTGACCTGGAGTTCACTATATAGTCTCAGGGTGTCC
The DNA here is from genome assembly GCA_036365145.1 of Orientallactaga sibirica. Classification (NCBI taxonomy): domain Eukaryota; kingdom Metazoa; phylum Chordata; class Mammalia; order Rodentia; family Dipodidae; genus Orientallactaga; species Orientallactaga sibirica. Next base: position 16,385,946 of record JAEOAD010000049.1, read on the forward strand.
TCAAACTCATGGTGATCCTCCTACCTCTGCCTCCTGAGTGCTGGGATTAAATGTGTCATATTTTAATTTATTTATTTTGAGAGAAAAGCAGATAGAGATGGAGAGAGAGAGAATGGGCACTCCAGGGCCTCTAGAAACTGCAAATGAACTCCAGATACATGTACCACCATGTGCATCTGGCTTACATAGGTCCTGAGGAATCAAACCTGGGTCCTTTGGCTTTGCAGGCACGCAAGTGCTTTAACTGCTAAGCCATCTCTTCAGCCCCTGACTCATTATTTTTTCTCTCCCTTTTTTGCACTTTTTTTGTTTTGTTTTGTTTTTGGAGGCAGGGTCTTACTTTAGTTCAGGCTAACCTAGAATTCACTATGTGGTCTCAGGGCGGCCTCAAACTCTCAGTGATCCTCCTACCTCTGCCTCTGGAGTGCTGGGATTAAAGGCATGCACCACCACGCCCAGCTTTTCTTTCTTTTTTTATTGTTGTTGTTATGGAGACAGAGTCTCCCTTTGTAGCCCAAGCTGGCCTGAAATTTGTGATCCCCCTGCTTCAGCCTCTCCATAGCAGGAATGACAGGCCTGCCCACAGAGCCTGGCTAACCTTACATGTTTGCAATGTTAAAATTGCAGCCCAGAGTATGGAGAGATGTCTTAGTGGTTAAGGCCTGTGAGGCTTAAGGACCTAGGTTCGATTCCCCAGTACCCACATAAACCAGATGCATATAGTGGCACATGCATCTGGAGTTTTTGCAGTGGCTAGAGGCCCTGGCATACCCTCTCTCTCACTTTCTCATAATAAATAAACAGAAAACAAAATTTTTTTTAACTTTTTATTTTATGTTATTTTTTTGGAGAGACACACAGAGAGAGACAAAGAGAGAGAGAGAGAGAGAGAGAGGGAGGAAGACAGAGATGGGTACGCGAGCAGTGTATCAGCTGCTGCGAACGAAATCCAGATGTGCGCGCCCCCTTCTGGTCAAGTGCGGCATTGCACCCTTGTGTCACTTTGCATCTGGCTAAACGTGGGACCTGGAGATTGGAACCGCTGGAGATTGGAACCAGTGTTCTTAGGGTTAGGAGGCAGGCGCCTTAAGCCCTAAGCCATTTCTCCAGCCCCCCAAAAAAACCAAAATATTTTTTAAAAATCTCCTAGCCTTGGGCTGGAGAGATAGCAGTTAAGACCCTTGCCTGCAAAGCCTAATGGACCCAGGCTCGATTCCCCAGTACCCACATAAAGCCAAATGCACAAAGTGGGGCTGGAGAGATGGCTTAGCAGTTAATGCACTTGCCTGTAAAGCCAAAGGATCCAGGTTCAATTTCCCAGGACCATGTAAGCCAGATGCACAAGGTGACACATGCATCTGGAGTTAATTTCCAGTGGCTAGAGGCCCTGGTACTCCCATTCTCTCTCTATGTCTGCCTCTCTCTCTCAAGTAAATAAATAAATTTTAAAAAATAAAAAGAGAAAAATAAAAAATACTTTCTAAATCACAGCATTTTGCTGGAGAGATGGCTTAGTGGTTAAGGTGTTTGCCTATGAAGCCAAAGGACCCAGGTTTGATTCCCCAGGTCCCTCCTAAGCCAGATGCACAAGGTGGCACATGTGTCTGGAGTTTGTTCACAGTGGCTGAATGACCTGGCATGTCTCTCTCTCTCCCTTCCTTCTTCCCTCTTTCTCTCTCTCAAATAAATAAAATAAATAAATTCATAGAAACACAGCTTTTAGCTGGGTGTGGTGATACACACCTTTAATTCCAGAACTAGAGAGGCAGAGGTAGGAAGATTGCTATGAGTTTGAGGCCACCCTGAGACTACATAGTGAATTCCAGATTGGCCTGGGCTAGAGCGAGACCCTACCTCGAAAAACAAACAAACAACAACAAAAAATTTGCAGCCTTGTTCTCATCACCTATTCCTTGCTCCATCCCCATGACTCTCTGTAGGTAGCCCTGCGCTTTGCATTTCCATTCACAATGCTGATTAGACACCCTTGTAACAAGAAACTGGCATTATACCTGGGGTGAGTGGTCATTTTGTTTTCTTCCTTTTTATTGAAACTACATTTTCATTTCTTTTTTTTTTTTTTTTTTTTAAGATTTTTATTTATTTGTTTATTTAAAGACAGAGAGAGGGAAAGAGAGAGAGGGAGAATGGGCACACCAGAGCCTCTAACCACTGCAAACGAACTCCAGACGTGTGTGCCCCCTTGTACATCTGGCTTATGTGGGACCTGGAGAATCGAACCAGGATCCTTAGGCTTTGCAGGCAAACGCCTTAACCGCTAAGCCATCTCTCCAGCCCCACATTTTCATTTCTTCAGTCACCAATCAACAACAAAGCTGGTTGTGCCTGACCTGTAAGCAGCTGGCCTGGTGGGCACCAACAGTCAGGCTAGGGTTAGAGATACAGACAGCCTCCAGCAGTGCCTTAAAAAAAATCTCGGTACTGCCGGGCGTGGTGGCGCACGCCTTTGATCCCAGCACACGGAAGGCAGAGGTAGGAGGATTGCCATGAGTTTGAGGCCGCCCTGACTCTACATAGTGAATTCCAGGTCAGCCTGAGCTAGACTGAGACCCTACCTTGAAAAACCAAAATAATAATAATAATAAATAAAAAATAAGCCGGGCGTGGTGGTGCACGCCTTTAATCCCAGTACTCGGGAGGCAGAGGTAGGAGGATCGCCGAGAGTTCGAGGCCACCCTGAGACTACATAGTTAATTCCAGGTCAGCCTGGACCAGAGTGAGACCCTACCTTGCAAAACCAATAAATAAATAAATAAATAAAAATCTCGGTACTGAGTTCACACAGGGCCCATATTGTGGCTTTAACAAACCATGGTCTAAAAATAGTTATGTTAGCCGGGCGTGGTGGCTCACGCCTTTAATCCCAGCACTCGGGAGGCAGAGGTAGGAGGATTGCCGTGAGTTCGAAGCCACCCTGAGACTACATAGTGAATTCCAGGTCAGCCTGAACTAGAGTGAGACCCTACCTCGAAAAAAAAAAAAAAAAAAAAAAAAAAAAGTTATGTTGTTGTCCTCCTCCTTCTGTTGTCCTCCTTCCCCTCCCCCTTCTCCTCCTCCTTCTTAGTTTGTTTTTAAGGTAGGGTCTCACTCTAGCCCAGGCTGACCTGGAATTCAGTCTCAGGGTGGCCTTGTCTCAGGGTGGTCTCAAACTCATGGTGATCCTCCTACCTTCTTAGTTTGTTTTTTAGGTAGGGTCTCACTCTAGCCCAGGCTGACCTGGAAGTCTCAAAACTCATGGTGATCCTCCTACCTCTCACCAGGCTGGAATTAAAGGTGTATGTCTCACCAGGCAACCCTGTGTCACATAAAGAAGCTGGGCATGGTGGCACACACCTTTAATCCCAGCACTTGGAAGACAGAGGTAGGAGGATCACTGTGAATTCAAGGCCAGCCTGGGATTGCATAGAGCTCTAGGTCAGCCTGGGATAGAGTGAGAGACCCTAGTCAAACCACCCCCTCAAAAAAAAAAAAAAAAAAAAAAACACAGCCAGGTATGGTGGTACACACCTTTAATCCCAGCGCTCAGGAGGCAGAGGTAGAGGATGGCCATGAGTTCGAGGTCACTCTAAGACTGTGAGACTCTACTTTGAAAAAGAAAAGAAAAAGAAAGGAAAGGAAAGAAAAGAAAAGAAAAGAAAAGAAAAGGGATAAAAGAAAACGTTGGCCAGGCATGGTGGTGCATGTCTTTTATCACAGGACTAGGGGGGCTGAGGATGTTCCCTGTGAGTTCCAGCCCACCCTGGGCTACATACCCTGTCTGACCACACAGTTTGTTTGACTAGAATAGGGTTAGCACTGCCACCATCATTTCCTTATGAGAGAAGTTGTCCTAATTTTACTCTCTTGTTGTTTATTTCAGGCAACACATCTTTTTGACGAGAAACAACTTTGAGAACAGTCTTGTCCCCTTCACCATCCCTCAATCAGTGTTGGTACTTACTTTACTAAACCTTCAAAGCCCACTCGAATTATGTCAGATTCAGGGTCAAACACAGTTCAGGAATGTCTGACTCACCATGTCCCTTAGCTTAAAGGGAATGTAAGGACATTCAGAGGCCCTTGGAAGCCAAAAGAAGGGTTTTTGTTGTTGTTTTTATCACTGTTAGCAAAATGAGTTCTCCTCCCTCATATATATATATATATATATACTTGTTATGAGGGTTTTTTTTTTTTTTTTTTAGGAAAGGTCTCATTCTAGCCCAGGCTGACCTGGAACTCATTCTGTAGCCCAGGCTGGTCTTGAACTGATGGCAACCCTCCTGCCTCAGCCTCCCAAGTGCTGGAATGAAAGACATGAGCCACCACCCAGGCTAGTCTTTAACTCACTGTGTAGCCAAAATGACCTGAAGCTGCTGATCCTCCTGCTTCCACCTCCCAGTTTTGAGATGACAGGTGTGCACCACCATACCTGACCAAAAAGGATTTTTTCTTTAAGAAAAAGAAAGCAGCTGGGCGGTGGTGCACACCTTTAATCCCAGCTCTTGGGAAGCAGAGGTAGAAGGATTGCTATGAGTTGGAGGCCAGCCTGGGACGACAGAATGAGTTCCTGCTCAGCCTGGACTAGAGTGAAACCCTACCTTCAAAAAGCCCCCAAAACAAAAAAACAAAACAAAACAAAACAAAAACTATTGTATTCACTTATGTCATTGCTTTGATATCTGCCTGAAGTAAGGCTCACAGCTTGAGGGAGGGGAAGTCATGGCACGTTTGTGCGGCTGCTAACTCACATCTGAGCTGACCAGGAACTAGAGAGACAGAAAATAAGGCTATTAAACCTCAAGGCCTGCCCCCAAGTAACCCACTTCCTCCAGCAAGGCTCTACCTTCTAAAGGTTCCACGAACTTTCCAAATAGCGCCACCAGCTGGGCGTCAAGTGTTCAAACACATGAGCATGTGGGGACACTGCATACTGAGGCTTGTTTACAGTATTGGGAAGAGACCCAGGGCCTCACAGGGAAGTAAGGCACTTGGCTGTGAGTGTGTGTGTGTGTGTGTGTGTGTACATGTATCTGTGCATGTGTATATGTATGTATTTGTATGTGCATGTGTATACATGTATATGTGCCTGCATGTTGGCATGTATATGTATTTATATGCATGTGTGTATATGTGCACATGTACCTGCATGTGTGTATGCATGTATTTGCATGCATGTGTGTGTCTGTGCACATGTACCTGCATTGGCATGTATATATGTATTTGTAGGCATGTATGTTTATGTGCATATGTACCTGTGTGTATGTATGTATTTGTGTGTATGTGTGCATGTGTACCTGGAGTTATGTATATGTATATATTTGTATGTGTGTATACATGTGTGTGTACCTGCATGTATATATGTATTTGTATGCATGTGTGTATATGTGTGCTTGCACATGTGTGTATGTGTGTATTTGTATGTGTGTATGTACGTGTACCTGCATGTGTGTACATATGTCTTTGTATGTGTGTCTGTATATATGCCCATGTTCTTGTGTGAACGTGGAGGTCAGAGGGTGTTGGTCCTCGTCCTCCCCTTATTCAAGAAGGATCTGTCAGACTGGTTTGCTGCTGGGAAGGTCAGTTGGGATTATCCTATTCTGACCCCCATGGCCATAGGTACTGGGATTAGGATTATAGATGCAGGCATTTCTTGACTTTATGTGGGAGCCAAACATCCAACCTCAGCTCATCAGGCTTGGGCAGCACCTGCTTTAACCATTGAAGCATTTCTTCAGCCCCTCCCCAAGATGGCAGTGAATTTAGATGGCAGAGGGTAACAAACAAACAATACTATGTCTGGCTAGACCCTGGGTTTACAGTTCCCAATGTCTGAGACAAGCAAGAAATAGTGTCATAGTGTTTTCACACACATGCTGAGCCACCATCTGATTCGCCACAGTTACCACTATGATCCATGTCATTACTTTTAGATGGGGACACCAGAAGTGACATCAGCTTATTTTTCTGGTGAACTACTGCTGCTGGTAATGAATAATAAAATCTACACTTACGAACATAGAACCAGTGTTTGGGGTGTCGCCTTAGGTAGGCATATTTCCTACTTTTTTTTTTTTTGAGGTAGTTTCTCACTCTAGTCCAGGCTGACCTGTAATTCATTATTATGTATTCTCAGGGTGGCCTTGAACTCATGGCGATCCTCCTACCTCTGCCTCCCAAGCGCTGGGATTAAAGGCATGCACTACCACACCCGGCCTACTCTTTTTTTTTTTTTTTTTTTTTGGTTTTGCAAGGTAGGATCTCACTCTGGTCCAGGCTGACCTGGAATTAACTATGTAGTCTCAGGGTGGTCTCGAACTCTCGGCAATTCTCCTACCTCTGCCTCCCGAGTGCTGGGATTAAAGGCGTGTGCCACCATGCCCGGCTTTTTTTTTTTTTTTTTTTAAAAGATTTTATTTATTTGAGAGAAAGAGGCAGAGAGAGAGAGAGAGAATGCGCACACCAGGGCCTCCAGCCACTGCAAACAAACTCTAGATTCATGTGCCACCTTGTACATGAGGCTTATGTGGGTCCTAGGGAGTAGAACCTGGCTCCTTAGGTTTTACAGGCAAGCACCTTAACTTCTAAGCAATCTCTCCTACTCTTAAAAAAAATTATTAAGCCGGGTGTGGTGGCTCATACCTTTAATCCCATCACTTGGGAGGCAGAGGTAGGAGGATCACCATGAGTTCAAGGCCACCCTGGGAATACTACAGAGTGAATGAATTCCAGGTCAGACTGGGCTACAGTGAGACCCTTGAAAAACATTATATATATATGTTATTTGAAGCCAGGTATGATGGCACATACCCAGCATTCAGGGGCAGAGGTAAGAGGATTGCTATGAGTTCGAGTCCAGCTGAGATTACATAGCAAATTCCAGGTCAGCCTGTGCTAGAGTGAGACCCTACCTCTAAATATATATATATGTAATTTATTTGAAAAGAGAGAGAATGGGCATGCTAGGGCCTCTTGCCTCTGCAAACAAACTCCAGGTGCGTGCACCACTTTGTGCATCTGGCTTTATGTGGGCACTGGAAATTGAACCCAGGCCAGCAGGCTTTGCAAGCAAGAATTTTTAACCACTGAGCAATCTCTCCAGCCCCCATGAGCTGAATTTTTTGATCAACTGCCAAATTGCTTTCCATAGTGGCCACCCTATCTTACATTCTCTCCAACACAGTACACGGGCTCTGATTTCCCCAATTCCTCCCTGCAGTGTACTAACTTGTGTTTCTATGATAGCGACTATCCAAGTAAGAGTGTGCTGGGATACTCCGTGCCCTTTTCTTCCCTGCTGGGAATGAAATCCTTGAATATGTGAGGTAGGGACTCCACTACTGAATGCCCCCAGTTCCCACTGTGGGTTCTATGCTGTCACTCTACCTCAAACCACGCCCCCAGTCTTCACTGTTGATTCTTGGAAGGTCTCTGCCTGCTTCTACCTTTTTTTTTTTTTTTTTTGGTTTTTCAAGGTAGGGTCTCACTCTAGCCCAGGCTGACCTGGAATTCACTATGTAGTCCCAGGGTGGCCTCAAGCTCATGGTGATCCTCCTACCTCTGCGTCCCCAAGTGCTGGGATTAAAGGCCTGCGCCACCACGCCCAGCTTTGCTTCTACTTTTAAATAGAATCAAAGAATAGTTTGTCAGCTGGTCGGATTGCTCAGTGATTCTACAGGTGCTTGCTTAGGCCTGCCAGCTCAGTTCAATTCCCAAGCCACCCACATAAGCAAGGCACAAAAAGCAACATAAATGTCTGGTATTTGCAGCAGCAAGAGACCTTGGCATGGCTGTGCACTCATGTCCAAATGAATAAGTTTTTTTTTGTTTGTTTGTTTTTTGTTTTTCTTTTTTTTCTTTTTTATTTATTTTTTGACAACTTCTATTGAATAAGTTTTTAGAAGTATTTTGTTTGTTTCTCTTAAACAGTAGATCTTTTTCTGATTTTTATTTTATTTATTTTTATTTTTTTGATTTTTCAAGGTAAGGTCTCACTGTAGCCCAGGTTAGAATGGAATTCACTTTCTAGTCTCAGGATGGCCTTGAACTCACAGCGATCCTCCTACCTCTGCCTCTCGAGTGCTGGGATTAAAGGTATGTGCCACCATGTCTGGCTTAAACCAGTAGATCTTGACTGGGGGATGTGTGCCCCTCTGCAGGGAACACTTGGTAATGGCTGGAGGCATGTGTTTTGCTCAGATGAGGGGCAGTTGCTCCTGGCATTGAGATCCCTAAGCATCCCATGACTTTTTAAAAAGTATTTTATTTTTATGTATTTATTTGACAGAGAGGGAGAGAGAGAGAGGGCCTCCAGCCACTGCAAACGAACTCCAGACGCGTATGCCCCTTGTTTATCTGGCTAACGTGGGTCCTGGGGAATTGAACCTGGGTCCTTTGGCTTTGCAGGCAAACGCCTTAACTGCTAAGCCATCCCTCCAGCCCTCCCATGACTTTTATACAGACCCAGGCATGGTGGCCCTCACCTGTTGTCCCAGTACTCAGAAGATGGAGGCAAGAAGATTGTCATGAATTTGATATCAGCCTGGGCTACATAGCAAGTTCAGGCCCATAAGACCTTGTCTCCAAACAGCATAAAAATATAAAGTTATATATACATGCATTGTTATGAAGTTATATAATCATCTTTCCTTAGGTGTTAAACAACCTGTTTCCCATCTTCACATTGACAGTTGCTGTTTGGGAGAAATGGAGTTTTGTTTGGTAAAGAAAATCTTCCTGTTTTTCTTTTGTTTAATGTGTGTACCCTATGTGTGTGGTGTATATGCATGTATGTATGTGTATCCATATATTTGTGGACACAAATGTGTACATGCATGTGAAGTTCATAGTTTGATACCAGATATCTTCCTCAGTTACTCCCTACCTACTTCTTTGAGAGATTTGGCCAGACAAGCTAACCAGTGAGTCCCAGGGACTGTTCACAGGGCTGGGGTTACAGACATACATCATCACACCTGGTTTTTACACTGGTGCTGGGATGAAACTCAGGTCATGCTTGCAAGGCAAGTACTAACACACCAAGCCATCTCCCCAGACCTTTCTTAAAACTGGTTTAAACTGTTTTTATTTTTGCTTTTCTTTCTTTATTTGAGAGAGAGAAAGAGGAGAAAGACAGAGACACAGATAGAGAATGGGCACACCAGGCCCCTAGCCACTGCAAACAAACTCCAGATGCATGCACCACCTTGTGCATCTGGCTTCATGTGGGTACTGGGGAAGCAAATCTGGGTCCTTTGGCTTTGCCAGTAAGTGCCTTAACTGCCAAGCCATCTCTTCTGCCCTCCCCCTTCTTTTCTTTTGGTTTATTAAGGTAGTCTAGCTCAGTCTGACCTGGGACTCACTCTTTAGTCCCAGCCTATCCTCGAACTCACAGTGATCCTCCTATCTCTGCCACCCAAGTACTTGTATTAGATGCAATTGCACCATGCTAGACTTTTTTTTTTTTTTTTTTGAGGTAAGGTCTCACTCTGGTCCAGGCTTACCTGGAATTCACTCTGTTGCCCAGGCTGGCCTTGAATTCATGGCGATGCTCCTACTTCTGCCTCCCCAGTGCTGGGATTAAAGACATGTACCACTGCACTTGGCTTCACATATGTACAGAATATATACTATTTATTTATGTGAGAGAGAGAGAGAGGGAGAAAGAGGCAGCAGAAAGGGAGTGGGTACAGCAGGGCCTCTAGCTACTGCAAATGAATTCCAGAAGGATGCATCACCTTGTGCATCTGGCTTATGTGGATCCTGGGGAATTGAACCTGGGTCCTTCAGCTTCTCAGGCAAGTGCCTAAACCACTGAGCCATTTCTCCAGCCCCGGATGATTTTTTGTTTGTTTGTTTTTTTCGAGGCTCCATAGACCCTTGACTGGGGGATGCTAAGGACCTATGACCCAGGCTGTGTCGCGCTCTAGCTCAGGCTGACCTGGAATTCACTATGTATCCTATCTCTGCCTCCCAAGTGCTGGGATTAAAGGTGTGTGTCACCACGCCCAGCCCTGGATGATTTTTTTTTTTAGAATTTTATTTTTATTTATTTATTTATTAGAGACAGAGAGAGGGAGAAAGAGTGAGAATGGGCGCACCAGGACCTCTAGCCACTGCAAATGAACTCCAGATGCATGGGCCACCTTGTGCATCTGGCCAACCTGGGACCTGGAGAATTGAACTGGGATCCTTAGGCTTCACAGGCATGTGCCTTAACCGCTAAGTCATCTCTCCAGCCCTGATTTTTTTTTAATGTAACATATATCCTGAGGGTTTTGTTGTTGTTGTTTTGTTTTGAGGTGGGATCTCATTCTAGCCCAGGCTGACCTAGAATTCACTATGCAGTCTCAGGATGGCCTCGAACTCACAGAGATCCTCCTACCTCTGCCTCTTGAGTGCTGGGATTAAAGGTATGCACCACCACAGCAGGCCTGGTTCTTACATTCTTTCTAGCACTTCTTCTGCAATGGTCCCTGAGCCTTGCAGGGTGTGATAGAGATGTCTAGCTTAGTGCTGAACACTCCACTGTCACTTCTTTGAACATTCCTGGGATTTGGGCTTCCCCAGTGGTTACCAGCATTGGGAAAGAGAAGCTTTTCTGACCAAATGTGATGGCAGCGTTATCTATGGACATAAGTATTTAGAGAGCAACTTGGTGGGCACAACATATCCATTTAGCTGAACAGTAGTCATAGCTTCTCTTCTAGGGCTATGACCTTCCCAGCCACAGGCTTTTGACTAGGTTTTCAGTAACAGGGATATGTTCCCTCCTGTGGAGTGGGCCTCCAGTCCAATCAGAGAGCCATTGGTTTGCCCTATAACAGTCATGCCACTAGTGCACCCATGGACACATCTTTCCTGGTCCACTGTTGCATAAACCTGTGGATGACTTCTCTCCCCCAGCACTATAGCAGCTCATGAGAATGAAGGTTCCCTCAACTAAGAACACTGGTTTCTGTCTTATCTTTTCCCCCAGAAAATGAATAATAATGTCTTTGCATACATGCGTGGAGAACCACTATCTCAAACTCAGATCTACCATTCAACTAACGGAGGTTATAGTTTCAAGGAATTCATCTTCCCAAGACAGGTATGTCCAACTGGGGAAGAAGATGAAAGTAAAAAATGTCTATGCTATCCACCATCAACTTTGGAGGCTGAGGGGGAGGATCCATTAGCCAAAGAAATTTGAAAACAGCCTGGACAACATGGTGAGAGTCTGTATCAAGCACAAGTATAAGCTGGGCGTGGTGGCACATGCCTTTAACCCCAACACTTCAGAGGCTGAGGTAGGACTATCCTCAGGAATTAGAGGCCAGCCTGGGCTACAGATTGAGTTCCAAATCAGCCTAGGCTAGAGTGACTCTTTCTCTCAAAAATATAAAGTAAGAGCCGGGCGTGGTGGCACACACCTTTAATCCCAGCACTCGGGAGGCAGAGGTAGGAGGATTGCCGAGAGTTCGAGGCCACCCTGAGACTACATAGTGAATTCCAGGTCAGCCTGGACCAGAGTTCCAGGCACACACCTTTAATCCCAGCACTGGAGGCCAGAGTGAGACCCTGAGACTACATAGTGAATTCCAGGTCAGCCTGGACCAAACCAAAAAAAAAAAAAAAAAAAAAAAAATAAATAAATAAATAAATAAATAAATAAATAAAGTAAGCCAGGCATGGTGGCACATGCCTTTAATCTCAGCTCTTGGGAGGCAGAGGTAGAAGTATTGCCATGAGTTCGAGGCTACCCTGAGACTACATAGTGAATTCCAGATCAGTCTGGGCTAAAGTGAAACCCTAGCTCAAAAAAGGGGGGGCTGAAGAGATGGATTAGTGGTTAAGGTGCCTGCCTGCAAAGCCTAAGAACGCTTGTTCAAATCTCCAGGTCCCACGTTCAGCCAGATACAAAAGTGACACAAGTGCACAATGTCACAAATGCGCACAAGGGGGCCCATGCATCTGGAGTTCATTCACAGTGCCTGAAGAGGCCCTGGTGCACCCATTCTCTATCTGTCTCTTTCTCTGTCTCTCTCAAATAAAAAATGAAATACACACACACACACACACACACACATATGCAGTTAAGGCCCTTGCCTGCAAAGCCTAAGGACCCAGGTTCAATTCTCCAGGTCCCACGTAGATGTACATGGTGGCATATGTATCTGGAGTTAATTCACAGTGGCTAGAAACCCTGGTGCACCCATTCTTTCTCTCTCCCCCTCTCTCTTTCTCCTTCTCTCCTTCTCTCTGTCTCTAACAAATAAATAAAAATTTAAAAATCGGGCTGGAGGGCTGGAGAAATGGCTTAGGGTTAAGGCATTTGCCTGCGAAGCCAAAGGATCCCAGTTTGATTCTCCAGGACACACGTAAGCCAGATGCACAATGTGGCACATGCATCTGGAGTTCTTTTGCAGTGGCTAGAGGCCCTGGCACGCCCATTCTCTCTCTGTCTGCCTCTCTTCTATTTCTCTCTATATATCTCTCTCTGCTTGCAAAAAAATAAAAATTTTAAAAAATCAGGCTGGAGAGATGGCTTAGCGGTTAAGGTGCCTGCCTGCTAAGCCTAAGAATGCCTGCTCGATTCTCCAGGTCCCACATTTAGCCAGACGCAAAGTGACACAAGGGCACAATGCTACACTTGCCCACAAGGGGGCACAGGCTGAGAGGCTGCTGGCATGCCCATTCTCTGTCTCTCTCTTTATCTCTGACTCTCTCCAAAAATTTTAAAAATCATATATATATGGGATGGAGAGATTGCTTAGTGGTTAAGGTGCTTGCCTGCAAAGCCTAAGGACCCAGGTTTGATTTTCCAGGTCCCATGTAAGCCAGATGCACAAGGTAGGACACATGCATCTGGAGTTTGTTTGCAGTGGCTGGAGGCCCTAGCGTGCCCATTCTCTCTCTCTCTCTCTTTTCTTCTCTCCCTTTCTCTCTGTCTCAAATAAAAATCTAAAGCAATCTTTTTTTTTTTTTTTTTTTTTTTTTTTGTCAAGGTAAGGTCTCACTGTAGGCCAGGCTGACCTGAAATTCACTCTGTATTCTCAGGGTGGCCTCGAACTCACAGCGATCCTCCTACCTCTGCCTCCCATGTGCTGGGATAAAGAAGGTGTGCACCACCATGCCCAGCTCTTTTTTGGTATTTTTTTATGAGAGAGAAAGAGAGAATGGGTGTGCCAGGGCCTCCAGCCACTGCAATTGAACTCCAGATGTGTGTGCAACCTTGCATGCTTGTGTCACCTTGGGTATTTGGCTTACATGGGACCTGGAGGGTCAAACATGGGTCCTTAGGCTTCACAGGCAAGCACCTTAAACCCCTAATCTTTTTTTTTTTTTTTCTTGGTTATTTGAGGTAAGGTCTCATTCTAGCCTAGGCTGACCTGGAATTCACTATGTAGTCTCAGGCTGGCCTCAAAGTCACAGCGATCCTCCTACCTCTGCCTCCCGAGTGCTGGGATTAAAGGCATGTGCCTCCACGCCCAGCTCTTCCTATTTTTTTATTTTATTTTTTTATTGACAACTTCCATAATTGTAGACAATATCCCATGGTAATTCCCTCTCTGCCCCCTGCCAACATTCCCCTTTGAAACTCCACTCTCCATCATATCCCCTCCCCCTTTCAATCACTCTCTCTTTTATTTTGATGTCATGATCTTTTTCTCCTATTTTGATGATCTTGTGTAGGTAGTGTCAGACACTGTCATGGATATCCAGGCCATTTTGTGTCTGGAGGAGTACATTGTAAGGAGTCCTATACTTCCTTTGGCTCTTACATTCTTTCTGCCATCTTTTCTGCATTGGACCCCAAGCCTTGGAAGGTGTGTTAGAGATGTTTCAGTGCTGAGCACTCCTCTGTTCCTTCTTCTCAGCACCATAGTGCCTTCTGAGTCATCTCAAGGTTGCCACCATCTGAAAAGAGAAGCTTCTCTAACCAAAAGTGAGAGTAGCATTAATATATGGGTGCGGACATTAAGAGAAGTGCTTACTGGGCAGTTTGGTGAGCATAATATATACATTTAGTCAGATACCAGCAGACGTTACACCCCTAGGGTTTATGATTACCCCTGTTGTAGGTTTTCAGTATCAGGGATGTATTTCTTCCCATGGAGCAGGCCTCCAGTCCAATTAGACAGCAGTTGGTTTCCCCCATAACAGACATGCCACTATTGCAACCATTGGCTCATTTGGCCTGCCTGGCCAAATTTAAGGCTTGGGGTGTTCACTGTTGAGTATCTTCACTGGTGATTTCTCTCTCCCATTGAACTGCATGCGGCGTAGCTTTTTCCAGCTTTCTGTCAGCTGGTCCACATGGAGGAGGCTTTCAGCTCAGCTCCAGCAGGATTTCTTAGTGACCTTGCAGCCCAAGTATGTGGAGTCTTCAGCAATAGGGTCTTACCATCTATTCCTGGTGGGAAACCCAGGGCCACAGCAATTACCTGTAATATTTTGGGGGTATCAGTGACATCCCTGGCCAACAATTGACTGGAAGGTGTCCCATCCCTGGCACTGAGAATTTTCTAATAACAATCTATGGCTTCTGAGTGTTCCATTGTCCAGAAAAGTAGGTTTCCATATGACTTATTTATATCCTCTTAGATTTTAATTAGCCCTCCCTCCATCTTTCCTTTATTCAATCCCTTCTCCTGACCTCACTTAGGTCTTTTCACCCCCATTAATCTGTTCTTCTACATATATACAATACCATCCTATTAAGTCCCCCCTCCCTCCCTTTCTATTCCCTTTCTATCCCCTTTCTAGCTTACTGGCTTCTGCTACTGAGTTTTATTCCTACTCACATATTAGTTCAATCATTTGTAGCTAGGATCCACATGTGAGAGAGAACATGTGACGTTTAGCTTTCTGGGCCTGGGTTACCTCACTAGCCCCCCCCCTTTTTGAGGAAGGGTTTCACTTTAGCTCAGGCTGACCTGGAATTAGTCTCAGGGTGGCCTCGAACTCACGGGGATCCTCCTCCTACCTCTGCCTCCCAAGTGCTGGGATTAAAGGCATGTGCCACCATGCCTAGCCAGGCCTTTAAAACTTTTAAAACATATTTTTCATTAATTTATTTGCAATAAAAGAGAGAGAGAGAGAGAGAGAGCACCAACACTTCTAGCCACTGCAAACAAACTCCACATGCATGCACTTCTTTGTGTATCTAGCTTAAAGTGTGTACTGGGGAATTGAACTGAGTTGTCAGGCTTTGCAGGCTAACTGAGCTGGGGCCATAGCTCCAGCCCTCAAATATTTAAAATATTTATTTATTTACTTATTTATTTGAAAGAGAGAGAGACTGAGAGACAGAGAGAGAGAGAGAATGGACATACCAGGGCCTCTAGCCACTGCAAAAGAACTCCAGACGCATGCACTACCTTGTACACCTGGCTTATGGGGGTACTTGGGAATTGAACCTGGGTCCTTAGGCTTTGCAGGCAAGCACCTTAACCACTAAACCATCTCTCCAGCCCTCAAATACTTTTTAAGAAGACATTCTTTCATTTCAAATTAGTATATAATCTGGACTTAAATTTAGAATTAAACCCAGAACACAGAACTGTCTCCAGTAGCAAATATATGTAGTTCTCTGTTTGCTCTGCAGAAGGAGTTGACCGGGACGTTGGGGGGCATCTTCAACCTTCACTCCCTGTCCCAGGCTGGGATGCTCATCGTAGAAAATGGAAGGGTGAGTCACTGGACACGGGAAAGCCTGGACCAGGGCCAAGGCTTTGTGGAAACCCATGTTGTCAGGTCGTTTTGTTTTGTTTTTGAGACAGGTCTTATGTAGCTGAGACTGACCTTGAACTCCTGCCTTTATCTACCAAGTTCTGGGATGACAGGCACATGTCAACACACTCAGCCTGTATGTAGTGTAAAAAATGTTTTCATTTATTTGTGAGACAGAGAGAGACAGAGAATGGGTGCACCAGGACCTTCTGCTAGTGCAAAGAAACTCTGTGTGCCAATTTGTGCATCTGGATTTACGTGGGTACTGGGGAATTGAACCTGGGCCTGCAGGCTTTGCAAGCAAGTGCCTTGAACCACTGAGCCATCCCCATGTATGTAGCTCTTCATATGTGAAAGACAATTAGCTTTTCAGTCATCTGTTCATGCATAAACCTACCCACATGCCCATCCAACCAACCATCCATCCACCCGCTCACCTTCTACCCCAGTCTTTCTCCTGAGGTAGAAACTCGGGAAGCCGTCTCCCATACATTGACTCAGCACTTCCACCCTGCACCCCTCACCGTTGGCCTCCTCTGGGTCTGTGAACCTGCTGTATGCTTTGACCCCTCAGCTCTCTTCTCTACAGAGGAACTGAAAGCCAAATGCGTCCATCAATCCCGTTGCTTCTCCCCTGGAGGACTTTCCACTGAGGAAACTGGAGCTCTGGGAGTCAGCACTCCATTTCAGGGAGCACAGTGATCAGAGGTGTTTGAGCTCATCATTGGGACTCACACAGGGGCTCCTGCATCATGGCATGAGCTACATTCACAAGCAGTATCTCAGCGTGGCCTGCACATGGAGTCAGGCTCCTGTTTGCAGCAGACAGAACACGAGCAGCTGCTCATGCAAGGACAGGGACAGTCTTCTTGCCTGCTTCCAAAGCTCATTCAGGATCCTGAGTGTGAACGTGTTCAGACTGTAGAGGTGCTGGTAGTGGTCTCATGGGGTCCCTCTCTCCTCACGGGCACCTTCTGGAAAAGTGATCCAAGTATCTCAATAAGAGTTCACAGCCATTGTTGTTTTCGTGGGTTTTTGTTGTTTGTGGTGGTGGTGGTAGTGTTTTTTTTTTTTTTTTTTTTCCCTTTTCGAGGTAGGGTCTTACTCTGTAGCCCAGGCTGACCTGGAATTCACTATGAAGTCTCAGGGTGGCCTCAAACTCACAGAGATCCACTTACCTCTGTCTCCCGAGTGCTGGGATTAAAGGTGTGTGCCACCATGCCACTATAGTGATGTTGCACATCAAGCCTCCGTCACAAAAGCCTGAAGAAGGCAAACCCCAAGTGGCACCATAGTCTTACCACAGTAAGCCAACTTTAGCACTTCTCAACCTCAGCTCATGGACACAGGGCCAACCACTGGCCTCAGTAAGGCTCAAAGAAGCTGAAAGTAGCTGGGCGTGGTGGCTCACGCCTTTAATCCTAGCACTCAGGAGGCAGAGGTAGGAGGATTGCCATAAATTCAAGGCACCCTGAGACTACATAGTGAATTCCAGGTCAGCCTGAGCTACAGTGAGACCCTACCTCGAAAAAAAAAAAAAAGTTGAAAGTTACAGCTTCTGTCCACAGGTCTATGTGTGATCTCTAACTCAGTGACTTGGATGTCTTTTAAATCATTTATTTATTTATTTTTACTTTTTTGGTTATTTTCTTGAGGTAGGGTCTCACTCTAGCCCAGGCTGACCTGTAATTCACTATGTAGTCTCATGTTGTCCTCGAACTCACTGAGGTCCTCCTACCTCTGCCTCCCAAGTGCTGGGATTAAAGGCGTGCGCCACCATGCCCAGCTGTATTTGAGAGAGAGAGAAAAAGAAAGAGGCAGATAGAGAGAATGGACACACCAGGGCCTTTAGCTATTGCATACGAACTCCAGAAGCTTGTACCATCTTGTGCATATGACTGTACATGGGTACTGGGAAATCAAGCCTGGATCCTTAGGCTTTGCTGGCAAGCACCTTAACTGCTGAGCCATGTCTCCAGCCCTTAGCCTATGGTGTGTGTGAATTCAGGCACGTATGTGCCATAGACTCTGTGTGACAGTCAGAGGACAACCTTAAGTGTTGATCCTCCTGTCCACATTCTTTGAGGCAGTTTCTCTTGTTTACTACTACACATGTCAGGCTAGCTGGCCCATAAGCTCTAAGGTTCCTGCCTGTGCCTCCCTTCTCAGCACAGGTGTGCTGGGGTCACAGACAACTCATGTTACATGTCCAGCATACCCCGGGTACTGGGAGTCCAAACTCAGGTTGTCACATTTGCACAGCTACCTTACTCAGCCATCTTCCCAACCCCATTTTTTTTTTTTTTTTTTTTTTTAGAGAGAGAGACACACAGAGAGACAGAGAGAAAGGGAGAGGAAGACAGACAGAGATGGGCGCACCAGCAGCCTCTCAGCTGCTGCACCCTTGCGTCACTTTGCATCTGGCTAAACATGGGACCTGGAGATTGGAACTGCTGGAGACTGGAACCAGCGTTCTTAGGCTTAGGAGGCAGGCGTCTTAAGCACTAAGCCATCTCTCCAGCCCCCAACCCTGCTTTTTTTTATGAGAGCAAGCAAGCAAGAGAGAGAGAGAGAAAGAATTGGTGCACCAGGGCCTCCAGACACTGCAGTCAAACTCCAGATGCATGTGCCACCTCGTACACATGTGCAACCTTGCACTTGCGTCACCTTTTTTGTCTGGTTTACGTGGGACCTGGAGAGTTGAACATGGGTCCTTAGTCTTCACAGGCAAGTGTTTTAACTGCTAAGCCAGCCCCCCCCTTTAAAAAAAAGTTATTCATTATTTGTTCGTGTGTGTGTATGCGTGTGCACACACACATGTGCACACACATGTTATGGGCACATCAGGGTTTCTTGTTACTGCAGTCAAATGCCCATACATGTATGTAAGTATAGAAGTTGTCAAAAAAATATTGTAAAAAATTCCCGTACAGCTTCACATGGTTGGTGGGGGAATTGAACCAAGGCAAACAGGCTTTGCAAGCAAGCACTCTATTTATTTATTTATTGGGTTTTTTTTTTGTTTTTGTTTTTTGTTTTTTTTGGTTTTTCGAGGTAGGGTTTCACTCTGTTCCAGGCTGACCTGGAATTAACTATGTAGTCTCAGGGTGGCCTCGAACTCACGGTGATCCGCCTACCTCTGCCTCCCAAGTGCTGGGATTAAAGGTGTGAGCCACCACGCCCAGCTATTTTTTGGTTTTTTGAGGTAGGGTCTCACTCTAGTCCAGGCTGACCTCGAATTCACTCTGTATTCTCAGGGTGACCTTGAACTCACGGTGATCCTCCTACCTCTGCCTCCCAAGTGCTGGGATTAAAGGCGTGCGCCACCATGCCCGGCTGCAAGCAAGCACTCTTAACCACTGAGCCCTAACTCCTGATTGTCTTTTTGGTCTCAGGGTATGATCGCATACTCAGATTATCCCCTAAACCAAAGTTTGGGGATGGCCTTTGATTACAAGGAGCCCCTTGAAATCGTCTGCGTCCCGGGCCAGAGGGGTTTTCTGATCCTCTGGAGTCCGACAAGCCTACTGATATCTCCCAATGCAGGTGAGCTGCATGCCTTGGGGCCTCCAGCTAGAATGGATTTGGACCTGGACTTCAGGTCTTGTTTAGTGGGCTGAGAACAGGGATTCCTTGAGATCGGTCAGGGCCTCCCACTCAAAACTTAGCATCCAGGATGGGGAGTCCCACAGGTTCAAATGAACAGAGCTCACCTGGCACAAGGGAAATCAGGAAGTGGTACCTCCAGGCAGATGAGACAGGAGTGTGCCACAGCCCTCATCTGTAGAGGCACAAACCCCAGCCCAGGAGAGGACAGAGTGTCATCTAGGTTCCCAGGCTCAGGTGCGCTGCTGTAGCACCCAGTCTTGACCCCATAGTTCCCCAGTGACCAGAGACCCACCCACACATTTCCTAAGTCTCAAAGCAGACTGGGGAGACAGCTGTCACCACTCCCCACTCTCTGGAAAAAGGGGCTCAGGAGATGCAGCCCCCATGTTAGGTCATCTATCACAGAAAGGGAGTGCCTCATCTTGTTTTGGTTTTTTGTTTGTTTGTTTGTTTTGTTTCGTTTTGAAATAGGGTCTCACTCTAGTCTGGGTTGGCATGGAACTCATTCTGTAGTCCCAGGCTTGTCTCAAACTCACAACGATCCTCCTGCCTCAGCCCCCCATGTGTTGACATCCTAATGTGCTACTATGCTGGCTGCCCATCTATCTTGTCCCTCTTGTATGTGAGGTCCCCAGGGGCTTCTGCCTGCAGGACCAGTGTTCTGTGGCTGACCTGCACCTCCATCTTTCTTCTTTGGTAGAGTGTAGATCTTGCTTGGCTGCCCAGCAGGCCTTGAAAGCTGACTCTCCCATTGGAGCCTCCCAAGCGCTAAAGTCATAGGTGTGGAACGTCACTCTGGCTTTTAAAAACTTTATTTAGCTGGGCGTGGTGGCTCATGCCTTTAATCCCAGCACTCGGGAGGCAGAGGTAGGAGGATCGCTGAGAGTTCGAGGCCACCCTGAGAATACATAGTGAATTCCAGGTCAGCCTGGGCCAGAGTGAGACCCTACCTCGAAAAACCAAATAAATAAATAAAAATTAAATAAAATTAAAATTAATTTTTTAAAAAAAACTTTATTTATTTACTTATTTTGAGAGAGGGAGGCAGATAGAGAAAGAGAATAGGTGTGCCAGGGCCTCCAGCCACTGCAAATGAACTCCAGATGCATGTACACTTTGTGCATCTGGCTTTATGTGGCTACTGGGGAATCGAAGCCGAGTTATCAGGCTTTCCGAGCAAGAGCCTCAACCACTGAGGCATCTCTCCAGGCCCCCATATTTTATTATTTATAGCTGTTACCCCTATTAAAAGCCAGTTTGAACTGAGAATGGTGGCACATGCTTTTAATCTCAGCACTAGGAAGGGTGAGGCAGGAGGAACACTCTGAGTTTGAAGCTATCCTGGGCTACAGAGTGAGTTCCAAGTCACCCTGGGCTAGAGTGACACCCTGTCTGAAAAAGAAACAAATAGAAAAACAAAGCAACTCACTCTATCTCATTCAAGCCCCTGGAAATCATGCAACCATTTACCTCCCAGCTCAGGCACCTTTCCCCAGGGGGACTTGTAGGAGTTGTCTTCCCCAAAGCCAGTATCCTGTCACATGTTACAGAACTCTTGGTTCTCTGAACACAAGCTCATCAAAAGCCAAATAAAGCTGGGCATGGTGGTGTACGCCTTTAATACCAGCACTTGGGAGGCAGAAGTAGGAGGATCACTGTGAGTTCCAGGCCAGCCTGAGACTACATAGTGAATTCCAGGTCAGCCTAGGCTAGAGTGAGACCCTACCGCGAAAAACCAAAAAGAGCGGAATAAAGCAGCTGCAGGGGTGCTGCTGCTGGCAGAGTTCAGGGTCTCACTAGCACAGGATCTGCTCTCATAGGATGTGGGACACACACAGCACTGGGGTTCATGAATGTCCCTGTCCCCTCCTAGGTCAGATCATTTATGAGGCAAAGCTGGAGGGGAACAAGTTAAGTCCGTTTTTGTCCTGGTCTGAGGCCAACATCACCAACTACTCCATAGCCAACAGTGGGTACCTGAACTTTCTTCCTTCTTCCTCTTTCGTTCCTGCCCCCTTCCTTCTTCCCTTCTGTTCTTTCTCCCTTCCTCTCTACTTCCCTCCTTCCCTCCCAGTCTGAGAATGATTAATACTTAAGTGCACGCAATTGGTTGAGGCTTGGTTGTATGTGATTGGCTGAGGACTGGCTATGTGTGATTGGTGGAGGCTCAGGTGTTTGTGATTGGCTGAGGACTGGCTGTGTATGAGTGGTTGAATGTCAGCTATGTGTGATAGGCTGAGGCTCTGCTGCCTGTGATTGGCTGAGACTTGGCTTCCTGTGATTGGTGGAAGTTTGGGTATATGTGATGAATTGGGGTATGGCTCCTATGTTAGACTGTGTTTGTAAGCTGGGTTGCAGGTCATTACACAGGAACCCCATGTCTTGGGCCAGTGTGGGATGTGACCTCCTGCTTATGCCACCTAATGGTGGTGTGAAGGATAAGATGCTGAAGAGAGATTGCTTTTCTGTTCAAGCAAGCACCCTTAACTGCTAAGCCATTTCCTTAGCTCTGATCCTTTGTCTTAACTTTTTAGTTTGTTTTGGTCCAGTAAACTGACCATTTCCCTATCTGCTTTCTCTTTCCCAGATGAGAATGCACTGGCCATACTCGCACAGGAGGATAAATTGTATTACGGGAGTTTTGGATACCTGGAAACCCCTATATTGAAAGTAGGTAAAAGCCAGAAGCCAGGTTGTCACTGGCAGGTATGGCACAGGCACATTCTCTAGCCCCTGTTGCTGCGTCTAGAGATGGGCATCACTGGTTATTTCTGTTGAGTTTTGTGACAAGAGCTCATGGAGCCCAGCCTGGCATCAAACTTGCTAGACAGCCAACAAGGGCTTTGAATGTCTGATTCTCCTATCTCCACCTTCCACATGCTGGGATGACAAGTGTGTGCCACTTTCCCAGTTCCAGCTGCATCCTTGGCCCATTCTCTCTTTGCCTCTTCCTCTCTCTCTCTCAAATTAAAAAAAAAAATAGAAATAGCCGGGCGTGGTGGTTCATGCCTTTAATTCCAGCACTTGGGAGGCAGAGATAGGAGGATCACCATGAGTTCAAGGCCACCCTGAGACTATATAATTAATTCCAGGTCAGCCTGGGCCAGAGTGAGACCCTACCTCAAAAAACCAAAAAATAAAAATAAAAATAAAAATAAAAATAAAAAAAAAGAGTGAACCAGCATCATTCAGTCACACATTGAACTTACTGAACTCCAGACACATATACCACTTTGTGCATCTGGCTTTATGTGGGTGCTGAGGAATCTAACCTGGGCCTGTAGGTTTTGCAAGCAAGTTTTTTTTTTTTTTTTTTTTTTCCGAGGTAGGGTCTCACTACTCTGGCCCAGGCTGACCTGGAATTAACTTTGTAGTCTCAGGGTGGCCTCGAACTCACAGCGATCCTCCCACCTCTGCCTCCCAAATGCTGGGATTAAAGGCGTGCGCCACCACGCCCGACAAAATCCGGCTTTTTTTTTTTTTAACTTTTTTTGTTTGTTTGTTTGAGGTAGGGTCTCACTCTAGCTCAGGCTGACCTGTAATTCACTATGTAGTCTCAGGGTGGCCTTGAACTCACTGCGATCCTCCTACCTCTGCCTCCCGAGTGCTGGGATTAAAGGCGTGTGCCACCACGCCCGGCTAAGCAAGTGCTTTTAACTGCTTAGTCATCTCTCCATCCTTGAAATATTTTTTTAAATTGTAGAATACTAATTATCCAAAATAATGTTTTTCATTATGGCTATCTCTCTGTTGAAGATTTCAGTGGGGTTTTATTTAGGGGGAGTGAGGTAGGGTCTCACTCTGGCTCAGGCTGACCTGGAATACACTATGTAGTTTCAGGGTGGACTTGAACTCACAGTGATCCTCCTACCTCTGCCTCCTGAGTGCTGAGATTAAAGGCGTGCGCCACCACGCCTGGCTTCAGTTTTATCTAATGATGTTTTTTTTTTCTGCTAATGATTTCATAGGTAGGCTCTCTTCCTCCAAAAAAAAAAAAAAAATCAAAGTGGCATATGTGTCTGAAGTTTGATTACAATGGCTAGAGGCTCTGATATGCCCATTCTCTCCCTCCCTCTATCTCTGGTTATAAATAAATAAATAATTTTTAAAAATACTTTAGAAAGCTGGGCATAATGGTAGATAGCTTTAATCCCAGCTCTCAGAAAGCAGAAGTAGGAGGATTGATGTGCGTTTGAGGCCAGCCTGGAACTACAGAGTGAGTGCCAGGTCAACCTGGGCTAGAGTGACCCTACCTCTAAAAAACAAACAAAAAAGAAAGAAAGAAAGAGAGAGAGAAAAAAAATAAAAGAAAAAAAGAAAAAAGAAAGAAAGGTAGACAGATTTTTTAAAAAATGGGCTGGAGAGATGGCTTAGCGGTTAAGCACTTGCCTATGAAGCCTAAGGACCCCGGTTCGAGGCTTGATTCTCCAGGACCCACATAAGCCAGATGCACAAGGGGGTGCATGCATCTGGAGTTCATTTGCAGTGGCTGGAGGCCCTGGCGCACCCATTCTCTCACTCTCTCTCTCTCTCTCTCTCTCTCTCTCTCTCTCTACCTGCCTATTTCTGTATCTCTCTCTCTCTCTCAAATAAATAAATAATAAAATATTTTAAAAAAAGATTTTAAAAAACTTCAGAAAATAGGCCAGGCATGTCTTAGCATTTAGTAGACTGAGGTAGGAGAATTGCTTGCTGCAACTGTGAGAACAGCCTGGACTACATAGGGATTTGCAGGCCAGCATGGGTTAGATGGCGATACTCTGTTTGTTTGTTTGTTTTTTTCTCTCAAGATAGGGTTTCTTTGCAGCTCAGGCTGACCTGGAGTTCACTATGTAGTCTCAGAGTGGCCTTGAACTCACGGTGATTCTCCTACCTCTGCCTCCCAAGTGCTGGGATTAAAGGCGTGTGCCACCAAGCCCAGCAATGGTGATACTCTGTGTCAAATTAAAAAAAGGAGCCAGGAGTGGTGGCGCATGCCTTTAATCCCAGCTCTCAGGAGGCAGAGGTAGGAGGATTGCCATGAGTTTGAGGCCACCCTGAGACTACATAGTGAATTCCAGGTCAGCCTGGACCAGAGTGAGACCCTACCTCGAAAAACAAATAAACAAACAAAAAGGGCTGGAGAGATGGCTTAGCAGTTAAGGCACTTGCCTACCAAGCCTAAGGACCCATGTTCAGTTCTCCAGATCCTATGTTAGCCAGATGCACAAAGGTGAGGCAAGCGCAAGGTTGCACATGCCCACTAGGTGGCGAAAGTGTCTAGCATTTGATTGCAGGGACTAAGGCCCTGGCATGCTCTCTCTCTCTCTGTCTCTCTAAAAAAAAATTTTTTTAAAAAAGAGTCAGGGGCTGGAGAGATGGCTTAGCAGTTAAGGCACTTGCCTGCATAGCCTAAGGAACCAGGTTTGATTCTCCAGGTCCCACATAAGCCAGCTGCAAAAGATGGCACATGCATCTGGAATTTGTTTGCAGTGGCTAGAGACCCTGGCATGCCCATTCTCTCTCTTTTCCTCACTCTCTCTGTCTCTAATAAATAAATAAATATTTAAAAATTAAAAATAAAAATAAAAAAAGAGCCAGGTGAAGTGGCACATGCCTTTAATCCCACCACATGGGAGGCAGAGGTAGGAGGATCGCCATGAGTTCAAGGCCACCCTGAGACTACATAGTGAATTCCAGGTCAGCCTGGACCACAGTGAGGCCCTACCTCGAAAAACAAAACAAAACAAAACAAATAACAAAACAAAGCCAGGCGTGATGGTGCACGCCTTTAATCCCAGCACACGGGAGGCAGAGGTAGGAGGATCATTGTGAGTTGAGGCCATCCTGACACTACATAGTGAATTCCAGGTCAGCCTGGGCTGGAGTGAGACCCTACCTCGAAAAACAAAAAAACAAAACAAAACAAAATAAATAAATAAATAAATAAAAACAAAATTAAAAAGACCCTGGCATGGGGTACATGTTTTTAATTCCAGCACTGGGGAGGCTGAAGCAGGAGAATTTCTGTAAGTTTGAGGCTAGCCTGGCTACAGAGTGAGTTCCAGGTCAGCGTGGGCTAGAGTGAGACCCTGCCACAGAAAACCAAAAGAAAGAGCCAAAGAAAGATGGAAAGAACGGGGCTCTCTTTCTCACCAGATTTTGGACCAGGATGTCTGGTTGAAGGGTGCCACCTTGACGTTTGAGAAAACAGGGATTCTGAACATCCTAACTCCCATTCCGGATCAGCAGTTTCAGGCATTCGACTTTCGGAAGTGTTTCTTGAATCTTAAAACAGTTCTCATGTATCCTGGATTCAACATTGAAAAGTGCAACGTACGTGGTCCCCAGAGCTCCATGCATGCCATTCATTGCAACCCACCCAAGCCTGTCTGCTCTTACAATGAGGGAATCTCTGAGAGAACAGCACCATTTATGCAGAAAGCTGAGGCAGGGGGATATTGAATTCCTTAACCTGGGCAATTTAGTGAGGCTCTGTCTCAAAATAAAAAGTAAACCTAGCCTGGTGGCATATGTTTTTTTTTTTTTTTAAATATTTTATTATTTATTTATTTGAGAGAGAGAGAGATACAGAAATAGGCAGGCAGAGAGAGAGAGAGAGAGAATGGGTGCGCCAGGGCCTCCAGCCACTGCAAATAAACTCCAGATACATGCACCCCCTTGTGCATCCGGCCTACGTGGGTCCTGGAGAATCGAGCCTCGAACCGGGGTCCTTAGGCTTCATAGGCAAGCGTTTAACCGCTAAGCCATCTCTCCAGCCCAGTGGCATATGTTTTTAATCCCACCACTCAGGAGGCTAAGGCAGGAGAATCACCTTGAGTTCAAGGTTGAGGCTCCAGAGTTAGTTGCACATCAACCTGGGCTAGAGTGGGCTTCAAAAAAAATTAAATAAGGCCGGGCGTGGTGGCGCACGCCTTTAATCCCAGCACTCGGGAGGCAGAGGTAGGAGGATTGCCAAGAGTTCAAGGCCACCCTGAGACTACACAGTGAATTCCAGGTCAGCCTGAGCTACGGTGAGACCCTACCTCGGAAAAAAAAAAAAAAAAAAAAAAAAAAATTAAATAAGGTTGGGCATGGTGGCGCACACCTTTAATCCCAGCACTCACGAGTCAGAGGTAGGAGGATCACCATGAGTTCGAGGCCACCCTGCAACTACATAGTGAGTTCCAGGTCAGCCTTAGAGGCCACCCTGCACGCCTTTAATCCCAGCACTCGGGAGGCAGAGGTAGGAGGAGTTCCAGAGTCAGGCCACCCTGAGACTACATAGTGAATTCCAGGTCAGCCTGGACTAGAGTGAACCCTACCTTGCAAAACAAAAAAAAAAAAAAAAAAAAAAGGAGCTGGGGAGATGGTTCAGCTGTTAAAGGCGCTATATGCAAAAAGTGTTGCAGGTGTCTGGCATTCTGTTTGCAATGGCAGAAGACCCTGATGTGTCCTTACACATACATAACCTGCAAATAAATAAAAATTTAAAAAGCAAAAGAAAGTAAAATGAGGGCTGGGGGCATGGTCAGTGGTAGAGTGACAGCCTAGAACCCATAATGAGAGCTGGGGGAGTGGTCAGCAGTAGAGTGACAGCCTGTAACCCACAGTGGGGGCTATGGGCGTGGTCAGCGGTAGGTGATAGCCTAGAACCCACAGTGAGGGCTGTGCCAGCGATAGAGCCCCTGGCATGGAGGCTCTGGGTTGGATCCCAGCCCTGTAAAAACAGAAATACAAGCCCCTTAAGAAACAGGGTCTCAGGAAGGCGATGTTTGGGATGATTCTGCTTAGGTGGAAGGGTATCTAGGGCACAGAGTTTAGTGGGAAGCACAGTGGCATAAGTAGAAACACCATAATGAGTGGGAGGTTCCATGCCCAGAGCCCCAGTATCACCTCCCACCTTCTTTTTGTTTTGGGGAGCAGGAATTGGGTTTCTTGTTTCTCATTTATTTCTGGCCTTCCCCACAAGGTGGAACTTCTGCAGGGACCACTAGAAAGTCACTTATACACCATTGATATGAACAGCGACCTGCACCTGTCTGCCTTCATGTTACCCCGGCCTAACAAGTTCCCCATTCCACTGGTGAGGCAATCTCCTCTTCCTCCTCCTCCTCCCTTTCCTCCCCCTCCTCCTTCATCTTCCTCAAATGCAGATGCAGTCTCTCTCCAGTTAGCAGATCCTAACCCTTTGTGGCTCACCCCCAAGGTCCCTCCTGTCTCCCACATCCCCATCTCTGCACCAGCCTCCACGGGCAGCTCTGTGGCCACCTCTGGTAGGTGGTCCATGCAGGTTGTGCACTCAGGTTGCCCAGCCACTGTGTGTGCAAGCCCAAGGCTTTTTCTGAATGTGAACAGAGGTTCCCTGTGGATACTGCTGAAATCAGCTCCAAGTTGCTGGGAAAATCATCCAAACCAGACACAGTTTATGGGAGAAATGGGTTTATTCCAAGCTTACAGGTCCAGGGTAAGTTCCATCCATGGGGGAAGAAGCTGCTCACTTCCACAGACCCAAGCAAAGAGGGGAAAAAAACCAAATAGCTAGCAAACACCAGAAGAAGCAAGCATGAGCCCCCTGAACTCAAACTGCACTCTATACACCTTGGGCTGGAATCTGAACATCCCTAGTGACATGCCCCCTCCAACAAGCTGCTGAATCAAGAAGCTGAAACAAACAAACAAAAATACCTGAGAGCTGGGCAAGGTGGAGCACACCTTTAATCCCAGCACTTAGGAGGCAGAGGTAGAAGGATCATTGTAAATGCAAGCTTGGACTATAGAGTGAGTTCCAGGTCAGCCTGGGCTAGAGTGAAGACCCTACCTCAAAAACAAAACAAAGGTCAGGCGTGGTGATGCATGCCTTTAATCCAAGCACTCGGGAGGCAGAGGTAGGTGGATCACCATAAGTTCAAGGCCAGCCTGAGACTACATAGTGAATTCCAGGTCAGTCTGGGCCAGAGTGAGACCCTACCTCAAAAAACAAAAAAAAACAAAAACAAAAACAAAAAAAACCCTCAAGCTATGGGGGATATGCATTCACATTCAAACCCCCACAGTATCTGACCCTTGGGTACTCCTGCCTCTGTTTCTACATTTGCCTCTCCTGTCCATACCCCTCTAGGTGATGGTGAGCAACCCCTATTCCCTGGGGTTTCAGGCACACTTGAATGAGCATGAGTCCACCTGGAACGGCAACACCATGTTCAAGTTGGTGAGTGCCCATGCCCCCTCCAGCCACACCAGGCAGCTGGCCTTGTCTGAATCCATCACCTACATCATGTTTTGGTTTGTTTTCAGAAAGGTTCTCATTATGTATCTCAGGCTGACCTCAAACTCACTATTCTCCTGCCTCAGCCTCCCAAAGCCTGGAATGACAGGTGTGAGCCACCATATAGCATCTCATGAGTGTCCTGGTGGGGCCTCCCTCTTCCAGCTCCCTTCCTGGCCTACATGGGCATCAAGAGTTAGGGACCCCACAGAGAGCACAGCCCCTGCTTTGCCACCCTGGGATAGGACAGATAGGTGGCCACCACCCACATAGACAATGTCATTAAGGTGTCCCATGGGGGTTTGAGGCGATGGATGGCTTAGTAGGTAGAACACTTGCTGTACACGCATGAAGACCTAAGTTAGGACCCCCAGAACTCATGTCAAATACTCGGCGTGGTGGTGAGCACCTGTGATCCCAGCATGGGGGAGACATAGGCAGGAGGATCCCTGGAGCTCACTGACTAGCTAGTCTAGCCCAATCAGTGATCTCCAAGTTAAGTGAGACTCTCAAAAAATAGAGTGGAGAATGCATGAATAAGGAAGACAGCTGACATTGACTTCTGATCTCTACAAACATGCATGCACACCCACACACACGCATGCTTCCACATGCGTACAGGCACACACACACACACACACACACACACACACACACACACACACACACCCAAATGCAAAGGTGCCAAAATAAGAAGCATCACATGGTAGCCCAGGGAAGGATGAGAGCTCTTAGGTGAGTGAGGCCACAGGGCTGAGAGGCAGCAAGATGATCAGGTTGGATGTCGTCAGGCAAGATTGGGGACCCATTGTCCTGAATGCACCTGGTAAGCCACAGTGTCATGTTCAAGTTCACTCTTGACAGAGGTGTCTAGGAATGCATGGGGAAATTTCTACAGGACAGCTCTGACCAGACAGAAGTTGGTCTAACAGATTAATCATAGGGGAGGCTTTGGGAATTGTGTGTAAATACAGTGGGGAAATGAAGTCTCGGGTCACGGGGGAGCCCTCCAAGCCAAATGTTACCAGAGAGTGAAAGCCCTCAGCTCTGAGAACTTCCAGAAGCTTCCTAGTAAGTAGAATTCCAGAGGGGCTTGCTGTGCCACCCTATCTGACTGGCTGAACTTCTCATGGAGGCTCTATCTCTCTCTCTGTCTCTCTCTCCCATCTCTCTGTCTCTGTCTGTATCTCCCTCTCTCTCTCCCTTCTTCTCCCCCTCCCTCTCTCCCTCCCTTCCTCCCTCTCTCCATAGGACATTGAACTCAGACAGCAACATCACTGGGGCAGGTCAGACCCTAACTTCACCTCAAGGTATGTGATGTGCTCAGGTGGCAAGGGAAGGGGCCAGGGGAGATCTACAGGGTTTCCTGGAGCCACAGCAGGAGCAGAGCTGACATGGAATACCAGGTTCTGGGTATTAAGATAACAAGCTTGGTATGGTGGCACTCACCTTTAATCCCAGCACTTGGGAGGCTGAGGTAGGAGGATTGCTTTGAGTTCAAGGCCACCCTGATATTACAAAGTGAATTCCAGGCCAGTCTGGGTTACAGTGAGACCCTACTTTAAAAAGTACTGTGCAGCTGGGTGTGGTGGCGCACGCCTTTAATCCCAGCACTCGGGAGGCAGAGGTAGGAGGATCGCCTAGAGTTCGAGGCCACCCTGAGACTACATAGTTAATTCCAGGTCAGTCTGGACCAGAGTGAGACCCTACCTCGCAAAACCAAAAAAAAAAAAAAAAAAAAAAAAAAAAGTACTGTGCAGAGGCTCGCCTCAGTGGGTAGAGCACTTGCCTGGCACACACCAAGCCCTGGGTTCATCTCTAGCACCACAAAAACCAGGTGTAGTGACACGCTGTCATCTCAGCATTTAGGTGGTGAAGTTAGGTGGATCAGGAATTCAAGGTCATTCTTGGTTTTCAAGCTAGCCTGTGCTACAGGAGACCGTTTCAAAAATACGTTTAGGAGCGGGTGTGGTGGTGCACGCCTTTAATCCCAGCACTCGGGAGGCAGAGGTAGGAGGATTGCCATGAGTTCGAAACTACATAGTGAATTCCAGGTCAGCCTGGGCCAGAGTAAGACCCTACCTCAAAAAACCAAAACCAAATAAATAAATAAATTAATTAATTAATTAATAAGTTTAGGGACAGAGGTGTGAATAAGTATATGAAACTCTGGGTCTGATCCCCAGAACACAAGTATATATGTACACACACACACACACACACACACACACACACATACACACACAATTATAACTGAGTTTTCCACAACAGTTCACACATGAAATCCTAGTCTAGTGCTTGGGCAGCTGAGGGTAGAGGATCACTGCAAGTTGGAGGCCAGCCTGGGCTACATACTAAATTCTAGTATAGCCAGAGCAAAAGGGTGAGACCCTGTCTCAAAAAAATATATAAGTAGGGCTGGAGAAATGGCTTAGCAATTAAGGCACTTGTCTGCAAAGCCAAAGGACCCAGGTTTGATTCTCTAATACCTATGTAAACCAGATGCACAAGTGGTGTGTGCATCTGGAGTTTGTTTACAGAGGCTGGAGGCCCTGGCACACCCATTCTCTTTTGTCTTTCTCTCGCTCTCAAATAAATAAATAAAAATAGAAATATAGGTAATTAAAATGGAAAAATACAATAAAATAAGACATTTTGTCAAACATGGTTGGTAGTGAAAACAGTAATGTCAGATAGGTGGATGAATGGAGGGAGGGATGGGTGGATGATGTATGTAGAGGTGGGAGGGTAGATGGTGGATGAATGAATGGGTTGTGGGTGACTAGGTGGATGGATGGATAAGTGCATGGAAAGGTGGGTGGATGGGGAGATGATGCATGTATGGACAAGTGGGTAGATGTTGGTTGGACAGGTGGATGAATGGGTGGATAGATGGGTGGATGGGTGGAAGGATGGATGGGGTGGAAAGATGGATGGGAGGGTAGAGAGTGGATAGATGAGTGGATGGGAGGATGGATGAGTGGATGGATGGATGGTAGATGGATGATGAATGGTCAGTTAGTGGATGAAAGGATGGTGGTTGTCTGGCCCGTTCTGCCTTGTCACTAACAACACAGGCCCTGTTCTCTTGCAGTATAAAGCGACCTGCCATATCCTCCCTGACTATAGATATAGCCAACAAGCCAATTTCATGTGTGGACCTGAAGCCTTTGGTATGTCCCCATTCTATGTTTGGGTTCAGTCACATAAGCAGGCCCCAAGACCCAGGGCAACCCTTGTTGAAGGATCTTTTGCAGTCAGGTTCACATTGCTGGCAGAAATCACCTGACCAAGAGCAGCTTGGGGGGGGGGGAAAGCTTTTATTTTGGCTTACAGTCTCGAGGGAAAGCTCCATGATGGCAGAGGTAAATTATGGCATGAGCAGAGGGTGGACATCACCCTCTGGCCAACATAAGGCGGACAATAGCAACAGGAGAGTGTGTCAAACACTGGTAAGGGGAAAAGTGGCTATAACACCCATAAGCCTGCCCCCAACAATATACTGCCTCCAAGAGGCATTAATTCCTAAATCTCCATCAGCTGGAAACCTAGCATTCAGAACACCTAAGTTTATGGGGGTCACCTGAATCAAACCACCACATTCCGCCCCTGGCCCCCATAAACTGATAACCATCCATGATGTAAAATGCAATGCATTCAGTCCCTTTAAAAGTCTCCATAGTTTTTATCAATCCTGATGATATTCAAACATTTCCATAGTACAAGGTCTTTTAACTGAGCCAAAATACCAAAAAAAAAAAAAAAAAAAATCCCCACCCCAAAACCTATAATAGCACAGAATAAACACTCACACTGCAAAAGATAGCACTGGGCATAGCAAAGAAATATTCAACCAATACAAAATTTATACAGGGCAAACATCAAACTCTGTAGCTCCAAGTCCAACAACTCTAGTCAGTGACAAATCTCCAAGTCTCATAATTCTAAACAACAATGAGTCTCTGGAGTTCCAATTCCACCCCTCCAGCTAGGCTACTCACAGTCCTGCAAAACTTCATCTGGGGCCAGCAGCTCTCCTTAGAAGCCATCTTGTGGTCCTGGCATCTCCACTGGGTCTCCACTGCAACCCATGGTCCATCCTCACAGCTCCATCGGGTCTCCATGCAGGCATCCGACAAACCTATTTCACACTGCCCGTGGCTGTTTCCAAACCACAAGTCCACATTGCAACTCAATGATCCTCTCTTTCCTGCATTTCTTCTGATCTACAATACCAGGTAGGGTGCCAGTTTGTTAATCCAGTGGGGAATAAAACAAACTTTGATGAACAGGACACTCCTTTAGCACTCAGACCTCTTAAAAAGAGTCTACATTCTTTCTATTGCCCCAATGCAGGTCAGCTGGACTGATCTCAATGGTTGTAATTTCTCAATTGCAGCTGAATGGGCAGCAGTTTCACCAAAAGATTTCTCCCCCCCCCCATGCCATATCTCTCTTCTCACACCAGTCCATTTCTATGCAATGCAACCCTGCACAACTTCTCAGGACACGGCTATAACACACAAACTGCTTCTAGCCCAGTCCAGGCAAAGTTCTTTCTCACTCTCACAAGCCAAACCTCACAGTCCATAGGCCAAGGTTTCAAATCCTTCCACATTCCTCTTGAAAATTAGCTCCAAAAGGCCAAAGCCACACAGTCAGGTATGTAGCAGCAACACCACTCCCAGTACCAACTTTAGTGATGCAGTCAGGTTCACATTGCTGGCAGAAATCACCTGATGAAGAGCAGCTTTTTTTTTGGGGGGGAAGGGTTTATTTTGGCTTACAGAGTCAAGGGGATGCTCCATGATGGCAGGGAAAACGATGGAATGAGCAGAGAGTGATATCACCTCCTGGCCAACATAAGGTGGACAATAGCAATAGGAGAGTTTACCAAACACTGGCAAGGGGAAAGCGGCTATAATACCCTTAAGCCCGTCCCCAAAAATATACTGCCTTCAAGAGGCATTAAATCAGCTGGGAACCCGGAATTCAGAACACCTAGTTTATGGGGGACACCTGAATCAAACCACCACAGGATCTAAATACTTGTGCCCTGTTCTGGTGGCCAGTGTCACTGCCTTCCCCACATCTTCCCTCAGAGCTTCCTTGGTGTTGTTCCTTATTGCTTATTCTCAGTCTTTTGGAATTTTTTTTTTTGCATTTTCTTTTTTTAAAAATTTATTTATTTGCCGGACGTGGTGGCGCACGCCTTTAATCCCAGCACTCGGGAGGCAGAGGTAGGAGGATTGCCATGAGTTCAAGGCCACCCTGAGACTACATAGTTAATTCCAGGTCAGCCTGGGCCAGAGTGAGACCCTACCTCGAAAAACAAAAAAAAAAAAAAAAATTTATTTATTTAAGCCGGGCGTGGTGGCGCACGCCTTTAATCCCAGCACTCGGGAGGCAGAGGTAGGAGGATCGCCGAGAGTTCGAGGCCACCCTGAGACTACATAGTTAATTCCAGGTCAGCCTGAGCCAGAGTGAGACCCTACCTCGAAAAAAAAAATTATTTATTTATTTATTTATTTATTTATTTATTTATTTATTATATGAGAGAGAGAGAGAGAGAATGAGAATGGGCACACCAAGGCCTCTAGCTACCACAAACAAACTCCAGGTGCATGTGCCACCATGTATATGCATCTGGCTTACCTGGGTTCTGAAAAGTTGAACCTGGGTCCTTAGGCTTTGCAGGCAAGCACCTCAACCATTAAGCCATCTCTCTAGCCCCCACCTTTTTTTTTTTTTTTTTTTTTTTTTTTGAATTTTCAAGGTAGGGTCTCTCTCTAGCCCAGGCTGACCTGGAACTTACTCTGTAGCCCCAGTCTGGCCTTAAACTCACAGCGATCCTCCTACCATTGTCTCCCACGTGCTGAGATTAAAGGCGTGCACCACCACACCCCAACCTTCTTGGTCATTCTTAAAATTGCCTCAGCTAACTCAGAGAACAGTGCTTCAAGATGCTTCCAGGGATGGGAAAAGAACACTCCTCCATACAGTAATGTGTGTGCTCATCACAATGGCAATAATGACAACAACATGTACAAAGGGATACAGAATGTCCACACAATGGAACATCACTCTGCCCTGAAGAGGAACAAGTCCCTTATACATGCTGCAGTGCAGATGACCTTGGCAATGTTCACCACAGAAGGCCATACAGGGTGTGGCTTTGTTGAAAGCAAGTGTCAGGACAGACATATTCAGAGGTTGAGGGAGGGGACAACCAGTTATTGTCTCATGGAGACATAGCTTCAATTTGGGAAGATGGAAAGTCCTGGGGATGGGTGGTAGGGATGGCTGCACAGTTGTGGGAATATTCTTTCTGTCATGGAGCTGTGCACTTGCATCTGGCTAAGATGGGCAAGTGGACATTATTATAGATATCTATTTCAATTTGTTTTTGAGGTAGGGTCTCGCTCTAGCCCAGGCTGACCTGGAATTCAATATGTGGTCTCAGGGTGGTCTCAAACTCATGGCAGTCCTCCTCACCTCAGCCTCCCAAGTGTTGAGATTAAAGGCATGTGCCACCATACCCGGCATATTTCAAATTTTTGTTATGAATCTTTTATGCTGCTTCATAGTGTATACATGTTTATCTGAATATAATTTTACTTTTAAAATATTTATTTAAGCTGGGCATGGTGGCGCACGCCTTTAATCCCAGCACTCAGGGAGGCAGAGGTAGGAGGATTGCCGTGAGTTCAAGGCCACCCTGAGAATACATAGTTAATTCCAGGTCAGCCTGGGCCAGAGTGAGACCCTACCTCGAAAAACCAAAAAAAAAAAAATTTATTTATTAAATCTGGGCATGGTGGTGTATGCCTTTAATCCCAGCATTTGGGAGGCAGAGATAAGAGGATCGCCTTGAGTTTGAGGCCACCTTGTAGTGAATTACAGGTCAGCCTGGGCTAGAGTGAGACCCTACCGAAAAAACAAAACAAAACAAAAAAAGCCCCAAATAATTGTTTATTTATTTCGGAGAGAGAAAGGAGAGTGAGAGAAAGAGAGAGAGTGAGCATGTCAGGGCCTCCTGCCACTGTAAACGAACTCCAGGTACATGCACCACTTTGTGCATCTGGCTTTATGTGGGTACTGGGGAATTGAACTCAAGCCTCCAGGCTTTACAAGTAAGTGCTTTAACCACTGAGCAATTTCTCCAGCCCCAATACTACTTTTTATTCTTTGTTTTGTTTTGTTTTATTTACAAGTGGAGACAGAAAAGATTCAGAGAAAGAGAGAGAGAAAGAGAAAGAACAAGGAAAAAAAAAGAAAAGGGTATGCCAGTTCCTCTAGCCTTTGCAAATGGACTCCCAATACTACTTTTATATATGAAACATCTGCACATGGAGGACACACCTGTCATCCCCAGCACTTGGGAGGCTGAGGCAGGAGAATCAGAAGATTAAGGTCATCCTTGGCCACACAGCAAGTCTGAACCAAGTCTGAACCAAAAAGACCTGGGCTCGGGAGGCAGAGGTAGGAGGTGAGAGACCCCCATAGTTAATTCCAGGTCAGCCAAAAATCGAAAAGACAAAAAAAAAAAAAAAAAAAAAAGAAATGTTCTAGGTCTGGAGAGATGGTTCATCTGTTAAAGGTGGTTGCTTGCAAGTCCTGCTGGCCTGGGGTTCAAGTCCTCAGCACCATGTAAAGCCAGGTGCAAAGTGATGCATGCGTCTCTGACCCTCGAGAACCTACAATAGGGGCAGAGCTAGAAGAATCAAAGCTTGAGGGCCAGCTAGTCTGATGTTCCCTTTTGCAATGATAGATGCCATCTTGAAGGTGGAGCACATGCACCTCGAGGTTCTGTTCTCACATCCCAATGTACACTTTGTCCTGTCATATTTCTGCTCTACTTTGTATCTCTGAGGGTGTCACATACTACAGCTGGAAGAGCACCTTGGGAAGATTACCAGGAAAATCCCCAGTCTTCCTCTTCCTCTTCTCTCTCTCCCCCTTCTAGCCCATTCATTCAGTTTTTTCCCCCTTTGCCTTTTTTAAATTTTTTATTTGTATTTATTTATTTATTTGAGAGAGAGAGAGAGAGAGAGAGAGAGAGAAATAGGTGGGGGAGGGGTCGTGTGAGGGCCTCCAGCTGCTGTAAACAAACCCCAGACACACGCACCCCCCTTGTGCATCTGCTTTATGTGGGTCCTGGGGAATCAAACTTGAGTTCTTTGGCTTTGCAGGCAAGTGCCTTAATCACTAAGCCATCTATCTCTCCAGTCCCCCTTTAGCTTTTTATGTGAGCTTTTTTGTTGTTGTTGTTTTTTTTTTTTTTTCACATTTTGTGTAGTGTATATGTGCATGCATGTGTGTGAACACATATGTGTGGACCCCAGGGGTCAACATCGTGTCTTTCTCAGTCGCTGTCCACCTTTTTTATGTGTTTGGAAAAAAAGGTTTATTTTGGCTTATAGACTTGAGGGGAAGCTCCATGATGGCAGGGGAAAATGGTGGCATTAGCAGAGGGTGGACATCGCCTCCTTGCCAACATCAGATGGACAACAGCAACAGGAGAGTATTTTTTTGTTTTTTTTAAAAAATATTTTATTTTTATTTATTTATTTGAGAGATACAGAAATAGGCAGGGGGAGAGAGAGAGAGAAAGAGAGAGAGAGAGAGAGAATGGGTGCTCCAGGGCCTCCAGCCACTGCAAATGAACTCCAGATGTGTGCACCACCTTGTGCATCTGGCTTACTTGGGTCCTGGGGAATCAAACCTGGGTCCTTTGGCTCTGCAGGCAAGTGCCTTAACCACTAAGCAGTCTCTCCAGACCCTTGTTTTGTTTTTGATTTTTTGAGGTAGAGTTTCATTCTAACCTGGGCTAACCTGGAATTCACTAAGTAGTCTCAGGCTGGCCTCAAACTCACAGAGATCCTCCTACCTCTGCCTCCCAAGTGCCAGGATTAAAGGCATGCGTCACCACACCCAGATCCACCTTATTTTTTTAATTTTTTATTTTTTTGGTTTTATGAGGTTGGGTCTCACTCTTGCCCAGGCTGACCTGGAATTAACTATGTAGTCTCAGGGTGACCTTGAACTCACAGCGATCCTCCTACCTCTGCCTCCCGAGTGCCTGGGATTAAAGGCGTGCGCCACCATACCCAGCTTCCACCGTATTTTATTTTATTTTATTATTTTATTTTATTTTATTTATTTTGAGGTAGGGTAAAACTCTAGCTCAGGCTGACCTGGAATTCACTCTGTACTCTCAGGGTGGCCTCAAACTCGTGGCAATCCTCCTACCTCTGCTTCTCGAGTGCTAGGATTAAAGGCATGCGCCACCACACCCGGCTCACCTTTTTTTTTTGGTTTTTCGAGGTAGGGTCTCAGTCTGGTCCAGGCTGACCTGGAATTAACTATGTAGTCTCAGGGTGGCCTCGAACTCATAGCGATCCTCCTACCTCTGCCTCCCGAGTGCTGGGATTAAAGGCGTGCACCACCACGCCCGGCTTCACCTTATTTTTTTTTTTGAGGCAGGATCTTTCACTGAACCTGGAGTTTACCAGTTGAGCTAGACTAGCTGGTCAGCAAGTACCAGGGATCCCTCCTGACTCTGCCTCCCAGTGCTGGGACTATAAGCATGCCTCACCACACCCAGCTTTTACCTGGGTGCTGGGGATCTGAACTGAGATCTTCATGCTTGTGGGGCAGCACTTTCCCCATTAAGCCATCACCCTTGTCCTGGTATTTTTTTACTTTTTATTTTACCTATTCTATATATATTATAACAGGTTATACTTTTATCCCATCACTCCTGCTCCTGTTACCCTGGGGACCCTACCCAGTGGTTTTATGGGATTCACCGTGGGGTCAGAGAGGTCTCAGTTAGTCCCTATTGGGTAACAGGGGGACTGTGCCACATGATATTCCTACCCACTCCGTGGTTCGTACAATGTTTCTGCCCCCTCTTCCACAATGTCCCCTGAACCATGGCAGGATTGTTGGCAGTCTGATTTAGTGTTGAGCTGTCTGTAGCCTCTGGACTTTGTTTTCATAGGTTATGATTGATCATCATGTCTGTCACCATCACCTTGGAGCTGGTTGTCAGGGTAGCAGTAAGAGCAGTGTTCACGTTGCTACTTCCTCTGCAATTTCTCCTGGGCCCTGGCAGATAAGGTAGAGGTGGCACATCTTGTGGTGGGCAGATCTGATTAGATCTTGGTTCTCCTCCATTTTCTCTGCCATCTATAAATTAAAAGAGATTCTCCAACCAGAGTGAGAGCAGCTTGGGTTAAAGGGGATGTGCAAAGTTATTTGAGAGCCCACTTCTTCTCCAGAGAGCAGTGGGAGCTTCTTTCTGAAGTCTGAGTTTTCTGTCCATGGGCTCCTTGACTTGGCTTCCAGTACCAGATAAGAGCTTTCTCCCATTGAGTGGGCCTTATGTGTAATCAGAGAACAGTTGGTTACCCACAGAGACTGCGTGCCACTATTGCATAAGTGTGTACTTCTTGTCTAGCTGGTTGATTTCATAGTCTACAGGGTCCCCTGATTATTCATGCTGTCGGTGACCATTGTCCTCCCACAGTGGCTCTCCAGCACTTTGAGGGTTAGCCAGGTGGGAGCTAGTTTCCCTTTTGGTTCTAGCATGTTATTCAGATGTCCTGTGACCACAGCCTGTGGTATCTTCAGCAATAGGGTCTTACCTTTTAGCTCTGGCAGGTAATTGTTTTGGCAATGGCCTACATTGTTCTGGGGATCTCATGGGTCTGACCAACAGTTCACTACGGAGGGAAACCCAACTTTGGGCCTGGGAATTACTGACCTGAGTCTGTTTTTTTGTTTTGTTTTGTTTTGGTTTGTTTTGGTTTGGTTTGGTTTGATTTTGGTTTTTTCGAGGTAGGGTCTCACTGTAGCTCAGGCTGACCTGGAATTCACCATGGTGGCCTTGAACTCTTGGTGATCCTCCCACCTCTGCCTCCCTAGTGCTGGGGTTAAAGGCGTGTGCCATCATGCCCAGCTGTTTTTTTAAAAAATATATTTTATTTATTTATTTATTTGAGAGAGAAAAAGAGGGAGAGAGAGAGAGAGAATGGCATGCCAGGGCCTTCTGCCACTGCAAACAAACTCCAGATGCATGCGCCCCTTTGTGCATCTGGCTTACGTGGGTCCTGGAGAGTCCTTGGCTTTGCAGGCAAACGCCTTAACTGCTAAGCCATCTCTCCAGTCCCCCCCCCCACCTTCTTTTTGAGGTAAGATCTCACTCTACCCCAGGCTGACCTGGAATTCACTCTGTATTCTCAGGGTGGCCTCAAACTCATGGCGATCCTCCTACCTCTGCCTCCCGAGTTCTGGGAATAAAGGCTTGCACGACCATGCCCAGCTTCCCCCCCCCCCGCTTTTTGTTTGTTCTTGAGGTAGGGTCCCACTCTAGCTCAGGCTGAGCTATGCAGTCTCAGGGTGGCCTTGAACTCATGGCGATCCTCCTACCTCTGTTGCCCAAGTGCTGGGATTAAAGGCATGTGCCACCACACCCAGCTTGAGTCAGTGGTTTTAAGAAGGTTAAGCTTTTTCCACCTTCTGTCTGGACTGTCCACCTCCCTCTTTAATGGTGGTTATGTCTTGTATAATGCTGGACAGAATGAGGGTTTCAATGGAACTGATTCACGTTGTCTTAACTTTTGTGTAATTCTTTCCCCATCCTCCCTACCCCCTACTCCACTAAGCCTCTCCCTGCCTCTGATGTTCTGTCCCTCCCCTAGCCTGTGAGGTAACTCCCTCCTCCTCGGTCCTTATTTATTCTTTCTCCTGGTCTCATTTTAGTTTTATGCCCATATTTCTGTGGCTTACCACCATTTGCTTACCACTCATTTCCAACTGATCCCGTTAGGAACCACAGATGAGAGAGGACATGTGGTGTTTGTCTAAGTGAGCGACCTCACTTAGAATGATTTTTCCAAGTCCATCCATTTATCTGCAAATTTCATCATTTCATTTTTCCTTACCACTGAGTAGAATCCCATTGTGTCTGTGTACCACATCTTCCTTATCTATTCATCATTTGATGAGCATCTGGGCTGATCCCAGTTCCTAGCTATTGTGAATAGAGCAGCCACAAACATGGCTGACAAGTATCTCTGTAGTAAAGACTGGAGTCTTTAGGGTAAATGCCCAGGAGTGGTACAGCTGAATCAAAAGGTAGATCTATCTTCATCATTTTCAGGAGTCTCCATACTGATTTCCATAGTGGTCTTGCTAAATAGCCCAGGCTGGCCTCAAGCTTACAGTGACCCTCCTGCATCTGCCTCCCAAGTGCTGGGATGACAGCTGGGCACCAGCACATGTGGCAGCATGGCAGGTCTCATCCTGGGCTTTTGTGCATCAAGTCTGCCCCTGAGACGCCGCTGGGCCACGGGGGGAAGGTGGCCCAGTTCCTCAGTTCAGCTTCTCTCAGCGTTCCCCCAGGCCTCAGCTCAGGCCAAGGGCTTTCCAAATTGTTCCCAATCGTTGTGGCAAGGTGGTTCAGCACATGTCACTGACCCCCTGCCACCTCTCTGTCTTTTCCATACAGTCCACTCTCATCTCAGTTGGCTGTGACACAAAGAAGAAGATCGTTGTGCAAAAGTAAGTGAGTGGATGTGGTGGAGGGCACCAGAATAGGGCAGGGCTGACACAAGCCACCATTTCTGAAGAAGAGTGACTTTCCCTAATCTGCCTTTTTGTCTATGTGTTTAACAGTTCTATAAAAAGGAGTTAAGGCCAGGCCAGGTGTGGTAGTGTACACCTGACATCCCAATGGTCAGAGGTGGAGGCAGGAGGATCAGAGTTAATGGTCGTGCTCATTTTGGTCTCCCATCTCACCATAGGCTGATTGGGATGACCAAAGCCCACCACAGCTTCTGGCTTTTTTTTTTTTTTTTTTGAGTTAGGGTCTCACTCTAGCCCAGGCTGATCTAATTCACTATGTAATCTCAGGCTGGCCTTAAATTCACAGTGATTCTCCTACCTCAGGCTCCTGACTGCTGGGATTAAAGGTGTGTGCCACCAAGCCCAGCTAGCTTCTGGGTTTTTTTTTCTTTTCTCTTCTTTTCTTTTCTTTTTTTTTTTTTTCTTTTTTTTTTTTTTCTTTCTTTCTTTCTTTTTTTTTTTTTGCTTCTGGCTTTTGTGAGGGATCTGAACTCAGGTCCTTATGCTTTTGTAGCACTTTATCCTCTGAGCCACCTATGAAGCCCTGGCCACTATATCTGTATATCTCTATATATATCTGTATCTAATATATATATATGAGGTAGGGTCTCCCTGTAGCTGACCTGGAATTTACTCTGTAGTCCAGGCTGGCCTTGAGATCACAGTAATCCCCTGCCTTAGACTCTGGAATGTTGGGATGATAGGTGTGAACCATCACACCCAGCCCCATATATTTTTTTTATTTATTTATTTATTTATTTATTTATTTATTTATTTTTGAGGTAGGGTCTCACTGTAGCTCAGGCTGATCTGGAAATCACTATGTAGTCTCAGGGCAGCCTCGAACTCACAGTGATCCTCCTACTTCTGCCTCTTGAGTGCTGGGATTAAAGGCATGCACCACCACGCCTGGCAGCCCAATATATTTTTGGCTTATATGTGTCTATTTGTGTTTATTTGTGTGTGTGTAGTTTGTGGTGGTGTGTGAGGTGTGTCTTTGTGTGTGTGTGTGTATGTAATTTGTGGTGGCATGTGATATGTATTTGTGTGTATGTAGTTTGTGATGGCATGTGAGATGTGTTTGTGTGTGTGTAGTTTGTGGTGGCATGTGAAATGTGTTTATTTGTGTATGTGTGTGTGTATAGTTTGTGGTGGTGTGTGAGATGTGTGCTATGACCCAGTGTGTGCGGGTGCATGCATCCCCATTTGTTTGCATGCAGAGTGCCGCCGTACTTCCTTGACACATGATCTCCTCAACAACTGGAGAGTGTCTGCCAAAGAGTCCCAGTTTTCTCTGGCCTTAGACTCCTGTCACAGACTGGGGTTACAGATGTTCATGGCCACACCTAGCATTTTACAAGGGTTCTGAGGAGGAAACGTGGCCATCCCAGAGGCCCTCCTATTGAAGCACTCTAACTGCTGACCATCTCCCCATCCCCAGCTCAGGAGATAAAAGGTTTTTAGTTTCTTTCAACACAGGGTCTCACTCAACCCCAGGCTGGCCTTGAGCTCAGGGCAATCCTCCTAAGTCAGCCTCTTGAGTGCTAGGACTACAGGTATGAAGGTGTACACCCCCAGACCAGGCTCCCCAGCTCAGTATTTTCTTCTTCTTTTCTTTCTTTCTCTCTCTGTCTCTTTTTTTTTCCCCCGAGGTGGCCCAGACTGACCTGGAATTCACTATGTAGTCTCAGGGTAGCCTCAAACTCACAGTGATCCTTGTACCTCCCTTGGTTTTTCACTCTGGCCCAGGCTGATCTGAAACTTACTATGTAGTCTCAGGATGGCCTTGAACTCATGGAGATCCTCCTACCTTTGCCTCCCAAGTGCTGGGATTAAAGGTGTGTGCCACCACACCCAGCTTTATTGTTATTATTTTTTTAAGGTCTCACTTTAACCTTGTCTGCATCCATTGAGATGATCACATAACTTCTGTCCTCCAGTCCATTTATATAGCTGTAGTGTGTCCTTCCTCGTCCATGTCCATTCTGTTTCCTCATGAGGCCAGCTTCTCATTATCTTCTCTTCCTTGCAGCAAACTTTCTGCCTGTTCCAAGGGTTTATTTGATACAGTAGAACTGCAAAATAATTATGAGTATATCATTAAGAAGTAAGTATTATTTCCTCCCCCATCCCATGTCACCACTTCACATGGGATAGCAGCCTTTGGCTTACATACACCAGAATCCCATGCCCCTCACTGTGGGTTCTAGGCTGTCACTCTACCACTAACCACACCCCCAGCCCTCAATGTGGGTTCTAGGCTGTCACTCTACCATTAACCATGTCCCCAGCCCTCACTGTGGGTTCTAGACTGTCACTCTACTGCCGACCACGTCCTCAGCCCTCACTGTGGGTTCTAGGCTGTCACTCTACTGCTGACCACGTCCTCAGCCCTCACTGTGGGTTCTAGGCTGTCACTCTACCACTGACCATGTCCTCAGCCCTCAGTGTGGGTTCTAAGCTGTCACTTAGAACTTAGGTTCTACAATTGAGATCACACATACCTAAATGTCAATCTCATTCTAAAAATAAACAGCTTACTAAGTGTGGTGGCATATGCTGAGGTAGGAAGATCACTGTGATTTTTGAGGTCAGCCTGGAGCCACAGAGCGAGTTCCACATCAACCTGGGCAACAATGAGATCCTTCCTTAAAAAATACCCCACAAAAAAAAAAAAAACCAGCTCGATCCCCATGGGTGGAAAGAAAACTGAAGTTGGGGACAGGGTAGCATGTGGATGGAAGCTCATACCCCCATCTCTGCTCTCCACTCTCCTGAAGGGAATATTACAGGCCTATACACTCCAGCCAGAAAGCCATCAGTGATTTGCTGGTAATTTACCCATACAAGGAGCTGGGCTGCCCTCAACTGGTCTACTACAACACTCCGTGGAAGCCCGTCATAGAACTGTGAGACCTTGGCAGGGCCCATGGGTGCTTCCACTCCCCAACACCTGGGTCCCTCCCTTCCCACCCA
This sequence comes from Orientallactaga sibirica, assembly GCA_036365145.1. NCBI lineage: Eukaryota > Metazoa > Chordata > Mammalia > Rodentia > Dipodidae > Orientallactaga > Orientallactaga sibirica. The sequence continues at coordinate 16,430,128 of JAEOAD010000049.1, forward strand.
CACAGTTCCTCCTAAGCTATACCCTCTCCCTGGGGCATCCTTTCTGCCTCTTCCCCCCCCCAACCTCTCCTTCTCCCACTCCTCTTCAGGTTGTGGGCTGACATCCAAAGTCAAGGCGTTGGCAGGGCTGGCTTCCCCTCAGGCTTCTGCTTGCCTTGGTTTGTCTCACTTTTTCTGCTTTTGTTATCGTTAGGCTGGTCTTGAATTCAGTATGTAGCTTAGGCTAGCCTTGAACTGGAATTCCGCATCCTTCTGCCTTAGCCTTCTGAGTGCCAGTGTGGCAGGCATGTGCCACCATGCTTGGCTCCTCCATTGTTTTTTTTGTGTTTTGTTTGTTTGTTTTGTTTTGTTTTTCAAGGTAGAGTCTCGCTCTAGCCCAGGCTGACCTGAAATTCACTATGTAGTCTCAGGGTGGCCTTGAATTCACAGTGATCCTCCTACCTCAGCCTTCCAAGTGCTGAGATTAAAAGCATGTGCCACTATGCCCGGCTTCCTCCATTTTTATATGGAGTAGGAGTAGTGTGATAAGGTCACTTAGTTTTCATGATCCTTTCTGAGGCTCTGTCTCAACTGCAGGGAGAGGCCTTGGGGCTTTTATCATATGAGTTCTGGGGTGTGTTACAGTTATCTTCTCACTGGCAAAAAGCACCCGGCAAAAGGCAGTGATGAGAGGATGGGTTTATTTTGGCTTACAGTCCCACGGGGAAGCTCCATGATGGCAGGGGAAAGGATGGAATGAGGTCCTGTGGACAACAGCAACAGGAGAGTGTGCCAAACGCTGGCAAGGGGAAGCTGGCTATTACACCCATAAACCCGCCCCAACACACACCTCCTCCAGGAGGCGCTAATTCCCAAATTGCCACCAGCCAGGGACCTAGCATTCAGAACACCCGACTTTATGAGGGACACCGAATCAAAGCACCTCAGGGAGGGAGATGCAGTTCAGTCTGCAACAACTTTGCCCTCCCCATCCCACATTCTGCTGTCTCCCTTCTCTTCTCTCCCTCCTTCGTCCCTACCTGTGGTAATGTCTGTTCTGCATGTCTGTGTAGGGTTGGTGGCTTTTTTGTTTGTTTGTTTGTTTGTTTGTTTAATTTGAGAGAGAGACAGGTAGAGAATGGGCGTGCCAGGGCCTCTCAGCCACTGTGAACGAACTCCAGACACCTGCACCCCCTTCTGCGCATGTGCGACATTGCGGGCTTGCATCACTTTTGCGAATGGCTAAAAATGAGACCTGGAGATTCCAACTGGCATTCTTAGGCTTCATAGACAGGCACTTTAACCACTAAGCCATCTCTCCAACCTGGTTGGTGGCTTTAAAAAAATATTTTATTTATTTATTTTCAAGCAGGGAGAGAGAGGGTGGGGGAGTGGGTGCGCCAGGACCTCCAGCCATTGCAAACAAACTCCAGATGCATCTGGTGGCATATGCCTTTAATCCCAGCACATGGGAGGCAGAGGTAGGAGGATCGCCATGAGTTCAAGGCCACACTGAGACTATTTCTAGTTAGCCTGGGCTAAAGCAAGAATTGAACCTGGGTCATTAGGCTTTGCAGACACTTTCCTTAACTGCTGAACAATCTCTCCAGCCCTGGTTGGTGGGCTTTAAAGGGTGAGTAGGAGTTTGTTAGGTAGACATGATCATAAAAGCATATCAAGACAAGAAATTCAGGCAGCAGGATATGTCAGTGGGGAAAATGCTTGTTGCACAAGCCTAATGACCCAGGTGTGGGTCCCCAGAGCCCACTTAAAGCCATCTGTAATCCCAGATCACAGAGAGAAGGGAGGCGGAGACAGGAGAAACCCAAGGCTTGTAGGCCAGTTACTCTGGCAAGTGCAGTGTTGAACAATGAAGGACCCTGCCTCAGAAACAAGGTAGACCGTGAGGACCAACACTTGAGGTTGTCCTCTGACCTCCATATGCTCATTGTGGCACATGCATGCTTGCATCTCACACACACACACACACACACACACACACACACGGCAGGGCTAGGAGATTGCTCAGTGGTTAAGGCATTTGTTTGCAAAGCCTGCAACCTGAGTTCAATTCCCCAGTATCCATGTAAAGCTAGCTAGATGCACAAAGTTGCACATGCATCTGGAGTTTGTTTGCAGTGGCAAGAGGTGTTCTCTCCCTCCCTCCATCACAGACTCTCTCTCTTCCCCTTCCTCCCTCTCTTTTCACAAATAAATAAATTATATATATATATATGTTTTTGGTTTTTAGAGATAGGATTTCACTGTAGCCCAGGCTGACCTGGAATTCACTCTGTAATCTCAGGGTGGTGTCGAACTCACGGCGATCCTCCTACCTCTTCCTCCCGAGTGCTGGGATTAAAGGCGTGCGCCACCACGCCCGGTTAAATAAAATATTTTTAAAAAGAGAGACAAAGAGCTGGGCGTGGTGGCGCACGCCTTTAATCCCAGCACTCGGGAGGCAGAAGTAGGAGGATCGCCGTGAGTTCGAGGCCACCCTGAGACTACATAGTGAATTCCAGGTCATCCTGGGCCGGAGTGAGACCCTACCTCGAAAAACCAAAAAAAAAAAAAAAAAAAAAAATCTCAGCTCTAGGGACGTAGTGGTAGGAGGATCACTGTGAGTTCAAGGCCACCCTGAGACTACATAATGAATTCCAGGTCAGCCTGGAATAGAGTGAAACCCTACCTAGAAAAACTAATAAAAAATAAAATAAATTAACAGGGAAGAGCTGGGTGTGGTCATGCAGACCTTTAATCCCAGCTCTTGGAAGGCAGAGATAGGAGGATTGCCATGAGTTCAAGGTCACCCTGAGACTACATAGTGAATTCCAGGTCAGTCTGGACCAGAGTGAAACCCTTGAAAAACCAAAAAGAGAGAGAGAGAGAAGACCTGGGTGTGGTGGCACGTGCCTTTAATCCCAGCACACAGGAGGCAGAGGTAGGAGGATCGCCATGAGTTCAAGGCCACACTGAGACTATTTCTAGTTAGCCTGGGCTAAAGCAAGACACTACCTCGAAAAAGAGAGAGAGAGAAAACTAAGTGCCTAGCATACACCTGTCATCCTTTCACTTAGAAAGTTGAGGCAGGATGATTGTGAATTTGAAGCCAGCTTGAGCCACACAGAGACTCTGTCTCAAAAGTTGTTCTTTGGAAGCAGGTGTGGTGGCTCATGCCTGAAATCACAGCACTCAGGAGGTGGGGACAGGAGACCCCAGGCAAGGTGGCTAGCCAAACTGGTGAACTCTGGGTTCCAGTGAGAGCCCTTGCCTCAGTAAATAAAGTGGAAAACTATTGAAGTCAATGCCCAAAGTCCCCCCTGGCCTCCACATGCACACACATACAATCACATACACACACATACACATGCATGCAACTATGTATATGCTAACACACACATCCAACCACATATATACTCTCACACACACACAACCATGTATATTATAACACATACATGCAATAACATATATATTAACACACATGCAACCACATATATACTGACACACACGTATGCAACCACTTATATACTAATTCACACACACACACGCACACACAACCACATATATTCTCACATACACAGCATAATAAAAGGCAAAAAGGGGCTGGAGAAATGGCTTAGCGGTTAGGGCATTTGCCTGCCAAGCCAAAGGATCCCGGTTCAATTCTCCAGGACCCACATAAGCCAGATGCACAAGGGGCACATGCATCTGGAGTTCGTTTGCAGTGGCTAGAGGCCCTGGCATGCTCATTCTCTCTCTGACTGCCTCTCTTATTTCTCTCTCTCTCTCTGCTTGCAAATAAATAAACAATTTTTAAAAAAGGCAAAAAGGCAACACAACATCAAGTTCTTCCAAGGTCTTTTTTTTTTTTTTTTTTTTTTTTCTTTTTGGCTTTTCCAGGTAGGGTCTCACTCTAGCCCAGGCTGACCTGGAATTCTCTATGTGGTCTCAGGCTGGCCTCGAACTCACAGCCAACTTCCTGCCTCTGCCTCCCAAGTGCTGGGATTCAAGGTGCACGCCACCACCCCCGGCTTCTTCCAGGTTCTTTCAGACTCCTTGTCAAAGAAGACTTCTGAAGGCAGCGGCCAGCCCTGCCCCTTGTCCCCTCCTCAAGTCAGGGGACTCTTCTCTCCCTCCAACACTCCTCCCCCCAGGGCCGGTGGGTGGTGCCCTGCCCTGAGCCTGGCCCTTGTGAATTCGAAGGTGGCGGGACAAGGAGCTGCAGCAGGTGGTGGAGGCGGAGTATGTGATGCTGGAGGTGAACGGGGTCTTCACGTACTCGTATTCCCTTACGGCTGGTTTGGCTGGGTGTGTCTCCCAGCCTCAGAACTGGACCACCGTCAGCATCTTGGGCAAGAAGACCACTAACCCCTGGAACAGAGAGGTGGGTAGGCTCACACCGAAAAGGCCGCATGATGTAGTGGGTAGCGCTCCCTAGCAGGTGCAAGGGCCCGGGGCTCATTGCCAGCACTGCAGAAAGAGGCCAGAACGAGACCCTGGCTCGGAAAAGCAAATGAAAAGTGCAGAAGGAATTGCTGGGCTCCACGGAGTCCTGCCCTGCTCCACCAAGCAGGCTAGAGCGTGGCGGTGGCCACCAGCAGAGAGCGCGCTGCCCCCGCTATGCCCTGCTGTGTGCGTCTGTGTTCACTTTGTTAATGTGATTGATTTTGACAAAATTCATACATAATGTATTTTTATCACATCCTCACCCCTTTACATCTTCTTGCACCACTCCCGCTCTTCTTTCCAATTAGTCCCCTTTCTACTATGCTGTATTTAAAAAAAAAAAAATTTTTTTATTTGCAAGCAAGGAGTGAGAGAGACAGACTGACACAGAATGGGTGCTCCAGGGCCTCTTACTACTGCAAATGAACTCCAGGTGCATGTGCCACTTTGTGCATCTGACTCTACATGGGCTCTGGGGATTAGAACCTAGGCCATCAGGCTTGCAAGCAAGTGTCTTAACCACTAAACCATCTGTCCAGCCCCTACTTTGCTTCATTTTGTTCATTTTTCCTCTGAGGTAGGGTCTCACTCTAGCCCAGGCTGACTAGGATCTCTATAGCCCCAGGCTATAGTTGAACTCACAGCTATCCTCCTACCTGTCTCCAGAGTGCTGGGACTAAAGGTGTGAGGCACCACACCCAGCTCTTATTATTTTTAGTAATGACTCTGATAACCATGGGTTTGAAACCACCCCTCATCTCTTCATTTTAACTGAATTGCCTGTATAAAGACCCCATTTCCAAATAAATCATGTTATGAAATCCTGGCGACATTGCCACGGATGCTTTTGGAGGGGAGCAGGGAGGAAGCATGCTATTACCCACATTATTTTGGTCCACACAGGTCCAGGCTGTCCTGACGGGCAGAGCCATCTGACCTCCTGCCTCAGCAGCCTAGGCAGGTGGAAGCAGGAGGCCAGCAACTGGCTTTGGTCTTTGACATGGGGACTCGACCCTGGGCTCTGTCCAGTATGTTTGATGCGTTTGTTGGGAAGGTCTCTGCACTGTTGTGAAGGAGGGATGCTGACATCCTGTGGGGATGCCTCTTGTCTTCTTCCCCAGACCTATGTCAGCTGCCACAACCCGGACAAGAGCAACCCTTTGAGGTGGCCAGATGTCCAGTATCAAATCCTGGGGGGTCCAACAGACAACAAGTTGGTTTTTGAACAAAGGAATGGGATTTACATCTTCTTCATCTCTATCGTGGATCCGTACTTCAGGTGAGCTGGTGGCCTCATAGCAGCTGAGTGGTCTTCAGAAGGGATAGCACACACCCCTGGGGTGGGTCATGTCTGTGCTGTGGACATGCTAGGCAGCCCAGCACATGGGAGGTGAAGGCAGGAGGATCAGGAGGAGTTGGAGGCTACCCTTGGCTACAAAGTGAGTTGGACATCAGCCTGGACTACCCAAGACTGTTTCAAATAACAAACAAAAAACATTGTGAGGCAGAGGTAGGAGGATCACCTTGAGTTCAAGATTACCCTGAGACTACATAGTGAACTCCAGGTCAGGCTGGGCTACAGCAAGATCCTACCTCAAAAACAAAACAAAACAAAACAGTCAAAGAGAAAATGTCTGGCTGCTGTCTATATTAGCTGGGACAAAACTTAAAGCCCTAAATTTGGGCTGGAGAGATGGCTTAGCAGTTAAGGCGCTTGCCTCCTAAGCCTAAGAATGCTGGTTCCAGTCTTCAGCGGTTCCAGTCTCCAGGTCCCACGTTTAGCCAGATGCAAAATGACACAATGCCGCACTGGAAGACAAGGGGGTGCACACATCTGGATTTCATTTGCAGCAACTGAGAGGCTGCTAGCACATCCATCTCTATTTGTCTTCCTCTCCCTCTCTCTCTGTCTCTCTCTCTCTGTCTCCCTCCAATAATAATAATAATAACCCTAAATTTGGTCACCAACGACCTCTCCCTGCTGTCGTCACAGTTACTGCCACTTGGAGACTACCTTCAGCATCTATGTGTATGGTGCCTACCCACTACCTTTGTTTTCACCGGCGGTCACCATCACGGGGCTGATAACCAGCACACTGCTGTTTGTGTGGCTGGCCTACTTCATCCCAAAGCAGCTGCAAACTGAGAAAGGACAGCGCTTGCAGGAGTTCTGGCGCTCAGTGTGCCGAAGGACTGTACAGATCTGCACTTGCCAGTGGCTCTGGCGCTGGCTACAGGGCAGGAAAATCTAGGCAGCCGCCCAGGGCCCCACTAAGGGCAGCCAGCACCAGAACCCCCAAACCGCCCAAGCTTTGGTCTCAAAATAAACTATTAGGAAAGAAGGCAGGAAGAACTGTTAATTCTATACCAGCTCTACCACGCCCCTAGCCCTCACTGTAGGTTCTAGGCTGTCACTCTACCACTGACGATGCCCTAAACCCCTTTTATCAGATGTTTTCAGTGGTGCTGTGAAATCAGGCCTTCCATCCTCTGTTGGGAAACATGTAAAATATTATATGAGGAAAAGATAAAATGTGCCAAGCTCTACTATTAAGGCTGAATAATAGTCTGTGGTACACATTTGTAACCACACATATATACACAATTTCTTTCTTAAATATTTTTATTTATCTGAGAGAGAGGCAGATAGAGAAAGAATGGGCATGCCAGGGCCTCCAGCCACTGCAAATGAACTCCAAACACATGTGCCGCCTTGTGCATTTGGCTTATGTGAGTCCTGGGGATGCAAGCAAGGGCCTTAACGGCTAAGCTATCTCTTCAGCCCTACACAATTTTTTTTTTTTTTAAACTTTTTATTTTTTGTTATTTTTTGGAGAGATACACAGAGAGAGAGAGAGAGAGAGAGAGAGAGAAGACAGAGATAGGTGCACGAGCAGTGTCTCAGCTGCTGCGAACAAAATCCAGATGTGCACGCCCCCTTGTGGTCAAGTGCGGCATTGCGCCCTTGTGTCACTGCTTCGGGCTAAACGTGGGACCTGGAGATTGGAACCACTGGAGATTGGAACCAGTGTTCTTAGGGTTAGGAGGCAGGCGCCTTAACCCCTAAGCCATCTCTCCAGCCCCCTACACAATTTCTTTAACCTTTCTTCAGTGAACACAGGTTGATTATATATCCTAACTATTTAAAATGGTGCTGTAATGAATATGTCTGTAAACATCTCTTTTGTTTCTATATTTTATATTTATTTATTTGCAATCACAGAGAGAAAGAGAGGGAGAAGAGAGAGGCAGAATGGGTGTGCCAGGGCCTTCAGCCACTGTAAACAAACTCCATATGCATGCACCACTATTGTGCATCTGGCTTTATGCGGGTACTGAAAAACTGAACCTGGGTTCTTACACTTTGCAGGCAAGCACCCTAACCACTAAATCATCTCTCCAGCCCTAAATCCTAGATTTTAATCCTCTGTCAGATGTATAGCTGGCAAAGATTTTCTCCCATTCTGTGGGCTGCCTCTTTGCTCCATTTACAGTGCCCTTTGCTGTACAAAACCTGTTTAATTTCATGAGGTTCCAGTGGTTGATTAGTGGTCTTATTTCCTGAGTGAATGAACTTCTATTCAAAAAGTTATTGTGTATGCCAGTATGTTGAAGTGTTTATCTTATTTTTCCTCTAGCAGTTCAGAGTTTCAGGTCTGATATTAAGGTTTTTGATCCATTTGAACTTAATTCTTATGCATGGAAAGAGAGAAGGATCTATTTTCATCCTTCTACATAGTTTTTTTTTTTTTTTTTTTCAATTTTTCGAGGTAGGGTCTCACTCTAACCCAGGCTGACCTGGAATTCACTATGTAGTCTCAGGGTGGCCTTGAACTCACAGCAATTCTCCTACCTCTGCCTCCCAAGTGCTGGAATCAAAGGCGTGCGCCACCATGCCCAGCCTTGTACGTTTTTTTTTTGTTTGTTTGTTTGTTTGTTTTTGTTTTTTCAGATAAGGTCTCGCTTTAGCCCAGGTTGGCCTGGAATTCACTCTGTATACTCAGGGTGGCTTCAAACTCATGGTGATCCTCCTATCTCTGCCTCCTTAGTGCTGGGATTAAGAGAGTGCACCACCATGCCAGGCCAGGCCCCTTCTATAGTTTCATATCCAGTTTTCCCAGCACCATTTGTTAAAGAGAGTGTCTTTTCTCCAATGAATATTTTTGGCATTTTTGTTGAAAATTAGATGGCTGTAGCTGCCTGGATTTACATCTGAGTCCTCTATTCTGTTCCATTGACCTACATGTCTGTTTTTGTGTCAGCACCATGCTGTTTTTGTTACTCTGGTTCTATAATATATCTTTTCTTAATTTTTTTCTATTTTAATATTTTATTTATTTTGGTTTTTTGAGGTAGGGTCTCATTCTAGCCAAGGCTGACCTGGAATTCATTATGTAGTCTCAAGGTAACCTCAAACTCGTGGCAATCCTCCTACTTCTGCTTCTCAAATGCTGGGATTAAAGGCGTGTGCCACCACACCTGGCTCTAATGTATTTATTTATTTAGAGAGATGGAATGGGCACACCAGGGCCTCTAGCCAGTGCAAAGGAACTCCAAATGCATGTGCCACTATGTGCATCTGGCTGATGTAGGTACTGGGGAATTGAGCCTGGGTCCTTAGGCTTCACAGGCAAGTGCCTTAACGACTAAGCCATCTCTCTAGCCCTCTGTGATATATCTTACAATCAGGTATGGTGATACCACCAGCCTTATTTTTGTTGCTCAGAATTGCTGTGGCTATTCAGGGTCTGTTTGTTTATTTATTTGAGAGAGAGAGAGGCAGATAGAGAGAATGGGTGCATCAGAGCCTCCAGCCACTGGAAAGAACTCCAGATACATGCACCACCTTGCGTATCTGGCCTTAATGTGAGTACTGGGGAATTGAACCCAGGCCCTTAAGCTTTGCAGGCAAATGCCTAAACTGCTAAGCCATCTCTCCAGCCCTTTTCAAAAAAATTTTAATTTTTATTTATTTATTTGAGAGAGAGAATAGGCAGGGAGAGAGAAAGAGGATGAGAATGGGTGTACCAGGGCCTCCACCTGCAGCAAATGAATTCCAGATGAATGCACCCCCTTGTGCATCTAGTTTATATGGGTCCTGGGGAAGCAAACCTAGGTCCCTTTGGCTTTGCAGTCAAGCACCTTAACTGCTAAGCCATCTCTCCAGCCCCCCTTTTTATTCTTATTTATTTATTTATTTATTTTGGTTTTTTGAGGTAGGGTCTCACTCTGGTCCAGGCTGACCTGGAATTAACTATGTAGTCTCAGGGTGGCCTTGAACTCATTGTGATCCTCTTACCTCTGCCTCCTGAGTGCTGGGATTAAAGATGTGCACCACCATGCCTGGTGAGCCCTCCCTTTTTAAAATAAATTTTATTTATTTATTTGCAAGCAGAGAGAGAGAGAGAGAGAGGAGACATACAGAGAGAGAATGGGCACGCCAGGGCCTCTAGCCAGTGTAAGCGAACTCCAGATGCATGTGCCCCCTTGTGCATCTGGCTTATGTGGGTACTGGGGAATCGAACCTGGGTCCTTTTGCTTTGCAGGCAAACACCTTAACTGCTCAGCCATCTCTCCAGCATGCCCCCCCCTTTTTGAGGTAGGGTCTCTATCTAGCCCAGGCTGGCCTGGAATTCACTATGTAGTCTCAGGCTGGCCTTGAACTCACAGAAATCCTCCAACCTCTGCCTTCCCAGTGCTGGGATTAAAGGCATGCACCACCATACCCAGCTGTTCCAGGTTTTTTGAGCTTCCAAATGAATTTTAGGATTTTTTTTTCTATTTTGGTGAAGAATGCCATTTTGATGGAGATTGCATTAAATGTGTAGACTGATTTTGGTAAAATTAACATTTTATTAACATTGATTCTTCTAATCCAAGAACATGGGGATGTCTTTCTATTTCCTAGTATCTTCTGCAATTTCTATCTTGAGTGTTTTAAAGTTTTCATTGTAGAGATCCTTCACTTCCTTTGTTAGGTTTATTTCAAGGTACTTTATTATTTTTTTTTCAATTATTTGAGAGAGAGAGAGAGAGAGAGAGAGAGAGAGAGAGAATGGATGTGCCAGGGCCTCAACCTGCTGCAAAGTGAACTCCAGATGTATGCTCCACCTTGTGCATCTGGCTTATGTGGGTCCTGGGGATGTGAACCTGGGTCCTTTGGCTTTGCAGGCAAGCACCTTAACCACTAAGCCATCCCTCCAGCCCTCCTTTATTTTTTTAATATATTTTATTTATTATTTATTTAGAGAGAGAAAGAGGCAGACAGAGGGGGTGGGCAGAATGGGTGCATCTGGGCCTCCAGCCACTGCAAACGAACTCCAGATGCATGCATCCCCTTGTGCATCTGGCTTACATGAGTTCTGCAGAATCGAACCGGGATCCTTTGATTTTGCAGACAAATGCCTTAACTGCTAAGCCATCTCTCTAGTCCCTACTTTATTTTTTTTTTGAGGGATTGTGAATGGGAGTATTTATTTCCCCGATTTCATCCCAGCATATTTGTTGTTAGCATATAGGAAGGCTTCTGATTTCTCTGTGTTTATTTTGTATCCTGCTACCTTGCTGAAAGTGTTTATCAGCTCTAACAGGTTGCTGGTAGTCTTTAGGGTCCCTTATGTATAGAATCATATCATTTGCAAATAATAATTTGATATCCTCCTTTCCAATTTGTATCTTTTTTATTTGTGTCTCTTGTCTTATTGCTATAGCTAAGACGTCCAGTCTTCTATTAAATAAAAGTGGTAACAGTGGATACCCTTGTCTTGTTCCTGATTTTAGTGGAAATGCTTCAAGTTTTCCCACTTAGGTTTGTCATAAATAACATTTATTTATTTATTTATTTATTTATTTATTTATTTATTTATTTGGTTTTTCAAGGTAGGGTCTTACTCTAGTCCAGGCTGACCTTGACCTGGAATTCACTCTGTAGTCTCAGGGTGGCCTCGAACTCACGGCGATCCTCCTACCTCTGCCTCCCAAGTGCTGGGATTAAAGGTGTGTGCCACCATGCCAGCCTTCTTGCTTTAATTTTGATAGGTCAAAAAACAAAAAACAAAAAAAACTTAAATAAAAATAAATAGCCTTGCCGGGTGTGGTGGCTCACGCCTTTAGTCCCAGCACTCGGGAGGCAGAGGTAGGAGGATCGCTGTGAGTTCCAGGCCACCCTGAGACTACATAGTGAATTCCAGGTCGGCCTGAGCTAAAGTGAGACCCTACCTCGAAAAAAAAAAAAAAAAAAAAAAAAAAAAAAGCCTTTATTATGTTGAGATATCTTCTATTCTCAGTTTCTTTAGGACTTTTTATTATTATTAATTTTTAGTTTTTTGAGGTAGGGTCTCTCTCTAGTTCAGGATGACCTGGACCTCACTATGTAGTCTCAGAGTGGCCTTGAACTCACGGCAGTCCTCCTACCGGCTTCTAATTTTTAATAATTGCTTTAATCTCAGTGCTTGTTATAGGTCTTTTTAAATGGTTTATCTCATATTGCTTTAATTTTTTTTTTTTTGAGGTAGGGTTTCACTCTAGCCCAGGCTGACCTGGAATTCACTATGTAGTTTCAGGGTGGCCTTGAACTCACCATGATCCTCCTACTTCTGCCTCCCAAGTGCTGAGATTAAAGGTGTGCACCACCACACTGGCCTTCTTGTTTTAATTTTGATAGGTCATATATATCTAGGAAATCATCCATTTCTTTCAGATTTTCAAACTTAGTGGAGTATATGTTCTTAAGGTATGTCCTTATGATTGTCTGAATGTCAGTGGCATCTCTTGTCATGGTACCTTTTCATCTCCAATTTCATTGTGTTTCTTCTCTCTCTCTCTCTCTCTCTCTCTTTTTTTTTTTTTTTTTTTTTTTTTTTTTGCAAGGTAGGGTCTCACTCTGGTCCAGGCTGACCTGGAATTAACTATGTAGTCTCAGGATGGCCTTGAACTCTCGGCGATCCTCCTACCTCTGCCTCCCGAGTGCTGGGATTAAAGGTGTGGGCCACCATGCCCGGCTTTTTCTTCTCTCTTTTGATAAATTGTGCTAAGAGTTATCAATCTTGCTTAGCCTTTCAAAGAACCAACTGTTTTTGTTGTTGTTGTTTGTTTGTTGAGGTAGGGTCTCTAGCTCAGGCTAATCTGGAATTCACTATGCAGCCTTAGGGTGGCCTCCACCCCATGGCGATTCTCCATCTCTGCCTCCCGAGTGCTGGGATTAAAGGTGTGCGCCACCACACCCGGCTAAGAACCAACTCTTCATTAAGTGTTCTATTTCATTGATTTCCACCCTGATCTTTATTATTTCTTTCCATCTACTGATTTTTGGTTTGCTGGGTTCTTTTTATTTTTTTTATTTGAGAGAGAAAGTGAGAGGGAGAGGCAGATATAAATATATAGAGAGAATGAACATGCCAGGTCCTATAGAGACTGTAAACAAATGCCAGATGCATGTGCCACCTTGTGCATGTGGCTTATGTGGGTATTGGGGAATCCAGTCTGAGTCCTTAGGCTTCATAAGCAAGCGCCTTAACCATTAAGCTATCTTTCCACCCCACTGTTCTCTCTCTCTCTTTCTTTCTTTCTTTCTTCTTTCTTTTTCTTTCCTTGTTTTGTTTTGTTTTGTTTTGTTTTTCTAGGTAGGTTCTCACAATGTAGTCTCAAGATGGCCTCGAACTCATGGTGATCCTCCTACCCTTGTCTCCCAAGTGCTGGGATTAAAGGCGTGTACCACCACGCCCAGCCCCATTGTTCTTTTTCCAAGGATTTCTTTCCTTTCCTTTCCTTTCCTTTCCTTTCCTTTCCTTTCCTTTCCTTTCCTTTCCTTTCCTTTCCTTTCCTTTCCTTTCCTTTCCTTTCCTTTCCTTTCCGTTTTTGGTTTTTCCAGGTAGTGTCTCGCTCTAGCTCAGGCTGACTTGGAATTCACTATGTAGTCTCAGGGTGGCCTTGAACTCATGGCGATCCTCCTACCTCTGTCTTCCAAGTGCTGGGATTAAAGGTGTGCGCCACTACACCTGGCTGAAAATAAAATATTTAAAAAAATAAATTCTGACCAATTATGTCTGAGTATCTCCTCATCCCATCCACACTTGAAGATCTAGAACATTTCTACCACCTAGGAGTACATCCTCATGCCCACCTCATACTCTTTCCCCTCAACCCAATCCGTCACCCACCAGTCCCATCACTATGGGTTCATCAGTTCTCGAACCTTCAATCACCAGTCTTGGCCTGGTGTCTTCTGTTGGGGTCTTTGCTTTCCCAACTTGTACCTGCTTGCTGTCTGTCAGGTCATCACCCTCACCTTGGACAGGGCACAGAGCAGAGGCTTCTCAGGCTAATTTGCTGTCCACCACAAAGAGGACCAAACAACAGCTGTGAGAGTCATTTTCCTCCAGGCCACCTGTACAGGTTGTTGTTGGAGTGGGATGCAGAGGTGGAAGGGACCCAGTCCTCAAAGCTTGGCTGTGAGGCTTGCCATGCCCTTCCAGCCTGTCAGGTGGAAATCAGAAACAGCAGGAAGGTTCATCAGCCTTTAGGGCAAACCTGTTGAAGCTCTCATTCCTCGATTTAAAATACTTTATTTATTTGCATGCAGAGAGAAAGAGAGAGAGAGAGAGAATATGAATGGGCATGCCAGGACCTCCAGTCCCTGCAAATGAACTCCACATGAATGCTCCACTGTGTGTGTACTGGTGAACTGACCCAGGTCATTAGATTTTGCAGGCAAGCACCTTAATCTCTGAGCCATCTTTCCAGCCCCTCATTTCTCTCTGTAAAAAATCTTTAATGCAGAAAGAACTCTGTGTAGGCTTGGCTTATGAGGGTGAAGAAAAATAAAAACAAACAGATTTTCTTTTACAGGCTTAAGGACATTCCTGGAGTGGGGGCTGTTACCCCTACACTGTCTCGTTCTGTTAGAAAAATCTGACAAAAATTAATAGGAAAAAAAATCTTTATTTAAGCCAGGCAGGGTGGCACACGCCTTTAATCCCAGCACTCAGGAGGCAGAGGTAGGAGGATTACTGTGAGTTTGAGGCCAGCCCGAGGCTAGAGTGAGTTCCAGGTCAGCCTGGACTAGAGTGAGACCCTACAAATGAAAAAACAAACACAACCACTTTGTGCATCTGGCTTTTCATGAGTACTGGAGAAAAATACAAAACAGAACAATATATCTGGTTTGTTTTGCATGTGCATGTACATGCAGAGGCCAGAGGGCAACTTCAGAGTCTTCCTCAGTCCCTCTTCACCTTATATTTTTTGTTTGTTTTCAAGGTAGGGTCTCACTTTAGCTCAGAATGACCTGGAACTCACTTGGTAGTCCCAGGCTGACCTTGAACTCACAGTGCTCCTCTTACCTCTGCCTCCTAAATGCTGAGATTAAAGGCGTGTGCCACCACATTGGGTTTTCACCTTATTTATTATTACTTTTTTTTTGTTTTTTTTTTCCGAGGTAGGGTCTCACTCTAGCCCAGGCTGATCTAGAATTCACTCTGTAGTCCCAGGCTGGCCTCAAACTCATAGTCATACTCCTACCTCTGCCTCCTGAGTACTGGGATTTAAGGTGTGGGTCACAACACTTGGCTTATTCATTTAATTAATTAATTTTTTGGTTT
Organism: Orientallactaga sibirica; assembly: GCA_036365145.1. NCBI lineage: Eukaryota > Metazoa > Chordata > Mammalia > Rodentia > Dipodidae > Orientallactaga > Orientallactaga sibirica. Next base: position 16,445,151 of record JAEOAD010000049.1, read on the forward strand.
TGTTTTATTTTTTGAGGTAGGGTTTCATCCTAGTCCAGGCTGACCTGGAAATCACTATGTATTCTCATGGTGGCCTCGAACTCATGGTGATCCTTCTACCTCTGCCTCCCAAGTGCTGGGATTAAAGGTGTGTGCCACCACGCCTGGCTCATTCAATTTAATTTTTTTGTTTTTTGAGGTAAGGTCTCACTCTATCCTAGAATCACCTGGAATTCACTATGTAATCTCAGGCTGGTCTCAAACTCACGGTGATCCTCTTACCTCTGCCTTCCAAATGCTGGAATTAAAGATATGTGCTATCACACCAAGCTTTTTTTTTTTTCTTTTTTGGGTTTTTTTTTTTTTTTTTATGGGAGGGGAGAGGATTGGTGCAGAAGGGCATCCAGCCACTGCAATGGATCTCCACACTTGTGCACCATCTTATGTGCATGTATGATCTTGCACACGTGCACCACTTTGTGCGTCTGGCTTACTGGGATCTGGAGAGTTGAACATGAGTCCTTAGGCTTCACAGACAAGCACCTTAACCACTAAGCCATCTCTTATTTTGTTTTTGAGGTAGGGTCTTGATCTAACCCAGGCTGACCTGAAGTCACTATGTAGTTTGAGGGTGGCCTAAAACTCACAGTGATTCTCCAACCTCTGCTTCCCCAGTGCTGGGATTAAAAGCATGTAAGCCGGGCGTGGTGGCGCAAGCCTTTAATCCCAGCACTCGGGAGGCAGAGGTAGGAGGATCGCTGAGAGTTCGAGGCCACCCTGAGACTACATAGTTAATTCCAGGTCAGCCTGGACCAGAGTGAAACCCTACTTTGAAAAACCAAAAAAAAAAAAAAAAAAAAAAAAAAGCATGTGTCACCATGCCTGGCCTTATTTGTTTTAAATAATAATCTTTTTATTTTATTTTATTTTATTTTATTTTTAAATATTTTTAAATTATTTATTTATTTATTTGCAAGCAGAGAGGGAGAGATAGAAGAGATGCAGACAGAGAAAGAATGGGCACGCCAGGGCCTTCAGCCACTGCAAATGAACTCCAGATGCATGTGCCCCTTGCTTGTGCATCTGGCTTACGTGGGTCCTGGAGAACTGAACCGGGATCCTTTGGCTTCACAGGCAAACACCTTAACCGCTAAGCCATTTCTCCAGCCCTTTATTTTATTTTTTAATAAAAGAGAAAGTGTGTGAGAGAATGGGCACCTCAGGGCCTTCTGCCACTGTAAATAAACTTCAGATGCATGCATCACTTTGTACATCTGGCTTTATGTGGGTACTGGGGATTTGAACCCAGGCTATCAGGCTTTGTAAGCAAGCACTTTAACCACTGATCCATTTATCTGGCCCTCTCTTTCTTTATTTTGGTTTTTTGAGGTAGGGTCTCGCTCTGGCTCAGGCTGGCCTGGAATTAACTATGTAGTCTCAGGGTGGCTTCGAAATCAAGGCGATCCTCCTACCTCTGCCTCCCAAGTGCTGGGATTAAAGGTGTGTGCCACCACACCTGGCTTTCACTTTATTTTTTGAGACATGATTTCTCACCAAACCTGTAGCTGTCTCATTTGACTAGACAGTGAACCCCAGGGATCCTCCTGTCTCCACCTACCCAGTACTGGGATCACAGGTGGGCATGCTGTGCCCAGCTTTTACATAGATGGTGGGGATCGAACTCAGGTCCTCATACTTGCATGGCAAGCACTTTACTAAGTGAACTATCCTCCCAGCTATATACATACATGGTGACAGCCTAGAACCCACAGTGAGGACTAGGGGCGTGGTCAGAGGTAGAGTGACAGCCTAGAACCCACACTGAGGGCTGGGGCCATGGTCAGCAGTAGAGTGACAGCCTGGAATCCACAGTGAGGGCTGGGGGCGTGGTTAGAGATAGAGTGACAGCCTGGAACCCACAGTGAGGGCTGGGGGCGTGGTCAGTGGTAGAGTGACAGCCTAGAACCCACAGTGAGGGCTGGGGGCGTGGTCAGTGGTAGAGTGACAGCCTAGAACCAACAGAGTGCTGCAGGCATGGTTAGCTATACTGTAGTTGCCTAGCATGTTCTAGGCCTGGAGTTCCATTCTTTTTTTTTTTAAGCTTTGTTTATTTTTTATTTATTTAGTAGCAACAGACAGAGAAAGAGAATGGGTGCACCAGGGCTTTCAGCCACTGCAAACGAACTCCAGATGCATGTGCCACCTTGTGCATCTGGCTTATGTGGGTACTGGGGAATCAAGCCTTGAACCAGGGTCCTTAGGCTTCATAGGCAAGTGCTTAACTGCCCTGGGGTTCCATTCTTTTTTTTTTTTTTTGAGAGACAGAGAGAGAGAGAGGAAGACAGAGATGGGTGCGCCAGCAGCCTCGCAGCCTCTGGGAACGAAATCCAGATGTGTGCGCCCCCTTGTGGTCAAGTGCAGCATTCCGCCCTTGTGTCACTTTGCATCTGACTAAACGTGGGACCTGGAGATTGGAAACACTGGAGATTGGAACCAGCGTTCTTAGGCTTAGAAGGCAGGTGCCTTAACGGCTAAGCCATCTCTCCAGCCCCCATTCTTTGTTTTGTTGTTGTTGTTTATTTATTTGAGAGCGACAGAGAGACACAGAAAGAGGCAGAGAAAGAGAGAATGGGCACACCAGGGCCTCCAGCCACTGCAAACAAACTCCAGATGCCCTCTTGTGCATCTGGCTTACGTGGGTACTGGGGAATTAAGCCTCCAACTGGGAGCCTTAGGCTTCACAGGGAAGTGGTTAACTGCTAAGCCATCTCTCCAGCCCCTAGGGTTCCATTCTTGCTAGAACAAGCCCAGTCTGTTGAGTTTTTTTGTCTTTTACACATTCTCTCTCTTTATATATATATTTCTTTCTTTCTTTCCTTCGTTCTTGTTTTTGGTTTTTCTGAGGTAGAGTCTCACTCTAGCCCAGGGTGAATTGGAATTCACTATGAATTCTCAGGGTGGCCACGAACTCACAGCAATCCTCCCACCTCTGCCTCCCGAGTGGTGGGATTAAAGGCGTGTGCCACCACACCTGGCTTATCATTACAAATTTAAAATCTAAGGAACTCCTTGATCTCACCCAAGGTATTCATAAATATGGATAGCGTGACAAATTTTTAATTTAAAACAATCCTGTTAAAAATGATAAAAGATGGGCTGGAGAGATGGCTTAGCGGTTAAGGCGCCTGCCTCCTAAGCCTAAGAACACTGGTTCCAATCTCCAGGTCCCACGTTTAGCCAGATGCAGTGACGCAAGGGCGCAATGCCGCACTTGACCACAAGGGGGCACACGCATCTGGATTTAGTTCACAGCAGCTGAGAGGCTGCTGGCGGGCCCATCTCTGTCTTCCTCTCCCTCTCTGTCTCTCTCTCAAAACAAAAATGATAAAAGACAGTTTCCATAAGCTTTAGTCCCACTCCCCAGGGGCGGTGAAATCAAGCAGCCAGGGCATTGGATTGCCAGACTCCTGCATCATGCTGAATGTATAGCTTAATTCCTACATTAAACAGGAAGGAAGCCGACTTTGATGGTCCAAAGAAAATAAACTGTTCCTACGTAACACTCCTGGCTGGATTCCCATGTGTTCAAGTTCAGATGACTGAGAATTTCTGTCCCACTGGTCTTTTACACTTACACCTAATTTCCTCTCTGTTTCATCACAAAGATAATGATGGCACACACCTTTAATCCCAGCACTTGGGAGGCAGAGGTAGGAGGATCGCCATGAGTTCAAGGCCACCCTGAGACTACATAGTGAATTCCAGGTCAGCCTGGACTAGAGTGAAACCCTACCTCGAAAAAAAAAAAAATAAATCCTGCTCGATGAAGGAGACAGGGCAGCTATGTCCCAGGAAGAGCTCAGTAGACTGAGGTTGCAGGTTATCCATTCAGGGTGTTTGTCTCACTTTGACCTGAAGCCAGGCTGCAGTACAGGACGTGTAGACTTCAGCTAGTCCATGAATTGTCACAAAAAGCATGATGAGGGCTCCTTTCACACCAGAGATCTTCACCATGGCTGCAAATCTCAGCCCCCGGGCCCACAGAAAGCACAAACCCTTTCACACTTTTAACGATATAAGTTCTTCCACTGTATGTGTGTATGGGCATAACAGGGTCTCTTGCAGCTGTAGACTAATGCCCATTTGCCTTAACGTGGGTACTGGGGCATTGAACTCAGGGTCAGCAAGCTTTGCAAGTAAGCACCTGTAACCACTGAGCCATAGGATCTCTGAGCCCATTTTACAGATGCAGAACTTGGAGGCCCGAGGTCCCACAGTCTGATGCAGGCCTGGGCAGTAGATGGACCCTTTTCACAGATGGGAACTTCGATGCCCAGCAGCTCCCAATGTTGGATGCCACTCGGCGCCCTTTGCCTCTTCCCCAACCACCCCGCAAAAACTGCGCCCAAGGTACCCGCTCCTGAACTGGGGAAACTGAGACCTGAGGCTCCCAGCCACCTCTTTGCCCGTGTGCAAAGCCTCGAGCTCCTCAGGGCTTTACCTAGAGGACCAGCCTGGACTGCAGAGCACGGGAAAGCTCACCTTCCACCTTAGGGAACCCCCCAAGCAAGCCAACAGGGAAAGACCAAGCCACCTCCTGCGCGCGCACGCGCACGGCTACGACCACGCCCCCTCCCCGGCGGGAAACGACCGCGAGAGGGGGTGGGACGGTTAGTGAGCAGGCGGAGCCGGGACTCCAGTGCGCGCGCGAGAGAGACTCCCGCCTCACACCCGGTGCTCTTATTAATACGCACGCGCGGGAGTTTCTGGGCAGCAAGGGGGAGCCCTCGTTTGGGCTTCAGTGCGCACGTGCAAACCTCCCGCCTCACCCGGAGTCGGCCTCTGCACTACGCACGCGCGGGCGTCTCCAGGCAGAAAGTGAGCCCAGTCCGGGCGCAGGGGCTTGTGGGAGGGCTTAAGGAAGTAAAATGGCGGATCTGGCGAACGAAGGTAAGGGAAGGCGCTGTCGGGGGCCAGCTGATGGTTCGGGACCGGGCTGAGGGAGGCTTAGGGACCCCTGGACCTGAAGGGTGAGCACCCCAAGGCACAGAAAGCACATCTGTTCCGTTTTAGTGGCTCTTGCCGCCTTCATTGCGTCCCCTCAAGCCGGATTCACCGGTGCGGCCCATCTCTCGCGGCGCGTCCCCGGCTTTTCCTACCGACATGCCCAAGGAGCCCCGACCCAGCGCTGGGGTTGCGGACCTGAGGTCTTTCCTTTTCGCCAGCCGGGCCTGGAACCGGAAGGGAGCCGGGAGGCTGGGCCTGAACCTCAGCCTCGTGTGTACATCCAGCCCCGGGCCTGGTCGTGGTCTCCGAGCCCGCCTCGCTTCTGTCTCAGCCCCAGGATCCCGCTGGACTGATCCCCTGCCAACCTCACTTGTGCCGCCCCCACGAACTGCACCCTAATTCCCACCAGTTCCCTCCAGATCCTTCGGAGACACCTTATTCCCTTCCTTCCCATCGACACCCTGGCCACCCTATTTGAGTCCTGGCTGCTTCTACACCTCTTACCCCGATGTTGCTTTTTTTTTGGCACTATGAGATTTCCCCCTCTTGTAAGCTCTGTCACCCCCAGATCCCTTCATCTTTCAAGCTGTCAACCCCAGATCCCCTCTCTAGATCTCTTCCTGCTAGCCCTATTTCACTCCAAGATCTCCTCTTGCACGCCCTGACACCTCAACCCTCGGTTTCTTAGACTAGGTAACACCTCAGAATCCTGCAGGGGTGCATTGGTGACAGGCTGCTGTGCTGGCCCCTCACATCCACAGGACTCCCCAGGCCTATATTGAGCTGAGTCTTTTTCAGTGTACACTGTCAGGGGAGCAAACGCTCTCATCTGTGTGGCCTTGGTCTGCCCCCAACATTGGCTGCTCCTTCACAAAACACAGTGATGTGGGTTTGCCCTTAATGTGTGCTTAGTGTTGAGGGCATTTGGCATGTCACAGAGACCCCCAAGTGTGGACATGGTGTTGCACTGGCTCCTTGAGGTAGGTGCCATTAAGTTACTTACCTGAGGCAGGTTACGCAGCTGGTAAGGAGCAGCAGCAGAAGAGAGACTGAGTAACTGGAAATGGATGAGCTATATTGTGTAGATTCTGAGCTTGTGAGTGCACCCACACACTCAAGTGGAGGTCAGAGAAAGACATCGGGTGTCTTCTATCACACTTCTGCCTTATTTCCTGCAGACAGCCTCCTTTTAAACTTGGAGCTTCCATCTCTCTCTCTTTTTTCTCTGTAGCGTCTCACTGTAGCCCAGGCTTACCTGGAATTCATTCACTTATTTATTAGATATATAGAGAAGGAGGGAGGCAGAGAGAGAGAGAATGGGAATGCCAGGGCCTCTAGCCACTGCAAATGAACTCCAGAAGCATGTATCACCATGTGTATCTGGCTTATGCGGGACCTGGAGATTTGAACCTGGGTCCTTAGGCTTTGCAGGCAAGTGCCTTAACTGCTAAGTCATCTCTCCAGCCCTGCATTTTCTTTTCTTTTCTTTTTTTTTAAAAATATTTTATTTAGTTATTTACTTGAGACAGAGAGAGCAGCAGATAGAGGGAGAGAATGGGTGCGCCAGGGTCTCTAGCTACTGAAAATTAACTCCAGATGCATGTGCCACCTTGTGCATCTGTCTTATGTGGGTACTGGGGAATTAAACCTGGGTCCTTAGGCTTCACAGGCAATGCCTTACCCTGTAAGCCATCTCTCAGCCCCTGTATTTTCTCTCTTTTTTAAAAAACCTTTTTTGAGCTGGGCGTGGTGGCGCATGCCTTTAATCCCAGCACTGGGGAGGCAGTGGTAGGAGGATCACCATGAGTTAGAGGCTACCCTGAGACTACATAGTGAATTCTAGGTCGGCCTGGAGTAGAGTGAAACTTTACCTCGAAAAACCATAAAAACAAACACACATTTTTAAAGATATTTTTTGTTTATTTTTTATTTATTTGAGAGCAATAGAGAGAGAGAGAGAGAAGGGCATGCCCAGGCCTCTAGCCACTGCATACGAACTCCAGATGCATGCGCCACCTTGTGCATCTGGCTTACGTGGGTCTTGGGGAATCGAGCCTCAAACCAGGGTCCTTACGCTTCACAGGCAAGTGCTTAACTGCTAAGCCATCTCTCCAGGCGCTTAAAAAAATTATTTTACTTTATTTTATTATTTTTTTTTTTCGAGGTAGGGTCTCACTCTGGCCCAGGCTGACCTGGAATTAACTATGTAGTCTCAGGGTGGCCTTGAACTCACAGCAATCCTCCTACCTCTGCCTCCCGAGTGCTGGGATTAAAGGCATGTGCCACCATACCCAGCTATTTATTTTATTTGAGAGAGAGAAAATGGACACATCAGGACCTCCAGCCACTGGGAATCAACTCCAGATGCATGTGCCACCTTGTGCATCTGGCTCACATGGGTCCTGAGAAATCGAGCCTGGGTCCTTTGGCTTTGCAGGCAAATGCCTTAACCACTAAGCCATCTCTCCAGTCCCCTTTCTCTCTCTTTGATCTTTTGAGGTAGGGTCTCAGTCTAGCCCCGGCTGACCTGGAATTCACTATATAGTCTCAGGGTGGCCTCAAACTCACAGTGATCCTCCTACCTCTGCCTCCCTGAGTGCTAGGATTAAAGGTGTGTGCCACCACGCCCAGCTTTCCAGGTTTTTCTTCATATGCCATTTTACTTTTGAGTACTTGGCTGATCACTTGTTTTAAATGGTAACCCTATTTCCTGTCCCCTTTGCCCTGCACTTGTCACCTGTCAGATCCTCCAGGCAGGTACATGTGGTACATAAATGAAAGAACGAATGAACAAATGAATGAGTTTGTCAGTGACAATTCTCATTGTGAGGGAAACCTTTGAGCCCACAGAACTGTGAGTCACTGTTTTCTAGGGGTAACTGTTGTTCTCATAAGGGGGTGGGCAGTTCTCATAGCCCTTCTGTTACAGTTCTGTAGTCTGGCACGGGTGCTCTCTGGTAACCTACACAGTATAAAAGAAAGAAATGGAAAGTTTGCCACTGCAAATTTTTACCTAGGATGTACCCCAATTCCGTCGTATTTTGTCTGGCGCCAGTTCTGTGACATGTGCTTTGCAGGGCAGATGAAGAGTCCAGGGTAGGGCGCTGGGCACTTGTCTTCGTGTGAGCTCAGTCTTCCTGGCCTGTGTGTTTCACAGTTTTGAGGACTAGCCCATGGTTACCAGCTTTGTCCTACTCAGATTGCAATCCTCAGTCAACTGTCTTCCCCCCAGATTTCCCTCATCCAGGGTCTGTTTCTGCTCTGGGCATCCCATCTTTGTGGCATTTGGGGGTGGAGGCTGTGTTCTCTGGGTGTCCAAATCCCCCGGGGATCCCTCTCCATTCATAGGTGTGTGGCTGCTGTCCTGTGAGGGGCCAAGTGGCCCCAGGCACCTGGGCCTGGGCTTTTAAGAGCAGCCAGGTGATTCTGCTCAGCATAGTTCAAAGCCCTATATCGTGTAGCTCAGGTGAGGTGCTCATGCTCACATGTAGGGAAGTGTCTTCCTTTGTGGTCCAGCACTGTATCCATCCTGTTGGCTCTCGTTGCCATGGTGATCTCTAAAGGGTGGGCAGTTCTCACAGCCCTTCTGTGGAAGTTCTGTAGTCTATGGCTTTCTCAGTCCAGTTGCAGTGGTTTCTCTCCTGGAGGATAGGGAGACAGGTGGATGGAATCTGGATGGGATAGCAGGCTGACCAGCAAAGATAGAGAAGACAGATAAGGACAAGAAGAGCACTCAGAACCATGGGAAATGGTGGATCCCAGATACTGGCAATAAATAATGGGTTAGAGTCCTGGCAAGTTGTGGGTGAGCACGCTGAGGGATGGGGACAGTATGAAACAGCTCTCTCCTTTGGGGTGCTAACACTTGGCTGAGAAGGTGGCCTGTGCATGGCCCAAGTGTGATTACTCCATGCCTGCAGTGCACACCTGTGTCTCAGGTCATGGCCGCCATGTGCCTGCACATAGAGTCACCTCTTGGCAAGGAGCAGGTATAGAAACACCCGAAGGTGAGACCCCAGGAGCATCACTATACCCTGTAGAGAACAGGCTGGTGCTTTCCTTCTGTTATGCGTCACTTAGGGTCTTGGTTTCTCCACCAGTAGTGTGGGACGCACCTGTGTCATGCTGCTCTGTACTGCTCTGAGCCCAGGGTAGGGAGCACCCCCTGAAAGGTCTGGTTTTCCCACAGTGGCTCTCTTTTACATGTGCTCAGTTTAAGCACTGAGCAGGGGAAGAGAGAGGGCAATGCCAGGTGTGGTGACACATGTCTGTCTTCCCAGCTACAGGAGACCAAGGCAAGGGGATTGAGAGTTCAAGGACAGCCTGGGTAACTTAGGGAGACCCTACCTGAAAATAAAATTCAAAAAGGCTGAGATGTGCAAAGCATGCACAAAGACCCTGGGTTCCTGCTCTAGTATCACAATGGAGAAGGGAAGGAGACTAAATTGTGGGGTGACTCTGCCCCACACAGGTCACCCTGGCTTAGTCCCCAGGAGGATTGGGTCTCCCATCCTTCTGAATCCTATCTGCTTGTCATGGCATGACACTGGGTGCACTAAATTCCAGGGAGCAGCTCCTTGGCTGCAGTGGGTGCCACCCTTAGTATGGACAGCCTTCACTCATTGGGTGCTAATAGCACCCCTCTTTCCATCTCCAGCTGTGGCAGCCACAGTGCCTACAGACATTGCCTGTGTCCCTCAGATACTTGTAACCCTTGGGTAACTTGCTCCTCATAGCTCCTGATCCTTATCCTAAACTTAATCTTTAGGGTTGGGGAAAACAAGAGTCTTCTTGTTTTCAGGATTTTTATTAAATCTTATTTGTTTGTTTGTTTATTTATGAGGTGGGGGTAGAGAATGTGTGAGAGTGAGTATAGGCAAGCCAGGGCCTAGAGCCACTGAAAATGAACTCTGGATGCATGTTCTACTTTGTGCATCTGGCTGTATGTGGGTACTGGGGAATCGAACCTGGGCCAACAGGCTTTATAAACAAGCACTTTAACCGCTGAGATACCTATCTCTTCAGCATGTTTTCAGGTCTTTCTGACAGAAGTGATTTTTAGTGTGTTCCGGGACCAGGACACGTGCTTGACTGACTCCTCTTAGTAACAGGAAGTGTTGGTACAGGTGAGATTATTGTGACAGGGCTGGCAGTCACCTTGGGGGAAGTGGCCCTGGTGTCTATGGACAGGGTCAGGAATGCAGAGCTTTGCAGCCTGCTTCATGGGGATCAACCAGGAATCACCCCCTCAATCCCATCTGAGTAGTCCTTGGGAACTCGAGCAGGTCAGACCTGGGGTGAGTCATTTGCAGTAGGCCAGGGTCAGTAGGGAGCATGAAGAAGCCGGACAAGGTGATGAACATTTAGCATTTAGGAAGCTGAGGCAGGAGGATTTTGAGTTCAAGGCCATCCTGTACAATATAGCTAAACCTTGGCTCAAAATTTAATAGAAGATAGAAAAAAAAAAGAAAAATAATGCTTGGAGAAGGAACAGTGGGATGGAGAAGGGGATTCCAAGATATAGGCTGAATTCCACTGGGGACAGAAACTCTCTTGAGACAGGCAGCTAGTGGCCCTCTGTCCTTGGTGGCCATCCTGGGATTGGTGGCCTGCTTGGGGGTAGGGGGACTAGTGTCGGTGGTGGTGGCCACAGCAGGGCTTCTTTAACTTGTTTCAAGGGGATATGTTTCTGACCCCTCTGCACAGTGGTCTTCTCTGATATGACAACAGAAACCCCCTCATCCACATTCCCAGCCAGCTCTGCAGGCCCCTTGTTGGCTTCCTTCGTGGTGCCCAGCATTGGCTACAGGCTCACATCGCAGGTCTTCCTTGCCCTTGTTAAGGAGCTTATTAAAGACATGGCTGAGCCACGGTGTCTTACAAGTAATTCCAGAAAGCTCCAGGAGGCAGAGGTGAAAACCATAGACAGAGGTCGCTGAGCTCTCTGAGGAGCAGCAGAAAGGCTCAGTGTCACTGTTTAGGGTTCTGTGGGGGTGTTTTCATTAGCTGGTACCAAGAGCCTGATATTTGAGAGGAACAGTACCTCATTCCTGGTTTTTCTTGAAAATAGGAACTGGTCTTGGCTGGCCTCTTGCACATTGTGGTTTGCCTGCCCAGGAGCAGCCACACTGCTGGGACCTGGCCTACTGCTTCCATGTCCTGAGCTGGCTTGACCCTGGTTGGCGCTTGGGTTCCAGCTGGGTCACACAGCCTCCCTGGCCTGGCATTCCCTGCTCAGTGTCTATTTCTTAGGACTTCAGCATTGTATCCCTCCATGGTCAGTTGGTGGTGAGCGCGATGCAATTGCAGGGGCATGCCTAGCTGTGGATGTCATAGGCAGTTCAAGGTCCCCAGGAGCCCCCAAGACCTTCTCAGAGCTATTACCTAATTTGAACCCCATCCTCTTTTTAACTTTTAAGTTGCCCAGGCTGGCCTTGAATTTATGATCTTCCTTCCTCCACTTTCTGGATAGCTGGGATGTCAGGCCTCTTCCACCAGGTCCAACTACTAATTACTAATGTTTTTTTTTATTTGCTGGAATTCAGTAGTCTCAGGGTGGCCTTGGGATGTGGGATTGGGGGCAGCTACTAATGTTTTTATTTGCAAGGAGGGAGGGATGTGGGTGGGGGGCAGCTCACGAAAGTCAAGACCTCTTCCAGGGCCTCTTGTCGCCACAAATGAATTCCAGCTGCATGTGCCACTCTCTGCATCTGACTTTACTTGGGTACTGGGAAATCAAACCATAGGCCAGCTGGTTTTGCAACAAGTGCCTTTAACTTCTAAGCCATCTCCAGGCCTTATTTATTTTATTTTATTTTATTTATTTATTTTTTTGAGGTAAGTTTTCACTCTAGCCCAGGTTGACCTAGAACTCATTATGTAGTCTTGGGGTGGCCTTGAACTCTGGAGATCCTCCTACCTCTGCCTCCCAAGTGCTGGGATTAAAGGTATGCACCATTAGGCCCCAACCCCTAGTTTTTTATTTTTATTTTTTTATTACTATTATTTTTTTATGAGAAGCCTTGACCATGTAGGTAGCCTCCTTTTTTTAAAGAAAGATATTTTATTTATTTGAGAGAGAGAGAGAAATAGGCAGAGAGAAAGAGCGAATGGGCGCACCAGGGCCTCCAGCCACTGCAAACGAACTCCAGATACATGCGTCCCCTTGTGCATCTGGCTTACATGGGTCCTGAGGAATCTAACCTGGTTCTGTAAGCATCTTAGGCAAACACCTTAACTGCTAAGCCATTTCCCTAGCGCCCTCCCCTAGTTTTTTTTTTTTAAGAGAACTAATTTTGGGTCTGGGGAGATGGCTTAGTTAGTAAAGTGCTTGCTGCACAAGTACAAGGACCTGAGTTCAAATCCTTAGCATTCATATAAAAGCTGATTGTAATGATGTACACCTATCATTTCAGCACTGGGGAACTGGAGGTGGAGGATCTCTGGTACTTGCTGGTTAGCTAGGCTAGTTGAATTAGTTAGTTCCAGGTTTAGTGAGAGATCTCATCTCAAAAAATAAGATGGAAAACAATTGAAAACACCCATACCACACATAATCCTTGCCACAAACACCCATATATCACACACACCTTTGCCACACATACCCATGCAAAAATGTATTTATTTATTTTATTTTTATTTTTTTGGTTTCTTGAGGTAGGGTCTCACTCTAGCTCAGGCTGACCGGGAATTTACTATGTAGTCTCAGGGTGGCCTCGAACTCACAGCGATCCTCCTACCTCTGCCTCTCAAGTGCTGGGATTAAAGGTGTGCGCCATCACGCCCAGCTTAATTTTTAATTTTTATTTATTTATTTATTTATTTATTTGAGAGAGAGAGAGAGAGAGAGAGAATGGACATGCCAGGGCCTCTAGCCATTGCAAACAAACTCCAGACACATACCACCATGTGCATCTGGCTTCCGTGGGTTCTGGGGAATCGACTGTGGGTTCTTAGGCTTCTTGGGCAAGCACCTTAATTGCTAAGCTATCTCTCCAGCCCTATTTAATTTTTTGTTTTGTTTTGTTTTTTGAAGTAGGGTCTCGCTCTAGCCCAGGCTGACCTGGAATTCATTCTAGTTTCAGAGTGGCCTTGAACTTACAGCGATCCTCTTACCTCTGCCTCCTGGATGCTAGGATTAAAGGAGTGTGCACTATGCCTGGCTCCCTATTTAATTAAAAAATTTTTTTTTAGAAAAGATACTTATTAGCCAGGTGTGGTGGCACATGCCTTTAATCCCAGCACTCAGGAGGCAGAGGTAGGAGGATTGCCATGAGTTTGAGGCCACCCTGAGGCTTCATCGTGAATTCCAGGTCAGCCTGAGCTAGAGCAAAACCCTACCTCGAAAAACCAACAATGAGTGCACTAGGGCCTCTAAGCCACTGCAAACAAACTCCAGACACATGCACCACCTTGTGGATCTGGCTTTACATGGGTACCAGGGAATTGAACCTGGGTCCTTTGGCTTTGCCAGCAAGTGCCTTAACCACTAAGCCATCTCTCCAGCCCTTAAAATATTTTTTTGAGGCAGGTTCTCACTTTGTCCTAGCCTGACCTGAAACTCACTCTGTAGTCCAGGCTGGCCTTGAACTCATGGTGATTCTACCACAGCCTCCTTACTAAAGGCATATGCCACTATGCCCTGCTGAAGTTGCTTTTTATAAAAATGCATTGTTTGCCGGGTGTGGTGGCACATGCCTTTAATCCCAGCACTCGGGAGGCAGAGGTAGGAGGATTACTGTTCAAGGCCACCCTGAGACTATAAAGTTAATTTCAGGTCAACCTGGGCCAGAGTGAGACCCTACCTTGAAAGCTCTCTGCCACACACACAAAAAAAAAGTTAAGGAAGAGTAAAAATGCATTATTTGAAGTCTGTGGGATAGTTTAGTACTGTACACCTGCCTGGAATGAACAGAGGCCCTAGGCTCCCTCTCTGCTCCAGCAGCACAAGCAAAAGGTCATCTAGGTTAACCCTTTATGGGCTTTTGTCCTGAATTGGTTTTTTTGGTTTTTCAAGGTAGGGTCTTGCTTTAGCTCAGGCTGACCTGGAATTCACTGTGAATCTTAGGGTGGCCTCAGTCTCTCAGCAGTCCTTCTACCTCTGCCTCCCCAGTGCTGGGATTAAAGGTGTACATCACCACTCCTGGTAGTCCTAAATTGCTAATGCTTTAAGATTTTTCCTTGAGCTTGTTTCCTAAATAGGGTGAGGACCTTAGTGGTCCTGTCCCACACTTACAACGGCATTTAGGATACTAGGTTATGCACAGGCATGGGAAGGGATCCTGAGCCTCTGTGTCTAGGGCCTGGGTGAGGCCTGTAGAGCAGTCCATGTGGATTTCTGCCCTGTCTCCAGCCTGGAGGGAATTTTCAACCAGGTTTGGCCAGCAGGATCCATTTGACAGCTTGTGTTTGGGTTGGAAGCCCCTGGATGGAGCGTGCCTGTGGCTTACTTGTCCTAGCATCTCTCAGGCAAACCACCTTGCCTCAGAGCCTGTGTCTATGTTGGAGTTGTTGGTAAAGCCGTTCAGGGCCAGTGTGTGAGGACACTGTCAGTTCTTTTGGCCTCAATCTGGAGTTTTAGCACAGTCTCACCACCTCTGCTCTAGGATAGTGCTGTAGCCAGCCTCCTCTGGGTTGCTTAATGTCCTGTTGGTATCTCCTTGGGTGCCAGCACCTCCCATTGACCCTATGTAAAGGAGAAACCTCTCCACATACTGCTAGCCATTTGCTGAGGTTCAGACTGACCCTGATTGAGAACCGCTGGGTTACCCAAGGCTGTCAGCACCCAAGAAATTGCTGCTGAAGTCCCCATTGGATGTTTACCTACACCTTAGGGAGGGAGAGAGAGAAGAGGTGGGACCCCGCTGAGATCCCTGGGTGACTATGAGTGCCCAGCAGGAGTGTCCTGGGCTCTGGTGAGGGCAGGCACCTAACCCACTTTTTCCCCCAATAATAATTTTTTTGTTTTTTTTTTTTTTTTTTCGAGGTAGGGTTTCACTCTAGCCCAGGCTGACCTGGAATTCACTATTAGTCTTAAGCCAGCCTCGAACTCAGGATGATCCTGCTACCTTTATCTCCCAAGTGCTGGGATCAAAGGTGTGCACCACTACGCCCAGGCCCAATAATAATTTCTAAAGCTCTGCACCTTGGGGCTGTGGCTTTTTGTGGCAGCAACTCATGTTGGACAGAGTTTCTGTCCATCCACTTTGTCCACTGGGTGCCCTGATTTCCCAGGGCAGGAAGCGCCAGTGTCCCCAAGCATTAGCAGTGTCTGGGTTACAGGACCAGCGAAGCTGTCCAGGACTCCCTTGCCTGGCATCTTCACATCCTCTGTTTTCATCCTTGCTGGTGGCAGTTCTGTCATTGTGGGGCCACCCACCCCTGCACAGGGCTTTCAGCACTGTCTCACATCCAAGGTGATGGTCTGCAGAATGTCAGGCGCTGTGTTCATAGGGATGAAAGCCGAGGCCTGTGGGCTGGGAGGGCATGTGTCTCTAGGAGCCTGTGGCCATCCTTTGCAGTGGAATGATGGCCTGAAGTCAATGGTGAGTTCTGAATGCTGAATTGCACAGAACATGGTGTTCCCATCACTGCTGATTACAGCACTCTGGTCAGTATGGGATTGTTCCAGCCATGTGCAGAAGGCAGGTCTTGCCTCCCATAGCCATCTTAAGATGCCTCGCGGAGCTCATCTGCACAATCTCAGGGTGGCATGGCCCAAATTTTTTATTGACTTTCATGAGTAGAGGAGGCAGGAAGTCTTGGAGCATCCCTGGTGTTGGCTGCAGGGACCTGAGAGACCAGGGTCCAGATCCATCATTTCCAGCAGCACCTTAGGGTTGAGGCCTGCCTATGGAGTGCTGGGCAAAGCAGTGACCAAGAAACAGGTGTCCTCACATTTCTGCTGCAGCCAAGGCACCAGTAGATGTGTCTCCACCCTATCCAGACTCTTGTCTCCATGGCCACCAGACCAGCCCAACTGTCCTCTTCACCTAGACTTCAGTGATGCTGGAAGGTTCCCTCACATGCCCGTGTCTCGGAGGTCTGTTGTGCTCACTGCTCCTAGGCCATCATCTGCCACATTTTACAGGTTGGGCATCCATGCTCAATGCTGACATGGTGCCAGGGGAAGATTCCCCATTGTGAAGCTTTCTGATTTCAGAAAAGCATGCACTGTTGTCTTTAGACTCTTGTGAGGCGAGTGTGAGATATGTTTAGGTTGTGGTGCCTAGGGCCGGGTACACTTCAGTGGTGAGTGCTTGCCCAGTGTGTGCAAAGTCCTGGGTCCTATTTTGAAACTATCCGTGATGGTCCTGCAGGTAATTCCAGAATTACCGAGAACTGAAGTGCTGAGCCTCTGAGTGAGGGTGCTCAGTGAACATAGTACCTAGAGATGGGGGAGCTGCACAGGGACCACCAAGGACCTGAATGTATCTGTATCGGTACCACCACCCCTACCTTCCCCAAGACCCTTCCCAGTTCCACTAACTTCTGTGGGCACTAGGTGTTTCCTCGGCCTTCATCCATGGGGTTCTCTCCTTATTTACTTGCTTGAGAGCAAGAGGAATATGGGCATGTCAAGGCCTCTTGCTGCTGCAAACGAACTCCATACATGTGTGCCACATACCTCTGGCTTTATGTGGGTACTGGGGAATCGAACCCACATAGGTAGGCTCTGCAAGTAAGTGCTGTTAACTGCTTAGCTATCTCCCCAGCCTTTGTGATCATTTCTTGGCATAAGGGACACCCCAGAAAGGCCTCCTTGGCTGCTTCCATCTTGCTTCCTGTTGTGAATCACCTGTCTTCCGAATTCCTCTGGTGAGCTCACTTTCCCCTCTGGACACCTTGCTGAGGAGTGAAGCTGGACTGCAGGTCCTCTTGCCAAATCCACTCCCACCCCTGGAGGCTCTGGGTTGCCAGCTACTGAGCATTGAATCAAGCATCTATCATTGTTGGGGACCCGAGGGTTGGTGGCTGCTCTTGAGCCCACAGCCTGGACTTCCAGGTGGCCTCAATGTTTGCTCTGTGGTCTTCAGCATGTGATCACAGTGACAGGAATGGTGCCAACATGTCACTCATTCTGTGCTGTGCCCCTGATGCTTAAATACATTATTAGCTCATTTAATCTTCCCTTGAGTGAAGTCTCCGTTTCAGGTGACATGGCCCACACAGGTCAGTTAACTTCTGTAGGTTCCCAGCCACAAATGGTTGATGTGGATTTCAATGCACAGAGACCAACACCCACACTCCTGAGCCCCCACAGTTTGGGGTCAGCTGCCACAGTGCACTTTACTGAAGCCTATTAGGTGAGAGAAAGAGGCAGTTAGAGAGTGGGTGTGCCAGGGCTTCTAGTCACTGCAAATGAACTCCAGACATGTGCACCACCTTGTGTGTCTGGTTTATGTGGGTACTGGGGAATTCAACCTGGGTCCTTAGGCTTCACGGGCAAATGCCTTAACTGCTAAGCCACTCTTCAGCCCCTTCATGGGGTCTTTGCATGGGACATGAGGCAGGCCTGAGGCCTGTCCTTGGCACAATGACTTTGGAGAAGGTGTCTGTGTACAGAGCCTCTCTGGCTTGTGTCATGGTTGTAGTGATGGGGCTGTATTCACTTAGACTGGGAGCAGAAGGCTCCTCACCATGACCAGTTCAGGTCACTAAAGGGGTACAGACACTCACAGCTCTCTGCTCCTGCTATGGGTAGAGCCATTACTGGTGGAAGGATTAAAGTGGAGACCTCAGCAGGAGGAGGAGCATTCCCAAATGAAGAAGGGATCTGAAGCACCTGCACCTCTGTGAGCAGCTGAGACCTTGCAGAGGAACGGAGTTCTCTGGGACACCACCAAAGCATTGCCATGCACACCACAGCACCGTGTCTATGACAGCATGATAGAGGTCATGCTGACCATCACCAGCTGACAGGCTGGTGATGCTTTGCCTCCTTGTTAGGATGCTTTCCTGAGAGTCAGTGGCTTGTCAGCTTCAGGTGGTTGTCGTGACCAGATTAAAGCGGCCACCTTGTGCTGCCAGACTGCGGGTATTTCTGTTCTTCCCAGATACAAAAGTGAAGGCTCATGACCCAGTACATCAGCTAAAGTCACCCAACATGTCACCATGTTGACATGTCCATGAGGTGTCTGTATGTGTGTCATCAGCATGACATGTTCTGCAAAGTTTCCATGACAGGGTATCTTACCCATGCAGGCCCTGTAGCGGGGCTCACCACTGAGTGTGCCCTTGGCCATGGTGCATTCTTTTCATGACCATCTTGAAGAAGTCTAATCTCCACGGACAAGGGGGAGGGAGGAGAGCTACTGGCTCAGTGGTTCCTTGTGGCCTCAGAGGTGGGCAGCAGTTCTCACTGTGAATTCTAAGCTGTCATTTTACCACTGACCACAACCCCAGCTCCATCTGTCACATGGGATACTGACCTCACAACCATTTGGTTGCAGGCACTGGGTTGAAACCTGCAGTTCTTCTTTTGATGCATTTGGTTTCCTGTGCTGTGGCCACTTGCCCTTGATCCTGAGAAGCTGGCCAGGGGTCAGAAAGGGTACAGAAGCCCCACCATCCCTGGCCCCTGTCCAGTCCCCAGATGTTGGGTCGGTGGTAACAGAGCAGAGTAGTACTTAGTGACCCTCCAGGGTACATGTGGCACAGATCTGCAGGCCTCCCTCCAGTACTGAGTGGACATGCAGAGTGTGTGACTGAAGTGAGTGCTATAGTTGTCACCAGGCACCTATGGGCAGGAGCAGATGGCCATTACTTCTTGATGCATCTAGTGGGTGCTGACCCTCTGCAGGGGCTTGTGGACTTGCCTCCCAGGCTCCAGGCTGGGCTGTGACATCCTCTGCCCTGTAGCTACTTGAGTGCCTGCAGTGTGTGATTGTCTCTTGGCACCTAGAGGTATAAGGCCCATTCCCACTGTACTACCACCCCAGTAATGTGATGGACCTCTGAGACTCTGTGCCATGCAGATGTACCCTGCCTTCTGCATTTGGCTGCCCCTTTCTGTTTTTTCCTGTGCCTTTTTATTTTATTTTAGAGAGAGAGAATTGGTGCACCAGGGTCTCGGCCACTGAAATCGAACTCCAGACTCTTGCGCTACCTAGTGGGCATATGCAACCTTGCACTTGTTTCACCTCTGCCTTTGGCTTATGTGGGATCTGGAGAGTTGAACATGGGTCTTTAGGCTTCGCAGGCAAGCGCCTTAATTGCTAAGCCATCTCTCCAGCCCGCCCCCTCTTTTTTTTTTTTTTTTCCCGATGTAGGGCTTCACTGTAGTCCAGGCTGGCCTGGAATTCATTGTGTAGTTTCAGGGTGACCTCAAGCTCACTGTGATCCTCCTACCTCTGCCTCCCATGTGCTGGGATTAAAGGTGTGCACCACCATGCCCAGCTTCCCTCTGCCTTTCTGAGCAGCGGGGCTTGCCCAGGATCCATGTAAGTGGGCAGTAGCTGGTGTCTTGGTAAAGTGAGCACAGTGGGTTTTAGGCTGTGCCATGCTGACTGCCATGCTGGGCACAGAGCTGTCCTGAGCTAGCAGCTGCTTCATGTAATCTGGAGCCAGGGCTTGGGCAGAGGTAGGCCTGGCCACAGAGGCAGACAGTGATTAGGATCCTGGGTTGAGGGGCAGACAGTACCAAAGTGTGTGTGGTGCAGAGTGGCAGGGGCTTTCTTGCCCCTAGGGAAGAGTGGCAGGGCCCAGCCCACCTGATGGACCTCAGACCCTTATGGCCGGGAGGCTTGGGTCAAATCTGGAGTGCTGCTGATAGCAGAAGGGAGAAAGAAAACAGGGTCTGGACAGACAGATGGAAAGAGTGTGATGGATGTCACCTGGCTGCTTTAAAGCTTATAGCCCCCACTCTCCTCAACCTTCCGTGTCCCCAGCAGAGCCACATGCAGGTGCAGTTGTCACCTTGTCCTGTGGGTATGACCGTCCCCATCACTATCAGGAGACTGTGGACTGAGGAGACCTAAATATCACTGACCTCCAAGTTCTGTGTCTCCAGGAGTGGGACATCACCGCGCAGTCACCTGGCTCTAGACACCTTTCTTCTGGATTCTTCACCACCTGTCCTCCGCATGTGCACCCTCAGTCCCTTTCCAGACTTCCCTCTTTCGTGCTTCTCCCTCTCTTCCCAACACTCAGAGCACAGCTACACATACCCTGCCACCCCAAGCGCCCTCACTTCCCCCTGGGACCATGTCCAAGCAGCCCACCTGAGTCTTCTTTCCGGTCAGCCTGAAGAGCAGGCACACCTCAGGTTCCTGAGTGAAGAGGTCACTGGGTGGCCCGTCCTAGACCTCCATTCTGGATAGAGGGCAAGGCTTCTGGACTGAACT
Source organism: Orientallactaga sibirica (assembly GCA_036365145.1). Lineage (NCBI taxonomy): Eukaryota > Metazoa > Chordata > Mammalia > Rodentia > Dipodidae > Orientallactaga > Orientallactaga sibirica. Next base: position 16,465,481 of record JAEOAD010000049.1, read on the forward strand.
CATGCCAGTACCCAGTGGCAAAGCACTATGGGAGAAACCTTCTAAATGCCCCACCAGCCCATGGTTCCTGGCTCGTCAGTTGGCAGAAAATGATGTTGGCTCTTCAGCAGCCTGTCACTGCATGCAGTTGCAGAAGTCTTTTCCCTGTTGTGAGTTGGTCAGAGAGGCTGCCGCTGTTGCCCATTGCTGCCACCACTGGTGCTGGTTACACACCTGCCCTTGGTTCTGTTTTTTTTTGTTGTTGTTTTGATATAGAGTCTCGCTGTAGCCCAGGCTGACCTGGAATTCACTCTATAGTCTCAGAGTGGCCTTGAACTGACAATGATCCTCCTACCTGTGCCTCCCAAGTGCTGGGATTAAAGGCTTGCCCCACCATGCCCAGTTATTTATTGTTTTGATGTAGAGTCTCGCTCTAGCCCAGGCTAACCTGGAATTTACTAAGTAGTCTCTGGGTGGCCACAAACTCGGATCCTGCTACCTCTGCCTCACAAGTGCTGGGATTAATGGCATGTGCCAACATAACCACCTTAACAAAACCAATTCTTCTTTTTCCAGAAAAGCCTGCCACTGCTCCGCCTGTCTTTGTGTTCCAGAAAGATAAAGGGCAGAAGGTAAGGAGCCAGACGGTTCTCTCTCTTGACACCCTGAGTTCTTGGGTTCTTTCACCTCTGAAGCCTGTCTTCAGACCCAGAGAGACTTCCATAGGGCTGATGGGTCTTGAGCTTCACCTTGAAGAGGGAAGGCCTATCACTTTGCTTCAGAGAAGCCACCCTGTGCGCATCTTGAGGGTGGTTGTGGTGCAGTTTCGTAGTAGAGTGCACCCTTGGCACACAAGGCCCCAGGTGCCTGTCTATCCCCCAGATCGACTGCTGCAGCCAGCGCTTCATCTGGAACCATCAGTGTCTGTGGGTTGCATGAGACCTAAGTGGCTGTAGCTAGCCGGGTGTGCTGGGAGGAGTCTGGCCCAAGAAGCATCTGATTGGTGTTTGGGAGTCACATGGGCAGGAACCATGGGTGCCACCCACTGTCCACCACCAGGCTGTTGATTTATCCTTCCCCAACATCCATGTACAGTGTCAGAAGTCAGTGGCTGCAGTATAGTATGGCCATGGCTCCTCAGCCTTCTATTACTGGTGCTGTGGTTTCTTGGGAGACTCGATGCATGTTGCCACATGTGAGAGCATCAAAGTGTTGCCCTTAACCACTGTGTGGAAATATGTTTGCCTGCGGGGGGGGTCAACAACAGCATTTGATGGTCCCATGTGTGCATTCTCTGCTCTGGGAGACAGACACTGTTCTGAGTGCCCTGTCTGAGAAGAGGCCAGAGCTTCTCACGTGGCCTGATCTGCCTGACAATGGCCAGATTTTCTGCTGCTGTGTGTGTGTGTGTGTGTGTGTGTGTGTGTGTGTAAGGGAGGCAAAGCAGCTGCCTACACCTACCTGTTATGTTTGTCCCTGCCCTCTGCCTGCCCTCTGCCTGGGCTGTCACTTTTGATCTGTCTGGTGAGCTCCTGTTTCCACAGTTAGTCCTTCCCCTGGTGCTGCGCAAACTGCCTTTTTGCTTTGGTGCCCAAAGTGGAATATCCAAGATGCTGTGTGGTCTCCTCTCCCGGCATTGACAAGACAGCCTAGAGACAGGACTGCCCTCCTGAGTGTTCCTGTGCATGATTAGCTGAGACAGGGGTTCCTACTTCAGAAACAATTTTACCTGAAGTCATGCCAATCTCTGTGTCAGGTCTCTGTAGTGTGCACACTTCTGATGTACATTTCTGTCTTGTGTTGGTTAAAATCCAGACTTCTAGAACTTAGTTGTATTGTGTTCATCCTTTAAGCCACTTTGAGTTTAAATCCGGAGTGGCTGGTATGGGAACTGAACATTCCCTCTCCTCTGTAGCTCTGAGGCAGCCGGGCAGAGCTGGGGGTGGGGGCAGCCCCAAGGTGGTCATGTATTTAGCATACAAAGTGGGTTCTGGTTCACCTAACAAAAAGAGATACTGGTTTTCTGAGCCTTTGTAGAAAGAGTTTGTCAACCCCCATCTTAAAACAGATAACAGGAACGCTCAGCTCTTGAAGCCTGAAGGCCTGTGGACAGCCAGCAAAATGGTTTCGTGCTTGTCCAGCTGGATTCCACATCCTTTAGTCCAGGAGCTGGGGTCACGTGTTGCTCAACATGTGCAAGGCCTTGGCCTTGGGGTCCTGTCCAGCACTGCAAAAAAAAAAAAAAAAAAAAAAAAAAAGGAAAAAGAAAGAAAAGAAGGAAGGAAGGAAGGGAAAGAGAAGGAAAAGAATCACTAGCTCTCTTTGCTACTTTATAACCAGAAGGCTGGTTTCCATAGGGGGTGTTCAGGAGGACTATATGGACTACCTTAAAACCTGAACTGATGGTGAGCTAGAAAGTTGCCAAAATGTTATCAAAGTGTTGACAGTCCTTCCATTCCAGACAGGCTTCTCCATGATGCTTGTGTGACAGGCCCAGCTGATTTTTTTTTCTTGTGGGAGCAAGTACTTTATCTCTCAAAATTAAGTGCCCTTGTGGTCCTGGGAGATGACCTTTGGAGCTGAGGCAGGAGGATGTGAGGTCCGGACCAGACCAGCATGGGCTAGAGCGAGACTCTGTCTGCAAAGAGCCTGTTAAGGTAGGAAGCTCAAGCCCCTTGGGAGACAAAAGTGGAGCAGAAGGCTCTGTTGCCAGCAAGGGGCTTGCCTGTGCCCACATGGTTGACACATGGGGCTTCGTGACACAGGGGTGCTACCAGCATGGCCAGTCTCAGGGCCAGGTGCCTGTGAGGAGCGGAACTCGGAGCAGCGGGTTCCTCAGAGCTGCTGCTGGAGTGTTTTGTTTATGTTCCCCAGGTAGGGTCTCTCTCTAGTCCAGGCTGGCCTCCAAATCACAGCGATCTTCCTACCTTTGCCTTGTTTCCAAGTGTTGTCACCTAGTGTTTTGGGGAGGGGGTGCTGTCCCTGTTGATGGAATGTGCTGGGACAGCAATCTACCACTGAGCCTAGTCCATGGTTTGAGTTTTTGAGACAGTCTTGCTCTGTGGCCTAGGTGGCCTTAAACTCTTGGTCCTCTCTGCTCAGCTTCCCGACTGCTGAGATGGCAGGCATGTACCACCACATCCTGCAGTCCATAGTTGTGTGTGTGTGTGTTTTTTAATAAATCATGACCTTTTTTAAAAAAGATTTTTATTTTTTATGTATTTACTAGAGACACAGAGAGAGGGAGAGGGAGAATAGGCATGCCAGGGCCTCTAGCCACTGCAAATGAACTCCAGATGCATATGCCACTATGTGCATCTGGCTTACGTGGGACCTGGAGAATTGAACCTGGGTGCTTAGGCTTCACAGGCATGTGCCTTAGCTGCTAAGCCATCTCTCCAGCCTCATGGCAACTCTGACAGCACAGGTATCCTGGTGTCTTACTCATCTCTGTGTTGCTGGCCCTCATGAAATGCTGGTGTTCACATGTGTTGGTATCCTTGGGATGAGTGTGGAACCTTTTTCTCTTAGCTGCCTGTGGAGATGAGCCTTTTTTTCCCCCCTCTGATGCTTGTTCTCATGTTTGTCTATTGTGGGTGACTTGAATGCTGCTGCCAGTGGCACTCCCTCTGCAGCACTTTGTGACCTGGGGAGTGTTTTGAGGTCACCATAGCAGGATGGCATGGTATGGAAGTGCTGACAGAGTACAGAGTTGCTGAAAACCCTGTGGCTGGGTTTAGACATTTGGCACTCTCTGTTGGGTAACAAGTTCACTCTGCACACTTTTTTGTTTTGTTTTGTGTTGTGTTGTGTTGTTTTGTTTTGTTTTGTTTTTTGAGGAAGGGTCTTGCTCTAGCCCAGACTGACCTGGAATTCACTCTGTAGTCTCAGGCTGGCCTCAAGCTCACAGCAATCCTCCTACCCTCTGCCTCCCTCCCAAGTGCTGGGATTAAAGGCGTGCATCAACACACCTGTTCTTTTTTATTATTATTATTATTTTAATTTTAATGAGAGAGAGAATTGTCTTGCCAGGGCCCTAGCCACTGCAAATGAACTCGAGATGCGTACGCCACCTTGTGCGCATGTGCCACCTAGTGCATCTCGCTGACATGGGTTCTGGGAAGTCAGACTTGGTTCCTTAGGCTTCACAGGCAAGCACCTTAACCGCTAAGCCATCTCTCCAGCCCCTTACACCTGTTTTGTTTTTTTAAATATTTATTTAAGAGGAATGGGGAGGGAGGAGAGAATGGGCACACCAGAGCTTTTTGGTGTTGCAGATGAATTCCAAATGCATGTACCACTTTGTGCATCTGGCTTTCCATGGGTACTTAGAAATCAAACCCAGGTCATCAGGTTTTGCAGGCAAGTGCCTTTAACTGTTGAGCCATTTCTCCAGCCCCACAATTTATTTATTTTTATCAGCTAGATATCTCAAGATGATGTTGAGCTAATAGCCAAGTCCTGCTGCCTTGTCACCAATGTGTGCCAACACTACCAGCTTCTTGTTGTTCTTAGAGCAATTGTCCCTGCACAGGAGAAATGGAAGGACCCAATAGGAGATGCCAGGATGGCATGGTGTGGTGTGACATGGTGCTGCTCAGCATTGTGGGAATCTCTTGCATGAGCGAGTGGGTCTCTTAGTCTTTTTTCTATTGGTCTCTTAGACTCTGCTATGAAGGCTCTGAACTTGTCCACCCCTGGAGAAAAGCCAGGCACCTCCCAGTGGCTCCCATTAGAGCTTTCACACTTTTTCCCCAGCAAGATAGTAGTGTTCCCTTCACAAAGGAGTCCAGGTATAGGTAGCCTGGCTCCTTGTCTGTGTGTGGAAGTTTTCAAAGTTCTCTTTCTTTTTCTGTTTTTTTTTTTTTTTTTTTTTAATTTTATTTATTTATTTGCAAGCAGAGAGAGAAAAGAGAGAAAAAGAATGAGCTCTCTAGAGCCTCCAGCCACTGCAAATGAACCACAGATGCTTGCATCACTTGTGCATCTGGTTTCACCAGGGCACTGGTGATTCGAACCCCGTACATTAGGCTTTGCAGGCAAGTGTCCTAACTGCTGAGCCATCTCTCCAGTTCTCTTACTATTTTTGAGACATGGTCTTATTCTATAGCCCAGGCTGCCCTATAACTTGCTATCCAAGTGCTGGAACTGAAGGTGTGTGCCACCACACCCAACTTGCACTCCCTTTTTGTGTGTGTGTGAGTGGAGAATTGAACCTAGGTCAACAGGCTTTCCAAGCAAGTGCCTTTAACCACTGAGCCATCTCTCTAGCCCCAAAGTCTTTATTATTGTTGTTGTTTTGTTTTTACAAGGCAGGGGCTCTAGCCCAGGCTAACCTGGAATTTACTATGTAGTCTCAGAGTATCCACCAGTTCACAGTGATCCACCTACCTCTGCCTCTTGGGTGCTGTTTTAAAGGAGGGCACCACCATGCCTAACTCAACAGCCCCTTAAATCTTTTTTTTTTTTTTTTTTTTTTTTTTTGGTTTTTCGAGGTAGGGTCTCACTCCAGCCCAGGCTGACCTGGAATTAACTATGTAGTCTCAGGGTGACCTCGAACTCATGGCAATCCTCCTACCTCTGCCTCCCGAGTGCTGGGATTAAAAGCGTGCGCCACCACGCCCGGCAGCCCTTAAATCTTTAATGGAGTTAGTTTTCTCCTATGAGATTGTGTTTCTATTTTTAAAAATACTTTATTTATTTATTTGAGAAAGAAAGAGACACATAGAGAGAGAGAATGGGCGCATCGGGGCCTCTAACCACTTCAAAAGAACTCTGACACATGCGCCATCTTGTGCATCTGGCTTACGCGGGACCTGGAGAATCAAACCTGGGTCCTTTGCCTTTGCCAGCAAGTGCCTTACCAGTAAGCCATCTCTCTACCCCCTGTTTTCTTTTTTGATGGGGATCCTGTATTTGAAGAGAGCACCCCTGCCAGGCTTGGTAATGCTGTCCTTGGTTTTTCCCCACTTGGGAAGCTAAGGTGCAAGGATTATTTGCACCCAGGAGTTAAAGGCCAGGCCAGGTAGCATGTTGAGGCCCTTTCTGTAGGAGTCATATATGTCACCCCTGGGACCCGTACTGCATCGCTGTGAGATGGTCATCCATAGTTGTTCAGTTTTGGGGTAAAACTGCAGCTCTTGTTGAAAATTGTCATGTGGGGACACACATAAGCCAGATGCACAAGGTGGCACAGGTGTCTGGAGTTCGTTTGCAGTGGCTAGAGGCCCTGGTGCGCCCTTTCTCTCTGTCTCTCTCAAATAAATAAAACTTAAATTAAAAAAAAAATGTTTAAAAAATTGTCACGTGGGGCCCTGGACCTTGTGTCAGGAGACCACCTCTCCAGTGGGGAGCTCAGTGTAGGCCACATGACACCCATCCCAGGAATCTTAGAATCTCAAGGTTCCCCTAGGGACAAAGACTTCCACCAGCTCTCCTTTCCTTCAAGCTTTTTCCAAGTCAGCCCCTGCCCAGGGTGTTTGGTGTGAGCCAGAGAACACAAGGCCCCTAAGGGCCTTGCAGACAGCCAAGCTCCTCTGCCTCTGAACTCCTGTCCACTGGACCTACACTGCCCTTGCCCTGTCACCTGTCCACTGAAGTGACTGCATGTAGGCACTTGCTCAGTGTGGTTGAGGACAGCAGCTCAGAACCCTGTGAGTTTAAAGGGCCCTTAACATGGTCCCTGAGAGGATGTAGCCACTCCAAGCCTGGTCACCCCATGCTCTGAAAGCAAGAGTCCAGACACTCTCCACCACAGGGCCCCTAGCAAAGCTAATGAAAACTGACAGGGTCCTGTCACCTCCTTTCCAGCCCTGGGAGGCCTGTTTTGTTGAGCTACCCATAGCGGCCTGGGCTTGTCCCAGGTGTTGAGCCGTCTCTAACCCTCTCACCCATCTCCCTCATTCTGTGGTGTGGCCTTTGTGTGCATTGAAGGAACATTGTCTCTTTTGCTCCCAGTCCTCTGCAGAGCAAAAAGACTTGTCGGAGTCGGGAGAGGAGCCTCGGGGGGAGGCTGAGGCCCCCCGCAGTGGCGTGGGTCCCCCCGCGTCCACTGGTGAGCGTGCCCCCACTAGCACTTCCACCAGCTCTCCTCCACCTCCCGCTCCTGAAGGCCAGCTTCCTTGTTCGCGAGAACTGGCAGGGGTAAGTGCACTTCGCCCACCCTGCCCGGAGCCACCCCGACCCCCGTCCTTCCCAGAGCAGCTCATGTAAGGGATCTGTATCTGTACCCAGAGAGTGGCAGCTCAGTGCTGAGCCCCTCTGAGCCATCCCAACCCCCTAGTGCCTGACCTTTCCTGCTCCTTCTTCTTCCCTTTCCTGGAATCTCAGTGTGTAGGTTCACTGCCTTGGGAACTCTGGTGCTCCAGCTTCCTCAGGTCCCTAGGATTAGGGTTGTGTAGTCCAACAACATGCCCAGGGTGCATATTCATGTTAGATAAGTCAGGAAAGGCAAGCATCTTGCCATGTTCCCAGTGGAAAGGCCCATCTTCAAGGGAAGGGCATCTAGTGACAGAGGCTCTGCTCGCTTAACAAGGCGAGAGCTCAGAACAGGGCAGCAGGGCCTGGCTCTGCCTCCAAGCCCCAGATAGCCCTGTTGACTAGTGCAGGCCACCTCTGTTCATTTTATTTGTGCATGTGTGTGAGTATGTACGGGCACACAGGATCTCTAACCACTGCAAATGGATGCCTGGGTGGCTGGGGAATTGAACTCGTGCCTGGCAGGGTTTGTAAACAAGTGCCTTTAACTGTGGAGCCATCTCCTTAGCCTCCTGTTCTTAAGGAAACTTTAAAATTGCATCACAGGCCTACCCAGGGAGTAGCCTTGGTGCAGCTGGGGAGCTCTTCCGTGTTTCTGGAGGTTTCTGGGTATGATGGAAAAAGAAGCAAGAGTCTGCCATGTTGCTAGGGTCTGTGGGGAAAGGGCTGGCATTTAGGGTGACAAGACAGTCTGCAGAGCAAGAATCAGGGGAAGGGATGCTCTTTGTTTTTTGTTTGTTTGGGGCATCTTCTAATCTCTGGGAATACAGGCTGGTCATTTGGGCCACCCTGGAGGATCTGGCCCAAGAGAGACACAAATCACATGGGGCTCTGTGGCCCCAGGGTGGCAGGTTTCAAAGAGAGTGGCCAGCTGTCTATCACAGCCCCTGTGCATTCAGCTGCTCTTCACAGCACGCAGGTCCTGCAGTGCATGGGCCTGCATCATGAGCAGGCTCACCCTTCCCCCATCATGTCAGACCAGTGATGGCCTGTGCTCTCATAACCTGTCTTCATTCTTGTGGGCATTGGAACAGAGGCTATAAGCTTGGGAAATGCAGCTATTGGGGAAAGGTGGTCTCAAGATGAGGGGAGCCATTGTGGGGCAGAGCCAGATGGAAGTCAAGAGGAAGAGTGCTTGTGGAGTCCAGGCAGGCAAGCACACCCTGGTCTTAGTGCTCATAACTTCAGTAGCACAGGTCACACCACTTGGTGACAGCGCTGAGTCACTGGAGCAGGCTCTCAACCAAGTGGGGGTTGGGGGGCTGCTTAGCTGGAAGGGTGTGTCTAGGCAGACTGACTGGAATTTGGGTCAATGAGGCCATAAATCAAGTCAGTGGAACCTGACCCAAGTCTTCCCTCAGCCTCTTCCCTGTGAGTTCCCCAGTTTGCCTCATTTTGCCCGGCAAGGCTCATCCAGCTCACTTCCCCATTCCCTTCCTGATGAACAGTGGTTCCTCACAGAAGGCCTGATTGCCTCATCAGTGCACTGGCCATCTAAGACTCGGAGCCAAGAGAAGATCTCCATTGGCTTCCTGGCTTGGAAGAACCTTTCCGACCATACCAGACTATGCAGATTTGATCACTGGTCAAGCCATGCTGCTGGCCATTGGCACCATGGGAGTTTGAATCCCTATAGGCTATGTAAAAGGTCAGAAGCTGTGGTGGGTTTCTGTAATCCCAGTGCACCTGTGGTAAGAAGGGAGGTGGAGATAAGAATGGAGTGGTGAGTGAGACCCTACCCTGTACAAGGTGAAAGGCAAGGACACGCCTGAAAGTTGTCTTCTGATCTCCACATGTGCGTGATGGCGCGCGCGCGCGCGCACACACACACACACACACACACACACACACACACAGAGTGCCTGCCTGGAAAGGAACAAGCAGGCCAAAGATGGCAGAGAAAACAGAGGAGAACTAAATTCCATTAATAAGACAAGAAGTTAGCCGACTGCCTACCATGGGGTTATGCCTCATCTACCACATCTGCCACAGCCCAGGAGAAATTCCAGGGAAAGTGATGACCTGAACACTGCTTTTACTGCTAGCCTGACAACCAGCTCCAGGTTGATGGTGACAAGCACAGTAGTCAATCAAAACAGAAATCCAGAGGCTACAGAGAACTCAACACTAAATCAGGCTGTCAACAGGCCTGCAATGGCTCAGGGAACATTGCAGAAAGATTGTAAGGGTTGTTGGGCATTAGTGGTCTATGTCTGTAATCCCAAAACTTGGTAGGATCCCTGTGAGTTTGAGGCCAGCCTGGGAGTGCAAAGAGAGTTCCAGGACAACCTGTGCTAGAATGAGGCCCTGCCTTGAAAAAAGAACAAACAACGACAAACACTAAATAAGTAAATAAAATAAAAAAATAAAAGAGCTGGGCATGGTGGCTCACGCCTTTAATCCCAGCACTTGAGAGGCATAGGTAGGAGGATCACTGAGAGTTGGAGGCCTCCCTGCAACTATATTGTGAATTCCAGGTCAGCGTGGGCTAGACCGAGACCCTACCTCAAAAACAAAACACCACCACGAGCTGGGCAAGTGGGAGTGTGAGCATAAACATGAAGCCCAGACTTGCCTTTCAGACACACAGACCCGGCTGTCACTGGAAATGAGGAACTCTGGGCTGGGATCTCAGACTGTTGGGGATTTGCTATGTAGCTTTGAGGGAATGTCTTACCCTCTCTGGGCTCTCACTGCTGTAGACCCAGCTGCTGCCTGGGAGCTGAGGCCATGTTTACATTCTTAGAGGATTAGAGAAACAAGCCAAGGTCTGTGGCAGTGAGCAGAGGCAGCCTACAAGCCAAAAACACTGGGGTTTTGGCCCTTTATGGAAAAGGGGGCTAGGCCCCCTGTGGGAGGGCTCAGGTTTGCGCTTTCTTGTGTTTTGTCTCATTTACCCTGGCAGCTTGCTGAGGGAGGCCAGCCTCCTTTGGCTCAGCCTGACATCGAGGAGCCCTGGACCATGGGAGAGTTGGCTCTTCTATTGCTCTCAAACAGGATCCATCAGGAGCAGCCTTCTTTACCCTGTGTCTTCACTGTGTCTGAAGAAAGACATGTCCCTGAGCAGGAACCCCTAAGAGGACTGCCCTATGGTGCTCTTAGGTCCAGGCAGAGCGAGCTTCCCCTCTGGCTGCCGGGTTCTGGGTGTGTGGCCTCTTGGCTCAGCCCCAACCACTTGGAAGCCTCAGCTCTTGCGTGGTCTGAATCTACCCACTTGTACACAGGTGTCCACATGTACCTTAGAATGTTTCAGGGTAAGGGTGGAAGCCAGACTGATCTGGTATAGGGCAATCACATTCAACCACTCTAGACCATGACAAAGGCTTTAGTTCTCTTAATGGAGGGTTGGTCACACTGGGTCTGATTTTGGGGTGGCACAGGACCCTGAGCCCACGGTGCTGAAAAGGCTTCCTCAGTAACGCTTGGCAGGTTCCTGGGCACATGGTCCTGGAAACCAGGCATGGAAGGAGGATTGCTGGGGGTTCCGAGCTGTGGCTGATGCTCATGCAGGGCTGGGTGCAGGGAGCTTGGCACCCTCTCACACCCCACTGTACTCTTATTGCAGAGGTCAGCTGGTGGCTCAAGTCCTGAAGCTGGAGAAGGTAAGGAAATCTCTGGAGCAATAGCCCTCTCGGAGGTGTTCCCAGAAGCAACCTGACCTCCCACTCCTACTCTGCTTACTCTAGATTCTGACCGCGAGGATGGAAACTACTGCCCTCCTGTCAAGCGTGAGAGGACGTCCTCTCTGACCCAATTCCCACCCTCACAGTCAGGTAAGCCACACTTGGCCTCCCATCCCTGAGCTGGCCCCAAGGACCACACATTGGTCAAGCAGTGCGCTCTGACATGGAGGGAAAGGATACCTGTTGAGACCCTTTGGAGTCTTGTTTTTTCAAGATCACTGTTGTTCTTGCACATCAGCTGTGGGCCTGGCCTGGGCATCTAGGATAGAGGCCTGGACATATTCCAGTGCACACCCAGAGTCCTGGTAGAGCCCCAGAGCTATGCCATGAGCTGCAGCCATGGGACACCACACATGTCCCTGGAAATGCTCAGAGGCATCTTCCAGCAGTGACCTCACCATACTTGTTCATGGGGTGGTGTGGAATTGACTCAACACAGTGTAAGGAGGGAAGCAGCTTGGGAAACTGGGTCTGCACAGAAGTGACATTCACATCACCATGCAGACAGGCCACAGGATTCAGGCCTGTCGCTCTGGACACTGGCTTTACACACTGCCACAGCTGTGTGTACTCTGCTGATTTGGTGATGAAGTAGTGGTTCTGCACATGAGTAGATGGCCCATGCTGTAAGGAAGTGTGTGCCCTGTGCTCACTGCCTTCTGAGCCTGTTCTGGCATCTTACCAGATTTGTTGAAAACAAGGATGGGTGGGGGGGGGGTATGGTCACCAGTAAAATGACAGCCTAGAACCCACAGTGAGGGCTGGGGTGTGGTCAGTGGTAGAGCTCTTGTATATATAGCATGCAGGAAGCCTTTGGTTCAACCCCAGCACTACAAACCAAGTTCAAGGGGCCTCAGAGGTGAAGTGCTTAGTTCACCCATGGGGTGAGGTCATGGTGAATTCCTCCCTGGCTCGTTACAAACACCTCCCCTTCCCTTCTAAGCTGGCTCCAATATTTGGGAAGCACTGTTCTGGCACTGCCTTCAGGTTCCCTGAATGATGTCTGTCCTCATGGTGAGTTCTCAGTCAGTTCTCTACGGTGGCCTTCTGTGGGCTATCTGTTCCCTGGGACACAGTGGGCTTTCATAAAGAAAACTTGAGAGCCAGGCATGGTGGCGCACACCTTTAATCCCAGCACTCGGGAGGCAGAGGTAGAAGGATTGCCATGAGTTCGAGGCCGCCCTGAGACTTCAGAGTGAATTCCAGGTCAGCCTGAGCTAGAGTGAGACCCTACCTTGAAAAAAAAAAAAAAAAAAAAAAAAAAAAAAAAAAACTAAACTTGAAGGCTGAAGAGATGGCTCAGCAGTTAAGGCACTTGCCTGCAAAGGACCTAGTGGATTGCCCAGTACTCATAAAGCCAGGTGCACAAGGTGGCGCATGCATGTGGAGTTCATTTGCAGTGGCTGGAAGCCCAGGTGTGCCCATTCTCTTTCTCTCTGCTGGGAGTGATAGCAAACACCTTTGATCTCAGCACTCTGGAGGCCAAGGTAGGAGAATTGCTGTGACTTTGAGGCCAGCCTGAGACAAATTCCAGGTTAACCTGGGCTAGAGTGAGACCCTACCTTAAACCCTCTCACCCCCGCCACCACCAAAAAAAAAAAAAAAAAAAAACTTGAGTTGGGCATGGTGGCACATGCACACTTGGGAGGCAGAAGTAGGATTGCTGTGAGTTCAAGGCCAGCCTGGGCCAGAGTGAGATCCTACATTGGGGGGGAGTGAGATCTACCTGGCTGTTGACCAGAAGTGGTTGATATGTGAGCTTTCATCTAACCCCAGGGTGCCAGGGCATGAGGCGACATGGGCAGCCTCTAGCCTGGGTGCCATGCTGTCCTCCTGTTCCTTCTGGGCCTGGTCTCTGTGAGTTCTGCTGGTTGTTGTGACTCTCTCAGATAGGCCCCAGGTTTTGTGCTGTCTCCAGGGGCCCCTGGGCACAACTAGGACACTGGCAAGGTCTCTGGCAGTGGACACTAGAGGCATCATCAGTTCATAAGTATGGGTTTTCCCTTCCTCAGCTCTCAGGTGGGCCTGCCTCTACGGAGTATGACATCCTCTAAGAGACACTGCCCTCTTTTCAGACTGTCATACAAGTGACATTTTGGTGCTTTTACACAAGACAAGCATCAAAGGACCCTCCTGCCCCTCCCCACCCTCTGCCCATCAGGAGGCCCCTAGGGTTGCTGTAGACCTTCTTGGATGTCAGATTGATGCATTACCACGCCTGGATGTGTCACCCCTGACCCCTACCCTGGTGGGGACATGAAGGAAATAGCAGGCCTTCCTTTTTTGGTCTTGAGCTTGAGAACCAACTCCAAGGCCTTGTCTGTTTCCCTACAGTGCTGGAGTTCCCCATAAAAGATTTAATGAGCCAGTTTAACAGCCACACTTCTGTAGTTTAACCTGTCTTGTATAAATTCACTGTGCTTCAAAGGCCTCACACCATAAGTCACATTCTGTGTAGTTCAGCAGCCCAGTGGTCAGGGAGGCCAGGCCAGTTGTGACAGCGATTGGCATGATGGCCCTGTTTCTCAATTCTGGCAGCCAGCTGCTTTGTGCCGTCTGCAGCCTCATCTTGGCTTTGAAGGGTCTTTGGGAATGGCTCAGTAGCTGTGCCTGGCTGTCACTGGGCAAGTGGTGTTGTGAACAGTGAAATGGTATCACTGACCCTGTTCTAGTCCAGGTCGTCCCTCCCAGAGTCCCTGAGTGTCCACCCCCTGCATTGTCACATTCCCATCCAAGTCTTCCTGATGACTGGCCCCTTACCTCTCTGCCTTCAACCTCTGCATCAGAAGCTGAGGCAGCTTGAGCCCTCTGCAAAGGGAACTTGCAGCCTGTCAGCCTGCCTTCCTTCCCTTGCAGCTGTAGTTCTGCCAAACTGTGACCCTCACAGAAGAACTAAGCACTTCCCTGTCTTTCTGGTGCCTCCCCTCCCCCACATGTGCCCCAGTGGTCAGACTTGGAGCCCCCATAGGAGTAGCAAGGGTATATAGCTTACCCACCCTCTCACTGTCATGATTAACAACATTGGTGCCTTAGTCAGGGTCCTTGCAGGCCTTACGGTTATGCCCCTGACCCATGATGTTGGGGAGCTGGACTCTATGTGGGAGACCCCCTTCTTCTTCTTGCTCTGCTCCTTCTTCAGTGAAGTCCTCTTGGGGAATGACTTTCGAGTCAACATTGCCTGGAGGAACCTGTAACTCCTCCATTCCTCTTGCACTTGTGGGTGGCTTCTGGAATCTTCTCCCCATGCCTTGTTTATAGACTTTCTCCAGCAGGGTGGGTTAGTGGGTCTTGCCTTGCTTTCATTTCTGTTCTGTTACTAATTTGTGTTTTAATGCTGGGATGTAGCCATCCCAGATTAGCCAGCAGAGTCCATCTGGCAGGCCCTTCCCCTTCTGTTACAACAAGAGGCTCCAGCCTCCTGGTTCCCATTGCAGTCCTAGAGTTCCTGTGTTCTAAGTGGGGCATGGTCCCTAGAACTAACATCTGGGTGCTCAGGTGCCCCCACTCACTCACTCTGACCCACAAGGTATATTTCTGCCCCCAACATCTGTATGGGGAATACCTGGTTAGCTTGCTCCTTTCAGCCTGTACATCTGCATTCTCTGATAGCTCTGGGTTAGTTGGAACTCCACCTAACTCTGGTGGGATTCTCTTAGCACATCCAGACCCTCCTTCCTAAAACTAGGATCCTGGGTCCTCTTGTTTCACATCCCTTGCCCAGCCCTGCCAGATGCTCCCAGAAATCCCTTCTAGCCTCTGCCAGTGCTGAGTTCACCCCTGGGCTGTGTGTCTAATGAAGTTGCATGCTTGAGGGTGAGTTCCAGTGCATGAGCAATCGCCTCTGGTCATCTAGCCCTCTAGTGATTCAGCTAAGGATGCCTGGCCCCTGGGCCTCACAGAGGTCATAGACGTCTGGCCATGATGCATCAACTGTATATTTTGGAAATTCTGGAAGGCGTAAGAAGAGGGCATATGCTCCTGTGCTGGGCCTGCAGCAGGTCTCCCGGGTCTGACTACCCTCCAAAGTAGGGGCTGCTTTCCCCCTCCATCTGGACTAGAGTTGATTTCCTGTGGATTCCAACAGGATCTCCCCAAGCTAGCTATGTAGGATTGGCTTTGTAGGGAGCAGAATACCAGAGAACTTGGTGTGGCTAAGAGAAGCACCTAAAGCCAGCTCTTGGGCTACAAGCAGTGATTATATTTATGCATTTGACATGAGGCCAGTACTTCTCAATGTGGCCCTGTGCTGTAGGGGCATGGCTGGGCATTTTCCCCTAAGCAGGCCCACCTGGCCACAGGCACTAAGTGCTATTCTGACAGGGTGTCCCCAACGAAAGCCACTGAGTTCCCCCACACATAGCCAGCAAAGCCTGGTTCCATTTCCTGTCTGAGAGTTATATGGGATGAGATGCTTGATTTATTATCCCGTTGCATTATCATTCAGTGGAGGGGCTTTCAGCCTGGCCACCAACTTGTGTAGCCATGAGCCATCACCTATCCCTCTCTAGCCCGCCGTACACAAATCCACTTCTCGTTCCTCATTCACCTGTTCTAGATGTTTCTTCTCCATGGAGCCAACACTGGGACATTCATGAACAGCTCTCCATTCATTTATGTCTGGCTTTCTGGTTTTTCAAGATAGGGTCTCACTTTAGCCCAAGCTAACCAGATATTCACTATGTAGTCTCAGGCTGGCCTCAAACTCAAAACAATCCTCCTACCTTGGCCTCCTGAGTGCTGGGATTAAAGGCGTGAGCCACCACATTTGGCTTAAGTCTGGCTTTTCCCAGCAATGGTTTTACTTTATTTAATTTTTTTTATTTGACAGAGAAAGAGGGAGAGAGAGGTAGAGAATGGGCACTCCAGGGCCTCCAGCCACTGCAAACAGACACATGCACCCCTTTACACATCTGGCTAATGTGGGTCCTGGGGAATCGAACCTGGGTCCTTTGGCTTTGCAGGCAAACACCTTAACCACTAAGCCATCTCTCCAGCCCTGTTTTTACTTTTTTTTGATACTGTGTGTTCACGCATGTGTGCATGTGTATCATCTCTTCATTCTTCTTTTTGTTTTCCCTTTACCCAGCCTAGTGTCACAGAGCCACACACCCCGCAGCCCCAGTGCTGTCCTTGGCTTTGGGGGCTGTGTGTGTGTGTTTTAGCTGTTCATTCTCTGGTCTGTTTTCACTTTGCTCAGCCTGGTATTACAGAGCCAGAGCTGCCTACCCCCACAGCCCCATTGCTTTCCATAGGGGGCTCCTACCTTCTTGTTGCAGTCTCTTTCACTTACCTAGCCCCAGTCCACCCCTCACACCCTGTCTTTTGCTTGCAGAGGAGAAGAGCAGTGGTTTCCGGTTGAAACCACCTACACTCATCCATGGCCAGGCACCCAGTGCAGGTAGGTACCTCTTGCAAGGCCTTTGCCTGGTCCCCACCATGTGTTCTGACATGGGAAAGGCTGTTGGCATGAGCAAGATGATATTGTGACCATCAGTGTGTGACTCCTCTGTGTGACTACTCAGGACACCTTGATGTGACCCCAGACATAGTGCAATGTCGGGAGTCAGCTAAATTTATACCTGCCCCTTACCTTCTCCCATGATGCTTGAGCCCAGCATTGGGAGGGCCGTGGTCTCCTGCAAGAGCACTGAATGGGCTCACACATGGCAGGGCGGGAACCTGGGAATTGTCACAGATCCTAGTAGCCAGGATCTGTGTGTGTTCCCCTAGAAAAGATCATAGTTGGGCTGGAGAGATGGCTTAATTAAGGCACTGGCCTCTAAAGCCTAAGGACCCATGTTTAACTCCCCAGATCACACATAAGCCAGATGCACGAGGTGACATATGTACAAGGTCACACATGCACACAAGGTGGCACACATGTCTGGAGTTTGATTGCACTGGCTGGAGGCTCTGGTGCACCTATTTTCTCTCTCATTTAAAAAAAAAAAAAAAGCCAATCTGATAGGCTTGCCTCAAAAAAAATTAAAAAAATTAAAAACGATCAGAGTTTAAAAGCTGCCTCCCTGCACAGTCCAGCCTGCGGGCCCCTGGAGCGGTGGGGGTCAGGGACCATGGCAGGATGCAGCGTGCCAGCGGGCTGCACCCAGACTTCCACTGTGTCCCAGGTGTGCCCAGCCAGAAGCCCAAGGAGCAGCAGCGCAGTGTGCTCCGCCCCGCCGTGCTCCAGGCCCCACAGCCCAAGGCGCTTGCACAGACAGGTAAGGGACCTGCTGCATCCATTGGCAGAGGGGCGGTGATGGTGAGGAGGGAGAGTGCCCCATTCCTGGGCCACTCTGGTGGAAAGAGGGAGAGGAGTCATCCCACAGCCCCCTGTGACTGGTGAGCGTGACCTCATCCCTCCATGTCTGCAGACTGTTCAGTCTGCTGCTGTCCTGGTCTTCTCGGCGCCGATGGTCATGTGGATGAGACCTGCGGCCTTGACTCACCTGCCAGCCTGCCCGCAGGTGTGACTACCAGCTGAATGGCTGTTCTCTCCACACGGTGGCAGTGCACCCTGGGCTTGACTTCCAGTGAGCTTTCCTTCTCTTTGGCCCTGGTCTGTGATGCAGAATTTGTTTGAAGCAGCCCAGTGTCCTCCTGAGGGTCCCGGCTCTTAGTGAGGAAGGGCCACTTATCCAGTTTACTCCAGGGCTTAGAGTCAAGGCCAGACTTTAAGGTGGAGTGCATGCACTCCACAGTTGTTTCTGGTTTTATGAACAGAGTCTCACTGTGCAGCTCAGGGTAGCCTGAAATTTGCAATCCTCCTGCCTCAACCTCTTGAGTGCTGGGATGACAGGCACATACCTCCACAGCTGGCTCTGGAGGAGGAGATTCAGATAGACTTTCACACCACAGACTGATCCAGACTCTTCCTGATACTTTTTATTTTCTCTTTGTTTCTCTGAGCAGTCTTGCTTCTAAACACACTGGAAGTTCAGTCCTTTGGGGTCAGTTGTATGCTTGGTTTGGTGTGGCTTGTGTGGTGCCCTCGTACTGTCTTGCTGTGGGTTGTGTCTCAGCCTGCTTTCTTCTAGATAAAGATGGCATACCTCACATCTGGGAGGTTTAATAGCTGCCAGGTCCTTCCTATGAAGGAGACCCTTCAGAGAGGATCCAGATAAGGTCCCAGGCCCTGGCTGAGAGGTAGCAAAGGGACCTGCAGGACACCACCACCCTGCTCTCCTTCCCTCTTGCAGTCCCCAGCAGTGGCACAAACGGGGTCAGCCTCCCAGCTGATTGTACAGGGCCAGCCACGTTGTCATCACCAGAACACCCCGCCCGGAGAAGTCCCTGTGAATCTGCCGAGGAGACGCACACACTTGAGGTTGGTGGGTGCTGAAGTAGGGGGAGCACTCATGCTGGGCCCTGACATGGACCGGACAGCAGGGCCTCAGGTGCTGCTGAGTTCTCAAACTGTCCGCTGTTGTGTGGGTTTGTCATCAGCTTTCTGTGAATAGCTGTCTGTACCTGTGTTAGTCTGTCTTCTGTCCAAAATGCATAGGCTGGGTAAAGAAGAGAGGCTTAGCAACTCAGTTTAGAAGCATGGTACCAGTGCTTGCAAGGGCCCCTGGCTGCATGTCCTCATGGAGGTGGGAGAGGCAGTCACATGACAAAACAGGTGGCGGGCGTGGTGGCGCGCGCTTTAATCCCAGCACTCGGGAGGCAGAGGTAGGAGAATTGCAGTGAGTTCGAGGCCACCCTGAGACTACATAATTAATTCCAGGTCAGCCTGGACCAGAGTGAGACCCTACCTCGAAAAAAAAAAAAAAAAAAAAAAACAGGAAGCCAGAGAGAGAGACAGGAAGGGACAGTCTTGCTTTTCGAGATCAGCCTTTCTTCCTTTTTTAAATTTTTTGTTTGTTTGTTTGTTTTGGTTTTTCAAGGGGAGGGAGGGAGGGAAGGAAAAGAGAGAGAATGGGCATTCCAGGGCATCCAGCCATTGCAAATGAACTTCAGATGTATGTGCCACCTTGTGCAGCTGGTTTACCTGGGGTCTCAAACTGGGGTCCTTTGCTTTGCAGGCTTAATCACTAAGCCATCTCTCCAGCCCAAGAACAGCCTTTATTGAAAGATCTCCCCAGGGCCCCATGAGAACTCTAGGTGCTCCTTCTGAGAATAGTACCTCCATGAGTGCTTCCACAGTCTCCCTTACCCTTGCTCCTCCCTCCCCCCACTTTTTTTTTTCAAGATAGGCTCTCACTCTAACCTAGGGTAACCTGGAACTAGCTCACTCTGTAGACCATCAAGCTGGCCTCAGGTTGATCCTCCTGCCTCTGTGTCCTGAGTGCCTGGCTCCACAGGCCCTTTTAAAGGTCCTTCCTCACCACCCCATCAGAACCAGGCTTAAACCAGCCAAGTCACTAGACTGCCACAGGGGCCTCCTACGGGCTCTGTTCACCAGGAGCACCCTGTGGTGATCAGCCATGTGACTGTGTGGCTCTGCATGGCACCGAAGCCCTGAACACTGTTCATTTTAAAACGCCATGTTCTTTCCCACAGACGTGAGGCCAGGGTATGCAGTCAGATGGTAGTTGAATTTATAGAGAGCAGAGCTGAGACCATGAAACTCTGCTGGCCATCCAAACACCATATTGAACGCCACTCTTCCCTCAGTGACATGCTGAGTGGCTAGCCCAGCAAGCCCCAGGAGAACTCCTGGCCTCTGTACCTGTGCACAGCAGGGCACCTGCCCTTGCACTTTTGTCTTGTTATATTTTTAAATGCATTTTGTTCTTTTTAAATTTTTTTACTTTATTTTATTTATTATTTGCAAACAGAGAGAGATAGAAGAGAGACAGAATGGGCACGCCACTGCAAACGAACTCCAAGATGCATGTGCCCCTTCTGCATCTGGCTTACGTGGGTCCTGGGGAATCAATTGAACCTGGGTCTTTGGCTTCACAGGCAAACTCCTTAATGGCTAAGCCATCTCTCCAGCCCCATAATACATACATACATAAATATATATATAGTTTAAGTTTTATTGATTTGAGAGAGAGAGAATGGGCGTGCCAGGGCATCCAGCCACTGCAAACCAACTCCAGGTGCATGTACCTTGTGCATCTGGCTTATGTGGGTCCTTTGGCTTTGCAGGCATATGTCTTAACCAGTAAGCCATCCCTCCAGCCCCAGTTTTTTAAAATATTTTTTTATTTGTTATTTATTTATTTATCGGAGAGAGAGAGAAAGAGGCAGATATATAGAGAGAATGGGTACACCAGGGCCTCCAGCCACTGCAAACAAACTCCAGATGCCTGCGCCACTTGGTGCATCTGTCTTATGTGGGTCCTGTAGAATTGAACCTGTGTCCTTAAGCTTTGCAGGCAAGTGCCTTAATCATTAAGCCATCTTTCCAGCCCCATGTTTTATTTATTTTTTTTAAGATTTGATTTTTATTTATTTACTTATTAGAGACGGGAGAAGGGCAGTGAGTATGGGTGCGCCAGGGTCTCTAGCCACTGCAAATAAACTCCAGATGCATGAGCCACCATGTGCATCTGGCTTACTTGATTTGAGAATCAAACCAAGGTTCTTAGGCTTCACATACACCTTAACCGCTAAGCCATCTCTCCAGCCCCCCATGTTTTTATTTTTGATGTAGTGTCATTTAGCCCAGACAGACCTGGAACTTACTCTGTAGCCCAGACTGGCCCTGAACTCATGACAATCCTCTTAACTCGGCCTCCCGAGTGCTGGGACAACAGATGTATGCTACCACGTCCAGCTCCATGTTCTATTAATTGATTGATTGATTGATTTTTTTGGTTTTTTGAGGTAGGGTCTCACTGTAGCCCAAGCTGGCCTCAAACTCACGGTGCTCCTCCTACCTCTGCCTCCTGAGTGCTGGAATTAAAAGCATGCACCACCACGCCCAGTTTTTAAAATTTTTTTTAATTGACAGCTTCCATAAACATAAACACTGCACTATGATTAGAATCCCCTCCCACCATCCTCTCTTTTCCCCCCCCCCCCAGACCCTGGACTAAATCCCTTCTTTTTAACTAGTCTATCTTCAATTTTGATGTCACCATTTTCCTTCCTATTATGCAGGTCTTGTGTAGGTAGCATTAATCATTGTGATGTCATGAAGATCAAGGCTACTTTGTGTCTAGAAGATAGTATTGTAAGCAGTCCTCCCCTTCCTTGGCTCTTCATTCTTTCTGCTACCTCTTCAGCAATACTTCCAGAGCCTTGGAGGGTATGCTAGAGATGTTTCAGTGCTGACTGACTTCTCAGCACTTTGAATTTTGAGTCACTCCAGTTCCATATTCACATTTTTTTCACTGTGTACGAAAGGTTTAATTTGGGGCTGGAGGGATGGATTAGTGGTTAAAGCACCTGCCTGCAAAGCCTAAGAACCCAGGTTCGATTCCCCAGTACCCACATAAGCCAGATGCCTAAGGTAACACATGCATCTGGAGTTCATTTGCAGTGGCTGGAGGCCCTTGGTGTGCCCATTCTGTCCTGCCCTCCCCCTCTGCTTCTTTCTCAAATAAATTTACTTATTTGTGTGAGAGAGAATGAGGCAGATAGGTAGGTGGAGAGAGAGAGAGAGAGAGAAGAGAGAGAATGGACACATCAGGGCCTACCGCCACTACAAATGAGCTCCAGATGCATGTACCATCTTGTGCATCTGGCTTACGTAGGTCCTGGGGACTTGAACCTGGCTCCTTTGGCTTTGCAGGCAAGTTCCTTAACTGCTAGACCATTGCTCCAGCCCAAAATAAATAAAAATTTTTTAAAAAGTTTAATTTTGACCGAGGGGTTAAAAGTGGCATGGCCACTCTGCAGCTACTGGTGATTTGGAAAAGTGTTCTAGAGATGCTGCTCAGCCATTGCTCCTGCCTTTAAGACTGCTTTAGGACTGGACCTGATTCTGACCTTTTCAGCCATGTGGCTACTCTCAGCATAGATAGATCTCCCTTTCACAGTGCCCACAGAGGGGCTCAGACATCCATCTTAACAAAGACTTTGGGTCAGGAGAAGATCCTGGTGGCCTCTTCTATTTGCACCAGCCTAGCTCAGCTTTGGCTTTCAGAGCCATGTTCTCTTTTTTATTTGTTTGTTTTGTTTTGCTTTGCTTTTTTTGAGGTAGGGTCTCACTCTGGTCCAGGTTGACCTGGAATCTCAGGGTGGCCTTGAACTCAGGGATCCTCCTATCTCTGCCTCCCAAGTGCTGTGATTAAAGGTGTGCGCCACCACGCCTGGCTCCATGTTCACTTTTTTTTTTTTTTTTTTTTTTTTTTTTTTTGAGATAGGGTCTCACTCTCGCCCAGGCTGACCTGGAATTCACTATGTAGTCTCAGGGTGGCCTTGACCTCACAGCAGTCCTCCTACCTTTGCCTCCGAAGTGTTGGGATTAAAGTCATGTGCCATCACATATGGCTCCCGTGTTCACTTTTTTTTATTTTCATTCATTTATTTTTTAAAATATATTTTATTTATTTATATATTTATTTGAGAGGACAAAAGAGGCAGAGAGAGAGAATGGGCACTCCAGGGCCTTCAGCCACAGCAAACAAACTCCAGATGCATGTGCTCCCTTAGGCATCTGGCTTACATGGGTCATGGAAAATCAAACCGAATCCTCTGGCTTTGCAGACAAATGCTTTAACCACTAAGCCATCTCTCCAGCTCCCATGTTCACTTTTTTTTTTTTTTGTTTTGTTTTGGTTTTTCGAGGTAGGATCTCACTCTCGCCCAGGCTGACCTGGAATTTACTATGTACTCTCAGAATGGCCTTGAACTCATGGTGATCCTCCTGCCTCTGCCTCCCTAGTGCTGGGATTAAAGGTGTGCGCCACCACGCCCAGCTGCCATATTCACTTTTTTTTTTGAGAGAGAGGGAGGAAAGACAGATAGAGATGGGCGTGCCAGATGCATGTGCCCCCCTTGTGGTCGAGTGCAGCATTGCGCCCTTGCGTCATTTTTCATCTGGCTAAATGTGGGACTTGGAGATTGGAACCGCTGGAGACTGGAACCAGCATTCTTAGGCTTAGGAGGCAGGCGTCTTAACCGCTAAGCCATCTCTCCAGTCCCCATATTCACTTTTAATTGAAGTAGAATCTTGAATCACATATCTGTGTCCCACAGCTTGCTTATTACCTCAAGTGACTGGACTGTGATGATCCCTTGTAGAGCCACCCTTTCTGTGTGGCAGCCATGCTCTGGGTTTCTTCCCTTGTGCTGTATATCCCAAGTGTTGAGTTGCAGGTAGTGGTCCCCATCCTTCTGGCTGCTAATGCCGTCACTCCATGACTCAGAACAGCATGTGTAGGCACACTAGACATGACATTCTTAGCCTGCCCCTCAGAGTGCTGCCTGCCCAAACTGTATCACACTGCCATCCACTTATGAGCCCAGCCAGCACCACTGCTGGGCTTGGGGCCTCCAAATCATTTGTCTAAGGGCAAGCTTGTGCCTCTCCCTGGGCTCAGGGCTAGGGATCCAGGGCTTTCTCACTTATGCCCTAGGGTGCAACCCCAGAGACTTAGGGGGATTGTCTTCAGCACAGGGTGCATGCCTGAGGAAGCCATGTGCACTGTGCAGACAGTGAAATCTGCTATCCCAGCACTTGTGTAGCCATCTCTTGGTAATGGTGTTTTTTTTGCTTCTTTCCCAACAGGAGAAGGCAGCGCCCAGCAGAGCCCCGGCAGAAGAGAGCTGTGGGAACAAGGAGCAAGGCGTGCAGCAGGCCTTCGTGTTTGGACAGAACTTAAGGGACAGAGTCAAGGTACACACATGACCAGGGCCAGGGCTGCTGGTTTCACTGATGCCTGCCTCCCAGTACTGGAGAGCAGACAGACATTCCTCAGAGAAGAAAGTGGGGACTGTGGGGCCCATGGGGAGGGCGAGAGAGGGGCTGTGGCAGCAACACATGTTACTCATGGACTATGGCCTCCTGGGCCAGAATTCCCCTTCTCCATAAAACCCCAGATCCCCTTGACTCAGCCTCCTGGTGCTGGGATGATAGGTGTACACCACTGCACCTGGACTTGATTCATGTGTCAACCACTGAAGTGATGTGTGGTTGTGTGTCCCCATGCCCACGTGATGCTTAAGTGTAGCAGAATTTGTCTCACAGCCAAGCATATATGTTGTGGGGTCACATGAACAGGATTATGGAATTAATGCATTTCGGGTTCATATGAGCTGAACTATAATGCACAGAACCCCACCGTTCTGAGCTGTGTATCCCTTTGTCCCCAGTTAATGAATGAGAACACCGATATGGCCGAAGTGGACAGTGCTGCACACCCCAGCTCAGAGACGCCTAGTGCCACCAACTACTTCCTGCAGTACATCAGCTCCGGGTGAGCCCCAGGCCTTGTGCCCAGCTGGGTGCAGCTGTGGGGCCTGAGGCAGGGGTGCATGGAGGACTTCTATCACATGGTGCCCCTCAGCTAGGGCCTGGTTCTGGCCATGGGCATGGCCTCCTGCAGGCCATTGGGTCCCTCTACCACCCAGTGGAGGCAAGGATTGCTTTCCACCTGGTGCTTTGGTTAGGCCCAGATGACCTGCCTATTGTGCCAGCCTGTCCAAATGAGCATTGCAGTACCTGGCCTTGTTCTCCCATGTGCATGCATACATGTGTGTGTTGGTTGTGCACATGCCCCAGTGCCATGCTCACAGCACATCTTCTTGCAGTGTAGAGAACTCAGACAGCAATGCTGATGCCTCCAGCAACAAGTTCGTGTTTGGGCAGAACATGAGCGAGCGCGTCCTGGTGAGTGGCTCTGGGCACAACTAGAGCTCAAGGCTTTCAGCACCAGCTCCCACTCGAGGAGACCCATGGCATGGGGCCGTATTAACTCCTGAAAATTCCACACTCTGAGTTACAAGTAAGAGTAAGGAGAGCCGGCCGTGATGGCTCATGCCTTTAATCCCAGCACTCGGGAGGCAGAGGTAGGAGGATCGCCATGAGGTAGGAGGCCACCCTGAGACTACATAGTGAATTCCAGGTCAGCCTGAGCTAGAGTGAGACCCTACTTTGGAAAAAAAAAAAAAAAGGAGTAAGGTGACCACCTGAGCCTCAGCTTGAAATCAGGGGCCCAGGGAAGCTGGTGAGGAGCCAGCCTTTGCTCTTCCTGCCTTTCTTCTCTATTGGACCCTAAGATGAGCTTCCTCATTCATGGCCATGGACTCACCCTACCAGAGGCCTTAGTCATGTGCTACTGGACCTTGTCTTCTGTATGGGGGCAGTTGTGGCAACACACAGGGCTGTGACCTTCCTGTCCCTCCCCATAGCCAGGGCGCAGTTTGGGTACACAGCCCAGCAACCTTGAGAGCATTCAGGATCTCTCCCATGTCTTTATAGCCCTGTATCCTTCCATGTTTGGACCCAGCTCTGCTGTGGCCTCCCAGCGATTTCCACATGTTGTGGTCTGAGCGAGAGAGTACTCCTGCTCCTGCTGCTCTCTCCCTTCAGAGAATTGCCCCCCACAGGAAGGTGCTGGTCAGCTGTTGGTGCTAGCCTTCTGCCAGCACACTGGCCTTGTTCTGGGGCTGAGGCCAATTCTCAGTTTCACCTGTGAGGTTCTTGTGGATTTGCTTCTATGAGATGCCTCCAAGAAGTACCGGGGAACTGTCATGCTCTGACTTCATACCTGCCGCCCCAGCTCCTCGCTGTGTATACCTTTGTTTCCCCACAGAGCCCCCCCAAACTAAATGAGACCAGTTCCGATGCCAACAGAGAAAACCCCACTGCCGAGTCTGTGACTGAATCACCCTCCCATGAAGCCCCCAAGAAAGGTAGGCCTTGGCAATGCACCCTCCTAGGAGTTGTTGGGGACGAAGGGACATGAGCCACTTGACTACCTAAGCTGGGACGGCCATGCTGCTGGAGACAGAGAGGTTCAGCCTGATATGTGTCGGGCAGTGGGAAGCCTCTGCTCTGCATTCTGTTGGAGCCCAGAACATGGGGGGCACGCAGGTCTCTCTGCCAGGGGAGGCTATGCTGGTCCTGGCAGGTGCTGGCTTCATGAGTAAGTAGTCGACCTTCTTCAGCTAGTAACATTGCAGAGTCCCTGGCTGAGTCGGCGCTGCCTACACCAAGGCCACAGCGTGGACATGCTTGCTGGAGAAGGTAGAAGTCATCACGGGAGAGGAAGCGGAGAGCAATGTGCTGCAGGTAGGGTGTGCCGAGCTTTGGTCTTGGGGGGCGGGACAGGTGGACATGTCATTGTGCACCTGAGGTCTCCACACAGGAGGCTAAGGTAGGAGTGCCGTGCAGTCGCTCAGAGCCACAGCCTAATACAGGATATTTTCATCCCTAAAAGGAAGCCCGTGTTAGTGACCAGGCCTCCCACCCCTATTACTCCATCACTCATGAACCTACATCCTGTCTGGACATGTTCTGTAATGTCGTCTCACGCTGTGGTCTTTTTGTCTGGTTCTCACTGAGCACCATATTCTCAGGTGTCTCTACACTGAGGTGTATATCAGAGCCTCACTTCTGTTCCTGCCTCAGTAATATCCCAGCCCACTGTGTCAGTTGAAATTTGGTCTTGTTCCAGTTCGGGGTTCTTATGAGAGGTCCAGCTGAGATCTGTGGCACGCCTTTTGGTGTAGATGCATGCCTTAGCTCTAGTGGGTGGATACCTGGGAGTGGACTTGTCAGGATTCTGTAGTGCTGTATGTAACTGTGAGGCAGAGATATTAGCTCCTGTCTTTTATTCTGGGTGTCCTGAGTGATACAGAGTGGTATCTCATTTGGGCTTGGATTTTATATTTTCTTTTTCTTTTTATTTATTTATTTACTTATTTGAGAGAGAGAGGAGCAGATATAGAGAGAAATTGGTGTGCCAGGGTCTCCAGCCACTGCAAACGAACCACAGACGCATGCGCCACCTTGTGCATCTATCTGTCTTACGTGGGGAACTGGGGAATCAAACCTGGGTCCTTAGGCTTCGCAGGCATATGCCTTAACAGCTAAGCCATCTCTCTAGCCCTGCCTCTAGCACTCTTAACTTGAGGAGCTGCAACCAGCAATCCACTTAGTTGCATTGGATGCCAAGAGTGTCCACTGCCCCTGGACCTTGCTCACTGGCCCCTGCTATGTGTCACAGATCCAGTGTAAGCTGTTTGTCTTCGACAAGACCTCACAGTCGTGGGTGGAGCGAGGCCGGGGGCTGCTCAGACTCAATGACATGGCATCCACTGATGACGGCACGTTACAGTCCCGGCTAGGTGAGCTGCTAGCGGGGCTGGGCCTCCTGTAGGTGATGCAGGGCCTGGTGGAGAGGCTAGGGATCATGCTGAGACCAGTAGGGCCCTTGCATAGACAGCCAAAGAGCCAGGATGTGATCCTCCACATTCTGCAGTGCTGAAGTGTCTCATGGCCCTTAAAGCGTAACTACAGTAATATAGCAGATTAGTATCAGGAAGGAGAGAGAAACCTGAATGTCACCAGGTGCCTGTCATCATCCTAGGATATACATAGCAGACGAAGGAGGGATTGACTGTCTGTGACAGTATTTATGTTAGAATTACCTTCGTAGTTAGTGTGTTCCAGTTGTTGCAGGGAACAAGCCTGGGATCACCTCATAGTCACTCTCATTCTCAGAGCTTCAGGTGGGCCCAGGAGAGATCCAGCCACTGGTCCTCACAGTGCTGGTGTCATGTGACATTTTCCAAACCCGATGGGGTGAGGAAAGTCCACAGGGTGTCCCTCCATCTCAGCTGGAGTCACAGACAGTGGTGCACTGCCAGAGTACACTCTGCCCGCACTCCTGACCCGTCTCTGCTCTTGCAAGAGTTTAGCTGGCTGGGCCACACAGAAACCCCAGGAGCCCCAGCTAAGTGGGAGGTCCCATTCCCAGGCTTGGTGGTGTAAGAGGACCTTGGGCTGTGGTGCAGCCAAGTGTGGGGGTTGTGCTGAGCACCTCGTTGCTCGCAGTGATGCGGACACAGGGCAGCCTGCGGCTGATCCTCAACACGAAGCTATGGGCGCAGATGCAGGTGGACAAAGCCAGCGAGAGGAGCCTCCGCCTCACGGCCACAGACGCTGAGGGCCAGGGTGTAAAGGTCTTCCTCATCTCGGTGAGTACCTGGCCTCAGGACAGATGGAGGGAAAGTAAACAGCTCCTGGTGCCAGCATTACCAGCATCCCTATGGCCAGGCAGGGACAGCCTGTGGCTGGCTTGGCCCCAATTCCACCCCTGCCGGGCCAGGTGGGTGAGTGGTTCGCTCTTGACCCTCTACATTCACCTCCCTCCTTGTAGCTACCCTCGCCCACACATCTTTCTCCTCACCAACCCTCGAGAAGCATGGATGAGCTGAGAGTAGTGGGGGCTCTGTGTGCCAGCCCTGTCCAATGTCACATGTAGAGGGATGACCATCCTTCCCAGCCTAACCTCCAGGACCCTTCCAGTGCTTGGGGTGGTGGTACCCCTTTGCAGATAGATGGGCAGACTTAGCTCACAACCCAGTGTCCCCAGGCCAGCTCAAAGGACACAGGTCAGCTGTATGCCGCATTGCACCACCGCATCCTGGCACTGCGCAGCCGTGCTGAGCAGGAGCAGGAAGCCAAGACACCCGTGCCCGAAGCCGGGGCCGCCCCAGCCCATGAGGAGGAGGACAGCGACGATGATGTGCTGGCACCCTCAGGAACAGGTGAGCTGGTCTTGTCCCACAGGAGGGACCTGAGCCCATCTCCACGGGTTGGCCAGCATCTCAAGGTGCTGGTGACCTGCCAGGACCTGAGGAACACCCTGCCTTCCTCACAGGCGCAGGCGATGAAGGAGATGGGCAGACTCCTGGGAGCACATAGCGGTCGGAACCTACCAGGCTGCCGCTTTGTTGCTGCTGCCCACCCTCCCCAGGCCCAAGGCACTGTTCCTGCTGGGCAGGTCCCTCCAGTCGCCGGGACTCCGGGATGCGGTTTGGGACTCAGCCTCATCATATTGATGAGCCGCAAGAACGCTCCCCGCCCTCCTGTGATTGACTTGTCACGGCTTCCCACTGGCTTGCAGACCTGTTTCTTCACCCAGCCTTGGCCTTGGGCGGCTTCCCTCCCCAAAGTCAGAGGCACACACGGGCCCCCGGGCAGTGAGCCCTGGTGACAGTTTGTTTCCAAAGGCTTTGTTTCCGGTGTTGAGGGCACAACCAACACGCCTGTTCTCCCCGGGGTGGCACGTGGCCAGCACAGGGGCTCCGAGGGCTTGGGCCTAGGAATGCCTGTCTGGAAGAAGATGATGGACCCTGGAGGGTCCCCAGGGGATGCCCCACATTCTCCTCCCCACGCAAGTCATGCCCTTCACTGCACTCTGGCCCAGGGTGCAGACCTGCTTCCTACTGTTGGCCATTCCTTGTTCAGCCAAGGTGACCATCTGGGGCCTCTGAGGGTATCACCTGGTCTCCATGGACGTGCAGGCCATGACATTCCTGGGCACATGCACGGGAACTCACCCACCATCTGCCCACCCTCAGGGCTGAAGAAAAGGCCTCCATCTTGGCTGTGTTTCCCACCCACCCGGAGTGGCCAGCACAACTCCATCTACAGTCTGCGCCCCTGGGGAGCCAGCAGGAGCCCCGCCTGGCAAATCGGTCACTCTGCTTAAAGCCTTAGCCAGTTAGTGACGAGTAAAAGCAGACGACGCCTGTGTGTTTTGGAACGTTTATGTAAGACTGTCATATGAAATGTATTTGGGAACTACATTAAAACTTTTAACTAAAGCCCCAGCCTGCTGCTTGCCCAGGGCCGCCTGTTGCCTTCCACCTTCATGGTGGACCCATTGGCTGGGCTGGTTGTGGCCCTGAGGCCCTCCTCCTTGGGGTCCTGCACCAGTGACCTGTAGCCTTTGTCCCAGACCTGCCCAGGCAGTTCTTCAACTCCATTCATTCTCACATATCCCCCCTTCCCCCTCCCCATGTCAGGTTGGGGCCTGGCTGTGGTGGGTAGATATAGGAACTGGCTATGGCAGTCATGGGCAAGGGCAGGCGCTCACAGGCGCCAAGCACTGGTCATCATATCCACGAACTCTGCATCGGTGTCCACCGAGGCACTGAGACCACTATAGTAGTCCTGGAATTCAGCCAGCGTTACCTAAAGGGTACAGGGAGCTTATGAGAGACTCGAGCCAGATGCAGCCCAGGGTAGGGTTGCCACACCACTGCTTACCTGCCCATCCTTGTCGGTGGTGTCGAAGGTGTCCAAGAAGCATTGCAGGGCCTCTTCCTCAGTCCACTCCCCACTCTGCACCTTGGGATGGGCCCGGCCGTTGTATACCCCACGGAGGTCATCCACAGTCACTACACCATCTCCACTGCGGTCCAGTTTGGCAAAGGCAGCTGCAATGACCGCCTCCCGGGCCTGGGACATAGGGGGCTGGGAGGTGGGACAGTGACTGGGTAGTGTCCTGAACTAGCCCCACTTAACCCCTTCACTGCCTCAGTCTCCCCCTTGGTCCCTGGAGGTGAGCCTCACCCGCAGTGCCCGCAAAAATTCCTCCAGGTCCAGTGTCCCACTGCCATCACGGTCCCAGCGCCGGCACATGGCGTCCGCCTCCTCGTGGTCCACCGCCAGCCCCAGCGTGGCCAGGCCCCCCTGCAGCTCCTTTGGGTCCAGAGACGAGCTCCTATCCCGGTCCAGGCGTCGGAAAAACCTGGGGTCAGAATGGGGTTAGACAGTGATGCTAAGGGCTGGAGGTGGATAGGGACCAGGAAGACGCCTTACCTGGCCAGGCCATGGATGCCCGAGGCCCCTCGGGATAGACATTCTGCCCGCAGTCTCACCAAAGTGCTATCCACACTGTCCATGCTGAGTCCTGGTGGGTCTCTAAGCACAGCCAGACAAGAACTAGGTGCCTCCACTTGCTTGGCTTGTCTGCTGCAATCCTGCTGGCTAGGCTCTGGTAAGGTTTGCATCCTGTTGCTAGGAGATGTGGCTCTGGAGACTGGGAGGGGCTCAGCCAGTGACTCCCTGGACTGGGCAGACCGAAGGCCTAGAGGAACCAGCTCCTACACTCAGACCCACAGTGTACACCAAGGGTAGCACTTGACTGAGTCTGGCAGAGCCAGCCACAGAGAAGGGGCAGGATATGACTGAATTGCTGTGTAACCAAGGCACATTGGTTTCCTTCTCTGGGTTTCATGGTACCCAGTCTCAGAAAAACCAGAGCTAGCTAAGGATGAAGACAGGCTGGCTACACAAACTACTTGGGAGGCTAAAGATTGCTGCAAGTTTGAGGCCAGCCTGAGTTAAGAGAACCTGAAGCTGGGCGTGGTGGCACACACCTTTAATCCCAGCACTCCGGAGGCAAAGGAGGCAAAGGTAGGAAGAGCGCTGTGAGTTCAAGGCCAGCCTGAGATTACATAGTGAATTCTAGGTCAGCCTGGGCTAGAGGGAGACCCTACCTCAAAAAAGGGGGAGGGTGAGACTGGGGAGATGGTTCTGTTGTTAGAGTGACTTGCCATACATGAAAGCCTTAGGACTAGAGTGAGGTTCCCAGAACCACAGATGGGTGTGGTGGCCCTCCTGTGATCCTGGCCCTCAGAGGTGCAGAATCCATGAGCCCTGGACTCAGCGAGACCCTTCTCCCTGAAATCGTGATGAGTTGTTGAGAAAGACACCTGAAACTGATTTAAACACACGTTAAAAATTACAAACATAGCTGGGTGTGGTGGCAAGCACTTGGGAGGCTGATGGAGGAGGATGGCTGTGAGTTCAAGGCCAGCCTAAGATTACATAGTGAATTCTAGGTCAGCCTGGACTAGAGTGAGACCCTACCTTGTAAAGCCAAAAAAATTAATGTATATTTACAAACAGAACCTGAGATGGTAGTACCTGGCTATTATCCCAGCATGTTTGAGGTAGAGACCAAGGGTGAGCTGTTTGAGGCCAGCCAGACTGCACTACAAGAGACTCAAAAACAAAAAGTGGTCCACAGGATTACAAGCTAGGCAGCTAATGAGAAACTGCAGTGGCTTGTCCCTGCACAGATGGATGGCTGCCCGCTGCTGTTCAGGATTCTGCAAGGCAGCAGAAAGACACTCCATTGTGTAGCTTTTGTTTTCGAGTGCTGAAGATGGAGCCCAGCCTTGGCAAGTGAGGGACAAGTGTTCTGCCACCAGTCACAGTGCAGGCAGAACTGTTTTTATTTTGTTAATACGTGTCACATGCTTCCCCATACTCTACGGAAACAATGTCATCAGTTATACTCCGTGTTTCTTCATTTGTGCCAACAACTGGTCTGCCCTGAGTAGAGCAAAAAAATTCTGACTTAAAATGAGATATGGGCCAGGTGTGGTGGCGCATGCCTTTAATCCCAGCACTTGGGAAGCAGAGGTAGGATTGCTGTGAGTTCAAAGCCACCCTGAGAATACATAGTGAATTCCAGGTCTTCCTGGGCGAGGGTGAGACTCTACCTGCAGTTTAAAAAAAAAAAAAAAAAAAGCCGGGCGTGGTGGCGCACGCCTTTAATCCCAGCACTCGGGAGGCAGAGGTAGGAGGATCGCCAAGAGTTCGAGGCCACCCTGTGACTACATAGTTAATTCCAGGTCAGCCTGGCCCAGAGTGAGACCCTACCTCGAAAAACAAAAAAAGACATAGGGGCTAGGAGCGCGGTCAGCAGTAGAGTGACAGCCTAGAACCCACAGCGAGGGCTGGGGGCGTGGTCACTGGTAGAGTGACAGTGTAGGCTCCGCGTGATGACCTGGGGGTGTGGCTGGGCAGTAGATTGCTTGCCTCCCAATAACGCTCTAGGTTTCCACTCCCTAAACTGAACATTTTGATAACCACCGTGGTGGCATTGGAAGTGGCCTTGGTCATTCCAACTTCACTTCCCTGGCCCTCAGTTTCTACAGCTGGGAAGCCAGTAGGCCTGTATGCACAGGTAAGTGAAACTCAAAAGTGTACTGAGAGCTGAAGAGATGGCTTAGCAATTAAGGCACTTGCCTTTGAAGTTTAAGCACCCTTATTCAACTATCCAGTCCAACATAAGCCAGGTGACACAAGTGTGCAAGTTGCACATGTGTACAAAGTGGTGGACATGTCTGAAGTTCGACTGCAATGGCTGGAGGGCCTGGTGCACCAAGTCTCATAAAAAAATGTATGGAGAGCTGGAGAGATGGCTTAGGGGTTAAGGCGCCTGCCTGCTAAGCCTAAAAACACTGGTTCCAATCTCCAGCGGTTCCAATCTCCAGGTCCCACGTTTAGCCAGATGCAAAGTGATGCAAGGGCGCAATGTCACACTTGACCACAAAGGGGCGCACGCATCTGGATTTCGTTCGCAGCATCTGAGACACTGCTGGCGCGCCCAACTCTGTCTTCCTCTCCCTCTCCCTGTCTCTCTCCAAAAAATTAATAATAAAAAATGATAAATAATAAAAAAATGTGTGGTGCATTCCTGGCATAAGGTCCTTGGTCTGTGAACTCAAATCCCCAAGTCCATCTGGGCCCCACAGAGAACACTAAGGCCCCTCTTGGGTCCCCACAGCAGGAAGAAAGGAGACAGACCCCAGGCTGAGAAATCATTTTTATTCTTGTGCTGACAGACTTCAGCCTGCCTTTCCCTTGTCCCAACAGCCCCATTTGACTGTCTAGACTGAGGAGAAAACAGATGTCACCTGACTGAGGGTCTCTGGTAGATGTCAGGTAAAAGGCAGAAAACATCCTGAGGGCTATCATGAAGGCTGAAGACCTTTCTAGCTAACAAACCCCCCACCTCGGTGGCTCCTGCTGTGAGGATTCCCTGAGCACAGAGGCCAGTAAGCAGACTGCTACTAATCTTGTGGGGTGCAGGATTGCAGGGTCCTTGCCTCCCTCTGCTTAGTAAAGGCACAGCATCCAGCCTGTCTTAGGCCAAGGACAGTGTAAAAACCAAGAATTAAAAAGTGATTCTCTTGGATGGGGTGTACAGAAAGGAGGCAGCACTTTGCTGCACAAACATTACTGTCTTCAGGTATGCCGGCCCCTTGTTCAGGGCCCCCAGGGGTGAGTCAGGCACTGTGACAAATACAAAGTACAAATCTCTGCTTCCCAAAGGGAAATGGTCAAGTTCTATAAAGAAAATAAAATTGAGTCAGTGGACAGTAGGGCTGGGTGGGAGGAATTACTAAGGTATGATAGTCACAAAAGGCCTTTCTGGGAAGGAAGATGGAGCCCAGCCTTGGCAAGTGAGGGGGACAAGTGTTCTGCCACCAGTCACAGTGCAGGCAGAACTGTTTTTATTTTGTTAATACGTGTCACATGCTTCCCCATACTCTACGGAAACAATGTCATCAGTTATACTCCGTGTTTCTTCA
Organism: Orientallactaga sibirica; assembly: GCA_036365145.1. NCBI lineage: Eukaryota > Metazoa > Chordata > Mammalia > Rodentia > Dipodidae > Orientallactaga > Orientallactaga sibirica. Next base: position 16,499,647 of record JAEOAD010000049.1, read on the forward strand.
TTTGGTCTGCCCTGAGTAGAGCAAAAAAATTCTGACTTAAAATGAGATATGGGCCAGGTGTGGTGGCGCATGCCTTTAATCCCAGCACTTGGGAAGCAGAGGTAGGATTGCTGTGAGTTCAAAGCCACCCTGAGAATACATAGTGAATTCCAGGTCTTCCTGGGCGAGGGTGAGACTCTACCTGCAGTTTAAAAAAAAAAAAAAAAAAAAGCCGGGCGTGGTGGCGCACGCCTTTAATCCCAGCACTCGGGAGGCAGAGGTAGGAGGATCGCCAAGAGTTCGAGGCCACCCTGTGACTACATAGTTAATTCCAGGTCAGCCTGGACCAGAGTGAGACCCTACCTCGAAAAACAAAACAAAAAAAGACATAGGGGCTAGGAGCGCGGTCAGCAGTAGAGTGACAGCCTAGAACCCACAGCGAGGGCTGGGGGCGTGGTCACTGGTAGAGTGACAGTGTAGGCTCCGCGTGATGACCTGGGGGTGTGGCTGGGCAGTAGATTGCTTGCCTCCCAATAACGCTCTAGGTTTCCACTCCCTAAACTGAACATTTTGATAACCACCGTGGTGGCATTGGAAGTGGCCTTGGTCATTCCAACTTCACTTCCCTGGCCCTCAGTTTCTACAGCTGGGAAGCCAGTAGGCCTGTATGCACAGGTAAGTGAAACTCAAAAGTGTACTGAGAGCTGAAGAGATGGCTTAGCAATTAAGGCACTTGCCTTTGAAGTTTAAGCACCCATATTCAACTATCCAGTCCAACATAAGCCAGGTGACACAAGTGTGCAAGTTGCACATGTGTACAAAGTGGTGGACATGTCTGAAGCTCGACTGCAATGGCTGGAGGGCCTGGTGCACCAAGTCTCTCATAAAAAAATGTATGGAGAGCTGGAGAGATGGCTTAGGGGTTAAGGCGCCTGCCTGCTAAGCCTAAAAACACTGGTTCCAATCTCCAGCGGTTCCAATCTCCAGGTCCCACGTTTAGCCAGATGCAAAGTGATGCAAGGGCGCAATGTCACACGACCACAAAGGGGCGCACGCATCTGGATTTCATTCGCAGCATCTGAGACACTGCTGGCGCGCCCAACTCTGTCTTCCTCTCCCTCTCCCTGTCTCTCTCCAAAAATTAATAATAAAAAAATAATAAATAAAAAAATGTGTGGTGCATTCCTGGCATAAGGTCCTTGGTCTGTGAACTCAAATCCCCAAGTCCATCTGGGCCCCACAGAGAACACTAAGGCCCCTCTTGGGTCCCCACAGCAGGAAGAAAGGAGACAGACCCCAGGCTGAGAAATCATTTTTATTCTTGTGCTGACAGACTTCAGCCTGCCTTTCCCTTGTCCCAACAGCCCCATTTGACTGTCTAGACTGAGGAGAAAACAGATGTCACCTGACTGAGGGTCTCTGGTAGATGTCAGGTAAAAGGCAGAAAACATCCTGAGGGCTATCATGAAGGCTGAAGACCTTTCTAGCTAACAAACCCCCACCTCGGTGGCTCCTGCTGTGAGGATTCCTGAGCACAGAGGCCAGTAAGCAGACTGCTACTAATCTTGTGGGGTGCAGGATTGCAGGGTCCTTGCCTCCCTCTGCTTAGTAAAGGCACAGCATCCAGCCTGTCTTAGGCCAAGGACAGTGTAAAAACCAAGAATTAAAAAGTGATTCTCTTGGATGGGGTGTACAGAAAGGAGGCAGCACTTTGCTGCACAAACATTACTGTCTTCAGGTATGCCGGCCCCTTGTTCAGGGCCCCCAGGGGTGAGTCAGGCACTGTGACAAATACAAAGTACAAATCTCTGCTTCCCAAAGGGAAATGGTCAAGTTCTATAAAGAAAATAAAATTGAGTCAGTGGACAGTAGGGCTGGGTGGGAGGAATTACTAAGGTATGATAGTCACAAAAGGCCTTTCTGGGAAGAAGACATTTTACTAAAACTTGTCAATGAACTAATCAGAAATTGGGGAGAAAAGCCAGGCATGGTGGCACACGCCTTTAATCCCAGCACTCCAGGAGGCAGAGGTAGGAGGATCGCTATGAGTTCGAGGCCACCCTAAGACTACATAATGAATTCCAGTTCAGCCTCAGCTAGAGTGAGACCCTACCTCAAAAAAGCCAAAAAAAAAAAAAAAAAAGAAAGAAAGAAAGAAAGAAAGAAAGAAAAGAAAGAAAGAAAGAAAAAAGAGGGCTGGAGAGATGGCTTAGTGGTTAAGCACTCGCCTGTGAAGCCTAAGGACCTGGGTTTGAGGCTCGATTCCCCAGGACCCACATAAGCCAGATGCATAAGGTGGCGCGTGCATCTGGAGTTTGTTTGCAGTGGCTGAAGGCCCTCTCTCTCTCTTTCGCTCTGTCTGTCACTCTCAAATAAATAAAAGAAAAAGAAAAGAAATTGGGGAGAAAGCATTCTAGGTAATGTGAACAGCCAGTGCAAAGGTCCTGGGGCATAGAGCCCTGTAAAGACAAGGAGAAGCCTGGTTGCCAACATGCCTGCCTGCCACTCTTCCTCGAGGGAGGGACAGAGTGAGAGGAAGTAGATCTGGGCTGAAAAAGATCTTTCTAGACATAAGAAACTGCCAGAGCGAGACTTGAAGCTCCTGGAACTCCTGAGATTAAGAAGCCTGAGCGAATGGAGTACTCATGGGTCCAACCTCAGCCCTGCACACACTGGGCATGGTGGCACACATCTATTACCCCAGCACCCAGGAGGTGGAGGCAGATCAGCAGTTCAAGGTCATCCTCTGGCAAGTTGGAGGCCAGCCTGTGCTACTCTTGAGGGAGATGGGGTGACTTTATGCCTTGGGTGAGGGGTGGCCTGGGAAGAATGGTCATCAAGGCCTGCCTGTGGTTCCATCTAGCACCTGAGACTAAGGCAGGAGGACTCAAGAGTTGAAGGTTAGCCTGAGCTATGGAGTGAAACCGAGACACAACCAATCAGTCTGGAGGAGAGGCAGATGGAAACATCTTACTGTGGACACAGACATGGGCAGGACCAGTCAGTCCACTTTGAGGTCAGAAACCCAGATTTTTCTTATAAGCACTGCTAGTCTTTCAACAAGGGTGATACTAAAAGTTTTTTCTTTTTCCCTCTTTTTTTTTTTTTTTCTTTTAGGTAGGGTCTCGCTCTAGCCCAGGCTGACCTGGAATTCACTATGTAGTCTCAGGGTGGCCTCAAACTCACAGCAATTCTCCTACCTCTGCCTCCCAAGTGCTGGGATTAAAGGTGTGTACCACCACGGCCTGTTTTTCTTTCTTCTTTCCTCTTTTTTTTTTGGAATTTTTTTTTTTGTGTGTGAGAGTGAGACAGAGAAAGAGAGATAGGGAGAGAGAGACAGAGAATTGGCACATCAGAGCCTCCAGCCACTCCAGCCACTCCAGCCAGGTGCATGAGCCCCCTTGTGTGCATGTGCAATTTTGTGTCACCTTGAGCATCTGTCTTACACGGGACCTGGAGCGTCCTTAGGCTTTGCAGGCAAGTGCCTTAGCTGCTAAGCCATCTCTCCATCTGTGTTTCTTTTTTGAAAAAGGGTCTCATGTAGCCCAGGCTGACCACAAACTCCTGTGTTGACAGGTACACACCATCATACCCAACTTGTTTTTTAACTCGTCTGGATGAAACTGAATGTAGTTTGTGGGCTTTAGAAAATGGCCTTTTGATTCCCAGTACCTTGAAAAAAAAATTTTTTTTTTGTTTCCTAGGTAGGTAACTCTGGTTATCCTACTACCTCTGCCTCTTGAGTGCTAGGATTAAAGGCATTGTGCCACCACACCCAGCTGAAAAAAAATTTTTTTTTTTTTTTTTTTTTGGTTTTTCGAGGTAGGGTCTCACTCTGGTCCAGGCTGACCTGGAATTAACTATGTAGTCTCAGGGTGGCCTCGAACTCTCAGTGATCCTCCTACCTCTGCCTCCCGAGTGCTGGGATTAAAGGCGTGCGCCACCACACCCGGCTGAAAAAAAATTTTTAAACAACTCAAAAGCATGAGGACCTGAGTTGGGACCCCCCAGAACCCATATCCACATAGAAAGCTGAATGCTGTAGCTAGAATCTAGAATTCCAGTGCTCCTACAGTGAAGAGGGAGGTGGAAACAGGACTCTGGAAAGCTTGAGGGCCAGCCAGCCTGGTAAAGGCAGCTATGAACAAGATTCTTCCTCAAACATCTGTACCAGCAGCTGTACCCTGAGCTCTACAGACATGCCCACACACCCAGAGAGAGAGAGAACTCCACATCTAGCTTGTTTTGCTGCTTGGATAGCATCATGGTTCTGCCCCTAGAGCCACTCCAGAACCCTGGTGACATCTGAGGACACTCACAGCAGTGGCTATCTGAAGGGGTCTTCTGCATCCTTTCTGGACCCTGCTGTGTGGCTCACACCGTGGTCCCAAACACAGCAGGCTGCAGTGGGCCCTCGTCTCCCTCCTCCCGGGCACAGTTAGCCAGGGATGACTCGGGCCCATCAGAAAGTAGGTGGCCCAGGTCACTCGTCGGCAAGGGCCCCAGCCGCTCAGCCTCCTCCAGGGTAACCAGCAGTGCGGCCAGGGGTGGTCTCCGGTGACAGATGTCCTGCAGCAGGTCCGCCCGGGTTCGCAACTGCCCCACAAGCTTGTCCCTCTGGTGCACAGCTGCCTGCAGGCTACGGATGGTGGCCTCAGAAGTCAGTAACTGCTCCCTGAATGCTGAAATTTCACTGGCAAGAAGGGAAAGAGGGTGGTTACGGCCCAGGGGCCAGAGAGGCCGCTACTCCCTATATCTTCCCACACACACCTCTCTTGTCAAGGACCAAAAAATGGGGTCCCTCCCCAAAGTTCCTATGCTGAACTCACAACTCTTCCCCTTCCAAAGCATGGGAAGTCAAGAGGTGCTGCGCACTGTTGTCCTAGCACCCTGGAGGTGGAGGCAGGAGGACTGAGAGAGCTCAAGGTTATCTTCACCCACATAGTGAGTTTGAAGCCACCCTGGGATACATGAGACACTGTAAAAAAAGAAAAGAAAGCCGGGCGTGGTGTAACACACCTTTAATCCCAGCACTTGGGAGGCAGAGGTAGGAGGATCGCAGTGAGTTCGAGGCCACCCTGAGAATACAGAGTGAATTCCTGGTCAGCCTGAGCTAGAGAGAGATCCTACCTCAATAAAGTAAAAAGAAAGAAAGAGAGAGAGAGAGGATGAAGAAGGAGGAGGAGGAGGAGGGAAGGAAGGAAGGAGAGAAAGAAGAGGGGAGGGGAAGGAAAACAATGAAAGGGGAGGGGAAAAATGAAAAGGAAAAGCCCCTAATAGGACTCCCTTCTCCCTGCTTAGGAACGTCCACAGGAGGCCGCGGGTCCCGGAGTCGCCGGGGAAACTGCAGGCTCTGTTTGTAGTTACAGTTGACATTCGAGTGCCTCGCTCTGGTTTTCAGATTGAGTAATAATGCAGTTATTCGCTGTAATTCTTTTTTATAGACGGGGACTCACGTAGCCTCGAACTCCCTATCCTTCCGCCTCCACACGAGTTGTTTCCAGTCCCTCCCGCCTCCTCCTCCCGGAAGTCCGCCGGCTCTCCCCGGGCCTCACCGGTCCTTAGCGCGGCCCAGCTCTTCGAGGGCGGCGCGCAGCTGCTGGTCGTGCTGGGCCAGACGCTCGGCCTGGACACGCACGGTGCGCTCCGCCGCGGCCAGCCGCGCCTCCAGCTCCGCGGCGCGCCGGTGCACGGCCGCCAGGTGCGCGTTCGCCTCGCGGATGTGCAGCGCGGGCGGCGCAGACATGGCCGAGGCCAGAGCCGGCCACGCCCCCGAAGAGCCACGTCCCCCGAGGCCTCGGCTCGATTGGCTGCCAATAACCGTCAGGCCCCGCCCCGAGGACTAAAGCATGCTTGCTTCTGCCACGACCAACCTCCTTGGCTTCAGGACTTTGGAACTCCTAGTTTGACGGACAGGCCACCCCTCCAGGCTCCCAGCTCAAACCTTTTTTGAAAAGCTCCACTCCCCCGTCCCCCACGAAGTTAAGACCACGATTGGCCGGGACCACGCGAAACAACAAAGCAAGGCCACGCCCACGAGAACTATGCTGGCCCGACTGGCCACGCCCCTTAGCAAATTGTCTCGTTTTTGATTGGTCAACTCCCTTTCAGGTTTTGGCCACGCCAAAAACAGAAAGAGGGAAAGAGAGAAAATGGGTGCGCCAGGGCCTCCAACCACTGCAAACGAACTCCAGACACATGCACCGCCTTGTACATCTAGCTAACGTGGGTTCTGGGGAATCACACTAAGCTATCCCTCTAGCCACAAACTACTTTACTGGACCCTTGCCTTGGATCAGCCGACGTTGAGTCTAGGCCTCCATTAATGAATCTTCCAGCACGGGAGTTTCACTTTCCCTATAAGCCACGCCCCCAAATAGTGGCACGTGGTTCAGATTCCACTTTGGGAACATGACCACGCCCCATACACATTCTGGCTCTACGATTGGCCACTTCCACGCTATGCCGCGCCCATTATCGCAGCTCTCTCCAATCAAGTGGAGTCCTGCCTCAGGCTCTAGTCTCTGCACTGTGATTGGCCTAACCCCTGTCAGTTTCTCTTCCCCAGCGCTCTCCTGGGCTTGGAGGTTCATTTGCCCAGTCCGCCATAGCGCATGCGCATCAGTCATGTTCCTGTCTGCCGCGTTCAATAAAGTTGTGTGCTTGTTGCTGGCCGGGCATCTGTGTGAGGCTGCGCATGCTACTCCTGAATTCTCGCGATATTCCGCGGCTCTTGCCCTTGGAGTCGCGGTGCCGGCAAAAGAGCTCGGGTAGAGCGGCCTGCGCGACGCTGCCATGGAGCGTATTCTGCGTCAGTACACAGATATCCCCGATGGCACCGAATGCCACCGCAAGGCCTACATCGCCACCGGCATCAGCGGCTTCGTGGGTGAGCGAACGCCTGCAACCCCGGGTGCAGGGGGCAAAGGGCGCTGGGAGGTCGGGAGGTCATGGGGTCTCGCGCTTGGAATCCCGCGGGGTGGGAAAGTGACGGGTGACCATGCGGACCCCCTGGGGAAGCCAGGCTGACGTCGTCATCGCGGCCCCTTCGGGATAACCTGGGGCGTGCTCAAGTGTTAGGGTGTTTGCAGAGGAGCTCGAGTTTGGGGTGCAGAGAGAGTCAGAGGTGTCGGGTCAAGAACATCAGGCCCTTTCACTGGGGTCCTGGGGAAGTGGGTCAGGTTACTGTGAGGCCACCTGAGGGATAGCGAGGGAACCCCTTAGACTTATCCTTCAGACCCTGTGGTAACTTCCAGGTCATTTTGGATATGGTGCCCGGCTGTGTAGCCCAGACTGGCCTTGAACTTGCCATGTAGCACATACTAGCTTTAGACTTGCTGTGACTCCCAGGCTGGCTTTGAATTCACTATATAGTCAGCCCAGGCTGGCTTCAGATTTTCTCTGTTTCCCAGGCTGACCTTGAGCTCCCAAATACTCGGATGACAAGTATGCACCCCCATGCCTGGCTTAAGGCAGATTTTTCAGGAGACCCATGGGTTGGGAATGCCCGACAAAGGGTGCCATTGTCATGTTTCAGGGGAAATTTACTCTGGGCATTCAAGTCCATCTGGGAAGACTTTTTCCCACGGTGTTAAGGATGAGCCCGGGACATTGAGACTGACAACAAGTGCTCTTCCACTGAGCCGCCCCCATCCCATTCAGGGAGATTTGGTGGTGGGGGGGAGACCGTGTTCATCACCTGGGCAGTGCCCACGTGATGGGCCCCTGGTGATCTTTGAGGGGCTGCAGGAGAGAACCTGGTCAGAGGAGCCACATTGGGAAGTCGCTGAGGTAGGCAGGTGTTGAGTGTCTCTAGCCTCCCTGGACTTCCTGTGACTGGCACCCCTCACTAGGGAGGCAGGCAGCCATGAATGGCAGCCGAAGGGGTGCCTGTGGGCACAAGAGAAACCATGGGATGAATGAGTGAGTATCTTGTGAGCGTAGTAGGCTCCCTAAGCAGCTCAGGGCTAGCACTGGGGCAGGGGCTTTTGAAGGGAGCCAAGGTCTGGGGACAGGTCTGAATCAGTAGAGGTACCTGTGTGTCATGCACTGTTGGGGACAGTGGCTACAGGGAGGCAGGCTGGGCAGTCTGTCATCCAAAGTACACTGGGGAATCAGACCCTCTTGGGAGGGGGCGCTTAGCATGTAGTGAGCAGTGAAATTCCCAGCGTCGCTTCCACCAGGAGCCTTGTGTCCGGGCCGGCCCCAATCTAAGTGTTCCAGGTCCCTGGCAGTGTTAGGGTCCCTCTGAGCAAGTCTTCACTGGCTAGGGGCTGTCAGGACTGGGGAGCTGGGGCCCCTTGCCAGCCTTCATCTTTGAGGCTCAGCAGGGGTTCCCAAGTCTATCCTGGGATTGGGAGACAGAAGAGTCACAGGCACTCTCTGTGAAGGGGGGCATGGATGGAAAAGCTGACCAGCAAGCCAGTCAGGTGCAGGGACATGCCTGGGCTGCATCTCCAGTGCCTGAAGGGTTTGGCATCTAGAGCCTAACTGCCGCCAAGTGGGGTTAGTGAAAGGTCTTGGTCCTGCAGGAGAATGGAGCCTTTGATGGGGGGCAGTGGGGAGCGTGGTCACTATGCAGGTGGCACCAAGCAGAAGCAGCCCTGAGGCCCCACAGGCCAGCCAGCAACACTGCTTAGGGCAACATGGGTGACAGCCCTCACAGAAGCCCTGGGCAGAGGTGTGACTGTAGCATTCCGGCCCAGGAAACATGCCTAGCAGCCCTGACTGCCCTTCCCCTGCAGGCCTGTACGCTTCAGCCTTCAGTGTCGCTCTAAATCCCTCGAAAACTGTCCTCGAAGGAGTGGCTAGAATGGGCCGATACACATTCACTGCAGGTGAGTGAGGGTTGTAGGTAAGACAGCTGCTGGTCCTCCCCCACACCCCACAGCTCTGGGAGCACGTCTGAGGGATGGGCAAGCGCTGGTTAGGGGTCCCAGGAGACTGACATCAGGGCTGGTCGGGAACTCAGATGGATAGTGACAGCTCCATCTACCTGGCAGTGAGCTTTAGGGGTTCCCATTATGATCCTAGCTCACTGTCTGCCCCCCCCCATCTCCATAGCCGCCATTGGAGCCATGTTTAGCCTAACCTCCTGCATTAGCGCCCAGGTCCGCGAGAAGTCTGATGACACGATGAACTACTTCATTGGTGGCTGTGCCGGAGGCCTGACCCTGGGAGCACGGAGTGAGTGCCCCTGACCATGTCATGCAGAGGGTGGTTGCTTTGTCAGTCCCAACTGCCCTGCCTGCCCTTCCTCCCCTGTTTTCCTTCCTATACTCCCAGCATACAAGGGCCTCCTCCATGTTCCTCCAACACACCAGGCTCAGTCCTGCCCCAGGGCCTTTGCATGAATGCTCTGTGGTGCCCCCTGGTGTCCTGACCACACTGGAACCTAGCATCCCATCTCCCTTGCTTGGGCCAGCCTGCTGACACCAGAGCACTGGAATCAACATGATGTCTCAGACGCCTGTCACCCCTGGTGGCCTCTGTTTCCCACCTTCAAAGCCCTGGACCCCTCCCCCCAGCCTTTGGGGGAAAGCACAGCCTCCTGAAGCCCAAGGGGTCCAGGGTCCAAGCATGCCACATCTGACACCCTCTCTCTCTCCCAACAGATCACAGCTATGGGGTCGCTGCAGCAGGCTGTGTGTGCATGGGAGCCACGGCCGCCCTCTTCAAGCTTGGCCAGCTGGAGGGCTGGGAGCTGTTCCCAAGGCCCAAGGTGTGACGGGCCTTGTGCCAATAAACCAGTGTGTCCCATGTGTGCCTGCGTCCCAGGCTTAATTGCATGGAGGCCGAGGGGAAGGCAGATAGGTGCACGCCTTAGCCTGCCTGGCTGGAGATAAGGCCACACGTCTGCCAGCCTCCCCAGCATGGGCCATGCCAAGACCAAGGGCACCAGCCTGGTTCTTCCAGGGGTGGGAGCTGGCCCAATGCCCCCCCCACGTTCTTGTAAAAGGCCACCAGCACATGAAAACTGGGTTCTCACCACCTTATATGTGGGTCCTGAGTCATCCCTGGGCCTACCCCACCCCACCCCCCATGGGCTCCAAGTTCATGGGCATTGGAGCGGAGAGTTTTGGCCAGCCTGGACCAGCTGGCTACTACAAGCCCCTGTCCAAAACAGCCAGAGACAAGACCTGTTGGGCCAGCCAGGTGAGGGGCCAGCAGAGACCGCTGCCCGTGGCTGACAGCCGGATGATTTAGGTGGCCCCAGAATGCTGGCGACGCCCAGAAGACCCAGCTCCTGAATCCCTGGCCAAGCTTCCTGGCAGCTTCAGAGGAAGCAGCAAGCTCCAACAGGCTGCACTGGGCTGTAAATCAGGGCTCGCTGCCCTGCCCGGGGAGCAAGGCCCCTGCTGAGCCCAGGCACCGCTGGTGGGCTGGGGATGGGCTGGCCACATCCCTCCCTCACCCTCCTGGAGGCCCAGACACAGCCTAGAATTGAACTGCCTCATGACCAATCACCTCCAGGGCTGGCTCCTTGGAGAAGGGTGGAACCCCTTTTGTCCCCGGCAAAGTTTGGGGAAGGGGGACCTAGGAGCCTTCTAGGCCACATGGACTGCTGCTGTTAACAGGTTCTGGATTTTAATCCTCCCCTGGCCTCTTGTCAGTGTGTTGAGATGTTTCTGATGGCCTTTGAAGCTAAGTCCTGTCCCCTCACATTGAGCCACCATCACTCCACCTCCTTCAGTTGTTGTGCCTTCTGGGGACAGACTACTTGAGCAGCACCCTGTGTGGTCCCCCCCCCCATTCCACCTCTAGACAGGTCCACCAGGACCAGCGTCCTCCTGTCTTCCAGGAAGCCAGGACTGCCCGCCGCCCACCCAGCCCTTTCTGGGCCAACTGCCAGGACTAGAGCTCCCAGCCAGACCCCCAGGAGGGGGTGGTTGCTTGCCGGACCCCAGGGAGCCCCAAAAACCAGGCTCCCCTGCCCATAAACATTTACTAGTTATGGGGGGCTGACGTCACCCTGCCCCCCACACAGGCCCCCATGCAAATTGTCCCTCTCTGTCCTAGCAGCCTCCCATATAGAGCAGTGGGAAACCATTCCAGAAGTTCTGAGCTGCACTGAAGACTTCCACAAGGGCCTGAGCAGCGTCTCCAGGACTCCCTGGAGGAGGGGTGGGGAAGACCTAAGGGTGTTTGGGTGTGCCCAGTGGGGAAGTCAGTTGGGCAGAAGACAGAGCCTAATGGGGTGAGCTGACCCACAGGCACTCATGCACACACACACACACCAGCTCTGGCACATCTGCACAGATAGAAGGCTGGGTAATGCCAGTCTGGGCTACAAGTGGAAGGATTGGCACACAGCTTGGGTAAAGCCTTCATGCCCAGCACTCTCAGAAATAAGCCTGTGGTGTTCAGTGTGCACACTGGCCCCTTGATGGCCCTCAGGATCACTGGCCTGACCCATCATCACTCCCCCTGGTCCCCAACTCCTACATTCTCCCCTCAATCTGCCCTACGTTAAGAAAGCACTGGAAACCCTCCTCTACCCACATCCTTTCAGGGCTCCCACATCCGTGAGGTCAGAGGCCAAGTCTTCCCCTCATCTACCAGGTACAGCTGCTCCATCACCCAGGCTCTGTCCTGCCCCAGAGCCTTTGCTTGTCTGTGCCCTCTGAATGGATCCAACTGTGTGTCCCCAATTTCTGCCCTCCAGTTCTCACCTGAAAGGAGACAGCTGCTACTCTTCCACCTTTTAAATTCCTCTTAGTGATCATGTGTGTGATTGGCTGGGACCCATCTCCCTCAGGGCTGAGCTAGATCCTGGCTGTTAGAACCCCTCCTCCCTCCCCAGCACGGGCCTGGGCTCAAATATTTGTGCATGGGAGGATCACGGGTGGACCCTGCGGCTACTGGCTGGGCCCATGCCCCAATTGTGGATCCCCTCCATCAATGAAGCTGATGGTTACAGTACAGTGGGGCACCCTGGAAAGATGCCATACCCACCCATAGTCAGTTCCTGCTCCAGCAGTGGCTCTGCTGGGTCTCTACTCTGTGAGGTCCCAGATCTTCCTAGAGGGAATGAGGATGCAGATGAGCATTTTGTGGGGTGGGCGAGCTCGTTAGAGGAGGCCTTTAATCCTGTACCAGGGAGGCAGAGGTAGGAGGATGGCTGTGAGTTTGAGGCCAGCGTGAGTGAATTCAGGTCAGCCTGGGCCACAGTGACACCTTACCTCAAAAAAAAATAAATAAATAAAGACATTAGGCTGAGGAGATGGCTCAGTGGATAAAGGATCTGGGTTGGGATGAGGAGGACATCTATAATCCAGTATGCCCGCAGCAAGATGAGAGGGTGAGTCAGGAGAATTCCCCAGAAACTCCTGTGCCAAAGGGTCTGGGGAGCACAGCCATGAGCGAGAGACCGAGTGGGGGAGGACATCCGAAGTTGTCCAGCAAGTACACGTGCTGTGGCATTCGCGCGCCCAGACCCCCACACGCAGACCTTTCTATTCCAAAGAATAGAGGGCGAGTTGGGGACAATGGGCTCTCAGGGTGGGAGACCTGGCGCTTAATGAGACGCTGCACCAGAGGCCCACGGCAAGTGCAATGTCCTGGGACAAGAAAGAGTTGCCCTGCTGTGGTATGAAGGGACAGGCCAAAATTAGGGTTCCCTTCCCAGAGGATCCAACCAGGGTAGGGTCACTGACCACTCAAGTGCCGTAGACCTATCTTGTTTGAGGAGGATTTCTTGTCACTGGCTCGCCAGCATGTTCCCCGAACCTTAGGTTGGGTATGGTGGCCCATGCCTGTCGTGTTAGCACTCCGGAAGCAGGAGCATTGCCATGAGTTTGAGACCATCCTGGGCTGCAGTGAAGTCCTTCCTCAATAGACAAAAAAAAAAAAAAAAAGACAAACCCCGGCTGTAAACTACCCCTGAGCCAGAAGAGCCCCGAAGACCGACAGCAAGCAGCCCCCGCCCCTCCTCTGGCCCACCTCCCCCGAGTAGGCCTGCCTGGCCCCCAGCCCGCCATTGGCGCGCACGGCCCTGCCGAGCAGTAAGCCAAGGCTCTCGGGGGCTTCCCGGAATGAGGGTAGTCAGCCCCAGCCTGGAGGGTCTCGGTCAGTGCTGCCGTCCGAGCTCCAGCCTCGGACCACGCCTACCTCTGAGGCCCCGGTGGGCTCCGAACCTGAGCGGGAAGGTGTGAGGCCAGGTCAGCAGGGCTCCAGGGGACAGCGGTCCGCCCACGCCGAGGGCTTCAGACCCCACCGTGCCCTTTCAACCCTTTACTCTGCCTCTGTACACGTCTACAGTATACTTTATGTTTTTTTTTTTTCTTTTGTCAATAGGTAAAACAGACCTCAAAAGATTCCTAAGGGTGTTGAGAATAAATGCCAGCCCCAGGCCCACCCAGCTGTGTCTCGTTTCTCCCGCCAGCAGCGGTCAGACCCAAGCAGTATGTGTACACTCTCTTTCCCCCATAGAAACCATACCACGCTGCCCGGCTGTTTTCCCTATTAACAATACTTGGACTTCTTCCCAACAGTTAACCACTATATATATATGGTAGGGTTTCTCTATATTTTTATTTATTTATTTGAGAGAGAAAAAGAGGCAAATATATATAGAGAGAACAGGCTGGCCAGGGCCTCTAGCCACTGCAAACAAACTCCAGATGCATGTGCCACCTTGTACATCTGGCTTATGCAGGTACTGGGGAATCAAACCTGGGTCCTTAGGCTTCTCAGGCAAGAACCCCAACCACTAAGCCGTCTCTCCAGCCTTAAACACTTTTAATAGCAGTATAATAGTCCATCACCTGTCCAGACCACCCCCCTGCCCCTGTTAAAGCCCATTTACTTGTATTTATTTATTTGAGAGAGGAAAAGGCATAGAGAGAACAGGTGCACCAGGGCCTCCAGCCACTGCAAATGAACTGCAGACACATAATGCCACCTTGTGCATCTGGCTTTAGGAGGGTACTAGGGAATCAAACGTGGGTCCTTAGGATTTGCAGGCAAATGCCTTAACCGCTAAGCCATCTCTCCAGCCCTTGTCCCAGTATTTTTGTTTGTTTGTTTTGTTTTGCGAGGTAGGGTTTCACTCTTGCCCAGGCTGACCTGGAATTCATTATGTAGTCTCAGGGTGGCCTAGAACTCACAGCGATCCTCCTACCTCTGCCTCCTGAGTGCTGGAATTAAAGGCGTGTGCCACCACGCCCAGATCCTTGTCTCCAGTTTTGACTGCTGTACATCTTGTAGCAACAAACGCCTCATAACACGTGTCACCCTGTACTGGGATGAATATACCCTGTGCCCTTATCTTTCCATAAAAGTGCCTTTAGGGGCTGGACAGAAGGCTTAACTATTAATGTACTTGCATGAAAAACCAAAGGACCTCAGTTCGATTCCCCAGGACCCACATAAGCCAGAGGCGCAAGGTGGTTCTTGTGTTTGGAGTTCATTTACAGTGACTAGAAGCCTTGGCACGCCAATTCTCATTCTCTCTCCCTCCCTCCCTCTCTCTCTCTCTCTCTCTCTCTCTCTCTCTCTCTCTCTCTCTCTCGTAAAAAAAAAATTAAGTGCCTTAGGCACATGCCTTTAATCCCAGTATTGGGAAGGCAGAGGTAGGAGGATCTCTGTGAGTTTGAGCCCACCCTGAGACTACAGAGTGAATTCCAGGTCAGCCTGAGCTACATTGAGACCCTACCTCAAAAAAAAAAAAAAAAAGTGCTGGAGAGATGGCTTAGCGTTTAAGGCGTTTGCCTACAAAACCAAAGGACCCTGGTTCAATTCCTCAGGACCTACATAAGCCAGATGCACAGGAGGGCACATACATCTGGAGTTTGTTTGCAGTGGCTAGAGGCCCTGGTGTGCCCATTCTCTCTTTGCCTCTCTCAATTAATAAATAAAACAAATTTTTTTAAGATACTTAAAAAAAAAAGAAGCTGGGTGTGGTGGCTCATACTTTAATCCCAGCACTCGGGAGGCAGAGGTAGGAGGATCGCTGTGAGTTCAAGACCACCCTGAGACTACATAGTGAATTTCAGGTCAGCCTGAGCTACAGTGAAACCCTACCTTGAAAAACCAAAAAAAAAAAAAAAAAAAAAAAAAAAAAGAGCTGGAGAAATGGCTTAGTGGTTAAGGCATTTGCCTGTGTATCCAAAAGATCTTGGTTCAATTCTCCAGGACCCACGTAAGCCAGATGCACAAGGGGCACATGCATCTGGAGTTTGTCTGCAGTGGCTAGAGGCCCTGGCGTGCCCATTCTCTCTCTGTTTGCCTCTCTTCTATCTCTCTCTCTGCTTATAAATAAATAAATAAATAAATAAATAAAAATAAATAAATAAATAAAAATTTTAAAAAAGTGCTTTTAGAGGCTTGGGTGTGGTGGCATATGCCTTTAATCCGAGCACTTGGGAAATAGAAGTAGGAGGATCACTGTGAGTTCTAGACCACCTGAGACTACATAGTGAATTCCAGGTCATCCCCAACTAGAGCGAGACTATACCTCAGGGAAAAAAAAAAAAGGTGCCTTTAGGTGAGGCTGGAGAGATAGTTCAGTAGTCTGTGCCTTCTATTTTTTTTTTAATAAAGAAGGTGGAGGAGGGCTGGAGAGATGGCTTAGCGGTTAAGGCGCCTGCCTGCTAAGCCTAAAGAGTGCCTATTCCACCGGGCGTGGTGGCGCACGCTTTTAATCCCAGCACTCGGGAGGCAGAGGTAGGAGGATTGCCATGAGTTCAAGGCCACCCTAAGACTACATAGTGAATTCCAGGTCAGCCTGAGCTAGAGTGAGACCCTACCTGGAAACCTCTCCCCCACAAAAAAAGAATGCCTGTTCCATTCTCCAGGTCCCACCAGATGCAAAGTGATGCAAGGACACAATGCCACACTTGCCCACAAGGGGGCGCATGCATCTGGAGTTTGTTCACAGTGGCTGAGAGGCTGCTGGCATGCCCATTCTCTCTCTCTCTTTTTCTGACTCTCTCCAAAAAAGAAGAAGAAGAGGAGGAGGAGGAGGGAGAAGGAGAAGAAGGTGGAGGAAAGACCTAGCTGAGGTCAAGGCAAGGGACTGAGTAAAGGAAAGGTGGAGGGAGGGCTAATCAAAATCTAAGAGGATATAAATAAGTTATATGGAAACCTACTTTTCTGGACAATGTAACACTCACAAGCCATATATTGCTACTAGAAAATTTTCAGTGCCAGGGATGGGATACCTAACAGAGAGTTGTTGTGCAGAGAGGTCACTGATACCCTCAAAACATTACAAGCCATTGATGAGGCCCTTGGTTTCCCACCAGGAAAGATGGTAAGACCCTATTGCTGAAGACTTCACATATACTTGGGCTGTGTGGTAGTTTGAATATATGGCCCCCAATATATTCAGTGTTTTATTAGTTTATAGTTTGCATCTCCAGCCACTTGGCTGGAGGCAGTGTCTGTGGGCGGATCTTCATGTGGTGATAGGCTTGAGATTCCATTGTAAAGATATGCAAAGTGTGCCCAATGGGAGTTCCTGAGGTGTGCTGTGCTGTGTGGCTGGTGGCTTTTCCCTCTCTTGCCTGGTCCTGTAAGAACAGGCTGCTTCTCCTGCCATTATGGAACTTCCCCTGGATCTGTAAACTTCAATAAATAATATCCCTTCCTCCATAACTGTGCCTGGTTTGGAAGTTCATCTCAGCGAACCTAAAGCTGTCTGCTACAGGCTGCAAAATCGCTCAGAAATCCTGCTGGAGTTGAGCTGAAAGCCTCCTCCATGTGAACCAGCTGACAGAAAGCTGGATAAAGCTATGCTGCATGCAGTTCAATGGGAGAGAGAAATCACCAGTGAAGATACTCAACAGTGGACACTCCAAGCCTTAAATTTGGCCAGGCAGGCCAAATGAGCCAATGGTTGCAACAGTGGCATGTCTGTTATGGGGAAAACCAACCGCTGTCTAATAGGACTGGAAGCCTGCTCCATGGGAGGGAATACATCCCTGATACTGAAAACCTACAACAGGGGTAGTCATGAGCCCTAGGGGTGTAACGTCTGCTGGTATCTGGCAAAATGTATATACTATGCTCACCAAACTGCCCAGTAAGCACTTCTCTTAATATTCACACCCATATATTAATGCTACTCTCACTCTTGGTTAGAGAAGCTTCTCTTTTCAGATGGTGGTGACCTTGGGATGACTCAGAAGGCACCATGGTGCTGAGGAGAAGGGACAGAGGAGTGCTCAGCACTAAAACATCTCAAACACACCTTCCAAGGCTTAGGGTCCATTGCGGAGGAGGTGGCAGAAAGAATGTAAGAGCCAAAGGAAGGGTAGGACTCCTTACAATGTGCTCCTCCAGACACAAAATGGCCTGGATATCCATGACCTCACAGTGCCTGACACTACCTACACAAGACCATCATAATAGAAGTAAAAGATCATGACATCAAAATAAAAGAGAGACAGCCCTGGTCTTTCAGTCTTGGATTTAATGTTTTCTGTCACAGTTTCACATCTTGACCTCTGTCTTCTGAGTAGCTTCCTTTCTCACCTCTTGTATTACCCAGTTTCTTTCCATCTGCTTTGGCCTAACAGTATTATTGCTACTTTTTTTTTTTTTTTTTTTTTTTTTTTTTTTTTTTCAAGGTAAGGTTTCACTCTAGTCCTGGCTGACCTGGAATTCACTCTGTCTTCTCAGGGTGGCCTTGAACTCACGGTGATCCTTCTACCTCTGCCTCCCGAGTGCTGGGATTAAAGGCGTGTGCCACCACGCCGGCCAATTTTCCTTTTTGTAAATACTTTTTAATTATTTGTGAGGGGAGAGAGAGAGAATAAGTGTGCCAAAGCCTCTTTCCATTGCAAACAAATTCCAGATGCACATGCCTCTTTGTGTGTCTGGCTTTACATAGGTACTGGGGAATTGAACCTGGACCACAGGCTGTGCAAACAAGTGCTTTTAACCACTAAGTCATCTCCTCAGCCCACTGTTTTCTTTTCCTTTAATATTTGTGTGTGTGAATGAATTGTGCACATCACAACATATGTGTGGACATCAGAAGACAACCTCTGGTGCTCGCTTTGGCAGCACATATACTAAAATTGGAACGATACAGAGAAGATTAGCATGGCCCCTGCGCAAGGATGACACACAAATTCGTGAAGCGTTCCATATTTTTAGGAAAAAAAGTCTTTATTTTTCATTGATTGTAGTTCTTAATGCTGGCCAACTCTTATCCTCAGCAAGTCACCAGGCCATTGAATTTTTTTCCATTATGCTACTACCCTTCCCCCATGTACCTCACATCTCTTTCAGTTATAGTTTCTTGTCTTGGTTTATTTTTTTCTTTTCTTTCCTTTTTTTTTAATTGTAATTTTGCTTTACGAGTGTGATGCCATGTCGAGTCAATGTTATTCTCTCACAGTGTACTCTCTAAGAGGTGTGGGTGGGATGCTAGAAAGTGCTAAAGCAGCATGATCGGTGTGAGCAAAAATGTGTTTAGGAAGTGTGGGGGGGGGTTGTTGTATTGGCTGCCATGGTGACATGATGTAGTCAGCCGTTCGCAGTTCCGCGATCTTTAAAATGTAACTTGTTCTTCTGACTAGTTTGAAGATGGAGTTGGAAGTGGTTTTGAATGCAATTAGGTTATGCTATTTGGACAATAAACTCACCTTGACCTAAAAAAAAAAGAGAGAAGACAACCTCTGGTGTCAGTCCTCGCCTTCCATGTCGTTTGGGTAAGGTCTCCGTGTTGTTTGCCACTGTGTACCCCAGGCACTCACCTGTACCTGTGAGCTACTGAGGACTCTTTTTTTTTTTTTTTTTTTTTTTTTTTTTTTTTGGTTTTTCAAGGTAGGGTCTCACTCTGGCTCAGGCTGACCTGGAATTCACTATGTAGTCTCAGGGTGGCCTTGAACTCTCCGCGATCCTCCTACCTCTGCCTCCCGAGTGCTGGGATTAAAGGCGTGCGCCACCATGCCCGGCTCCTGAGGACTCTTCTGGCTCCACCTCCCATCTCACTGTAGGAGTTGTGAGATTAGACACACTCCTGCATCTGGCTTTACATGGATTATGGGAATCCAAACTCAGTATTCACACTTGGATGGCAAACACTTTACCCACTGCGCCATCTTCCCAGCCCAATACTGTTTATTTGATGTCTACATACATAAGCAGACAACAGTATTCCATTGTTTTCTTGTAAGGGTATTAGTGGGATATGTACTCTGTGTGTATTCTGTTGCTTTGGAAAATAAAATATTCCACTCTTAGAAAAAATTAAAAAATAGAAGGGAGACTGCCGGGTGTGGTGGTGCACGCCTTTAATCCCAGCACTCAGGAGGCAAAGGTAGGAGGATTGCAGTGAGTTCAAAGCCACCCTGAGACTACATAGTGAATTCCAGGTCAGCCTGGGCTAGAGTGAGACCCTACCTTGAAAAACCAAAAATAAATAAATAAATAAATAAATAAATAAATAAATAAATAAATAAGAGAGTGATTGGGGGGAGATATGATGGAGAGTGGAGTTTCAAAGGGGAGGGGGGGAATTACCATGGGATATTGTCTACAATTATGGAAGTTGTCAATAAAAAAATAAAATTTAAAAAAAGAACGTGGAGGATAAGACAGTTCTCCCCTCCTCTTCCCTATCACCTTCTTTATTTTTCTTTATTTATTTGAGAGAGAGAAATAGGCAGGGGGAGAGAGAGAGAGAGAATAGGCTTGCCAGGGCCTCCAGCCACTGCAAGCGAACTCCAGATGTGTGCATCCCCTTGTGCACCTGGATTACATGGGTCCTGGGAACGTGAACTTGGGTCCTTTGGCTTTGTAGGTAAATACCTTAACCACTAAGCCATTTCTCCAGACCTGTGTCTTTTTTGTTTGTTTGTTTGCTTTGTTTTTTCAAGGCAGTGTCACTCTAGCTCAGGCTGACCTGGAAGCAGGTCTTGTGTAGGTAGCCTCAGCCACTGTGAGGTCATTGTGTGTGGAAGTCAGCATTGTAAGCAGTCTTCCCCTACCTCTGGCTCCTGCATCCTTTCCTCCACCTCTTCTGCAGAAGTGTGATAGAGATGTCTCAATGCTGAACATTCCACTGTCACTTCTTCTCAGCACTTTGGGGAGTTTGGAGTCACCCCAATGGTCACCATCATCTGAAAGAGAAGCTTCTCTAACCAAAAGTGAGAGCAGCATTCATATATGGGCATACACATAAGTATTTAGAGGGCAGTTGGTGGGCATAATATATGTATTTAGACAGACAACAGTAGTAGCTTCCCCCTAGGGCTTATGATCTCCCCAGCCATAGGTTAGGTTAGGTTCTCAGTACCAAGCAAGAATTTCCTCCTGCGGAGAAGGCCTCAAATCCAATCAGGAAGTAGTTGGTTTCCTCCATAATAGACATGCCACCATTGCACCAGTTGGCACAATTGCCCTAGCTGTCCAGTCATAAAGCATGTAAGCACCATTAATGGCTTTTCACCCCCACCACTGCATAGTTCTTTCCAGTATCCTGACAGCTGGTCCATGGGGAGGACATTTTCAGCTCAGCTCCAGCTTGATTTCTCAGTGACGTGCAGCCCAAGAATGAGGAGTCTCCAGCAGTAGGGTCTTACCATCTAGTTCTGGTGGGCAACCAAGAGCCCTGGCAATGACCTATAATGTTTTGGGGGAATCCAGGACCTCCCTGGCCAACAACTCACTGGAAGGTATCCCAGCCCTGGCACTGAAATATTATTGTAATAATCTATGGCTTCTGGACACAGCATTATCTATCTCACAGGGTACTTTTACCTAAACTCTCTCTCTTTTAAAATATATTTTAATTGTTTACTTCTAAGAGAGAAATAAGCTGGGTGTGGTAAGGCACGCCTTTAATCCCAACACTCGGGAGGCAGATGTAGGCAGGATGACATGAGTTTGAGGCCACCCTGAGACTACATAGTGAATTCCAGGTCAGCTTGGGCTAGAGTGAGACCCTACCTGGAAAAACAAACAAACAAACAAAAAAGGATAATTACAGGTAGGGCTAGAGAGATGACTTAGTAAGGCACTTGGCTGTGAAGCCTAAGGACCCAGGTTTGACTTTCCAAAACCCACATAAGCCAGATATACAAGGTGTCTGGAGTTCATTTGCAGTGGCTAGAGACCCTGGCGCACCCATTCTCTGTCTCTCGCTCACTCACTCTCTCTTCCTCTAGTAAATAAATAAAAATAAAATTTAAAAAATGTTCATTAAAAAAACAACCAGGGACGCCGGGCATGGTGGCACACGCCTTTAATCCCAGCACTCGGGAGGCAGAGGTAGGAGGATCGCTGAGAGTTCGAGGCCACCCTGAGACTACATAGTGAATTCCAGGTCAGCCTGAGCCAGAGTGAGACCCTACCTCAAAAAAACAACAACAACAACAACAAAAAAAAACAACAAAAAACAACCAGGGGCTGGAGAGATGGCTTAGTGGTTAAGTGCTTGCCTGTGAGGCCTAAGATCCCCAGTTCAAGGCTCAATTCCCCAGTACCCACATAAGCCAGATGCACAAGGTGGCGCATGCATCTGGAGTTCATTTGCAGTGGCTAGAGGCCCTGGTGTGCCCATTCTCTCTCTCTCTCTCTTTGCTTCTTTCTCTGTCTGTCGCTCTCAAATAAATAAAAACAAAAAAAATATATGTCCCCAAACAAAAGTTTAAGTTCCACTGCAAGGGCCTTGCTAGAGAAGGCTGGGGGCCCGGTCTTAAGGTGTGGTGATGGGTTTGAGATTCCATTGTAAAGATATGCAAATGTGTCTAGCAGGAGTTCCTGAAGTCTGCTGTGTGACCTTTTGGCTGTAGTTTGTTTTGCTGTGTGTGCTGTGGTGGCTGGTTGGCTTTTGCTCTCTCTGCTTGGCCTTGTGAGAGCAGGCCGCTACTTCTGCCTTTATGGAACTTCCCCTGGATCTGTAAATTTCAATAAATAATATCCCTTCCTCCATAACTGTGCCTGGTCTGGAAGTTCATCTCAGCGAACCTGAAGCTGTCTGCAACAGTAAAGTGGTACCGAGGAGTGTGGGGTGAGATGAACCAGATCGTGTGGATGTTCGTCTTTTGGAACCTTTGTTTTGGAGGAATGGGCATGGACTTGGTGCTTGCAACTGAAGATGCCTTCTGGAATGGTAAGCCAAGTTTTATGGACTATTCTGATGAGAGTTTGAGAATGCTAAGTGCAGACAGTATTGAACTTCGAGGCTTGGCTTATGAGCTTTCTAAGGGGAAGGAAAGATGGCAGAGGACTTTGTTGGAACTGGGCTACTGGCATAAGGGATGGCTACGTTCTGCTATCCAGGCCCAGAAAGTTTGATCA
Source organism: Orientallactaga sibirica (assembly GCA_036365145.1). Lineage (NCBI taxonomy): Eukaryota > Metazoa > Chordata > Mammalia > Rodentia > Dipodidae > Orientallactaga > Orientallactaga sibirica. Next base: position 16,521,883 of record JAEOAD010000049.1, read on the forward strand.
AGGTTAAATTTGTAATGGACTGATATTTTTGCTAAAGATATCGGACTGAGATTTTAAGATTTTAAGTTGGAAAACCTCAAGCAAGTCAAAAGCAGAGGCACTGAGACTGGTTTAGGTTATTGGAGCTGCTATTGTCAAACACATTAGCAATCTTAAGGAAGGTGGAAGGAAGGTGGCCCGACTTGATTTACATTAAAACAATGGAGAGGATGCCTGAAGAAAGACTGTTAAAAATGCAAATTCTTTGGAAAGAGTTGACTGGAGAAGGAACCTGCTTTTCAAGGCTATGGTTTATTTTGTCCCTGGATTAAGAATATGGCTGTGTCCTGCACACCTGGTATTAGTTTTGGAAATATGAAAAATGCATGGAGTGGTCATGAGTTGCACAGGGTTCCAGGAGCCGCTGCTGAGATGCAGCATGAAGGCAGGGCATGAAGTCCCTGAGGAATAGGCTGGAAGAGCCTTTTGAAAGATGGACTGTGGGTTGCATGGAGACCTGAAGATGTTTTGGATATACCAGGACTGTGCAAAAGGACTACCATGGAGTGCAGTGTTGAACTGGGATGAAAGTTTTCCCTGGCGACTCTGCCCAGCTGGAGGGGCGGAATTGGAAAACTGGAGACTGTCAGTCTCTGGTTATATTGAACTTGAACTGCAGAAGTTTGATGACGGCTGATGATAGTTGAGTTTGCATTATTCTAGTCTCTCTTTGCTTTTTACCAGTTAAAAATGTTTACTCTGTGCCTTTACATGTTGAAAGTATTTAACTTGTTTGATTTTACAGGACTCACTATCTTAAGTTGATCAAGACTGTGAGAACCTTTGAAATTGGACTGAGTACAATTTACAATGTGTGATAGTTATAAATCTATTGGGGGCCAGGAGCTAAATATATTGGGGGCCAGGGGCGGAATGTGGTAGTTTGAATATATGTCCCCCAATATATTCAATGTTTTATTACTTTATAGTTTGCATCTGCAATCACCTTGCTAGAGGCAAGGTCACTGGGGGCCCGGTCTTAAGGTGTGGTGATGGGTTTGAGATTCCATTGTAAAGATATGCAAATATGCCTAGCAGGAGTTCCTGAAGTGTGCTGTGTGACCTTTTGGCTGTAGTTTGCTGTGTGTGCTGTGGTGGCTGGTTGGCTTTTGCTCTCTCTGCTTGGCCTTGTGAGAGCAGGCCGCTACTTCTGCCTTTATGGAACTTCCCCTGGATCTGTAAATTTCAATAAATAATATCCCTTCCTCCATAACTGTGCCTGGTCTGGAAGTTCATCTCAGCGAACCTGAAGCTGCTCTCTCTCTCTCTGCTTGCAAATAAATAAATAAAAATTTTAAAAAAGAATCCATTGGGGGCTGGAGAGATGGTTCAGTGGTTAAAGGTGCTTGCTTACAAAGCCTGATGGCCTGGGTTTGATTCCCCAGTACCCATGTAAACCAGATGCACAAAGTGGAGCATGCATCTGGAGTTCATTTGCAGTAGCAGGAAGCCTTTGCATGCCCAAATAATAAATAATAAAATAAAATAAAAAAAGAATCCATTGGGCGTGTTAGTGCTCACCTTTAATCTCATCACTTAAGAGACAGAGGTAGAAAGATCACTATGAGATCAAGGATAGCTTGGAGCTACAGAGTGAGTTCTAGGTCAGCCTGAGTTACAGTAAGACCCAACCTTGAAAAACAAAAAACAAAACTCATAGGCTTGTTTAGTTAAGTGGCCTCCCCACTCCACACCAGCAGAAGTCTCTCTGCCATTGGCCACAACAGTGTTTAGAATTAGTATGCATCTCATTTTAACTAGTCTGAAACTTTAAAAAAATCCCAGCACTTGGGAGGCAGAGGTAGGAGGAGTGCCGTGAGTTCAAGGCCACCCTGAGACTACATAGTGAATTCCAGATCAGCCTGGGCTAGAGTGAAACCCTGCCTCGGGAAAAAGGGGGGGGGTGCTGGAGAGATGGCTTAGTGGTTAAGGCATTTGCCTGCAAAGCCAAAGGATCTTGGTTCAAAAAAAAAAAAAAAATGTATCTGGAGTTCGTTTGCAGTGGCTAGAAGCCCTGGCATGCCCATTCTCTCTCTCTCTCTCTCTCTTTCTCTCTCCCTCTTTCCCTCTCTTGAATAAGTAAATAAAAATATTTTTAAAAAACAAAATTTAAAAAAATAATAAAATTTCTTTTGGTTTTTCAAGGTAGGGTCTCACACTAGCCCAGGTTGACCTGGCACTCACTCTATAGCCTAAGCTGGTCTTGAACTCATGGTGATCCTCCCAAGTGCTGGGATTAAAGGTGTGCATCACCACACCCAGAGAAGACAGGCTAGAAAAGGGTAGAGACTTCCTGAGATCACAGCCAGTGGAAGTAGGGCCAGGACATCTGACTCACAACACACCTCTGCTAGCTTGGTGCTAGGCCCTGTGCTGAGGACACAGTGGTAAAGCAACATTCCCTCCCAGAGCACCCGGGGCTTTCTGCCGAAAGGAGTGTAGAGCATGTGCAGGAATTTGCCAGGAGGGGAAGAGGAGGTGCAGACCTTCCATCTGCAGGAGGAGCCACTGGAAGATCCAAGCAGGGGCCCAGGTGTGTGATGGGGAATTTAAGGCCACATGTCTGTGTAAACCCGAGTGGACTATTACAATACTTAGCAACTTTCCCACAGTACCCGGATTCCCCTACACTACATCCCACTGTCAAGTGCCACTAGGCTTGAGCCCACCGGAACACTACCAGAATCCTTGGCAAGGTCACAGGCCCTATAAACATCTCTTGGGAATTTACTCAGGAAACCTGGGAGCGTGGCACAGCAGTAAGCACAAGCCTAAGCTCCACAGTGCGAGCTGGGGGGCGTGGTCAGCGGTAGACTGACAGTCTAGAATCCATAGTGAGGGCTGGGGGCGTGGTCAGTGGTAGACTGACAGCCTAGAACCCACAGAGAGGGACTGTGGACCTGGCAAGAGGTAGAGTGGCCACATAGCATTTCTGAGGTCCTGGGTTCCACCCTCCATCACTGCACACACACACACACACACACACACACACACACACACACACACACACACATACACACTCACACTTTGGACTCCCAAGGGGGTGAGAAGTGTAGCCCCTTCTTCATCTTCCCCATGTAGTTATGACTTGGGGTACCCCAGCTTGCAAGAAAGCCTCAAACATGAAGCCTCAATTCCCCGATCGGGGTTCAGATTTTGCCTGTGCTGCTGGTGAGCTATGTGATTCAGCTCTGTGCCCTGGTTTTTCTATCTGTACAATGGGCTTAACAGGCACAGTGGTAGCCACCTAGGGTATCTTGGAGGATGAAACACATTGACTGATGTCAGCTGTTTGGACCGCCCCGCTGCACGCTTGGTCAGGGCCCGGGCCAGGCCCCAGCTTCCCTCCTGGCCCGCGGGGAGGGGCCGAGCGGGAAACAGGCTAATTTTAGTTCTGACCCCCCCCCAGCCGTCTGCCTCATCCAAACATCCCGAGCCAAGCTGGAGGTTCAAAGCATCCCCCACCCCCAGCCCCGACGTGGAAGGAGCTGTTTATTCATTCCTGTCCCTAGCACTCCAGCCTGCCTGCGCCTGCCTCAGGCTTCTGTCCAGACCCCTGCTCGCCCCACCCGATGTCACCAGGGATGAGGCCAGCTCACCTGAGGGCCCTCCCTCCAGGCAGACAGCCAGGACGAGCAGGGGTCATTTCTGCTTCTGCCACTGAATGTCTTCAAAGTCTTCGTTCGTTCATTCATTCATTCATTCATTCATGCATGCATGCATTTATTTCCTGTGTGCTTACTGAGCTCTGACTCTGTGACAGGTGATATCCACAACCTTGAATGCCAAGCAGAAAACAACATAAACAGAAATCCTCTAGGTGGGAGAGACAAGCAAAGGGACCATAAGTCCGTGGAGGTCCAGGGTGTCGTTTAGCTAGATGGTGGTAGTTGCTATGGAGAAAAGTAAAATGCAGAAGGGGAGAAGGCATTCTCCATTCTGTGGTGGACACTTATTTTGAAATGAAATGATGGCAGATGAAAATATTTAAGGGAGCTGGGCGTGATGGCGCACACCTTTAATCCCAGCACTCAGGGTGGTAGAGGAAGGAGGATCACCAAGAGTCTGAGGCCACCCTGAGATTAATTCCAGGTCAGCCTGAGCTAGAGTGAGACCCTACCCTGGAAAACAAAAACAACAACAACAACAAAAAAAAAAAAAAAAAAAAAAAAAGGAAATATTTAAGGGAGCTGTGTAGGTATCATGGGAGGAAGAGGGCTAACAGTCAACAGAACACCGAAGAGGCCAGGGAGCCCTGAGAACTGGTCCTCTTAATTCTCACATGCAGGGTCCCCTTGTCTCAAGGTAAAGTGTCCCCCCTCCCCGTGTTGCAGGTCACCATGCAGTGGGGGAGGGGACAGGGCCAGCTGCAGCTGGGCTGCTGAGTGTGTGAGTGGCCGCAGGTGGATTGAGAGTGTAAATGAGGGCTTCCGGAACATTCTGAGAGTCTAGGAAGGGGAAATTATGGCTCTCGAGAATGCTAATGGGCCACAGGGCGGGCAGGGACAAATTCTGGTGTGTGTACTGCACGTGGCATTTCCAAGTATCCCCTCGGGTGCTGGGATGGGTGCCCAGGTTGCTGGCATTCCAGTTCTGTTTTTATTTATTTATTTATTTATTTTTGACAGGTGTCTCAGAAAATGAAAACATCCCCAAAAGTCAAAACCCTCTCCCCACTACAAAAAAAAATAATAATAATCTATGCTCTTTAACCCTTCCCTCCAAACAGACCCTGCATGCCTTCCTTCTTACTCTCATAGGCTGGCTCCCCCAAACCTCTCCAAAGGAGAAAGGGCCCTTTGTTCCTGGCCCAAGGTTCTCTGGAATTTTCTCTCCCTTTCAGCGACCATGCACCTACACGGTCTTTTTGTTTCTTCACACGCTGTTTTGTAATTGGGGCTTTTTTTCCCCCTTAGCCTGACAAAAGATCCCTTCGTGGCTTTTATTTCCAGAAATTGGAAAATGAAGTGTGTCTGGCTGCCACCTTTTCACCCACCTCGAGCTGAAACTTAAGCCATATGAACCCAGCTGGGGCGGGGGTGCCAGGGGGCCCCTGGGGTGAGGACAGGCCGGGGGCGGATGGTAAAGGGGGAGATGCCAGGTTTCTGTCACCTGGGGCTTCTCCCGCCCCTTCCTGTGCACCATGGCCCTCAGCACCATGGGGAGGGGACAGGGAGAGGCCAGTTCTTAAAGCAGGAAAGGAAACTGAGGCCCATACCTGGAAGGTTCTAGGCCCTGCCACAATTCTGGCCCTACAGAGAAGGTATGCAATGACCCTCTGTTAAGAGAAAAACCAGGAACTGGCAGAAATGGCAGGAGAGAAAACTCAACTGCAGAGGCTGGCTGCAGAGGGCTCTGGTGGGTGAGAGAGCAACCTGTCTTACAGACTTGGGGGTCTCACAGGGCCCTGGGGTCACTGGATTCTTGGGTAGCAGAGAGTTTCACCTCAGGGGGGCCTAGACCCCTCAGAGAAATGACTATTAGTCACTTCAGGGAAATAGCAATTCATACATTGTTTTGCAACTGAGATAGATGGCCTGGGCCGCTTCTGGGAGCTAGATTCAAAACTGGAGACATTCTGGATTGAACTCCGTCCAGGTCACCATCGCCTCCTGAAGACCATGGGCACTGACTCCATTTTCAGACTCATCAGCTAAGGTTCACACACCAGGTCACACAGCTGCTCCCAAGTCATCCGTGGGAGATCTTTGAAGAAGATTCTAGCTTGGATCCACCCTTTAGGGGCTGCAGATGTGTTAGGATGGTAAATGAGGACATCTGGGAATGTTCTAGAATGTAAGGGAATGTTCTGAGCTTGGGGGGGGGTAGCAGTAATTGCAGCTCTCTAAGAAATGGTAAGGGAGATTGGGTTGGGGAGGAAGGGGTTAATAGCTGTGACTTCTGAGAGTTCTCTGGGCCTTAGTTTTCCCATCTCCACAAAGCTCAGGCTTCCTTCAAGGAAGCCCAGGATGCATTCCATCTGGCCCCAGGTGGAACCATGGAGGGAGCATGCCTCAGCCAAGCCTGCTAGTGACCTGAGCCGAGCCAGATTCCTTGTGCCCATGGCTGCCACCCACGGGGCACACCTGGGACCCTCCCCACACCTGACTTTGGGCATGTGGGGCGGAGCCCAGAAGACCAGGCCAGATCTCAGTCGCAGGCGAGGGAAGGGTTGGTCCTGAACTGATGGGGGTACTCAAGGGGCAGGGGCACCCCTGGAGACCCTGTAGTTATTGATACCTAATCCTCACCCCTCTTTCGCTCCCTCTGCCTGGAAGTTCTTTCTTTTAAAAATATTTTTATTGAGCCAGGTGTTGGTGGCACACATCTTTTAATCCCAGCACTTGGGAGGCAGAAGTAGGAGGATTGCCGTGAGTTCAAGGCCACCCTGAGACTACATAGTGAATACCAGGTCAGCTTGAACTAGAGTGAGATCCTACCTCAAAAACCAGAAAAATAAAAATAAAAATATTTGTATTTATTTATTTGCAAACAGAGACAGGAGAAAGAATGGGTACACTAGGACCTCCACCAGCTGCAAAGACACTCCAGATGCATGCGCCACTATGCATCTAGCTTTCTGTGGGTACCGGGGCATTGGACCTGGGTAGTTAGGTTTTGCAGGCAAGCACCTTAACCACTGAGCAATTCCCAGACCTGGAATTTTATCTGAGATAATGCGGGTATTAAGAATCATCTTTTAGCCGGGTGTGGTGGTGCACGCCTTTAATCCCAGCACTCGGAAGGCAGAGGTAGGAGGATCACTGTGAGTTCGAGGCCACCCTGAGACTACATAGTTAATTCCAGGTCAGCCTGGACCAGAGTGAGACCCTACCTTGAAAAAAAAAAAAAAAAAAAAAAAAAAAAAAAAAAAAAAGAATCATCTTTGGGGCTAGAGAGATGGCTCAGCAGTTAAGTGCTTGCCTGTGAAGCCGAAGGACTCCGGTTCGAGGCTTGATTCCCCAGTACCCATGTAAGCCAGATGCACAAGGTGGCGCATGCATCTGGAGTTCGTTTGCAGTGGCTGGAGGCCCTGCCGCGCCCATTCTCCCCCCCCTGCCTCTTTGTCTGTTGCTCTCAAATAAATAAATACAAATAAACAAAAAATAAAAAAAAAAAAGAATCATCTTTGGAGGTCATGAGCCTTAGGGATATAAAGCCTGCTCTTGTCTGGCTAAATGTATATATTATTCCCACCAAACTGCCCTGAAAGGACTACACTTAATGTTCATATTCATGTATTAATGCTACCCTCACTTCTGGTTAGAGAAGGTTCTCTTTTCAGATAGTGATGACCATTGGGATAACCCAAAAGGCAACATAGTGCTGAAAAGAAGGGATGGAGGAGTGCCCAGCACTGAAACATCTCTGTCACACCCTCCAAGGCTCAGGGTCCATTGAGGAAGAGGGGGCAGAAAGAATGGAAGAGCCAAAGGAAGGGTACCACTCCTTACAATGCAACTGTCCAGACAGAAATTAGCCTCTATATCCATGACCTTGCAGTCCCTAGCAATACCTTCGCAAGACCCTCATAATAGGAGAAAAAGATGATGACATCAAATTAAAAGAGAGACTAGGGCTGGAGAGATGGCTTAGCAATTAAGGCGTTTGCCTGCAAAGCCAAAGGATCCTGGTTCGATTCTCCAGGACCCATGCATCTGGAGTTTGTTTGCAGTGTCTGGAGGCCCTGGCATGCCCATTTTCTCTCTCTCTCTCTCTCGCTCTCTCTCTCTCTCTGCCTCTTTCTCTCTCTCAAATTAATAAATAAAATATAAAAAAATTTAAAAAGACTAATGGAGAGGGAGGGGATATGATGGACACTGGAGTTGTGAAGGGGAAAGGGGGAGGGAAATATGGTTTACTGTCTGTAAGTATAGAAGTTGTAAATAAAAAAGTAATAATAAAAAAAGAAACATCTTTGGGTCCCACAATGGCAGAGACCTCCCTCAGTGATGAGGGGGTGGGATCTCATGTCCTACTAGCCTCGTGCACTCCAGCTTGTAAGTGGTATATCATCCTCACCTCATGAGTGGTCCCTTCTACTCCCTCGGCTGGCTGCCTTAGGGCTCCAGGGGGAGAAAATTTCCAGCAGGCTTTTGTGTCACTCACCTAACTGGGCTAAGGTACATCCTCGAGAAAAAACTTAGAGCCTTGCCTCATCTTGGAAGCTGACCCCAGCTGATTTTTGGGAACCCCCATTTTGGATGCTAGACTCAGCCCTCTGCCATAGAAGATTGCCCAGTGAATCTTGTTCAGAGAGGGTCAGGCCCCATAGCACATTGGAGATGAACACCAGTTCCTGGCACCCCAAGGCTTGGTCCCTTAGTGTATCCTGGGCCAGATGCAGTGCAGCCAGCCTTTGAGTCCTTGACTCACCTGCCGCCTGGCCTCCTACCTGTGTGACCAAGGAGGGGTTGAGGAAAGACAAATGTCCCTGAAAGGAAAAGTCCACAAAATAGGTAATTTAAAGACATTAAACACAGGATGGGAGTGACAGTGGCAAATGACTCCCTACACAGGTGGCTTCTAGGGAGAAGTCCGGTGAGCAGTGGGCAGGGTGGGGGCAATGGACAGTGTGGCATCGAGCCAGACAGGAGCTTGGCTCATGACATGGCCTGCTGAGCTGGTTTGGGTGGGGACAAGAATGCCCCCAACCCCAGGTTGCTTCCTGCTGTTCAAGGGCTGTGTGAGGGTCACAGGGAGGGTAGGACAGAATGGGACTTCTGAATGCCACCCAACTGCTAGTCTTCCTCTTCTCGGCAGCTGGGACTCAGAGTTGGGGCTTGGGTGGAAATTGAGGCTTGGCCTAGGGTGGGGGCCAGGACCAGGCTCAGCCTGGGAGAGAGGTTCAGCCCGACTGGGGCTTCCCTGAGGTTTGCTATCAGTGTGGGGTAGGACCTCGGCTCATGGTTCAGCATGGAAGCTTCCAAGGGGCGACACTCACTGTGCCATGGGTCACTACCACTGTGCATGTGGTCTTGGTGGTCCATGGACCCAGGTGCTGATGGCCTGTGGGTGGTTCAGGCAGGGTAGGGTGTGTATGTGTGGAAAATTCCTGTCAGTCCTCGAGCCTGGCTGCTCCCTCCCTAGCCCACACCCCACCATGACCTGCTGATGGATAGGGGTGGGACTCCAGGGGTCTCACACACCTGCATGCATCTGTGTGGCGACCCCCCAAGGACAGCACCATCCCTAGATCCTTCTGGACACAAGACAATAGGTGGGTTGGAAGCACTTTTGCTAGAGGCAGGTGGGAGACAGGCAGCATCTGAGCCCCTACTTCTGGCTGTAGTCCCAACTCTTCAGCCACTGCCAGGGAGAGGCCTCCTGGCACCTTCCTGGCCCAGCCCCAGGACAGATGGGGCTTCTCAGGGGTCACTTGGAAGTGGTATTGAGAATCAGGTTTGTTCACAGTAGATCCATTCTTCTTGAATCCCCACCCCTCTTTGATTTGCCACTCACAATGCAGGGGAGAAAACTGAACTTTCCTGTGGGTGGGGTGGCACACATCTTTAACCCCAACACTCAGGAGGGAGGCAGAGGTAGGAGGATCACTGTGAGTTCAAGGCCAGCCTGAGACTACATAGTGAATTCCAGGTCAGCCAAACCCTACTTCAAAAAAATAAAATAAAATAATAAAATAAAATAAAATAAAATATAAAATAAAATAAAATAAAATAAAAAATAAAATAAAATAAAAAGAAAATTGAAGTTTCTAATGAGAAGACTCTCAGCCCTAACTGTCTCAGTGACTTAAAGTCAGAAAGCAAAGTCCAGCAGACACACACAGGCTCAAATGGGGCAGTGGCCTGTGGCCTCCACTAGAGACCTTCTTTTGGAACTTTTTGTTTGTTTGTTTTGTTTTCTGAGATAGGGTCTCACTCTAGTCCTGGCTGGCCTGGAATTCACTATGGAGTCTCAGGCTGGCCTCAAACTCACAGTGATCTTCCTACCTCTGCCTCCCGAGTGCTGGGATTAAAGGTGTGCACCACCATGCCCAGCGCCCGCTCGCTCTCTCTCTCTCCCTTTTTTGGTTTTTCTTTTTTTTTCTTTTCTTTTTTTTTTGGTTTTGCGATGTAGGGTCTCACTCTGGTCCAGGCTGACCTGGAATTAACTATGTAGTCTCAGGGTGGCCTCGAACTCTCGGCGATCCTCCTACCTCTGCCTCCCGAGTTCTGGGATTAAAGGCGTGCGCCACCACTCCCGGCTTCCTTTTTTGGTTTTTCGAGGGAGGGTCTCACTCTAGTCCAGGCTGACCTGGAATTCACTCTATACTCTCAGGGTGATCTTAAACTCATGGCAATCCTCCTGTCTCTGCCTCCTGAGTGCTGGGATTAAAGGTGTGTGCCACCATGCCCGGTCTTTTTTTTTTAATTTTTAAATTAAAAAAAATTTTATTTATTTATTTGACAGAGAAAAAAAGAGAGAGAATAGGCACACCAGGTGCTTGCCTACAAGGCCAAAGGACACAGGTTCGATTCTCCAGGACCCACGTAAGCCAGATGCACAAAGTGGCACATGCATCTGGAGTTCGTTTGCAGTGGCTGAAAGCCCTGGTGTGCCCATTATTCTCTCTCTCTCTCTCTCTCTATCTGCCTCTCTCTATCAAATAAATAAAATGAATACAATTTAAAAAAATATTTTAGGCAGGTGTGAAGGCACACAGCCAGCATTTGGGAGGCAGAGATAGGAAGATTGCCATGAGTTCAAGGCCACCCTGAGACTACATAGTGAATTTCAGGTCAGCCTGGGCTAGAATGAAACCCTACCTCAAAAAAAAATTATTTATTTATTTAATAGAGAGACAAATAGAGAGAGAGAGAATGGGTTTACCAGAGCCTCTAGCCCCTGAAAAAAAGTCTAGACACATGTGCCACCTTGTGCATTTGGCTTGATGTGGGTACTGGGGCATCGAACCTGGGTCTTTTGCATTTGTAGGTAAGTGCCTTGACCACTAAACCATCTCTCCAGCCTATTTATTTATTTAGTGTGTGTGTGTGTGTGTGTGTGTGTGTGTGTGTGCTGTGCACGTTTTATGTACCCCCATGCAACACCCTACACACACACACACACACACACCCACGGGCAGCAATGGTAGTGATAAGTCAGGACTCCAGCTCCATCACTCTTTTGCCTGTTCTTGTTTGAGCCCTAGTCTTACTGATCACCTAGCTTGCCTTTTTTTTTTCCCACAAGCTCTGGTGATTCTCAGCTCACCAAGCACTCCCCACATTACTGGGGTTACAAGCGTGTGGCCACACCCAGCTGCTTAATGTGGGTTCAGGAGACTTGAACTCGGGTAGTGTTAGATCCCCATGCTTGAACAAGAAGTTCTCTTAACTGCTGAGCCATCTCTCCAGACCCAGAATTTGTTCCTTTGCTTTTCAAGGTAGGGTCTTACTCTAGCCCTCGTTGACCTGGAGCTCACTCCGTAGTCTCTGGCAGCCTCAAACTCACAGGGATCTTCTTACTGAAACCCTGAACCTCACAGGTGCTGGGACCAAAGACGTGTGCCATCATGCCTGGTCAGATTTAGGTTTTTTTTTTTTTTTAATGAGAGAGAGAGAGAGAAAGAGAGACAAACCGGGCATGGTGGTGCATGCCTTTAATCCCAGCACTCGGGAAGCAGAGGTAGGAGGATCACTATGAGTTCAAGGCCACCCTGAGAACACAGAGTGAATTCCAGGTCAGCCTGAGCTAGAGCGAGACCCTACTTTGAAAAACCAAAAACAAAAGAGAGAGAGAGAGAGAACTGGTGCACCAGGGCCTCTAGACACTGAAATCAAACTCCAGATGCCTGTGCCATCTTGTGCACACGTGCAACCTTGTGCACTTGTGTCACCTTATGCAATTGGTTTCCATGGGATTTGGAGAGCTGAACGTGGGTCCTTAGGCTTTGAAGGCAGGCGCTTTAACTGCTAAGCCATCTCTCCAGCCCCAAATTTAGTTTTTATAGATCTTTGAAATATAACTGAAGTGCCAGGACCCCTGACTAGGGGCCAAGACCCTCAGTCACCCAGGAGTCACCCAGCGAACCACCACTGAAGCTGAGACTCTCGAATGCAAAAACACAACAGGTTTCTTTATTGCAAGCATAGGCCTGGGCTCCGTCCACACAGTCCAACGCAGCGGTAGTGTGAGGCAGCAGCCCCGACCTCCAGAGGGAGGGGTTTTATAGAGAGAAAAACCACAAGTAAGGAAGAAGAAACTTTAACTTGGTTTAACCTTTACAATGGTAGGTTAAGGGAGCTGATAAGCTGAGGAATTTCCAGGGGGCTATTTCCAGGGGGCTATTTCAACAATGCAATTGCAACTTGTTTCAACCTCAGAAGTTACTTGGTAACTAGCTTGAGTCATCGAGGCCAGTCATTTCTCCCCCTATTCCTGGAATCAACAGGGTGGGGGTTTTTCTCAGAAGTCAGGCGGTTTCTCAAAGGTGGCCGAGGAGTTACAAAATGGCTGTACCTGAGTCAAGTGAGCGAGCAGGGTTACAGAAGCTAAATGTAGCAAGTTAGTTAGTTTTGGTTCCTCATTTCCTCCTCTCTATGTACCTTGGGGAGCCTATCTAGGATCCCTATGTGGATGTTCAAGTTCATAAGATTCCAATTTGTAGTTACAGATGATGGAGTGATAAGAATAAGTTCTCTGGACCATTAGCTAAATGGTGTCCAACCTGTGATTTATAAACTGAACTAGCCTGTTTAGGATACAAGGCCTGAAGGTAAGATAGGATCAAGATTATGAGGGGTCCCAGCACAGCGGAGATCAGGGTCGTGAACCAAGGGGAGCTATTATACCAGGATTCGAATCATCCTTCCTGAGCCTTCCATTCCTGGTGACGTTTTTCTAATCCTTCCCTAACTTTTGCCATATTATCCTTAATGCGACCTGAATGGTCCCTAAAGAATCAGCATTGTTCTCCCAGAGCTGCACAGAGGCCCCCTTGTTGAAGAAATAATAGATCTAGGCCTCTCCTGTTTTGCAAGGTCACTTCTGCTAAGGAGCTTAGAGAGTCCTGCAAATGGGTAATAGAGTCCTCCAAATATTTTATGTCTTGATAGAGGCTAGCCCTCAAGGTAGAGTAAAGCTGGTTCTGTTTGATTAGGGCAGTGGTACCCGTCCCAATCCCAGCTGCTATTCCAGTCCCAAGTAGGAGGCTCAAGGAAATAGCAGTGATGAGCTCTCTTTTTTTAAAAATGGGACCCTGTATAGGCCTGGAAAAAGTCCTCATCAGTATGGTAAATGATTCTAGGTAGTAATCTGACTTGCACACAGAAATCTTTAGCAAGGTTGACTACTGCAGTATGAAGACAAGGAATGAGGTCAGCTGTGCAGGCCCACCAGGTATCATTATGGGGGACCAAGTAGTGGGAAGTCAGGTTATTATTAATATGATGGGTTGAGTTACAGAGGTGACCATAAGGAGTTGGGACTTTACCTATGCAAGTTCCCCCTGTCTGACCATCAGCTATCTGCTGGAGGGTTATCCTGGGTTTTGAATTCCATCTACATTGAGAGGGCTGATCAGTGACAGAAAAGGTCCCTTGTATAGTGGTGGCCTCGTAATAACGGGGGGCACATCATAGCATAACCAGAAGGCGGTCGTTAAATCCGGCCTGGAAGCGTTGAGAAAGAGAAAAGCCTGTTGTAGCATGATCTGGAGCCGATTATTGGGTAGTGGTGGTGATGGGGTTCTAGAGGAATTCAAGTGGGCGGGTGTGGGTGTAGAGTCGAGGGTCCTTAGGTTTTGTTCCAGTGTTGTTCTTCTTTTGATAGGTGATCTCTCTGGTGGCAGGGTTCCCCACTGCTTTCAGGTTTCCTTAAGTTCTTTATCATGCTTAGTCTGTTGTTATTCTAAAATCTTAGCCAAACTTTTTTCTTGTCTTTTTTCTCGTTTTATTTCTTTCTCCTCCAAACTTTCTCTCCTATCAAAAACCTTTTACACCACTGCAACTAGATCCTGATGTTCTTTTCTCCTAGCCTTTCTAATGACTGTAATTTCCTCTTGATGTCAGGAGCAGCCTGGTTAATAAAGGCAAGCACGACAGCAGTGGCTGCCTCTCCCGACTCAGGATCATAAGGAGTATATCTACGAAAGGCTTCCTAAAGTCTTTCTAGATAAGCAGCTGGGCTTTCATTAGGTCCCTGCCTAATATCTGATGCCTTAGCCATATTAGCAGGCTTTTTTGCTGCTGCTCTGAGACCTGCCAATAGAGTCTGGCGAAAGACTAGGAGTCTCTCCTTACCTTGTGCCATGTTGTAATCCCAGGTGGGGTGGGTAGTGGGGAAGCTGCCATCTATTATGGCAGGATCAGTGGTGGGGTTTCCAGTAGGCCCTGGTACCAGTCTGAGGGCATTCTCAATGATTCTGTTTCGCTCCTCGGTGGTGAACAGAACCTGTAGAAGCTGCTGACAGTCGTCCCAGGTGGGCTGGTGGGTAAAAATCACAGTTTCTAACAGATTAGTTAAGTCTCTAGGGTTTTCAGAGACAGGAGCATTCTGAAAGCGCCAATTGTACAAATCTCTAGTGGTGAAGGGCCAGTAGTGGAAGGGCTGGTTTCCATCTGCATCAATGGGTCTGGCCGGACGAAGTGGCAGGGCCGCAGAGGTGTCTGGGACCTGTGGGATAACAGCCCATTGGATCCTTGTGGCCTGTGCCAGGCCTCCTAGGTTAGGAGGAGGATCAGCAGGGGCTTGTGTGCCCACTGGAGGTTGAGGAGGAGGAGCATAAGGGGGAGGAAAAATATCTGCTTCTTCATTGCCCCCTGCAAGGATCGGGGCCGAGGTATTAGCAGTGGGCTTAATATTTCTCTTGGGAGTGACCACCAACACCTGTGAAGGAGAGGGTGAGGAAGGGAGAAAAGACTTCACCCAGGGGAGAGGCTCTTCTATCAGGTTCCTCCAGGTCACGATATAAGTAATCTGACCAGTTCTAGGCGAAAAAACAACTTTTTCAACCTCAAGTATGATATTTAAATGAAAGGTTCCCTCTGGTGGCCATCCTATATTTAGGGTGGGCCACTCAGAGGAGCAGAATGTGATCCATTTGCCTTTCTGGATGTTGACTCCATTCTTAAGGGCAACGCCTCTGACTTCCTTCCAATGTGCAAGGCAGAGTCCTAAAGGGGAGGAAGGGATCTGTCCCATGTTATTGAGTCAGGGGAAGAGTGTCCGTAGGATCAGGGCAATGACAAGACACACAAATATGACACAGACACAGAGGGCCCAAAAAAAAGCTAAGTGTGCTGCAGAACCAAATTCAGATTTAGATCCATGATGGTCAGATGAGTTTGTATCCTTAGGGGATGGCTCAATAATACCGAACATGGTACGGATGGGAGCAGGTCTCCCCAGTAGGTTTGCTCTGTCCCAGAGGACACATGAGGGGGCAAGATGTCTTGAGCCTCCTCCAGGTCTGCTCTTACGGTGCATCCACCAGGACATATGACTTGTTCAGAAAACCGATGTGACTAGTCAACAGAATGAAAACAAAAGAGTGCTCAAAAGAGAAAAAGAAAAACTTACCCAACCGGTCGGAAAAGAAACCTTTGGGGTCTTGGGTTCGTTGGGGGGAGGTGTCTCTGGGGATCCCGGACGAGCCCCCATGAAGTGCCAGGACCCTGACTAGGCCAAGACCCTCAGTCACCCAGGAGTCACCCAGCGAACCACCACTGAAGCCGAGACTCTCAAATGCAAAAACACAACAGGTTTCTTTATTGCAAGCCTAGGCCTGGGCTCCGTCCACACAGTCCGACGCAGCGGTAGTGTGAGGCAGCAGCCCCGACCTCCAGAGGAAGGGGTTTTATAGAGAATAACCACAAGTAAGGAAGAAGAAACTTTAACTTGGTTTAACCTTTACAACGGTAGGTTAAGGTAGCTGATAAGCTGAGGAATTTCCAGGGGGCTATTTCAACAATGCAATTGCAACTTGTTTCAACCTCAGAAGTTACTTGGTAACTAGCTTGAGTCATTGAGGCCAGTCGTTTCTCCCCCTATTCCTGGAATCAACAGGGTGGGGGTTTTTCTCAGAAGTCAGATGGTTTCTCAAAGGTGGCCGAGGAGTTACAAAATGGCTGTACCTGAGTCAAGTGAGCAAGCAGGGTTACAGAAGCTAAATGTAGCAAGTTAGTTAGTTTTGGTTCCTCATTTCCTCCTCTGTATGTACCTTGGGGAGCCTATCTAGGATCCCTATGTGGATGTTCAAGTTCATAAGATTCCAATTCGTAGTTACAGATGATGGAGTGATAAGGATAAGTTCTCTGGACCATTAGCTGAATGGTGCCCAACCTTTGATTTATAAACTGAACTAGCCTGTTTAGGATACAAGGCCTGAAGGTAAGATAGGATCAAGATTATGAGGGGTCCCAGCACAGTGGAGATCAGGGTCGTGAACCAAGGGGAGCTATTATACCAGGATTCGAATCATCCTTCCTGAGCCTTCTGTTCCTGGTGACGTTTTTCTAATCCTTCCCTAACTTTTGCCATATTATCCTTAATGCGGGTGAATGGTCCCTTAAGAAGCAGCATTGTTCTCCCAGAGCTGCGCAGAGGCCCCCTTGTTGAAGAAATAATAGATCTAGGCCTCTCCTGTTTTGCAAGGTCACTTCTGCTAAGGAGCTTAGAGAGTCCTGCAAATGGGTAATAGAGTCCTCCAAATATTTTATGTCTTGATAGAGGCTAGCCCTCAAGGTAGAGTAAAGCTGGTTCTGTTTGATTAGGGCAGTGGTACCCGTCCCAATCCCAGCTGCTATTCCAGTCCCAAGTAGGAGGCTCAAGGAAATAGCAGTGATGAGCTCTCTCTTTTTTTTTTAATGGGACCCTGTATAGGCCTGGAAAAAGTCCTCTTCAGTATGGTAAATGATTCTAGGTAGTAATCTGACTTGCACACAGAAATCTTTAGCGAGGTTGACTACTGCAGTATGAAGACAAGGAATGAGGTCAGCTGTGCAGGCCCACCAGGTATCATTATGGGGGACCAAGTAGTGGGAAGTCAGGTTATTATTATTATGATGGGTTGAGTTACAGAGGTGACCATAAGGAGTTGGGACTTTACCAATGCAAGTTCCCCCTGTCTGACCATCAGCTATCTGCTGGAGGGTTATCCTGGGTTTTGAATTCCATCTACATTGAGAGGGCTGATCAGTGACAGAAAAGGTCCCTTGTATAGTGGTGGCCTTGTATAGGGGGGGCCACATCATAGCATAACCAGAAGGCAGTCGTTAAATCCGGCCTGGAAGCATTGAGAAAGAGAAAAGCCTGTTGTAGCATGATCTGGAGCCGATTATTGGGTAGTGGTGGTGATGGGGTTCTAGAGGAATTCAAGTGGGCGGGTGTGGGTGTAGAGTCGGGGGTCCTTAGGTTTTGTTCCAGTGTTGTTCTTCTTTTGATAGGTGATCTCTCTGGTGGCAGGGTTCCCCACTGCTTTCAGGATTTCCTTAAGTTCTTTATGATGCTTAGTCTGTTGTTATTCTAAAATCTCAGCCAAACTTTTTTCTTGTCTTTTTTCTCGTTTTATTTCTTTCTCCTCCAAACTTTCTCTCCTATCAAAAACCTTTTACACCACTGCAACTAGATCCTGATGTTCTTTTCTCCTAGCCTTTCTAATGACTGTAATTTCCTCTTGATGTCAGGAGCAGCCTGGTTAATAAAGGCAAGCACGACAGCAGTGGCTGCCTCTCCCGACTCAGGATCATAAGGAGTATATCTACGAAAGGCTTCCTAAAGTCTTTCTAGATAAGCAGCTGGGCTTTCATTAGGTCCCTGCCTAATATCTGATGCCTTAGCCATATTAGCAGGCTTTCTTGCTGCTGCTCTGAGACCTGCCAATAGAGTCTGGCGAAAGACTAGGAGTCTCTCCTTACCTTGTGCCATGTTGTAATCCCAGGTGGGGTGGGTAGTGGGGAAGCTGCCATCTATTATGGCAGGATCAGTGGTGGGGTTTCCAGTAGGCCCTGGAACCAGTCTGAGGGCATTCTCAATGATTCTGTTTCGCTCCTCGGTGGTGAACAGAACCTGTAGAAGCTGCTGACAGTCGTCCCAGGTGGGCTGGTGGGTAAAAATCACAGTTTCTAACAGATTAGTTAAGTCTCTAGGGTTTTCAGAGACAGGAGCATTCTGAAAGCGCCAATTGTACAAATCTCTAGTGGTGAAGGGCCAGTAGTGAAAGGGCTGGTTTCCATCTGCATCAATGGGTCTGGCCGGACGAAGTGGCAGGGCCGCAGAGGTGTCTGGGACCTGTGGGATAACAGCCCGTTGGCTCCTTGTGGCCTGTGCCAGGCCTCCTAGGTTAGGAGGAGGATCAGCAGGGGCTTGTGCGCCCACTGGAGGTTGAGGAGGAGGAGCATAAGGGGGAGGAAAAATATCTGCTTCTTCATTGCCCCCTGCAAGGATCGGGGCCGAGGTATTAGCAGTGGGCTTAATATTTCTCTTGGGAGTGACCACCAACACCTGTGAAGGAGAGGGTGAGGAAGGGAGAAAAGACTTCACCCAGGGGAGAGGCTCTTCTATCAGGTTCCTCCAGGTCACGATATAAGTAATCTGACCAGTTCTAGGGCGAAAAACAACTTTTTCAACCTCAAGTATGATATTTAAATGAAAGGTTCCCTCTGGTGGCCATCCTATATTTAGGGTGGGCCACTCAGAGGAGCAGAATGTGATCCATTTGCCTTTCTGGACGTTGACTCCATTCTTAAGGGCAACGCCTTTGACTTCCTTCCAATGTGCAAGGCAGAGTCCTAAAGGGGAGGAAGGGATCTGTCCCATGTTATTGAGTCAGGGGAAGAGTGTCCGTAGGATCAGGGCAATGACAAGACACACAAATATGACACAGACACAGAGGGCCCAAAAAAAAGCTAAGTGTGCTGCAGAACCAAATTCAGATTTAGATCCATGATGGTCAGATGAGTTTGTATCCTTAGGGGATGGCTCAATAATACCGAACATGGTACGGATGGGAGCAGGTCTCCCCAGTAGGTTTGCTCTGTCCCAGAGGACAGATGAGGGGGCAAGATGTCTTGAGCCTCCTCCAGGTCTGCTCTTACGGTGCATCCACCAGGACATATGACTTGTTCAGAAAACCGATGTGACTAGTCAACAGAATGAAAACAAAAGAGAGTGCTCAAAAGAGAAAAAGAAAAACTTACCCAACCGGTCGGAAAAGAAACCTTTGGGGTCTTGGGTTCGTTGGGGGGAGGGTGTCTCTGGGGATCCCGGACGAGCCCCCACATGAAGTGCCAGGACCCCTGACTAGGGGCCAAGACCCTCAGTCACCCAGGAGTCACCCAGCGAACCACCACTGAAGCCGAGACTCTCAAATGCAAAAACACAACGGGTTTCTTTATTGCAAGCCTAGGCCTGGGCTCCGTCCACACAGTCCGATGCAGCGGTAGTGTGAGGCAGCAGCCCCGACCTCCAGAGGGAGGGGGTTTATGGAGAGAAAAACCACAAGGAAGAAGAAACTTTAACTTGGTTTAACCTTTACAACGGTAGGTTAAGGGAGCTGATAAGCTGAGGAATTTCCAGGGGGCTATTTCCAGGGGGCTATTTCAACAATGCAATTGCAACTTGTTTTGACCTCAGAAGTTACTTGGTAACTAGCTTGAGTCATTGAGGCCAGTTGTTTCTCCCCCTTTTTCTCAGAAGTCAGGCAGTTTCTCAAAGGTGGCCGAGGAGTTACAAAATAGCTGTACCTGAGTCAAGCGAGCGAGCAGGGTTACAGAAGCTAAATGTAGCAAGTTAGTTAGTTTTGGTTCCTCATAACCCTGTTTCTTCTTTTCCTCTTCTTTCCCGTCTTCTTTTTCTAGCTTTTCTGTCCTTATGAGATGGCCCAGCCCAGCAGGGAAAGTGACACAGGGAAGCCAGCCCTAGGCTGGGTACTCAAAGGTTCCTTAGAAGCCGGAGGAATCTGATGTGGCTTAGAGGACAGGCACTTCTGGTGGGAACACTCCCTGCATGAGTTGCCTTGGAGACAGAGCCCCGAGGTGGAGCCAGCAAGAACGTGAGGACAGTGAGGAACATGTGAGATCAAGAGACTCAGGACAGAGACTATCCCTCCTGGGGTCTACAGGTTCTATATGAGCAGACTGTCTGAAAGAGGCTAAAGGCTGGCCACAGACATGATACCAACACCCATAGTCCAGGACTTATGTTTCAATAAGTCACCAATTAATGTCATTAGTCAAAGAACCATCAAGGCAAAAGATTTCTTCCACAAATACATTCCCAGGCTAACTGCCAGCTTCAGCTTTGTATGTGGGGAGAGAAGCAGGAAGCAGAAATGATTTCTGCAAAAGGAAGGACCTCAGGCTGTTGAGTTTCTGATAACTGTGGTACTTTGAATAGATGGCCCCCAATATATTCAGTGTTTTTTAAAATATATATTTTATTTATTTATTAGAGAGAGAGTGAGAATGGGCCGCCACCCACTGCAAAACAAACTCCAGATGCATGGGCCCCCTTGCACATCTGGCTTATGTGGGTCCTGGAGAATCAAACCGGGATCCTTTGGCTTTGCAGGCAAACAAACACCTTAACCACTAAGGCATCTCTCCAGCCCATATTCAGTGTTTTATTAGTTTGTAGTTTGCATCTGCAGCTACCTGGCCGGAGGCAGTGTCACAGGGTGGATCTTAAGGTGAGGTGGTAGGTTTCAGATTTCAATCTAAAGATATACAAAGTGTCACTAGCTGGAGTTCCTGAGGTGTGCTGGGCTGTGTGTGTGTTTAGTCCTGTGAAAGCAGTCCAGCTTCTTCTGCCATTATGGAACTTCCCCTGGATCTGTAAGCTTCCCTAAATATCCCTTCCTCCATAACTGTGTCTGGTCTGGAAGTCTATCTCAGTAAACCTTGCAGCTGTCAGGAACAATAACCAATAATTAACCAATTATCTTACCCTCCTAACAGCCTTTCAGATGCTCCAGTGCCTGGGGGCCTCAGGACTTTGGTACTTCAGGACCTTTGTCCCTCATTCTCTCTCCCCCACTTTTATTTTTATTTTTTTAGCTTTTTGAGGTGGGGTCTTGCTCTAATGCAGGCTGACCTGGAATTCACTATGTAGCTTCAGGGTGGCCTTGAACTCACAATGATCCTCCTACCTCTGCCTCCTGAGTGCTGGGACTAAAGGTGTGCATCACCATGCCCTGCCATCTCTCCTTTTAAGTTAGAGAATTAGGAGCTGGGGTTTAGGAACTGCTAGTGCCCACTTTGGAAGCCACTTGGGGAACCTGTGGTTCTGGACAAATCTGGCACTTTGTAAGCTCTATTCTTTCCCAAAGACTCTTAGGGATGGGTGCACTTGAAGGCAGGGGTAGAGCAGTGGGCCCTGGTGCCTCCCCACAGAGTCCAAAGGGTGCTACTTATTGCATTTTACTTCTGGAAACAAGCCAGCTTTGAAATAGGATAGCAGAGGTCACCTGATGGGCAACAGTTGGAGGATGGACAGAGCCTGACTTTGACAGAAACTTCAACTTCCTTATTCCCTCTCTTTCTGTTCCTTCTGCAACCCAGGAAAGTAGTGGTGCCTACCATCCTTGGGGATCCTGCTGCCACGCACCAAGGTAAGGCCATCTGTGGCAAATTTGTACCCCCCCCACTCTGAGCAGTCGCACCCCTTGTGGGAGACATCTCCTTAGCCAGTCCCTCCTCTACCCCGTCCTGCTTGCTTTCATCCGTGGTGCAGCTGGGGCTGGTCTGAAGCAGATGGCTGGCTTGTGGAAAGATCTGGAATTTAGCCAGCAACCTGTAGCAGCAGGCAGGGGTCTTTCCAGGTGCCGGGAGGGTGGGGAATGTCACATTCTCATGGATTTGCCAAACACGGAGACGTGGGTATTTGTGTTTCTCCGTGGCCCAAGGCTGTGTGGCTTCATTCTTCTCTTTGCAGTTCTCTGTGGAAAAACTAGAGAGAAGGGGTGAGGGAACAACATGCTGTGTTGGTTATTTTTTTTTCTTTTCTTTTCAAAATAGGGGGGCTGGATAAATGGCTTAGCAGTTAAGGCATTTGTCTGCAAAGCCAAAAGAACTTGGTTCGATTCCCCAGGACCCACCTACGCCAGATGCAGAGCCAGTTGACCCCTTGTGCATCTTGCTTACATGGGTCCTGGGGAATTGAACTGGGGCCCTTAGGCTTTGCAGGCAAGTGCCTTAAATACTTAAGCCATCTCTCTAGCCACCCTGAGACTACGTAGTAAATTCCAGGTTAGCTTGGGCTAGAGTGAAACCCTACCTCAAAAAAACAAAATAAATAAATAAATAAGAATGCATTTAGGGCTGGAGTGATGGCTTGGAAGTTAAGGCATTTGCCTGCAAAACCTAAAGACCCAGGTTTGATTCCCCAGAATCCACTTAGGGCCAGATGCATATGGTGGCACATGCATCTGGAGTTCGTTTGCAGTGGCTAGAGGCCCTGGCATGCCTATTCTCTCTCTCTCTCTCTCTCACTGCTTCTCTGTGTCTTAAATAAATAAATAAATAAATAAATAAAAATTTAAAAAATAAATAAATAGGAAGAAGCCAGGCATGGTGGTGTACACCTTTAATCCCAGCACTTGGGAGACAGAAGTAGGAGGATCACATGAGTTTAAGGCCACCCTGAGAATACATAGTGAATTCCAGGTCAGCCTGGGCTAGAGTGAGACCCTACCCTGAAAAGCCAATCAATCAATCAACCAATAAATAAATAAATAAATAAATAAATAAATAAATAAATAAATAGGAAGAGGAAGGAGAATCACTATGGGTTCAAGGCCTGCCTGGGACCACAGTGAATGCCAAGAAAGAGGGAGAGAGAGAGAGAGAGAGAGAGAGGGAGAGAATGGGCACATCAGGGCATCCAGCCACTGCAAATGAACCCTAGATTCATGCACTCCCTTGTGCATCTGGCTAATGTGGGTCCTGGGGAATCGCATCTGGGTCCTTTGGCTTTGCAGGCAAACGCCTTAACTGCTAAGCCATCCCTCTAGCCTATGGGTACACATTTGTGTGTGTGGAGACCAGAACACCCAAGTGCCCCACCTCTTTGGTTTTTTTTGTTTTGTTTTGTTTTGGCTTTTCAAGGTAGGGTCTCACTCTAACTCAGGCTGACCTGGAATTCACTAACTAGTCTGAGGGTGGCCTCAAATTCACCGCGATCCTCCTACCTCTGCCTCCCAAGTACTGGGATTGAAGGTGTGCACCACCACGCCTGGCTAGCCCCACCTCTTTAAAAAAAATTATTGGGCTGGAGAGATGGCTTAGTGGTTAAGGCATTTGCCTGTAAAGCCTAAGGACCCCGGTTCGATTCTCCAGGACCCACATAAGCCAGATGCACAAGGGGGTGCACGCATCTGGAGTTCGTTTGCAGCGGCTGGAAGCCCTGGTGTGCCCCATTCTCACTCTCCCTCTCTCTCTTTCCCTCTCTCTGTCTCTAATAAATAAATAGAAATAAAATCTTAAAAAATGTATTTATTTTAAAAAATTATTCATTCATTCATTTGAGAGAGATAGATAGATAGGCAGCTATATAAAGAAAATAGAAGCTGGGTCTCACTGGCCTGGAGTTCACCTATGAGATGGGACTAGCCAGCCAGTGAGCTCTGGGATCCTCTTGTCTCCACCTCTCCTGGCTCCAGTTACAGGCATGCCTGGCCAAGTCTAGCTGTTACATGAACGTTGAGCATTGAACCCAGGTCTTCATGTTTGCGAGACAAGTGCTTTACCTACTGAGCTGGATCCGCAGCCCTGCCAGTCATGTTTTCTTCCTTCTTCCTTCCTTCTTTCCTTCATTTCTTTCTTTTTCTAATTTTTCTTCTTCTTCTTCTTTTGTTTGTTTTTCGAGGTAAGGTCTCACTCTAGCTCAGGCTGACCTGGAATTCACTGTGTAGTCTCAGGGTGGCCTTGAACTCTTGGCGACCCTCCTCCCTCTGCCTCCCGAGTGCTGGGATTAAAGGCATGCGCCACCACACTGGCTTAAAATATTTTTTAAACTTTTATTTATTTACATGAGAGAGAGAGAGAGAGAGAGAGAGAGAGAGAGAGAGAGAGAGGGGCAGAGAATGGGTGCACCAAGGCCTCCAGCCTCTGCAGGCAAACTGGCAAACTCCAAATGGATGTGTTACCTTGTGCATCTGGCTTATGTAGGTACTGGGGAATTAATTGCACTTGGGTCCTTAGGCTTCATTAGGCAAGTGCCTTAACTGCTAAACCATCTCTCCAGTGCCCGCCTGCCCTTTCTCTCTCTCTTTCTTTCTTCCTTTTTCTTTCTTTCTTTTATTTTTTTGGTTTTTTGAGGTAGGGTCTCATCTAGCCCAGGCTGACCTAGAATTCACTCTGGAGTCTCAGGGCGGCCTCGAACTCATGGTGATCCTCCTACCTCTGCCTCCTGAGTGCTGGGATTAAAGGCGTGTGCCACCATGCCTGGCCCTGTTTTTGGTTTTTCAAGGTAAGGTCTTGCTCTAGCTCTGACTGACATGGAACTCACTCTGTAATCTCAGACTTCCTCTGCCTCCCCATCTTCCTACCTCTGTTTCCTGAGTGCTGGGATTAAAGGCGTGCCCCACCATGCCCATTTTTTTTTTTTTGACAGAGAAAGAAGGAGAGAGAGAGAGAATGGGCATGCCAGAGCCTCCAGCCACTGCAAATGAACTCCAGACGAGTGTGCATCTGGTTAATGTGGGTCCTGGGGAATCAAACCTAGGTCCTTTGACTTTGCAGGCAAACTCCTTAACCACTAAGCCATCCCTCCAGCCCCTGGATCTTTTTATAAAAATATTTTTATTTATTTGCAAGCTGAGAGAGAGAGAGAGAGAGAGAGAGAGAGAGAGAGAGGGAGAAGAGAGACAGAGTAAGTGCTTCAGGGCCTCCAGCCACTGCTTAACTCCAGATGCACGCGCCACTTTGTGCATCTGGCTTTACATGGGCACTGGGGAATTGAACCCAAGTCTTTAGGCATTTCAGGCAAGTGCCTAACCACTAAGCAATCTCTCCAGCTCTCCTTTTTATTTTTTGAGGGTCTCACTCTAGGCCAGGCTGACCTGGAATTCACTATGTAGTCTTGGGCTGGCCTCAAACTCACAGTGATCCTCCTACCTTTGCCTCCCAAGTACAGTGACTAAAGGTGTACATCACCATACCTGGCTTCCCCCAACTTTTTTTGTTGTTGTTTTATTTTATTTTTTGGTTTCTCAAGGTAGGGTCTCACTCTAGCTCAGGCTGACCTGGAATTCACTATGTAGTCTCAGGGTGGCCTTGAACTCACAGCAGTTCTCCTACCTCTGCTTCCCAAGTGCTGGGATTAAAGGCGTGCGCCACCACGCCCGGCCTAACTTTTTTTTTTTTTTTTGAAACAGGGTCTCACTCTAGCTCATGCTGACCTAAAACTCACTCTGTAACCCAGGGTAGCCTCAAACTCACAATGATCCTCCTGTTTCAGCTCCCCACTCCTTGAGTGCTAGGATTATAGACGTGATCCACTGTGTGTATATATATTTGGTATTTGAGAGAAAGGGAGAGAGAGGCCATTGCAAACACATACCAGATATATGTACCACTTTGCATCTGGCTTTACATAAATGTTGGATGTTGGGGAATTGAACTCCAGGCCAGCTGAGCCGTCTGCCCATACCCCAACTTACAATTTTTTTGTGTGTGAGTTTTTTTTTTTTTTTTTTTTTTTTTTTTTCCATTTTTTGAGATAGAGTCTCACTCTGGCCCAGGCTGACCTGGAATTAACTATGTAGTTTCAGGGTGGCCTTGAACTCATGGTGCTCCTCCTACCTGTGCCTCCTGAGTGCTGGGATTAAAGGCATGTGCCACCACACCCGGCTTTTTGTGTTTTTTTATTAAAGTTTTTTGAGAGAAAGACAGAGATAATGGGTTCATCAGGGCCTCCAGCCGCAGTAAATGTACCACCTTGTGAATCTGGCTTACTTGGGTCCTAGGGAATTGAACCTGGGTCCTTTGGCTTTGCAAGCAAGTGCCTTAAACACTAAGCCATTTTTGTTTGTTTTGAAGTAGGGTTTCACTCTAGCCCAGGCTGACCTGGAATTCACTATGTAGTCTCAGAGTGACCTTGAACTCATGGTGATCCACCTACTTCTGCCTCCTGAGTGCTGAGGCCAGTAATTTGAGACTAGTGACAGAGAGAGAGAAGGAAAGGAGGAAAATTTTGATACAGGTTGTCACTGTAGTGCAGGCAATCCTCCTGCCTGAGCTTCATGAGTGTGCCACCACACCTGGCTTTGATATTTCAGATCCTTTTCGTGTGACATCTCAGCCATCCATGTGTATTTTCCCTCACCATCTGGTGGTTCATCAGAAACACTCCATCTGCACTTGGAGTCCATAAAAGGCAGAAAACTGGCCCTCTGTTTCCCCGAAGTGTTCCAAGACTGACAGTCAGTAGCTTTGAGTTTTCATTTTTATTTTGAAACTGGTTTCCATATACAGAGCAAAGAGGCAATATTTTTTTTTCTTTTGATGTTTTGAGGTAGGGTCTCACTGCAGCCCAGGCTGACTTGGAACTCACTATGTAGTCTCAGGCTGGGATTAAAGGTGTGCACCACCACACCCGGCCCTTTTTTTTTGTTTTTTCAAGGTAAGGTCTTGCTCTAGCACTGACTGACCTGGAACTCACTCTGTAATCTCTGGAGACCCTGCCCAAGCAGAGTGCCCTGTAGCCAGTGACTAGGAGGCAGCAGCCCTGAGGTCAGGTTCTTTGGTCTGAATTCTCCCTCTGCTGCTGGTCCACTGAGTCACTGGTTTACAGTTGTGTTGTCGAAGGTTGGGAAGTATAAACCAGGCATGGTGGCTCACACCTGTGCAAGTGGGAGGATCAAGAGTTAAAGGTTGGGCTGGAGAGATGGCTTAGCGGTTAAGGCACCCTCCTGCTAAGCCTAAGAACCCGGTTCCAATCTCCAGGTCCCACGTTTAGCCAGATGCAAAGTGACGCAAGGGTGCAATGCTGCACTTGCCCACAAGGGGGCGCACGCATCTGGATTTCATTCACAGCAGCTGAGAGACTGCTGGCGCGCCCATCTCTATCTGTCTCCCTCTCCTCTCTGTCTGTCTCTCTCTGTGTCTCTCTCCAAAAATAAATAAAATTTAAAAAAAAAGAGTTAAAGGTCAGCTGGACATGGTGGCGCACACCTTTAATCCTAGAACTTGGGAGGCAGAGGTAGGAGGATCACTGTGAGTTCAAGGCCACCCTGAGACTACATAGTGAATTCCTGGAGAGATGGTTTAGCAGTTAAAGTGCTTGCATGCAAAGCCCAAGGACTCTGGTTTGGTTGATTCCCCAGTACCCACCTAAGCCAGATACACAAGGTAGTGCGTGCACCTGGAGTTCTTTTGCAGTGGCTGGAGGCTCTGGACTGCCCATTCTCTCTTTCTCTCTGCCTCTTTCTTTCTCAAATAAATAAATAAATAGAAATTATAAAAAAAATTAAAAAATATTTTTCCAGGTGTGGTGGCACACACTTTTAATCCCAGCACTTGGGAGGCAGAGGTAGGTGGATTGCTGTGAGTTTGAGGTCACCCTTGAGACTACATAGTAATTGTAGTGAAAATAAATACATTTTTTATTGGGCTGGAGGGATGACTTAGCAGTTAAGGCACATGCCTACAAAGCCAAATGACCCAGGTTCAATTCCCCAGGATCCACCTAAGCCAGATGCACAAGATGGTGCGTGTATCTGGAGTTTGGTTGCACTGGCTGAAGGCTTTGGTGTGCCGATTTTCCCTATCTGCCTCTTTCTCTCCTTTTCTCTCTCAAATAAATAAAAATTTTTAAAATTTTATTAAGTTTATTTTATTTACTTAAGAGAGAGAAAGAGAAAGGCAGATAGGTTTAGAGAATGGGCACGCCAAGGCCTCTAGCCACTGCAAAGGAACTCCAAATGCATGTGTCTCCTTGTGCAGCTAGCTGGTTTATGTGGGCACTGGGGAATTGAACAGAAGTGGGTCCTGGGGGTTTTCAGGTAAATGCCTTAATCACTGAGCCATCTCTCCAGCCCAGTGGTTTTTTGAGGTAGGGTTTTACTGTAGCCCAGGTTGACCTGGAATTCCCTCTGTATTCTCAGGGTGGCCTCGAACTCATGGCGATCCTCCTACCTCTGCCTCCCGAGTGCTGGGATTAAAGGTGAGTGCTACCACATCCGGCCAATAATTTTTGTTTTGTTTTGTTTTTCGAGGTAGGGTCTCACTCTAGCCCAGGTGGGCTAGAGTGAGACCCTATCTCGGACCCCACCTCCCAAAAAAAAAAGAAATCCAGAATTTTTAGAATATCAACCCTGGTCCCTCCTATTACCCCCTAGACATGGAACAGTGACACTGTCCCCTCTCCTCTCTGGCCAGCTCCCCTGACCCATGGATGTGCTCCGCCTGGCCAAGCCACAGTGTCCCTGGCATCACTGCCTCACTGGCCTGTTCTTTCAGCTGCTGCTGTCCTTGTGCTTCTTCTCTTACTTGCAAGTGACACAACACAACCTGGATGGGTCTACTCGGTCATGTCCAGTGGCCACCAGCTCCGTCCCCACAGCTCGCAATGCCTCAACAGTGACCTCTGCCCACCGCCCTCTGCTCATCCTTCTGTGGACATGGCCTTTCCACAGTCCTGTGAAGCTGTCCCGCTGCTCTGAGTTGCTCCCAGGCATGACAGACTGTCACCTGACCCCCAACCGCAGTGTGTTCCCATGGGCAGATGCAGTCATCATCCACCACCGAGAGGTCAGCTACCATCCCAAGTCCCAGTTACCGCCTTCCCCAAGGCCACGGGGCCAGCGCTGGGTGTGGTTCTCCCTGGAGTCCCCAAGTTCCTGCAGGCAGCTGGCAGCCATGGATGGCTACTTCAACTTCACCATGTCCTACCGAAGCGACTCAGACATCTTCACGCCCTACGGCTGGCTGGAGCCATGGCCAGGCTCTCCCATGGAAGTCACGGTAAACCTCACAGCCAAGACCAAGCTGGTGGCCTGGGCCGTGTCCAACTGGAATGGCCAGTCTGCTCGTGTTAAGTATTTCCAGGTCTTGAACAATTACATCCATGTGGATGTGTATGGCAGGGGCCACCTCCCGCTGCCCAGAGGGGTCATGATGGAGAGGCTGGCCCAGTACAAGTTCTACCTGGCCTTCGAGAACTCTCTGCACCAGGACTACATCACTGAGAAGCTCTGGAAGAATGCGCTGGAGGCCAGGGCTGTGCCTGTGGTCCTCGGGCCCAGCCGAGCCAACTATGAGCGATTCCTGCCACCTGATGCCTTCATCCACGTTGATGACTTCCACAGTCCTCAGGACCTGGCCAGGTACCTGCTCGAGTTGGACCAGGACCATGTCCGCTACCTGAGCTACTTCCGATGGCGGGAGGCACTGCGGCCGCGCATGGGTAACTGGGCCCTGGCATTCTGCAAGGCTTGCAGGCACTTGCAACGAGAGGACAGGTACCAGACGGTACCCAGCGTGGCCTCCTGGTTCACATGAAATGTCATCTTGGTTACTAAGCACCTACCTTTCTTTCTTTCTTTCTTTCTTTCTTTCTTTCTTTCTTTCTTTCTTCTTCTTCTTCTTCTTCTTCTTCTTCTTCTTCTTCTTCTTCTTCTTCTCCTCCTCCTCCTCCTCCTCCTCCCTCCTCCTCCTCCTCCTCCTCCTCCTCCTCCTCCTCCTCCTCCTCCTCCTCCTCCTCCTCCTCCTCCTCCTCCTCCTCCTTCTTCTTCTTCTTCTTCTTCTTCTTTTTTGGATTTTTGAGGTAGGGTCTCGATCTAGCCCCCAGGCTGACCTGGAATTCACTATGTAGTCCCAGGGTGGCCTCAAACTCACGGTGATCCTCCTGCCTCTGCCTCCTGAGTCACTTCATGAGCTAATCTGGAAAGGTCCTTGCCCCACTGTGACTTCCAGGACAGCCTGGTTCCCCTTTCTCCCCAACTCATCAGAACCTTGCTCTTCCCACCTTATTGGAACCCATGCCAGGGGATACAGTCCCAAAGGACATCAACAATCCTGCAGCCAAATTTACCCACCCTTCAATGCATGGGGCTTGGAATCTTCTAGATGGGGGCTGATGGTCACAATATCCCTGAATAGCCCTTGGTCCCTCCCAGTGTGACAGGCACAATTGTCACCAGGCATGGTCAGTCATCCCTTAGGGAAGGAGGCAGCATTGGCCTGAGTGACAGCCACACATCTAGAGAAAGGGCACTTGTTACAGACAACTAGCCAGACCCACCACCAACCCGTGGGAGGGACCCTGGGAAGCCAGAGGTGAGGACTGAGCATCTTGGGGACCAGATCCTTGGCTACTTGGGTTTCTTGCAGTCCAGGTCACCAGCAGGTGGCTTTGAGAAGGTAAGACCCCTGGCTCAAAGTTTCTGAGCTACCTAGATAGCCAGCAAGAGAGATCCCAGGTAATAATGATGTCCAATCCAAGCTTGGAACACATGCCTTTAATTCCAACTCTTGGGAGGCTGAGGCAGGAGGATCACTGTAAGCTTGAGGCCAGCCTGGACTACAGAATGAGTTTTGGGTCAGCC
This sequence comes from Orientallactaga sibirica, assembly GCA_036365145.1. Classification (NCBI taxonomy): domain Eukaryota; kingdom Metazoa; phylum Chordata; class Mammalia; order Rodentia; family Dipodidae; genus Orientallactaga; species Orientallactaga sibirica. The sequence continues at coordinate 16,552,412 of JAEOAD010000049.1, forward strand.
TGAGCTGGAGTGAGACCCTGCCTTGAAAAATAAATCTTTTTTTTTTTAATCTTAAAAAAAAAAAAAAAAAGTCTTCGCTAGGCATGGTGGTGCATGCCTTTAATCCCAGCACTCGGAAGGCAGAGGTAGGAGGATCATTGTGTGTTCAAGGCCAGTCTGAGACTACATAGTGAATTCCAGGTTAGCCTGGGCTAGAGTGAGACCCTACCTTGAAAAACAACAACTAAAAAGCCTTTAATCCCAGCACTTGGTGGGCTGAGGTAGGAGGATCTGCCTGGGCTAGAGTGAGACCCTTCCTCAAAAAGGGGGGGGGCTGGGCGTGGTGACACATGCCTTTAATTCCAGCACTTGGGATGCGGAGGTAGGAGGATTGCCATGAGTTCAAGGCCACCCTGAAACTACATAGTGAGCACGACCCTACCTTGAAAAACCAAAATAAAAGAAGATAAGAAAGAAAGAAAGAGAGAGAGAGAAAGAAGCCGGGCATGGTGGTGCACACCTTTAATCCCAGCACTTGGGAGGCAGAGGTAGGAAGACTGCCTCGAAAACAAACAAACAAACCCAAGGTGAGCAGGGAATAATGGCACATGCCTTTAATCTCAGCATTCAGGAGGCAGAGGGAGGGGGATCACCATGTGTTCAAGGCCACTATGAGACTACAGAGTGAATTCCAGGTCAGCCTGGACTAAAGTGAAACCCTACCTCGAAAATCCCCCCCCAAAAAAGGGAAATGGATGGATTTGGAAAGGATTATACTAAGTGAGGCTCAGAAAGCCAAACGTCACATGTTCTCTTTCATATGTGGATACTAGCTACAAATGTATAGACTTGTGTGTGAACTGGAACCAAAAATCGGTACCAGAAACCAGTAAGCTGGTAAAAGGCTATAAGGGAGGGAGGAGAGGGGAGAGGGAAGGACTTAAGTGTATGGTATTGCACATATGTAAGTAGAAGAACAGATTACAGGGAGGGAATGGCCTAAGTGAGGCCATGGGAAGAGAATGGGTAAAAGGGCAGGGGGAGGGTCAATCAAAATTCAAGATAGTCTGAGTAAGACTATGTAAACCTACTTTTTTGAATAATGGCACATCTAGAAGCTGTAGACTGTTACTAGAAAATTTTCAGTGCCTGGGATGGGATACCTTCCAGTGAGTTGTTGGCCAAGGAGGTCCCAGTAGCCTCCAAAACATAAAAGGCTATTGCCAAGGCCCTTGGTTTCCCTTGAGAAACAGATGATAAGACCCTATTGCTGAAGACATCTCTTGCCTGAGAGGCAAGGTCACTGAGAAAGCAAGCTAGTGCTGAGCAGAAAACCTTCTCCCTGTAGACCAGCCAACTGAAAGCTGGAAAAAGCTGCACTGCATGCAGCCACATGGGAGACAGAAGTCATCAGCAGTGAAAACAGTGGACACTGGAAAACTCAAGTTTGGCCATACAGGCCCAATGACTGAACGGGTACAATAGTGGCATGTCTGCTCTTGGGGTAACCAACTGTTCCATAATTGGACTGAAGGCCCTCTCTATGGGAGGGAATATATACCTGGTACTGAAAAAAAAAAACTAAGCAAAAGTCTATGGCAAGGGAGGTCATGAGCCTTAGGGGTATAAAGCCTGCTCTTGTCTGGCTAAATGTATATATTATTCCCACCAAGCTGCCCTGAAAGCACTTAATGTTCATATTCACATATTAATGCTACTTTCACTTCTAGTTAGAGTAGCTTCTCTTTTCAGATGGCAATGACCACCGGGATGACCCAAAAGGCAACATAGTGCTGAGAAGAAGGGATGGAGGAGTGTCCAGCACTAAAACATCTCTGTCACACCCTCCAAGGCTCAGGGTCCATTGCAGAAGAGGGGGCGGAAAGAATGTAAGAGCTAAAGGAAGGGTACAACTCCTTACAATGCAACTGTCCAGAGAGAAATTTGCCTTGATAGCCATGACCTTGCAGTGCCTAGCAATACCTTTGCAAGACCCTCATAATAGAAGAAAAAGATGATGACATCAAATTAAAAGAGACTAATGGAGAGAGGGAGGGGATATGACAGAGAATGGAGTTCTAAAAGGGAATGGGAGGAGGGGAGGGAAATAACATGGGTTTTTTTGTATGTAAGTATAGAGGTTGTCAATAAAAATAAATTTAAAAAAAAGCCAGGCGTGATGGCGCATGCCTTTAATCCCAGCGCTCGGGGGGTAGAGGTAGGAGGATTGCCATGAGTTCGAGGCCAGCCTGAAAATACAGAGTGAATTCCAAGTCAGCCTGGGCCAGAGTGAGACCCTACCTTGAAAGAAAAAAAAAACAAGTGACATGGGGCTGGGTGTGCTGGCCAAGACAGTGGTCAGGGATCCTCCCTTCCTAGAAAGGAGGGTGAGAGCTGTCACACCAGATGTGTCACAGTGAGCATGTGCCCAGGTATGTAGCCCTTGAATGTGTCTGTGGTGTTGTTTTTTCTTTTTCTTTTGGTTTTTCGAGGTAGGGTCTCACTCTAGCTCAGGCTGACCTGGAATTCACTATGTAGTCTCAGGGTGGCCTTGAACTCCCGGATGATCCTCCTACCTCTGTTAGCTGGTTTTTTTTAGACATGGTCTCATGTGGCCTAGGTTGGCCTCAGACTCACAGCAATCCCCCTATGCCACTGTGGCCCCACTTGGAGTGTGTCTATGATCATGAGACCCTGCATGTACCCTCTCTGATGTAACCAGGTCCCCTGTGGGTGGCAATGGCCATACCTGGTGCACATGTATGCACGTGTGCAGGGGCTGCTGCAAATCCTCGCCTGGAGGACCTGGGCCCAGCTCTGTTTACATTTCCATCCTTCTGGTGGGTCGTGCCAGGGCCCTGTGGTTGTGCTGGATGTGGGTGGAGATGGGTAGCCAAGGTCCCGGGAGGCCTGGGTCAGTGCCCGCTTAACCATGCAATAAGCAAACACCCACTCAAGCAAGTGAGTTGGGAGCGATCGGTGCTGGGTCTCCACAGTCTCTGGTCTTCCCTGGGAGGAGGCTGGCTGAGCTCTCCCCAGCACGGAAATCCACTCCCCAGGCCTCAAGTCAGAAGTCCGTGGCAGAGACCCCAGCAGCCCTGAGCCTGCTTTCCATGCAGGCTACCCCATGCTGGGGGACCCACAGCCCTGTGTGTTCTTAAGGTATCCACATAGAAGGGAGGGTGCCCTTGGGAGCCCCACCTTGGGGCATAGGGGAAGGAAGGGACATGTCTCTAGTTCACATAGGGAGGGGGAACCCCCTAAGCACTGGGAAAGATATCTGGGAAAAGAATTGCACACACCCAAAATGGCATGGTGGTGGATGTCTGTCATCAAAGCACTGGAGAAATGGAGCCAGGAGGATTAGAAGTTCAAGGCCATCCTGAGCTACGTAGAGAGATGGCGACCAGCCTGGGCTACATGAAACCTTATCAACCCCCTCCAAAAAGAATTGCAGCCAGGTATGGTGGTGCACACCTTTAATCCCAGCACTTGGGAAGCAGAGGTAGGAGGATCGGCATGAGTTCGAGGCCACCTTGAGACTACATAATGAATTACAGGTCAGCCTGGGCTACAGTGACACCCAGCCTCAAAAAACAAAACAACAACAACAAAAGAATTGCAGAGCTGGAGAGACGGCTTGGTGGCTAAGGCACTTCACATGCCTGTGAAGCCTGAAGACTCAGGTTCAATTCCCCAGTACCCACTAGAGGCCCTGGCATTCCCATTCTCTATCTGCCCCCCCTTTCAAATAAATACTGTTTTAAAAAAGAACTGCACCCCCAAAACAGAGTGTGGCAGCACACACCTATCCTTCCAACACTGGGGAGGTGGAGCCAGGAGGATCAGTTCAAGGCCATCCTGAGTTTCAAAGAGAGATGGAGACCAGCCGAGGCTACATGAAATTCCTATCTCAAAAATCCCGCTTCAAAAGAGACCCTCCAATATAAAGGTGAGATGAGGGGGTCATACAAGCAGGCGCCACATACTCTTTCTTCTCCCACACCTTCCACATCAGGGGACCCACCGACCCTTCCCCAAGTTCTGGGAACCAAGTATCAAGGTGACACTGAGGGAAAGTCAACCACTTTCCATCCTCTGCAGGGGCTTGTCATAAATCCCCCTCTGAAGCCCAGCCAAGGTTTTTATGGGTCCAGGACCCAGGTCCTTGCGGACCTAGCTGTGCCCCAGCAGGCGCCAGCTTGGGGCTGGATGGGGCTGGCGCCTGCCCCAGACCTGTTCCCGCCAGGAGGTGGGCAGTGAGAAAGGGTATTTTTAGCTGGTGAAAGGAGATAGAACCTTCCAGTCCATCCTGAATGGGCAGGGGCAGGCCCAAGGAAGAGAGGCACAAGAGGCTGTGTCCACACAGACCCGTGTCCTCATCATCAGTGGCTCCACCTTGTATCAACCCCTTGTCCTTTTGGGCACCAAGGAGCAAACACGGTGAGGAGGTGAGGATGTGGGCAGAGGGCCCAGGAAAGGATGCCAATGTGTGGCAATTAGTCCTGCCTCCCCTAAACAGATGCCCCTCTTAAGACAGTCTCATGTAGCCCAGACTGGCCTCAAACTCATAGTGATCCTCCTACCTCTGCCGCCTAAAGGCGTGCATCACCACACCTGTTTATTATTATTTGAGAGAGAGAGAGAGAGAGAGAGAGAGAGAGAGAGAGAGAGAGAGAGAGAGAAAGAAGCAGGTATATATACAGAGAGAATGGGCACACCAGGGCCTCCAGCCACTGCAAACGAACTCCAAATGCATGCACCACCTTGTGCATCTGGCTTATGTTGGGTTCTGGGGAATCAACTCTAAACCAGGATCCTTAGGCTTCACAGCTAAACCCTTTCTCCACCCCACACCTGTTTATTTAATTTAATTAATTAATTATTATTTTCGAGGTAGGTCTCACTGTAGTCCAGGCTGACCTGCAATACACTATGTAGTCTCAGGGTGGCCTCGAACTCATGGCAATCCTCCTACCTCTGCCTCCGGAGTGCTGGGATTAAAGGTGTGTGCCACCACAACAGGCACCTGTTTTTTTTTAAATAAATATTTTATTAGAGAGAATGGGAACGCCAGGGCTTCTAGCCATTCAAGTTAACTCCAGACACATGCGCCACCATGTGCATCTGGCTTACGTGGGTCCTGGGGAATCAAACCTAGATCCTTAGGCTTTGCAGGCAAGCACCTTAACCATTAAACCATTTCTCTAGCCACTCCCCCTCCCCGCCTTTATTTTATTTTTGGTTTTTCTTTTGGCGGTAGGGTTTTACTCTAGTTCAGGCTGACCTGGAATTCACTACGTGGTCTCAGGATGGCCTCGAACTCACGACAATCCTACTTCTGCCTCCTGAGTGCTGGGATTAAAGGCGTGCGCCACCACACCCGGCCACTTCCAGCTTTTTGAGATTAAGGTCTCACTGTGTAGCCAGGCTGGTTACGAACCTGCCATCCTCCTGCCTCAGCCTCCTTAGTGCTGAGGTCCCAGGCCATGGACACCGTCTCCCTTCCTCTCCCATGTTCCTGTGTGTGAACCCTACTCGCCACATCTGTCCACCTGTTGTGGACGTGGCCCCGGCTTCCAGCACCTTCTCACTACCCAATGCCCAGAGAAAATGAAGCACCCACTCTCTTTATGAGCACAGTTCTCGTGAGAGTCCGTGGCCCCGACGGCAGGTTCCGCGCAGGCAGAGTCACACGCAGGAGCACTCGCGCGCCGACAGCTCGCGCACCGTGTGGTAACGGCTGTGCACGTCCAGGAAGGAAACCTCGTCCTCGTAGGCCGTCGGGCGGCAGCAGGGCTGCGCGCGCACGCGCTCCCGACGCACGCTCCGCCGCTGGCGCAGGCGCCGCAGGCCCAGGTCGTAGACGCGGGCGGCCGTCTCGCACGCGCCTGCGCAGTAGCGGAACAGCACCGTCTCGTCCGACGTGTAGCCCAGGCCCAGCTCGCTTACGCGCACCTCGAGCTCGCGCAGCCCACAAGGCCGCGTGCCCGAGCGCGCGCGCGCACGTCGCCTCCGTGGACCTGCTCGACGGCGTGGACCCGGTGCCCGACCGGCCCAGGGCGTCAGCTCGCGCAGATCCACCGCGTCTGGGGCTCCCTGCAGGAGCGCTCGGTCTGCGGAGGAAGCGAGAGAGGGGTCAGGGCCTGATCCCGTCCGGGACACTGCGGCTGTTCAGGGCGGTCCAAATCACTGCCAGTCTCGGGGCCGGCATGGTCGCTCAGTGATTGAGGCACGTGGTGTGCGCCTGTCACCCCCGCCCTCGAGGCTGAGGTAGGAAATACCATCTCAAAAAAAAAAAAAAAAAAAAAACCCACAAAAGCTGGGTGTGGTGGCGCATGCCTTTAATCTCAGCACTCGGAAGGCAGAGGTAGGAGGATCACTATGAGTTCGAGGCCACCCTGAGACTACATAGTGAATTTCAGGTTTCCCCAGCACTCGGGAGGCTGAAGCAGGAGGATCTCCAGGAGTTCTAGGCCACACTGGGGTAGAGGGTGAGACTGTCTCAGAAAAAAAGAAAAGCCAAACCCGGTATGGTGGCGCACGCCTTTAATCCCAGCACTTGGGAGGCAGAGGTAGGAGGATCGCCATGAGTTTGAGGCCACCCTGAGACTACATAGTGAATTCCAGGTCAGCCTGGGCTAGAGCAAGACCCTACCTCGAAAACAACAACAAAGATAGGGGTGGGAGTGGATTCCTGTATACCTAACACGGGAGACTGGGGAGATGGAGAGAGGAGGCTCAGACATTCAAGTTCATCCTCAGCTGCATATCAATTTCTAGGCCAGCCTGGGCTACATGAGGGTGTCTTTTTTAATTTTCTTTTTGGTTTTTGTTTTTCGAGGTAGGGTTTCACTGTGGTTCAGGCTGACCTGGAATTAACTATGTAGTCTCAGGGTGGCCTCGAACCCACGGCGATCCTCCTACCTCTCTCTACCTCCCCAGTGCTGGGATTCAAGACGTGTGCCACCACGCCCGGCTTTTTTTCGTTTTCAAGGTAGGGTCTCACTACCTACCTCTGCCTCTTGAGTGCTGGGATTAAAGGCATGCGCCATCACGCCCCTTTCTAATACCAAAAGGAGTCAATGTGTGTGTGACCCCAAATTCTTTCTCCTGCTGGGTCCTCACTGTCCCTACCCCTATGCTGGTCAGTGCTGGCCTCCACACCTCACCCTGTGGCTGAGCTGTCAGGGGGCTGCCTTTAGGGTCCCCACCCACAGCACATGCAACCCTTAGGCACCCCAAATCCACATTGCAGGGCAGGGATTGCCACCCTCCTGGTGTTAGCTCCAGGCCTGGAAATTCTGGGGCTTAGTGGGATGGATTGAGGCCCCTCCCTTCCCTGAAGGGCTGGGCCTGGGGACAGGATGCTGGGTGGATGGCCACCGCCCCCAAACCAGGACCCTCCCTGACATTCCATGAGGTGCTAGGGCAGCAGCTGGCGGTGACGACAAGGGGACCCCACTCGGGTCAGGGTGCCTTAGGAGAGGAGGTGACAGGAAATAACACACCCTGAGGCCACCCTTGTCCATTGTGAGGACAAGAAAAGACGACTGTAGTGCCGGCAGCGCCTGGGCGAGCCCCGACGTGCTCACTCCCAGTCCGGCGGGGCGCCACGGCCCTCCCCCACTCACCTGGAGGCAAGCGGGTGACGGGGGAGGTAAGAGATGGACGCCCTCCGGCCTGTCTCCCTATCTCTGTGTCGCTCCCCCTTCCCGACCGCTGGACAGGTCACTGCGGGATCCACCTCCCCCGTTGCGCCTGGCCAAGCGCCCCGTCTAATCCCCATCTGCCCCACAGCCCCTGTGAACCCGAGGTTAATCCTCGTGACGTGGCCGGGGACACTGGTCACGTGAGCCCGTCTTCGGGGAGGGGTATGTCCGGTCCCCATTTCCAGGAGTTCGAGTCCCGAGGGGGCGGGGCGGGGCTTACACTGGGCCAGGCGAGCGATGCGGGAGTCCGGGGTGCGCGGCGGGCGGCGCAGGGCCGGGGCGGGCGCCAGGCGGGGCCCGAGCAGCAAGAAGCCCTCGCGACACATCCAGAGCGACAGCGCCGAGCTGCACACGAGGGAGAGTAGGGCCGCCGCCGTCCAGCGCTGCATCCTGGGCCAGCGGTCACCGGGTGGCCAGCCTGCGGCGACACAGGGAGGGGGACACAGGGGGGACGCAGGGCTGAGCGCTGTGGGCTCTGTGCGGGGAGCCGCAGCCTCTCCAGAGGGTCCCAGTGCTGTTCCGAGGAGGTGACGGCGGTGTCCAGGCTTGAACCGCAGTCACGGTGGGCCAGGATTTAGAGAATGGCATCTAGGGCAGGGCGACGCCAGTGCAAAGGCCCTGGGGCTGGACCGAGCTGGGCGTATCCTAGCAACCGGAGGCAGGAGTGGGCGGGGTGACCGGCAGGTGGCGCTGTGTGACCGGGCGATGGGGACAGCCGGGCTCAGCATCCTCCCTCCGCAGCTCCCTAAACTGTCCAGTCCTGGAATGCTGTCCTGCTCAGCTGCCCGCCTCAGTTGGCCCCCAACGTTAAGTCCCTGCCAGCGGCTCCTCCATGAAGTCCTCTCTGACTGCCACCCCGTGTCCCCCAATGTCTCCAATCCCATCTCCACAGTTTCCCGCATGGGGGCGCCCTGACTTGGAGGGTGCTGACTGCATGCTGCATACAGTAGGTGTTTAATAACCCGCACGACGCCACTCCAAGGCCAGGCCACCCGCGAACAGTTTACATTCCGCACTCATCTGCCTAGTGTTCTGTGGTGCAAATCGCTTGGCCACCGGCCACGATCCGCCAGCGCCTCCGTGTCATCTGCATCTCATTTACATACGATTTGCATTGCCCCGCCCAGTTCCGCAACGACCTCCTCCCGGGACCTCCAGCCTCACATGGAGGCCTCAGCCTGGGCCCCGCCTACCCGAGAAGAACAAGAAGCCGCTCTTAATTAAGTGCCAACTATATATGTATCGGGCTGGAGAAACTGAGGCACAAAGCAGGTAAAAGCCTGGAAACCATCAACATCTGGCATTGTTATTTCTTTTGGTGGTGGTGGGGGCAGGGTTTGGTTCTGTAGCCCAGACTGCCTCAACCTGTCAGTCTCCCGCCTCAGAGTCAGGAATGCAGGATAACAGACACCAGCACGTTGGCTGTTTTCAAACCCTCCTTACTGTGAAGCTGTGTGGGGCGTAGATGGGGGAGCTTAGGGCCCCACGCAGACCCATGCAGCCCCGTAGGAAAGGGGACAGCTCACCTGCCCCAGCTTCTGGTTCTCCCCTAGCTGCATCTATGCCGGCCTTATAGGCCAGGTGCCTAATAGATGGGCAAGATGAAGAACGAGTGGCCACAGAGAGGCTGGCCCCATCCTACACGACAATGTACCAGCCCTATCCCGAGATCCTCCCCTGTTTATGAAGCTCCCACTATACTAAGACTGGGACTAGCATTCCAGGGGCCACGTCTTTTCCATCATCCCCATTAAGTCCACATGGCCACCTTCGTTCATCTATTCAGCTCACATTTACTGGGTGTCCAGGACACGGCCATGAGGACCAGGATGATTTAAAAAGAAGCATTAAAAACAAGGACTGGAGAGATGGCTTAGTGGCTAAGGCGCCTGCCTGCTAAACCTAAGAATGCTGGTTCCAATGTCCAGAGGTTCCAATCTCCAGGTCCCACGTTTAGCCAGATGCAAAGTGAGGCAAGGGCGCAATGCCGCACTTGCCACAAGGGGGCAAACGCATCTGGATTTTGTTCACAGCAGCTGAGAGACTGCTGGCACGCCCATTTCTGTCTCCCTCTCTCTGTCTCTCTCTCCAAAAATAAATAAAAAATAATAAAAATAATTTTTAAAAAAGTACAAACAAGGGCTGGAGAGATGGCTTAGCAGTCAAGATGCTTGCAGGCAAAGCCAAAGGACCCAGGTTTCATTCCCCAGTACCCATGTAAAACCAGATGCACAAGGTGGTGCATGCATCTGGAGTTTGTTTGCAGTGGCTATAGGCCCTAGCATGCCCATTCTCTCTATATGCACTCTTGTTCTCTCTCAAATAAATAAATAAAATATTTTTTTAAAAAGTACAAACGGGGGCTGGAGAGATGGCTTAGCAATTAAGGCACTTGCCTGCAAAACCAAAGGACCCAGGTTTGATTCTTCAGGACCCACGTAAGCCAGCTGCACAAGGGGGCTCATGAATCTGGGGTTTGTTTGCAGTGGCTGGATGCCCTGGCTCACCTATTCTCTCTCTCTCTGCCTCTTTCTCTCTCTCAAATAAATTACATATATATATACATATATATATACTCGAGGTAGGGTTTCACTCTGGTCCAGGCTGACCTGGAATTAACTACGTAGTCTCAGGGTGGCCTCGAACTCATGGCGATCCTCCTACCTCTGCCTCCCGAGTGCTGGGATTAAAGGCGTGTGCCACCACACCCGGCATAATATATATATATATATTTTTTTTTAAAAGCACAAACAGGGCTGGAGAGATGGCTTAGCGGTTAAATGCTTGCCTGCGAAGCCTAAGGACCCTGGCTCGAGGCTCAATTCTCCAGGACCCACGTGAGCCAGATGCAAAAGGGGGCGCACACACCTGGAGTTTGTTTGCAGTGGCTGGAGGCCCTGATGCACCCATTCTCTCTCTACCTGCCTATTTCTGTCTCTCTCTGTCAAATAAAAATAAATATTTTTTTTAAAGCACAAACAGGGCTGGAGAGATGGCTGAGTGGTTAAGGCACCTGCCTGCGAAGCCTAAGACTGCCGGTTCCATTCTCCAGGTCCCATGTTTAGCCAGAGGCAAAGTGACACAAGGGCCCAATACCACATTTGCCCACAAGGGAGTGCATGGGTACACATCTGGAGTTTGTTCACAGTAGCTGAGAGGCCACTGGTGGGCCCATTCTCTCTCTCTCTGACTCTTTCTCAAAAAAAAAAAAAAAAAAAAAAAAAGCACAAACAACCGGGCATGGTGGCACAGGCCTTTAATCCCTGGGAGGCAGAGATAGGAGGATCGCCATAAGTTCAAGGCCAGCCTGAGACCATATAGTAAATTCCAGGTCAGCCTGGGCTACAGTTGAAACCTACCTCAAAAAACCAAACCTCCACTCGGGAGGCAGAGGTAGGAGGATCACCGAGAGTTCGAGGCCACCCTGAGACTACATAGTGAATTCCAGGTCAGCCTGAGCCAGAGTGAGACCCTACCTCGCAAAAAAACAAAACAAAACAAAAAAAAAACAAACAAACAAAAAAACCTCCTGGGCTACAGCGAGACCCTACCTCAAAAAACCAAAACAACAACAAAATAACCAAACCAAACAAAGCACAAACAAGAGCTGGGGCGATGGCTCAGTGCTTAAGGCACTTGCCTGCAAAGCCTAATGACTCAAGTTTGATTTCCTAGTACCCAGGTAGAGCCAGATGCATAAAGTGGAGCATGCATCTGGAGTTTGTTTTCAGTGGCTGGAGGCCCTGGTGTGCCCATTCTCATTCCCTCTCTCTCTGCCTCTCTGTATCTCTCTCTGATAAATGAATGAATGAATAAATAAATAAATAAACACACAAACAATGATTCGCTGGGGTGGTCAGCAGGAGGCCCCCACATGACAGTTTGGCCACTGGCAAACCTGGGGCAGGGTAGGGAGTAGAGCAGTGTGTACAAAGGTCCTGGGGCAGGAGCATGGCAAGAGAGGGCCAGAGAGGGAGGAAGACAGGCAGGATGGACCACAAGCCAAAAGTAGCTCTGGCATTTGCTACTCTGTGCCGCTTTGAAGCTCCCACTTTATACCCACTTGTTTGTTTCACAAACAAGACGAAGTCACCTCGACTTCACCGAAGTCCCAAGAAACAGCCAACATCATCTCCAGTTGACATACTGGAGCCCAAGGCTCATTTCGGAAAGAGACATGCCGTGGTCACAGCAGAGCTCAGCTGTGACCGCTGGTGGCTTGCCTGCATGGGCCTGGGTTTCCAGGCTAGGCCAGGAGACACCTCAGTTTGAGACCATCTGGGACAGTGAGTGAGAAACCCGTGGAGACAAGCTGGCCCCAGCCGGCCATGGCCTTGAACCGAGCTCTGGGGGGCAGTGGGAGGCGCCGGTTAACAATGGCTTTTCTGTCTGGGTCACCCGACTGGTTCTGGTTTGTCTCTGGCACAGTAGTGATTGGAGAGGAGAAGGTGATGAGGGAGGTGACACAGGTGTGGCTAAGGCCGGGAAGGGGAGGCCATGAGGGCCTCTGTCATGTGGGCTGGGACTCAGGACTTGCTCAGCACCCTGCAGCCCACACGGTGCATGCGTGCCATCGCCCACACTCATCCTCACACCTGGCAAAGGACCTGCGGGTAATATAAGTCCTAGAAAGCCCTGGAGGCCCATGGAGGGAGAGAGCTACTGGGTGATGCCTCAGGTGCCACCAACAGATGCCAAGAGACAGAAGCTGGCTGGGGCCCTTCTTAGGCTAGGGACACATGTCCTGGGGTCCCCTGCCTTGGTCCTGCTGAAACCCTGGCCTCTGTGGGTGTTGATGATGGCAGAGTGGGGACTGGCTTCCTCCCATCCAGACACTTCTTTACTCTGTGGGAAGCCTAGATTGGGGCCTAGCTATGTGCAGCTCCTGTTCTGTTCTCAAAGCCCTGTGGCCTACAGACCCTCCACTATAGAACCTTCCCTGATCCAACTGACTGTTAGTGAGAGGCAAGCCCCTCCGCCTTCTCCAAATCTCAGTTTCCCCATCTTCATGGTGATTTCCACAGGGCTCTCTTCTTTCTGTAAATGGCCATGTATTTAAAAAAATTTTTTTTTAATTTTTTCGAGGTAGGGTCTCACTCTGGCCCAGGCTGACCTGGAATTCACTCTGTATTCTCAGGGTGGCTTAGAGCTCAGCAATCCTCCTATCTCTGCCTCCCAAGTGCTGGGATTAAAGGCGTGTGCCACCATGCCCAGCTTTTTTCATTTTTTTATTTTTTGAGAGTGGGTCTCAGGCTGTGGAGACAGCCCAGCAGTTAAAGGTGCTTGCTTATGCCGGGCGTGGTGGCACACGCCTTTAATCTCAGCACTTGGGAGGCAGAGATAGGAGGATCACCATGAGTTCTAGGCCACCCTGAGAATACAGAGTGAATTCCAGGTCAGCCTGGGCCAGAGTGAGACCCTACCTCGAGAAAAAAAAAAAAAAAAAAAAAAAAAAAAAAAAAGGTGCTTGCTTACAAAGTCAGCCTGGGTTCCATTCACTAGGACCCTCAGTAAGCTAGATGCACAAGCATGCATTGAATTCATTTGCAGTAGCAGGAGCCCTGGTGCACCTATTCTTTCTTCTCTTTCTTTCTCATAAATAAAAAATTTTGGGGGGTGCTGGAGAGATGGCTTATTGGTTAGGCGCTTGCTTGCAAAGCCAAAGGACCCAGGTTCAATTCCCCAGGACCCACGTAAGCCAGATGCACAAGGTGGCACGCACATCTGGAGTTCGTGGCTAGAGGCCCTGGTATGCCCAGTCTCTCTATCAAATAAATGAAATTTAAAAAAAATTTTTTTTTTTTAAAAGAGAGCGTGAGGAGCCAGGCGTGGTGGCGCACGCCTTTAATCCCAGCACTTGGGAGGCAGAGGTAGGAGGATCGCCATGAGTTCAAGGCCACCCTGAGACTAGCCATAGTGAATTCCAGGTCAGCCTGAGCAGAGGCAGGAGAGTGAGACCCTACCTCAGGAAAAACCAAAAAAAAAAAAAAAAAAAAAAAAAAAAAGAGAGAGAGAGAGAGAGAGAGGGAGGGAGGGAGAGAGGGTGAGTCTCCTGTAGCCCAGACTGGCTTCAAACTCACTATGAAGATGACCTTGAACTCCTGATCCTCTTGCCTCCACCTCCCCAGTGCTGGAGTGACATGTGGCACCAGCACGCTGGGCTTTAGGGCCATTTGATGCTGGAAGATTGTACAGGGCTTTGGAGCACACGTGGTAGGGCCCAGACCTCAGTTTTCCCATAGCAGTGACAGCCCCCAAACCATCTGCTGGCCTGGACTTCCTACAGAAGCTGTCTTCCCCCTTACCCATCTCCATCCCACTTAGCTGTGGGGGTTCTTGGGGTTCCCTGATGGGACAGGGTGGAGCGGGTGGGGTCTCTCTCTAGAAAGACGACAGATGTGTCTCCCACACATCTCTCAGACCCTAGGTCCCCGCCCAGCCCACTGCCGGGACTGAGAGTCTGGGGCGGGCGACACACATCTGGGGGCAAACCAGGAACATCTGGCAGGCACAGCTGGTTCCGATGTAGCCAAGGGGCCAGGCAGCCTGCGGGTGGCTGAGGGGGCCAGATACCCCCAGCTGACCCCTTCCCCGCCTGGCTGGGAGCATCAGGACCAAGGCCCCGGTGGTGCTTCCAGGAACACACAGGACAGACTTCTGGAATTGCCCATGGACCTGTGACCAGGAAGGTGGTCATCAGTCACTCCACTGGCCCACAGGAACAGCAGATCCGTGGGTGCTGTCTACGTACTCTGTGCCTAGTACCTTCATTCCCATCTGACAGGTGCAACGCTGTGACTCACTCAGGGTCCAGTAGCACAAGTGGCTATGCTGGGGTTGGAACGCTGGTGGGCAAACTCCCTACTCATGCCTCAAAGCCCCAATTGCAGCAGCCCTTCCACATTCTTAGACAGAAACTCTGGAGGCAGTGAAAATGCCAGCGTCCAGCTGTGTGGTCTGGTCAGTGCCCTGCACCTAGCCAAGGGTCCACCATTCAATCAGACCCTCCCACAGGCCCTGAAAAAGATCCTATTATCAGCCTTATGCACCGCCCCAGGAAACTGAGGCTCGGTGTCACAAGCACAAGGTTTTAAACTGGGGGTTGGGCTCTCTTTCAGTGACCCAGGTATCCCAGCCCCAGAGACCCTGGGGCAGCCCTGAGGAGAGAAGGGGACGGGTCTAGAAAGGCAGCACTCTTTCTCCTAAGACAAACAGCAGAGAAAAGGCAGTAGCCAGCCTGGGCTCTGCCCCCAACCTGTTCCTCCAACAAACACTTTTTGGTTACCAACTGTATGCCAGGTCCTGGGCTGGGACCAGGGACTTGGTTCAACAGGAGAGACAGACAGTACAGAAGGAAGAGAGATAGAAATGTGAGGCTGGACAGATGGCTCAGCAGTGAAGGTGCTCCCCAGTACCCACCTAGAGCCAGATGAACAAAGTGGCAGGCACATGTGTCTGGAGTTTGTTTGCAGTGGCTAGTAGCCCTGGTGTGTCCATTCTGTCTGTCTGTGCTTGCAAATTATATATGTGTGTGTGTGTGTGTGTGTGTGTGTGTATATATATATATATATATATATATGGAGATTTGGATGTTGGTGGCCAATAATGTCGACAAGAGGATGGGCTAGTGACCAGGACTGCCAGGCAGGGTGGCTTTGAAAGGCTTCTGGGAGGAGGCAGCTTTGGAGTTGAGGCAGAGGACAGATGTGCAAGGGCCAAAGCTTGGGGTAGGGCTGGACTGGTTTGTGTAGGCCCAGGGGGACAGTGTGCCAGGAGAGCCTGGAGTCTTGTGGGCTTAGCCTCCACCTCTTTCTGTGCCCCCATCCCTCCCTCCTCTAGCACAAGCACAGTATGGCCTGGCACTCACAGGAGGGGCTAGTGCATGGCTGACGGGATCAAGCTAATGAGGGCTGGCGCTGAGCAGCTGGCTTGGGGCCCAGAGGACAAAGGCCCTGTGACACTGCAGGCCACTGACCATCTGGCCCACGGGGAAACCGAGGCAGGCAGAGGTGGGGCTAGAACTCTGACCCTTGTGTCACTGGCAAGTGGCTCCCCGGTTCCTAGGAAGTTGGGGGACCTGCCTGGTCTGTTCCTTCTTCCCAAATTCAGATCCGGACTTGGGGCCTGAAGACACTGCTGTTATTCAGGCTCGAATGGTGTTCTCTCTCCCTGGGCCGCGATTTCCCCATAAAGGTAGCAGGAGGCTCATGTGTGCTGGGAGCTGAGGCTGCTGCCTGATTTCTTCCAGGACATCCAGAAGCCTTCTTTCTTTTCTTGTTATTTATTTTTATTTATTTATTTATCTTGGTTTTTCAAAGTAGGGTCTCACTGTAGGCCAGGCTGACCTGGAATTCACTCTGTAATCTCAGGGTGGCCTCCAACTCACTGCAATCCTCCTATCTCTGCCTCCCAAGTGCTGAGATTAAAGGCGTGCGCCAGGCTCTGTTTTGTTTTATTTTATTTTACTTTTTAACTTATTTATTAGAGACAGAGAGAGGGAGAGAGAGACAATGGGCACGCCAGGTCCTGTAGCCACTACAAACGAACTCCAGACGCATGAGCCACCATGTGCAACTGGCTTATGTGGGACCTGGAGAATCGAACCTGGGTCCTCAGGCTTCACAGGCATGTGCCTTAACTGCTAAGCCATCTCTCCAGCTGATTGATTGATTGATTGATTGATTGATTGATTGAGTCAGAGCCTTGCTCAGTAGCCTAGTCAGGCTCTGAACCCATGATCCTCCTGCCTTAGCTTCTGGAGTGCTGGGAGGACAGATGTGAGCCACCATGCCTAGCTCCAAAGATTAGAAGAGGAGGCCCCTGGCTTCCACACAGAACCTTCTAGAACATTCCTACTGAATGGACCCCTGTTCACCTAAACTCTCCACTCCTGCTTCCCTCCTAACTGGGCCACCCTGGCAAGGACAAGACTGTTTTGGGGAGAAGGGAGTCCCTGCTCAGCAGTATAAGTAGTCTCTGGAAATCCACAGAGTACAAGGGGCCATCTCTCACCTTTACCTGCCTTAGTTTCCCCACTGCAAGCTGGGAAAAAGTGGGTCTCTTGCTAGGCCTGCATGGTGCTTAAAGTTGCTCATGAGCAGATTGGGAATCCAGTATTTGTCCATCAAATTTTCCTCTTGGGCCTTGAGGCCTGGAGCCCTATCCAATCTTGGGGGACCCTGGGAGAAACACTGTTGCGGGAAAACCCCACCCCTAGGCCACAACAGCCTCATGGGGGCCAGGGTTGGGGTGGGGACCTGGACATGCTAAGGACCTGTGTATGTCTCTGTATTTCCACACGTCTATCCTTGAGTACCGCCCCCTTCATTTGTCTCCTGCCAAGCTTCCAGAACAATCTCCCCCCAACCCTCTCATCAGAATACCCTGATTCCTTCCATAGGCCACACAGTTCTGCTTCCAGGTCTTTACTGATGTACTTCCCTCCACATAGAATGCCCTTCCTTACCCCACTTAGAAAACTACTCCGAGCCTGGTGTGGTGGCGCACGCCTTTAATCCCAGAACTCTGGAGGCAGAGGTAGGAGGAGTGCCGTGAGTTCGAGGCCACCTTGAGACTACATAGTGAATTCCAGGTCAGCCTGAACTACAGCGAGACCCTACCTCGAAAAACCAAACCAAAAACAAAACAAAAGAAAGAAAGAAATACTACTTGGGCTGGAGAAGACAGCTCAGCTGTTAACACGCTTGCCTGCAAAGCCTAATGGCCTGATTTGATTCCTCTGTACCCACATAAAGCCAGATGAACATGGGTCTGGGTTGGCAGTGGCTGGAGGCCCTGGTGTGCCCATTCTCTCTATCTCTCTGCTTGCGAATAGATAAAATATTTTTATTTATTTATTTGAGACAGAAAGAAAGAGGGAAAAAGATAGAGAATGGGCACACCAGGGTCTCTAGCCACTGCAAACAAACTCCAGACCCATGTGACACCTTATGAATCTGGCTTACATGGGTACTGGGGACTCAAACCTGGATTCTTAGGCTTTGCAGACAAGAACCTTAACCACTAAGCCATTTCTCTAGCCCCTTAATTAAAAAACAAACAAACAAACAAAAAACTCCTCTTCATCCTTCCCTGCCCCTGCACTCATCCCAGACTCTCTGCTAAGTTGCAATGGAACCCCAAGGACCTTACGCTTGGCTCCCTGATCACCGGTTTGAATGTGTTTTTCTTCAATGACAGCACCCAAGTTCCCGCCACCATCACAGTTCTAACTCAGGTGGAAAGGACATCTTGTCTTTGGGCCTGCTGCCTTTCTGAATCTGAAGGTTCAGAAACCCTTGCTTGGGGCTCTGGGTGTTTGCGGCCTGGCACAGGAGGCACCAATGTTCCTGGTGGCATTTTGGACGCTGTGTCCCGCTGATGGGGAAAGGGAGGGGACGCTTGTTTTTCTGGTGCACCCCACAGTCAATTCTTCTCAACTGCCTGGAGAGGTGGAGCCCGGCTTTCAGACCACCCCCCCCCCTTAGAAGTACCAGGATGAAAGGAGGGGTACCCACGGGCCCCCAGGCAAGGGGTCGGGTGAAGAGAAGCTGGTGAGACTGGAATTTGCCTTTTTCTTTTGACATCCGCCTAGGCTGTCACGCCCCACCGGGGCTTCCTCAGCCCGGGGCACTTAGAGACACAAAGAGTGTCATGGAACTAGAGGACGGATGTGGGGACAGGGACAGGGACGGGACAGGGCAGGGCAGGGCAAATAGGCGGGAAGGAAGAACAACCAGGGGTCCAGTCTCCAGTAAGCCCCCGCCTCAGACTCTATAGAATTCTGGCTCCCCAGTTCGAGTTGGTGGCCCACCCTGGCAAAAGCCACCACATACCCAACAGGCTGGGCCTGTGGCACCAAGCTGTTGAGACAAGACTGTCTCCAGTCCCATCGTCCCATCTGAAGTCTAACCACTATTGGCAGCAACCCTGGGCCTGGGGTGACTCCTCGCCCAGAAACCACCTCTGGGTATAAGGTGGAGCCAGGGTCCCTTTGTGAACCAAAGTGAGGAAGATACCCCCCACCCCCGTTCTAATCTGAGCTTTTGCCCTTAAGGGACCCCCCATACACTCTCCTCCAAAGGGCTCCACGCCCTCTTGTGGCTGATCAGAGGTTCCGGAGCCCAGCCTTACCGAGGACACGGTGTCCCCAGCGGCGGTGGCGCGTCCCTGGGCAGTCCACTGACAGATGTTTACTTCTGCGCTTGCAGCCGGGCAGCGACGGGACGGTCCCCCTCCAGCGCGAGCCCTATGTCCCCACAACGCCCTCTTTGCAGACCCACAGGCACAAGGGGGCGTCGGAGTGTCGTCGTCCTAGAGCTGAGGAGGGGATTCGGTGGTCCCCTCAGTCTCCAACCTGGAGAGCCACCCGTGGGGAGCGCCCCGTCGGGCACGGTGGCCTCCGTTCGCACAAACCTGTCACCTCCTCTGACATGACCGGCGTCGCCTAGTGTACCTTGTGGGGTCCCCTGGAGCCCCCCTCGGGTTGAGCTTACCTGCCGGGGGCGTCAGATAACCCGTCAGTGGTGGCCTCTGCTGTCGCCCGAGCCCGGCCCGGCCCCGGCCACCTCGTGCGCCATCCTGGCCACCGGGCTCCGCGGTGACCCGGGGACCCCGAGCGTGTGGAGGCGATCGCAGGGGCTGCAGGACACGGAACGGGCCATGGGCTCCCCTGTCCCTTCCCCGGGCGCGCTAGTTCATCCCGGAGTGGAGAGGACAGGAGCTGGGTACGCCCTAGACGGTGGTGAGGCGCGTAGACTGCGGGACCCGCGCGCTCTCCCGCTGCTGCCCGGCTGCCGCGCACCGCCTGGCTGGAGGGGCGAGGGGGCGTGGCCGGGCTGCGGGGCGGGGCCCGGGCTGCGGGGCGGGGCCTAGCGCTCCACGGGCTGGAGCCGCCCACAGCCCTGGCGCGCGGCCGGAGCGCAGGTGGCAAACACGCGGAGGGCCCTGGACGGCCGCACCTCCAGGTCGCGGAGTCACTGGCCCATCCGGAACCTCCCTCCCCGCATGTGGACATCACAGAGTCCAGTGCGCACGACCATCCGCGCCCTCGGCCCCAACAACTCTCCTACCAGTCCCTCAACCAAGACCCCCCGGCTGACCCTCGAGCGACCCACCCGGGTGGCGGCTCTGCTCTGGAGCCCCGTCCAACTCCCACCCCGTCCCGCCCGTCCCAGGATGCCCCACGGACTCCTAGGAGGACCCAGGGCCCTCAGTGCCCCCCGACGGCAGCGTCTGTTGCCCCCAACCCTAGGCGCACGCGCAGTCCTCTCCCCAGTGAGGTCCCCTGGGCTGTGGAAACGGTGACAGCGCCCCAAGAGCGCAGCTCCACCCCAGGGACGAAGACAGCGGACCCCGCCCAGCTGGAATTCCCTTCCGTGGCCTCAGGGCCCCACGGGGTCCCTACGTCCCCTCCCCTTCCAGCGTCCCCTCCCTCGCCAAGCCACCCGACGGCCTCGCTCTCCGAGCGCCCCCTGCCGGAGCGGGGCTGACTAGGAGGCGCGGTGGGCGGGGTCAATCTGCATGACCACGCCCCCATGTTTGGTTGCCGAGAAACCGCTCCGCAAGGCCCCGCCCTCCGGCCCGTGCCGCGCAAGCGCGCGCAGTTCCTCCCTGACCTGGCCACCGCCTGAGTTCTGGGAGGGGGGGCGGGGGGCGGAGTGCTCTGATTTCTCTCGTCGCCTGGTTTCTTGGGGCCACTGGCTGATACGCTTCGGCTCCCAGAAGCCTGTGGAGCCAGACTTTACAGGACCCCCTCCCATGCGCCCCCGCGCCTCCACACGACCCGTGCCCTGCCTGGGTATTGTGCGGTGCGGGCGACAATGAGAGTGCGGGGACCAGAACCCCGCGGGCAGATCGGGCTCGAGGCCGCGCTGGGACGTCCCCTGTGCCCTTCGCTGCTAACCCGCCTCCCAGTGCCTCAGTTTCCCCTTGCGGGGCGCTCAGCAGCTCCTCAGGGGTCAAGTGAACGTCAGTGGCATGCTCCACATGCCACCCACGGGGACCATGATGCGGGTGAGGCTCGGGCAGGACTGCCCCCAACATGGCCCAGGTGATGCCATCGCCCCTCTCACGGTTCTCACAGGCCGGACCTTGTGCACACTCGAGGCACACTGCCACACGTCAGCCCACGGAAGCCCTCTACTGATGCACGCACACGCGTGCACGCACCAGCTGCACAGCAACCGCTCATCCTCTCCTAGCCATTGCTCCGGTCACATCCACGGGGCCACACGGACGCGCTCACGGCACGACCACAAGTTCTCCAGGCGCGCACTCGCGTGGGGCCAGGCGGGGAGGCTCTGTGGCTCTTGCACACGCGCGCACGCATACACAGCCGGCCAGAGCCCACCCCCATAGGCCCAGCACCATGAAGCTGTCACCAGCTGCCCCGTGGCCACCTCTGCTCACCCGGCCCCGCCACGACTGGGATCATGGGGGCGGGGCAGGGCAGGCACTTGGGGCGCAGGACACACACACATATGCCCACCATGTGGACGGTAGTAAAAACAGTTGCCCTGGCAACAGCGACTTGAAAGACTTGCTTCCTCTCCTCCGGGTGTGGGTGTGGGGCCAAGAGCGGTGGAAGGTGGGGATGCGGGACTCGCGGCCACCTGTGACCCCATTTAGGGACACCCAGGTAGAAGACCTCTTGGAACTCAGAGGAGCAAAGTGGGCTGTCTAGCTCAGAGCCTGACGTGGTCACACCAGAAACACAGGTTCCATCCATTCCGACGGCCTCTGGATTCACACACACACACACACACACACACACACACACACACACTGGCAGTGACAGACGCTGGGCCACATTCTCTGAGTCACACCTCAGCTGGGAACTGGGACGCACACGGACACTCCTCCCCTTCCAGAGTCCTCCACCCCCAGCTAAGATGAGGCCTGTTCCCCAATGTGACCCCTGGGAACACTCCATGGAGACCAGGCCTGTGGTGGCACCCCCTTCAGAGAAAGTGTCAAAGCCAGGCTCTCCGGGAGGCAACGTGGTGTTTACAATACTTTATTTCAAATTTCTCTTGTCCCAACCCAGGGCTGTGTTGGGCTAGGGGGCGGGGTGGGTGTCACCAAGGTTTCAACCTCTCATGACACCTTTAAGTTGGGGGTGGGGTGAGACCTCTTGGGGTCTTTTTCCCAGAGCCTAGACAGATGTGGAGAAACTGAGGCTCAGAGAGACACAGAGACCTTTCATCCATGTCCGAATCAAGTTAGGAGGGGAAAGCTCCAAGCCTGGCCGCTGCCCTCCCCAGTGTTTGCCCAAAAAATCAGTTCCTCTTCGACGCCCCTTGGATAGCTTCTCCCTGCCACTTTACCTGCTCCATCACCCCATGACCACTTGAGAAACCCAAGAATCAGAGAGGTCAAGCAACAGGTCCAAGGTCACACAGCCAAATTCTCTCCAACATGTGTTCAAATGACTTCACGGAATCTTCCTCTCCTGTTGGCCCCCCACTCCAGGGCTGGCCCCTGACTTCTCTCACAGGCCACTGCTCCCAAGGGGAAGTGTCTTGATCGTGGTTGGAGGATCTGCGAGACCAGAGGACCATGGCCAAGATGTGAACTTGGCTGGTGGAGAAGTTTCCATCTTAGCGTTAGGAGCTGGTCCAGGTTTGGTGGGACTGGGGCTGTGCCCTCGGGTCCCCCAGGGACCTTCCCTGCGGGGGAGAGGCTCAGTGTTCACTGTATCCTCTGTCCACCCCTCCCCCAGCTGCCTCTGTGTGACTCTTAACCATATACTCAAGCATGGCCACTATCCCGCAGTGTGAAAGGCCGAGCTCACCTGGCCTCAGTTTCCCCTCCTTGCGTGGACTATCGAGGTATCCTGGCAGGCGAGACGTGTTCTTGGGCCCGGCGTGGCGCACGCCTTTAATCCCAGCACTCGGGAGGCAGAGGTAGGAGGATCTCTGTGAGTTCGAGGCCACCCTGAGACTGACTACATAGTGAATTCCAGGTCAGCCTGGGTTAGCGAGCTCCTACCTCGAAAAACCAATAAGTAAATAATAAATATATAGAGAGAAATATTTTTTTTTTTTTTTTTTTTTTTTTTTTTTTCGAGGTAGAGTCTCACTCTTGCTCATGCTGACCTGGAATTCACTCTGTAGTCTCAGGGTGACCTGGAACTCACAGCAATCCTCCTACCTCTGCCTCCCGAGTGATGGGATTAAAGGCGTGCGCCACCACGCCCGGCTTGAGAGAAGTGTTCTTAAAGCTTCCTGACTGCGGAGGGGACAGAATCACTGTCCCCTCGGCCCAGATGGGGTCTGGACACACTTTCCCGGCTGGGGGTCACCTCAGGGCCAAACCGAGGCGGGGCTGGGAGCCGGGAGGCTCGTGGGCGGCAGGAAAAGCAGAGCTGCACGGACCACGATGGCAAAAACAGGAGGTGGCTGTCCCCGCGGGGCCGTCGACAGCCTCGGGTCACGGGGGTCGATGTACGCCTGAGGGTCTCGGGCCAACAAGGTGGGGAATGCATCAGGCAGGGCAGAGCCGGGTCCCGCAGGGATGCCGGGCGGGACCTCACAGCCGTGGGCGGGGCCCGCAGCGGCGTGGGCGGAGCTTGCGCAGGGCGCTGGGGCACCCTGCCCGGCTCGTCCTTGGCGGCGGCCGCCGGGTCTCGCTCAGTCCCAGGCCGATAAGCACTGTGGCCGCAGATAAGGGGGCGGCGGGCAGCGAGGGCGGGGACGCGGGAAGGGAGCCCAGAGGGCCCAGGGAGGGAAGAAGGGAGCGGGTGGTGGCCACGCTGGCGGGAGGCTGAGGCAGGGGGATTGCCGCGAGTTCGAGGTGAACCTGGGTTGATTAAAGCCCTTTTTGAAAAATAAATTCAAGGCCACCCCGAGACTACATAGTGAATTCCAGGTCAGAGTGAGACCCTCGAAAAAAAAGAGTAGTTAAGCTGGGCGTGGTGGTGCAAGCCTTTAACCCCAGCACTCAGGAGACAGAGATAGTGGGATCTCCATGAGTTCGAGGCCAGCCCCAGGTCAGCCTGGGCTAGAGTGAGAACCTACCTTGGAACAAAACACAAAGTAAACACCCCTCCACAGCCTCCAAGAAAGTGAGACCCCCCCCCCAGCGTAGGATCTTTGATGCCTCAGTTTCCCCAGCTATAAGATGTGAGGCCTGGACGATCCTCTATCAGGCCTAATGGTGAGTGCTGGGGACATACAGAGATGGAGACGGATACCTGTCCTCTGTGAGTTCCACAGTGGAAGTCAGCCACTGAGCCCCGAAAGAGTGACTAGAGTCACTCCAAGTGGAGACAGTCAGGGAGACTGCAAAAGAGCTTTAAGGGCTGGGAGCAGGCTAGAAAGTAAGGCTCATTTGTGGAAGGTTTGAAATTAATGAGCAGCTGGGGTTGAGCATGTGAGAGTATAATGAGGGGTACAGGTGGGTCATGCTGGAAAGTGGGAGCTGGGACACAGGGCTGGGGCAGTAGGCGAGAGTCATGGAAGGGTTGGGGGTGAGGGTGCTGAAGCCACTGTGTTCCTTAGCCCAGAAGCTGTGGAAGCTTTGGAAACCACAGTGAGGCCAGAAGTCTTGTAGGGTGTCACAAAGTGTCCTAGAGTTTGGGGGTGTCTGAGGCTATGAGGTGGGGTTCAGGTGAAGTTGGGGGTGAAGGCCTGTTCCTTTTATACTGTAGCTCAGGCTGACCTGGAATTCACTATGTAGTCTCAGGGTGGCCTCGAACTCACAGCGATCCTCCTACCTCTGCCTCCTGAGTGCTGGGATTAAAGGCATGTGCCACCACGCCCAGCTTTTTTAAAAATAGATTTTATTTATTTATTTATTTGCAAACAGAGAGAGAGAGAGAGAGAGAGAGAGAGAGAGAGTAAAATAGGTGACAGACCTTCAGCCATGCAATTGTTTGCCACTTTATGCATCTGGCTTTACATGGGTACTGGAGAATCGAACTCTGGTTGTTAGCCTTTGTAGGCAAGTTTCTTATCCACTAAGCCATCTCTCCAGCCCGCAGTAACCTTTTCATCATCATTATTATTATTATTATTATTATTATTATTATTTTATTTTTGGAGAGAGAGGCAGAGAGTGAGAGGGAGACATAGAGATGGGTCTGCCAGCAGTCTCTCAGCTGCTGTGAACGAAATCCAGATGCGTGCGCCACCTTGTGGTCAAGTGAGGCATTGCGCCCTTGGGTCACTTTGCATCTGGCTAAACATGGGACATGGAGATTGGAACCGCTCTGGAGATTGGAACCAGCGTTCTTAGGTTTAGGAGGCAGGCGCCTTAACCGCTAAGCCATCTCTCCAGCCCTCCAATCTTTTCTTTTCTTTTCTTTTTTTTGGTTTTTCGAGGTAGGGTTTCACTCTGGTACAGGCTGACCTGGAATTAACTATGTAGTCTCAGGGTGGCCTCGAACTCTCAGCGATCCTCCTACCTCTGCCTCCCGAGTGCTGGGATTAAAGGCGTGCGCCACCACGCCCGGCTTCTTTTCTTTTTTTAAAAAAATATATTTTATTTATTTTGAGAGAGAGAGAAAGAGAGAGAGAATGGGCCTCCAGCCACTGAAAATGAACTCCAGGTGCATGTGCCCCCTTGTGCATCTGGCTTACGTGGGTCCTGGGGAATGGAACTAGGATCCTTTGGCTTTGCAGGCAAATGCCTTAACTGCTAAGTCATCTCTCCAGCCCTTTTCTTTTCTTTTCTTTTCTTTTCTTTTCTTTTCTTTTCTTTTCTTTTTTTTTTTTTTTTTCGAGGTAGGGTCTCACTCTGGCCCAGGCTGACCTGGAATTCACTACGTAGTCTCAGGGTGGCCTTGAACTCACGGTGATCCTCCTACCTCTGCCTCCAGACTGCTGGGATTAAAGGCGTGCGCCATCATGCCCGGCTCTTTTTTTTTTTAACTTAAAAAAATTTTAATTTTTTTAAATTTTAGAGTGAAAGAGAGAGAGAGCGGGATTTGCCTCAGCCACTGCAATGGAACTCCAGACCCTTGCACCGCCCGGTGGGCATGTGACCTTGCACTTGCCTTTGTGCCTTTGTGCGTCTGGCTTACGTGGGATCTGGAGAGTAGACTATGGGTCCGTTAGGTTTCTCAGGCAAGCACCTCAACTGCTAAGCCATTTCTCCTGCCCCTTAACTTTTTTTTTTTTTTTTGGTTTTTTGAGGTAGGGTCTCACTCCAGCTCAGGCTGACCTAGAACCCACTATGTAGTCTCAGGTTGGCCTCTCACTCATGGTGATCCAACTACCTCTGCCTCCCGAGTGTTGGGATTAAAGGCATGAGCCACCACGCCCGTTTTTTTTTTTTTTTTTTTTTTTGTTTTTTGAGGTAGGGTTTCACTTAGCCCAGGCTGACCTAGAATTCACTATGTAGTCTCAGGGTGGCCTTGAACTCCTGGCGATCCTACTACCTCTGCCTCCCCAGGGCTGGGATTAAAGGCCTGCGCCACCACGCCCGGCGCCCCTTAACTTTTTTATTGACAACTTCCATAATTATAGACAATAAACCATAGTTCTCAACCCTCCCCCACTTTCCCCTTCACAAATCCACTCTCCATCATATTCCCTCCCCTTCTCAATTACTGTCTCTTTTATTTTGTTAACTTATTTATTTATATTGTTTTGGGGTTTTTGTTGTTGTTGTTTGTTTTGTTTTGTTTTTTTCGAGGTAGGGTCTCACTCTAGCCCAGGCTGACCTGGAATTCACTATGTAGTCTCAGGGTGGCCTTGAATTCAAGGTGATCCTCCTACCTTTGCCTCCAGAGTGCTGAGATTAAAGGCATGTGTCACCACGCCCAGCTGTTTTGGTTTTTCGAGGTAGGGTCTCACTCTGGCCCAGGCTGACCTGGAATTCACTACGTAGTCTCAGGGTGGCCTTGAACTCACGGTGATCCTCCTACCTCTGCCTCCAGAGTGCTGAGATTAAAGGCATGTGTCACCACGCCCAGCTGTTTTGGTTTTTCTAGGTAGGGTCTCACTCTAACCTAGGCTGACATGGAATTCACTAGGTTGTCTCAGGATGGCCTTGAACTTATGGCAATCTTCCTACCTCTGCCTCCCGAGTGCTGGCTCTCTCTCTTATATATATATATATTATTTATTTATTTGAGAGGGGGTGGGCAGAGAGAGAAAGAGAGAGAGAATGGGTGCGCCAGGGCCTCCAGCCACTGCAGATGAACTCCAGATGCATGCGTCCCCTTGTGCATCTGGCTTACGTGGGTTCTGGAGAGTCGAATTGGGATCCTTTGGCTTTGCAGGCAAATGTCTTTTTTAAAATTTTATTTATTTATTTATTTACAAGCAGAGAGAAATAGAAGAGAGTCAGGCAGAGAGAGAATGGGCACACCAAGGCCTCTAGCCACTGCAAATGAACTCCAGACACATGTGCCCCTTGTGTAGCTGGCTTATGTGGGTCCTGGGGAATTGAACCTGTGTCCTTTGGCTTTACAGGCAAATGCCTTAACCACTAAGCCATTTCTCCAGTCCCAGGCAAATGTCTTAACCTCTAAGTCATCTCTCCAGCCTGCTGGCTCTCTTTTATTTTGTTGTCATCACCTTTTCCTCCTATTATAAGGGTCTTGCATAGGTAGTGCCAGGCACTGCAAGGTCATGGATATCCAGGCCATTTTGGGTCTGGAAGAGTGTATTGTAAGGCGTCCTATCCTTTGGCTCTTATATTCTTTCCGCCACCTCTTCCACAATGGACCCTATGCATTGGAAGGTGTAATAGAGACGTTTCAGTACTGAACACTCCTCTGTCACTTCTTCTCAGCACTGTGGTGCTTTTTGAGTCATCCCAGAGGTCATCACCATCTGAAAAGAAAAACTTCTCTAACCAAAAGTGAGAGTATGCCGGGCGTGGTGGCGCACGCCTTTAATCCCAGCACTCGGGGGCAGAGGTAGGAGGATGCCATGAGTTCAAGGCCACCCTGAGACTACCTAGTTAATTCCAGGTCAGCCTGGGCCAGAGTGAGACCCTAACTCGCAAAACCAAAAAAAAAAAAGCAAAGTGAGAGTAGCATTAATATATGAGTATGAACATTAAGAGAAGTGCTTACTGGGCAGTTTGGTGGGCATACTATGCACATTTAGCCAGACACCAGCAGGCGTTACACCCTTAGGGCTCATGACCTCCCTGTCATAGATTTTCAGTATCAGGCATGTATTCCTTCCCATGGAGCGGGCCTCCAGTCCAATTAGAGAGCGGTGGTTTCCTCCACAACAGATATGCCACTATTGCACCCATTTGCTCATTGGCCTGGCTGACCAAACTTAAGGCTTTCAGTGCCCACTGTTGTTTATCTCCACTGATGACTTCTCTCTCCCATACAGCTGCATGCAACATAGCTTTTTCCAGCTTTCTGTCAGCTGGTACACAGGGAAGAGGTTTTCAGCTCAGCTCCAGCAAGATTTGACCTTGAAACCCAAGCATATGGAGTCTTCAACAATAGGGTCTTACCATCTATTCCTAGTAGGAAACCAAGAGCCTTGTCAATGGCCTGTAATATTTTGGGGGCATCCCTGACCAACAACTCACTGGAAGGTATTCCATTTCTGGCACTGAAATTTTTCTAGCAACAATCTATGGCTTCTGGGTGTGCCCTTGTCTAAAAAAGTAGATTTCCACATGGCTTATTCACATCTTAAATTAGCCCCCAATTATCTTTACACAGGGGTTAGCATGGGACCTTCATGATATAATAATATCATGATATTATTGTAGTAAATGATCTTCCTCATGGTCAGTGGTCCATATTGTATAATGCATGTCAATATCATAGTTATTATCACGTGAAACTTTTTCCCCAGAAGAGATGCTAACACATGTCTGTTCACTCCAGATAGAACAAACAACAGATCAAAGTACGATTACCTCAAAATTCAATTTTGTTGAGCCAATGCGTGCATTGAGGTTATTTACAGAGCACAGGTGAGGGTTTATTTATATGAGCATGGGTGACCCAAAGGCAGCTGCACCATCACAAAGTCCCACCCCATCCCATATGGTGACCTCATGGATGTTGCATCATGGAGTCCCTCTTCCAGCTAACCTACTTCTTCTATTATCTAGTTTCTCCCAGGACCACTGCAGCTGAGTGAGGACAGGAGGAAACAAGAGCTGGGATCCCAGGGGAGGGACCTGTAACCTTTCCCTCATCCAGCTATTAGGGAGTGTCAGTAGCTCATTACCATAGACCTGATGTCACAGTGTGGTTCTGCTCCAAAGGTACCATGGCTAATGTATTCTTTTTTTTTTAAACTGGGCTGGAGAGATAGCTTAGTGGTTCAGGCACTTGCCTGTGAAGCCTCAGGATCCATGTTTGACTCTCTAGGTCCCACATAAGCCAGATGCACAGTGACGCAAGCATGCAATGATGCACATGCACACAAGGGGGAACATGCGTCTGGAGTTCAATTTTAGTGGCTGGAGGCCCTGACATGCCAGTTCTCTCTCTCACATTAAAAAAAAAAAGGTTGGGGGCTGGAGAGATGGCTTAGTGGTTAAGGCGTTTGCCTGCAAAGCCAAAGGATCCCATTTCGATTCTCCAGGCCCCACATAAGTCAGATGCACAAGGGGGCACATGCATCTGGAGTTCCTTGGCTGGAGGCCCTGACATGTCCATTATCTCTCTCTCTCTCTCTTTCTTTTTCTCTGCCTCTTTCTCTCAAATGAATAAACAAATAAAATGTATTTTTTTTAAAAAAAGGCTGGGTGTGGTGGTGTACAACTTTAATCCCAACACTCCGGAGGCAGAGGTAGGAGGATCATCATGAGTTTGAGGCCACCCTGAGACTACATGGTGAATTCCAGGTCAGCCTGGGCTATAGTGAGTCCTTACTTTAAGGAACCAAAAAAAAAAAAAAATGCCAGTTGGGTTTGCCTCAAAAAGTTTTAAAAATTTATTATTTAAGCTGGGCGTGGTGGCGCACGCCTTTAATCCCAGCACTCGGGAGGCAGAGGTAGGAGGACTGCCGAGAGTTCAAGGCCACCCTGAGATTACATAGTTAATTCCAGGTAAGCCTGGACTAGAGTGAAACTCTACCTCGAAAAACCAAAAAAAAAAAAAAAAAAAAATTATTATTTATCTGCAAGCAGAGAGAGAGAGAGAATAAGAATGCAAATGAATATGAATGGCGCACCAGGGCCTTTAACGATTGCATCCAGCTCTATGTATTCATAGAACCCAGGTTATTAAGGTTTGCAAGCCTTAACCTCTGGGCCATCTTTCCAGCATCCCCAATGCATTCTTTCTGCTTCAAGATGGTGTCATGTTATGTCTGGAGGTAAAGACACCATACAACCAGACAGGAGAGATGGCTCAGCAGCGAGGTGCACTTCCTACTGAAGGCAGAGTGTCTGAATGGCCTGAGACTACCCATGTTTGAATCCCCAGATCCCATGTGAGACCCAAGAATCTTCGAAATCCCAGACCCCTCAAACCCTGGATTTAGTAAAAAGAGACTCCAGCTCAAAACAGGACTAGGCAACACCACATGTTCCATTCTGGCTTCCTTAGGGTATGCTGACTCTCCCAGGAGCTCCCAGCACTCATACTTGATGGTGCATATTTCCAGACACTATTGTGTTCTCATTCTGTCCCACAGGGGGCGGTAGAGGGCAGTGGTGGTGACCAATGATGCCCTGAAAACAATTTGCTGTAGGCTATTGTGGCCTTCCCTACTGGCCCTGTTTCCTCCTGTGTTTCACAAAGAGTATAGTGTCTACCTTGTAAGTTTGAGACTAGCCTGAGCTATATATACAATAAGACCCTGTATCAAAGAACCCCAAAATAAACCCCAGCATGGTTGTGCATGCCATTAATCCCAGCAATGGGGAGGCAAAAGTAGGAGGATGGATGTGAGTTGGAGGCCACCCTGAATTCCAGGCCAGTCAGGGCTAGGGTGGGATCCTACTTTGAAAAACAAAAACAAAAACAAAACAAACATAAAAACCCAAATCAAAGCCAGGCCTGGTGGTGCATGCCTTTAATCCCAGCACTCCAGAGGCAGAGGTAGGAGGATAACTGTGAGTTCAACACCACCCTGAGACTACATAGTGAATTCCAGGTCAGCCTGAGCTAGAGTGAGACCCTACCTCAAAAACAAAACAAAACAAAACAATAACAAAAAAAAACCAAAACAAGTGATGGGTAAATTAATTATAGTGGCACACACTTGTGATCCAAATTCTGACAACTCAGCCAGGAGGATGGAGAGTTCTAGACCAGCCTGGGCCACAGAGTAAGACAAAAAACTAAACAATACTGTTTTATTTTATTTATTTATTTATTTTTTTTAGTTGGAGGTCTCACTCTGGTATTGAACTTATGAATCTCCTACCTCAGCCTCCCCAGTAACAGTAAACACTAGTTGTTTTAATTGTAAAGATTTTTGGGATACAGTGTGATAATATGTATGTGTGT
This sequence comes from Orientallactaga sibirica, assembly GCA_036365145.1. Classification (NCBI taxonomy): domain Eukaryota; kingdom Metazoa; phylum Chordata; class Mammalia; order Rodentia; family Dipodidae; genus Orientallactaga; species Orientallactaga sibirica. The sequence goes on from JAEOAD010000049.1 coordinate 16,583,498, forward strand.
ATGTATATATATGGTTCCCCAAGGAAGGTCTCCCTCTAGGCTCAGGTTGACCTGGAATTCACTCTGTATTCCCAGGCTGGCCGTGAACTCACAATGATTCTCCTACTTCTGCCTCTCTGGAGCTGGGATTAAAGGCGTGTGCCACCACGCCTGACTAGTGTGATAATTTGATGCACGTTATTCTGTGTGTGATAATCAAATCAGGATGGTTAATATTTTCTTTGCATAAAACGTTTATAAACTTTTAATATCATTACACATATTTATGGGAAGAGTTGATATTTCGACTCATGTATGCAATATGCTCTCATTAAAACATTATGTTTCTATCTCATTATGGCATATTTGGGGCCTTTAACCTATTCTAAAAAAAATTAAAAGAAAATGCATATTATTTTGAGCTAGAGGCCCCGACGTTCAACTGCCCCTTCATAATCCCAGCAAGAAAGCAGAACACTTCTACATGCCCTTTTGCAGTCCTCATGAGAACAGTTTGCAAGCCCCAGGAGACTTCTTTAACATTTCCGGTTCCTGTTCAGGTTTACAAGCTACATGAGGTCCCGCTCCATAACGTGACGTCACGCGAACCGCCCAGCCGCCCAACAGCATTGGATCGATGTGGGCATGCGCCCCGCTTCTGTACGCCTAGCGAGGACGCGCGGACCCGGAAGGTCTTCCTGCCACACTTCAGAGCCGGAGTGAGGGGCGTCGATGGCGGAGGGAGCGGCGGAGGTTCCAGCCGAGACTGGTGGTGATGGTGATTCAGGAGTCAGCGCGTCGGAACGGGGAGTGGCGCCCATTAAAGCTCAGTGAGTCGCCGTGTGGCGCTTATGTGGCCTTTCCAGCACCCGTAGCACGATGCAAGCGGTGCATGCCGGGAGGTGGGGCAGCTTGCCTAAAGCAGGAAGCCTCTGGCTCCTAAGTTCCGACTGACACACCACTGTCAAGGTGATCGGCGGCGGACTTGAGAGGATGCACGTGGGTAGCTGTCACACTCGCGTGGTAGGCGGTGCAGGTGCTATGGCGAGAGCGATTTAGGGCTGAGAGGCGCGGTGCCCTCTGGGAACTGTAGTCCTTGCGGGACCAAGGAGGCACATGTGTACTTCCGCCGCAGTCACCCGAGGGCCGCCCGACGGGACGAAAAACTTGCTGGGAAGTGTGGCCTTTCCGGCCTCGCTGCAAGGCATGCTGGAACTTGTAGTTTGTCAGTAGCCTAAAGTGAACAGGAACGTTTATGCCTGATCACCTGCAGTGCTCTGGGGGGCAGTGGGGATCCAGGGTCAGATGTATATCCTCCAAATACAGAGTAAGTTCTCCCTTTGACATTGAGGCTCTCCCAGGCTGGTGGTTGTCTGGTTCCAAGTAGTGAGGTCCCATCAGCAGAAGCATTCCCGTAGAAGCATTTGTCCTCAGTCCTCTTTCCTCTGTGTTCTTCGACTCTGAGCTCCAGGGATGGACATCTTGCACAAACTTTTGTTTTCCCTCTGCTGGCAGGTACTGCACCACCAAGGATCACTTCCACGAATATCTGGATGCAAACAGGCAGGACAAGGTAGACTGGGAAAATGAGGCAGAAGACACCAATGGCAGTAACTTGGCTGAGCCTGAGGCCAAGCGGATCCGACTGGAGGATGGGCAGACGGAGACTGGTCAGATAGAGGAGGCAGCCACCCCCACGGAGAAGCCTCAGCCTCAGAGAAGGGCCCGGGGTCAGAACAAGGGCCGGCCCCATGTAAAGCCCACACACTATGAGCAGAACAGGCTCTGCCCGTCCCTGATCCAGGTGAGAGTGGCCCCCCCCCCGAGGGAGTTACTGGAGCTGCAGGCTATGTCTACCATCTTTCAGCCCTCGTGAACACTTTATGATAGAATCACACATGGCTCCCAACTTATGATGGCTTGACTTAGGTCTTCATTTTTCTTTCCCTTTCTCCCTTCTGTCTCCTCTCTCCTCCCTCCCTTCTTCCTTTCTTTATTTCTCTTTCTTTTTTCTTTTCTTGTTTTGGGTTTTTTTTTGGGGGTTGGTTTTTTGAGGTAGGGTCTCACTCTAGACCAGGCTGACCTGGAATTCACTATGTAGTCTCAGGGTGGCCTCAAACTCATAGTGATCCTCCTACCTCTGCTTCCTGAGTACTGGAAATAAAGGCGTGCATCACCATACCTGGCTTCTCTCTCTCTTTTTTATTTTTATTTTTTATTTTTTGTTTTTTCAAGGTAGGGTCTTACTCTGGCTCAGGCTGACCTGGAATTCACTATGTAGTCTCAGGGTGGCCTCGAACTCTCAGTGATCCTCCTACCTCTGCCTCCCGAATGCTGGGGAGGGGAGCGCCACCACGCCTGGCTTCTCTCTCTTTTTTTTTTTTTTTAAAAGACAGGTCTCTCTGGTCCAGGCTGACCTGGAATTAACTATGTAGTCTCAGGGTGGTCAGGAACTCTTAATCCTCCCCTCTGCCTCAGCCTACTTTTTTAAAAGACAGGGTGCTATATAGTGAGACTCTTGATCCCCCTTCCTCAGCCTACACAGTGCTGAGATGACAGCCTGAACCACCACACTGGCTTCAGTGCATTTCTGGTTTAAAACATTTTTCTTTTACAATGTGTGTGTTAACACTTGGTCCTACTGTAAATGATGACATACCTGGATTGTGTCTGCTCCCATTTTACAGGTGATAACTTAGCAAGGCACAGTGAGGTTACTTGACTTCTCCAAGGACACACAGCTGGGAGGGGAATCCAGAGACTGCCCCTGGCCTGTCTCATGTCCTATGTGTACCCTGCAGGAGTTGGAGGCCACATGTGCATTTGGTGACCGCTGCCGCTTCTTGCATGATGTGGGCCGCTACCTGGAGACGAAGCCAGCAGACCTGGGCCCTCACTGTGTGCTCTTTGACACCTTTGGCAGGTGTCCCTACGGTGTGACCTGCCGTTTTGCAGGAGCCCACCTGGGGCCTGAGGGCCAGAACCTGGTGCAGGAAGAGGTGGTGGCTCGCAGTGCTAACCTCCCAGTTGTGCGCAACAGCCTGGACAGGGCCTTGCAGCAGCAGCTCCGCAAGCGCCAGGTTCGCTTCGAGCGCACTGAGCAGGCCCTACGTCACCTCAGCCAGGGGCATGTGCCTCCTGCCACCACCCCCAAGGCCACAGCTGCCACAGCTGCCCCAGGTCAGAACAGCCACAATGCCCAAAGAGATCCTGCTGGGCTGGGGGCTGACACCCCGCCGAGAAGCCCTGTGCAGACCTGTGGACCCTTGACAGATGAAGATGTGGTCCGGCTCCGACCCTGTGAAAAGAAGCAGGTATTTATTTCCAGCTCCCTGTTGACAGTGACATCATGGACGATCTCTACCTAGTATGTGTCCATGATCCTGTTCTTGACCTTGGGGATTAAAGCTGTGCCTTCAAGGGCAAAAAGAGCTGGACAACCCCAAAGGTTCAGGACTGGGGTGGAGAGGGGCTCCTGCAAAAGGGAGAGGACAGCAAGAGTAGGGTTGTTTTTTTTGTTATTTTATTTTATTTTATTTTTATTTTATTTTATTTTATTTTTGGAGAGAGACACAAAGAGAGGCAGAGAGAAAGGGAGAGGGAGACAGATAGAGATGGGTGCGCCAGCAGTCTCTCAGCTGCTGTGAATGAAATCCAGATGTGTGCGCCCCCTTGTGGTCAAGTGCGGCATTGTGCCCTTGCGTCATTTTGCATCTGACTAAATGTGGGACCTGGAGATTGGAACTGGGTTCTTAGGCTTAGCAGGCAGGCGCCTTAACCACTAAGCCATTTCTCCAGCCCAAGAGTAGGGTTTTAACCAGGTGTGGTGGCGAACACTTGAAATCCCAGCACTTGGGAGGCAGAGGTAGGAGGATGGATTGCCATGTGTTTGTGGCCAGCCAGAGTGAATTCCAGGTCAGCCTGGACTAGAGCAAGACTTTACCTTGAAAAACCAAAAAAAAAAAAAAAAAAAAAAAAAAAAAAAAAAAGAAAAAGAGGTTCTCTAAAGGTGGCTGGACTTGTTAGGTCAGAGGCCCAGAGGTGAAAAGCACCAGGCCAGGCAGGGTGGGGAGAAGGGAAGCCCAAGTGGTGTGAAAAGGTCATCTGCAGGCGCTGGCCTCATGGGCATTCTCATCTCTTCCAGCTGGACCTTAGGGGGAAGCTGTACCTGGCTCCTCTCACTACGGTAGGAGGCAGCTGGGTGGGTGGTTGGTTTTGTGGTCTCTTCCCCCATCCCTAAAGCACGTGTCTGCTCCCCTTCTCCAGTGCGGGAACCTACCTTTCCGACGTGTTTGTAAGCGCTTTGGGGCTGATGTGACATGTGGGGAGATGGCCGTGTGCACCAACCTGCTACAGGGGCAGATGTCTGAGTGGGCCCTGCTCAAGCGCCACCCATGTGAAGACATCTTTGGGGTCCAGGTCAGCATCCATCCTCCCCCAGAGAGGGCAGGAGGGGCCATGTATGAGCCACGTTTGCAGTCTGGTCACCTTCTTGGGGACCTGAAGGAGAGGAGGCTGCCGCTGCACACCCTGTGTGGGCCGTGGACACCTGGGACAGATGGGGACAGTCTGCACTCTGCTTGACACAGCTGGAGGGTGCCTTCCCTGACACCATGACCAAGTGTGCGGAGCTGCTGAACCGCACTGTTGACGTGGACTTCGTGGACGTCAATGTGGGCTGCCCTATAGACCTCGTGTACAAGAAGGTAATGGCTACACGGCCCAGGAGTACATGACTGGGTTGACCAAGTTGGTTGACCAGGCAGCAGGGGATCTGGTCATGTGTGTGCTGTGGAGCTGGGGAGTTACCCAAGGGCTCATCTGGTTTCCATGTCCTGCAGGGCGGTGGCTGTGCTCTCATGAATCGATCGGCCAAATTCCAGCAAATTGTTCGTGGCATGAATGAGGTATCCTGGCACCGGGGACATGTCTCATCTCCCTACAAGTCCTGGTCCCAATCCTGCCCTCCATGCCTGCCTGCCTGTGTGTGTCCTGTGTGTCCCTGCAGGTGCTGGATGTGCCACTCACTGTGAAGATGCGGACGGGTGTCCAGGAGCGCGTGAGCCTGGCGCACCGCCTGCTGCCTGAGCTGCGGGACTGGGGTGTGGCTCTTGTCACGGTGGGTGTTGGGGGCTGTAAGGCTCAGTGCCTGGGGTCCCTGGAGGCCTTTTCTGATGTCCTCTCTCTTTCCATTCTCCCTCCCCCCACCTGCTGTCCGTCTGCACCCCCTGTGGTCCTGGTCACCTCTGTCCCCCTCGCTCAGCCTGTCCCCTTTGGCCTGTACCCCTCCCACCCCGACCTTCCTCCCTGTGTCACCCGCACTTCTCCCCCAGCTCCACGGCCGCTCCCGCGAGCAGCGCTACACCCGGCTGGCTGACTGGTGTTACATTGAGGAATGTGCCAAGGTGGCGGACCCCATGCCTCTATTTGGTAGGTGCCCAAAGTCACCCGAGGCCACTTATTCTGCCTGCAATAGGGATGCTGGATTGGCAAGATCTCACCAGACCCTTAAGTGTTCCATGTCCCCTTCCCGGCCTGCTGCTCCAAAGACCCCAATATCTGTCCCCTCAGGGAACGGAGACATCTTGTCCTATGAGGATGCCAATCGTGCTATGCAGACAGGTGTTGCAGGGATCATGATTGCCCGGTGAGCACCCAGGGGTGGCGGCTAGGATGGGAGTTCTAGGAACTTCCGTCACTGAAGCTCAGGGCTGGGAGAATCCTGGATTCTGGTGTGACCATGGCCACGAGGTCCAGGCTCATCAGAATCCGGATCAGAACCTGTGAGTGTCTGGGGTCCCGCTGATCACTGCCCATGCTGGCCACAGTGGCGCCCTGCTGAAGCCCTGGCTCTTCACTGAGATCAAGGAGCAGCGACACTGGGACATCTCGTCTTCTGAGCGCCTGGAGGTCTTGCGGGACTTCACACATTTCGGCCTGGAGCACTGGGGCTCTGATACGCAGGGCGTGGAGAGGACACGGCGCTTCCTGCTCGAGTGGCTCTCCTTCCTGTGCAGGTAGGCCTGGCATCCAGGTGTGCAGGGGCCTGGGCATCCAGTCACATGCCTGACACCCATTATGCGTGCCTGCCCACCTGCAGGTATGTGCCCGTGGGTCTTCTGGAGCGGCTCCCCCAGCGGATCAATGAGCGGCCACCCTACTACGTGGGTCGGGATTACCTGGAGACACTCATGGCCAGCCAGCAGGCTGCCGACTGGATTCGCATCAGGTTCCTGCAGGCCGGGCTATGGGGGCTGGTGTCCAGAGCCCAGGCTGACCCTGGCCCTGACCATATACTCCCCTCCCCCTTCTTGTCCCCACAGTGAGATGCTGCTTGGACCAGTCCCAGCTGGCTTCACCTTCCTGCCCAAGCACAAGGCCAATGCCTACAAGTAGCTGCCGGCTTGGCCTCAGTGGGGGAGTGACACCTTACACTGACTATGGCCCCAGGACGACGGGGAGAGAATACACTTTATTCTTCTACTCTTCTTGTCTTCGCTGTGTGGTGTTTATTGATTTATTTATCTTTTTGGGTTTTCAAGGTAAGGTCTCACTCTAGTTCTGGCTGACCAGGAACTCACCTCTGTAGCCTCAGGCTGGCCTCGAACTCACAGCGATCCTCCTACCTCCACTTCCCGAGTGCAGGGATGACAGGCGTGTGCCACTATGCCTTGTTTGTGTGGCACTGGGGATGGGACCCAGAGCCTCTTGTGGGCTAGGCAAGTGCTTTACCCACTGTGCCACAGATCTGACTCCATTTTTCTTTTGATTTTGGAGATAGTCTCATGTAGCCCAGGGTGCCCTCAAGCTCCCTTTGTAGCCCAGGCTAGCCTTGAACTCCTGATCCTCTTGCCTCCGCCTCTGGAGTGCTGGGTGACAGGTGTGCAGATGTGTGTTACAGATCCTTGCTTTCTTTAGAATTTCTGTCACAAGGATGACCCCTTCTCTGTCCCTCCCAGTGCATGTCCTTGGTACATCTTCATTGTTTCTCTGAGCTCCTGTGGGCCTGGGCTAGAATGGCCTTCCTGGAGGAGGAGGAGATGGGGAATGGGCCTAGGGTCTACCAGGTGATAGCAGGTGTCCCCATGTCTCCTGCCCACACTTGCTATGGAACCAACCAGTGGCTGGTTCTGGCCTTAGGCCTGTTGCTTAGCAACAAGACAAACAGAACTTGGTAGGACTCCATTGTTGTCCTAAAAGTGCCACCTGGGCCCCCATCTCCTCATGCAGCACCCCAAAACTCTCTATGTCTCCACCACTCCTCAGGAAGGCTTCAGCCCACAGGGCCTGGAAGGCACTGAGACGCTGGGCAGCCTGTCAGCTCCCTCCTGCCCAGAACCCCTACCCGTCGTGGGTATGAAGTCAATGGCGGGCAGAGGTGTCGTGACCATGGGCCTGGTGCTCTTGTCACACCCATCTGGCACCTTTGTCCACAGCCTCCACGAACCTGCTGTACCAGCCCCCCAACCCGGACAAAGAGGTGTTTCCAGGCCCTCCAGCAGGTACCGGCTGGCAGCCCCAAGGGTTACAGTGAGCTGGGCCCATGGTGACCTTGTCTGTCCCTAGGTGGGATCCCCACATTGAGCATGGGACCCCCATATCCCTAGATGAGTCCCTAACAGTGAAGCTTGGAGGCCACTGTCCTCCAAACCACACCGTGGAGCCCGTGTCCCCTTTCTCCAGATGGGACCCCAAACATTCCCTGTGTGTCTCTTCGCCCACATGGATCTCCAAAAGCAAGGCACATGTCTGCTCCCTAAATGAGCCCAAAATGAAGCATTTCCCAAGGGACCTCAGAGACGAGACCCGTGTCCTGCGTCCCCCAGTCTGGGGTCACCGTGGTGATGCCTTGCTCAGGGTGTCACCCAGCCTGTCACCACCCACAGGCTTCCAGATGGCACCGTGTGGGTGCTTCTTCGACCCCCGCATCTACCGCATTGAGTGGGCTGCCACTGACTTGGGACAGTCACCCCTATACAAGCTGACGGTGGTTGGGGGTCCCACCTCACCTGGCAGCTATCTGCGGGAACCCCAATCCTACCCGAAGGCCCCAGGGCCACCTCTCCAGTACCCCCACTATCAGCAGGTGCCCAGCGGGCCACAGTACCTCATGCCTTACTATCCACTAGAGGAAACCGGGCCTGAAGCTCTGGGTTTCACGGGGGATGGGGGTATCCCCACCTTTGTGGAGCTGCTGAAAGAAGGCCAGGCACCCCCACCACCCCCGAAAGAGAACAAGCCATCCCCGCTCCTCATCACACTCCCCACCGAACACACGCTGCCCCCTCAGCCCTATGGCCCTCTCAAGGCCCATGCCAGCCAGCTCCATGGGCCCCAGGCAGCCACCAGGCCTGTTGAGGAGCCTCAGGGTAGTGGCGAGGCCAGGCCAGGTCTGCAGTTCCCCTTGGAGGCTGCAGCAGAGGCTGTCCCACTGGGCACAGCTGAGGCCAAGGTCCCCGAAGTGGCCCGGGCTTTCATGCTGCCTGACAAGGTTTTGCTGGAAGACGCCATGAAACTCTTCGACTGTCTACCTGGTGGCGCAGAGCCCGAGGCCATCCCAGGCAGGGTCCCTGGGCCAGTTCTGCGGGACAGTGGTGGAGGGGGGGATGACTCCATGTGTGACATCCGGTCCCTGCGCCTGCCCGAAGAGCTGCTGTCCTTCGACTACAATGTGCCTGAGATTCTGGACACACTGGCCAATGTAGATTACTTTTTCAATTTCAAGACCCTGGACGATGAGCCGCCACTCTGCCCAGGGCCCCCTGTCACGGACACAGCGGCTCCTGTCCTGCGGTCCAACCCTCCACGAAAGAAAAAAGCCACGTCCTCCAGCAAGAAAGGAAAGCTAGGCGGGAAGACCAAGCAGGCTTCTGGCCTGGTCAGCACTGCCCCTGCTGGGGCCCAGGCTGGACCTGGGAGCTGTCCCTCATTAAAATGATTTGATATCTCAGTTTGTGTCCCCTTGGTGGTCTTGGGAAGTCTAACGGCTATAGGCTGTGTGTGGACATGGTCCTTTGCCCTACTCCCAAGCCAATGAGACCAGGCAGGACTCAGCATTCTGGAGGCTTCTGGAGTCAGAGAATTATAGTTGAAGCTAGGCATGGTGGCTGAATCCTGTCATCACAGCACTTTGGAGGTGAAGCAGGAAGATCAACAGTTCAAGGTCATCCTTGGCTACATAGCAACTTTGAAGCCAGCCTGGGCTACACAAAATCATGTCTCAAAATAAAAAATAAAAAGAGTGGAGAGCTGGGTAAAGTCTTTTTTTTTCTCTTTTTTCTTTTTTTGGAGTGGGTCAGAAAGAGAGAGATAGAGAATAGGCACACCAGCAGCCTCTCAGCTGCTGTGAATGAACTCCAGATGCGTGCACCCCTTTGTGGGCAAGTGCAGCATTGTGCTCTTACATCACTTTGCATCTAGCTAAATGTGGGACCTGGAGAATCGAACGGGCGTTCCTAGGCTTAGCAGGCAGATGCCTTAACCGCTAAGCCATCTCTTCAGCCCTTTTTTTTAAAAAAATATTTTATTTTTATTTTATTTATTTGAGAGAGAGAAGCAGAGAGAGACACAGACAGAGAGCAAATGGGCACACCAGGGCCTCCAGACGCTGCAAATGAACTCCAGACACATGTGCCACCTTTTGCATCTGGCTTACTTGGGTCCTGGGGAATCAAACACAGGTCCTTTGGCTTTGCAGGTAAGCACCTTAATGGCTAAGCCATCTTTCCAGCCCCTGGATAAAGTCTTTGACACAAGAGCAGGAGAGTCTGAGTTGAATCCCCAGCGCCATGTAAAAGCTGGATGTGGGAGGGCATGCCTGAGATCCCAGCACTGAACAGGAGGCTCCCTGGGGACATTCTGAGCAGCCAGTCAAGCAGAATTGGTGAGCTCCAGGTTCAGTGAGACCCTGTCTTGGGCTGGAGAGATGACTCAGCCATTAAAGGTGGTTGCTTGCAAAGCTTGATGGCCCAGGGATCAATTCCCCACTTAAGCCAGATGCACAAAGTGGCACATGCATCTGGAGTTTGTTTGCAGTGGCTGGAGGCCCTGGAGCGCCCATTCTCTCTCTCTCTCTGTGTATGTATATGTATATATGTGTGTGTGTGTGTGTATGGCTTAGCACTTGCCAGCAAAGCCAAAGGACCCAGGTTTGATTCCCCAGGACCCACATAAAGCCAGATGCACAAGGTGGCACATGCATCTGGAGTTCATTTGCAGTGGCTGGGGGCCCTGGTGCGCCCATTCTCTCTCTATCTGCCTCTCTCTCTCTCTTTATTTATTTATTTGACAGAAAGAGGGAGTGTGAGAGAGAGAGAATGGGCGCACCAGGGCCTCCAGCCACTGCAAATGAACTCCAGACGCATGCTCCACCTTGTGCATCTGGCTTACATGGGTCCTGGGGAATCGAATCTGGGTCCTTTGGCTTTGTAGGTAAACGCCTTAAGTGCTAAGCCATCCCTTCAACCCAATAAAACATTTTAAAATAATAAAAAAAATAGGATGGAGAGCAATTGAGGAAGATACCCAATATCACCTTCTGGCCTGTCCAGGCCATACACCAACATACACAAGCAAAAAGTTTTTTTTTTTTTTTTTGAGAATCAATAGGCTGGTACAGTATTTGCCTAACATGCATGAAGGCCCTGAGTTCCACCTCCAGCACCACATAAACTAGCTCTTATCCCAGCACTTAGGAGATGGGAGGTCAGGAGTTCAAGGTCAGCCTTTGCTACACAGAATGTTGGAGGCCAGCCCAGGCTACATGAGACCCTTTTTCTTTTTCTGTTTGTTTGTTTTTTGGTTTTTCAAGGTAGGGTCTCATTCTAGCCCAGGCTGACCTGGAATTAACTATGTAGTCTCAGGGTGGCCTCAAACTCACGGCAATCCTCCTACCTCTGCCTCCCGAGTGCTGGGATTAAAGGCGTGTGCCACCACGCCTGGCTAGAGACCCTCTTTCTTTTTCTTCCTCCCTCCCATCCCCCCCCCCAAAAAAAATCAGGGCTGGAGAGATGGCTCAACAATTAAAGGCTTTTTCTAGTAAAGCCTGTCTGCCTGGGTTTGATTCCCCAGTACCCACATAAAGCCAGATGGACAAAGTGGGGCATGTGTCTGAATTCCCTTTGCAGCAGCAAGAGGCTTTGGCCTGTCTTTACTCTGCCTTTCTCTCTCTGCTCACAAAGAAATAAAAATTTTTAGTTAGGCATGGTGGTGCATATCTTTAATCTCAGCACTTGGGAGGCAGAGGTAGGAGGATCACCATGAGTTCCAGGCCACCCTGAGACTACATAGTGAATTCTAGGTCAGCCTGGGCTAAAGTGAGACCTTACCTCAAAAACAAAACAAAACAAAAAACCAGGAACAACAAAATCAGTATCTGCTGGGACTTGCTGGGTAGGGGTGGGGCATCGAGAAGCCTGCTTCGAGGGAGCTTTTCCTTCTATAGTTGGTGGTAGAAAGAATTCTCTGGAAGGGTGGGAACCTGCCTTGGAGACCACCCATGTTCTGGGCAGACCCCAGAGTGGCTCTCTGTTCCCTACCCTAGCACCTTGCCTTGCTGTCCCCACCAAAGCCACACTTTGTGGAAGGAAGGTAGGAAGGGCACCTTTGCTTTTGGGAGAGCATGTGAGGGGTGTGTGGGTACAGGGCTGGGCTCAATCTCAGCCCGGCTACACCAAGGGTGTCAGACTGGGGACAGGCATCTCCTGTTGGGGGTAGGTGCTGAGATCTGGGGGAGGACAGGGTGGCTCAGGGTGGGGGCAGTGCTCAGAGGGCTTGGAATGCACACATCCTACAAAGACGTCACACAGATACATGTGCTACGGGGATGGCGGGCTGCACTTGCTTCTCAGAGACAGGGGACGGGGCACAAGCCAGGCCTCCAGCTGCAGGCACCCGCAAGGGACCTGCATGCCAGAGGTCATGGACAGTTCAGTCCCAGGAAAGCAGGTGACCTGAGGTGTATCCTAACCATTCCCACAAATCTTGGGTCCCCTCATCCCCTGTGCAGGGTCTCAGGGTCTGTCTGCAGGGTCTGACAGATGTTAGCCACGTCCTCCTGTCTCCCTGAGCATGCTGAAGATGATGTTGAAGGGGCTGCTAATCCCTAGGGAAACCAGACGGGGAAGCCTAATGCATGGGCCCCCCATGGTCACCCCTGTGGGACTATCTTGCCCTTTAAGGGGCAAAAGATTGGGGGTACCGGTTCTAATCCAGATCTCGGTCTTCTGGCCCTGAGATCTTCGTTTGGGGGGCCTCAGGTGTGGTGGGGAAGCCCTGCCGTCCCGGAGATGGAGGCTGAATGTGGGGTGACCTGTCGCCTGGTCTGGGAGGTTGGACAAGTCTGCAGCTGAGGCCACAGCGCCACCTGCTGTCATGACACGCGTGGTTCTATCCGGTAACCTCTGCAAGCTCAGAGGTGGAGACCATGTCACCTGCACTTTGGGGGTTCTGAATGCCTCCAGGCTTTTCATTCACCCCACTCATCATCCTGACCAGCCAGCCCCTACCAACATCGGCTCCTCTCTGAGATCCTCACCACGACTGCATCAGGGGTGTCTTGGAAGTAAAATCTAATGTACCAAAGAAAGGGGGACTGGCCAAGGAATAGAGGGGTGTTAGCAGACAGGACTGCATGGCTTTAAGATTGGAGCGGGGGACAGACCCAGGTCTGGTGGCACAGGCCAGCTGTCCCAGCTATCCAGGAGGCTGAGGGGGAAAGATGGTTGAGCCTGAGGCAGGGTCTCATGTAGCCCAGGTCACCCTGTCTTAACACATCAGGAAACAGAGCAGAGAATTTTCAGAGGAATCCATAGCTTTCATGCAGCCTCCCCAAACAAGAGCCTCTGCGCAGCACAGAGGACAGCTCAGGACTCGCATGGTTCTTTCAGGGGCTGCTGTGCATTGTATGCATGTGTGTGAGTGTGGGCATGTGTGCTGGAGCATGTGGAAGTCAGAGGACACCCCCTCATGTTGGTCTTCACATGATATATTGTTTGAGGCCGGGGCTCTTGCTGTGTTTGCCAGTCTAGAGATTCTCTGGTCTCCGTTTCCCGTCTCACCCTAGGCATGCTTGGGAGGAAAGATGCTGGTGCTACAGCATTTGGTGTCAGTGTTTTTTTTTTTTTTTTAAACATTTTTGAAGATATTTATTTATTTATTTATGACAGAGAGTGAGAGAGAGTGAGAATGGGCACACCAGGGCCTCTACCACTGCAAATGAACTCCAGTTGCATATGCCACCATGTGCATCTGGCTTACGTGGGACCTGGAGAATCGAACCTCGGTGCTTAGGCTTTGCAGGCAGGCACCTTAACCGCTAAGCCATCTCTCCAGCCCTGGTGTCAGTGTTTTAAGACTGAATTCTTTTTTTTATTTTTATTTATTTATTTTTTAAAGTAGGGTCTCACTCTAACCCAGGCTGACCTGAAACTCACTCTGTAGTCCCAGGCTGGCCTCAAACTCATAGCAATCCTCCTATCTCTGCCTCCCTCTGGAGTGCTGGGATTAAAGGTGTGTGCCACCACACCCAGCTCCTGATCCCTTCATTCAGACAGGGTTACAACTGAGTAAAGGAATCCACCAGTCTTCCCCAGGGAAAAGACTGTTACATACTGGCCACTGGGGCAGCAGAGGACTGGGATGAAATCAAAACCTTGGGGTGGGGGCAGGGAAAACAGGTCATTTTCTTGTCTGTAACTCAGCTGATGACTCAGGGGCACTGGCCATGCCTGCCAGCAGATATAGAAAGTTGACGTCACTTTTCCATTTACTCTGAGAGACGCATTCTCAGCTTAAAACCACGGTTACCAGACATTGGGGACATGCATATCTAAATGGGCTCTCTCATTCCATGGATACCTTTTGGGTCCTGGAATTGATCCCGATGGATTCCTGGGTGCGGGAGAGGGTGTCATCTTGGACACTGGTTGTCACCCCTAAAGCCACCTCTCAAAGGAAGGTATGAGGATGCTTGCGAGATCAAAGGGGAGACAGAAGGATCTGGAAGCCCCAGAGCATCCTGTGAGTGGAGATCACTGAGCAAGATCAGCGAGGTGCCTTCCCTAAGAATGTCTTAAACTGGTCTGGGAGGGTGGATAGAGTGCTTGGTGTGTAGAGTGGTTTGAATCAGATGGCCCCGTAAACTCAAGTATTCTGAATGCTTGATCCCCAGCTGGTAGCAATTTGGAAGGTGGAGCCTTGCTGGAGCAGGAGTTTTTCTCAGGGGGCGGGTGACGTAGAGGTGTCATAGCAGCTCTCCCCGGCCAGAGCTTGGCTTACTGTCCTATTGCTGTTGTCTACCTGACGCCAGCAAGGAGGTGATGTTCGGCCTCTGCTCTGACATCTTTTTCCTGCCACCATGGAGCTTCTCCTCAAGTCTGTAAGCCAGAATAAACCCTTTCCTCCCCCAAGCTGCTTCTGGTTAGATGCTCTGTCCCAGCAACGTGAAGGTCACTGCAGCCATTTGCACGCATGAGGACTTGAGTCAGAACCCCAGGACCCATGCAAAGCCAGGTGTGGCACTGAGGGTCTGTAATCCCACTGTGTCCACAGCAAGATGAGGATGGAGACAGCAGACTCTCCAGAAGCTTGTGGGCACCTAGCTTGGCATACACCGTGGTGAACAAGACATCCTGCCTCAAACAAGGTGGAAGGTAAGGACTGACACCCAAGGTTGCCCTCTGACCTCCACACATGCTCTTTGGCATGTGTGTGCCCATACACAAACACAATAAAGATGAGAATGCCTTATCCTGCAAGGCGAGGTGGTGAACATTTGTCATCTCAGAATTTGGAAGGTGGAAGCAAAAGGGCCAGGAGTTTGAGGCTACTTGACACCCTGTCTCTCAAAAGACATGGGGAGGGGCTGGAGAGATAGCTCAGTGGTTAAATCACTTGTTTGCAAAGCCTGAAAGCCTGATGGCCAGGGTTCAGTTCCCTAGTACCCACATAAACCCTGATACACAGAGTAGTGCATGGGTCTGTAGTTTGTTTGCAGTGGCAATACTCACTCTCCTTCTTACTCTATCTCTCAAATAAATAAAAATATTAAAAAATAGGACTGGGGGGGGCTGGATAGATGGCTTAGCGGTTAAGGAGCACACCTGTTAAGCCTAAGAACGCCAGTTCCAATCTCAGGTCCCAAGTTTAGCCAGATACAGTGACGCAAGGGCACAATGCCGCACTCGCCTGCAAGGGGGCACCCACATCTGGAGTTGATTCCCAGTGGCTGAGAGGCTTGCCCATTCTCTGTCTCCCTCTCTATCTCTCTGTGTCTCTCTCCAAAAAAAAAAAAAATAGGACTGAGGGGGCTGGAGAGATGGCTTAGTAGTTAAGGTGCTGGCTTTAGAAGCCTAAGGACCCAGGTTTGATTCCCCGGCACCTATGTAAGCCAGATGCACAAAGTGGCAGCATGCATTTGGAGTGCCTTTGCAGTGGCTAGAGGCCCTGGCATGCCCATTATCTCTCTATATGCCTCTTTCCCTCTCTCTAATAAATAAAAACGATTTTGCTGGGTGTGGTGTCACTTGCCTTTAATTCCAGCACTTGGGAGGCAGAGGTAGGAGATCATTGTGATTTGGAGGCCACCCTGAAACTACATAGTGAATTCCAGGTCAGCCTGGACTAGAGTGAAACCCTACTTCGAAAAACCAAACCAAACAAACAAATGGGGCTGGAAACCTGGCTTAGCGGTTAAGGCGCTTGTCTGTGAAGCCAAAAGACTCAGGTTCGATTCCCCAGGACCCATATAAGCCAGATACACAAGGTGATGTGTGCATCTGGAGTTTGTTTACAGTGGCTGGAGGCCCTGGCACACCCATTCTCTCTTTCTGTTTCTCTCTATATATCTCTACATATATAAAAAAGAATGCTTTAAACTGCCATGTGTGGTGGCTCATATCTGTCATCCCAGCACTTGGGAGATGGGGGTGAGATGATCCCAGGCCAACCTGGGTTATATAGTGAATTCAAGGCCAGAGAAAGAAGTTCTAACTCTCTTCTCTTTCAGTGTTACCATTCAGCCTGATTCTGATCCTAAGGGGAAAGGGTGGTGAGGACCAGCATGGTCGGACAGTGTGACTCTAGCCACTGTCAATGAACTCTAGACACATGTACCACTTTGTGCACCTGGTTTTACATGGGTACTGGGGAACTGAACCCGGGTCACTAGGCTTTGCAGGCAAGTGCCCTGCCTTAACCACTGAACCATCTTTCATCTCTTCATGCTTCTTTTTTTCCCTTCCCTCCGCTCCCTCCCTCACTGAGGCTTCCAGTACAGTTCTGAGGTAGAATAGAAAGGAAGAGAAAATTATGGGGACTTGGGAAGAGAGAGAAGCCTCTTTACTCTGGAGTCTCGTTGAAAGCACAATTAATATTTGCTGTGAAGGTTGTTTATGTAGAGACAATATTCCTTTATTTTACAAATATTTTTTAAAATATATTTTGTTTATTTATTCATTTGTGAGAGAGGCAGACACACACACACACACACACACACACACACACACACACACACACAGAGAGAGAGAGAATGGGCATGCCAGGGCCTCTAGCCACTGCAAACGAACTCCAGATGCATGCATCCCCTTGTGCATATGGCTTATGTGGGTCCTGGAGATTTGAACCAGGATCCTTTGGCTTTGCAGGCAAACGCCTTAACCACTAAGCCATCTCTCCGGCCCTATTTTACAAATATTTTATTCACTTATGAGACAAAGTGAGAGAGAGAGCGAGCGAGAGAGGAAGTGAAAGTGCAAGTAAGCAGGGCCTCTCGCTATTGCAAATGAACTACAGACCATGTGCCACTTTGTGTGTGAGTCTGGCTTTAGGTGGGTACTGGGAACCAAACCCAGGCAAGGGTCTTATACTGAGGTATAAGGGCAAGGGTAGTTATACTGAGCAATTTCCCCAGGCCACTTCCCATGGATCTTTATTCAGCTGTTTAATTTCATCATCTCCTGCAAGGTTGAAAGGCCTTTGCTTGACCACTGCTCCGTGCTCCAAATGTTTTTTTTTCTTTCGAGGGGAAGCTTTCCTCCTCTGCCTTTCCATGACTACTCTGAAGGGACAGACCTCCTCCCGAAGCCTTCCTCCCACTCAGCCCCTGTGCTGGCTGAGCGCACTGTGCCGTGTTTGGAAAACACAGCATTAAACAAAGTAGATAGTGGCTCCACAGTCGAGCCATGGGCAGATGGATTGGTGAGCTATTGCAAAGTATTGAGGCAGGAGAGATGTGGCTGGGGTGGAAGTGCGCCTCAGCTGCCTGGAAGCACCAAGAAACTTCCAGGGAGAGGCAGGTGCCCATGAAGACGGTGCTAAAGACAACGCGTCCCCCAGGGGACCCTGGACAGTATCTGGAGATATTTGTGGCTTTCATGATTGGGGGTGTGTGTGCCCTGGAATGGGTGGAGGCCATGAATGCTATTCAGTACCCTGAAGTGTCCAGGATGACTGCCTCAGTGTCCACAATGACCCTGAGGGAAGGACACAGCTATAGAAAGCTTATTTCAGGGCTACGTGCATTGCTCAAGACAAAGCTAGGAAGGATTTCTGCCTTCTCTGTTTGGGAATCTAATGAGGCTGGTTTCCTTGAGGGCATAACTGGGATTGTCACTCACTGTGTAGCCTAGAGTGGTAGCGAGGCAGAAGTGTCTGGGTGATGGGTATGCTGAGAGTCATGAGGCAAGGGTGGGTGATCCACTGGGGCGTGTTCTGGGATGGACACATGGTGAGGTCTGGGGAAGGTGTGAGCAGTGATGCTGAGCTCGTGTGTGGACTGAGAGGAGGTGTGAGCAGCACTGAGCTCATGTGTGGACTGAGAGGAGGTGTGAACAGCACTGAGCTCATGTGTAGACTGAGAGGAGGTGTGAGCAGTGACACTGAGCTCGTGTGTGGACCAAGAGGTGTGAGCAGCGACGCTGAGCTTGTGTGTGGACTGAGAGGAGGTGTGAGCAGTGACACTGAGCTCGTGTGTGGACCAGAGGAGGTGGACCAGACCAGAGGAGGTGTGAGCAGTGACGCTGAGCTTGTGTGTGGACCAGAGGAGGTGTGAGCAGTGACGCTGAGCTCGTGTGTGGACCAGAGGAGGTGTGAGCAGTGACGCTGAGCTCGTGTGTGGACCGAGAGGAGGTGTGAGCAGTGACGCTGAGCTCGTGTGTGGACCAGAGGAGGTGTGAGCAGTGACGCTGAGCTCGTGTGTGGACCGAGAGGAGGTGTGAGCAGTGACGCTGAGCTCGTGTGTGGGTGGACCGAGAGGAGGTGTGAGCAGTGTGAGCAGTGACGCTGAGCAGAGGAGGGTGGAGCAGTGTGGAGCTCGTGTGTGGAACGAGAGGAGGTGTGAGCAGTGACGCTGAGCTCGTGTGTGGAACGAGAGGAGGTGTGAGCAGCGATGCTGAGCTCGTGTGTGGACTGAGAGGAGGTGTGTGCAGTGACACTGAGCTCGTGTGTGGACCGTGAGGAGGTGTGTGCAGTGACGCTGAGCTCACACCGAGAGGAGGTGTGAGCAGCGATGCTGAGCTCATGTGTGGACCAGAGGAGGTGTGAGCAGTGACGCTGAGCTCATGTGTGGACCAGAGGAGGTGTGAGCAGAGAGGAGGTGTGTGGACCAGAGGAGGTGTGAGCTGAGCTGAGCTTGTGTGTGGACCAGAGAGGAGGAGGTGTGAGCAGTGACACTGAGCTCTTGTGTGGACCAGAGGAGGTGTGAGCAGCGACGCTGAGCTTGTGTGTGGACCAGAGGAGGTGTGAGCAGTGATGCTGAGCTCTTGTGTGGACCAGAGGAGGTGTGAGCAGTGACGCTGAGCTTGTGTGTGGACCAGAGGAGGTGTGAGCAGTGATGCTGAGCTCTTGTGTGGACCAGAGGTGTGAGCAGCGACGCTGAGCTTGTGTGTGGACCGAGAGGAGGTGTGAGCAGTGACACTGAGCTCGTGTGTGGACCGAGAGGAGGTGTGAGCAGTGACACTGAGCTTGTGTGTGGACCGAGAGGAGGTGTGAGCAGTGACACTGAGCTCGTGTGTGGACCAGAGGAGGTGTGAGAGTGCTTGTGTGGACCCAGAGGAGCGATGCTGAGCTGAGCAGTGACACTGAGCTTGTGTGTGGACCAGAGGAGGTGTGAGCAGCGATGCTGAGCTCATGTGTGGACCGAGAGGAGGTGTGAGCAGTGACGCTGAGCTCATGTGTGGACCAGAGGAGGTGTGAGCAGTGACACTGAGCTCGTGTGTGGACCAGAGGAGGTGTGAGCAGTGACACTGAGCTCGTGTGTGGACTGAGAGGAGGTGTGAGCAGTGACACTGAGCTCGTGTGTGGACCAGAGGAGGTGTGAGCAGTGACGCTGAGCTTGTGTGTGGACCAGAGGAGGTGTGAGCAGTGACACTGAGCTCGTGTGTGGACCAGAGGAGGTGTGAGCAGCACTGAGCTCGTGTGTGGACCAGAGGAGGTGTGAGCAGTGATGCCAATCTCCTGTTTGGCCCCATGAGGGCGTCTAAGTGATGATGCCAAGCTTCTGTCTTGCTCTATTATGGACCAGGTAACCGTGAACCTCTGAGCCTGGGGAAGGGCATTTGTTCCTGTCATCGGAAGGGATGCAGTGGGTGGCTGAGGACAGGGTCTGTAGCTTAGCAGCCAAAGAAGTGGGAGGAAAATAGGGGCAGGTCCCTCATCTGAAAGTGTCTCTCCTTTCTTAGCACATGTGCAGTTTTGTGGGTGTGGTCACTTCTTTTTTGTTTGAAGAAGAGTCTCATGTAGCCCAGGCTAACCTGGAATTCACTGTGTACTCTCAGGCTGGCCTTTAACTCATATTGATCCTCCTACCTCTGCCTCCCAAGTGATGGGATTAAAGGCGTGAGCCACCATACCTAGCTTTTAGCCCTTCTAGTTTTTTAAAAACATTTTATTATTATTATTGTTGTTTTTCAATGTAGGGACTCACTCTAGCTCAGGCTGACTTGGAATTCACTATGTATTCTCAGGGTGGCCTTGAACTCATGGCAATCCTCCTACCTCTGCCTCCCATGTGCTGGGATTCAAGGTGTGAGCCACCACGCCCAGCTACAAACACATTTAATTTTATTTGAGATAGAATATTGGTGTGCCAGGTCCTCTTGCTGCTGCATACGAACTCCAGGCCTGTGTGCCACATTGTGCCTCTGGCTTTATGCAGGTACTAGGGAATTAAATCCAAGCTGTCAGGCTTTGCAAGCAAGAGCCTTTAACTGATGAGCCATCTCTCAAGCCCCCTGTCTTTTACTCTTGTATTTAAGCTTTTTGCCACTGGTGTGTGGTCCCTCTTTCTCCCATCTCACCTGTGACTGTGTTCTGCCAGGAGGCCATCAGGGTTACAATAGCAGCTTCAGGATTAGCAGATACTCAAGCATCTCCTGTCTTCTCTTTTTTGTTTTGGTTTTTCGAGGTAGGGTTTCATTCTAGTCCAGGCTGACCTGGAATTCACTCTGTAGTCTCAGGGTGGCCTTGAGCTCATGGTGATCCTTCTACCTCTGCCTCCCCAGTGCTGGGATTAAAGGTGTGTGTCACCACGCCCGGCATTGTCCTGCCATCTTTATCAAATGACTCCCACCTTAAAGTCCAAGATGGCTGTTGGTACTCCGTCAATCACTTCTGCATTCCAGCCAACAGCCTCAATTTTCCCATGGTAGTCTACCTTAGAAGGTGGTCAAAAAGAAGAGACGGGAGAGAAATGGTGGGCATGAGGCCTGCTGTGTTCATAGCCAGTGCCTCTCAGAGGCTCTTGATAGGATCAAAGTTCCCCTTATGAGGCCCTAGCATCCTCCATTCCTAGCCAGTGTCTGTTCCAGGGACCCAATGGCCTGTGGATGCCAGCATGCTCCCCATGTGTGTTTCTTCACACACTGGCTCCATGGCCTTCTCACCCTCCTCAGAAGCCTCCATCCTTTGACAAGCCACTCAGGACGCCAGGGCAAGGCTGGCTCTAGGTTGGAGAGGCTGATGGTGGCTGCTGTTCAGTGGGACAGCTGGAGCCTGCTTGACTTAGCTCTGAGGGCTCAGTGAGAGGGAGCTCGGCTAGGACGATGGTCAGAGCTTGGGCCCCAGCCAGTGGTGAGGATGCATGGAGTCCCATTGGACATGGGTGCTCAGAGCTCAGCACAGAGTGGGCATCAAGTCAGGACATCTTGGAAGATCTTGATTCAAAATAAAAACCATGATTCCTTGTTCAAAACTTAAGAAAAATTTCCTGCCATGCAGGTGGGAAGGGTTCCCGGCTCCCCTCTTTCCTCCCTGGGGGAGGGGGAGGGAGGGATATTTTCTTCAGTCATGGGTAATTGCCCATGTTCCTATAAACAAGTTCTTATAAACAAGCTCCACAATGCTCCTGTAAATTCACTGGGTTACAAAAGAGACACGTATCGTGGTGCACGCCTTTAATCCCAGCACTCAGGAGGAAGAGGTAGGAGGATCGCTGTGAGTTTGAGGCCAGCCTGAGACTAAAGTGAGTTCCAGGTCAGCCTGGGCTACAGTGAGATCCTACTTTGGAAAAACAGAACAACAACAAAAACCAAAACAAAACAAAACAAAACAAAACAAAAGAGCTGGACGTGGTGGCGCATGCATGCCTTTAATCCCAGCACTAGGGAGGCAGAGGTAGGAGGAGCACCGTGAGATCAAGGCCACCCTGAGAATACGAGTGAATTCCAGGTCAGCCTGAACTAGAGTGAGACTACCTTGGAAAAAAGAGACAGAGAGACATGGAAGTAGAAAGGGGACTGGACTGGGAAGAGGAAGTGGTTAGCAGAAGTGAGAAGAGGAGAAGAGAGGGTGATGGGGCTGAATGTAGTCAGACTACACTGCAGACATGTACAGGAATGCCATGAAACCCATCATTATGTGCAATCAATATATGATAATAAAAAGCATTTAAAAACTTGATTTCAAGGTGGTGACAATGGCTCTACCAAGTGTAGGCCCTGGACACACAGCCCAGGAAGCAGAGGGCTGTCTTAGTGACTTGGCCCTCAGTGGGATTCTGTAGTTCCTTCCTGGGACACAGGGCCTGGGTTGAGGCTGAGGCCAGGGTCTCTGACATATGAGTTTGGGGGCAACTGATGGGGATGTGTGTCCACATCTCTGGGATATCCTGTCACCACTGGGTCCTTTCACAGCTCCCAGACACCATCCCAATGAGGCAGTTCCGGGCCTCACACCATGCAGCTCTCTGGATCAAGCCATTTCTAGACATGCTCATGTCCTGATTCCCAGAGACCCTAACATCTGCCCCACAGCTGACGCGGATGAGTGCTGAGAACCACCTGTGGGACTGCTTGCACGTGGACGGGCCAGATGTGTCCACAAATGACACTGGCTGTCCTGGATGCCATTCTCAGAAAGCATGGAGGGACCTCAGGTGAAAAGCTTCGCTTCTCCTCTCTAGGGAGCCAGCAGACACTTGAAGGAAGCAGGCTGTGGCTTTTGGCTTTCTGCTGGGTCTACTCTCTGGACAAGGTTGGCAAGAGAGGTAACATCTCTAGATTCCCCTGAGGGCTGGGTTGAAGTGTGAACGGTGACCCCCGAATAGGCTCTGCTATTGGTAGCTACATGGACCCTGGAAAGGACGAGACAGAATGCAAGGCAAAAACCCATTCTATATTGGTTTCCATGAGGGGAAAAAAGGCCAGTCAATTACAATCCATTCACCGTGAGTTTAACCGTCTCCCAGAGAAGAGACCATACTGTAAAGACATTCTTGGTGTCTGATTTCACTGAAGTCTTGAGCTGCATAAGACCAGACAAACACTGCAACTATAACGGACTTTTAGTTTCGTGTCCTCCCTCCCTGTCGCCTCCTCTCCCCGCTGTGCAGTCAGAGCAGGCCAAGGAGTGCACGGCATCTTGCTTGTCACGAAACAAGTTGAAAGGCCACAAGAGTTCGTTAGTTACCTGCTGAGGAACGACAATAGAACATCGGGGACGGGACACCTTGTCATGTCCACATTCATAAGAACCTTCTAAGAACAATTACAGCACAAAACTATTGGTACAAACATTTTTTTTTTTTTTTTTTTTCCGGAAAGAGAAACTTGTGTTCATTAGGAGGCTTATCCTCGGCCTGAGGCCTGTCTCAGGATGGAGCTCTTGCAGTCACCTATGCAGTGCGACAGTCACGTGTTGGGGAGTCTGTAAGCTCTTTTTGTCCCCATGGAAGAGCTTGACTTTGAAGAGGCTGGGATGGGATTTGCCCGGGGTTTATCCAGGATGGCTTATTCAGAGGGTGACACTGTGGAAGACTGAGGAGGGGACCAGGCACTGTGGTACGTGAAGACAGTGGGGTGCTGCCTTTGGGAGGCACAGAGGCCACTTGGGTCCCTGAGTAAACCCAATCCGGACCCACTGGGGGTGGCTTGATGTTGACTGTGAACTTGGACAGAGGCCCAGATCCCTGCCAGGGTCACAGCTGTGGATGGATGCCGCTGAAGGGGCCTTTGGCCTGTGCAGATGGGGCTGGCTGGTTTTCTTGCCTCAGTCAGCCCTGTGGAGGTCTGGTGGGGGGGCGTCTGACCAGGAGAGGCCACGAAGCACCTGGAGATGGTCCTTCACTCTTCACAATGTGGCCAGGACCACCATTCCTGAGGAGACCCACGGGGGCTACTGTGCTTTGGACCTGGTGGGGAGAGGCTGTCCCTCCCCTCTGGGCTCTGCCAGGAGTGGTTTTTTATTTGTTGTTGTTTTTTTAAATTATGGTAGGAATTAGTACCAGCTGAGTCGAGCAGAAACCCTGCCAGGGCCTCAATGTCTCCCTGGGACAGCTGGGAACACCCTCTAGGCTCACACGGGCAGCTGAGGGTTGGGGGGGGGCTGTGATGGCCGGGGGAGAGCCGGGCCAGAGCCTCAGCAGGAGCAGGGCAGCATCGGTCATCTCTCTTATCCAACAGTCTCTGGTCCTCTGCGGGGGTGCACCCCAGGAAGGGGGCCCCTGAAGTCACGTTAAACATCACGTCATCTAAGAGGCACTAGTGTGGAGCAGCCAGGGTTCAGGTTCCCAGTGAGCTGGGCAACACCTTCCGGAAGTGTGTGAAAGGCGCCTGTGGAAGGGGCTAGATGCCCTGCAGTGGATGGCTGGGGTCACTGCGCTCCCGCTTCACCAGGGGCTCACCCAGGCTGTGGCTGTCCCCGTCGTGCTCGTGACCCTGCCCATCACTGTTGTCCTCTGTGGGGTCAGAGGTCACAGCATGAACAGGGTGGCTAGGAAACCTTGCTGGGCCTCTGCTCTGGGTCAACATGCCCCTGTGGCCTGTCAGGTCACCCATGGGTGCCCCAGGTTGGCATTGCCAGGGTGGCCTCCTGACCCCCTTTGGCTACTGGCCTTGTGTCATGCTCCCAACCGCCTCAGAGACTGGCGCCTCCACACCTGGGGCAGGAGGTCTTGGCTGTCGCTCCTCTGGCTGGGGTAAAGGGCCTGGTGCTCTCCCTTTGGGGCAAGGCTTCTCCTCAGGCCATCACCTGGTTTCCTAGGGACCCGTGCCCCACTCTCAGGCCACCCGCCATTTGCATACCCCACACTGGGGACCACCAGTGTCTAGTGCTCACTGAGATGGGGTCAGAGGGGCTAGGAACCAAGACACACTCACCTTTGTCAAGCAGTGTCAATGACAGGGAGGCCAGGTCATTGAACTGTAAGAGAAGCAAGGGTCAGAGGCCCCACTGAGGGTGACAGTCACTCTGGGGGAAGGGTGGTTTGAAACATCAACCAGTACTTTAAATGGTGTCCTCACTCACAGTGAAAAAAAGGCTTTTCTGCTGGGTGTAAGGCAGAGGTAGGAAGATCACCATGAGTCTGAGGCTACCCTGAGACTACAGAGTGAATTTCAGGTCAGCTTGGGCTACAATGAGACCCTACTTCAAACAAACAAACATAAAAAGGGTTTTCCTAGAAGTGGCTCTGGCCCTTCCCAGGCATTGTGCAATGACGGGAGATGTCCTGGGACTTGACATAGAGACATAGTGATGTAGTGCAAGGGCCTGTGGGGCAAATCCCTTGCTCTCCTGGGCTGTCTGGGTCTGGTGCTCAGCCCATGTGCACAGCATGAACACAACATGTGTTTATGAGTATTTGCATGTGTGCACATGGACGGCACAGGTTTATGTCATATGTCTTCCTCAATCACTTTGTACCTCATTTTCTGAAACAGGTTCTCTCACTGAAACTGGAACCTCACTGTTCAGGCTAGACTAGTGGCCAGGAAGCCCTGGGGATCGTCCCCACCTCCCTAGCACTGGGACTGCAGAAGTGCACCAGCACACCTGGTGTTTCACAGGTGTCAGGGATCTGACATGAACTTGCACAGCCAGTACTTTATCCTGGGGTGCCTCCACAGCCCCTGAAAAAGAACCTCCGGTGTCATGCATTCCATCTCAATTTTAAGAGCCGGATGTGTATCTAGGGCCCTATTTTAGAGGCAGGACATTATTGCTGGACAAGAATTTGGATGGGAACCAGGTCTCTTGGGCTCCTGTGGTCACACCCTCTGTCCACACTCAGGGTCTCACCTCTCCCATGACAGCAATGGGTGTCTCTCCGGTGGCCTCGGCCACGCGGTGCTCCACCAGATAAAACATGTACTCGTCATACAGCAGCCGGATGAGGTGGAAGGAGCCAAAGCTGGCAGCGCTGCGCAGGGTCAGGTCGCGGATGACCATGGAGCTGGGGATGGTGGACAGAGGTCAGGGACTGTCAGGGAGCTGAGCTCGAGGCACTGGCCAGGTGTCTCCACAGGGCTGAGCCCAGCTAGCAGTTGCTGATCCCCAAGCCTGAGCCCACAGGACAGATAGATGGGGAGGGGATGTCCACCCACTCCCAGAGACACAAAGGTACATGGTGGGTACAAAGCAAGCAGGTTCTTCAAACACATTTCCACTGTGCCTCAGGGTGTGTGCAGTACCCCATTCCCCTACCCACCCCTGTCTGGGCTCATCATCTGACAAACATCTAGGAGCTGGAGGACAGCCAAGAAGCCATGTTGTGGCTTCCAGGGAGGATGTCAGCTTGTGGAGGGCAGACAGGAGCACAGAGAGGAAGGCGGTGGGGCATGCAGCCCCAAGAAGACAAAGGATGTGCAATTTTACTTGGTGAAGTCTAGGAGGGTTTCAATGCTAATAGAGGGCAGAATGCTCCAGGTAGTGGAGGGCATGTACGAAGGCCCTGAGGCAGTGAGGTCAGGGTAGAATATGAGATTTCCAACAGGAATTAAAAAAATACTATTTTAGGGGCTGGAGAAATGGCTTAGTGGTTAAAGTGCTTGCCTGCAAAGCCAAAGGATTCTGGTTTGATTCTCCAGGATCCATGTAAGCCAGATGCATGAGGGGCGCATGCATCTGGAGTTCGTTTGCACTGGCTAGAGGTTCTGGCGTGCCCATTCTCTCTCTGTCTGACTCTCTTCTATTTCTCTCTCTCTGCTTGCAAATAAATAAATGAAAATTAAAAAAAATATTTTATTTATTTGAGAGAGAAAAAGAGAGAGGAAGAGGCAGAGAGAAAGACAGAATGGGCATGCCAGGGTCTCCAGCCACTGTAAACAAACTCCAAATGCCTGTGCCCCCTTGTGGATCTGGCTTAGGTGGGTCCTGGGGAACTGAATCGGGGTCCTAAAGCTTCACAGGCCTTAACTGCTAAGTCATTTCCCCAGCCCCCAAAAGGAATGTTTTTGAGAAATTTAAAAAATAGTTTTTTCGGGCTGGAGAGATGGCTTAGTGGTTAAGTGCTTGCCTGTGAAGCCTAAGGACCCCGGTTAGAGGCTCCATTCTCCAGGACCCACGTAAGCCAGAGGCACATGGTGGCTCATGCATTTGGAGTTTATTTGCATTGGCTAGAGGCCCTGGCGCGCCCAATCTCTCTCTCTCTCTTGCTCTCTTTCTCCCTTTCTCTGTCTCTAATAAGTAAATAAATAAAAATAAAAAAATAGTTTTGGGTTAGAGAGATGGCTTAGCGATTGAGGTGCTTGGCTGCAAAGCTAAAGGACCCACGTTTGACTCTCCAGGTCCTGTGTAAGCAAGACACAAAGGTGACACAAGCATGCATGGTCGCATATACACACAAGGTGGCGCATGTGTCTGGAGTTCGATTGCAGAGGGTGGAGGCCCTAGAGTGCCAATTCTCTCTCTCTCATAAAATAAAAAAAAATATCTGGATGTGGTGGCGCACGCCTTTAATCCCAGCACTCGGGAGGCAGAGGTAGGAGGATCGCTGTGAGTTCAAGGCCACCCTGAGACTAGAGTGGGTTCCAAGTCAGCCTGGGCTAGAGTGAGACCCTACCTTGAAAAACCAGAAAAAAAAAGTTTTATTGATTTATTTGCAAGTAGAGAGAGGGCGAGAGGATGGGGGAGAACATCATCAGGGCCTCTCGCCACTGCAAATGAACTCACCACCAGTCTTTGCATCTGTTGTTAGGTAATGGGGAATTGAACCTGGACCATCACTGAGTCATTTCTTCAGTCCTTGGGATTTTTTTTTTTTTCCTGAGGTAGGGTCTCACTCTGGTCCAGGCTGACCTGGAATTTACTATGTAGTCTCAGGGTGGCCTCAAACTCACAGCAATCCTCCTACCTCTGCCTCCCAAGTGCTGGGATTAAAGGCATGCGCCACCACAACAGGCTAGGTTTTTATTTTTATAGAGGGGAGAATGAGAATTGGCGTGCCAGTGTCTCTAGCTAGTGCAATTGAACTCCAGATGCATGTGCTACCTTGTGTGCACATGCAAACTTGTACATTTGTGTCACCTTGTGCATTTGGCTTACATGGGAACTGGAGAGTCAAACAGTTGAACATGAGTCCTTAGGCTTCGCAGGCAAGCTCCTTAACTGCTAAGCCATTTCTCCAGCCCTAACTTTTTTTTTTTTTCCAAGGTAGGGTCTCACTCTAGCTCAGGCTAAACTGGAATTCACTACGTAATCTCAGGGTGTCCTCAAACTAATGGTGATCCTCCTATCTCTGCCTCCCGAGTGCTGGGATTAAAGGCATGCGCCACCACCCCCAGCCCTAACTTTTTTTTTTTTTTTTTTAAAGATTTTATTTTATTTATTTATTTATTAGAAACAGAGACAGGGAGAGAGAGATAGAGAGAAAGAGTGAGAATGGGTGCGCCAGGGCCTCTAGCTAATGCAAACAAACTCCAGATGTATGCGCCACCATGTGCATCTGGCTTACGTGGGACCTGGAGAATCGAACCAGGCATGTGCCTTAATTGCTAAGCCATTTCTCCAGCCCCCTAACTTGCTTTTTTTTTTTTTTTTTGTGAGGTAGGGTCTCACTCTGGTCCAGGCTGACCTGGAATTAACTACATAGTCTCAGGGTGGCCTTGAATTCTCGGCGATCCTCCTACCTCTGCCTCCCGAGTGCTGGGATTAAAGGCGTGCGCCACCACACCCGGCCCCTAACTTGCTTTTTAATGGTGCTGGACCCTCAATGAAGTTAGACAAGTGATCACTGCCTCTAAACCCTCACTGTGGGTTCTAGTCCTCTTTACTTTTTTTTTTTCCTCCATTTTTTGAGGTAGGGTCTCATTCTGGCCCAGACTGACCTGGCATTCACTATGTAGTCTCAGGGTGACCTCAAACTCACAGAGATCCTCCTACCTCTGCCTCCTGAGTGCTGGGATTAAAGGTGTGCTCCACCACACTTGGGGCCTCTTTACTTTTTATCACCGAGTTGCCTAGGCTGGCCTTGAATTTGGTGATCCTCCTGCCTCAGTATCCCAAGAACTGTAATGACAGGACTGCATCATCAGGCTGGCTATATCCATTTCAGTGCAGGATTTGAGAGCTGGTGCTGTGATCTCAGACAGAAGTGATCTCACTAGCAGCTGTGGTGATAGCCATCACTGTGGACTCTAGACTGTCCCTCTACCACTAACCACAGCCTCCCCCATCCCCTCACATCTTTTAGGAACTTCCTTTATGTCACTGCTGCTGTGTATTGCTGGAAGCCATATTTCCTGGAAGGAGATGGTCTTGCAGCTGCACTTAGTGTGAGACCACAGTGACCCTGGCTGGCCGTTCTGGTCCTTCCTTGTGGGTTTGACCTGCCCTCATCCCACAGTCCCAGAGGCAGGTATGGTGTCCTGGGGAGGGGGTGGCCTTTCTCATGGACCTGAAGTCCGGCTTACCTATAGAAGGACCATTTCAGCAGGAACTGGCGCGCGGCCTTGGGAAAGCTGGGGCTGCCCGCATGCTGCTTGAGCACCTGGGTGACCACGTTGTCCAGCCAGCTGGCCCACTGGTCCAGTGAACTCTGCTGCTGGAGGGTGAGTTTGAAGTCTTGCTCCAGCCGCTGCACCACACTCTCCTCACACTGGCACACCCATGAGGCCTGTTCCTGCGGGGGACAGGAGGGACCCCAGCGTGGGCTGAGGATGCATATAGGACCTGCTCACACAGGCCAAGCCCACACACCACCTCTGACACACCCCTAGCCTGTGACTCCAATACCTGGCCTTGGACCAGCTCAGTCAAGCACCACTCGCACCCAGCAAGGACAGGACCGTGCGCCGGAGGGCACATCCAAGTGCATGCTACATCATGTCTTACTTTGGTTTTAAGTTGCCTTATCTAATTAATTAATTAATTAATTTTTAGATAGGTCTCAAACTGACCTTGAAGTTACTATGTAGCTGAGGATGACCCTGAACTCCTGATCCTCCTGCCTCCACCTCCCCAGTGCTGGATGACAGGTGTGCCACCATGTCTAGTTTATGTGGTGATGGGGATGGAACCTAGGGCTTCAGGAAAGGTAGGCTGAGCAACATCCCAGTGCTATTTATTAATTTAGTTTTACTTTTACTTTTGTTATTTAGTTTTTATTTGAGACAGGGTCTCACTCTAGCCTGGGCTGACCTGGCACTCACTCTAGTCCAGGCTGACCTTGAACTCACAGTTATCCGCCCACCTCAGCTTTCCATTTGCTGGGATTAAAGGTGTGCCCCTTCAAGCCCAGCTTTTTTTTTTTTTTTTTTTTTTTTTTTCGAGGTAGGGTCTCTCTCTAGCCCAGACTGACCCAGAATTCACTATGTAGTCTTAGGGCTGCCTCGAACTCAAGACAATCCTTCTACCTCTGCCTCCCAAGTGCTAGGATTAAAGGTGTGTGCCACCATGCCCATCCTTATTTTTTTAATATTTTATTTACTTGTTTATTTGATGGAGAGGGAGGAATGGAAGGTGAGGAGAGGAAGGGAGGGAGAGAGAGAATTGGTACTAAGGCCTTTAGCCACTGCAAATGAACTGTGCCAACATGTGCATTTGGTTATGTGGGTCCTTAGGCTTCACAGACAAGTACCTTAACCACTTAGCCATTTCTCCAGCCCCCAGCTTATTTTTTATTAATTAAAAAAACATTTATTTATTTATTTGCAAGCAAAGAGAGATTGAGAGAAGAGAGATAGAGAGAATGAGAATGGGTGCCCCAAGGTCTCCAGTCACTGCAAATGAACTCTAAATGCATGTGCTACCTTGTACATTTGGCTTACATGGATACTAGGGAATCAAACTTGGGTCCTTAGGCTTCACAAGAAAGCACTATAATCATTAAACCATCTCTCCAGTTCCAGGCTCTATCTCAGGCTGACCTGGAATTAACTCTGTAGTCTCAGGGTGGCCTTGAACTCATGGCAATCCTCTTACCTCAGCCTCCCAAGTGCTGGGATAAAAGGCCTGTACTACCATGCCTGGCCTCATTACTTATTAATTTTATTATTTTATGTGTGTGTGGAGTATGTGGTGAACATACATATATGAGCATTTGTATGTTTATGGTGGGGGGTGCATGTTCATACATGTAGGTCTGTGGTGAGTGGGGTGCACGTGTGTGACATGCATATGAAGACCAATCTCTTTCACCTTAGCTTTGAGTCAGTGCTTCATTACCCAGAGCTCACTGCTTCAGCTGGGCTAGTGGCTGTGAGCCCCAGGGATTCTCCAGCTTCACCACCACCACTCTACTGCTAGGAGTACAGGTGCCACCACACCTGGCTGTTATGTCAGCACTGGAGATCCAAACTCAGGTCTTCATGCTTGTGAGGCGAGCCCTTTACCCACTGAACCACTTCCTCAGTTCTTTAGTTATTTTTCGAGCCAGGGTCTTGCTATTTGGTTTAGAACTCACAACCCTCCTGCCTTAGCTTCCTGAAAGCTGGGAGGACAGGCGAGTGCGACCCACCCAGTCAGTGGCTCCTCTTCTTTGGGTGGACTTGCGTGTACTGATTTCTTTAATGGATAAACTGAGGTCAGGAATGGGTGAAGACAGAGCCCCAGGGCCTATCACCCAGAACCTGCCACATGTCTGAGCTTTTCTAAGCCAGAGGAGAGCCAAGGCCATAGACATGGTCATAGGAACAGGCATGTGCTGGGGGTGTTTGTAGAGGATGTGGAGGGACAGCATTGCTCGTTGAACCTGCTACAAAAGCTTCCTGAAATGCATGCTGGTGGCCTGTGTGGGACATCAAGGGGCTTTGAAGGAAGGACTGGGGTGGTGGCCAGCGTGGGCATCAAGGGGCTTCAAGGAACTGGGGTGATGGCCTATGTGGGCATCAAGGGGCTTTGAGGGTCTTGCTTCATGTGACAGAAACGGGCCAACAGGGAGCTGGGTCTGTTGCAGGCTACATGTATGGGCTGGTTGGTTTCTTTATAGGGGGGACAACCAGGCCAGTGGGTAGGGAGGGCCCTGCTCAGAGTGTGGAGGTGCAAGAGAATATCACCTCTGCTGGGAGGCTCAGGCTTTGGGGGACCCGAGCCCCAGGAAGTCACCTGCACGTTGGCAAAGTCCACGCGGTTCAGGTCGCTGAGCATCTGGTTGATCTGGGATGTGTTCTGCAGCACAGCGCGTGCGGCCTGTGCCAGGTGGTTGAGGGACGTGTATCTCCGCAATGTCTGGGCAAAGGCACTGACGACACCCACCTGGGACAGAGGATGGCATGAAGGTCAGCCCAGGCCAGCACTGCCATGGCCATGGCAGCAGGCAGCAGGATGCACGCACACACGCACGCACACATGCACGCATTGCTTGGCCTGCTCTCTGCAGGTCTGTGAGGACACAGGGTGGCACAGCGAGGAGGGAGCTGGACAGAGCCCACTCCACAGGGAGAGAGACCCTTCTGCCATGCATGAGAACCCCAAGAGTGAGGATGTGTACAGCAGGGGAGAGGGATCCCCCTGCCAGGCACAAGGACCCCAAGAGTGGGAACGTGTGCAGCACATTCACACTTCACCCGTATGAGATGTGTGCAGCACCAGAGAGCTAATATTCACCACAGGGTGGCTAGGTCCTGCTTCTAGAATCCCTTGGGAATGCTAAAGCTAGATCCCAGCCAGGTGTGGTGGTACATGCCTGTCAGCCCAGCACTCAGGAGGTTGAGCAGGAGGATGGTGAGTTGGAAGCTAGGCTGGGCTCCATAGAGGACACTGTCTCAGAACAGAGAGATGGGGGAAGGAGGGCTGGGGAGATGGCAGCGTGGGCAAGAGGGGAGCAAGCATCAAGGACCTGAGCTTGATTCCCACACTCATATCACATGTCAGGCGTGGCCATGCGTGCCCGCAGTGCTGAGGGGAGGTGACAGGAGGATTACTGGAGTTCCCAGGTCAGACAGTCCAGCCAGAAAAATGGGGAGCCCCAGCCAGTGAGGTGGTCTCAGGGAAATAATGTGGAAGAGGAGTACAGGAGGACACCTGATGTCCTCCTCTGGTTTCCCCACCCATGTACATGGGTACACACACGTGTGTGCACACACCATTTTACAGTATACATACGAGAGAGGGGTGGAGGGACAGAAAGAGGGAAAAAGAGGAAGATAGAGAGAGGAGAGAGAGAGAAGAGAGACACCTCTCCTGGGAGCCTGGTCCCACCCCACCCAGAATGAGCTCCCAGAAAGCCAGGGGCTCGTTCATACTCCACTGAAGATCCACAGGCTGCATTTCAAATTCTGATTTGTAGCCCATGCTAGAGTTTGTGGGGGCGGGGGAAGAGCTGGAGAGATGGCCTAGCAGTTAAGGCATTCGCCTGCAAAGCCAAAAGGCCTAGGTTCAATTCCCCAGCACCCACGTAAGCCAGATGCACAAGGTGGCACATGCGTCTGAAGTTTGTTTGCAGTGGTTGGAGGCCCTGATGCACCCATTTTCTATCTGCCCCCCCCCTGCTTCTTTTTTTTTCTCTCTCTCAAATAAATAAAATTTAAAAAACACAGTTCACGGGGAAGGGAAGAGCAAGTCTCTTTCCTGTGCTGAGCACAGGAGTAGTGTGTTCTGAGTACACCCAAATGTGCCACCTCAGGTGGCACCTTCTGTGATCCCCTTCTTGCCAACACTTTCCCACATTTTTATTTATTTACTTTTTTGAGACAGGGTCTCAAATATCCCAGGCTGGCCTTGAAATCACCTTCCAAATGCTGGATGACAGGTGTGCGCCACCATGCTTGGTTTACATGGTACTGGGGATTGAACCCAGGCCCTGGTGCCTGCTAAGCAAGCTCCTTGCTCACTGAGCCCCAGCCCCAGCCCTCCTCTTCCGTATACGTGCACGTCTGTCATGCTGACGTACAGAGGAAGCTGCTTGAGGACACAGTGGCACACTTGGGGCTACCTCCCAGTGTTCCTAGACCCCAAGGCCACTGCTGTCCTTGCCACTGTGACGTCACCTTGGTCTGGATGACCTGCTGTGGGAAGTCGCTCATGGCGTTCGTCAGCCAGCCCTCCAAGCTCTTGGCAAAGTTCCTAATGGCCTGTGTCAAGGAACCTGCAGACGCGAACCAGAGGCCGATGGTGAGGGGCTGTGGTGTTCTCCCCACCATGTTCAGAGTAGATGACGCCAGGATGGCAGGAAGTCTCACCATGAGGATAGGCGACAGGCCAAGGGAGATTGGGAGCCCAGGACACCTGGGGAAGAGGAGCTGGGCAAGAATCAGGGACGGATCATTTGTCCCTGCTTACTGTCTATGTCAGTGGCTCTCACCTGGGGTGACCTCCTCCTGGGACACACTGGGGTGTGTCTGGGGACATGTGGCTATGCCAACTAGGGAGCTCCTGGCATGGAGTGGGTGGAGGCTGGTGACACTGCTTAGCACCCTGCAGGGCCCCAAATGCCCACAGTCCAGAAGTGTCTGTCACCAGTGCCTCCGGTGCCAAGAAACAGACCCTGATTCATGTGTGCATGTGTGTTTTCTACCAAAGCCCAAATTGACTTTGAGGCTTACTATAAGAGACACACACACACACACAAAAAGAAAACCCAAACAGAACTCCCACAAACAAACAAACAAACAAACAAACAAACACACAATTTTTAAAAACATTAAAAGAAAACCAAACATGGTGGCTCAGGCCTTTGAATTCCAGCACTCAGGAGGCTGAGGCAGAAGGATCACCATGACTTCAAGGTCAGCCTGGGCTATAGAGTGAGTCTGAGGTCAGCCTTGTCTCAAACATACCTTGTCTCAAAAAACCAAAAGAATGTCAAAGGAACTACACTCTGACTTGAGCCTTTCTCCAGGTCACCCTGGAGATCCCCTGGCAGGTGAGGTCACGGTTCATTCAGTAAGATCTAGACTTACTCAGGACTAAGTTTACCCGCAGGCATGACCCATGGTGTCCAAAGCTGATTCACCAGGGCCTCCTGCCTTCCCTGAGATGAAAGGGACTTGGCAGGAGGCCCCTGCTGATGGGTGTTACTGCCATAAGGGAATGTAGAGGTCAGCCCTGCAAAATGGCACCTAGGTTCACTTGTTCCTGTTGCCCAGCCTCTCTGACCCCACCCCAATGACCTGTGGTGAATCTGGGTAATACGGGGGCTGGCATGTTCTGGGGCCTGGAGTGGGCAGTAATGGGCCTCGTCTGCCTCCAGGGAACCTTCCAGAAAGCCCCAGCTTATGTCCGTGCTGGCTCAGCCATACCCTGCTGCTGGCAGTGCTCTTTAGGGCCACTGGCTTTGTCATGTTGGGTCGGAAACAAGGACTACTTCCAGCATGAGGGACAGCTGAATGAAGGCTTTTGCTGTGGGATTTGGGGATTCAGGGGGTGTTGGTGAACAGACAACAGAGGGGAGGGAGGGCAGGGTGAGGACCAGAGTCTCTTACTGGACACTGATGGGCGGGATGGGGTCTGCGTCTCTTACTGGGGACTGGGCGCAGCACATCAGGGATGAGGATCTCCACGAGCGCCTGGTAGAGGATGTGGTCGCAGCTACGCATCCACTTGAGGATGGGGTCGTATTTACACAGGGAGATGAGCTTCTCCTTGGGGAGAATGGCACCTTCTGGCTCCTCATCACTGTGGGAGGAGGGGACATGGCTAAGCCTAAGAGCATAGGACAGGAGGACCTCAGAGCCACCAGGAAACTGGCCTATGCAGGCTGTCCCTGGGTCTCAGGGTTCTGTCCCACCTTCATCCTTGCTGCTCAGGGCCACCCCCAAGCACCCACACTGTCCCCTGTCCTGTCCTGGCTGTCACTACAGTGGCTGGTGAGGTCACTGCCTGAGATTATATCACCAGACCACAAATCCTGCACTGAAATGCATGCAGCTAGCCTGATGGTGCAGTCCTGTCATTACAGCTTTTGCAATACTAAGGCAGGAGGATCACTAAAGTCAAGGCCAGCCTAGGCAACTCAGTGAGGTTTTGTCTCAAAAAGTAAAGAGGACTCATTAGTAGAGCTCCTGCCTAGAACCCACAGTGAGGGCTGGGGGCGTGGTCAGAGGTAGAGTGACAGCCTAGAGACCCCCACAGGGTGGGGGGGTTGGTAGGGTGGCAGTGAGGGTTCAGAGGTAGTGACAGCCTAGAACCCACAGTGAGGGCTGGGGACGTGGTCAGAGGTAGAGTGACAGCCTAGAACCCACAGTGAGGGCTGGAGGCATGATCAGTGGTAGAGTGACAGCCTAGAACCCACAGTGAGGGCTGGGGGCTTGGTCAGTAGTAGAGTGACAGCCTAGAACCCACAGTGATGGCTGGGGGCGTGGTCAGAGGTAGAGTGACAGCCTAGAACCCACAGTGAGGGCTGGGGGTGTGGTCAGAGGTAGAGTGACAGCCTAGAACCCACAGTGAGGGCTGAGGGCTGGAGTGACAGGCAGTGAGGGCTGGGGGTGGTCAGAGTAGAGTGACAGCCTAAAACCACAGTGAGGGCTGGGGGCTTGGTCAGTAGTAGAGTGACAGCCTAGAACCCACAGTGAGGGCTGGGGGCGTGGTCAGAGGTAGAGTGACAGCCTAGAACCCACAGTGAGGGCTGGGGGCGTGGTCAGAGGTAGAGTGACAGCCTAGAACCCACAGTGAGGGCTGGGGGTGTGGTCAGAGGTAGAGTGACAGCCTAGAACCCACAGTGAGGGCTGGGGGCATAGTTAGCGGTAAAGCACATGTTCAGCAGGAGTGAGACCCTGACTTTCATTCCTGGAATGCAACTCAGAGGGAACAGTCGGCTATAAATGGGTGAGTGGCAACAGAACCACCACCAATCCTAACAGCTGAGAACACAGAGAACCTGTTTGGTTCCGTGTTGGATGGGTGGCGCACGGTGTGTCCCAGGAGGGCATCAGCAGGACTATGGTCTGCTGATTTGATCTGGGAGGGAGCAGGCTGGCATCCAACCTGTCCTATGGGAGGGAGGCCTCACCTGGCAGATAATGACGAGGCGCGGCCATCACTGGTGGCTTTGGAGTTCCAGAAGGACAGCCAGAGCTTCTCAATGTAGTGGAACTGGAGGTTCATGACGACATCTAAGGTGGCCTAGGAGTCAAGTGGCCAGTTAGACCATGCACGTGTTTCAAGTGAGGGTGCTGCAGGGATGGGGGGCTCCTGCTTCCCTGGGGATGCCTGGGGGCCCAGGGACTGTGGTGGTACAGGGACGAGGTGCTGGCAGTGGGAACTGGGGTGTTACCTCACAGTGGCGGCGGTATGCCAGCTGCAGTGTGTTGATGTCATGTGGCGTGACACTCTCCTGCAGCAGCATGCTGCCCAGGTCCAGAGCTGGGAACTCTGGGAACACGTGGGACACATCTGGGGACAAACATGGGTGTCGGACGCAGGCTCATGGGTCAGGGCAGCACAGCTATGGAAACCCTCCGGCCCTGGGGATGATGTGTGCACATGCGTGACTTTTGAGGATTTCAGTTTCTCAGGCACAAAATGCGGACAATGTGGTCACCTCCCCGGGACAATGTGGTCACTTCTCAGGGACATCAAATAGCCAGGCAAGGAAGCCCCACATTCACTCAGCTCTGGCTACACAGCAGATATGAAAGCCATACCCTCCTCACCATGGCACACCACCCTTTCTTACTGAACTGCATCTTTCACGCACTCACTCACCCTGTGTTACCCTGATACTTTTGGTGTATAATGATTACTTTAAAAAGGTACATCTACAACTTTCTATACGACAGAGCAGGTCCCATGCTCACCTATGTACTGCTGGTGGTGTTGGCCCTGGGCCGCCACGGCCTGCTCGGGTGTATTGTGCACAGTGCTATGGGAGCCGCCGTCCCCAAGGCTGTCTGACTTCTGGGCTGGCCGGTACCTGGGCAGGGGACACATGTGCCACCATGAGGCCCCAGCAGCCTTGCCTGGCATGGGTCCCAGGAGACCAGACAATGCAGGATTCAGACTGTGTGTGTGTGTGTAATTTTTTTGTTTTTTGTTTTTTTGAGGTAGGGTCTCACTCTAGTCCAGACTGACCTGGAATTCACTCTGTATTCTCAGGGTGGCCTCGAACTCACAGCAATCCTCCTACCTCTGCCTCCCGAGTGCTGGGATTAAAGGCGTGTGCCACTACGCCCGGCTTGCTTGTGTAATTTTTTAAGGTTATCAACACAAACTATGATTTATTTATTTAATTTTTATTTATTTATTTTTTATTGACAACTTCTTTAATTATAGACAATATGCCATGGTACTTCCTCCCTCCCCCACTTTCCCCTTTGAAACTTCACTCTCCATCATATCCCCTCCCCCTCTCAATCAGTCTCTCTTTTCAGTTTGATGTCATGATCTTTTCCTCCTATTATGATGGTCTTGGGTAGGTAGTGTCAGGCACTGTGAGATCATGGATATCCAGGATACTTTGTGTCTGGAGGAGCACATTGTAAGGGGTCCTATCCTTCCTTTGGCTCAAACTATGATTTTTTTATGTACAGTTTTTAACAATTAAATTTAATTAATTAAATTTATTTGCAAGCAGAGAGAGATAGTGAGGAGACAGAGAGAGAATGGGCATGCCAGGGCCTCTAGCCACTGCAAATGAACTCCAGATGCCTGCACCCCCTTGTGTATCTGGCTTACATGGGTACTGAGGAATTGAACCTGTGTCCTTTGGCTTCACAGGCAAGCACCTTAACTATTAAGCCATCTCTCCAGCTCCTATGACTTTTTTTTTTTTTTTTTGGTTTTTTGGTTTTTTGAGGTAGGGTCTCACTCTGGTCCAGGCTGACCTGGAATTAACTATGTAGTCTCAGGGTGGCCTCGAACTCTCGGCAATCCTCCTACCTCTGCCTCCCAAGTGCTGGGATTAAAGGCATGCGCCACCACGCCCGGCATCAGCTCCTATGACTTTTTGTTGTTGGTTTTTGGCAGTGCTAGGAACTGAACCCAGGACCTCATGTGTGCTGTGCAACTGCTCTACCACTGAGCTGTCTTCCCAACCCACAAATACTGTTTCTGAAGCAATGTGAAGAAGCTGTCCCTGCTATCCAACTCCAGAATGTTGTCATCTTCCCAAACTGACCCACCATCCCATTCCTCCCTGTGGATCTGGTGACTCTGGGGACCTTCTAGGAATGAGATCCTATGGTGTATCCTTCTGTGGCTGTTCATGTCACTGGGCATCTTGTCCTCAGTCTTGCCCCAATGGAGCATATGTCAGAATGCCTTCCCTTTTCCCGGATGAATAGTATTGTAGCAGTGGAGGACCACACCAGTGTGCGACTTGGGGCATGGCTCAGTGGGAGAGGGCTTGAGTTGCACATGCAGGGCCCTGAGTGCCACACAGAACTAACATGAAACGATTAAAGCTCTGTGGTTCTAATTGTATGTCCTGGGGAGGGCCAAGTGATGGAGAAACAAAACCCAGTGGACTCAGGTGAAGGGGAGCATGCGAACACAGGGGTGTTTTCTGCTTTAAGGACAGGGAAGCAATGTTACGTGACACCTCTGTGGTGGCCACATGTCACTGCACGTCTCTCTAGATGCACAGAATGCCAAGCCCAAGAGTGTGTTCTCACAGACCATGGGAGCGAGTGTCCTTGGTACAAGATGCTAGGTGCACGGAAGATGGAGAGACTGCATCCCTGTTCACTTTAACTGTGAATCTAAAACTGCCAGAATAATTAAAGCCCAGAATAAAAGATCTGGGATCCCCACCTGCTGGCTATGGCTGCGTGACGTGCTCCCACCCCTCTCTCTAGCCTGTCACTCCAAGTGGGGACCGCATGTCTTGCCTCCTGGGAGCCTGGAGGTTAAGTGAGTCTGTTTTACCCTCAGGGAGGCCCATCCCTGATGTACATGTCATGTTCAGGGTGTCACCCCACTCTCCCACCCCTCAGGCTTTGTGGCCCAGCCTGCACCACCCACCTGGGCTTCTGGTGCACAGGCTGCTGGCGCATGGCCATGTACTGCGTGTCTTCCTGCAGTCGGTTCAGCGGGGAGTCGGGCTTCAGGCGGATGCCGTAGTAATGGTACTTTGAGTTGCCCCTGGGAAGGGGAGCAAGCATGTCATGGTGGTGGGTACTCTCCTTTGCAGCCACCCTGGTTCAGTGTGTCCTGGGCCAATATGAGGGACATCCATGGGGACAGACTGGGAAGGTCTCTCTCATTTTGTATGATATAGCTTCTGGGAAGGCCACAGTGAGGAATAGTGGACTTTAACTCCAGTCAGTAACAATTTTCCTCAACCTCTTCCCATCATCTTTGTTTTTGACACAGGGTTGTATGCAGCCCAGGCTGGCCTTGAACTTGCTACGTAGTAGCTAGCAAGGATAACTTTGCCTTTCTGATCCTTCTGCCTCAGTGTCCAAAGTGTAGGAATGATAGGCACGAGTCACCATGCTTGATCTCAATATAACACATTTGGGAGAATGGCAGAGTTCCGGAAACAACACCCTCGTTTATCATAGGAGAAAGGGTGACTGAAGGGTTTTAAATAGTTCGTTAAAGAAACATGTGGTGGCACTCAGTGACAGATCTCCCTGCTCATGCATGGTTCTGGGGCTGGCAGGCAGGACAAGCACCAGGACCCTAGGCTCTTCCTAGGATAGGAACATGCTACAGGGATGGAAGATGGGGAAAGAGCCCCAGTCCTGAAGCCCACAGGCACAGTACTCTGGAGGCACAGCAGTAGCCCTGACCCCAGAGACCTACGGTTTCCTGTCTCCTATCCCCAATGCTACCCTTCCTCTACTTATGTTGGTCTCCGAACAGGACCCACAGGTGCTAGGGAGCGAGGAACCCATCACCCCTGTGTTTCTTGACAGCCAGTGTCCACTTCTGGAAGGGCACAGTGACCCCAGAGCCACTTTTGTTAACATCACAGTGAGCAGACGGCAAGCATGGCCTGGCCCAGGGCCACAAATACTGTAAGAAATGGACTCATGGATTCTCATCGCCATGGGCTTAAATTTAGCAGTATGGCCATTATCTTTTTCTAGCCAAAGGAACTTTGACAGTTCCAGGATGCCTGTGGCATGTGGAATCCTGCAGAGAAGGGAGGAAGTGGATGGGCCTGTGCAGGGCAAAAAGGCTCAAGAAATAGTCCAGGGTCTAGTGATGTAGCTCAGGGGTTAGCGCCTGCCTGGCAATCTGGGTGTGGTATTGAAGGCCTGCCATGCCTGCCCTCAGAGGCTGAGGCAGGACTGAGATCAAGGACAGCTTGGGTTACACAGCAAGACTCTGTCAAGATGGAGAAAGGAGGAAAAGGAAGGGAAGGGAAAAGAATGAGAGACAGATGAAGAAAGAAGAGAAGGGCTGTGGCTCAGTGTGTAGTGCTTGCCTGGCATGCACAAAGGTCTGGGTCTATCCCCAGCACCACAAAGATGGGGTGCTGTGGTGCACGCCTGGCATCCTAGCACTTGGGAGGTAGAGGCAGGAGAATCAGGAGTTCAAGGTGATCTTTGGCTACATAATGATTTCAAGGACAACCTGGGCTTTATGAAATGTTGTCTCACAAAACAAAATAAAAAACCAATCCTTGATGTCACAGGAAGTTTTCAACCAGAGAGACCCCCTACTGCCTAGCCTGACACTCCCTGTCACAGGTCCACCCCGGCTGGTTCACAGTTCCTCCCAGGGCAGCGGGAGGTTGGGAAGCCTTTGCAGGAGTTGAAGCCCCATGGGCTGTGGGTACAGGGGAGGGGGACCATGAAGCAGGTGTCCGAGCACCTGGCCGGTACCTGGTCCCCAGGCGCCGTGTGCGCAGGCCCATGAACACGGAGCGGATGAGCTTCCCGAAGGATGCAGCGTTGACCGGGTCCAGCTTGTGCTCCTCGCAGTGGCGCAGGTAGTGGCTGTACAGGGAGCTGCGGGGCAGGCTCACGCCCTCGGCTGTCTCGTAATTGTCCAGGAGCCACTGCAGCTGGGGAGACACTGCCATCAGCGGTCAGGTGCTCATGCTCCTGGGGTCCCAGGGATGACGCTTCCTGGAGGAGCAAGCGCCAGGGCAAAGCCAACCTGTGTGGCTGCCCACAGGAGTTTGAGCACATTGGCTAACTGCTTTTGTCCATTTACACACCCACCCACTCACAATCCATTCTTCAGTCCATGAACCCACCTGCCCATGCTTCCCCCACCCATCCCTCCCCTCCTCATAGAGCCTGGCTTCCAATTCCCTGACTTAGGTATAAAAATTGGCATGTAATGGAAACCCGTCAGATTTCATGACCAGCCTGCAGGGGACACCCCTCGACACACGTCCCATGTGGTGTGAACACCCAGTGTCTCCTAAACACAGGCTGGAGATCAATTCTGATGGTGGGATGGACAGAGCTGGCTGGTGGACAGCCCCCAGTTGCAAGAACTGTCAGAGTTGGCGAGACACCCAGATGCCACACAAGAGGCTTGGTGCTCTTGTGACCAGGCTGAGGCTGTGCCTGGAGGCTATGACACGGGTGAGAGCTGCCCACTAGGCCACTGGTCCCCGAAGAGGACTCTGTTCCCTATCTGGAGAAGCCTTATGAATAACTACAAGTGACCTTAATTGATGGCTGCCCTGTGACACAGTGGTCACAAAGGAACCCTGCTGGTGGGGGTCATTGTGGCTTCTGAATGCCACCCTTTGACACCTGGAGGGCTCCTCCAATCCTGCACTGTGGGCTGCCAAGCCTCCCCATACTGGTGTCCCTTTCCCCTGGAACATCCCTCCAGCTCTCCTTGTGACCAGGTCCCCTCCCAGGCCAGCACTGTAGCCTCTGGCTCAGGAGCGAAGCTGGCCTTGGCTCTCTTGTCTAAACACAGGTTTAATTCTGGGTGAGTTCTACACTGGGGAGAGGGTGGAGGCCCTGTCACCACAACTAGGCTGAGGCCAGTGCCTTTCAGGTGCCCTTCCCCACTCTTCCTTCTCCTTGCTTGAGATGGGCTGTGGCCAGCTGCTCTGTGTGCCTCTGAGAAGTGCACAGGATGAAAGAGAGCAGGTCAAAGGTCCAGCAGGGGGCACAGCAGAATGTCCCAAAAGGAAAAACCCATCACGCTTGCTGGGAGACGGGCTGTGCATGACAGGAGTAGGCTGGTGCTGTGCTGGGCTTGGGGGGAACTAGACCCCATGTGACCCAAGGACAAGCTCTCTGTTGAAAAGGCAGGAATGTAGCAGCAGTCTGGCAAGTAAGATCAGCCAGATCACCTTTGAGCATTGGGTCTGGGCTCCCAGACAGCCTGTAGGACCACTCAGCCAGGCTACCTCATCCCCTGGGAACCCAAGTCCTGGGCCATCAGTTCTGGGGAGAACCTGGGACCAAGTAGCAGCAGCCCATGCCATCTGTGCACTGTGGGTGCCAGATGTCTGCCCATTGCCACACCTCTATGACGGATGGTCTCCTGTCCTCCCCCCCCCCCCGCCACTGTTAACAAGTGTTTGTCTAAACAAGGAAGTGTGGTGTGGTGGCATCTACCTGTGATCTAGCACTTGAGAGGCTGAGGCAGAGGATGGCAAGCTGGAGGCCAGCCTGGACTACACAGAGAGACCCTGTTTCCAAAATCCACAATTAGGCAGGCATGGTAGTGCACACCTTTAATATCAGCACTCAGGAGGGAGGCAGAGGTGTGAGTTCAAAGCCAGCCTGGACTAGAGTGAGACCCTACCTCGAAAACACAAACAAAATCCACAATTAAAGCTGGAGAGATGGCTCAGCTGTTAAGGAGCTTGCCTACAAAGTCTAACGACCTGGTTTCGATTCCCCAGAATCCACATAAAGCCAGATGCACAAGGTGGGACATGTGTCTGGAGTTTGTAGTGGCTAGAGGCCTTGGTACACTCATTCATTCTCTCTCTCTCTCTGTCTCTTTCTCTCTCTCATAAAATAAAAATATTAAAAAAATCCACAATTAGACCATTCCTCCCAGTTTGCCTTCTCAGGCTGTGGCTGACAGTGTCCCTTTCTGCCCCCAGCACCTTGCTCC
Source organism: Orientallactaga sibirica (assembly GCA_036365145.1). Classification (NCBI taxonomy): domain Eukaryota; kingdom Metazoa; phylum Chordata; class Mammalia; order Rodentia; family Dipodidae; genus Orientallactaga; species Orientallactaga sibirica. The sequence continues at coordinate 16,627,055 of JAEOAD010000049.1, forward strand.
GATGCTGAAGCCCTTTGGGGCCATCCTTAGGACATTTCATTTGATGGAAACTGCCCGGATTAGCCCAGTGCCCAGCCATCGGTGGCTCTTTTCTCTCCCCTCTGAGAGCATGGTCCATGTTGTCTGGGTTCACCACCCCTGTACTGGGGAAGCTGAGGCCTTCACACATCTAAGAGCCAAGGCCCACGGGATGCATTAGGGAAGTCCACTGCTTCGTGGCCACCAGACATGGCTGGTTGTGGACATGAAACCCAAGCTCTCTGCTTGTGACTCTTGAGCTCAGGATCTAGGGAGAACATGGCTCACACACATTGGGGTTCTCAGACTCCTGAGGTCCTAACATCTCTTTCCCTGTCTGCAATTGTCTCCATCACATGTCTCTTGGTTGTGCTTCCTGGAAGAGTGTCCCATGAGGGCAAGGGGGAGCTGGGCTTTCATGTTGGTGTCCTAGGACCTTGACACGGCCCAAGTCAGCACTTGAGAATGAGGGGCCTCCCAGGAGGAGAGGTGATGTGTGCCTGGGGGAGACAGCACTGATGCCAGGGCTCTGCCATCCAAGACTGAGGCAGCCAGGGTCCTGTGTCTCGGGGTGTCTTCTCAGGTGTCCTCTGCAGGTAGCAGGAGCCTCAGCCCCACAGCCTAATGGCTAAGTGCAATGTGGAGCCACGTTGCCCATGATAGAAAGGTTTGGAAGTGAGGTTCACTTTGGTCTACTGCCCTACTGTTTCAATCGCAAGCCAGATTTTTTATGTGAAATGAGGATGCTTGCATGGAAGCGTGCAGATACGTGGACATGTTCTTGCCAAAAAGACAAAAGCCAGAGAGAATGGACTAGGCTGGCTGTCCCCAAAACAAGGACCAGGGGCAGCTTCTGTTTCCTGCATAAATCCCTCTCCATGTGGGTTCAAGGCCTTCCTGTATCAGCAGGGCCAGCCGGCCATGGTACCTTCCCAACCCAGGTGCTCTGCAGGCGCCTTGCTTTGCTTGTACCTGGGTTCTGGCCCTCCTCCTCCTCCTCCATTTCCCCTTCCTATTGTTCCTCCTCCTTTTCTTTGCAGGCATGCGTATGTGCATGTTTTAAGAACAAGGTCTCACTCTGTAGCCCAGGCTGGCCTCAGACTCCCAGTGATCTTCCTGCCTCTGTCTCCTGAGTGCTGGGATCACAGGTGTGGGCCACCATGGCCAGTTTTATTTACACTATGTCTGCATCAGTCTCAGACACACACAGAGAATGCTATCCAAGAAAATATGCTGTGTCCTTTTGTAGGGATCTGTAGGGATCCCACAGGCCTTCATCAATCAGCTCTCATGCTTCCTGTTGAGGGAGGGACCCAACTCCCAGACCCCAGAGCTTCTCAGATCTCTGCAGACATATCCCTACTGCAAGCTGGGTCACAAGCTCAAGTTCTGGCCACATTAAGCTCCCACCATGGTCACGGCTAAGGCTGCTGGATACTTGAGGGAGCCGCCCTTGGATCCTGTGGTCATCACGTGGGCTACTGCCCCGTGTGGTCACACCTCTGGGTAGGATGCACAGAAGACACTGTGCAGTTCCCCAGTGACCCAAATGTCATTGAGTGGCTGTATTTGGGGGACACCTGTCAGCCTGTGGCTCTACAACTAGCTAGCAGCATGTTGGATCCTTGCTGTGTCCTGTGTTGTGTGGCTTGGGCAGCTCTGCTGAGCCCTGGTGCTCATTCTGTGTTGATAATGGAAATTGGACATCATCTCCGTCATCTACACACTCACTCAACCACCTATCCATTGTCCATCCATTAATTTACCCTAATCAACCATCCATCTACCTACCCACCCATTCATCCATCCATCTTACTCACATCCATCCATCCATCCATCATTTACCGAGTGCTGACTCATGCCAGGGCCCACTCTAGGTGCTAGAGAGGCAACTATGACTAAAACGCAGCCCCACCTTCCCCAAGTGATCATCCTCATCTGAGAAGAGCCCCAGTGTAGACAGGTACACCAGAGCAAGAGGTGTGATAACTGCTATGAGAAAAGTTAACCCAGGAGAGGGGATGGGAGCCACAGCCAGACAGGCTATAAGAGGAGATGCAGTCTTACACTGGGCAGACGGGGAAGGGCTTAGGGAGAATGAGCTCTGTGAATAAGGAGGTGAAAGTGTGGGAGGCCACAGAGCACAGCCTGTGCAAAGGTCCCGGGGCCGGACGGAGCCTGAAACCTGTTGGAGAAGCAGTGAGGTGGCTCGTGTGGCTGGAGCGGATGGAGTGGGGGTAGAGAGAGGGAGGACAAGCGGCAGGGAGGGGATGGGGCAGGGTGGGCAAGGCCTGGTGGTCTACAGGGAGGACTTGGGCTTTGACCCTGCAGGAGGCAGGATCACAGCTGCTTGTGAGTACAGCAGTGCCCGTGGTCTGCCTCAGGTGCCGGGAGGGATGTTGGTAGGAGAGGTCAGAAGGAACTGGATGCTGGACAAGTCTGGCCAGAAGGCGGCTGAGCTGAATCAGGGACAGGTGGATGAGATTAATGGGAGAGAGGCAGTAATGGATTAGGGGCCAGGAGTCTGAGCCCTTGCAAGGATGGAGTTAAGATAGGAAACGGGAGGACAAGGCTGCTGGGCCAATAGGTCAATTCCTTGGTGGCTGCGCCCAAATGCTAACTCATGCAGGGGTAGTATGGGGCAGGGCCCATTGGGGACAGGCACAGTGAAAACCACAGACACCGTAGACACCCTACAAGCCTGGAAGTGACTCTTTAGCAAGGGCACTGCAACACTTTAGCTCTGAAATGCCCTGCATTCCCTAAGCCCATGGGATATGGGCTCAGTGGCACTATGACCCTCTGGGGAGGTGGTGGGGCCTAGTGGGAAGGCTTTGGGTGACCATGGTAGCCAGAGAGCATCCTGGGAACTGGTCTCTCTCTTTTGTTCCCCCACATGGCCATGAGGCAAGAAGGCCTTGCCTGCCATGTACTCCTGCCACGATGGGCCACATGCCCTCACCAGGTCCAATGGTCCCAGACTGGTGTCTAAATGCCCTTTGGGAATGTCTGTGATCTCGTTTTGAAAGCAAACATCACATCCTCCAAATTCAACACATCCCACACAATGGGCTGCTGCTAGTCCCTGTGTTGGACGACTGCAGCCAGCTCAGCCTGCGCTGCTCCAGGCTGGGACTTGTCCTTGACTGTGACCTTCCCAGCAGCTGCAGCAGTGACAGCCACCATCTAACCTGACTGAGGCTCACGTCTGCCCTCAGGGGTTTTCCACCCCAGACTGCAAGGGAGATGCCTGGCTATGTTGCTGTGGCCATCTGACCAGAGAGTTCTAAGAGACCACCAAGAACGCCAGTCTGCTGGTCACAGAGCCCCAGGCTCACCTAGCCCTGGTGGGAATGGTGAATGGCTGGGGTTGGGGCCAAGACCACCTGCCTTCCAGAAAGCCCCTGACCACAGAGCCATGTCTACCACGGCTGCAGCTGCAGGCAGCTTCAGGGACATGGATGTGAGTATGGGTGGTCAGTTGGGTGACTCACAAGCTCACTTTTTCCTCTCTGGCTAATGCATAGACTAAGATGCAGTGTTCTCTTCCTCTGGTATATGTGAACTTCCCTTGCTCCTAAGTCATCAATCCCACAGGTTACTGACCAAGGATTGTGATGGAAGGAGAGGTCTCCAAGGGGGTCCTAGCAAGGAGAGACTTCACCTTCTAGAACATTCTGCCTGGGAAAGCAAGCATGGAAGAAGCAGCCCAGAGTGTTGCCTTATAGGACATGTGATAGTAAGCCAAGCATCCCAGCAGCTCCCATAGTCCCTGTAGACATTTTAAGTGACTCAGACATGGCTGCCTGAGGGGTCTGTGTGTTTGCTCTGCCTTCTACCCACAGCTCTGTTCCCAGGGCCCCGTGGGCTGTGGGTGGCCACACGTGTTTGTTCTTACCCCAATCCGAGCCTGCACTGCTTATTGCACACTCACAGGCTTCCCTCCAGGGAGACCTGGGTACAGCAGAGAGGTTCCAGACTATCCCTGCTGCACCCCAGCAGGACATCCCCAGCAGAGAACCTCAGGTTGGCCATGTCCCAGCCAAGTCTGGAGGGGCCAGGACCCTGAGCTTAGAGGCCCTGGGGGTTATGCAGTATCCCTGCTATTGTTTTCTGGCAATGCTTGTACCTAGCATATAAACCCTGAAAGCTTCTAGACTTTTCCCTCAATCTACCTCACCCCTCTAAAATTATGGTCTCTGACCATCATGCTGTTGAACTTGGATCAGCAAGAATGTTTGGGGGGAGGTCACAGGATTAAGTTGGACAAAAGGGGTTCCTTTGTCTTTGATATTGTTATTTATGTGGAAGAGGTCATACTCTGGGCCACCGCATGGCCTGACTTCAAAGGCTGGCACTAGAGTTTAAAAGCGCAATGCAGGAGGCTGGAGAGATGGCTCAGCAGTTCAAGGCATTTGCCTGCAAAGCCTGACAACTTGGGTTTGATACTCCAGTACCCACGTAAAGCCAGATGCATTACGTGGTGCATGTGTCTGGAGTTCGTTTGCAGTGGCAGGAGGTCCTGATATGCCCATTCTCTCTCTGTCTGTCTCTCTCTCTCTGTCTCTCTCAAGTAAGTAAATTAAATTTTTTTTAAAAAAGCCCAACATAGTTGGGTGTGGTGGCACATGCCTGTCATCCCAGCACTCGGGAGACTGAGGCTGATGAGTTCAAGGTTAGCCTTGACTACAGAGCAAGATGCAGGCCAGCTTAGGCTACATGAAACCTTGTCTCAAAAAATGAGTGGGGGAGGAGTTTGCACTTGCAGGAGCTTCAGAAGGACACGCTGGACAGGGCTCTGTGCTAAGCCTCCTGCGGGTCCACCACCACCACCCGTGTTCTGCGCCTGGTCCCTCTGGTGATGCTCCACTGGGCCATGCTGCCCTTTGTGGCTTTGCAGCTCAGCCATGTGGCTCATATTTGATGCTCCAATCTGTGTCAGAACTGAGGGGAATGCATGAGTGCCGGATTCGACCGGTATAACTGTACTCAGACTGGATTCTGTAGGAAAATTTATGACAAGAACAAAGTTACTACTGAAAAAAAATGAGCAAAGCTGGGCATGGTGGTGCACACCTTTAATCCTAGCACACAGGAAGCAGAGGTAGGAGGATTACTGTGAGTTCGAGGCTACCCTGAGACTACATAGTGAATTCCAGGTCAGGGCTACTTTGAAGAACAAAACAAAACAAAACAAATGAACAGACAAAAAGACAAAAATAAGTAAATAAATAAAATGTCCAATGCAGGCAGGCATGATGGCACAGTCCTGTCATTCCAGCACTTGGGAGATTGAGGCAGGAGGATAGACAAGTGTTCTAGGCCTGCTTGGGTTACAGAGTGAGACCCTGTCTCAAAGTCAGTAACTAAATAATAAGGCATTTCATGGCCCATGCATTTCCAGGTAGAAATGGAGCCCAGAAACACAGCTAAGGACTTTATGGCACTCCTGACATGTCACTTTTTGTTCCCTCCCTCCCTCCTTCTTTCCTTCCTTTTTTCTCTTTCTCTCTTCCTTTTTCTTTTCCTTCCTTCCTTCCTTCCTTCCTTTCTTTTCCTTCCTTCCTTCCTTCCTTCCTTCCTTCCTTTCTTTCTTTTTTCTTTTTCATCCAAGGGTCTTACACTGTTGCCTAGGCTGGCCTGGAAGTGGCCATCCCCCCACCTCAGCCTCCTGAGTACCACCATTGCATATGTTAACAGCATTTTAATTGTTAAGATTTGACTGTCTCCAAGTCTCCAAATGGAGAATAGCTGGACCCCCAGGTTAAGGCCAGGGCGGAAGTAGCACCATTGTACTCTGCCTTGCCTTCATTGCACAACGAGGCTGGTTTGAACTCACAGTGATCCTTCTGCCTCAGCTTCCTGAGTGCTGGAATTACAGGCTGAGTGCCACCATGCCTGATCCTCTCCTGTGATTTCATGTCAGCTCTTTCATTCCCCTCTGAGCCCCATCAACTGCGTTGTCACTGTGCTCCTTGTCTTTTCAGATGTCTATGGAATGACAGGTGGTGTGGATCACTGCACGGGCGTGCGCACTTACATGGCTGTTGAGTAAGCCGCTTTTGTGAGGGGCCATTCCTTCGCTTTTTTGGAGATTTTCAATCGCCATTTCAAGCTAAACAGAATGTGTGCAGGAAAGAAAAGAAGACAAACAGCAGAAGAGAGAAGGAAATGAGAAGTTAGCGTCAGCCCACGTTGCTCTTGATTCATAGCCACATGGTGACTGGAGTGGCTCTGGTCAGAGTGACTTGATGGCGGGAGGGTGAAGTGGTCAGTGGATCTGGCGCAGGGAGCGTGGCCTTTTCACATGCACGAGGGCCAGGAGTCCAGGGGACCTAAGCAGCAGAAGGGAGCCACCCTGCTGCTTGCCATTGTATCAGAACACAGAACGTGTGGGCACCCGAGAACCAAGGCCCTGTCCACAGTCACAGTGTGGATTCTGTGGACAAGCCACGGAGAAGGCTGGAGTCATGCCTGGTCACCTGACAGCTTCCATGCCACACCACACCTGCTGCTGGGGACACAGTGAGGCTGACACACTGGTCAGCTTTCCTGAGTGTAGAGCCCAGGACCTCCCTGCTGATGCTTCTGGAAAGTGGCAGCCAAGCTGACGACAGTAGGTGTGAGAGGTTGGGCACATCACAGTCATAGTTAGGCCAATGACATAGGAGGTGCCACCAGATGTGAGACCTTGGGCCACAGCAGTCACAGGTATGAGCCCCTCTGCTGAGGAAGATGAGGCCTGGGAATGCCAGCAGGCCAGGGTGGACCCAGAGGAGGGGCTTTGAGTCTGGCTCTGAGGACCTGGTGGCAGGAGGAGTGGTGCTGACAGTCGGGTGTACTCAGAAGTAGGTGGCTGCCCAAGGGTGACCAAGACTTGTGCATAGCATTATCAGGAGCTACAGTCTGTCACAGTGCCTGGAATGGACAGGGAATCATAGTGCCGGGAGGTGACCTGAACATCCACATTGTCTTTCCTACAACACCCTGGGGGCAAAGGCTTCAATGACGCTTCTGCAAGAAGAGGTCAGGGGCTGGGGAAATGCTCAAAGGGTGAAGCACTGGCTTCACAAGCCTGAAGATCTGAGTTTGATCCAGAACCCTGAACAAGCTAGTTGTGGTGTGTGGCTGTGATCCCAGCTCTGGGGAGGTGGAGATGGGAGGATCGCAGGGCTTACTGGCTGGACAGTATAGCTTAATTAGGGTGCTCCAGGACAATAAGAGATCCTGTCTCAAAGGAGACAGACAGCATTCTTGACGATGTCACCCAAGGTTGCCCTCTGGCCTCCACAGGCACATGTGAATCCATATACATGTGTGACCACACAAATAAGAACATGCATACATACATACACATGCAAGAAAGCAAACCAGGGGACTTCCGGGTAAGATGGCGGCATAGGAGCCACACCAAAACAGATCAGGGAGGGATTTAAGCAAAACTACACTCTTCGTCAGAAGAGAGCAGAATATTTTTTCCGGGAAACAGCGGAAAAGCAGGAGATGGCCAGAATCCCACTGTGGAGCTTGTGGTCCGACCCACGGCAGCCCGCTCCACAGCGGCTCCAAGCTGCCACCCCAAACCGCTGAGCTGCCCCCCAAAAGGGGACCTTCCATCTCATCAGTCTCCTCCCAGAGCCCAGAAATCGAAAAAAGTCTGCTGAGCTACTGAAAGCAAACCAAACAAAACCAACCAACAAACAAAAAAGAGTTAAATTTATCAATATTTACCACAGAATTGATGCTGGAAAAATTATATGTATTCATTCATTAAACAATAAGCTTATTAGAAATTAAGGAAACAATTATATTTCCCAATTACTAAAAAGCTAGAGGTGCTGACTTACTTCTGTTTCGGTGACTCATCAGCCCTGTGCTGGCATCTGTCCCCTGTTCACTGGCTGTCATGGACTCTGGCAAACATCTGCCCTCAGACCCCCAGCTGGACAAGGAGTGTGTAATCATGCAGTTAACTTCACCCAAGTAATTTTTCTTTTTTTTTTTTTTTTCCGAGGTAGGGTTTCACTCTGGTCCAGGCTGGCCTGGAATTCACTATGTAGTCTCAGGGTGGCCTCGAACTCTCAGCGATCCTCCTACCTCTGCCTCCCGAGTGCTGGGATTAAAGGCGTGCGCCACCACGCCCGGCTTTTTATTTTCTTTTTTGAGACAGGGTCTCATGTAGCCCAGGCTGGCCTTGAAATCCCTATGTAACCAAGGATGACCTTGGACTCCTGATCCTCCTGCCTCCACCTCCTAAGTGCTGGGATGACAGGCATGCGCTGCTGCACCAGGTTTACGCCGTGATGGGGATGGACCTGAGTGCTACCCGCTGAGCCCTGGTCCGGCCCCCATTGATGATTTTACTTGAGATGTCAGGTCCTCATCAGAACCTGAGGCCCAGCAGTTTCTTTACTTAGCTGCATGAAGACCAGCTCCAGAGCTCCTATCTCATGTGGCATCTCGAGCAATGGCAGTAGGCAACACCATCCCTCCAAGGGGGTGGTGAGCAGGCATACCCCACCTCAGCCAGCTTCATTCATGAAGAGTGCAAAGCCACCAGGTGCACCCTCCATCAAACAGCTACAACGTGTCGTTTGAGGGACAGACTGTCAAATCGCTGGCTGACTCTATGCTAACCAAATAGCGATTCCAGTGGCCACTGTGTAAGAGAGGACAAGACTGTACAGAAGTGCCCAGAGTTCATTAAACAAGTGATCCATGACAACCATAGTGATCCTGGGGAGGAGGATGGAAGGAAGGTGTGACAGCTCAGGTACTGCATCACATCACACAGGCATTCATATAATAGATCTATTATATGTCCCCACACAGGGAAGAGGATACACAGAGCTGCCTGACCACGCCCAGGCCAGTCAGATAACTGACTGCTAAGATTCCTGCATGAGCACGAGGGCCTGACACCGCCAGACTCTGCCCTGCAACCTCAGTCCCACGGAGGTCAGAGTGAGTGGAAGAGCGGCCAAGTGTGACACCAGCTGCCCTCGGTGAGAGCCGCCCACTGCAAGGGCATTGGGCGCCATCCGCTACCACACATTACACTATACATATCACACACACAGCACACTGTACACACCACACTATATACATACACTAAACACACCACACACACACCACACTGTATACACCACACATACACACACCACACTATACACAGCATACACATACCACACTATACATACTACACACACATACCACAATACACACACCACACTATACACAGCATACACATACCACACTATACATACTACACACACATACCACAATAACACACACACACACACACTACACACCACACACACAAACTGGCTAAAGGAAAATGTGTTCAAAGAATGAAGGTATGGGCTAGGGAGTGAAGATCCCCAGCACCCAGGCCAATGGCAGTGGGCATGGCGCCCCCGTCTTCCTGGGGCACAGCTGGGGGCGAGAGCAGCTAAATCAGTGAACTCTGGGTTCACCTGAGATTCTGTCTCAGAGAATAAAGTGGAGAGTGACTGGGGAAGACTCTGACATCAACCTCTGGCCTCCACACCAATGTGTACCCACATGCATACATACTAACACTCTCACACACCCATACACACGACACATGCACACACATCACACACTCATACACACCACCCACCTATACACACCACTTACCCATACACCATACACACTACACACCCACACAAACCACACACCAATACACACCACATACACACCCACACATACCACACATACCATGTTCCCATATACCAGACACCCATTCATACCACACACCCACAGATACCCACACTCAGACACCACACACACACACACACACACACATACACACACAACAAAAAAGGACTGAAGAACCTTTGATAATGTTATTGAGACTATCAAATGAGAGAGGTCCTGTCATGCGATGGTTGACACTCTGAACTCAGAATATCAACAAGGAGACAAGCAATAAAAAGGGTCTGGGGCCTGAAGAGATGGCTCAACAGTAAAGGTGCTTCCCTGTAATGCCTAAATACCTGGGTTTGATTATCCAGTACCCATGTAAAGTCAGATGCACAGAGTGGCGCATGCAACTGGACTTCATTTGCAGTGGCAGGAGAACATGGTGCACCCATTCTTTCTGTCTGTCTCTCTTCTATCTGATAAGGACAGATACTACATTTGATCTTAGCCAAAAGGCCAAGAAGTAATTCTATCTCATTGCTTGCATATAAATAAATAAATAAATAAATAAATAAATAAATAAATAAAAATTTAAAAAGGGACCAGGCTAAGCTGTGCGTGGTGGCGCACGCCTTTAATCCCAGCACTCGGGAGGCAGAGGTAGGAGCATCGCCATAAGTTCGAGGCCACCCTGAGACTACTCTATGTCAGCCTGAGCTATAGGGAGACCCTTCCTTGAAAAAACGGGGGGAAAAAAAAGAAAAAAAAAGGGACCAGGCTGAGCTGGCACACACCTTTAATCCCAGCATTTGGGAGGCAGAGGTAGGAGAATTGCCATGAGTTTGAGGCTACCCTGAGACTACATTGTGAATTCTGGGTCAGCCTAGGCTAGAGCGAAATCCTACTTCAAAAAACAAACAAACAAACAAACAAACAAACAAAAGAGGGATCAGGCTGAAATTCTAGAACTGAAAGTAATGAGAATATAGAACATCTGAACATTCCTCAAATTTTGAAGGACATGAACTGACATTCAAGACATATGATGACCAAACTGCTGGAAGACAGAGTTCTGAGCAACAAAAGAGAAGGGTTTATCACAAACATGGATTCCTGCTACAAGTGACAGCTAATTTCTCCCTAGACACCATGAGGTCTAAAGGTAGGGGAGCAACATATTCAATGCGCCGAGTGGAAAGTCCCAATGCTAATCAACAGAGGAATGCACAGACAAGATGGGATGTGTCAGCCAGCCACACAGAGGAATGCTGTACTCACACATGCTTCCACCTTTTTTTTTTTTTTTTTTTTTTTGTTTCTTAAGGCAGGGTCTCGCTCTAGCCCAGGCTGATCTGGAATTCACTCTGTAGTCTCAGGGTGGCCTTGAACTCACAGTGATCCTCCTACCTCTGCCTCCCAAGTGCTGGGATTAAAGGTGTGCACCACCATATTGGGCCGCCTCAACCTTTACTTGAGTGAAAACATAGACACATAGCTCATTTAGAACAAGTTAATTTTACATCTTTTTATTTGTTTGTTTGTTTGTTTTTTAAGGTAGGGTCTCACTCTAGCCCAGGCTGACCCGGAAATTCACTCTGTATTCTCAGGGTGGCCTTCCTTCTACCTCTGCCTCCCAGGTGCTGGGATTAAAGGTGTGTACCCCACGCCCGGATTTTTTTTTTTTGTGTAATTTTATATCTTAATGACTCAATGGACATAGTTTAAAAAATTTATTTATTTATTTATTTGACAGAGAGGGAGAGAGAGAGAGAGAGAGAGAAAGAGAGAGAGAATGGGTGCACCAGGGCCTCCAGCCACTGCAAACGAACTCTAGATGCATGCGCCCCATTGTGCACCTGGCTAATGTGGGTCCTGGGGAATCGAACCTGGGTCCTTTGCCTTTGCAGGCAAACGCCTAAACTGCTAAGCCATCCCTCCAGCCCTGGACATTTTTTTTTTTTTTTTTGGTAGTTTTTCGAGGTAGGGTCTCACTGTAGCCCAGGCTGACCTGGAATTCACTATGTAGTCTCAGGGTGGCCTTGAATCATGGTGATCCTCCTACCTCTGCCTCCAGAGTGCTGGGATTAAAGGTGTGTGCCACCACGCCCAGCTGCAGCCCTGGACATGGTTTTTTAACATTACTTGGAAATCTGAGTTTGCAATGCTTCCAAATTTTGATGCATTTCACTAGATAGTAGTAAGAAGTCACATTTGCTAATATGATACAAACCACATCAGAAAAGTCCACAACTCCTAAGAACCTGTTGGAGTTGGTTCCTAGTAGCAGACAAGTTCTCTAAAACCTTCCTTTTCTGCTGAGGTTGTTAACGAAGACCTTCCAGTCATTTGCCATGTCATGCTAGGCTGTGTTCATAATCAGAGGACAGATCTGGAGATGGAGTCTGAATGATGTGGGCCGCTGTCCGGCTCATGTAAGTGGTGTCGTATATAAGTACCGCACACTAACCGATTGCGCTACTGGAGCTCCAAGTGGTATCTTATCAAAACAGTGGCCTAGTTGGACGTAGTGGCGGATGCCTTTAATCCCAGCACTCAGGAAAAACAGACTAACCAAAACAAAACAAACAAACAAAAAAGAAATCAGCCCACTGCTGAACATGATGCAAACAGCTGCACACAGGGCTAGGAGATGGCTCAGAGGTTAAGACATTTGCCTGCAAAGCCTGATGGCCTGGGCTCCATTCCCCAGCACCCACATAAAACCAGGTGCACAAAGTGGCACATGCGTCTGGAGTTTATTTATAGTAACAGAAGGTCCTAGCATGCCTACTCTCTTTCTCTACTTGCAAATAAATAATAACTAAAAATTAAATTAAAAATGAAAGTATTGGGATGGAGAGATGGCTTAGCAGTTAAGGTGCTTGCCTGCAAAGCCTAAGGGCACAGGTTTAATTCCCCAGAGCCCACATAAGCCAGATGCACAAGGAGGTGCATGCATCTGGAGTTTGTTTGCAGTGGCTAAACGTCCAGGTATGCCCATTCTCTCTTTCTCATAAATAAATTAATTAAAATAAAAATTAAAAAACTATGTTCTCACCGGGCGTGGTGGCGCACACCTTTAATCCCAGCATTTGGGAAGCAGAGGCAGGAGGATCGCCGTGAGTTCAAGGCCACCCTGAGACTACATAGTTAATTCCAGGTCAGCCTGGGCCAGAGTGAGACCCTACCTCGAAAAACCAAAAAAAAAATTTGTTCTCCATGGCTGCAGAATCTGCATCTTTACTCTATGGGGCCAAGCTTTTAAAAATTTTTTTAAATTCTTTTTTTTTCTTCTTCAAGGTAGGGTCTCACTCTAGCCCAGGCTGACCTGGAATTCACTATGTAGTCTCAGGGTGGCCTTGAACTCACAGTGATCCTCCTACCTCTGCCTCCCGAGCGCTGGGATTAAAGGTATGTGCCACCATGCCCGGCTTACTTTAAACTCTTTATTTTTGAGAGAGAAAGAGAGAGAGAGAGAATTGGTGTGCCAGGGCCTCAGCCATTGCATTCTAACTCCAGATGCTTGTACCACCTAGTGGGCATGTGAAACCTTGTGCTTGCCTCACCTTTGTGCATCTGGCTATTGTGGGATCTGGAGAGTTGAACATGGGTCCGTAGGCTTTGCAGGCAAGTACCTTAACCACTAAGCCATCTCTCCATTCCTTGGCAAGTTTTTTTTTTTTTTGAGAGAGAGAGAGGGAGAGGAAGACAGACAGAGAATGGGCGTGCCAGCAGCCTCTCAACCACTGTGAACGAACTTCAGATGTGTGCACACCCTTTGGGCAAGTGCAGTATTGCGCCCTTGTGTCACTTTGCGTCTGGCTAAACGTGGGACCTGGAAATTGGATCTGATGTCCTTAGGCTTAGCAGGCAGGTGCCTTAACCACTAAGCCATCTCTCCAGCCCCTTTTCTGGTTTTTTGAGGTAGGGTCTTACTGTGGTCCAGAATGACCTGGAACTCATTCTGTAGTCTCGGGCTGGCCTTGAACTAACAGCGATCCTCCTACCCCTGCCTCCCAAGTGCTGGGATTAAAGGCATGTGCCATCACGCCTGGCCTTTATTTATTTATTTTGGTTTTTTTGTTGTTGTTGTTTTGGTTTTTCGAGGTAGGGTCTCACTCTAGTCCAGGCTGGAATTCACTCTGTAGTCTCAGGGTGGCCTCGAACTCATGGTGACCCTCTTACCTCTGCCTCCTGAGTACTGGGATTAAAGGCGTGCGCCACCATGCCTGGCTAGTTTTTTGGTTTTTCAAGGTAGGGTCTCACTCTAGCCCAGGCTGACCTGGAATTCACCATGGAGTCTCAGGGTGGCCTTGAACTCACTGTGATCTTCCTATCTCTACCTCCCAGTGATGGGATTAGAGGCGTGCGCCACCCTGCCTGGCCTAGTTTTTAAAAAAATCTTTATTTTTTATTTTTTTTGGAGACACACAGAGAGAGAGAGAGAGAGAGAGAGAGAGAGAGAGAGAGAGGAAGACAGAGATGGGCGCGCCAGCAGTGTCTCAGCTGCTGAGAACAAAATCCAGATGCGTGCGCCCCCTTGTGGTCAAGTGCAGCATTGCACCCTTGTGTCACTTTGCAACTGGCTAAACGTGGGACCTGGAGATTGGAACCGCTGGAGACTGGAACTAGTGTTCTTAGGCTTAGGAGGCAGGCGCCTTAACCCCTAAGCCATCTCTCCAGCCCTAGTTTGTTTTTTTAAGGTAGGATTTCACTCTAGCTCAGGCTGACCTGGACTTCACTATGTAGTCTCAGGGTGGCCTCGAAGTCATAGTGATCCTCCTACCTTTGCGCCCCCCGAGTGCTGGGATTAAAGGCATGTGCCCCCATGCTCAGTTGCCTTTTGTTTACTTTTGATTTTTTACTTTTACTTTTGTTTATTTATTTATTTTATTTATTTTTGTTTTTTCAAGGTAGGCTGACATGGACTTCACTATGTAGTCTCAGGGTGGCCTTGAACTCATGGCGATCCTCCTACCTCTGCCTCCCAAGTACTGGGATTAAAGGTGTGCGCCACCACGCCTGGCTTGCCTATTTTTTTTTTTTTTTAATCAAACTGCCACACATGTCCTTTCAGCACATGGGCCAAGAGACCATTTGTATTTTTTTTTTTTTTTTTTTTTTGAGGCAGAGTTTCACTCTAGTTCAGGCGGCTGACCTGGAATTCACTATGTATTTTCAGGGTGGCCTTGAACTCACAGCAATCCTCCTACCTCTGCCTCCTGAGTGCTGGGATTAAAGGCGTGCGCCACCATGCCCTCCTTTTAACATTCCTTTTGTTCCTTTCCCCTTTTGCATGTGTGTGCAAGTGCATGTGGAGTCCAGAGGTATCTCCTCAGGAACACGGTCCATCTTCTTTGAGACACGGTCTCACTGGCCTGGAGCACTCCCATTAGGCTAGACTGGCTGGCCCCAGGGACCCTGCTGTCTGCACCTCCCCAGTGTGGGGATGACAGGTGCACACTCTATGAGTTCTGGGATGTGAACACAGGTTCTCATCTTTGGAACAAGCACTTTTCCCACTGAGTCATCTCCCTAGCCCACTGTGGGATTTCTCATCCTTTTAAAAACTCCTGTTCATCTACAGCCGCCCTCCACACTACCAGCTGAGCTACCAAAGGGTGCATAAAAACCCACTTCTGGGGGCTGGAGGAATGACTTAGCAGTTAAGGCATTTGCCTGCGAAGCCTAGGACCCGGGTTCAATTCCCCAGGACCCATGTAAACCAGATGCACAAAGGGGCACATGCATCTGGAGTTTGTTTGCAGTGTCTGGAGGCCCTGCAGCACCCATTCTCTTTCTTTCTGTCTCTTCCTCTCTCTCTCTCAAATAAATAAAAATAAATAAAATATTTTTAAAAACCCACTTCTTCCAAAGTGACTCAGACCACTTCACAGGCCTGGGGGACCGGGGTCTGAGCAGCTCTTTTGCTTGTAGCAGGACATTTCCGGGCTAGAGAAGTCTGCTTCCAGAAGGCTTGTGACCTGACACACTAGCATGTTCTATGGACCTGTGGCTACCCACATGACACCCAGAGCATGATCAAAAGAGAAAAACTGGGCTGGAGAGGTGGCTTAGCAGTTAAGGTATTTGCTGGCAAAGCTAAAGGACCCAGGTTCAATTCTACAGTACCTATGTAAAGCCCAATGCACAAAATGGCATATGCATCTGGAGTTTGTTTGCAGTGGCTAGAGGCCCTGGTATATCCATTCTCTCTACCTGCCTCTTTCTCTCTCTCATTTTCAAATAAATAATTTTTTAAAAAAGAGAAAAACTGACAAAGTGGATTTGAGCAAAAATTTCAATCTCTTAAAAGATTGCAGAGACATGGAGACCCACTAGACATTGGGGGAAAGATCTGCCAATCACGCACAAGGGAACTTTACCCAGTACATATAAAGAAGTCTTAAGACTCAACAACCAGCAAGGTAAAAAACAGCTAACCTGAAGAGACACTGAGCACAGGCATGGCTGTTTACTGTCATCAGTTGGAGAGAAAACAAACTGTATCCACAGTGGGATGCCATGACAAACTTAGCAGAATGGACAAAATTACAAATGTCGACAAGCATCCACCCAGTGCTGGTGAGAAACAGCAATCTGTGTGCCAGACGGTAAAACTGCCCGCGGCTTCCATTCCCGCCAATGCCCACTTACTGCAAGAAGCAGCCATTCTGCTCAGAGACACTTACCCCAAGAAGGAACATGGATGTTCACACCACAGTCTGATTCTGACCACTTTGAGCAGCACTTTTCATGTTGTCTCAAAGCACAACCCTCCCTCCACATACATGTCCCTCAGCCGAGGGACAAGCACTGAGGCTGCCATGCAGGGGAATAAATACTGCTCTGGAACGAGGGGAGCCAGAGAGATTCATGGAATGCTGAGCGCAAGAAACCTCCCACAGAGCTGCTGGCCATGATCCATCTCTGACAGGCTGAAGACACCAGATTCACAGGTGCTAGGGCGTGTTGGGCGGGGGGGAGGGAGGGAAGGAGACTGCAAAGAATACCCCAGGGGCATTTTGGGTGATTGATGTAGGTGTTCTGTGAGTGTGGTGATGACACAAATCCCATAGGGATATGTATTAAGAAGCTGGGTTGGAGAGATGGCTTAGTTGCTGCCTGCAAAGTCAAAGGACCCAGTCTCAATTCCCAGGACTCATATAAGCCAGATGCACAAGGTGGCACATGTGTCTGGAGTTCACTTGCAGTGGCTAGAGGCCCTGGCATGCCCGTTCTCTTTATGTGTCTCTTTTTTTTTATCTTTCAAATAAATAAATAAATAAATAAATAAAAATAATTTAAAAAGACGTTAATTTTGCCGTGTTAATGAAAAATACGTAAAATAGAGCTGGAGAGAAGGCTTAGTGGCTAAGGTGCTTGTTTGCAAAGCCAAAGAACCCAGATTTGATTCTCTAGTACCCACGTCAACCAGATGCACAAGATGGAGCATGTGTTTAGAGTTTGTTTGCAGTGGCTGAAGGCCCTCGCACATCCGTTCTCTCTCTCCCTCTTTTTGTCCAATGAAATAAATAAATAATTAAAAATATATAAATAACTGAGGAAATATTGAACTTCATAAGCAGAGACACAGCTGGGCACTCAGGAGGCTGAGGCAGGAGGATCACAAGTTTGAGGTCAGCCTATGCTATATAGCAAGATTGTTTCTCAACTGCCTTAGCTCCTCAAAACCCTCAAAGTAGAGTTGTGTTTAACTAAAGCAGGTCAGTAATGACCCAGCACAGGGGCCTGGCGTCCTTTCAGTGGGTTCAGGTATTCTCCTATGGATGGACCGACCTATGTCCAATGGTGATGATAACAAAGACAGTAGCAGTGCCACCAGCTGGAGATGCTCTGTTCACATTCGCCAGACATAAGCATTCAAGACCCGTGGCATACCCTCTTCTTCTTATCAGCAGAGTTCCAAAGAGCCCAGCACACCTGCCTTGGGTCTTGGGGCCCATCAGTGGCTGGCAGGGCCTCATCCTGGGGTGACCAGGCAAGGGTAGTCCCATGGGCCTGTGGCTTCATCCTACTCACCCTCCTCACATGGTGGCCACCACTAGTCTAGCAGGGTCTACCCCTTGGCCACGGGGCCTTTGTACATACCGTGGCAGGTGAGGAGCGAGCGGTGTGGGCCAGGGAGTGTCTTGTACTGTCCATGCCGCCGTGGATAAGGTAGGCACCAGCGCCAGACACGATAGGGCTTCCTGTGACATCCATGGTGATGCCTACCATGCCATGGGAGGGGACTGCTGGTGGGGATGAGGCTGCCACTGTCACCTGGGCGCCACCTGGGGCCTCGAAGTAAGAAGCCGCACTGCTGGGCACGTACATCTGCGGGTCAGGGTTGTAGGCGTAGGCTGCTCGGCTGTCAGAAAGAGACACATCACCATGGGCCTGTTCATTCAGGTGTCAGAGGCTGAGCATGTGGGTACACTCAGACATGGTGGGAAGCAGTTCAAAGCTGGAGGCCAACAGGCTGGCCAACCATAAACCAATTGTGCAAAGATTCTAAGTGGGAGGCTACGCAGATGGTTCAGTGAGTAAAGTGCTTGCTATGTTGCTGGGCGTGGTGGCGCATGCCTTTAATCCCAGCACTTGGGAGGCAGAGGTAGGAGAATCACTGTGAGTTCAAGGCCACCCTGAGACTACATAGTGAATTCCAGGTCAGCCTGGACCAGAGTGAAACCTTACCTCAAAAAAAAAAAAAAAAAAAAAAGTGCCTTGCTACGCAAGCTTGAGGACCTAAGTTCAGATCGCCAGGGATGCTGGCCAGCTAGACTGGCTCAATTGATGAGCTTCAGGTTCAGCAAGAGGCCCTGTCTCAGAGAAGGTGGACAGCATTGTTGAGGTGGACACCAGTCTGTCCTGTGGTCTCCACACACACACAAACATGCAATCACACACGCAAAAAGAAAATTCTACAAAGGTCTAGACCTTAGAAATGGAAAACCAGCTGGGCGTGGTGGCGCATGCCATTAATCCCAGCACTCGGGAGGCAAGGGTAGGAGGATCGCTGTGAGTTGAGTTCAAGGCCACCCTGAGACTACATAGTGAACTCCAGGTCAGCCTGGGCTAGAGTGAGACCCTACCTCTAAAAAAAAAAAGGAAAACCAGTCTATCAATAGTCCAGGAAGCTAGCTAAAGAGGCATAAGGAGAATAGTTTCTAGATCAGTTTTCAGAATTAAAAGGTGGATCAGTTTTTGTTTTGTTTGTCTCTAAACACAGAATTTTCTAGAAGCTAAAAACACAAAGCTGGGGTTCTGAACTCTCCATGGGGCAGGGATGTTCTAACGGGTGTCACTGCGGGGAAGCATTGAGTGTGTATCCTCCCTGGGGAGAGGAAGCAAGGGCATCTCGAGACACGTACATGGCTCCGTTTGCGTAGACAGCGTCTCCCCCCTCCACGTACTGCACCTGCGTGGGGTACACGTGCTGCACCTGGAACGACACATGCACAGGTCACACTCACTGGCTTTCTTCCTTCTTTCAAGATCTTCATCGAAAGTGAATTGCATTGCTTTCTGTGCCCTCATCTGTATCCTTGGGGTGAGATGCGGATGGGGCCAAGTGGCCCTGGCATGGCAGAGGGTCACGGCTTCAGGTACTAGAGGAGAGACCATGAAGGTGGGAGCAAAGAGGTTTCTGGGGAAAGGGGGACAGGAGGACTTCATGCACCCATAGTCCTGTCCCCACCCTCTGCTGACACATCAGGTCAGCCCTGGGTGGATATCCTAATGACCGACACCCATTGTTTGCACCCAAAGTTTACACTCTCCGAGAACATGCTGACTGTGGGGTGAGCAGTGTAGGGGCCATAGCATGGGATGGCCAGGGTCTTCTACCAGGATGAGCCTACCCTGGCATCATGGGCTCTGAGGTTACCATATGCTGGCTGGTGTCCCCAAGGAGGGGAGGAAGCCTGGAGTGTGGACAAGGCACAGAAGTGTCGCCCAGAAAGTCTGAGTTGGGCCAGCGAGAGCTGGAGCAGGCCCAGACCCAAAGAGGGAAGCTTCTCATATCACATGGTGGTCTTTGGGTTTTTTGATGGTGTCCTCAAAGAAGACCATGACAGAGCCACTGGCTGAATTCCTGGGTCTCTGTAGGGCTGCCAGCACAAACTTTCCCAGTTTTGAGCCATAAACTCCTGGAATGAGGCCACCCGTCTATGCAGGAGCCCCCTGAGAAGAAAATGGCAAATTCTAGCCCAAAGGCCATAGCCAGCCCTTTGTGTTTTGTACATAAAGTTTTCCTGACACATTGCTCTTTCCTTACACATTGTTCATGGTTACTTTAATGCTGCAGCCACAGGGTGAGTGGTCTTTTCTAGCAGTTAGCTAAGTGTGCTTGTTAATCCTGATGCCTTGCATGTGGCATGTGTATGTCATGGCCTGACCAGCCCCTGCCACCAGCTTTCTGAACATCAGAGCTGTCTGAGGATGTGACAACCCTGTGCTTTGTGGATCTTTCTCATCTGCTGCCAGGTGCCCACTGGCTCCTCAAATGTGTGCCCAGCTTGTGAGCCAATGAAAGACCACTGTCTTCTTATTGCTTAACTATCTGTAGTAACTAAGTTTTAAAGCAGAGCTTCCAGAACTTTCAGGGCTAATGAAGATACCAGTAAGGACAGGCAAGGTTCATGGGGCTGAGATGGCAGTGAATCCCTGTTGTGGTTTAAGTGTGAAATGTCCCCCACTTGGTCCTTGCTGGTGGTGCTGTTTGGGAAGGTTGTAGGACCTCTAGGGGGGATGGAGCCTTGCTGGAGGAAGTGGGTCCCTGGGGTGATTTCCTGTCCTCCCTCTACCTCCTGACCCTTCTGACTCTGGTTCCAATGTGACCGCTGGTCTCCTGCTATGAGAGAATGTAGCTCCTCAAACCGCAGGCCACAGTTAACCCTTTTCTTCCTGAAGTTGCTTCTGGTGCTGGTTCACAGTGATGAGAGTAGCTGACATGCTGGGTGCTGGCGGTCGTGGGCCATGGTTACCTGCTGAGGCATGGGCTGGACTCTGGGGAGGGCGATCGGCTGCATCGGGGCGCCTTTGGGCATTGAGCCCGCTGCCTGGACCAGCACCCTCTGCAAGGGGATGGAGGGGACAGTTAGACTGACCACTCCTCTCCTACCTCAATGACATGTGGCAGGAGCTATGGGGAGGAAGGCAGGACTGCACCAACGTGGTGGACACAGGGCCAGACATGTCACATACAACCCACACATACGCGAGGGCAGGTACACACACCTCCTACTGTGGTCTGTAGTGGAGTGATGCTGGCTGTCCCCCCACAGGAGGACCTGCTGGGTGAGGACAGGGAGCCCTTGGACAACTACCACAGGCCTGCCCCTGGCTAGGAATCTTGCAGCACCCCACGGGGTTCTGCACTCCACCCAGGGCCCATCCTTATTTTACACAGGAGGGAACATGAAGTCCAGAGTTGTTCTATGTGGTTTCAGGCCTGAGGATTCTCAAGCTGGGGGACAGGTCCTCCTTGCCAGGTCCCTGGCTCCTGACCCTCACTGGGGCGACTTGTCACATCTTGTCAGTGGCTGCTGCTTCACTCAGAGGACATGAACACGAGCTATGCAAATGTGATTGGTCAAAGGATCCCTGACAGCCAGGCCTGGTGACATGTGTTTTTCATTCCAGCACTTGGGGGCGGGGGCAGGGAGGAGACAGAAGTAGGAGGATTGCTATGAGTTCAAGGCTAGCCTGGGACCCTACCTCAAAAAATCAAAATTAATTAAACACAAAGGGTCCTTGGGGCTGGGGCTCACAACGGCATTGAGTGACATGCTGGGGCACTCCTCATGGATGAATGTCACTGGCTGTGAGGACCAGGGTGGCCTGGGTAGACATGACCGAGGACACAGTGCCCTCTAGTGTTTACAGATGTCACTATAAGCCAGGAAGGCTGGAAGGAGGATGCCAACCCTGGGGGCTGTCATGTCTGGTAGAGCTGGACCTAGAGACCAGTTTTCACAGGCATTCACCATCATGCGCTCACAACTAGACAAACATCACACAGACGCACACAATGTGCTTCACCCACACACAAGGATATCACACAGCATGTGCAAGAGTGAGGCTCTGGTGCACCTGTGGGGACCTCTAGGATGTCGTGCTCAGTGAGAAAAACACAAACATCACACAGTATGGGACTCCATGACAGGAAGTGCCCAGGACAGGTGAACCCAGACACAGGAAGAGGATTTGTGGGTGCCAGGGGCTGGGGAAGGAGTGGGGTGACTGGATTCTTGTTGGGAGAAGGCATATCTTTTATGGCTGATGGAATGTTTGAGATAAAGAGGATGGCTGTGTTACTCTAAATGTAATAAAAACCACCCAAGCATCCATTTTAACATGGCTCATTTATATGGTGTGAATTTTAAAAAGAATAGGGGGCTCGAGAGATGGCTTAGCAGTTAAGGCGCTTGCCTGTTCTCAAACAAGTGAGAAAACACGAGAACGCATGTTTGAATCTCCAGGTGCCACATAGCCAGATGTACAGTGATGCAGGAGGTGCACACATCTGGAGTTCATTCACAGTGGCTGAAGGCCTTGGAGTGCCCATTCTGTTTCTCTCTTTCTCTCTCTGCCTCTTTCTCTCCGTCTCTCACTCAAAAATAAAAAAAAACCAAACAAAATAAATTTAAAAAATTAAGGGTTGGAGAGATGGCTTAGCAGTTAAGGCACTTGCCTGTGAAGCTTAAGGACCCATGTTCAACTCTCCAGATCCCATGCAAGACAGGTGCACCAGGTGGCACATGCATCAGGAGTTTGATTGCAGTGGCTGGAGGTCCTGGTGTGTCAATCCTCCCCCTTTCTCTCATAAAAAAAAGTTAGGGCTGGAGGGATGGCTTAGCAGTTAAGGTGTTTGCCTGCAAAGCCAAAAGACCCCGTTCAATTTCCCAGGACCCAAGTTAGCCAGATGCACAAGGGGGCACACGTGTCTGGAGTTTGTTTGCAGTGCTGGAGGTCCTGGTATGCCATTCTCTCTCTCTCTCTCTCCCTATCAAATAAATAAATAAAAATAAATTTAAAAAATTAGGACAGCCAGGTGCAGTGGCACCTGCCTGTAATCCCAGCCATTGGGAGGCAGAGACAGGAGGATTTCCCATTAACTTGAGCTCTGCCTTCTCTACATAATGAGTTCCAGGCCAGGTTGGGCTACAGAGTGAGATGTGGTTTCAAAAAAATGGGGGGCTGAAGAGATGGCTCAGTAGTTAAGGCACTTGCCTGCAAAGCCTAATGACCCGGTTTGATTCCCCAGTACCCATGTAAAGCCAGATGCACAAAGTGACACATGCATCTGGAGTTTGTTTATAGTGGCTAGAGGGCCTGGCATGCCCTTTTTTCTTCTCTCCCCCAAATAAAAAAATAAAAAATGTTAAAAGGGGGGCTCTTGTGGCTGAGTAGAATGCTTGTCTAGTATGCAAGAAGCCTGGGCTTCCACCCACCCTATAAACCAGGCATTGTAACACACGCCTGTCATCCCAGTACTTGGGATGTGGAGGCAGAAGGATCAGCAGTTCAAGACCGTTGTTGGCTACATAAGGAAGTTTCAGGCCAGCCTGGACTACTTGAGACCATTTAGTTTTAGTTTTTATTTTAGAGAGAGACACACACAGAGAGAATTGGCACACTAGGGCCTCAGCCACTACAGTTGAACTTCAGATGCTGTGCCACCTAGTGGGCATGTGCAACCATGCACACTTGCATGTGTGTCTGGCTTATGTGGGATCTGGAGAGTCAAACATGGGTCCTTAGGCTTCACAGGCAAATGCCTTAACTGCTAATCCATTTCTCCAGCCCCAGGAGACCATTTTTAAAAGGAGATATTAAGAGTTAAGCCATGCTGGGCACGGTGGTGCACACCTTTAATCCCAGCACTTGGGAGGCAGAGGTAGGAGGATCACTGTGAGTTTGAGGCCACCCTGAGACTACAGAGTGAATTCCAGGTCAGCCTGAGCTAGAGTGAGACCTTACCTCGAAAACCAAAACCAAAACCAAAAACAACAACAAAAAAAAGAGTTAGGCCAGGTGTGATGGTGCATACCTATACTGCTGGCATTTGGGGAGGGTGAGGCAGGAGAATTGCTGCAAGTTCCAGACCAGCACTGAGCAGCATAGTGACATCTTATCAGAGGAAGGAGGAAAGAAAGGCATGGACTCTAATACCAAGCGGTCTCACGCCAGGCGCCACCAGCAAGGTGGACCAGTAGCCATCTCAACATAAGTTGAATGGGCTTCAGACCTGCGACTCAGACCAGGGCTTCAGCAGCACAGGCACACTGCAGTCTTGGGGTGGTGGTTGCTCCTCTGTGGCACAGAGGTGCCTCTGGCAGGGCCTCAGAGACCCAGGGTGGTCACAGTGGGGGCAGCAGACAGTGGGAATATTCTTGCTGCAGTTGTTGCATGGGATGGCAATATCCCTGAGGGTGTGTGTGTGGGGGGCAGAAGCAGTGGGGTGAGGGGACCCTCATGTAGAGTCACATATGCAGAGAAAGGCACTTTGTTTCAGAACAAGAGCCTCCAATACAGCCTCCCCTGCCTGGTGCCTATCTGTAGGAAGTAAAAGCCGATGTGGGGCTGGGGAAATGGCTTAGTGGTTAAGGCGTTTGCCTGTGAAGCCTAAGGACCCCGGTTCAATTCCCCAGAACCCATGTAAGCCAGATGCACAAGGGGGTGCACGCATCTGGAGTTCGTTTGCAGTGGCTGGAGGCCCTGGCGTGCCCATTCTCTCTCTCTCTCTCTCTCTGCCTCTTCCTCTCTCTCTGAAATAAATAAATAAAATAATAATAATTTTTAAAAAAGCCAATGTTGCACACCTGAATTCCCAGCATTTGGGAACCCAAGGCAGTCAAGTATGTTTCAGGGCAGCCAGAGCTACAGAGAAAGAACATGTGCCAAAAACAAACAAACAAGGTCTGGGCATACAGCTTAGTGGTGAGCGCTTGCCTAGCATGTACAAAGGCCCTGGGCTCAACTTCAGTGCCACAAAATAAGGAAGAAAAGAAACCTAAGGATGTCTGATTCTCCATTCTGAAAGGGACAGTAGTGTCAATGTCTGCCTTGAAGTTTTCACTGAACTATGTTCTTTCAATCTTAGCTATTTCTCTTTGCCATACTTCACAGCATTAGATCCACAAGTTGTGGGTGTTCCATGCAGAGCCAAGGGCCACACAGGACCTAGCACAGGCCCCCAGCATGCAGTGCATTGCATGGGGGCGGTCCAAGTACCCATCCTGCCCTGCTGCTCTTGTGAACCAGATAGGCACCGGAGGCAGAGTCTGAACTCTGTAAATACTCTGCTGGGGTGAGCACGTTCCATTCCTAAAACAGAGAAAGATTGGGAGCTGGGTGTGGTGGCTCACACCTTTAATCCCAGCCGTAGGGAGGCAGAGGTAGGAGGGTCACAGTGAGTTCAAGGCTACCCTGAGACTACAGAGTGAATTCCAGGTCAGCATTGGCTAGAGTGAGAGCCTACCTCGAAAAACAAAACAAAACAAAACAAAAACAAAGAAAAGAAAAAAGAAAGAAGGAAATATTGGGGGGGGGAGAAAGGGAAAAGGAGGGGGAGGAGAGGAAAGACAAGAGGAAGGAGAGGAGAAGGAAGAGAAAGAAAGGGAAAAGGAAGAGTAGTGGAGGGGACAGAGAGGAAGAAGAGGAGAGGAGGAGGCTAACCAAGAGAAGGAGGAGGGTAGGAGAGGAGGGAGAAGGGAAAGGTGGAGGGAGAAGAAGAGAAAGAGGAGGAAGAGGGAGAAGTGAAAGGGGGAGGGAGGAGAGGGAAAAAGAGGGGAAGAGGAGGGGGAGATCATCTAACAGGAAACCCCACTTTGAACAGAATGCTAACCTTTTTTTTTTCCTTTCGAAGCAGGGTCTCATTCTAGCCCAGGCTGACCTAGAACTCATGATGATCCTCCTGCCTCAGTCTCCCGAGTGTGGGGACTACACAGTAGTGTAGTACCACCATGCCCAGCTTTTGGGACTCAAACTTTTCTTCTGCTTGTCATAAAATACGGCTGTATAGAAGACATTGAAAAGGGGCAGGGGTGAGTGGTGGCTTATTTGAGTCTGTAGGATGGCTGCCTTGGAGGGACCCGTGAAACAAACGGTTACCTGCGGGGATGCTGGCACAGTGTGGGCGGCTGCTGCAGGCCGCAGAGCCACGGATGCAGGGGAATCCGATCCACTGTCTGAATTCTGCATGCTCAGGTCTAAAGAGAGCGGAGAGAGCAGGTGGGTGAGGCTACGAGAGTGCCAGGCAGCCAGTCAGGCATGGGCAGGCATGGCGGTCACTGGGGACAGCCCCCTGCCTCACAACCCAGCTGGCAAAGCAAGGAACGGACACATTGGTCACTGGCCACTGGATGCAAGAGGTTGGGGAGCTGGAGGCAGCTCAGTAGGTAAAGGGCTTGCCATGCAAGCGGGGTTCCTGAGTTCGGATCCCCACACCCACATCAAAAGCCGGGGTGTGCCTGTGCTCCCAGCAGCTAAAAGTCTTTTTTAAAAAAAATGTAAAATGAGGACTGGAGAGATGGCTTAGTGATTAAAGTATGTGCCTGAGAAGCCTATGGACCCAAGTTCGATTCTCCAGGTCCAACATAAGCCAGATGCACATGGTAGCACATGCATCTGGAGTTCGTCTGCAGTGGCTAGAGGCCGTGAGGTGCCCATTCTCACTTTCTCTCTCCCTCTCTCTGTCTCTAATAAATGAATAAATAGAAAGTAAAGCAAAAAATGAAAAATGAAATTTATAGCAGACAAAAGGTATGTTTCCACGGTGATGAGAAAGGAGTATTGAATGTGGGGTGCTAGCTTCAGCCCCTGATGTCCCATCTCCCACCCACCCCCAGATGTCTTTGGTGTCACCAGGGGTCAGGGAGGGCGGGTCTTGTCAGGCTGCTGGTTTCTATCGCCTTCGAGCTTTCCTAGATTTCCACTAGATGGCGCCAGAGCCACACAATGATGGGCTGTACATTAAGTAACAGTAGGGGACACCCCTAAGGTATAAGGTGACTCACTCCTGCCATCCCAGCGCTCCCGGGGTGGAGGCAGGAGGATCAGTTTATCTTGTCAGTCTTGGGCACAGCGAGTTCAAGGTCAGCCTGGACTACCTGAAACCCTGTCTCATAAAGAATGAAAAATATTTCAGCCCATGTCCCTGTGGACATATAAGTAAAAATCATTAATAAAAGATTAATAGGGCTGGAGAAATGGCTTAGTGGTTAAGGTGCTTGCTTGCAAAGCCTGAGGACCCAGGTTTGATTGCCCATAACCCACATAAGCCAGATACACAAGGTGATACATGCATCTGGAGTTCATTTGCAGTGGCTAGAGGCCCTGGAGCCCATTCTCTCTCTCTCTAATCTCTACCTTTCAAATAAATAAAAATATTTTTTAAAGATTAATAAATCAAATCCAGCATCTTAAATCAACAGAAGCCATGTTTAATTTCTTGCAATGAAGTCTCAGCTCTTTCCTCCCTGAGGTGTTTTTTTTTTTTTTTTTTTTTTTTTGGTGGGAGGCAAAGATGTCAGGAAAATGGAACAGAGAAAGAGATGCCTTTTCCACAAATGTACTGACCTGGCAGATTATACTCCCCAGGGAACTCACAACCCCACTCACACCACACATAGGCATGATTTTGAGTCAGATCACAGCCATGGCTCAGTGTGTAAAGCACTTGCTGCATAAGTTCAAGGACTGGAATTCAATCCCCAGCACCCATGTAAAGCCAGCTGTGGTAGCATGCCAGTCTAGCCTAACTGGAGAGCTCCAGGCCAATGTGTGTCCACAAACATGAATGCACACCATACACACATGTCCCCTCCACAAGCAAAATCATAAGACTTCTAAGAGAAATACAGTTAGGGAAAGCTTTCTTAGATGGATGCAGAAAGCAAGAAATATAAAAACTTGATCAATGATATGTCATCAAAACAGGGAACTTGGAGCTAGGTATAGTGGCACACACCTTTAATCCCAGCACTCAGGAGGCAGAGGTAGAGGGACCGCTGAGGGTTTGAGGCTAGCCTGGGACTACAGAGTGAGTTCCAGGTCAGCCTGGGCTACAGCAAGACCCTATCTCAAACAAACAAACAAACAAACAAACAAATTAAATAGAAATTTAGAATCTTTGGGCTACAGAAAAGTCTCAGCAGTTAAGGCACTGCCTGAAAAGCCAAACAACTCAGGTTTGATTCCCCAGTACCCACATAAAGCCTGACATACAAAGTGGCGTGTATGTCTGGAGTTTGACTGCAGGGGCTAGAGGCTCTGGTACGCCCATTCTCTTTCTCTCTGCAAATAAGTAAATAGATAAAAAAGGGCTGGAGAGATGGCTTAGCGGTTAAGGTATGTGCCTGTGAAGCCTAAGGACCCCAGTCCGATTATCCAGGTCCCACGTAAGCCATATGTACATGGTGGTTCATGTGTCTGGAGTTTGTTTGCAGTGGCTAGAAGCCCTGGTGTGCCCATTCTCACTTTCTCTCCCTCTCTAACACATAAATAAATAAAATAAAATCTTAAATTTAAAAAAAATTATTTTTATTTATTTATGTGTTAGAGACAGAGAGAGGGAGAGTGAGAGAGAGTGCACACATGCTAGGGCCTCTAGCCATTGTAAGCGAACTCCAGACGCATTGCATTCGCCACCTTGTGATGTGGCTTACGTGGGACCTGGAGAATGGAACCAGGATCCTTTGACTTTGTAGGCAAACACCTTAACTGCTAAGCCATCTCTCCAGCCCCTATTTTTTTTTTTTGGTTTTTCGTGGTAGGGTCCTGCTCTAGCCCAGGCTGACCTGGAATTCACTATGTAGGCTCAGGGTGGCCTTGAACTCTCAGCGATCCTCCTACCTCTGCCTCCCGAGTGCTGGGATTAAAGGCATGTGCCACAACGCCCGGCTCATTTTTTTTTTTTTTTTAAAGAGTAAGGTAAGTGCTGGATGACAGATGTGCACCACCACACCTGGTTTATGTGGCACTGGTTATGGAACCCAGGGCTTTGTGCATGTGAGGTGAGCACTACCTGCCAAACCCCAGCTTTGACCCCATGTATATAAATTTGAATAAACAAAATAACCTAAGAAATTATCACAAAAGTGTGGAGGATGGAGAGTGGGGGTGCAGAACGGCCCGGCAATGGATACATGAGGTTTGGTGTTCAGCAGGCTTTATTGTTTTTTATCTGGGCACAAGCTGGCTCCCAGTGGATGTGTCTTGTCATCAGTGGGTCCATGCTGTGCTGTATACACTCCCCACCTGTTGGTCCTGTCGCAGTGCCCTGGCCTAGGTCATCAGAACAACTGCCTTGTGAGACAGTCCTTCCCTCAACTGTAGCTGCAAACACAGGAATGTAGACAGCCCGAGAAAAGTGCAGTGTTTTTTTAAAGTGAAAAAGTAGAAGCTTTGTGTGGGGACATGTGAAGGCCAGAGGTTGATGTGGGGCAAAGGTCATCTTCCTCAATTACTCTCAACCTTGTTCTTTTTTTCTTTTAAGATTTATTTTTATTTATTTATTAGAGACAGAGAGGGGGAGAGAGAGAGAGGAGAGAGAGAGAGGGAGAGAGAGGGAGAGAGAGGGAGAGAGAATGGGCATGCCAGGGCTTCCATCCACTGCAAACAAACTCCAGACGCAGGTGCCACCATGTGCATCTGGCTTATATGTGATCTGGGGAATCGAACCTGGGTCCTTAGGCTTCTCAGGCAAATGCCTTAACCACTAAGCCATCTCTCCAGCCCTCAACCTTGTTCTTTGAGCCAGGGTCTCACTGCTCAGCAAGCTCCTGCCTCCACCTCCCCAGTGCTGGGATTACAGGTGCATGCCACCATGCCTGACATTTTTACATGGGTTCTGATGATCTGAACTTAAGTCCTCATGCCTGTGTAGCATGTCCCTGGCACAAGAAAACTTTTGACTTAGAAAAAAAAATAAAGGTAGGCATGGTGGCGCAAGCCTTTAATCTCAGAACTCAGGAGGCAGAGGCAGGAGGATCACTGTGAGTTCAAGACCAGCCTGGGACTACCAAGTAAATTCCAGGTCAGCCTGGGCTAGAGTGAGACCCTACCTCGACCCCCTCCCCAACAAAAAAAGAAGAAATTCCTACACTTAGGTTGCTAAGACCCACAATAGGCTTTTCATCACTTACTACGGCTACATCCTAAACTGTCCCAGGGATGTGGGGACAGTGTACGGATGGGTGGGACACTATACCTTCAGATGGGGTTCTGGGAGCCTGAGAACAGCCAGGAAGGAAGACAGGGGCTGTGACCCACTGTCACTGTGCCTTGTGTGGGGCCTGGCTCAGAACTATGGGACTCAGGTTCCTGGGTGGCTCAGTACCACACCTGGGAAGTTGTTCCTATGCCAAACACCATTTGTTTAGCAATGATGGGGGGGGGGTGCAGAATGATCCTTTGGGGTCCTTCTGACCTTGAATGTGACTATGAAGGTGTCAGTGAAGGAAATAAGAATGTTTGAATGTTTGACCTTTTGGGGTGTCTATGGCCATCTCCCCAAGTGTCTGCGAAAGGCCGAGGGGAGTGGCAGGCTGTGGCTAGGCTGGATAAGGGCCACACTGAAGGAAGTGCTGTGTGTTTACAGGAAAACTCTCGGTCACCTAGTAACGGGTCACGTCAGGAAAGGAAGGGCAGCGAGGCGGCCAGCCATTTCTGGGCCCTGTTCCTGGCTCACAGCTGAGTCACGGCTACCTTAAGCAATCCCTTCTCTTCCTGGCCTCCTCCGCCCATGGGGCTGTCACACAGGTCTGTGGATATCTACTCCATGGTCACCACTGAGGTCATGAGAGTGGGGCCAACACAGTAGCTCCATGCCCTTCTCTCTGATTGGCTGCTCACAGTAGGGGAGACCCAGGCACTAGAAGTCTTGGGGCCCGAGAAGGCAATTTGTGGCCCCTGAGTAAGAGGGGATGGGCTGAAACTCTCAGCTGCTGTTCAAAGCTCTAACTTGGGGCTGGAGAGTTGGCTCAGTGATTAAGGCACTTGCCTGCGAAGCAAAAGACCTGGGTTTGATTCCCCAGTATCCATGTAAACCAGATGCACAAGGTAGCGCATGCCGCTGGAGTTCATTTGCAACAGCTAGAGGCCCTGGCACGCCCATTCTCTCTCTCTCTCCACCCCTCTCTCAAATAGATGAATAAAAATAAATTTTTTTAAAAAGCTCCGACTCTCCTGCATTGCTGGTAACATTCATGATGTCATCTGGTGACCCATAAAGTTATGTGTGTATGTCTTTCTCTGGGCTCCCTAGGATCTGAGGTCTCAGGAGCAAGTGTCACAGGTCGGTGTGACACTGTGGCAGTCAGGTGGGCCTGCCCAGCCCAAGGCATGGGGAGGGTGTTTGCATTTGAGATGGTGCCCCAGGTCCCTTAACAAAATCAGGCCTCCCCCCTCCCCAATGGCAAAATTACTTCTTTTCTAAATGGTGGGTCACTTCCAAGACACTCATTTATGTTCCCAGGACCCCAGAGCTTGCTTTCCTAGTGGACATGGGGTGGGTCGTTCTCTGTGGGGTGTTCTGGGTCACGGAGGGCGTGGTCAGTGCCTGCAGCTGCCAACATTCAAGGCCAGGAGCTCCTCTACTATGGTCACACGTGGCCCCAGACATTACCAGTGTCCCTTGGGGCAGAATGGCCCCCTATGGAAACCCACTGTTCTAGATGGATGTGTGGCCCAGATCAAATAACCTCACAGCCAGGCTGAGGGGCAGGAAGACAGACAGGAGGACCCGATGACAGAAGTTACCACAGTGAGGCCAAATCATGGGATGGCACAGAGCCCTCTGAGGCTCTAGTGGTAAATATCCTTCCCCCGGGACTTCACTAGTATATCAGGGTCCTGCTTACACCCCTCCCCCAACCTTCTTCACTGGGACATCAGGGTCCTGCTTACACCCCTCCCCCGACCTTCTTCACTGGGACATCAGGGTCCTGCTTACACCCCTCCCACAACCTTTTCACTGGGACATCAGGGTCCTGCTTCCCCTCCCCCAACCTTCTTCACTGGGACATCCGGGTCCTGCTTACACCCCTCAGCCCCTCAGTTTTGTCTTTTTTTTTCTTTTGAGACAGTGTGTCATGTAGCCCAGGCTGGCCATGAACTCACTATGAAGCAAAGGAGCACCTTGAACTCCTGATCCTCCTGCCTCCACCTCCTGAGTGCTGGATGACAGGTGTGTAGCAGCACACTTCCGTTATGAGGTGCTGGGGATGAAACCCAGGGCCTCCTGCATGCTAGGTGCACCTTCTACCTGCTGAGCCCAGCCTCTGGCTTTGAACTTTGGCCTCTTCCTGCTGCAGCCTCCTGTGTGCTTGGGTGGCCTGGACCCTACTCCCTGCAGGATGTGACTATTCATATACCAGACTAAGGAAGGGCTCCTTGCCCCTGCCATAGTCTGACCTCAGTTGCTGTTGAAAAAGTAATGAATCAGTATCACTTGAAAAGCCACCCAGCCTTCCCTTGGCCAACATGTTCTTGGCAGGGGACAGGAAGCATTTTAACATCACACGACTCGGTTTCCAGGAAATGGAAGTTTGCCCTGGGTTGGGTGCCTTGACATCATCATGTTGGGGTGAGTGAAAACTGGGGGTGGAGTCAAAGGCTATCCTTAGAGGGTGGGCAGAAGTATCACACACAGACACATGCACACATATGACATGCAAACTCACATGTACATGTACAAATGCACTGAAATACATGAGAGGCAAACACAAACAAGTCACACAGCACAAATACACTCATATGGTATGCACACAGACTTGCACAATACACTCACATATGGCCTGCACACACACACAGCATGTACTCACACCCACATACACACCACCTGCCAATCCACTCCTAAGACAGGGGTTGTTTTGTCTCAGCAAACATTCTGGTACATGCTCAGTGGCTCTTGAGCACACGGTGGGAGGGTGCAGGTTCTGTCACAACACACAGGAGCAAGCCCCAGACCCAGCTTCATCCCCAGTCCCTCTGGAATGGCCACCTTTTCCCACCTTGCCATGCCCCTCCAATGTTCCCCTGGGGGGCTGAGGAGTGAAGACAAGAGACTAGCAAGCCTAAAATGTTTGCAATAAACAAGGCTATGGCACACGCTTGCAAAACTTGCTGGTCAGGGTTCAATTCCCCAGCACCTATGTAATGCCAGACACACAGAGTGGCACATATGTCTGGAGTTCCTTTGAAGAGGCAAGAGCCCTTGGTGTGCCCATTTTCTCTTTTTCTTCTCAAATAAATCAAAATAACTTTTTTTTTTTTTGGAGAGAGACACAGAGAGAGATAGAGAGGGAGAGGAGACAGATAGAGAATGGGCGCACCAACAGCCTCTCAGCTGCTGTGAATGAACTCCAGACGTGTGTGCCCCCTTGTGGGCAAATCCAGCATTGCGCCCTTGTGTCACTGCATCTGGCTAAATGTGGGACCTGAAGATTGGAATTGGTGTTCTTAGGCTTAACAGGCAGGCACCTTAACCACTAAGCCATCTCTCTAGCCCCAAAATAATTTTTTTGTTTTTGAGATAGGGTCTAGCCCAGTCTGACCTGGAATTCACTCTATAATCCCAGGCTGGCCTCAAACTCAAAGTGATCTGCCTACCTCTGCCTCTTGAGTGCTGGTATTAAAGGCATGTGCCACCATGCCTGGCAATAAGAACTTTTTTTTTTTCAAGGTAGGGTCTCTCTTTCTAGCCCAGGCTGACCTGGAATTCACTATGTAGTCTCAGGGTGGCCTTGAACTCATGGTGATCTTCCTACCTCTGCCTCCCAAGTGCTGAGTGCTGGGATTAAAGGTGTGTGCCATCACGTCCAGCTAAAAAATATTTTTATTTATTTATTTGAGGAATTGGAGTATGAAGGAGAGAATGGGTATTCCAGGGCCTTTAGCTGCTACAAACAAACTCCATATGCATGCACCACTGCTAAGCTTTCTCTCCAGCCCAAGAATGTTTTTAAAAAAGTTTTTGGGCCCCCTTCTAGAATGTTCTAGAGCTTTCTGTCTACAAGGATGAATGAGCCATCAACTAAACTGTCATGTCCCCCTGCAGGGCTCTGTGTTTGTAGCTCCCAACAAGTTCTCAACACAGCTGTCCAGGACAATGTCTGGGGCCCCTGTGACCATCCTTCATCTGTCAAGAGGTGGTGTCTGTGTTAGGCTCTGTCTTTCCCAAGATCTCCCCAGGGTGCTGCTCCAGGCTGTTCTGAACTTGAGTTCTGAAGTGTTGGAGATGGCGGGGGGGGGGGCTCTATCCCATGGCACCTACCTGGTTCCCTGCACTGTTTCTGTTTTGGGACCCTTGGTGGGGTGAACTCACATGACTGCCCACCAGACCTCTCTGCCTGGTACCCCCACAAATCCTAAAGGGGACCTCCTCCCCCAGCCTCACCACCATCCCTAAGCCCCAGGTTGCTGGAGTCTTCGTCACCTCCCAGGGCCTCCCAGGGCTGGTGAGGATGCAGCCTTGCTGTGCCCCTTACTGTTTTCCCTGCTGTGGTATCAGGCCCTCAGCCTCCTGCTCAGAGCCCCTGTCCAGCCTTTGTTTCCTGGACACTCTTCAGACAATATCTTGTCACTTCCCTGGATCAAGAAACCCAGCCCACTAACCAGCCATGAGTACCAAGAGCTCACACAATCCACACCACAGGAGCAGCTGGAATCCCAAAGGGTCACCCTTGTGGCCAACTCAGTCCAAAGTCCCGGGCCTGGTGGCACATGCCTGCCATACCAGCACTCATGAGAGTGAGCTAGTAGAATCATGAGTTCCAGGTCAGCCTGAGGCTACATAGTGAGGATCTGTCTCAAAAAAAACAAAACAAAAAGAAACAATCCAAACAAGCTCAAATACAGGCCAGCTAGGAAGGAGGCAGAGTTCAAGTACAGCCCAGCAACCACTTGTGAGAGGAGGAAATGGGATGATGTTTCCCACAGGCCACAGCCACCCTGAGCACTGAAGGGACTAGCCTGGTGAAGCCCACTGACTGAAGAGCGCCGCCTATCCTGTGTAGAAATAGTGCCTGTGCCTAGGACCAGAAAGGCGGAGGATGCAGCCGAGCCTGCCTAGAACAGTGCTCAGCTCCTGTCCTGGTAACTCCTCGGACAGAGAGTAGCCCATATTCTCAAGGACCTTGGGGGTTCCCATTTTCTCTACCATGTGGGGCCCACTTCCAGGCCAAGACTTGCTCCCTCCTCCCACAGTCAGGGAGAATGTGAAAGAACAACAGAGCCTGAGTGGCTTACTTTAGAAGTTTATAGAACAGGGTGTGGTAGGATGCACCTATCATTCCAGCACTCAGGAGGCTGAGAAAGGAGTTCCACATGATCTTGGGCTACATTGTGAGTTTCAGGCCAACTTGAGGAGACACTACAGAGTAAAACAAGCAAACAAAACACCCCCAAAACAAAAAACCCAAAACCAAGCCAGGTGTGGTGGCTCATGCCTGTTATTCTAGTACTGGAGGAGGTGAGGCAGGAGGCTTTTTGCAAGTTTGAGGCCAGCCTGGGCTACAGGGTGAGATTCTGCATTAATAAAACAGAGGGCTGGAGAGATGACTCAGCGGTTAAGGTGCTTGTCGGCAAAGCCTAACAACCAGGGTTCGATTCTCCAGGACCCACGTAAAGCCTGACGCACAAAGTGGAGCATGCATCCGGAGTCCATTTGCAGTGGCTGGAGGTCCTGGTGTGCCCATTCTCTCTATCTGTCTTCTCTCTCTGCTTACAAACAAACAAACAAACAAACAAACAAACAAAATATTAAAAACATAAACAACAACAACAAACAAACAGCCAGGCATGGTGGTGCATACCTTTAATTCCAGCACTCAGTAGGTTGAGGTAAGAGGATTGCTGTGAGTTTGAGGGCAGCCTGAGATTACGTAGTGAATTCAAGGTCAGCCTGGGCTAGAGTGAGACCCTACCTCAAAAACAAAAAACAAAAACAAAAACAAAAACAAAAGGCTGGAGAGATGGCTAGCAATTAAGGTGCTTACCTGCAAAGCTTAAGGACCCAGGTTCAATTCCCCAGTACAGGTGCACAAGGGGGTGCATGTATCTGGAATTTTTTTGCAGTGGCTGGAGGCCCTGGCATGCCCATTCTCTCTCTTTATTTGCCTATCTCTCTCAAGTAAATAAATAAATAAAAATATTTTTTAAAAAGACATAAAAAAAAAAAAAACAAAGAAAAAGGAAGTTAGCCGGGCATGGGGCGCATGCCTTTAATCCCAGCACTTGGGAGGCAGAGGTAGAAGGATTGCCGAGTTCGAGGCCACCGTGAGACTACATAGTGAATTCCAGGTCAGCCTGGGTGGGCTAGAGCAAGACCCTACCTTGAAAACAAAACAGAACAAAACAACACAAAAAAAGGAAGTTTCTAGAATTTGACTTATATTAGAGGAATTGAATAGAGAATGAGCAGAGCTGGGGAGATGGCACAGTGGTTAAAGGCGCTTGCTTGCAGGAGTACAGGCCCAGGGTCAATACCCCAATACCCACATAAAACCAGATACACAAAGTGGTACATGTGCCTGGAGTTTATTCACACCAATAAGAGGTCCTGGTATGCCCACAGTCACTCTCTCTCTTTCTTTCTGGTTTTGAATAAATAAATAAAAATTTAAAAAATAAGAATGAGTGATAATAGTAATTCCAACTGGTTCCAGTTGGCCTTGGACATCCACATCCTGGCTTCGATATCAGGGTTTCCCCAACAGTGCTGTTGACTTTGGAGCGAGGCCATCTTGGTTCTGGGGGCACTTGGGGCATGGGGTATGCAGCATTGCTGGCCTCTTGATGCCAAAAGCACTCTTCCCCAGCTACAACATCCACAGTAGTCCCCTGGGGAACAGAAGCAGCCCACCAACAACCATAGTCTTTGGCCCTTCTAGACTTGCCTGGCATCTCACTGTCTCTGTGTGGGGCTTCTTGGCCAACCAGACTCTGGAGAGTAAAGACGGGTCTGTTGTGTCTATGATCCTGGGCTGGCCACCCTCGCACATGGCCTGGTAAATGAGGGGCCAGACTGTCAACTGCTACCTGTCCTAACCTCTTGGGCTTCTACATTTGGCTGACAATGGGATCCTGGCCTGGGCCCAGGAGCAGTGGGCTGCTGGCAGGTTGTGCTTGTGTGTGATGTCTCCTGCTCACGCTGCTTCTCTGTCCCTCTCGCTTGGCCCATTTTCCTTCCCTTTTGCACACTCCGCCCTGTACAGACAGTGGCTACTGACAGTGAAGGGGCAATGGAGTATGATGAGGCTGACCTCACTCATCCTCCTCCTGCCTTCCGCATCTGTGCTGAGGGGAGGAGGGGCCAGAAGTGACAGGTGACATGCTTCTAAAGCATCTTTTGGATTTTGTGACTAGACATGGGACCTACCTTTGACAGTGGTGAAACCAGCCCCTTACAGCCACCTCTGGACACAGGACCATGCCTGCCCATGACAGGGGTCTCATTAGGTCTATATGGTACTTCCAGCCTCCTATAGCCATCTCTGATCCACGACTGTGGACAATGGATGCCTGGCATTCTGTCCCAGCTATCCACACCTGAGGCAAAGGTGAGGCAGCTTCCTAAACCTCACTCACTTCTCACAGGAGCATGTCTCTGTCACGCTACTCTGGAATTTAAAAGATGGAGAAACAGCTAAAGAGATGGCTTAGTGGTTAAGATGCTTGCCTGCAAAGCCTAAGGACCCATGTTCGACTCTCCAAATGCACAAAGGTGAGGCAAGCACAAGGTTGCACATGCCCACTAGGTGGCACAAGAGTCTGGCATTCAATTACAGTGGCTGAAGCCCTGGCATGCCAATTCTCTCCCTCTCCCTCTCTCTAAAAATAAAATAATAAAAGATGGAGCAACAGGAGAGCCCCATCCTAAAGTCTCCCACTGAAACTGCAGAGCTGGAGGGGCCAATAAAACCCACAACTGGCCGTGGTGGCAACTCAACTTTGATCTAGCACTTGGGAGACTGAGGCAGGAGTGCAGTGAGTTTGAGACCAGCCTGGGATACACAGTGAGTTCCAGATCAGCCTGGGCTACAGTGAGATCCTGCCTCAAAAAAACAAAACAAAACAAAACAAATTTCCAAATCATATAGACCAGGAGCTGAGGAGACAGCTGTATGGGCAATGTGGTTGTCCACAGCATGAGGACCTGAGTTCAACTCTGCAGGTCCCAGGTATGTGCCGGGTGAGCTTGGTGGAGCATGCCTGCAATCCCGGCACTCCCAAGGTAGACAAGGAGGACCCAGGGGCAAGCTGGCTAGCTTGTCTAGCTGAATCAGGATTTCTGGGCTTAAGTGAGGGACCCAATCTCAGTAAACAAAATGGGCAGGGATTGAAAGTCACCTGATATCAGCCTCTGGCCTCCACACACATGCACACCTACACCCACGTGCATGCACACACTTACACCCCCCACACCTGCTGTCAGCTGACAGGGAACAGTCAGCATTTCCATGGCTTCTAGAAAATTCTAGAAAATAAATCGAAAAAGAAAAAAATTGAAACAGGGTCTCATGTACCCCTGGCTGGTCTTGAACTCATTATGTAGGCCACTGGCCTCAAACTCACAATCTTTCTGCCTCTGTCTCCCCAGGGCTAGGATGATGGGCTTGTGATATCTTTGATTCTTTTGTGTATGCATGCGTGTATGTATCTATGTATCTATCTATCTTGCACACACACACACAGAGGCAAATATGGAGAGAGAGAAAGAAAGAGAGAAGGGGCGCACCAGGATCTCTAGCTATTGCAAACGAACTCCAGATGCATGCACCACTTCGTGCATCTGGCTTTCCATGGGTACTGGGGAATTGAACCTGGGCTGCAGGCTTTGTAAGCAAGTACCTTTAACCACTGAACCATCCTCCTGGCCCTGCCTCTGATTCTTTTAAAAGATTTTATTTATTTATTTATTTATTTGAGGGGGGGGGAGAGGAAGAGGTAGATAGAAAGAGAGAATGGGATGCCAGGGCCTCTAGCCATTGCAAATGAACTACAGACACGTGCACCTCCTTGTGCAATCTGGCCTACCTCTGATTCTTTTTTTTTTTTTTTGCTTGTTTGTTTGTTTGTTGTTGTTGTTTCGAGGTAGGGTTTT
The DNA here is from genome assembly GCA_036365145.1 of Orientallactaga sibirica. Taxonomy (NCBI): domain Eukaryota; kingdom Metazoa; phylum Chordata; class Mammalia; order Rodentia; family Dipodidae; genus Orientallactaga; species Orientallactaga sibirica. The sequence continues at coordinate 16,665,855 of JAEOAD010000049.1, forward strand.
GCTCTAGCTCAGGCTACCTGGAATTCACTATGAAGCCTCAGGGTGGCCTTGAACTCATGGCAATCCTCCTACCTCTGCCTCCCTCTGCTGGGATTAAAGGCGTGCGCCACCAGGCCCGGCTCTACCTCTGATTCTTATCAACACATGTGATCAGGCTGACAGCTGACAAGCCTGCCTTTTACTTTCTAATCACACAAGCTGACTGTCATCTGTCTGTTACACACACAGTAACATTTCACAGTAAGATCGAGCTCAAAAGAAACTTGGGAGATTTGCTGGAATCCTTTAGGACAGTCCCAAGACATGAGCCACGAACATTTTCCAGAGAAACACAGCTATAAGTGAGTCCCCTTTGAGATTTGCCCCAGCTGTCTCGGCGACAAGACTGCGGAAGGATCAAGTCCCCAGCAGACCTGCCTGCTAACAGCTCTCAATTTATAGCCCTGGCCGTGGGGACCAAGGGCGAGCAGTGTGTCACAGCCTGGGTGAAGCCTGGAGGCGTGTTTACCTAAGCAACCAGCCTAGTAAACAGTCGCCCTCTCTGGCTGCCTGGACAGGAGTGGGAAGGCGACTGATCTGGTCCAAGTCCAACCTGTGGCTTCAAGTGGCTCGAGGATGGCCACCTGTCAGTGGGAATGCACGTCCCCAGTGAGCATCCCAGCCCACAGGAACTAACGGGTTTGTTGGGAGGTTTTTTTGTTTGTTTGAGGCAGGGTCTCACTCTAGCCCAGACTGACCTGGAACTCACTCTGAAGCCCAGACTGGACCCTGCCTCACTGTGATCCTCCTACCTCAGCCACCTGAGTGCTGGGATTAAAGGCGGGAGCCACTGTGTCTGGCTTAGAGCTCTGCATTTGGATTTGGGCCCCAGCCAACCCTGGGTGTGAATGTCTCCTCACGGGAGAGCACAGGAGGTTCTGCTCATGGAAAGACTACGGGGTCATCTGGAAGGTCCGGTGGTGGGCTGCCAATCACAACCTTGTAAACACGAGAAATTGGACAAACAACAAGAAATGCCACTGCAGGCTAAAATATGTCTTGAGTGGGGGTAGTTTAGGACAGACACCAGTTGATTTCAGCAGTACCCCCTCATTTGTACAGAGATGTCCTAGCCAAGAGGAGAGCTTACTTCCAAGCAGACGCCCCTCCCTGTAGCCTTCTGTCTGCCTATTCGGCAAATTAAACCTAACACCATTTAATCAGAAAAATATATGCAGATGTGGGTGAAAACCCAGAGTCCGCAGTCCTGGCTCGGTGTGCCCAGCCCTCATTGTTTGCTAAGTAACAACGGTTGCCAGGGGCGACGCAGTCCACTCCTGTTTCCAAGCGCCTGTTGCCCGGCAACCTGGAGAATACTTCTCAAACCAAACAATGTCATCCCCAGAGCAACCAGGGCTAATCTCACAGGAGCCAGATCTAAAAAAAAAAAAAAAAAAAACCTCCCAAATATGTAATCTATTATTTTCTGAAACCTGGAGAGAAAGACAAATAATTTCTTCTCTATAGTAACCAAGGGAAAAACAGTTTAGCATACTTGTTCTGAGACATATGAAGGACCAAGGCTGGCGGCCTCACCAGCAGGGCATCGTGGGAGGGACAGCCACCCTTCCTGGGCCTGAGAGGAGGAGGGGATGTGTTTACCATCAAACCAACAAAAATCAAAAGGATCAGGAATTAATCTATTTGAAAAAAGAAAAGTAACACCAGCACACTAAACGACTTCACAAAGTATAAGAGAAACCACACCACCCCTGCTGGGGACAGGCCCTGATGACTGTGTGTGTGTGTGTGGGGGGTGGCAGTGCTTGTCACAGTACCTCAGTCCTACTCAGAGAGGAAGCTGGACCACATCACATGCCCTGAGATGGAGGACCACAGGGCAAAGGGTGACAGGGAGGTCATTCACCCTAAACCAATCAAACAGGCACATGTCAAATCTGGCACAACTGGGTTTGGGTCTGGGGTGTGTGTGGGTTGCTTCTGTGTTCCAAAGGGACCATGGCACCATGTGCCATGAGCTTGTCTGGGCACAGCCAAGAGTCTGAAGCCATTTTGACTAACTGCATGGCGGGTGGCCCCAGCCTCCTGGGTTAGCACTCCAGAACATGAAACTGCACAGATCGAGACATGACCACGAGTCCCTGTGAGCTCTCAGCTCAGGCTGGGCCTTGGGGACAGAAATGTGTCATTATATAGAAACTCTTCTCAGGCTATCATTCTGTTGATGCTTATAGAACACGCAGGAGGGAAGCACACTCACGGGCCATTAAGCCATGGCAAGGTGGGCACTTAGATGGTAATATTAGGCAGCAGCTGTCTCACCTGAGCTCTGTATCCAAAGAGAAGCCTAAGGGATCATCCCTAAGGGATGATTAATGTGCTCCCCAGGTCCTGGTGGCCCAGGCTACCTGGAACTCCTGGTGATCCTCTTACCTCTGCTGGGTCTAAAGGCGTGCACCACCACACCTGGCTCAAGTGGTATTTAAATGGGAGCCATCCACTAAGGGGGGACCAGAGCAGGAGGGTGAGGGGACACTTTTCCAGGGAGTTGTCCTTGCGTGGCTGGACTTGCACAAAGAGGAGAGCTGGCCAGCGCTGGTACTAGGACATTTGTCCACAGATGGTTGGGGAGCGGCACAATGCCTCAGGGGTGCAAAGAGGTGAGGGACTTCCATGTCACTGTCCCTTTGGGGAACTCTGGCACCTTGCTTCTATTCCTCAGCCACGGAGCACCTCTGTCCAGTCCTGTCCAGTCCCCAATGGCCAAAATGCCATCCCCTGCTGGCTTCTGGGAGATGAGACCCAGCCAGGTGGGACAGATGGGAGGCACAGGGCAACCTGGGATGCTTTAGGCACACTGTCTCTAGGTGAGGTAGACTTGGGGCTCTGCAGGACTCAAGTCTGCCCTCAACCCAAAATCCCCCTCTACAGTCTGTCAGAACCTCTATTCTGCACTCAAAATTCATCAAAGCAGGGCTGGAGAGATGGCTTAGCGGTTAAGGCATTTGCCTGTGAAGCCTAAGAACCCAGTGCCCATGTAAGCCAGATGTACAAGGTGGCGCATAAGTCTGGAGTTGCTTTGCAGTAGCTGAAGACTACGGTGTGCCCATTTTCTCCCTCTCTCTTTCTCTCCCTCCCTCCCTCTTTCTCTCTCTCTCAAATAAATAAATAAATAGATAAAATTAAAAATAAATCCATCAAAGCAGAAATCCAGAGGTTGCCAAGAGCTTAACACTAAAGCTGACTTCTAACACACAGGCCAAGGCTCAGGAAACATTGCAGGGGGAGGGCGATATAAGAGCTACAGAGTGGGAAAGCATATTCCAAGACGTTGTCCCCCTCAGCAACTGATGCATTCATGACCCCACAATGAATACTGATAATCCCACTGAGGAGGGCCCTCCCTGGGATGGGGTTGGGAGAGAGGGGACATAAGAGGAAAACCTGAGGGGCCTAAGACCAACATGAGATTTGTTCATACAGTAAAGTTCATAATTTAAAAAAGAAAGAGCCAGGAGTGGTGGTGCACGCCTTTAATCCCAGCACTCAAGAGGTAGAAGGATAGCAGTGAGTTCAAGGCCACCCTGACACTACATAGTGAATTCCAGGTCTGCCTGGGTTACCCTGAAAAGCCAAAACCAACCAACCAAACAAAAACAAAAACAAAAATCCCCATCCTTCAAGATCACGAACCCTGTCCTTCGAAACCATACCTACCCTTCATGCCCACACCCCATCCTTCAATACCTCAGCCCGTACTTCACAACCATGCCCTCTCCAAAACAGTTGTGTCTTTTCTCTAAACTTTATTTTTAAACTTTTGAGACAAGGTCTTGCAATGTAGTCCAAGGTGCCCTTAAACTTGTGATCCTCCTGCCTCGGCCTCCTCTGTGCCTGAATCACAGATGTGTGCCACCATGTGCCCCAGCTTTCCCCTAACCTTTTCACATTAAAAAAAAGATTATTTATTTATTTGAGAGAAAGAGGGAGAGACAGACAGAAAGGGACAGAGAAAGGGGAGGGGAGGGGAGAGGGAGAATGGGCATGCCAGGGCATCCAGCCACTGCAAACGAACTCCAGATACACGCGCCCCTGGCTTACATGGGTCCTGGAGAATTGAACCGGGCTTTGCAGGCTTTGCAGGCAAACGCCTTAACCGCTAAGCCATCTCTCCAGCCCTTTCTCTCTCTCTCTTTTTGGTTTTTCAATGCAGGGTCTCACTCTAGGTCAGGCTAACCTGGAATTCACTATGTAGTCTCAGGGTGGCCTCGAACTCATGGTGATACTCCTACCTCTGCCTCCCGAGTGCTGGGATTAAAGGCATGTGCCACCATGCCCAGCTCCCTTTCTCATTTTTTTTTTTGAGACAGGATCCTATGTAGCCCAGGCTAGCCTCACTCAGACTTGGTATATAGCTGAGGATGGCCTCAAACTCCTGATCCTCTTGCCTCCACCTCCAGAATGCTAAGAGGTATGTGTCACCATGCTTGGCTCCTGTCACTGCTTTTTCTAATTTATTTTATTTTAATTTATTTATTTGAGGGACAGAGAGGCAGAGAGAGAGAGAGAGAGAGAGAGAGAGAGAGAGAATGGGCATGCCAGGTCCTCTAGCCACTGCAAAAGAACTCCAGATGCATATGCCACCTTCTGCATCTGGTTTACATGGATACTGGGGAGTCGAACTGGGGTCCTTAGGCTTTGCAGGGAATCACCTTAACTGCCAACCATCTCTCCAGCCTTGTTGCTTTTTCTAAAAATTAATTAACTTGTTTATTTGAAAGAGAGAGGGAGCACGAGGTAGCCAGAGCCTCAGCACTAAAAATGAACTCCAAATGCATGCATGAAAGGGGAAACCTAGTCTCTTTAACACACACACACACACACACACACACACACACACACACACACAAATTTGAGAGAGAGAAAGAGGCGGGGAGAGGGAGAGAATGGGCGCACCAGGGTCTTCAGCCACTACAAATGAACTCCAGATGTGTGTACCCCTTTGTGTGCATGTGCAACATTGTATGCTTGGATCACTGTGCATTTGGCTTACATGGGACCTGGAGATTCGAACAACGTGAGTTCTTAGGCTTTGCAGGCAAGTGCCTTAACTGCTAAGCCATCTCTCCAGTCCTCATGCATCAGTTTTTAAATCTGGCTTTACGGGGGTACTGGGGAATTGAACCCAAGCCAGCAGGCTTTGCAAGCAAATGCCTTAACCGCTGAGTCACCTCCCCATCCCTGGTCATAGCTTTTTATTTTTATTTTTTGGTTTTTCCAGGTAGGGTCTCACTCTAGCTCAGGCTGACCTGGAATTCACTATGTAGTCTCAGGGTGGCCTTGAACTCATGGCGATCCTCCTACCTCTGCTTCCCTAGTGCTGGGATTAAAGGCGTCTGGCCTGGTCATAGCTTTTTACAAAGGTCATCAACCTCCTAAGTGCATGTGTAACTTGACTGGCCCAGCACAGAAAATTGAGTCAAATTTTTCTTCAGCAAGACCCAAGGATCTCAGAAGGAAGAAAACAAAGCAGGGAAGGATAAAATTAGAAATATTTATTCCAACTGTCACCTCCTCTCTGCATCTGAAACCCTGACGCCTGACGGGGACAACAAAAGGACACTCTATTTCTGTCCCCATGAAAGTTTAAGTCCTGAAGCCAAGCAGGCCTCAGGGGCCTCTGACAGGATGGAGCAGAACTGTTAAAACTCAAGCTAATCAAACCCAGAGAGGGAGATGAGACAGGTGCTTCAGATTTCTGACTTTCATTTGGGTTTATTCTGAAACAGGGTCTCATGTAGCCTAGGCTGGCCTCAAACTTGCTAGGTAGCTTAGCTGAGAATGACCTTGAACTGATCCTCCTGCCTCCACCTCCTGAGTGCTAGGATGACAGGCTTGTGCTTCCACACCCAGCTTATGTGGTACTGGGGATGGACCTGCAGCCTGTGCGTGCCAGAAGTGTGCAACCCACTGAGCCACAGCTCCCTAACTGGAAGAATCGAGCCAGCCTTCCAGTCTTCCTCTAAGATCATCTCTCCTCCCATTCACATGGTGGACCAGTTGCCACCTTTCAAATCTTTCCATGCTCCAGTTCTGTTCCGGGCTTCTAGAAGTCTTGGGATGGTCTACCCAGGAGAAGACTGCTATCAAGAGAAGCCATGAAGGGCTGGGGAGCTGGCTCTGGGGATCAAAGTGCCTGCTGTGCAAGCAGGTGGGCCTCAGTTCCACCCCCAACACCCAAATAAAACACTGGGCAAGCTGGGCGTGGTGGCACACGCCTTTAATCCCAGCACTCGGGCGGCTGAGAGTTCGAGGCCACCCTGAGACTACATAGTTAATTCCAGGTCAGCCTGGACCAGAGTGAGACCCTACCTCGAAAAAACCAAAAAAAAAAAAAAAAAAAAAAAAAAAAACAAAAACAAAAAAACACTGGGCAAGGGGCTGGAGAGATGGCTTAGCAGTTAAAGCGCTTGGCAGCAAAGCCAAAGGACCCAGGTTTGATTCTTGAGGACCCACATAAAGCTGGATGTATTTGTCTAAAGTTTGTTTGCATGGCTGGAGGTCCTGGCACACCCATATTATTTCTCTCTCTCTCTAAATAAATAAATAAATGAATAAATAATAAATAAAATATTTTTGAAAAATTGGGTGTGGCCAGGCACACCTGAAACCCCAGTGCTGAGGAGGGTAGAGACAGGAGGATGGCTGAGGCACCCTGGTCAGCCAGACGGACTGAAAAGTGGCAGCTCCAGGTCCAGTGAGAGACTCTGTCTCAGGGAAGAAGGTTGGAGGAGGACACTGGACATCTTGCTTCGTATGTGTGAGCTCATGGTGCACACATCTGCACTCACACATGCACACACTATATGTACACACACACACATGACTCATGAAGAGGATCCTGAGTTCTAAGCCAGCCTGGGTTACATGAGACCTTAAATAAATTTCTTTTTCATGTGTGTGCATGTTCATAAGTGTATGGATATGTGTGTACACATATGTGCATGTGTACATATGTGAGGAAAACCTCACATATTGTGAATGATGTCTGTCTTCCTTTCCTTTCCTTTCCCTTCCTTTCCTTTCCTTTCCTTTCCTTTCCTTTCCCTGTCTTTCCCTTCTTCCTTTCTTCTTCCTTCCTTCCTCCCTCCCTCCCTCATTCCCTTCCCTTCCTCTTTCCCCCTCCCTCCCTCCCTCATTCCCTTCCTCTTTCTTTCTTTCTTTCTTTCTTTCTTTCTTTCTTTCTTTCTTTCTTTCTTTCTTCCTGTTTTTCAAGATAGGGTTTCACTCTACCCAGGGTGACCTGGAATTCACTATGCAGTCTCAGGGTGGCTTTAAACTCACAGCAATCCTCCTACCTCTGCACTAAAGGCATGTACCACCTCGCCCAGCTCTTTCTTTCTTTGTTGATACAGGGTCTCACTGGCCTGGAGCTCATCAATTAGGCTAGACTGGTTTGCCAGGTAACTCCAGGAATCCTCTTGCCTCCACCTCCCCAGCACTGGGATTAGAAGCACACATCACCATGGCCAACTGGGGATCTGAACTCAGGTCCTCATGACTGTGACGTAAATACTTTATGTACTGAGCACTTCCCCAGTTCCTCAAAATTAATTTTTTAAAAATATTATTTATTTATTTGAAAGAAAGAGGTAGAGAGAGAGAGAGAGAAAGAGAGAGAGAGAGAGAGGGCACGCCAGGGCATCCAGCCACTGCAAACGAACTCCAGACACCTGTGGCCCCTGTGCATCTGGCTTACATGGGTCCTGGAGAATTGAACCAGGAGCCTTTGGCTTTGCAAGCAAATGCCTTAACTGCTAAGCCATCTCTCCAGCCCCCAAATAAAATTTTAATGAAGGCTGAGGGTGTGGCTAAGTGGTGAGCACTTGCCTAGCTGCATGTGGCTCTGGGTTCCAACTCCAATACCACAGAAAAGAGAAGGTTCTCTGTGGTGCCTAAGGACACTGAGTTGGAGCTCCATCCTGATGTCTCAGCTCACTGAGCTCAAGGGAGGCTCTGAAGTCGGTGCTCTCAAGAAGGCCATTAAGGGCCCACATGGCGTCCGTGCTCACATGAGTCATCATGGATGACAATGGGACACTGTCTTAGACTCTCTGGTCAGCCCTGTTCAGAAAAAAAACATCTTGCCCACCACCAAGGTCAGCCACAGGAAGATGGATGTGGGAAGGTGCCGCCCCCAGGACAGTCCTGGGCTGGCAGACAGCTGGGGTTCCCTCATCATGGAACAACATGCCTACAGATCTATAGCTGATGGGCAGGGGACAGGCCTACGGAGCTGTGGGTAGTGGGGATACATATGTCCCTACTGAAGCCCCATCTTCTCTCAGCCCACCTAGCACCCTCCTCACCTGAAACTAGCAGAAGGGACAGCATAAGAGCCACCCTGTCTTTCTGATCCATGTGACCTGCTTCTCTGTTCTCCACAGGCCCAGTGCCTCTAGAGGGGTGCTTTCCACGGGCCCAGGGTCCTGAAGCACCTCTACACCCCAAAGGGGTGCTCTCCACAAGACTAGTGCTCCAAGGGTGCTCTGAAGGCACCCTCAGCACCTCAAAGGCTCCCCCAGTGCCCCAAAGAACTTCTAGGATTCTGAAGGCACCCCAAATGCCCAAAGGCACCCCAAGCCCCAAAGCACCCCAGTGCCCTGAAGGCACTGCCTATGTGTTGGTGCTGCTCCAAGCACCCAGGACTGCTGGGGACAAGACAGGACCCTGTCTCTGAGCCTGTGCTTGGTTGAGGTTGGTGCTCAGGAGGACAAATGACAAGGTCACAGAGTATCAGATTATAGACACTGTAGAAATACATACCCCCAAGGAGAAGAAGAGATAGAAGAGGGAGGAAAAGCTGGACGTGGTGGCGCACACCTTTAATCCCAGCACTTGGGAGGCAGAGGTAGGAAGATCACCATGAGTTCAAGGCCACCCTGAGACTACATGGTAAGTTCCAGGTCAGCCTGAGCCAGAGTGAGACCCTACATGGGGGGGAGGGGGGAGGAAAGAAGAAGGGGAGGAGGAAGAGGAGGAAGGGAAAGAGGAGGTACAGGCAGAAGGGGCCTAGAGGGTGTCCTACTCTCGTCCCTGTTCCCTGGGAGGTATGGTTGGGGACACTATGATACAATGGCTTCAAAATGTAAATGGAGGCAAAAGTCAACTCAGTTACCCAGGGGTGACGGGCATCTGGGTTGTGGCTGTGCTCAGGAGCTGGGACACAGATCACAGCCTGCTAGGTGTGCTGTGGGATTCCAGGAAGGAGTTGGGGAGAGGAGGCTTGGGGTAGGAGTGATGGGCTGTGTGAACCTCAGGTGGATGCCAGGGTTGGATGGTAGAGCTAAGGTCAGCTGCCATCTGGGGGACAGATACCCAAGTCTGACCGGCTGCAGGAAAGGGCTGGAAGGAACAAGGGCTCAAGATCTCATGACTTGATGGGGAAACAGGTGGAGGGGCACAGCCAGTTCTCCTCAAGGTCACGAGCAGCAGAAGGCTCACGCAGGGGAGATGGAGGACTGGCAGGGAAAAAAAGAAAGCCAAGAATGAAAGACACCCCCCCCACCCCGCCCAGTGTGGCTGAGGCCAGGCTTCTGGATCTACTCGGTGGCCTTGGCCAGTGTTGTGACTTCCTGAACTTTCCCTTCAACAGTGGAGACAGAATTAAATAAAACAGGGCCTCGTGGCCAGCTCAGTATACACCAAGAGCACAAGAAATGTTCGTCAGGGCCAATGAGGGCGCTGACTCCCTGACAATGGGAGCCCACCTCATCTGCTGATGTACACCAATTTAAACACCAGAAACTTGCATCCCTCCTGCTCAATGCCAGCTGCAAGTTCAAAAACAACTCATTCTGCTAAAGTCCTCAGGGAGCCGCCCTGCTGGCCTGCTCCAGGGCATGTCTGAGCAGTTCCTAACCATCACAGGCATCCACCCAGCACCTCACACCCAAAGCAGCAGCCTCGGTGCTGCTGGGGGTGGATGTTTTGGCCTAGTCCCCTTTTCCCTCCTTTCTTCCAGGAGCAGGGCACACCACACTCCTGCCACAGGCCAGAGTCTAGGAAACTGCTTGACCGAGGGTTACCAATGAAGACTTTAGTGCTAGCTTTGTGAGAGAAGGAGAGGGGGAAAGGAGAGAGAGATCGAGAAACAAGCTGGGCATGGTGGTGCTCGTCTTTAGTCCCAGCACTCAGAATGTTGAGGTAGGAGGACCACCTGCTATGAGTTCAAGGCCAGCCTGGGCCAGAGTGAGACCTTGCCTTAAAAAATTAAGAGTAGGGGGCTGGAGAGATGGCTTAGTGGTTAAGCTCTTGCCTGTGAAGCCTAAGGACCCCGGTTCAAGGCTCGATTCCCCAGTACCCACGTAAACCAGATGTACAAGGTGGCACATGCATCTGGAGTTCGTTTGCAGTGCCTGGAGGCCCTGATGTGCCCATTCTCTCTCTCTCTCTCTTTCTCTCTCTGTCTGTCACTCTCAAATAAATAAAATTAAATTAAAAAAATAAAAAAAATTAAGAGTAAAAATAAAAAAGAGAAATAGAGATATAGACAGGGAGAGACAGCAAAAGGTAGAGCCCCGTGTTGCAGTTAGGTTTGCATTGCTGGCAGAAATCACCTGACCAGGGCTGAAGAGATGGCTTAGCGGTTAAGGCGCATGCCTGAGAAGCCTAAGGACCCCGGTTCAATTCTCCAGGTCCCACGTAAGCCAGATGCACAAGGGGGCGCATGCATCTGGAGTTCATGTGCAGTGGCTGGAGGCCCTGGCATGTCCATTCTCTCTCTTTCCCTCTCTCTGTCTCTAATAAATAAATAAATAAAAATAAAATCTAAAAAAAAAAAAATCACCCGACCAAGAGCAACTTGTGGGAAAAAAGGTTTATTTTGGATTATAGACTTGAGGGGAAGCTCTATGATGGCAGGGGAAAACGATGGCATGAGCAGAGGGATGACAACACCCCCTGGCCAACATAAGGTGGACAATAGCAACAGAAGAATATGCCAAACACTGGCAAGGGGGTCACTGGCTATAATACCATAAGCCCACCCCCAATAATACACCGTCTCCAGGAGGTATTAATTCCCACCTGCCATCAGCTGAGGAGACTAGCATTCAGAATACCTAAGTTTATGGGGGACACCTGAATCAAACCACCATACCCTGTATGAAAAAGCATTCACACTTTGGGCTGGAGTGATTGCTGAGTGGTTAATGCACTTCCTGTGCAAGTAAGAGGGCCTGAGGGTGCCTGAGATTGCCAGAGTTTGAATCTCCAGATCCCACATAGACAGCTGGGCATGCCCATGTACACCTGTAACCCCAGTCGTACAGGAGAGCAGAGACCCTAGGACCTTCAGAGCCCTGGAAGCTCCAGAAGTAGTAAAATGAGTTTCTGGCTCAAAACAAGACTAGGCTGAAGAGCAATGGTGCTGGGTACCCTACATTCCACTCCCACAACCCTTTGACCCTGCCACAGGTGAGCGTATGGGGTGCCGCAAGAGCATATACACATGCAATACCACACACACACGCACATTGCAAAAATTCGTTAAAAAGTTCATGGCGGGGTGGAGAGATGGCTTAGTGGTTAAGGCGCCTGCCTGCTAAGCCTAAGAATGCCTGTTCCATTCTCCAGGTCCCACTTTTAGCCAGATGCAGTGAGGCAAGAGTGCAATGCCACACGTTCCCACAAGGGGGCGCAAGTCTGGAGTTAGTTCACAGTGGCTGAGAGGCCACTGGTGTGCCCATTCTATGTGTCTCTTTCTCTCTCTGAGTCTTTCCAAAAAAAAAAAAAAAATTCAGGGGCTGGAGAGATGGCTTAGCAGTTAAGGTGCTTGCCTGCAAAGCCTAAGGACTCAGGTTCGATTTCCAAGTACCCATTTAAGCCAGATGCACATGGTGGTGCATGCATCTATCGTTCATTTGCAATGGCTAGAGACCCTGGCGTGCCCATTCTCTCTCTAATAAATAAAAAAAATAAGTATTTTAAGCCAGTGTGGTGGCACATGCCTTTAATCCCACCACCTCAGTAGGCAGAGGTAGGAGGATGGTTGTGAGCTCAAGGCCACAGCCAAGGGACCCCCCCCACAAAAAAAGAAAAAAATTCAAGCCATATGGTGGCTTATGGAATGAGTTTGAGGCTAGGCTGAGCTATAAGGTTGAGTTCCAGGTCAGCCTGAGCTACAGTGAGACTGCCTCAAAGAACAACACAACACAACACAACACAACACAACACAACAGAAAAGTAAGAAGGACACATCCGTGTTCCTTCCCCCTCACCCGGGTTTCTGAGATCTGATGCTCTCCCAGCCTTAGTCCAGAAGAAGGCCAGGACCCTGCAGTGTGGCAGATATTGGGGTGGATGGGCTATGCCACTGTCTCCTCCCACTGCTGACCCCAGAGCACCTTCCGCCTTTGTGGAGGATGGCTTCTATGAGCTCTGCCCCTTGGTCAATGCTCAAGCTAGGCAGCGACACTGAGCTGTTCACAAGGGGTCTTCTCAGAATTTAATCTGGGGAAGGTGTGCTGTCACACACTTGACACCAATGTTCAGCAAGCATTCCACACATCCTGTCCAAGGATGATCAGACGCCCTGTGTCCATCTGCACACTGGGGTATTGCTTAGCCATGAACAGGAGTGAGGTTCTGATGCACACACAGTACCATGTGGAGGGAAGTTGAGGACGTCATACTTAGTGAGAAAACCAGACACGGTGTGGGACTCCATGACAAGAGACAGGAAGGAGATTAGTGGGGCTGGAAAGAGGACAATTATATGGGGGAGCTAGCTCACAGGGATGAGGTTTCCTTGGGGGTTATGTAACTGTGAATATACGAGAAGCAGATGAGCAATACACTTTGAATGGGTAAACTACAGAATGTAAAGCCTGCCTCACAAACACATGCACATGTCTCAGGTAGCATGAGCTGACATCACCTCAAATGATGTCCAGTATAGGCTGATGGTATGATCATGGTGCCTCCTTGTGATAACGCTACACTGCCACTAAAAAGAATGAAGAAAGGGCTAGAGAGATGGCTTAGCGGTTAAGGCATTTGCCTGCGAAGCCAAAGGATCCCAGTTCGATTCTCCACGACCCACTTAAGCCAGATGCTCAAGGGGGCACATGCATCTGGAGTTTGTTTGTAGTAGCTAGAGGCCCTGGTGCACCTATTCTCTCTCTGTCTGTCTCTCTTCTCTCTCTCTGCTTGCAAATAAATAAATAATTTAAAAATTGTTTTAAAAATTAAAAAAAAAAAAAGAATGAAGGAGTCCGGTGTGGTGGCGCACGCCTTTAATTCCAGCACTTGGGAGGCAGAGGTAGGAGGACTGCCGTGAGTTTGAGGCCACCCTGAGACTACATAGTGAATTCCAGGTCAGCCTGGGCCAGAATAAGACCCTACCTCAAAAAAAAAATTAATAAATATAAAGAATGAAGTCAGCCTGGGCTAGAGTGAAACCCTACCTTGAAAAACCAAAAAAAAAAAAAAAAAAAAAAAAAAAAAAAAAAAAAAAAAAAGGATGAAGAGGGACTAGAGAGATTGTTCAGTGGTTAAGGTGTTAAGGTGTTTGTCTGCAAAGCCTAATGACCTGGGCTCCATTCCCCATGTAAAGCTAGATGTACAAGGTGTACAAGGTGGTGGTGCATGTTTGTAGTGGCTGGAGGCCCTGGTGTGCCCATTCTCTCTCTCACACACACTTTTATATCTGTTTGCAAATAAAAACAAAACAAAAAAATTTAGGGGGCTGGAGAAATGGCTTAGTGGTTAAGGTGCTTGCCTGCAAAGCCTAAGGACCCATGTTCGACTCCCCAAATCTCACATAAGCCAGATGCACAAGATGATGCATGTGCAAGGTTGCACATACACACAAGGTGGACATGTGTCTGGAGTTTGATTTCAGTGGCTGGAGGCCCTGGCATGTCAATTCTCTTTCTCCGTGTGTCATAAAAAACAAAACAAAACAACCAACCAACCAAAGAAACAAAAAACCCAACCAACCAACCAAAGAAACAAAAAGGCCAGTCTGTTGGGTTTGCCTCAAAAAAAAAAATTAAAGCCAGGTATGGTGGCACATGCCTTTAATCCCAGCACTGGGGAGGCAGTGGTAAGAGGATCACTATGATTTCAAGGCTAGCCTGAAACTACATAGGGAATTTCAGATCATCCTGGGCTAGAGAAAGATCCTACCTCGAAAAACAACAACAGCAGCAACAACAACAAAAGTGTTGAAAAAAATCGAATGAAGGACATTATCTCAGAAAGAAATCCAAGATAGATGGAGCCCGGCTCTGATACTGGTAGAATTAACCCACCTGGATAAGTGCAGGTGCATGCATTTTACCTTAGAAAGATCTATTAGTTTGCAAATGGTATTAATGGCGCCTACCTCATAGCAGGTAAGGAGGCAGCAAGATGTTCCTCTCTGAACCTCCTTCTACAAACACCTAGTCACATGACATCTGCAAAGCTGGCTTCCCTGGTCATCTGCTGACCTGCAGGTCTCTTGACAGGACGGGATGAGCACCCTGCTGCTTGGCAGGCTGGATCTAGCCTACATCCTCCTGCCTTCACTAGTCTGGATGTGGTTAGAAGAGGGTCCCCATAGGTGTCAGTATGGGGTGCTTGGTCCCCAGGGTGGCTGTACTGAGATGGTAGAACCTTCTAGAAAGAGAATATAGTGGGTGGTAACTGGGTCAAGGGGCATCTCAGAATGGATTTATTTGTTCCTTTAGAATGAGTCGTAGAGGCCAGGGGAAGACTCAGTGGATAAAACCCTTTGGCACAAGAGTGAGGACCTGAGTCTGGATCCCTAGAAATCATTAAGGCCAGATGCAGTAGCAGTGTCTGTAATCCCAGTATGCCCATGGAGAGATGGGAGAGGAGACGGGAGAATCTCCGGGAACCTTATGGGCCAGTTAGCCTATTTTCAGTGGGAACAAAGAGAGACCTGCCTCAAACATGGTGGAAGGTGAGGAGCTACAAGTGGGCTCATCCTCTGACCTGTACACGCACTCCATAACACATGTGCCCTCACTGTGTGATCTAGGCTGTCACTCCACCGCTGACCACGCCCCCAGCCCACACTGGACTCTAGGCTGTCATTCTACCACTGACCACATCCCCAGCCCTCATTTAGGCTGTCACTCTACCGCTGACCACGCCTCCAGCCCACACTGGATTCTAGGCTGTCACTCTACTGCTGCCCACACCCCCTTGTACTTTTCATTTGGATAAAGTCTCAATTAGTTGTCCAAGTTGGCCTGTACTCATCATCCTCCTGCCTCAGCCTCCTGAGTATCTATGATACAGGCCTGCACCACGTGGGGCTCAAATATTTTTCAGATTAACTGCTCAGACCTGGATACAGAAGTTGGGATCACATCTGATAAAGCTGCTTGGTCATAGCCCCAAGTGAAGGGTGAAGTAACTTAGTATTTATTTCACATAGGGGTGATGGCTTTTACACTATTTGTGCATGTGCTTGTGCAGGCCAGAGGACAAAAAAGTTAGAATTTACCCTCCATTTCCTTTCAGACAAGAGTCTCTCTGAACTTGGAGCTTGCTGTTTCAACTAGACTAGCTGGCCAGCTAGTCCCAGAGATCCTCCTGTCTCCACCATCCTAGCTCTGGAATTATAGGCATGTGCCACCATGCATTTTTAGATGGGTGTTGGGGATACAAACTAGGTCCTTAGGCTTTAACTACTGAGCCTTCCCCACACCTGTCCTATGATTTTTTGTTTTGGTTTTTCAAGGTAGGGTCTCACACTAGTCCAGGCTGACCTGGAATTCACTCTGTAGTCTCAGGGTAGCTTCAAACTCATGGTGATCCTCCTACCTCTGCCTCCCGAGTGCTGGGATTAAAGGCGGGCACTAGCATGCCTGGCTCATACACTTTTAAGATTTATTTATTTATTTATTTGTTTGTTTGTTTCTGACAGAGAGAGAGAGAGAGAGAGAGAGAGAGAGAATGAGAATGGGCATGCCAGGTCCTCTAGCTGCTGCAAACAAACTCCAGATGCATGTGCCACCTGGAGAATCAAACTCGGGTCCTTAGGCTTCACAGGCATGTGCCTTAACTGCTAAGCCATCTCCCCAGCCCTCAGTACACTTTTTTTTAAATATTTTTTTTACTTTTTATTTTTATTTTTTGGAGAGAGACACAGAGAGAGACAGAGAGAGAGAGGAAGACAGAGATGGGCACGCCAGCAGTGTCTCAGCTGCTGAGAACGAAATCCAGATGTGTGCGCCCCCTTGTGGTCAAGTGTGGCATTGCGCCCTTGCATCACTTTGCATCTGGCTAAACGTGGGACCTGGAGATTGGAACCGCTGGACATTGGAACCAGTGTTCTTAGGCTTAGGAGGCAGGCACCTTAACCCCTAAGCCATCTCTCCAGCCCCCTCAGTACACTTTTAAAAAAATATTTTTAATTACTTACTTTATTTATTTATTTATTTATTTATTTATTTATTTATTTATTTTGGTTTTCCGAGGTAGGGTTTCACTCTAGTCCAGGCTAACCTGAAATTCACTATGTAGTCTCAATGGCTTTGAACTCATGGCACTCCTTCTACCTCTGCCTCCTGAGTGCTGGGATTAATAAGGGTGCGCGCCACCACACCTGGCTTATTTATTTATTTGATAGAAAGAGGAAGGGGGGTCCACACCAGGGCCTCCAGCCACTGCAAACGAGATCCATCTTTGGCTTCCTGTGGGTCCTAGGGAACTGAACCTGGGTCCTTTGGCTTTGGAGGAAAGCACCTTAACTGCTAATCCATCTCTCCAGCCCTACACTTTTAAAATATATGTGTGTGCATGTGTGGGTGCATGCGTGCATGTATACACCCAGGTCTCTTGCTGATGCACAGGAATGCTTCCCCAGCATTATGTAGATGGTGAGGGATAGAATATGGGCTGGCAGGCTTTGCAAACAAAAACAAACAAACAAAAAACCCCAAAACATCCCTGAACAAATAAACACAAGTGTGAGAGACTTAGTTCTAAAAGCCACACAGGTGTCACAGCGTGCACCTATAATCCCAGCACTGGGAGGCAGAGACCGGAGGATCCAGGGCTTGCTGGTTCGTTGGTCTAGCACTTCAGTGGGCTCTGGGCTCTAGGAGTAAGATGGAGAGGGACTGAGGAAGACACCTGATATCAACCTCTGACTTCATGCACCCACGTATGCAAAAAAGAACAAGTCAAAAAGCCGAATTGGGACTACTAGAGAGCTGGCTTAGCGGTTAAGGTGCTTGCCTATTAAGTCTAAGGATCCATGTTCGTCTCTTCAGGTCCCATGTAAGCCAGATGCACAAGGTGATGCAAGCATGCAAGGTCGCACATGTGCACATGGTGGCTCACACATCTGGAGTTTAACTGTATGGCTGGAGGCCCTGTCATGCCAATTCTCTCTCTCTCGGTCTCTCTCTTGCTTCCTCATAAAAAAATACAAAAAAGCAGAATTAACAAATGCAAAGGTGAGGCTGGAGAGATGGATCAAGTGGTTAAGTGCTTGTCTGCAAAGCCTATGGACCCAGGTTCGACTCCCCAGGACCCACATAAAGCCAGATGCACAAGGTGGTACATGTATCTGGAGTTTGTTCATTGCAGTGGCTAGAGACCCTGATGTACCCATTCTCTGTGTCTTGTCTGTCTACAGAAATTTGGGGGTTTGCTAATAGTGGATTTTTTTGATGTATTTATTTATTGTTTTGTTTTCCAAGGTAGGATCTCACTCTGGCCCAGGCTTACCTGAAATTTACTATGTAGTTTCAGGGTGGCTTTGAACTCATGGCAATCCTCCTACCTCTGCCTCCCACATGCTGGGATTAAAGGAATACACCACCATGCCTGGCTTATTTTGATTTTTTTGAAAGGCTGTGATAGGGCTGAGGAGATGGCTCAACCATTAAAAGTAATAATTAATTAATTAAAAAAACAGAAATGCTAGGGTGGATAGGCTGGGTGATGGCTCAGTGGTTAAAGGCACTTGCTGACCCAGGTTCATTCCCCAGTACCCACATAAAGCCAAATGCAAAAGTGATGCATGCATTTGGAGTTTGTTTGGAGCAGCATGAGGCCCTAAAGCACCCATTCTCTCGCTCTCTGCTCACAAATAAATAGATTAAAATATTTTTAAAAAGAGAAAAAAAGGCCGGGCGTGGTGGCGCACACCTTTAATCACTGGGGAGGCAGAGGTAGGAGGATCGCTATGAGTTCGAGGCCACCCTGAGACTACAGAGTGAATTCCAGGTCAGCCTGGGCTTGAGTGAGACCCTACCTCGAAAAACCAAAAAAAAAAAAAAAAAAAAAAAGAGAGAGAGAGAGAGAGAGAGAGAGAGAGAGGCCAGGCACGGGCGCACACCTTTAATCCCAGCACTCAGAAGGAAGAGGCAGGAGGATCACTGTAAGTTTGAGGCCACCCTGAGACTACACAGTGAATTCCAGGTCAGCCTGGGCTAGAGCAAGACCCTACCTCAAAAAAAAAAAAAATAAATAAATAAAGAAAGAAAGAAAGAAAGAAAGAAAGAAAGAAAGAAAGAAAGAAAGAAAGGAAAGAAAGAAAAAGAAATGAAAGAAATGCTGGGGGGAGACATGGAGAAATGATCCCTCATCATTGTGAGGAGTGGGGGCTTGGCCTCCAAGACAGACTTCTGGCAGTGCCTGAAGGAGTCACAAAGGCTGTTCCATCTTTACCCTACCACTCCACACCTAGGAGTATTTCTGAGCAAACCGAAACACACAAACTTCTATCCACATACTTCTAAGCATGAGTTATGACAGGAAACAGAAGCAGCCCTTGAGAACAACCCATCAGCAGTTACCACTGGGAAAAAAAGGAGTCAAAAGTTTCTAGAAGATTCATGAAAAACAAAAACAAAAAGAGGAATCCCAGTTAGTCCTGGAAATCTTAAGAGGATGTTTAAATAGGATCCCAAGGAGTGAATGGAAAAACTGGTACACACACACACAAATGAAATACTATGCAACCACAACAGAACAAAACCGTTCCATGTTACAATATGAATGAACATCGGTTGCAAAGGGCTCCAGATCATGTGGTTCATTCACAGGTAATGGGCAGAATGGGCATGTTTACCAACAAGGAGAAAAGCTGCATAGGGAAGAGGACTGTGATAACCTCTCACGTGTTCAAGGCTTCTTCTGGGTCATAGGGAACATTCTGGAATGTGGTGATAAGCATACAGCCCCTCAGCATCTTAAAAAACACCGATGAAGGTGCATTTTATCGTCTATGGATGAACAGATGACACAAGTGTCAACAAACAGGGAAGAAGAGGGGTGCTGTGGGCTCTCAGGGGCTCCGGGCCTGGGCAGAGCTGGAAACTGAACCCAACAGCTCATGGCAGTGAGAAAAGCAGGCCTGACAATGCAAAATCCAAATTCCTATTGCAGAATTTACTTGGGTGTCAAGCAACCCCAAAGAGAGAGGGAGAAGGGACAAGGAAGCCTGTTTTAGAAAGGCCAGCTTACACTGCCAAGCATTTGCTTAGGCAAGGCCCATAAATAGCCCACATGGAGGGGGATGAATGAGCTGCAGACAGCTAGAGGTAGGCTTTGCACAAGGAGGAATCACAAATGAGATTATGTCCCAGTTTGGGAGTTGGGAGAACTGCAGCCTTTCTGGGCGAAGCTGTCAGTGGACATTACCATTGGGGGGCAGGGCAAGGAGGAGAAGGAGCTAGAAGTTTCTAGAGGATTCTAGAAATTTCTTGGGGAGAAAGTTAAGTTAGTTGAGGTTGGTTTCTCAGAAGTCTTAAATATGATCCATTCAGTTTCAAATGGGAAGAAAACTGAGAGGAAGAACGAATAACTTGTTCCAGGGTTAGATCTTGGAATTCTGATCTTAAACTGTCTGTAGAAGGAGGAAGAAGGCACCAGCAGTCAACTACTAATCAAGCTCTTTACCTGGGCAGGAATACAGACGTGTCACAGGGCAGAGATGGGATGGCGGATATGGACAGAAGTGGTCTAGCTGCTGGGTCAAGGGCAGAGGGCCTACTTTGGTGGCATGTGTAGGGAGCAATGGTTCTGGGTGGACCCATGAATGGCAGGCAAGACTCACAGCACTTGAGGGCAAAGGCACAAAGCCTCAAACCAGCTGAGCATTGTAGCATCCCCAGTGGCACATGGCAGAGGTCACAGTGACCGAATGAGGCTGAGTCAGGCATGTGGGTTGGTGAGGTGGGCAGGGCAGATCCAACAGTGAGTGTTCTAGGTGGCTGGGCTGGCCCAGGCAGCTGTGAAGGCCCTAGAACCTTCTATAGCACTTGCAGGGCACAGGATGGTGTGTGTGTGTGTGTGTGTGTGTGTGTGTGTGTGCACTAGAGGGAGGACACTTTTTTGTTTGTTTGTTTTGTTTTTCGAGGTAGGGTCTCACTCTGGTTCAGGCTAACCTGGAATTCACTATGTAGTCTCAGGATGGCTTCGAACTCACAGTGATCCTCCTACCTCTGTCTCCCAAGTGCTGGGATTAAAGGAGTGTGCCACCATGCCCGTCAGGACACATGTTTTCTTTTCACCAAATGGTCCGAGAGCCTAGGACTGGGCGTTCTGAAACATCTAAGAGGCCAAGAGTGTGCTGGGCTGGGAGACCACAAATGGGAGGAGGACGTGAAAGCAGGAGACACAGGCACCCTAGTGGGCAGGGAGGTCGTGGCCCATAGCAGGGCTGCTGGAGGGGTGCAGGCTCAGGCCTGGACCAAAGTGGCATGCACTGTGCAGGAAGCCTTGCCCACCTCCCTTCCGAGTGTGTCCAATTACATTATGACAGCAGTGACACCCCTTTTCAGAGAGTGAACCGCACACCTTAGGGACATATCCCCACGGTGTGGTCACAGGTGACAGGAAGAAGCAGAAACCAACAGTGGTGGCACAGACAGTCCTGAGCAGGTGAATAGGTAGTGGAACACTGGACAGAGGAGGAAAACACCCAGCATTAGTTAGAAGGCAGAGGCAGGAGGATTGCTGTGAGGTTGAGGCCAGCCTGAGACTACAGAGTGAATTCCAGGTCAGCCTGGGCTAGAGTGAGACCCTACCTCAAAAGGGGGGGGCAGGCTGGACAGATGGCTTAGTGCTTAAGGTGCATGCCTGCAAAGTCTAAGGTCTCATGTTCAACTCCCCAGTACCTTCGTAAGCAAGATGCACAAGGTGGTGCATGCATCTGGAGTTTGTTTGCAGTGGCTGGAGGCCCTGGAACACCCATTTTTTCTCTCTCTCTCCCTCCCTCTCTCTCTAATCAATCAATCAATAAACAAAATTATATTTTTGTTTTTTTTTTGAGGTAGGGTTTCACTCTAGCTCAGGCTGACCTGGAATTCATTATGTAGTCACAGGGTGGCCTTGAACTCGTGGCAATCCTCTTACCTCTGTCTCCCAAGTGCTGGGATTAAAGGAATGCACCACCATGCTCGGCTTAGTAAGTATAAAATATTTTTAAAAGGAAAAAAGTGCTGGGGTAGCATGCTTACTGCACAAGTGTGAGGACCTGAGTTTGGATCCCAGAACCCATGTGAAAGCTGGCTGTGGCAGCATGTGCCCGAAATCCCAGTGCTGGGGAGGAGGAGACAGGAGGATCCCTGGGACTCACCAGCCTGCCAGTGTAGCGGGATCTGTGAGCTCCAGGCCAAGTGAGACCCTGTCTCTAAGAATAATGTGAAGAGAGATTGAGGGAGACACTGACCTCTGGCCTTCCCCTGCACACAAGTGTGCCCACACACTTACACACGCAGGCACTCCACATACAAATACACATGCACAAACAAATCAATTAATTCCACTTGTCTTCTCACCTTCTAGCATGGGGCAACTGGAAACTTTAAAGTCACATGAGTGGCTTGCGATGTTTCCCTGTTGGTTGGCAATGACCTAGTCGAGCCTCAGACCACCTCTCAAGGCTGTGAGTCATGCACGTATTAACAGGTCTCATTTGATCTGAAAGTGTGAGTGTGGGCGCCATGAGCTGAAGCACATGTGTGAGGGTCAGAGGAGAGCATCGGGTGTTTTCTCCGCCTTCCACCTTGTTGGAGGCAGGGTTTCCCCCATTCTCCTGTTCGAATTGTTCGCTGCTACACTCACTGTAAGCTTCTGGGAATTCTCCTGCCTCCATTCCCTACCTAACCCTCAGTGTCCTGGGATTACAGAAGCCCATCACAGTTTTCTGTGAAGTCGGGGGATCCAAACTTGGGTACTCAGGCTTAAGAGACAAGTGCAGTGTCTACTGAGCCATCTTCCCACAAAATGATCTACCACTGAGGTCCAGCTACTGACAAGGTGGGCAGGACAACAAATGATGACCCTCTCTGATGTCCCACAAATATAGTCAGATGTGCTATTTCCTTGAGGGTCTCAACTCATGATCCTCCTGTCTTAGCCTTCTGAGTGCTGGGATGATAAGTATGTGCCACTGCGTCTGGCTCCTTGAGGGTTTGATCAAGTTTCTTACATGAAAATAGATAGAAATGGGCCAGGGGAGCACCTTGTCCTCATGTGGAAGAGGAGCTGGGGGCACCCTGTCCTGTGTGGAAGGCCACCAGGAGAGACACACCCAGATTTAAGGTCAAGCAAGCAGGCCAACATCAAGACTGGGGCTGGGGCTGGCTGGAGGACAGGGCCCTGTGAAGAGTCTGTGCTGCCTGGAGCCTCTGATAGGTACCAGCGGGGGACAGATACCAGCAGGCTGTGGCCTGTGAAAGGAACTCAGCCCACTGACTGTCTCTGTATTGTCCACCAGTTAAAAATGTGTGTGTGTGTACATATATATATATCTGTATGTTATTTATTTATTTGAGAGAGAGAGAGATTGAATGGGCATGCCAGGGCCTCTAGTCACTGCAAATGAACTCCGGATGCCTGAGCCCCCTTTTGTATCTGGCTTATGTGGGTCCTGGAGAGTCGAACTGGGATCCTTTGGCTTTGCAGGCAAACGCCTTAACCACTAAGCCATCTCTCCAGCCCTAAAAATGCTTTTACATTTTAAAATAGTTGCAAAAAATCAAAATATTTTGTAACACATGCAAATTACAGGAAATACACACTTCAGCACCAGTGGATAAAGTTTTATTGGCATGTAGCCAGGGCCATACGCTCACATGTCCATTTGGCTTTTGCTACAGCTAAGAGACAGCAGTGACAACAGGGACCATCTGCCTCCCAGAGCCTGAGAGCTCCCTGTAGGACCCTGCGCGGGGCATGTTTGCTGACTGTGTTTTCCTTGGACTCCAACCATGCTCCATGGGCTTTCTTTGCTCAAATTTTTGCCAATTTGCAGAAATATTTATAGGATAGTTTCCTTGAGCATAAAATAATTTGTGGGTGTGAAGAGAGTAAAGCGCTTGCTTTGCAAGCATGAGGACCCACTTGAGCCCCAGCACTCAGAGGCGCTGGTGCCCTTGTAATCCCAATGCTGGGCAGGTGAAAACAAGAGCACCCTGGGCTTGTGGGCAGCCAGAGTAACTAGTGAGCCCAGGTTCATGAAAGACGGTCTCAGAAAAGGCGGATAGTGTTCCCGAGAATGACATGCAAGGATGTCTTCTGGTCTTCATACACACAGACGTACACAAGGTTCTGAACATGCACAAATGCACACAGACACATTTTTTGAAATTCCTGTATTCTGGGATGAAGGGTGAAAGAAAGAGCACCAGGCAGTCAGGCCAGTGATTCTGACCTCAAGTGGTTCAAAGCCAAGTGCTACAGCTCAGGGTCACTGCAGCCAGGAAGCACGCGGATGGGATGGCTCATTCTAGAATATGTGTTACTATGATTTCAAGCAGTGTGCAACCAACGACCCGGTAAAAGAAGTTCCAAACTTCTAGTGGGGAATTAAAAAAACCTTTTTTTTTTTTTTTTGGTTTTTTCAAGGTAGGGTTTTACTTTTCGGGAACTGAAAATTTTGTTAGACATGAAGTTTTCTCAGGGCATTGCATACTCTACTGCTGACCACGCCCCAGCCCCTCAGCCAAATTAGATAATGGGGGAGGGGAGTGTGCTCACTTGCAGGCCCTGAGTTCCATCTTAGCTGTCACTAGCTACGTTTCCTTCACACTCAGCTCCCAGTAACTGGTTTCCATTGAACAGAGAGACTGTCACACAGGAGTTCAAGACACCCCGAGGTTGCAGCCAAGGAGGGGCCAGTACAGCTTCAGGAAACTGCTGAGCAAAGCCCAAAACTGGGCAGCCCAGCCTTGAGGCAGGAGCCAGGAGCAGAAATCTCTGCCTGCTGAGTGACAGCATTTTACGCAACTCCAGCTGTTCTCTGCAACTACGGCCCGGGCTGACTTCTGAAGTGACCCCGCAATCTCCAGATTGCTTATAGTCGAGCAAGAGTTCAAGCAAAGTTCTACCTCACAGGTCCTCAAAACAAACAGAATCCCCTCCATCATGAATTATAGCTCTCTATTTGTTCCAAATTCACTTTTTATTACATACACATGTGTATGTAACTGTAAGTGTATATGGACGCCAGTGAACAACCTGTCACCCCTAGTTGCTGCCCATCTTTTTTTTTAATGAATAAATCTTTTTTTATATTTATTTATTTGAGAGAGAGAGAGAGGAAGAGGCAGAGAGAGAGAGAACTGGCACGCCAGGGCCTCCAGCCACTGCAAATGAACTCCAGACTCATGTGCCCCCTTGTGCATCTGGCTTATGTGGGTCCTGGGGAATCAAACCGGGGTCCATAGGCTTCTCAGGCAAACGCCTTAACCACTAAGCCATTTCCCCAGCCCCTGTCCATTTTTTTTTTTTTTTTTTTTTTTTTGATTTATTTGAGAGAGTGAGAGAGGAACAGGCAGATAGGGGAAAATGGGCGTGTCAGGGCTTCTAGCCACTGCAACTCCAGATGCATGCATCACCTTGTGCATCTGGCTTATGTGGGTACTGGGGAATTGAACCTGGGTCCTTCGGCTTCACAGGCCTTAACTGTTAAGCCATCTCTCCAGCTCTGTTTATCTTTTATTTTTTTGAGGTAGAGTCTCACTCTAGTCCAGGCTGACCTTGAACTCATGGCGATCCTCCTACTTCTGCCTCCCCAGTTCTGGGATTAAAGGTGTGTGCCACCATACCCAGCTCTGTCCATCTTTTTTGAGACAAGGTCTCACTAAACTGATGCTCACCAATTCAGCTACCTGCCAACCAGCCCCTGAATCCTTCTGTCTCCACCTCTTCAGCACAGACATCACCAGCACCACCATGGCCAGCTTTTTTACATGGATTCTGGGGATCAAATTCAGATCCATTTAAAGGGAAGCACTTAACCCACTGAGCCATCTCTCCAGCCCCCAAGTTCACTTCTTCACACAGGGAAATCTGAAAAGTTCCAAGGCGGAACAGAGATTAATCTGAAAACTTCTAAGGCGGAACAGAGGCCTAGGCATTAGATAGCCTCCAATGTGTACAGCATTTGGCTCATGCCGAGGCCTAGGTATTAAATAGCCTCCACTATGTACTTGGCTCTAGCTGTTACAGAGGCCCCATTTTTGTTCTTGATTTCTACCCTGGTAATGGTGCCATAGAACTTTCTGGAAAAAGAACATGACTTGCAATGTTGCAGGTTAAAGGGGAAGTGGATTAACTGTGGAAGTCTCTGATGGACATTTCTTTGGGGCTGAGATCAGCACATACTGAATGAGCTAGAATGTTCTTTCAGACGGAATTGCAAGCATGGTGATTTGAAGGTGACAGGCGCCCAGCAAGGGCTTAAGGACTCTGGTGTTTTGTTAAAACTCTGGGCTGCTATGGGCCTGTCACCACCTTTCCAGTCCTGGTACCCTGAGAAGGAACAAGACCTGGAGTAAGTACTGGTGCGGCTAAACCACTGAGTTTGGTGAGTCCCTGCCCAGGCTTATCAGCTCTGCTTCTGAGACAGGATCATGGTGACTTGGGAAGGTAGAGGCAGGGTCCACTGTCTCTGCTCTCCAGTGAGCAGCCCAGCCAGACACTGAGGATCATCAGGCCCCAAATGTCAATGGTGCCACCTGACACTGTCCCTTTGGCCCCACCAGCTATGTCTCTCTGAACAGCAGGGTTGTCATTGGCAGAAAGAGAGAAGGAAAGAAAAAGGACAAGCCCTACAAGGTCTGGGTAGTCTGCTGGGAGAGAAGGAGAAAGACCAGACTGAGGCAGGCCTTGAACTCTGACAAAAGGCAGGGCCTGGCATTTGGGTTTGGCTAATAATAGTAGAGACAGGGTTGGGGAAAAGGTTCAGTGGACAAATCACTTGCTGTCCAAGCGTGAGAACCTGAGTTCAGATTCCCAGAACCCACATAGAAGCCAGACACCGTGGAGGGCATCTGTAATTCCAGAGCTCCTTCAGTGAGATGGGAGGTAGGGCTGACAGGAGAATTTCCTAGAAGCTGAAGAATAGAGTGGTGAACATGCGAGATCCTGCCTCAAAGAAGGTGGAAGGCAAGACTTGACTCAAAAAGTTGTCCTTTGGGCTGGAGAAATGGCTCATGGTTAAGGTGCTTGCTTGCAAAACCTGAAGGCCTGGGTTTGATTCTCCAGTACCCATGTAAAGCCAGATATAGAAAGTAATGCATGCATCTGGAGTTCACTTGAAGTGGCAAAGTCCCTGGCATGTGCTCGCTCTCCCTCTCTCTTTGCTTGCAAATAAATAATAAATTTTTTAAAGAAATGTTGTCCTTTGCCTTTCTATACTGTTGGTGGGAATGCAGTCTGGTACAGCCATTGTGGAAATCAGTGTGGAGGATCCTGAGACAGCTAAAAATAGATTTACCATATGACCCAGATATAGCTCTCCTAGGCATATACCCTAAGGACTCTTCTCACTACCTTAGAGTTACTTGCACAACCATGTTTATTGCTGCTCTATTCACAGTAGGTAGGAAATGGAACCAGCCTAGATGTCCCTCCACAGATGAATAGATAATAAAGATGTGGTAAATTTATACAACAGAGTTCTATTCAGTGGTAAAGAAAAACGAAATTATGAAAATTTCAGGGAAATGGATGGATCTGGAAAGGATTATACTAAATGAGATAACCCAGGCCTAGAAAGCCAAAAGTCTTATGTTGTCTTTCATATGTGGATACTAACTACAAATGCTTGGACTTGTGAGTTGGAATAACAAATTGGTAGCAGAGGCCAGTAAGCTAGAAAAGAGCTATAAAGTAGGGAGAGGATGGGAGGATTTAAGGAGATGGTATTGTATATATGTAAGTAGAAGAACAGATTACTAAGGGTGGAATGGCCTAAGCAAGGTCAGGGAAGAGATTAAGTTAAAGAAGGGTAGGGGGGAAGCTGGGCATGGTGGCGCATGCCTTTAGTCCCAGCACATGGGAGGCAGAGGTAGGAGGATCGCCGTGAGTTCAAGACCACCCTGAGACTACATAGTTAATTCCAGGTCCGCCTGGGCCGGAGTGAGACCCTACCTTGAAAAACTAACTAACTAACTAACTAAATAAATAAATAAAGAAGGGTGGGGGCCATCTGATAACTTGATAACTTACTTTTATGGATAATGACTCACCGAGAAGCCACAGACTATTACTAGAAAAATTTCAGTGCCAGGGATGAGATTCCTTCCAGTGAGTTGTTGGCCAGGGAGGTCCCTGATGCCCCCAAAACATTACAGACTATTTCCAAGGCTTTTGGTTTCCCACCAGAAATAGATGGTAAGACCCTACTACTGAAGACTCCACATGCCTGGGCTGCAGATCACTGAGAAATCAAGCTGGGGCTAAACTGAAAACCTCCTCCCTGTAGACCAGCTGACAGAAAGTTAGAAAAGGCTGAACTGCATGCAGCCCTATGGGAGAAAGAAGTTATCAGCGGTGAAAACAGTAGGCACTACAAGCCTCAAAACTGGCCAACCAGGCCAAATGACCAAACAGATGCAATAGTGGCAGATCTGTTATAAGGGAAACCAACTGCTCTCTAATTGGAATGGAGGCCCGCTCTATGGGAGGGAATACATGCCTGATACTGAAAACCTAATCAAACTCATATGGCAGAGGAGGTCATGAGCATTAGGAGTGTAATGCCTGTTTTTGTCTGGCTAAATGCATATATTATGCTCACCAAACTGCCCTGTAAACACTTTACCTAATGTTCATATTCATATATTAATGCTACTCTTGCTTTTGGTTAGAGAAGCTTCTCTTTTCAGATGGCGATGACCACTGGGATGACCCAAAAGGCACCATAGTGCTAAGAAGTGACAGAGGAGTGTTCAACACTGAAACATTTCTATCACACCCTCCAAGGCTCAGGGTCCATTGTGGAAGAGGTGGTGGGAAGAATATAAGAGCCAAAGGAGGATAAGAATGCTTACAATGCAACTGTCTAGACAGAAACTGGCCTCAATATCCATGACAGCAGTGCCTAGCACTACCTTCACAAGACCCTAATAACAGGAAAAGATGATGACATCAAAATAAAAGAGAGAAGGGATATGATGGAGAGTGGAGTTGTGAAGGGGAAATGGGGGAGGGGAAGGAATTATCATGGCTTGTTGTCTGTCAGTATGGAAGTTATCAATTTAAAATATGCCACAAAATGTTGTCCTTTGACCTCCACATGCACACCATGGCACACATGTGCCTGCACTCCCACACACACCACAAAATGTTGTTTTCCTAATATTTTATTTGAGAGACAGAGAAAGTGGTAGAGAGAGAATGGGCACACCAGGGCCTCTAGCCACTGCAAATGAACTCCAGATGCACACATCACTTTGTGCAACTGGCTTACGTGGGTACTGGGGAATCAAACCTGAGTCCTTAGGCTTGGCAGACAAGCTCCTTAACCGCTAAACCATCTCTCCAACCCAAAATGGTTTTTATTTTTGTTTGTTTTTTTGTTTTTCAAGGTAGGGTCTCACTCTAACTCAGGCTGACCTGGAATTAATTTCAGGGTGGCCTCAAACTCACAGTGATCCTCCTACCTCTGCCTCCCGAGTGCTGGGATTAAAGGTGTGTGCCATCACACCTGGCTCCCAAAATGTTTTTTAAAAGTAGAGCTGTAGCCAGGCATGGCAGAGGAAGGAGGATCGCCACGAGTTCGAGGCCACCCTGAGACTACATAGTGAATTCCAGGTCAGCATGAGCTAGAGTGAGACCCTACCTTGAAAAACAAAAAAAAAAAAAAAGTCCCTACAAAAAAGAAAAGTAGAGGGGTTGGGGATTTAGCTCAGTGGATGAGCGCTTGCCTAGCAGCGCAAGGCCCCAAAATCGGTCCTCAACAAAAAAAAAAAAAAAAAAAAAAAAAAAAAATCACAAAAAGACCAAAAAGAAAGAAAAGTAGAGCTGAAACATCCTTCTGTCCACATGGTCCAGGGTGGCTCTGGTCACATGGATACAGGAAAAACCCTGGCATGGACAAGAGATGGAGGTGGTGGGAGGGGTGGAGCTGAGAGTGCTGGCTCAGGCGGGTGGGCTGCCATGGCGCTGGACAGAGCACGAGGTAGAGGCCCCCCACCTCGCCTGGAAGTCAGGGGTCAGAGTGTGTGGCCCAGTGTCACACTACTTCTGCCCTTGAGTCCCCATGGGGTATGCGGCCACAATTGCCTACATACTCAGCTGTGAACTAGGCTGCAGAGTCTCAGAAAGCTTCTAGAAGGACTTTCTGCTCACTCCTGTGTCACTTTCATGATTCATACAGGACACTCTCTGGAAACACACTGTGGCCCTGGGCAGTGGGCAATGTCTGTGGACACCTAGACTTTTTGTACTCACACCTTCTCCCCACAGTGCCTGACATGGTGATATATCAGCTAATTTAAGATCTTGGATGCTGGGTATTTTGAGCACATTAATATTTGCTGGATGAACAGATGCTCCAGAAAACTGGGCTGAAAAAGAATCCAATCCGACAAATTTAAAATGAAAAACTCTTTTTCATTTGCTTGGGGTTGTGTGTGCACAGGTGCATGGGTGGGTGCATGCGTGTGGCTTGCATGGCATGCATGTGGAGACTGGAGGACAAGCCCAGGTGTCACCCTCAGGATGCTGTCCACTCATCTCCTCTGACAGCCTGGAGCTCATGGGTCACGCTAGCCTGGTTAGCCAGAGGGCCCCAAGGAGTTCCTGCCTCCACCTCCCCAGCACTACCCCAGCAGGCATTTTCACACAGGCTGAGGACCCAACTCAAGTCCTGGCAAGGCATAACTTTACCTACCAAGCCAGCTCCCCAGCCCCAGCCAATGACAATGTCGCTACAAAAGCAGGAGCACATGCTGTCCTTTCCACTGCCCTGGGCTCTGGAGCCTGGCATGCTGATCTCCAGGCTGGCTGCATCTGTGGGGGTTCTGAGGGGCAGGACAGGAAAGGGGCCTGTGTGGTGTTTTCTGTGGGTTCCCATTGGCCAGGGAGGACTAGGCACATGGTCATTGTTTTCTGAAAACAGCTTTCAAGACCCTAGCCCTAGACCACCTTCTGGACAGACACGCATTTTTGGAAATGTGGTCGTGTCTCTAACAAACAGTGTGCCTCACAAAACAGCACAATTAGTGCTGTGGTGACTAGGAATGGCTCTCCAGATCACTGGCATGACTCTGACAAGGTGCCTGTGAGCCAGGCGTCCTGCAGGCTATTGCCTTCTTTTCACTGGGGGACTTGTCTACGTCTCCATCAGACCTAGACCTAGACCATCAGTCCAATGAAGATTGGTCCTTGAGGTGAATTCAGCCTTAGCCGTCTAAGCCTCTTGCTTCTCAGAGTCACTGCTCTACACATAGCAGCCGAAAGGTGGAAGAGCCAAGGGTCCATGGATGGATGGATGGGCGGATGGATGGCTGAGTGGGTGGAAGGATGGATGGGTGGTGCGTGGATATACAGGTGGGTGGGAAGATGGATGGGTAGATGGATGGATGGCTTGAGTGATGGATGAGTGCATGGGTGAGTGTATAAATGGACAAATGGGTGGGTAATGGGTGAGTGTGTGGACAGATGAATGTATGAGTAGATGCATGGATGTGGGTAGGGGGGTGGATGAAGGACACATGGATGGATGGGTGGTTGGGAGAGGTAGATGGATGAATTGATAGATGGACAGATGGGTTGGTGATAATGGATGAATGGATGTATCATTGGGTGGATGAATAAACAGACACACAATGCAGTCCACTCACACTGGAACATTATTCAGCCATGAAAAGGAAGGACATCCTGACACCTGCTCCACCATGGCCATCCCTTGAGTACACAATGCTCAGTGATAAAAGACACACAAGGACACACATCACGAAATCCCACTCCAGGACGTCCCTAGATCATGAGTTGCAGAGACAGGAAGTAGATTGTGGGTGCCAGGGGCTTGAGAGGAGCTGGGAGCTAGGTCTGATGGAGACAGAGCATCAGTGTGGAGAGACAGAAAGTTCTGGAGATGGACAGTGGGGACAGCACCACCACCATGTGAATGGTCTCTATGTCCCTGAAATACACACTGAATGTGCTGAAGACGTCGGTAGATTTGAAATAGGTAGGAACAAACAGCTTCTCCCTTGACTCACACTTGGCCTTCCTCCCTCCCTCTCCACCCTGTTCCTGGACCTCCACAACTGTGGTGGTCCATTACACACAGAGGCCTGGGGCTGACGCACCTCAGGTATAGATGCCATATCCAGCAATATAGCACAACTATTCCCTGGGCATCCCACAGCGGGTTGCCAGCACATGACTGGACTCATCACCCCTGCTGGTTCCCAGCCCAGCTTCCTCCATGTGCCATAATGCCGCACTCAGACCCTAAAGCCTGACACCTGGAGAGGTGGCTGGTGCCTCAGTCCCTACCAATAGAGACCCAGAGGACAGGCAGCTTGGTCCTGGTCACCTCCCAGGCTGTGAACCTCTGCATTTCCTTTGGTGGCCTCTGGCCTTCCAGGCCAGCCACTAGAAGCCAGCCCGACCCTCTAGGCCTCTCAGCCCTGCAAGACAGGAGCAGGGTCAAGCAATAGGCAGCCCAGGCTCTGAATGATGTCCTGTGTGTCCCAGACACTCAGCTCTGTGACCACTGTGTACAAAGGGCCAGAGACAGGAGGATGGAGGAGGACAGCAGGACTGTGGGCCAACAGAGAAAACCTCATCGCTGAAAAGGTTTTGGGGCTATCGCTGGGCTGAGCGGGTCAAGCTCTGGCCTGGCATATATGGGGTCCTGGGTCCATCTCTAGCACCATAAACCAGGCGTGGTGGTGCACATCTGTTATCCTGGCACTCAGAAGTGGAGGCAGGAGGATCAGGAGTTCAAGGTCATCCCTAGCTATAATGGGCTACATAAGAACCCCCATCTCAAAAGAAAAAAAAAAAAAAACCATCTTTGGCCACTAACCCCTTCTTAGACTAAGACTCTCCAAACTCTTGCCTCCGGGAACCCCATATTGGCTTTATTTCCAGGGGGCCAGCAGAAGCTTCTGGAAGGTTCCTGAGAACATGGCCACTTCCCCTCTCCACACCCAGTTCTTCCTGACACCACTCTGATTCACTCAAGCCCCAGCAACCTTCACTTCCCCTGCAGGATACCCTCTTTGTCCCTTGTTGGCCTTGTAGGACAGCACCTGGTTCCGAGGGGGCAGTGACTGAAAGAAGGCAGTCACCTACATTGGACACATACCTTCATCTAGTCTCTGTAGAGGGCAGCTGCACACCTCCTTGGGGGTCTGTCTGTCCCTTCCCTCTCCTCCCTCACTCATCTACCTCCAACTGCCCTTGGGGTCTGTCCTTCCTTTTCCTCTCCTCCTCTCTCCCTCCCTCATCCACCTCCCTCTGCCCTTGGGATCTCTTCTGATGGCAGCTGGAGGTCACCTTTCTCTGCCATGATCAGGCCCCAAGAATTCCCCATCCTATGCCACCTTAGAACCTTGGCACCTGCGGCCCACTGCCTGAAGGGCCCTTCCCACAGGACTCCTCAGGGCCAGTCTCTAAGAGACTTGCTGAACATCCCTGACCGGTTAGTCCCCACTGCCCTGTTTTGATGCCTCTACCCTTCAACCTGGGGGTCGGCTCACACTGGCAAAGTGTGTCACTGTGAAATCTGCCATCCTCACATGCACATGGTGTTCCCATGCTCAAAACGACTGCAGACCGCTGGATAGAAAAAGCTGACTCCATTACACGTGGGCATCACTACCTAACAAACATTCTACCTTTTTGTTGTTGTTTCTTGAGACAGAGTCTCATTTCCAGGCTGGTCTCAAACTCAGTATGTAGCCAAGGATAATCTTGAACTCCTCATCCTCCTGAGTGCTGAGGTGACAGGCGTGAGCTGCCACACCTATTTATGGGGGATGGAACCCAGGGATTCATGTGTGCTAGGCAAGCACTCTGCCCACTGAGCCCAGCCCAGCAGTGCACTTACTCATCACGGCTGTGTAGCTTTCCTGGGGTGCACTGCAAGGCATGCACTCGTTGCGACGTTGTCTATAGGAAGCACCTGCAAGTCAGCTATCTTGGTGGAAAGGCACAGGACCCCCCTTCATGGAAGAAGTCAGAATTGCCTGGGCCCAAAGCAGAGTGATAGAACCTGCCAGGCCTGCACCTCATATGACAGGAATGTGGAATGCAACTTCAAGAAGAGTTGAGGTGCGCAGGGCCCGGCGGCGGCTGCTCCCAAGGGCCGAGTTCAAGTCCTGGCATGAAGACTGGGCTAGGCCCTGTCTCTGAGGGGCACCTTGCCAGACGTCACTGTGCTGGCATCCAGGAGCCAGTGAAATCAGAAGCAAAACCAGTTTCGAAATGTCTCATCTTTAATCTCCACCAACAGAGCCAAACCCTTCAGTCCCTGTGATGTTTGGGGTGGGGGCCAGGGAAGGGGCTTATATCACAACTGTGACACTGAAACTCAAGTGGTTTTTGGCTGAGGGATGTGGCTCAGTAGTGAGTGCTTGCCTGGCATGTGCAAGGTCCTGGGTTCAAACCCCAGCACCCCAAAACAAAATGAAAATTAAACAAGTATACATTATTCATACTGTGTTAAGACAGTAGAAATACCCAGTATACAAGGAACCCGTGCCACCATTTCTCTAGTATAACTCGATGGCATGGTGAGCAGAAAGTCCTCCAGGTTACTTTGGGGGCAGTGGGCAATGAGCACAGCCAGCTGATATCCAGAAGCAGTATCAAGTGGGGGAGGGGGAGCCACTGAGCAGAGGATTGTCAATCAGGTACAAGCTCAACTGGCTCTAGCCAGCCATAAGCCACTACTGGGTCATCTGGGAGGACCCAGGGGGCTGGCAGTGGCTGGTCAAGAATGGACATGGAAAGCCAGGCGTGGTGGCACACGCCTTTAATCCCAGCACTTGGGAAGCAGAGGTAGGAGGATTGCTGTGAGTTCAAGATTTTGTCCCCAGCAAGCCTGGTGTAGCAGTCACACCTGTCATCCAGCTCATCTCGGACTTTGCAAAAAGCATGTCGGGCACGCCTTTAATCCCAGCACTTGGGAGGCAAAGGCAGGAGGATCACCATGAGTTCGAGGCCACCCTGAGACTACATAGTAAATTCCAGGTCAGCCTGAGCTAGAGTAAGACCCTACCTCAAAAAACAAACAAAACAGGGGAGCTTGAGGGATGGCTTAAAGGTTAAGGCGCTTGCCTGCAAAGCCAAAGGACCCAGGTTCAATTCCCCAGGACCCACGTAAGCCAGATGCACAAGATGGTGCATGTGTCTGGAGTTCATTTGCAGTGGCTGAAGGCCCTGGCATACCCTTTCTCCCTCTGTCTATATCTGCCTCTTTCTCTCTCTCTTTCCCTCTCTCTCAAATAAATAAATAAATAAATAATAAAAACAAACAAACAAACAAAAAAGCATGTCGGTGGGACCCAGTTTTCTAATTCCCAACACTGTGACCAACTCACCCATCTACATATCCCTACCCATCCACCCACATGCCTGTCCATCCATCCATCCATCCATCCATCCACCCAGTCACCCATTTATCCATCATCTATCTCTCATACATCCACCCACCCACCCATCTAGTCCCCATGCAAACTCTGCTTCTATTACAATATTGATCAAAATTAAATTTAACATTACTTTTTAAGTCTAAATGAACCTTGAGATGTGCGGCCAGACCCACACAACACCACACCTGTGCATTTCAGATTCATGGAGCCACCGTGCCTCTGCATGGAAAGATGAAAAGCGCCACCATCAACACACATTAAGGTGCCAGGGGCCTTGATCCAGCAAGCCAATTACCAACTGCCCTTTAGGCATGAGGTCATTCCTATCCCTGTCCCTCACCTCTGGGGCTGGGGGTCCAAGGGTGACAGGTAAGATAACTGTCTTGCTACCCTGGTAAATAATTTCTGAACTCATGCCTGACCCAAATCAGCCAAAATGTACACCATCACTTCACTGGGTTGTTTCCCCATTAGGGTCCTGTCCAACACTAGAAATGAAGCCCTGGTGATGGAGGAAATTCAATTCCCTTCCCAGCCACCTCACTACAACTCACTTCTCCAGTAGGAGTGGGTGGGTAGCCACGCCCAAGTTTATTTTAGTCCCTAGGAGCCCTGGACTGTGAGTGGGAGGAGGAGCAGGTAGTCCCACCCAGATGGCCCTCATATAGCTCAGCACTGCTTCACTAAATTAACCAGGAAGATTTTGTCAAACTTGTTGACAATAAGCTGGGTGGGGTGATTCACATTTATAATCCCAGCCCTACGAAGACCCAGGTAGGAGAACTGCTGTGAGTTCGAGGCCAGCCTGGGATTATACAGTGAGTTCCAGATCAGCCTGAGCTAGTGATAACCTGCCTGTGAAAATAAAAATAAATATTGACAATATAGACCAAAATTTTTTTGTTAAAATTCTGCGTCATTATTATTAGTCTGTTAATGTCTTTATTCTTTCATTTAAAAAATTGAGACATTTATCAGGGCATATTGATGGGGACACAGTCATTGTTATTATTTTGTGGGAGTCGCTGAATAAATGAGCCAACTTTGCACCTGAGAAAAGCTGGCCTCGTGGGTGGGGATGTCATGAGCTCCCCAAGTGACGGTCCCCTGCACAGAGTCAGAAAAAAACTGAGGACTTCCTAGGGCTAAGTTGGGGTTGCAGGGGGCTTCTCTCTCTCCCTCTGCCTGGCGACCCCCGGACAGGACCGCCAACTCCAGTACCAGCAAGTGGCCCAGGGACCCCAACTATCCCGTGGGGAGGACGGAGACTGGGACGTGCGTGTGCGAGGGGGTGGGGCCTGGATGCACGCGTGTGCGGGGCAAGAGTCTGGAGCACACGCGTGTGCGGGGCGAGGGTCTGGGCACACGCCGAGGGCAGCAGACGCACCGAGCACTTGGGGATCTCAGCGCAGTTTGCGGGCCAGTTTTCATTTTCCAACTTTCGCGGCAGACTCGCCCTCCCTCCCTCGCCCCCTCCCGAGCATCCTCGGCCGGGCCGGAGCAGCCGCCCCGGGCAGCGAGGACCCCGAGTCTCCCGGGACGGGCGCGGGTCGTGGGTCTGGGAGCGGCGGGGGGAACCCGGGTCCCGCCCCGAGGCCGCGCTCCCGCTGGCCGGACCCCCGCGCCCGTCGCCGAGCCCACACAGGTCCCCAAAGTTTTGGAAAAGTGAGGCGCCAGGGCGAGGGGACTCCCCGGACCCGATCGCGCGGGACCCCGGGCCCCGATCCCCCGGCACCTGCACCCCGCTTCGCCCCTGGCTCACCTGGAGTTCGGCCGGGGGTTCGGGCAGCGGCTCCAGGGCGGCGGCGCTGCGTGTCGCCCCGCGTTGGTAACAGTCTCCACGGCTACAGTCTCTATGGCGGCGGCCGCAGCCGCGGCTCCTCCGGCTCCCGCCGCCTCGGCTCGCGCGGCCCGCCCCAGAGCCCGCCCAACGCACGGGGCGGGGCGTTGTGCCCGGCAACGGTTTCCAAGCTGCACGCCCCGCCCCCTGAGCAACGGCCCGCCCATGCCCACCTCCAACGGGCGCGGGGAGAAAATCATCGATTCTCATTGGCTAGGTGAGGTGCCGATCAGAGCAAGAAGGCGTTGCCTAAGCCCTGGAAGGGGAAGAGGTCTGGCCAATAGCCGCGGAGCGGGGCGGGGCCTGTGGGGAGGCGCGCGAGCCCGCGGAAAGGTTGGCGCTAGGGAGGCGCGCGCGGGCCGCGGCGGGTGGCAAGTTGGGGTAAAGCCCGTTTTTTCTTTTCTGTTTTTTTTTTTTTCCCTCCGAACTTTGGGATTGCGCAGGGGAATCAGTAAACTCTGGCTCGCTGCTTATTTAGTTGGTTTTTTGGTGTGTGTTTGGTTTTTGAGACTGGCTCTCTATGGCCCAGGATGTCTTGAACTCACTATTTTAACTCTGGCTGACTTTGAACTCATGGCAAAGCTCCTGCCTCAGCCTCCCAAAGGCTGGAATTGCAGTCATGAGCCACCACATCCGCTTCCCTTTCTTGTTTCTTATGATCTGAGAATTTCTTTTGTGTGCTTTGGGGCAGGGTCTCATTCTAGCCCAGGCTAGCCCGGAACTCATGACAATTATGCTTCAGTCACCAGAATGCTGGGTTTACAGGAGAGTGCCACCAAGCACAGCTTTTCTTTTCTTTTCTTTTCTTTTCTTTTCTTTTCTTTTCTTTTCTTTTCTTTTCTTTTCTTTCTCTTTCTTTTTCTCTTCTCTTCTCTTCTCTTTTCTTCTTCTCTTCTCTTTCTTTTTGGAGGTTTTGGCTAGAGTGAATTCACTATGTAGGTTCAAGGTGGTTTTGAATTCACAGTGATCCTCCTACCTCTGCCTCCCGAGTTTTGAAACAGGATCTCACGTAGCTAAGGCTGGCTTTGAGCTCTTGATTCTCTTGCCTCTCCCTAGGAAGTGCTAGAATGACAGACTTGTACCATCATGCCTGGCCCAGATGAAAATTCTGAGATTTTTTTCCACATGATTAAAAAAAAGTTAATGGACTGGAAAGATGGTTTAGTAGTTAAGGTGTTTGCCTGCAAAGCTTAAGGACCCAAGTTCAATTCCTCAGTACCCATATTAACCAGATGCATAAGGGGGGGCAAGTGTCTGGATTTGTTTGCAGTGGCTAGAGGCCTGGTGTGCCCACTCTCTCTCTCTCTCTCTGCTCCTCCTCTCTCTTTAAATAAATAAGTAAAGTAAAATATAATAAAATAATAGAAGTGTCTAGCATCTAGTTGACCACTTTTAAAAAAGTTAAGCCTGGTGTGCCATCCCAACACTCACAAGGCTGAGGCAGGAGAATGGCTGCAAGTTTGAGGTCACCCTGGGCTACATAGTGAGTTCAAGGCTATCCTGGGCTCCATTGTGAGACCCTGTATCAAAAATATAGTTAGGCATGGTGGCACACACCTTTAAACCCAGCACTCAGGAGGCAGAGGTAGGATTGCTGTAAGTTTGAGGCCAGCCTAAGACTACATAGTGAATTCCAGGCCATCCTGGGCTAGAGTGAGACCCTACCTCAAAAAAAAAAAATTTTTTTTAATGAAAGAAAAACAGTAATGGATTTTCTGGCATTTATAAACTACAGGAACATTTATATATGTTTTTAATTCAACATTTAAGACTGGTTTAGCTGGGCATGGTGGCGCATGCCTTTAATCCCAGCACTCCGGAGGCAGAGGTAGGAGGATAACTGTGAGTTCAAGGCCACCCTGAGACTACATAGTGAATTCCAGGTCAGCCCAGACTAGAGTGAGACCCTACCTCGAAACACAAAACAAAAAACAAACAAACAAACAAACAAACAAACAAACAAACAAACAAACAAACAAACAGACAAACTGGTTTAGAGCTAAAGCCTGTGGTCAGACTCTCCTAAAGTTTTGTTCCTTTGAGTAATGTGGAAGGACACTTTCAATTACAGGGACAGAGGAATGGAGAATTGTAGGGTTAGACAAAGCCCACAGGACGTTAAAAAAAAAAAAAAAGCAACACCTGAGTATTTACTATTCTTTTAGAGAAAATATTTGCTTCTCCGAGGTGCTAGGTTCAACTAATAAACTGGAAAAACAATGGAACCTTCACAATGCTTTTATTCTAGTGGGGCAACATGGACAATAAAAAGAATAAGTGAATGCTTTTAATCCAAGCACTCAGGAGGCAGTGGTAGGAGGATTGCTGTGAGTTTGAGACCAGCCTGAGACTACATAATAAAGTCCAGGAAGAAAAATACTTGTTCCAGGAAAGACAGGCAGGAAATATAAGAGATGGTTAGGTCTAGCCTCATTCATTTATTCATTCACTCATTCATTTAAAGTAAACATTTGCTAAATTCTTATGCTCCACAACGTGATTGACACTTCCTTGTATTTTTTTGCTTTGAGAGAGGTTTTGCAAAGTAGCCCAGGCTGGCCTCAAATTCACAATCTTCCTGCCTCAGCCTCCCACGTGTTGGGATGACAGACGTGCACTAGCACACCAGGTTTCTCAGCATGGGTGAAATCATGGCACCTTACAGCCACATTCTGGGAAAGACCATGTAGTCCCCCAGATAAAAGCATTGATCCACACAAAATGACACAGAAGGCTCTGGAGCTATACAAAACACACACACACACACTCACACACACACAAACACATACACCATACATACACACCACACACATACACATTCCATACACCACACACACATACACAACACATACACACACCACACACACACACATCCCTACACACACACACATCACACAAGTGGAATTTAGAGCCAAGCACAGTAAGCCTCATCTGTCATGCAAATACTCCAGATGCTAAGGCAGGAGGATCCCAACAGGTCAGTCTGGGGTACAGAAAAAAAAAAAAAAAAAACTGCAAAAAAAAAAATCCAAAGAAATGAAGTTTCTTAAAGGTAATTAGGTCTCTTCCAAGGGCTTGATGCTGGTCACACCATTATCATAAAAGAGCAAGC
This sequence comes from Orientallactaga sibirica, assembly GCA_036365145.1. Classification (NCBI taxonomy): domain Eukaryota; kingdom Metazoa; phylum Chordata; class Mammalia; order Rodentia; family Dipodidae; genus Orientallactaga; species Orientallactaga sibirica. The sequence goes on from JAEOAD010000049.1 coordinate 16,705,693, forward strand.
CTCACTTACTGTCTCACCAAGTGATCACTTCCTCATATATGTGCTCATGCCATCGTGTCAATGGCCTTGTCACCTTCCATTGCAGCAACACATCAAAGCGGAGGCTTATCAGAGGATGAACAAACAGGGGCCCCTGATCTTGGAATTGCAGCCTTCATAGCTATGAATTGATAAGACTTTGTTTCTTTCCTAAGCTACTTGGTTACAGTAACAGAAGGTAGACTGATACGCTGTGCTCTTTTCCTAGTCTGTTTCATTTTAATTCCCATGTTGCTGTGTGTGCTGAATTGATTTGGCCATGTTGCTCTTGCGGGCAGCTTCTTGCCTATCTTCACATGAGGGTTCACAATAATCAGTCCTTTTCATTCAACTGTTTATTTAGTCAAACTAGTTATTGAGTGTTGGGCTGGAGAGATTGCTCAGTGGTTAAGGTGCTTACCTGCAAAGCCTAACAACCTTGGTTCAATTCTACAGAACCCACATAAAGCCAGATGCACAAAGTGGAGCATGCATCTGGAGTCCTTTTGCAGTGGCTAGAGGCCCTGGCACACCCATTCTCTCCCTTCCTCTCTCTCTCTCAGGGTGGCCTCGCGAGGTAGGGTCTCACTCTGGTCCAGGCTGACCTGGAATTAACTATGTAGTCTCAGGGTGATCCTCCGATCCTCTACCTCTGCCCGAGTGCTGGGATTAAAGGCATGCGCCACCACGCCCGGCCTCTCTTTTTATTTATTTATTTTTATTGACAACTTCTTTAATTGTAGAAAATATCCCAAAGTACTTCCCTCCCTCCCCCCACTTTCTCCTTTGAAATTTCACTCTCCATCATATCCCCTCCCCCTCTCAATCAGTCTCTCTTTTCAGTTTGATGTCATGATCTTTTCCTCCTATTAGGATGGTCTTGTGTAGGTAGTGTCAGGCACTGTGAGGTCATGGATATCCAGGCCATTTTGTGTCTGGAGGAGCACATTGTAAGGAGTTCTACCCTTCCTTTGGCTCTTACATTCTTTCTACCCCCTCTTCCGCAATAAACCTTGGCCTTGGAAGGTGGGTTTGAGATGTTTCCGTGCTGAGCACTCCTCTATCCCTTCTTCTCAGCACCATGGTGCCTTCTGAGTCATCCCAAGGTCACCACCATCTGAAAAGAGAAGCTTCTCTAACCATAAGTGAGAGTAGCATTAATATATGTGTATGGACATTAAGAGAAGTGCTTACTGAGCAGTTTGGTGAGCATAGTATATACATTTAGTCAGACACCAGCAGACATTACACCCTTAGTGCTCATGACTACCCCTGTCATACATTTTCAGTATCAGGGATGTGTTTCCTCCCATGGAGCAGGCCTCCAGTCCAATTAGAGAGCAGTTGGTTTCCCCCATAACAGACATGCCACTATTGCACCCATTGGCTCATTTGGCCTTGCTGGCCAAATTTAAAGCTTGAAGTGTCCACTGTTGAGTACCTTCTCTAGTGTTTTCTCTCTCCCATTGAACTGCATGCAGCATAGCTTTTGCCAAATTTCTATCAGCTGGTCCACATGGAGGAGGCTTTCAGCTCAGATCCAGCAGGATTTCTCAGTGAAGTTGCTGCCCAAATATGTGGAGTCTTCAGCAATAGGGTCTTACCATCTATTCCTGGTGGGAAACCAAGGGCTTCAGCAATGGCCTATAATGTTTTGGGGGTATCTGTGACCTCCCTGACCAACAACTCACTGGAAGGTATCCATCCCTGGCACTGAAAATTTTCTTTTTTTAATTTAATTCATTTTATTTTTTTAGAGAGAGACACAGAGAGAGACAGAGAGAGAGAGAGAGAGAGGGTAGAGGGAGACAGAGATGGGCGCTCCAGCAGTCTCTCAGCTGCTGTGAACGAAATCCAGATGTGTGCTTCCCCTTGTGGTCAAGTGCGGCATTGCGCCCCTGCGTCACTGCATCTGGCTAAACGTGGGACCTGGAGATTGGAACCGCTGGAGATTGGAACCGGCGTTCTTAGGCTTAGGAGGCAGGCGCCTTAACCACTAAGCCATCTCTCCAGCCCACTGAAAATTTTCTAGTAACAATCGATGGCTTCTGAGTGTTCCATTGTCCAGAAAAGTAGGTTTCCATATGACTTATTTATCTCCTCTATCTCTCTGCTTGCAAATAAATAATTTTAAAAATACTTATTGAGTATTTAGTATTTATGAGACCCTGCGGTAGGTGCTAAGGACACTTGTAAAAATAACATATTTGGGGGCAGGGAAGCTGGCTCCATGGATAAAGCCTTTGCCATGCAAGCATGAGGACCAGAGTTCAGGTCCTCAGAACACACATAAAATGCCACGTCTGGGGACACATGCCTGCAATCCCACTGCTGGAAAGGAGGAAACGGGGGATCCCTGGGGCTCACTGGCCTAGCTGAACCAGTGAATCTCAAAGATTAAGATAGAGATTGAGGAAGACCACAGTATCCACCACAGGCTCCACATACACATGTACACACACACACATGTACCTGCACAAACATGAACCAACACACATATACACACAATGCACATAGTCTAGCAGAAAATAGCAATAAGTGCTGGGTTATAGAGCCCTCCAATAGTTCAGAAGTTACCCACAAAGAGCAGAAGTAAGTCCTGGTCACCCTTGAGCCACCTGCAGGGAGAGACCAGAGAACAGGGAGAGAGATAAGCTTCCTTCCACAAGCCTTCACAGGGGGAGACCAAAGAACAGAGAGATAAGTTCCCTGCCCGCTCTGTGAGCTACGGATAGTTTTGGGTTGACTAAGAACAGAAATTATAAGAAATTTAAACTGTGTAGCTCCCACTCATGCCATGTATGCTTCTGTAAACTTGCTTGCTTGTAAGAAGAAAGATATAAAAAGCCCCTCTTGCCTAAGTTTGGGGCTGATGCCATTACAGAGTGATCTGGGTGCCAGTCCGCTAGCGTGAATAAATCTTCCTCTCCTCTGTCCACAGGGCTCTGAGTCTCATTCAGGAAATTCCCACAACAATAGCATATGCCAAAGAGTCATATTTTTCATTCACATGCTTGTAGAAAAGGCAACTTGTTAGTGACTTGGGGGTGGGGCTTAGAGGATCCAAAGATATTTTATCCATGGAGACCAGGCATCTGGTCCTGAGAGAGGGGTTTTCCAGAACATGGCCTTTCAATGCCCAAACTGGGAAAGTCACTTCCAAACCAAGGGACCTGGTCCCTGCCACTCAGGGTGTCTGTGAGTTCAAGACTACCCTGAGACTACATAGTGAATTCCAGGTCATCCTGGGCTAGAGCAAGACCCTACCTCGAAAAACAAAAATAAAACAAAACAAAAATGTCATCTGATGAATCAGAAATATTGTTGTTGCTGAAGAGTAAGTATTTTTAGTTTGATCCTTCCAAGTGTACAAAGAACAAGGTACAGATAATTAATCTGATGGCCACCAAAGTAGAAGGCCAAGTATTTGAAAACCAGGAAGATGGATTAAGCCAAGACAAATTGTTGGTGAAATCCTGGGGTCAAGATATCTTTTTAGATATTTGAGGAGAACTTCCCGTTAAAATGGTGGTGTAGGAACACTAAAGCAGCCTAGGGGGAGAAAAAAACAAAAGAAAATACTACCAAAATACACTGTTCTACTAAAAAGTGAAGGTGTATAAGAAATTACCAACCATAGCAGAGGAGTAGGAGAGATCCAGAGCTTCTAGAGACCATAGATGTGGCTCCAGCAGCAGCAGTACCTGGTCTATGTGGCTGCGGCCACCAGGCTCGGCATGAGCCGCAGGAAAAGCCAGGTGAGGAGATTCTCCACTCACAGCAGCCACTTCACAAACTCAAGAAACGTGAAGGGGAGGACAGCAGGGACCAGTGGAGCAGCTTATGTGGAAGAGGATCATGAAGACCAGTGGGACAACTTCAGCCACCATCCACAGCCTCCCCTCCCCTCCCCCCACCAGTGCAAGTGCCAGCAAGTATCAGAGACCTGGGGAAGGGAGCTCACCTACACAGCACCTGGCACAGGCAATCAGAGCAGCGACCCACTGACCCAACCAGCCTACCTGAGCCCACAGCACAGCAAAGAGTGACCTAAGTGGGCATGCAGCATAGCTGAGACCAAGGCCATCCCAAAAGGTAACTGAGCTTTCATCAGGTCAGTACCCACCAAAAAAAGCCTGGTATATAGGCTTGCATCAGAAGTGCTAATTGCACCTTCCATGTCAGGGTAAATTATGTGTTAAATCTGATGGATGGTCGGATTGCCATTCTTTTTTTTTTTTTTTTAATGGAGTAAGGGATACTTATTAAAGCTTACAGATCCAGGGTGTGGTAGTTTGAATAAATGTCCCCCAATATATTCAGTGTTTTATTAGTTTGTAGTTTGCATCTGCAGCCACCTGGCTGGAGACAGAGTCACTGGGCAGATCTTAGGGTGCAGCTCTAAGGTGTGGTGGTGGGTTTAGGATTTCAATCTAAAGATATGCAAAGTGTGCCTAGCTGGAGTTCTGGAGGTATGCTGTGCTGTGTGGCTTTAGCTTGTGGCTTCTCTTTTGCTCTCTCTGCTTGGACCTGTGAAGGCAAGCCAGCTTTCTCTGCCATTATGGAACTTCCCCTGTGTATTACTCAGGGTTCTCTAGAGGAACTGAATGGATAGAATGAATTGTATTAAGAGGGAATTTATTGGATTGGCTTACAACAGTCCAGCAATAGCAGGTTGCAGGCCCGAGAGTCAAGGAACCCAATAGCTACTCAGTCCACGAGGCTGGATGCCTCAGCAGTCTCGATCCGGCACTGAAGGCCTGAGGCGTCCTGGAGAGACGCTGCTCTTCAGTCCAGCAAGCACCAAGCAGCAAGCACCAAGCAGAGAACAGCGAGCAGCAGTGGCAGCCAGATGGGAGGAGAGAGAGAGAGGGAGAGAGGCCTTTGTTCCCAGAGCTTCTTTTTTATCAACCAGCCCCCTCCTCTGAGAGGGACCACCCACTCTGATGGAAGGGCTCACCCTGGGGGAAGGATTCTTCCTTTAGTTAATCCTTCCTAGAGGCAACCTCAGAGACACACTTATGAGGAATGTCTGTGGATTCCTAAACAAATCAAGTTGACACAAACTTAACCATCACAAGTCCACCCCTTGTCAACTTGACACCAAACCACATCTCCTTACATCATACATAATTTCCAAATGAAGACAGTAACAAGGTCATAATTCCACCTAACATTATATAACTATCCCTCGTACAACCGGAAACGCACAATTGTTCCCCCCCCACAAAGCAAGTTCCTTGAGGAAGGCTTAGTCTCTAATATAATAAGTCAAAAATAAATTCAGGAGCCGGGCGTGGTGGTGCATGCCTTTAATCCCAGCACTCGGGAGGCAGAGGTAGGAGGATCGCCAAGAGTTCGAGGCCACCCTGAGACTACATAGTTAATTCCAGGTCAGCCTGGACCAGAGTGAGACCCTACCTTGCAAAAACCAAAAAAATAAAAATAAATAAATAAATAAATAAATAAATAAATAAAAATAAATTCAACAGTGGTTAACTAGCAATATGATCTTAATCAGTATTAATTACCTAATAGAGAAATAGAGGAAAAACAAAACACCTTATTATTGGTGTAGATATGTACAGACACTCTTAACAACATAAGACAGAAACACTCATGGCAATTATAGTCAATGTTTTTGTAGCTAGTCCCATGGCCTTAGCTGGTATTTGTTACTGCCTTCTTCTACTACCCATTTGGTATTTCCTCCATCTTCAGCAAGCACCTCAGCAGGTCTTGGTTCTTTACCTGGAGGGTGACCCATACCTTCATTCCTGAAGGATCTGGGCCATTTATCACACTGCCTTGATTGAGTTGTTGCAGTTGTCCATGGACTTTGATGACAGGGCATGGTAGCACCACGAGATGCCCTAGAGAACCTCTGGCACTCCAGACATACTCTTCCTTACCTTTATTGTGGAGGAGCCAGATTGCCATTCTTAAATAAGCTATATTTTAGGGTTGTCATTTGTTGCTTCCTGATTCATAACGCCTTTGTCTACTCTTCCATCGTTCATTGGAGCAGGGTCTTACTCAGTCACAAGCTGACCTTGGAACCCTATACAGAACAGAAATCTCAGCTTCCCAGTTGACAGGATTAAGGGTGGGGGGCAACACACATCCTTAGGGACTTGGACTTTTTAGAAGATCTGTTTGTTTTAACACCTACTTTTGCATAAATACTCTGTTCTGGTTTTCATTGAATGTGTTTATTGTTCACTTAAATTTTAGAATTGGCCTGTATTTTGTTCCACTCAGCCTACTGGAATACTTGCATAGTAGGCAAACCCAACACCTAGGGTCACTTTTGCAGTTACTCTGAGATTCTTTTAGGAGCCACACCTAGCACCTTCTGAAGATATATAATATCAGATTGATTGATACATCTAAGACTACTACAGATAATTAGAAAACCTGAGCACCATATTAATCCAAGATGCAAAAATCTCTATATTATAATACAAGAAACATAAAAATAAAGAAAATATAATTCCACCAAAAATTATAAATCCATAAGAAATGACCTCCAGTGAGAATGATTTAGAAGAAATGCCTGAGAAAGATTTCAAAAGAATGATTATAGGGCTGGAGAAATGGCTTAGCAGTTAAGGCATTTGCCTGTGAAGTCAAAGGACCCAGGTTCGATTCCCCAGGACCCATGTAAACCAGATGCACAAGGGGCACATGCATCTGGAGTTCATTTGCTGTGGCTAGAGGCCCTGGTGTGCCCATTCTCTCTCTGTCCCTCTCTCTCTCAGTCTCTCTCTCTCTCTCTCTGCTTGCAAATAAAAAAAATTAATTAAATAAAATAAAGGCATGTGGCGTTAATGCTAAAAAAATGATTATAATTATCCTCAAAGAAATCAAAGAGTAAATCAAAGGAATCAAAGACACAGGAAACCAATTTAACAAAATAAGGAGGTCAATACAAGACATGGATAAAAAAATAGAACTAATAAGGAAAAACCAGTCAGAAATACTAGCAATGAAAAACATGGTAAATAAAACAACAACAACAACAACAACAACAACAACAAAAACCTCTGTAGAAAATCTCACCAATAGAATGGATGAAGGAAAGAACAGAATATCTAAACTAGAAGACCAGGTGGCAGATCTAATACAATCAAATAAGGAGAAAGACAAGCTAATAGGAAGGCGTGAATGGGAATTTAAAGATATTTGGGACCCTATGAAGAGATCAAACATAAGAATTCAGGGCATAGTAGAAGGAGAATTTCACCCCAAAGGCATAGTAGGCCTTTTAAACAAAATCATAGAAGAAAATTTCCCCCAAATTGGGAAAGAGATGCTAATGCAGATACAGGAAGCCTTTAGCACACCAAACACACAAAACCTGGAAAGAACTTCTCCTTGCCATATTATAATTCAACTACCAAACACACAAACCAAAGAAAATATATTGAAAGCAGTTAGAGAGAAAAAGCAAGTCACTTATAAAGGTAAGCCCATCATGATAACAACAGATTACTCAACACAAGCTTTCCAAGTTCTGAAAGACAACAGCTGTCAATCAAGATTACTTTACCCAGCAAAGCTATCCATCCAAATTGATGGAGAAATAAGGACATTCCACAAGAAAAACAGGCTAAAGGAATATGTGACAACTAAGCCAGCTCTACAGAAAATGCTTGAAGGGATCCTCCACACTGAAGAGAAAGGAAAGCACACATATGAGGAAACAGGGAAAATTAAATCATACTTGAAAAACACTTAATACAAGAGAGTAAAGGAAAAAAGGAAGCACTACAAGACAAGAAGAATGGTGAGTACAAATACATACCTCTCAAAAATAACTCTTAATATCAGTGGTTGCAATGCCCCATCCAAAAGACATAGGCTTGCAGATTGGATTAAAAACCAGAATCCTGTTTGTTCCCTCCAAGAAACTCATCTCTTTACAAAAACAGACACTATCTTAGGGTGACAGGATAGACTTCAAACCCACATTAGAGAGGGAAGATAAAGAAAGGTCACTTTATATTGATTACAGGAAAAATTCAACAGGAAGACATTAAAATTCTAAACATATGTACACCTAACATGGGTGCTCCCAATTTCATCAAACAAACACTATTACACTTAAGGTCACAGATAACACCAAGCACAATTGTAGTGGGTGACTTCAATATTCCACTTTCATCTATTGACAGGTTATCCTGGCAAAAAAATAGACAACTGGATTAAATGATGTCATGGAACAAATGGACCTAACAGACATCAACAGTACATTCCATCTAAATGCTACAGAATATACATTTTTCTCAGCAGCACATGGGACAGTCTCTAAAATAGACCATATATTAATACACAAAGCGAATCTTAACAAATACAGGAAAATAGAAATAATTCCTTGTACTCTATCTGACCACAATGGGATTAAACTGCAAATCAGCAACAAGAAAAACTACAAAGCATACAGAAATTCATGGAGACTAAACAGTACACTATTGAATGATGAATGGGTCATTAAAGAAATTGAAAAGGAAATCAATAAATTCATAGGATCAAATGATGATGAGAATAAAACATACCAAAACCTTTGGGATACAATGAAGGCAGTCCTAAGAGGGAAATTTTTAGCTTTAAGTGCCTATATTAAGAAATTAGATAGGCCGGGTGTGGTGGCGCACACCTTTAATCCCAGCACTCGGGAGGCAGAGGTAGGAGGATTGCCGAGAGTTTGAGGCCACCCTGAGACTACCTAGTTAATTCCAGGTCAGCCTGGACCAGAGTGAGACCCTACCTCAAAAAAAAAAAAAAAAAAAAAGTAAAAAAAAGAAATTAGAGGGTTCACAAGTAAACAATTTAATGCTTCACTTAAGGACTTGGAAAAAGAAAAACAAGGCAAACAAAAAATCAGTAGATGGGAAGAAATAATAAAGATTAGGGCAGAAATTAATGAAATAGAAACAAAACAACAACAACAAAAGCAATCCAAAGAATCAATGAAACAAAGAGTTGGTTCTTTGAAAGGATAAACAAGATTGATAAACCCTTAGCAAATCTGACCAGAAGAAAGAGAGAAGAGACAAAAATTAATAAAATTAGAGATGAAAAAGGCACCATCACAACAGATACCAAAGAAGAAATTCAGAAAATCATAAGGACATACTTTCAGAATATATATGCCTCTAAGTTAGAAAATCTGGAAGAAACTGATGATTTCCTGGATTTATATGACCTACCAAAATTAAATCAAGATGAGATAAACCATTAAATATACCTATAACAAGTACAGAGATCCAGGCAGTTATAAAAAATCTCCCAACTAAAAAAAGTCCAGGCCCAGATGGATTCACTAGTGAATTTTACCAGACCTTCATGGAAGAATTTACAGCACTGCTTCTCAAACTTTTCCATAAAATAGAAAAGAAATGAATCCTACAAAACTCCTTCTAAAAAGCCAGCATCATCCTGATACTAAAACCAGACAAACATAGGACAAAAAAAGAAAATTACAGACCAATCTCCCTCATGAACATAGGTGAAAAATTCTGAACAAAATATTGCCAAATAGAATACAAGAATATATCAGAAAGAATATTCACCCCAACCAAGTAGGCTTTATCCCAGAGATGCAGGGATGGTTCAACATACACAAATTGATAAGTGTAATACATTATATAAATGGACTGAAGGACAAAAATCACATGATCATCTCAATAGATGTAGAAAAGGCATTTGACAAAATCCAACATCCTTTCATGGTAAAAGTCCTACAGAAACTGGGAATAGAAGGAACATATCTCAACATAATAAAGGCTATTTATGACAAACATATAGACAATATAATACTAAATGGGGAAAAACTTGAAGCTTTTCCACTAAATTCAGGAACAAGACAAGGGTGTTCATTGTCCCCACTTTTATTTAATATAGTACTAGAAGCCTTAGCTATAGCAATAAGACAAAAGGCACTCATAAAAAGGATACAAATAGGAAAGGAAGAGATCAAGTTATCATTATTTGCAGATGATATTACTCTATACATAAAGGACCTGAAAGACTCTACCAGCAAACTCTTAGAGCTGATAAACACTTTTAGCAATGTGGCAGGATACAAAATAACACAAAAATCATTAGCTTTCCTATATACTAACAACAAATATGCAGAAGTTGAAATCAAGGACTCTCTCCCATTCACAATTGTCACCAAAAAATAAATAAATAAATAAAGTTCCTTGGAATAAACCTAATCAAGGAAGTAAAGGATTTCTACAATGAGAACTTTAAAACATTCAAGTGAGAAATTGCAGAAGATAGTAGGAAATGGAAGCTGGGCGTGGTGGCGCACGCCTTTGATCCCAGCACTCGGGAGGCAGAGGTAGGAGGATTGCCATGAGTTTGAGGCCACCCTGAGACTACAGAGTGAATTCCAGGTCAGCCTGGACCAGAGTGAGACCCTACCTTGAAAAAAAAAAAAAAAAAAAGATAGTAGGAAATGGAAAGACATCCCATGTTCTTGGATTGGAAAAATCAATATTGTGAAAATGTCAATCTTACGAAAAGTAATCTACACATTTAATGTGATCCCCATTAAAATTCCAATGACATTCTTCATGGAAATAGAAAAAACAATCCTAAAATTCATTTGAAAGCACAAAATCCTCGCATAGCCAAAACACTTTTTTTTTCTTCTTTTTTTTCCCTTTTTTTTCAAGGTAGGGTCTCACCCAAGCCCAGGCTGACCTGGAATTCACTCTGTAGTCTCAGGGTGGCCTCGAACTCATGGCAATCTTCCTACCTCTGCCTCCCAAGTGCTGGGATTAAAGGCGTGCGCCACCACGCCCGGCTATGCCAAAACACTTTTGAGCAACAAAAGTAAGACTGGTGGTATCACCATACCTGATTTTAAGGTATATTACAAAGCCATAGTAACCAAAACAGTATGGTACTGGCACAAAGACAGACACATAGATCAATGGAACAGAATAGAGGACCCAGATATTAATCCAGGCAGCTACAGCCATCTGATTTTCAAGAAAAACACTAAAAACATTCAGTGGAGAAAAGTCAGCCTCTTCAACAAGTTATGCTGGGAAAAACTGGATATCTATATGTCAAAGGATGAAAATAGATCCTTGTCTTTCTCCATGCACAAGAATCAAGTCCAAATGGACCTTAATATCAGACCTGAAATGCTGAAACTGCTAGAGGAAAAAATAGGAAAAACCTTTCAACATATTGGCATAGGCAATGATTTTCTGAATTTAACCCCAGTTGCTCAGGAAATAAAACCACTAATCAACCACTGGTATCTCATGAAATCACAAAGCTTTTGTACAGCAAAGGACACTGTGAATAGAGCAAAGAGACAATCTACAGAATGGGAGAAAAGTCTTTGCCAGCTATACATCTGACAAAATTAATATCCAGAACATACAAAGAACTCAAGAAACAAAGCAATAAGAAATCAAACAACCCAATTAAAAAATGGGCCATGGAACTAAATAGAGAGTTCTCAAAAGATGGCAGGCATATAAACATCTTAAAAAGTGTTCTATATCCTTAGCCATCAGGGAAATGCAAGTTAAAACTACTTTGAGATTCCATCTCACTCCTGTCAGGATGGCTACCATCAAGAAAACAAATGACAGTAAGTGTTGGTGTGGATGCAGAAAAGGGGTACCCTTCTACACTATTGGTGGGAATGTAGTCTGGTACAGCCATTGTGGAAATTAGCATGGAGGTTCTTGAGACAACTAAAAATAGATTTACCATATGATCCAGCTATAGCACTCCTAGGCATATATCCTAAGGACTCTTCTCACTACCTTAGAGATACTTGCACAACCATGTTTATTGCTGCTTTATTCAAAATAGCTAGGAAATGGAACCAGCCTAGATGTCCCTCCACAGATGAATGGATAATAAAGATGTGGGACATTTACACAATGGAATTCTATTCAGCAGTAAAGAAAAACAAAATTATGAAATTTGCAGGGAAATGGATGGATCTGGAAAGGATTATACTAAGTGAAGTAATCCAGGTCCAGAAAGCCAAACGTCACATGTTCTCTCTCATATGTGGATACTAGCTACAAATGTTTAGACTTATGTGTGAGCTGGAACCAAAAATCTGTAGCAGAGGCCAGTAAGCTAGAAAAAGTCTATAAGGGAGGGAGGAGAGGGAAGGACTTAAAGGGATGGTATTGTATATATGTAAGTAGAAGAACAGATTACAGGATGTGAAATGGCCTAAGTGAGGCCAGGGGAAGAGATTGAGTAAAAGAAACTCAGGGGGGCAGGGTCAATCAAAATCAAGATATGCTGAATAAGACATATGAAACCCTACTTTTTTGGATAATGGCACATCCAGAAGCCATAGATTGTTACTAAAAAATTTTCAGTGCCAGTGTTGGGATACCTTCCAGTGAGTTGTTGGCCAGGGAGGTCCCTGTTGCCTCCAAATCATTACAGGTTATTGCCAAGACCCTTGGTTTCTCCCCAGAAACAGACAGTAAGACCCTATTGCTGAAGACTCCATATTCCTGAGTGGCAAGGTCACTGAGAAATCAAGCTAGGGCTGAGCTCAAACCCTTCTTCCTATAGACCAGGTGACTGAAAACTGGAAAAAGCTGCACTGCATGCAGCCCTATGGGAAACAGAAGTCATCAGTGGTGACAACAGTGGACACTGGAAGCCTCAAGTTTGGCCAGACAGGCCAAATGACTGAATGAGTGTAATAGTGGCATGTCTGTTCTGGGGGAAACCAGCTGCTCTCAAATTGGACTAGAGGTCTACTCTATGTGAGAGAGTACATGCCTGGTACTGAAAACCTAATCAGAAGCCTATGACAGGTGAGGTCATGAGCCAGAGGGGTATAAAGCCTGCTTTTGTCTGGTTAAATGTATATATATATATATTCACCAAATTTCCCTATAAACACTACACTTAATGTTCATATTCATATATTAATGCTACTCTCACTTCTGGTTAGAGAAGCTTCTCTTTTCAGATGGTGATGATCACTGGGCAACATAGTGCTGAGGAGAGGGGACAGAGGAGTGCCCAGCACTGAAACAGCTCTAGTACACCCTCCAAGGCTCAGGGTCCATTGTGGAAGAGGTGGTGGAAAGAATGTAAGAGCCAAAGGAAGGGTATGACTCTTTATAATGCAACTGTCCAGACAGACATTGGCCTCGATATCCACTACCTCACAATGCCTAGCAATACCTTCACAAGACCCTCATAATAGGAGTAAAAGACAATGACATCAAAATAAAAGACAGACTAATGGAGAGAGGTAGGGGATATGATGGAGAGTGGAGTTGTGAAGGCGAAAGTGTGGGGAGGTAGGGAATTATGGTTTATTGTCTGTAAGTATAGAAGTTGTCAATAAAAAATTATACAACCATGGGCTGGAGAGATGGCTTAGCAGTTAAGGCGCTTGCCTGCAAGGCCAAAAGATCCTGATTCAATTCTCCAGGACCCACGTAAGCAAGATGCACAAGGGGCACATGCATCTGGAGTTCGTTTGCAGTAGCTAGAGGCCCTGGTGCACCCATTCTCTCTCCCTCTTTCTCTCTCTCTCAAGTAAATAAAAAATATATTTTAAAAATTATACAACCAAAAAAGATATCTTTTTAATATTGTGTTGTAAGATAAGCACAGTTTGACTAATTTGGTCATGTAATCAATTAATATTTATAGTAATATAATTAAGTAGGGAACCCTGAAGATGTATTTTAATTTTGTCCCATGTATGGTTAGATTTATTTTAAAGATATGGAGTCATATATATAGGCTTATGTCTCCGTGGTGGTTTGATTCAGGTGTCCCCCATAAACTTATGTGTTCTCAATGCTAGGTCCCCAGCTGGTGCATGCAATGTATTGTTGGTGATGGGCTTATGGGTGTTATAACCAGCTTCTCCTTGCCAGTGTTTGGCACATTCTCTGTGTTGTCTACCTGATGTTGGCCAGGAGGTGATGTTTACCCGAGGCTCATGACATCATTTTCCCCTGCCATCATGGAGCTTCCCCTTAACTCTGTAAGCCAAAATAAACCCTTTCCTCCCACAAACTGCTCTTGGTCTGGTTCTTTGTGCTAGAAATGCGAAGCTGACTGTAATTGTAATATTGGTACCAGGACTGGGGCCATTGCTGCTATAAACCTGATTCTGTGGCTTTGGCTTTTTGGAACTGCTTTGCAAGAGGAATGTGGACAAATTTGAAATCTTAGCCTAAGAGACAACTTGCAGTGCTGTAAATGGGTTACTCTGCTCAAAGTTGAAAGATCTGAATGCAGTATGAAGTATGGACTGTGAAGTTTGGCTTGTGAGGGTGAGAAAGAGCTTTGCTTGGACTGGGCTAGAAGCAGTTTGTGTGAGAGGCTTGCTGTTATGTCCATGTCATGAGAACTTGTGCAGGGCTGTACTGCATAGAAATGGACTGGTGTGAGCAGAGGGATATGGCACAGAAATGAAATCTTTGGGCTGCAACTGTTGCCAGTTCATCTGCAGTTGTTTGAGAGATTACAACCATTGAGATTGGGCCAGCTGACCTGCACTCTGACAACAGGAAGAATGCAGACTCTTTTGAAGTAAGGGGCCAGCATGCTGAATGAGTGTTCTGTTCTTCAAAGTCTGCTTTATTCCCACCCCACCCTCTGTATTAACAAACTGGTAGCCTACCTGGTATTATGGAGCATAACAAATGCAGGAAAGAGAGGGTCACTGAATTTGCAACATGGTTTTGTATTTTGGAAATGCCATGGGAAGTAAGAAGCAGGCTTGTTGGATTACCTGCATGGATGCCTGATGGAGCCATAAGAATGGACTTTGGGTTGTAGTGGAGACTCAATGGAGATGCTAGGACTATGAGGTGGCTGCCTAGGAGAGTAGCCAACACCAGATGAAGTTTTCTAGGACTATGAGTAGCCTAACTGGTGGGGTGGAATTGGAACTCCAAAGACTTGTCACTGCTTAGTTATTGGACTTGGAGAGTTGTCACTGACTGGAGTTGTGGGACTTGGAGATACAGAGTTTGATGTTTGCCCTGTTTGTATTTTATTTATTTATTTATTTATTTTTTATTTATTTATTTATTTAAGAGAGGGAGAGAGACAATGGACTTGCCAGGGCCTCCAGCCACTGCAAACGAACTCCAGACGTGTGCACCCCCTTGTGCGTCTGGCTAACATGGGTCCTGGAGAATTGAACCTGGTTCCTTTGGCCTTGCAGGCAAATGCCTTAACTGCTAAGCCATCCCTCCAGCCCTGCCTTGTTTGTTTTAAATCTTGCATTTGTTGAATATTTCTTTGATATACCCAATACCATCTTTTGCAGTGTGAATGATTATTCTGTGGCATTTTGAGAATTTTTGGTATCACAGTTCAGTTAAAAGACCTTGGACTGCTGGCTTCCCCAACTTACTTGGTCCTGATTCCTTGTGTGAACTTGGCAATGCATCACTGCTATAGCCCTAGGGGGTCTAGACAGCTTCTAGGACTTGGAGGATTTGGTCACCATTTTTATTTCTTTGCCCCTGAGGTGAGGAGTCCATTTTCTCTAGATATTGCTTCATGAATGTGCAGGGTGGCGAAGGCATACCAGGAGTCAGTGTAAATGATGGCTCGCTTTCCCTCTGTGAGGGAGAGTGCTCTTGTTAGTGTATGGAGCTCAGTCTTTTGGGCAGACCAGTGACTGGGCAGTCGACCCTCTTCTATGACCTGATCTGTAGAGGTTACAGCATTCCTAGAGTGGTACTCCCCCTGTTGTAGGCTTTGGCTTCCATCATTAAAGAGTTCCATATCTGCTGGGCATGGTGCTGCACACATCCCAGCACTTGGGAGGCAGAGATAGAAGGATCACCATGTGTTCAAAGCCACCCTGAGACTACATAGTGAATTCCAGGTCAGCCTAAGTTAGAGTGAGACCCTATCTCGAAAAAAACAAAAGAACAACAACAACAACAAAAAAGAGTCCCATATCTGAGTTGGGGAGTGGATCATCCTTTAATATGTATGTGTATATATATATATATATATATACATATATACATATATATACATACATATACATATACATACATATATATATATATTTAATTTTTCTTTATTTATTTGAGAGAGAGAGAGCAAAATAGGCAAAATAGGCAGGGAGAAGAGAGGCAGAGAGAGAATGGGCACACCAGGGCCTCCAGCCACTGCAAACAAACTTCAGATACATGCATCCCTTTGTGTGTTGGCTTTACATGAGTACTGAGGAATTGAACCTGGGATTTTAGGCTTTGCAGCTAAGCACCTTAACTTCTGAGCCATCTCTCCATTTCTAATTTACATTTGAAACAGTGTATACATTTCTTATGTTTGCTAACATAATGCCTATCATTCAAAACCACAAAAATACATTATACAATTACAGAAATGATGTACCTTACAAAATGCTTTTAAAAAATATTTTTTATAGGCTGGAGAGATGGCTTAGTGGTCCAGGTCAGCCTGACCTGAAACCCTACCTCGCAAAACCAAAAATAATATATATATTTTTATAGGTTCCAATCCTAAGCCCCAGGTCCCATGTTTAGCCAGATGCAAAGTGATGCAAGGGCGCAATGCTACACTTTCCCACAAGGGGGCGCATGCATCTGGAGTTCGTTCACAGCGGCTGAGAAGCTGCTGGCACACCCATTCTCTATCTGTCTTCCTCTCCCTCTCTCTCTGTCTCTCTCTGTCTTTCTCCAAAAAGATATTTTTTTATTTACTTATTATATTATTATTTGAGAGAGAGAGAGAATGGGCATGCTAAGGCCTCCAGCCACTGCAAATGAACCCCAGACACATGTGCCACCTTGTGTATATGGCTTACATGGGTCCTGGGGAATTGAAACTGGGTCCTTTGGCTTTTCAGGCAAGTGCCTTAACCGCTAAGCTATTTTTCCAGCTCCAAAATGCTTTTTTAAAACATTTTTTTTAGGGCTGGAGAGATGACTTAGCAGTAAAGGCATTTGCCTGCAAAGCCAAAGGATCCTGGTTCAATTCTCCAGGACCTACATAAGCCAGATGCACAAGGGGAACATGCATCTGGAGTTAGTTTACAGTGGCTGGATGCCTGGCACACTCATTCTTTCTCTCTCTCAAATAAATAAATAAAATATTAATTTTTTTTCTTTTTCTTATTTGAGAGAGAGAGGGAGAGGCAAATAGACACAGAGAGAATGTGTACACTAGGGCCTCTAGCCACCTTAAACAAACTCCAGATGCATGCACTGCCATGTGAATCTGGCTTAGGTAGGTCCTGGGGTATCAAACCTGGGTTCCCAGTTTTCATAGGAAAGTGCCTTTACCACTAAGCCATAACTCCAGCCCCCCCAAATGCTTTTAAATCTGTTTATTTTGTACAGTTAGTTCTTAATGTCTCTAGTAGTAAAATAATTCAATAGGGCTTGGCAAAAATGTGTAGATTGATTTGAAATGTATTTTTGTTTGTTTTTTGAGGTAGAGTCTCATTCTAGCTCAGGCTGACCTGGAATTCACTATGTACTCTCAGGGTGGCCTTGAACTCACAGTGAGTGCTGGATTAAAGGCGTGTGCCACCATGCCAGGCTAAAATGTGTAGATTGAATGAGATTTTTTGTCTTTTCCAGTGCCCATCTACAAACTTTTTGAAACTTGAGATAGAGTCTAACTCTGTTCCAGGTTGACCTGGAACTAACTTTGGCCTGCCTCAAATTCATATAAATCTTTTTAATTTTGTCTTTCAAATGTAGGGATTAAAGCCTTGTGCCACCACACCCTGTAAGTCTGGCTATTTTTTAATCTTAAATCTATACCTTAAAAAGAAGCTGGGCATGGTGAGACCCTACTTTGAAAAACAAACAAAAATAAAGTTCAGATCAATCTACACATCTTTGCCAAGGCCTACTGAATTATTTTACTACCTACCTCGAAAAACCAAATCAAAACACACAAAAAAATGATGTAATAGAAATAAAATAGAAAGGGTCTGGAGAGATGGCTTAGCAGTTAGGTGCTTGCTTGAAAGACAAAGGACCCAGGTTTAATTCCCCAGGACCCACATAAGACAGATGTACAAGGTGGTGCATGCATCTGGAGATCGTTTGCAGCAGCTGAAGGCTCTGTTGTGTCCATTCTCTCTTTCTCTCCCTCTCTCTGTCTCTAGAAAAAAAGAAAGAAAGAAAACAGAAAACTTAGACTTTAAAACTGTTTTGAGGGCTGGAGAAATGGAGAAAGTAGTGGTTAAGTGCTTACCTGTGAAGCCCAAGGACCCTGGTTTCAGGCTTGGGTCCCCAGTACCCTTGCAAGCCAGATGCACAAAGTGGCGCATGCATCTGGAGTTCATTTGCAGTGGCTGGAGGCCCTGGTGTGCCCATTCTCTCTCTCTCTCTCTGCCTCTTTCTTTCTCTGTCTGTTGCTAATAAATAAAAATAAACAAACGAGGGCTGGAGAGATGGCTTAGTGGTTAAGGCGCCTGCCTGCTGAGCCTAAGAATGCTGGTTCCAATCCCCAGCGGTTCCAATCTCCAGGTCCCACGTTTAGCCAGATGCAAAGTGATGCAAGGGCGCAATGCTGCACTTGCCCACAAGGGGGTGCACACATCTGGATTTCGTTCACAGCAGCTGCGAGACTGCTGGTGCACCCATCTCTATCTGTCTCCCTCTCCCTCTCTGTCTGTCTGCCTCTCTCTCTCTGTGTCTCTCTCCAAAAATAAATAAATTAATTTTAAAAAATTAAAAAACAATAAACAAACGAAAACTGTTTTGAAGAAGAGCATAGATAAACAGGCAATAATTTTTATATCTCAATGTCGTCATGTAAATTAAAATTGATCTAACAAATAAAAGACATTAATTTAAGACTTGACAACAAATCCATCTTTTTTACATTCTGATAGGCCTACCCAGATTCTTGAATGTGATTGTTTATATCTTCTATAATTTCCACTGGGTAAAGCAATAATATAAAAAAATCCCTAACAAGCATATAAAATAAAATTTTACATTTAGTACTTGTGAATCATCCTAAAAAAGAAATCCGGGCTGGAGAGATGGCTTAGCAGTAAGGCATTTGCTTACAAAGCCAAAGGATCCCCGTTCAATTCTCCAGGACCCATGTAAGCCAGATGCACAAGGGGGCTCATGCATCTGGAGTTCGTTTGCAGTGGCTGGAGGCCCTGGCATGCCTATTCTCTCTCTCTGCCTCTTTCTTTCTCTCAAATAAATAAATAAAATAAAATATGTTAAAAAAAATTTAAGCCTGGCATGGTGGCACATGCCTTTAATCCCAGCACTTGGGAGGCAAAGGTAGGAGGATCGCCATGAGTTCAAGGCCACCCTGAGAATACAGAGTGAATTCCAGGTCAGCCTGGGCTAGAGTGAGACCCTACCTCAAAAAAGAAAAGAAAAGAAATCCATTGTGATCAATCTAATGAGAGATCCTTAGTATATATTTAGAGGTATTTGAATATTTTATTTTTATTATCTATAATCATTGAAAAATGGAATAGAATTGGTTTTTTTTTGTTGTTGTTGTTTTGAGGTAGGGTCTCACTCTAGCTCAGGCTGACCTGGAATTCACTATGCAGTCTCAGGTTGGCCTTGAACTCACAGTGATCCTCCTACTTCTGCCTCCCAAGTGCTGGGATTAAAGGCGTGCGCCACCATGCCCAGCTTTAGAATTGTTTTAAAATCTGTTTTGGAAAAAAAATCGCTATCAAAATTTATGCATCTAATGTTAACCTCTATAGCTTAATGAAATTTTTGTCTTAAGATTCCAATGAAAATTACATCACCTAAACAAGTAGCATTTAGCCAGGCATGGCGGCACATGCCTATAATCCCAGCACTCAAGATCACTCCAAGTTCAAAGCCACCCAGTGACTACATAGTGAATTCCAGATCAGCCTGAAGTAGAGTAAGACTCTGTGAAACCATGAAAAAACAAAATAGCCAAGTAGCATTTAAAGTTTCATGAAACATTTAGTAAATTTAAAAATAACATTTTTATAGGTTTTCAGAAGTTAAAATTATTTAGGTTTATGAATGTGTACTTAAAACGCCTTTTAATATATCACCAAAACATTCACATTCACATTTTAAGTTGTTATACCAAAAATATATTAAAAGGGCCGGATAGATGGCATAACAGTTAAGGTACTTGCTGGCAAAGCCAAAGGACACAGGTTCGATTCCCCAGTACCCACATAAAGCCAGATGCACGAGATGGTGCAAGCATCTGAAGTTTGTTGGCAGAGGCTAGAGGCTCCAGTGCGCCCATTCTCTCTCTCTCCCTCTTTGCCCATTTCTCTTTCTCAAATAAATAAAATAAAATAAAAAATATTATTAAGCAGCTGGGTATGGTGGCTCATGCCTTTAATTCCAGCACTTGGAAGGCAGAGGGAGGAGGATTGCCACAAGTTCAAGGCCACCCTGAATAGTGAATTCCAGGTCAGCCTGAACTAGAGTGAAACCCTACTTTGAAAAACCAATATATATATATATACATACATATGTATACATATATAATTAAGAATATATATTGGGGCTGGAAAGATGGCTTAGTGGTTAAGGCATTTGCCTGCAAAGCCAAAGGATCTCGGTTAGACTCTCTAGGACCCACATAAGTCAGATACACAAGGGGGTGCATGCATCTGGAGTTCACTTGTAGTGGCTGGAGGCTCTGGTGTGCCCATTCTCTCTCTCTCTCTCTCCCTCTTTCTGTCTCTCAAATAAATAAAATATATATATATATATGGAGAGAGAGGGGGGGCTGGAGAGATGGCTTAGCAGTTAGGGTGCTTGCCTGTGAAGCCTAAGGACCCAAGTTCAATTCCCCATATCCCACATAAGCCAGATAAGCCAGATGCATATGGTGGCACATGCATCTGGAGTTTGTTTGCAGTGGCTAGAGGCCCTGGTGCACCTATTCTGTCTCTCTCACTCTCTTTCTTTCTCTCATAAATAAATAAAAATAAATTTTAAAAGAATATATTAAAAGTAATATTAAGAATAATGAAAAATTGAAGTGGCCACAAGTTTTATATAGTTTAAATTTTATGTTGTTATTCTTCAACTACTGGAAGAAAAAAATAGGAGGAACTTGGGCTGGAGAGATGGCTTAGAGGTTAAGGCGCCTGCCTCCTAAGCCTAAGAACGCTGGTTCCAATCTCCAGCGGTTCCAATCTCCAGGTCCCACATTTAGCCAGATGCAAAGTGATGCAAGGGCACAATGCCGCACTTGACCACAAGGGGGCACACGCATCTGGATTTTGTTCGCAGCGGCTGAGAGGCTGCTGGCGCACCCATCTCTATCTGTCTTCCTCTCCCTCTCTCTGTCTCTCTCTGTGTCTCTCTCCAAAAAAATTACACACACACATATATATATATCTCCACAATATAGGAGTGGGGAAGGACTTCCTGAACAATACCCTAGTAGTCCAGGAAATTAAACAATCTCTCAACCAAATGAAGCTAAAAAGCTTTTGCACTGACAAACATACCATAAGCAGAGCCAATAGATCACCCACAGAATGGGAGAAAATTTTCACCAGCTATATATACCACTGAGAAAGGCCTACTATCTAGAATCTACAAAGAACTCTAAAAACTAAACGATAAAAACTCAAACAACTGGGCTGGAGAGCTGGCTTAGTGGTTAAGGCACGTGTCTGCAAAGCCAAAGGACCCAGGTTTGATTCTCCAGGACCCATGTAAGCCAGATGCACATGGTGGAGCATGCATCTGGAGTTCATTTGTAGTGGCTAGAGGCCCTGGTGCACCCATTATCTTTCTCTCTCCCGCCTTCTCTCTTGAATAAATAAATAAAAATAAAATATTTTAAAAATCAAACAAGCCACTCAAAAAATGGGGTAGAGAACTCAATAGGGAGTTCTCAGAAGAAGAAATAGAAATGGCTAATACACACTTAAGAAAATGTTCAACATGCCCTAACCATCAGGGAAATGCGAATTAAAACAACTATGAGATTCCACCTTACTGCAGTAAGGATGGCGATCATTAAAATATCAAATGTGCCAGGCATGGTGGCGCACGCCTTTAATCCCAGCACTTGGGAGGCAGAGGTAGGAGGATTGCCATGAATTCGAGGCCATCCTGAGACTACATAGTTAATTCTAGGTCAGCCTGGGCCAGGGTGAGACCCTACCTTGAAAAACAAAACAAAACAACAACAAAATCAAATGACCTTGGTGGGTAACCAACGGCTTTTGATTGGCTCAGAGATCTGCTCAGTGGAAAGGAACCCCTACCTGGAACTGGGAACCAGGTCTGAATCCTATGGAGACAAAGAGTATGCTCCCCAGTGTCAAGCTCCTCTAGTCTTTGGCTCAAAGAGGGACTACAGCCATCAAAAGCTCCCTAAATTAATAACACTTATCCAATTTAACCTATGCTGACTTCACTCTCCATTGGAGAATCTGTTTTTCTTTTTCAGAAGGTAGCGAGTCTTGAGGAGACAAACCACCCCTTGCATCTCAGTCAAGGCCCAGGAGAAGCCACAGAGGAATTGTGGAGACAAACATGAAGGCTGCTTCCATGGTGAGCCTGACAAGCAGCTCCAGGGTGAAGGAGACACATGCTGAGGATATATACATACAGAAATCCAGAAGGTCCTGAGAGCTTTTTATTGAAGTAGATTTAAAACATACCCATCAAGGGTCAGGGAATTTTGCAGAAGAGGGGGCAGAAAGATTGGAAGAGCCACAGGTTGGGATGTCATGCCCAGAGGTGTTGCCTCCCCCCAATAACTGACTGCTGCTCCCACAATGCATAACCCACAATCCCCTGGGGAATATCAGCAACTGAGGGCCCCTTGCAGAATGGGGCAGGGAGGAAGGAAAAGATGGTACCAACACATGATGCATCCATACACAATATGTTCTTTTAAAACATTTTTTTGTTTATTTTTATTTATTTATTTGACAGCGACAGAGAAAGAGACAGAGAGAGAGAGAGAGAGAGAGAGAGAGAGAAGAGAGAGAGAGAATGGGCGCACCAGGCCTCCAGCCATTGCAAACAAACTCCAGATGCATGCGCCACCTTGCACATCTGGCTTACATGGATACTAGGGAATACGAGCCTCGAACCAGGGTCCTTAAGCTTCACAGGCAAGTGCTTAACCGCTAAGCCATCTCTCCAGCCCCCAAAATATGTTCTTAATAATAATAAAAAAAATCAAATGACAACAAATGTTGGCAAGGATGTGCGGAAAGAGGAACCTTCATTCACTGTTGGTGAAAATGCAAACTTGTACAACCACTATGGAAATCAATATAGAGATTCCTGAAAAAGATGAATATAGAACTACCAACAGACCAGTTATTCCCTTATTGGGTATTTACCCTAAATACTTCACTGCAGAGATATCTGCTCCACCATGTTTATAGCTGTTCTATTCATTATAGTTAAGAACTGGAATCAACCCAGTTGCCCATTATCAGACAAATGGATAATGAAGTTGTGGTACATTTATACAATGGAATTCTACTCAACAGTAAGAAAAAATGATACAATGAAATTTGTAGGAAAATGGATGGACTTGGAACAGATCATATTCAGCGAACTCACACAATCACAAAAAGACAAACACCACATGTTCTCACTCATCTGCGGTTCCTAACCTGGATCAGCTTGAATTGCTGACCCATCTGATAGGCAACTTGAGGCCCAGACAACAGGGATGGAAGGGTTTGGGGGGAAGGAAAGGGAAGGTTGGGAGGAAGTGGGAGGAAGTGAACTTGTACCATAGAAACCTTTCTCCTTAAAGGTAGACTAAAAGATATAACCCTCAATAGGAGTAAGGGGGAGTGCCTGAAAAGAAGGGCCCTGGTGGGATGGAGGGTGGGATGAAGCCTAACCTTAAAACATTTTGGCTCTGACCTGTAACTCCCAGTACCAGAAATTGGTGCTACCCACATTGAGCTGTGGATCAGAGAGACCTATAAGGTCCTCAAAACAAGACAGGCTTCTGTCAAAGCACTTGATTACCTACCTGAAGCAAAAGGTAAGACCCTATTGCTGAAGACATCATATGTCACCAGCACAGAACACAGACAGACCTGGCTAGAATCCAGAAGAGATCCATACTGTGAGCCCGTCTAGTGCTGGAAAGTGTTACATGAGCTACTGG
Source organism: Orientallactaga sibirica (assembly GCA_036365145.1). Taxonomy (NCBI): domain Eukaryota; kingdom Metazoa; phylum Chordata; class Mammalia; order Rodentia; family Dipodidae; genus Orientallactaga; species Orientallactaga sibirica. Next base: position 16,729,846 of record JAEOAD010000049.1, read on the forward strand.
GGGAAAGTGGCCAACAACAGCTTGAGCAAGCAGAGTTCTAAGTTACTCAGAAGCAACCGGCCTGACATGATGTAAACACCAGTACAGTGGTGGCACACAGCCTTGGTGGGTAACCAATGGCTTTCTGATTGGCTAAGAGATCCGCTCAGTGTAATGGAACCCACAGCTGGAACTGGGAACCACATCTGAATCCTATGGAGACAAAGATTAGGCTCTCCAATGTCAAGTTCCCATTAGTCTTTGGCTAACATAGGGGCTACAGCCATCAAATTCTCCCTAAATTAATAACACTTATCCAATTTAACCTATGCTGACTTCACTCTCCATTGGAGAATCTGTTTTTCTTTCTCAGAAGGTAGCGAGACCCGAGGAGATAAATCATCCCTCGCACTTCAGCCAAGGCCCAGGTGAAACCACAGAGGAAGTGGGGAGACCAGCAGGAGTGCTGCTTCCATGGTGAGCCTGACAATCAGTGCCAGGGTGAAGGAGACAGATGTTGAGGACACTGAACACCTGCCAAAGTAGAGATCCAGAGAGTGCTAAGAGCTCAACACTGACGTAGACTTAAAACTCACCCACCAGAGCTCAGGGAATTTTGCTGAAAAGGGGGCGGAAAGATTGTAAGAAACACAGATTGGGATGTCATGCCCAGAGGCATTGCTTCCTCCCCCCCAGTCACTGACTGCTATTCCCACAACGATCCCATGGGGAATACCAACAACCCCAGAGTGGTGGCGCACACCTTTAATCCCAGCACTCGGGAGGCAGAGGGAGGAGGATCTCCATGAATTCAAGGCCACTCTGAGACAACAGAGTGAATTCCAGGTCAGCCTGGTCCAGAGTGAGACCCTACCTGGAAAAAATAAAAAAACAAAAAACAAACAAACAAACAAACAAACAAACAAAAAAGAGTGAACAAGAAGGGGTAGAGAGATGGCTTAGCAGTTAAGGAGCTTGTCTGCAAAGCCAAAGGACCCAGGTTTGATTCCCCAGGACCTATGTTAGCCAGATGCACAAAGTGGTGAATGTATCTGGAGTTCATGCAGCAACTAGCTGAAGGCCTTGGGGTACGCATTCTCTCTTTATAAATCTGCTTCTCTCTCATTGTTAAATTAAAATAAAAAGAATGAAAGGTGAGACAACACTCCTAATGCTATAGAAATAAGAAGGATGATAACATAATACTGTGAACCACTGTGTGACAGTTCCCCCAAAGGTCAACGAATGACCCAAGAGAAATGCACAAATTCCTAAACAGGTATAAACTATTGGCACAGACTCAGCAAGAAATAGAGAACATGGGCAGACCTGTAACAAATACAGAAACCAATGACTGGTCATGATAATAATACTAAAAATAGTAATCTTGCCAGAAAAAATGGCAGCTAACTTCACGGATGACCTTTACCAAATGTTTAAAGAACAGTTAACAGCAAACCATTACCACACGAGTCTGAAAAGCAGAAGAGACAAAACACACCCAAATTCATTCTGTTGAGCCAGTGTCTCTTATATGTCACCCAGATGACCAAGCCACATGAGGAGCTGGATGATGCCCAGTGGGTAAACACTTACTACACAAGCATGAGGACCTGAGTTTGATCCCCAACACCCATGTAAAAGCTGGGCATGGTAGTGCACACCTGTGATCCCAGCACCGGGGAGGTGGAGACAGGAGGATCCTTGGGGATTGCTGGTCAGTCAGTCAAGCATAATTGGTGTGCTATGAGAGGCTGTCCCTCAAAAATGTGGATGGAGCTGAGAGTGTGGTGGTGTGCCTTTAATTCTAGCACTCAGGAGGCAGAGGTCGGAGGATCTGTGTGAGTTCGAGGCCAGCCTGAGACTACAGAGTGAGTTCTACCTACCTCAAAAAACAATGTGGACAGTGTTCCTGAGGATAATGCTACAGAGGCTGTCTTCTGCCCTTCATATACATTCAAATATGTGCATACATACACACACACACACACATACATGCACTAAAAACACACAAAGACATAACAACAAAAAACATTGTATACTAATATTTTTTATGATTATATATATGTAAGGATTTTCAACAAAATACTAAAAATCAAAATCCCAGGATAGGTAAAAGTTATAATACACCATGACCAAGTGGGATGTATCCCAACAATGCAAGGTTTGAGCACAATATAAGAAATATCATTATATTAGTAAAATAAAGGATACAAACATGATTGTTTCAATAAATTCTAAAAGAATTGACAGAATCCAACGCACTCCCTCTCTCTCTCTCTTTTTTTTTTTTTGGAGAGAGTCAGAGAGAGAGAGAGAGACAGAGAGACAGAGAGAACAGGTGCACCAGCAGCCTCTTGGCAGCTGTGAACGAATTCAAGATGCATGTACCCCCTTGTGGTCAGGTGTGGCATTGCGCCCTTGTGTCACTTTGCATCTGGCTAAACGTGGGACCTGGAGAATCAAACAGGCATTTTTAGGCTTAGCAGGCAGGCACCTTAACGGCTAAAGCCATCTCTCCAGCCCCAACTCTCATTTATAATAAAAGCACTCAACAAACTAGAAACAAAAGATGATTTTTAAAATTTATTTATTTATAAGCAGACATATAGATAGATAGATAGATAGATAGATAGATACAGAGAGTGAGAGAGAGAGAGAGAAGAGAGAGAAGGAGAGAAAGAGAATGAATGACTGAATGGATGCACCAGGGCCTCCTGCCACTACAAATGAACACCAGATGCATGTGCCACTTTGTGCATGTCTTTACGTGGGTACTAGGGAATCAAACCTGGATCAATAGGTATTACTGGCAAGTGCCTTACCCATTGAGCCATTTATCTAGCCCCTACAAGATAATTTTTCAATCTTATAAAAGTGATTACAAAATTCTCCCAGTTGAGAACTAAAAATCTGAAAAGAAACAAAGTTAATGTTCTATTTGATGGTGAAAAACTGAATGCGTGCACCCTAAGCTGAGGAACAAGGCACACATGTATATTCTCATTACTGCTCTGCTGGAGGAGCCAGCCACAGCCATTGGACAATAAAAAGAAATAAAATGCTGGGGCTGGAGAGATGGCTTATCGGTTAAGGCGCCTGCCTGCTAAGCCTAAGAATGCGGGTTGCACGTTTAGCCAGATGTAAAGTGATGCAAGGGCGCAATGCCTCACTTGCCCACAAGGGGTGCACACATCTGGAGTTATTTCACAGTGGATGAGAGGCTGCTGGCGTGCCCATTCTCTGTCTGTCTTCCCCTCCCTCTCTCTCTGTCTCTCTCCAAAAAAAAAAAAAAAAAAGGCTGGAGGGATGGCTTAGCAGTTAAGGCATTACCTGCAAAGCCAAAGGACCCAGGTTTGATTCTCCAGGACCCACGTTAGCCAGATGCACATGTATCTGGAGTTTGTTTGCAGTGGCTGGAGACCCTTGCATTCCCATTCTTTCTATCTCTTTCTCTCTCCCTCTTTCTCTGTCAAATAAATAAATAATAAAAAATTTAAAAAAAGAAATAAAAGGCAACCAGATTGGAAACTATGAACTGAAATTATCTGAATTTACAGACAAGTTGATCTTATAGGTAGAAGATCCTAAGAAACCCACTCAGAGAGAGCTGGGCACGGTGGTGCATGCCTTTAATCTCAGCACTTGGGAAGGAAGCTGAGGTGGTTGGGTCACCATGAGTTTGAGGCCACCCTGAGACTACATAGTGAATTGAATTCCAGGTCAGCCTGAGCTAGAGCAAGAGACTACCTTGAAAAACAAAATAAAACAAAAACAAGAAACCTACTCAAAAGTCCTTAGAAATTGGGGATGTTCTTGCATGGGGCAGATGATGGAAAATACTGGGAAGAATCAGGATACATCAAGACATCAAGAACAGATGGCTTAGGGGCTGGAGAGATGGCTTAGCCGTTAAGGCGTTTGCCCACAAAGCCAAAGGATCCCAGTTCGATTCTCCAGGACCCATGTAAGCCAGATGCACAAGGTGGCACATGCGTCTGGAGTTTGTTTGCAGTGGCTGGAGGCCCTGGCATGCCTGTTCTCACTCTCTCTCTCTGCCTCTTTCTATTTCTCACAAATAAATAAATAAATAAAATATATTACAAAAAAAAAAAAAAAAAAAAGAATAGACGGCTTACCTCTACCTCATCTGCCCAGGCCCAGCAGGCATTTAGAGGAAGGAGTGACACAAATACTACTCTCTCTCTCTGTTTTTTCTTTTAAAGATTTATTTTTATTTATTTATTTATGACAAAGAAAGACAGAGAGGGAGGAAGGGAGAGAGAGAATAGGAGAACCAGGGCTTCTAGCCACTGCAAACCAACTCTAGACACATGTGCCACCATGTGCATCTGGCTTACATGGGACCTGGAGAATCTAACTGGGGTCCTTAGGAACTTTGCAGGCATGTGCCTTTACTACTAAGCCATCTCTCCAGCCCCCATTTTTTTTTTTAAAAAAAAACAACTATTAGCCGGGCGTGGTGGCGCACACCTTTAATCCCAGCACACGGGAGGCAGAGGTAGGAGGATCGCCGAGAGTTCGAGGCCACCCTGAGGACTTCATAGTGAATTCCAGGTCAGCCTGAGCCAGAGTGAGACCCTACCTCAAAAATAAATAAAAATAAATAAATAAATAAATAAATAAATAAATAAATAAAAACTATTTTTATTTCTTGCAAAGTTGGTCTTGGTGACTCACATCTGTCACGCCAGCACTCAGAAGACTGAGGGAGAAGGATTACTGGGTTCAATGGCCAACCAGGCTAGCCTAATCCATGAGTTCCAGGTTCAGAGAGAGAACTTGTCTTAAAAAAAAAAAAAAGGAGGAAGAGCCAGGCATGGTGACACACACCTTTAACCCCAACGCTCAGGAGACTGAGATAGGAGGATCACTGTGAGTTCAAGACCAGCCTGGGCTACAGTGAGTTCTAGGTCAGCCAGAGCTAGAGTGAGACCCTGCATCAAAGAAAGAAAATACAAAAGGGCTGGAGAGATGGCTTAGTAGCTAAGGCCTTTGCCTGCAAAGCCAAAGGATCTCGGTTTGATTCTCTAGGACCCTCGTAAGCAAGATGCACAAGGGGGAGCATGCATCTGGAGTTCGTTTAGAGTGGCTGGAGACCCTGGCGAGCCCATTCTCTCCCTTTCTGCCTCTTTCTCTCTCTCAAACAAATAAATAAAATGTATTTTTAAAAAAATACAAAAAATGTGGAAGGCATTCCTGAGCATAACACCCGAGGTTGTCCTTTGTGCTCTACAATGTATACACATGTATACCTGAAATCAGTAACATGCACACACACAAAATCTGCTTAACATGTGCAGACTGTATATATGAATGAATGAATAGAAACACTGTTTTCCAGGGGCTGGGTGGGGTTGACAGGATATCTAGTGATGTCACAAAGGGTGGCCTGGATGGGAGATTCCAGAAGCTTGGATGGGGCAGAAGATCTATTGCTGAGGGGACCCACTCACCTTCCCGTCCACCTCTTCCACCCCATCATCCTGGCTGGACCGAGCTAGTGACCAGCCAGGGCTGGGAAGGCACCAAACACACAGACTTCCTGGAAAGGCCATCTGCTGTTTTGGGAGACAGAAAGAAACACCTCAGCCACCAGATGTCTCAGCTCCTGCAGCCTCACCGCCATGGCCAGAACCCAGCTTTGTGAAGGGCGGCATCTGGTAGGGTCCTTGGGTGAGGCAAGGGAGTAAGCTGGGCCCCGAGGGGACACCCTGTGAGTTTTATTTTATTTTATTTTATTATTTTTTGCATGTGTCTGTATGTGGTGTGTGTGTGTGCGTGTGCTCGTATGTGTGTATATGCACGTGCATGTGGAGACCAAAGGTCAACTTTGGGGTCTTGAGACAGGATGTCTCATTGGCCTGGAGCTCATGAGTCAGCTGTAGTAGCTGTCCAGTGAGCCCCAGGGATCCTCTTGCCCACACCCAGCTTGATGAGGGTTCTGGGGATTAGAACTTGCTTGTGCTGCAAACACTTGGCCCTCTGAGCCACCACCCCAGCTCCACATGCAGCCTCTACAGTCTGGTCTGGGACCCACACTGAATGTCACTCCATCCATGGCTCATTGCTCTTGGTGGCTGAGTCCAAATGCACCAGAGTTTGAAAGTCCTGCAGAGTGTTCTTAGTGTTGGTGGCCAAGAATCCTGTCCTCTGTGATAGGTGAAACCTATAGTCTTAAGTCAGTGATTGAGGATTGTCTGTCAAAGGGACTGCCAGTGCTTTTACCACGCACAAGGCACACACATAGAGAGTAAGTATGTCTCCACACCCTCTCCAAAATAAGCGTTCTTTCTGTCTTTGTAAAAATCTCAGACTGGGGCTGGAGACATAGCTTAGTAGTTAAGGCTCTTGCCTGGGAAGCCTAAGGACCCAGTTTCAATTCCCCAGGACCCACATGAACCAGATGCACAAGGTGGTGCATGCATCTGGAATTTGTTTGCAGTGGCTATTCTCTGTCTCTCATAAATAAATAAAAATAAAAAATATTTTTAAAAACTTAAAAAAAAAATCACAATGTTTTCAATTATATTTCTCTCCTGAGATTTGAGTATTTTTTTCCAATTATGAAATTGTTTAAAAATTATTTATTTATTTATTTATTTTGGTTTTTTGAGGTAGAGTCTCACTCTAGCCCAGGCTGACCTGGAATTCACTATGTAGTCTTAGGGTGGCCTCAAACTCACAGTGATCCTCCTACCTCTGCCTCCCAAGTGCTGGGATTAAAGGCATGTGCCACCATCCTGGCAAAAAAAAAGTTTTATTTTGTTTTGGAGTTTTAAATTTTTCATTTTGTTCTAGAATGATCAGTAATATCTAGAATTGTCCTTTGTCCATGTTCTCATTGAGTTTTAGTCTTTTTCTTATTGTTCCATCAGAGCTCTTTGCATATGAAGGAATTAGTCCCTTTTCAGATCTCTTAGCCATATTTTTCCTGCTTGTTGCTGATCTTTTGATTTTGTTGATGGTACTCTTTACCTTGTGGAAAATGAAAATTTTTGATTATTTTGTTTCTCAAGGCAGGGTCTTCCTGTATAGCTCAGGCTGACTTTGAAGTGTGATAGTTTGGCCCCAACCTCCAGAGTGCTGAATGACCGGTGTTTACAATTCCACCTGGCAAAACTTTTTACACAGCAAGAATTATGCTATTCTTCTTCCTTGATGCTACTGAAGTCACATGTCACAGTTGGCCCCTTTCTAATCACAGGTTCCAACTTCCTCAGAGTTAACCAATGGTAAATTGAAAAAATGTTTAAACATTTTTTTATGAGAGAGAGATAATTGTTGTGTGTCAGGGCCTCCAGCCACTGCAATGAACTCCAGACATGTGCACTACCTTGTGCACATATGCCACCTTGCACATGTGTCACCTTGTGCATCTGGCTTATGTGGGATCTGGGGAGTTGAAATGGCTCCTTAGGCTTTGCAGGAGGGCACCTTAACCACTAAGCCATCTCTCCAGCCCTAAACGTTTTTTTTTTTTTTTTTTTTTTTGAGGTAGGGTCTCACTCTGGCCCAGGCTGACCTGAATTAACTATGTAGTCTCAGGGTGGCCTTGAACTCACGGCTATCCTCCTACCTCTGCCTCCCGAGTGCTGGGATTAAAGGCGTGCGCCACCACGCCCGGCTCTAAACGTTTTTTATTTATACATTTGCACATGTGTGTGAGTGTGTGTGCCCCAGGGCCTCTTACCATTGCAAAAGAACATCAGATGCTTGTACCACTTTTTTTTTGTTTTGTTTTTTCAAGGTAGGGTCTCACTGTAGCCCAGGCTGACCTAGAATTCACTCTGTAGTCTCAGGGTGGCCTTGAACTCAATGGCAATCCTCTTACCTCTGCCTCCCAAGTGCTGGGATTAAAGTCGTGCCCCACCGCACCCAGCTTTGTACCACTTAAAAAAATTTATTGTGTGTGTGTGTGTGTGTGTGTGTGTGTGTGTAAGAGCACAGCAGGGCCTTTTGCCACTGCAAACAAACACCAAACTCTTTTACTACTATTTAAAAATATTTGGGGTGTGTGTGGAGAGATAGCTTAGTGGTTAAGGCACTTGTCTGCAAAGCCTAAGGGATCCAGGTTTAATTCCCTAATGCCCAAGTAAGCCAGATGTACAAGGTGGTGCATGCATTTGGAGTTCGTTTGCAGTGGCTGGAGGCTCTTGCATGCCCATTCTCCTTTTTTGCCTCTCTCTCCCTCTCTCTCTCTCTCTCTCTCTCTCTCAAATAAATAAAATAAAATAAATTCTCATTGTGTGTGTGGGCATACCAGGGCCTCTTGCCATTTATGTGGGTACTGAGAAATTGAACCCAAATCAGTAGGCTTTGCAAGCAAGTGCCTTTAACCACACTTTTCCCAGGCTCTTCAAATATTTAAAAAAATATTTTCTTAAATTTTATTTATTTATTTGCAAACAGAGAGAGAGAGAAGAGAGACAGAGAGAGAATGGGAATACTAGGGCCTCTAACCACTGCAAATGAACTCCAGATGCATGTGCCCCTTGTGCATTTGGCTTATGTGGGTCCTGAGGAATCGAACCTGGGTCCTCTGGCTTCACAGGCAAATTCCTTAACCTCTAAGCCATTTCTCCAGCCCCCTCCAATATTTTTAATTAGCTCTATTTTCAACATGTAAAGATATTTTTCTTGTCATATTTTTTATTTTTTAAATATATTTATTTATTTATTTGTAAGGAGAGAGAAAGAGAAGGAGATAGGGAGAGAGGGAGGGAGGGAGAGAGAGAGAGAGAGAGAGAGAGAATATGGGTGTACCAGGGCTAACTCCAGATGCATGCACTACTTTGTGTGTCTGGTTTTATGTGAGTACTGGGGAATCAAACCCAGGCTGTCAGGCTTGGCATGCAAGTGCCTTAACCACTGAGCCATCTCTCCAGCCCCATATTTCTCTTTTTGTTGTTGCTTGTTTGTTTGTTTGAAGCAGGGTTTCACTCTATCCCAGACTGACCTGGAACTCACTCTATAGCGCAGGATGGCCTTGAACTCATGGTGATCCTCCTGTCTCAGCTTCCCAAATGCTAGGATTAAAGGCATGCACTATCAAGCTTGTCATATTTCTTAATGCCATCAAATATTATAAGTCATCTAGAGATGATGTAGGTATGCAGAAATTACATGAAAATACTCTGCATTTTCTACAAAGGACTTGAAAAACCAAAGACTTGCATACACGCAGCAGGTTTGGAAGCCAGTCCTCTGCCAGTGCCAGTGACTGTGCCATCTTCAAGGTGAATTGACTAGAACAGACAATGTGCTGTAAGGGTTTTCTCCCTTATACATTTCAGAATGTTCCCCTCCCACAGGAGGACACAAAACCCAGTACTATAACCATTTAAGGGTCTCTCCTGGTCAAGCATGGGGCCACATCCTGTCCTCCAGCACTCAGGAGGCTGACGCAGGAGGATTGTGTGTTTGAAGCTGGCTTGGGGTATGTAATAACATCCTGTGTCAAGAAGAGGAATGGAAGGGAAAGGAAAAAGAAAGGAAAGAAAGGAAGAAAGACAACGGGAAGGAAGGAAGAAAAAAGGAAAGAAGGAAGAAAGGAAGGCAGGAAGGAAGAATAAGGAAGAAAAAACTTAAGGAAGAAAGGAAGGGATGGATGAAGCAAGAGAAAGAAGAGAGAGAGAGAGACAGGTGCCTCTATTGGAACTTTACACGTGATGACCCTCTGAACGTACACATTGTCTGTCTGGTATACAGACCAGACCATCTCCTTCCAGGCCAAGACAGGCATGACTAGTGGCTCCTGAGATTCTTGGCAGACATGTCCAGTGGATGGAAGCTGGCCCCCTTCACAGTCTTGCTAAGCTCCTCATTTTTGCCTCTCAGGATTGTGAAAAATGGTCCTTGTGAGTTTGAAAGGGCTGAAGTTTCAATGGCTGAAGACAGTAAGAACCCTGAAAGAAACATGAATGCCATCCAAGGTGTGTGCCACAGAGAGGGTGTGGGAGGCAGGGACTCCTGGCCTTGGTGGAGTGTGCCTGATTCTTGGTGATGTCCACCAGTCATGTGACATGGGCACGTGGCTGGCTCCTTGGGAATCTCAAGCACCTATGAGCAGTGGAGTACTAGCTAGAATCTCCTTGCTGGGTTCTGAGCCTGTGAGTGTCATGTCCTCAGGAGCCATCCATATATAGGATACAGATGGTCACAGTGACTGGTGGCCACCATAAAATGGGAATCTTGTGACAATCAGAACTAAAGCCAAGGCCACCTTGGGATTGTGAGTTAGCTGTCCTACCCACCCTTTTCATACTAGGGAAGAGGCAGGCATGAGTAATGGTCCACTCTTCTCGAATGGAGCTGTTCTTTAAGCAATCTTCAGCCAGGTATGGTGGCTCACACCAGCACTGGGGTGGCCAAGGTAGGAGGGTGGCTGTGATTTCAAGGCCAGCCTAGGTGAGAGTGACACCCTGCCTCAAAAATTTATTTCTGCTGCACATGGTGGTGCACACTTTTAATCCCAGCACTCAGGAGGCAAAATGTAGGAGGATCACCATGAGTTTGAGGCCACCCTGAGACTATATAGTGAATTCCAGGTCAGCCTGGGCTAGAATGAGACCCTTCCTCAAAAATTAAAAAAAAAAAAAAAGGACTGGAGAGATTGCTTAGCAATTAAGGCGCTTGCCTACAAAGCTAAAGGACCTAGGTTTGATTCCCCAGGACCCACATAAGCCAGATGCACAAGATGGCACATGCGTCTAAAGTTCGTTTGCAGTGGCTGGATGCCCTGGCATGCCCATTCTCTCTCTCTCTCCCTCTGTCTGACTCTGTCTCTCTCAAATAAATAAATAAAAATAAAATATTTAAAATTTTTTGAGGGGTTGGGGAAATGGCTTAGTGAGTAAAATGCTGTACAAGCATGAGGACCTGAGCTCGGATCCCCAGAACCCACTTAGAAGCTGGGCATGGAATGGTACACACACCAGGGGAGGTGGTTACAGGTGGATCCCGGGGGCACTAGCCAGCTAGTCTGGCATAACTGGTGAGCTCTAGGCTCACTCAAAGAATAAAGTGGAGAGTAACTGAGGAAGGCACCTGATGTCAACCTCTGGCCTGTCCACACACACTCATGAACGTGCATACACACACATATTGCACACCACACACACACATATATATATATAAAACAAAATTTCTACTTGTCTCCACCATGATGTTAAATTTTCAACATGTTTGACAAGGAGACCAACCATCTTCAAATGACAGCACCCAGGTCCTGCCACCCAGCCACCTTCTTGTCTTTCTTTGTCATGTTTGTTTAGTTTCTTTTTTTCTTTCTTTTGATTTTCAAGGTAGGGTCTCACTCTACCCCAGGCTGACCTGGTGTTCACTCTGTAGTCTCAGGGTGGCCTTGAACTCATGGTGATCCACCTGCCTCTGCCTCCCAAGTGCTGGGATTAAAGGTGTGCACCACCACGCCCGGCTTGTTTAGTTTCTTGAGGCAGAGTTTCACACTGCCAAGGCTGGCCTTGAACTTACAATGCAGCCAAGGGTGCTCTTGAACTCCTGATCCTCCTGCCTCTATCTCCCAAGTGCTGGGCTGACCTGTGTGTGCTATCACACCAGGTTTATGTGAGGGCTCTGCCCACTGAGCCACAACCCCAGCCCCAGCCCCCAGAGAACTTAAATCAAAACACTCACTGTCCACCTTGGTGACTGTTTGCAGTTCCTCCCAGCCTGTGGACCACCCACCGCAATGGTGAGGTCCTTCTCAGGCTGTCCAAGCACGGTCCTGGCCATGAAACTCCAATGACCATCCCTGAGCTATTCCAGGAGTCTGCCAACCGGTTCGGCATGTACCCAGCCCTGGCATCCAAGAATGGGAAGAAGTGGGACATCCTGAGTTTCAGCCAGTACTACGAAGCTTGTCGGATGGCAGCGAAAGCGTTCATGAAGGTAAGCGCGTCACTCGTTCTATCTTATTTAATCATTCAGAAGAAGAAGTCATACGCAGAGCTGCGCCTGGTGGCTCATGCCCGAGATCCCAGCACTTGACCCGGAGGCAGGAAGATTCTGAGGCTAGACTAGGCTACACAGCAAGACCTTTTCTCAAAAGAACAAAAACCGAGGAGAGAGTTCAGATCCCCACAGTCCATGCAAAATGGGGCTCTGTAGTGTCTGTAATCCTAGCGTGGAAGTGGAGTAGGAGAATCCCAATGAGATTCCCTGCTCAAACAAGGTGGAAGGTGAGGACCAACACCCAAGACTATCCTCTGACCTTCACACATGTGCCACTGTATGCATATGTCTGCATGGAAGCACACACACACACACACACACACACAGATAAAAGTCAAAAAAGGGAAAAAAATAGTAAGCTGGGATATAGCTCAGTTGCCAGAGTGCTCGCCCGGAGTGCACAAAGCCCTGGGTTCTGCATGCCTGTCATCCCAGCACTGGGGAGGTGGAGGCAGGAGGATTAGGAGTTCAAGGTCATCCTCAGCTACCTAACAAGTTCAGTAACAACTTATCCTGTGATGACTTAAGATAGCAAACATTGTCTCAGGAAATTGTTGTTTTGAGTCAGGCTTACATGAGGCCTGGGTTGATCTCAAGCTCTTTATATAGCTGAGGATGACCTTGAACTCCTGATCCTCCTGCCTCCACCTCCCCAGTGCTGGGATGACAGGCATGCATCATGACCAGTTAACGCGGTGCTGGGGCTGGAACCCAGGACTTCCTGCGTGCCAAGCGAGCACCCCACACACTGAGCCGCGGCCTCCACTGTGACCTCTTTTGAGTCATGACCAAGTCCCAAATGGACACACATCTGTGCTTTCTGTCTGTCTATCTGTCCCTCTAGCTGGGCTTGGAACGCTTCCATGGAGTCGGCATCATGGGCTTCAACTCGGTGGAGTGGCTTATCGCTGCTGTTGGAGCCATCTTGGCAGGGTAATGTCACGGGTTGATTCACTCTGAGTATTGAAGGGCTGCTGTCCTGGGCTGGTTCAGACACAAACCGCCATTCCTGGCAGGCTGTATAAGCCACCAACCGATGGTTCTGACCTACGTCAGAAAAATGACATCCACTGGTGAGTGGTCCTAGGTCAACCTTTTTGGGGGAGATTTGTTTTTGAGGCAGGGTCTCCCTCTAGTCCAGGCTGACCTAGAACTCATAGCAATCCTCCTGCTTCAGTATCCCCAGTTCTGTAATTAAAGGTGTACACCACCAAACCCAGCTCCTGGATGCAACATTTTTTTTTTCAGCTGCAAGAACTTTCCTGCAGACAAAATAGCATCCCCAAGAACATCTAGTGATTTCTAGTTATAGGCCAAGCACTATACTCTGTGGCTGTGACCCTCTCAGCAGCAATTCCATTTATTTATTTCTAAGCACAGAGAGACAGAGAAGGGGAAGGGAGGAAAAGAGGGAGGGGGAGAGAGAAAGAATGGGCACACCGTGACTTCTAGTCACTGCAAATGAACTCCAGATACATACACCACTTTGTACATCTGCCATGACATGGGTACCTGGGAATCGAACCCAGGGCGTTAGGGTTTGCAGGCAAATGCCTTAACTGCTGAGCCATCTCTCCAGCCCTCAACAGCAATTTCAAATGAGTCTTGTCATCCTGTTCACACACGGGGAGATGGAGACTCAAGCAACCAGTGGTGACACACACCTGTCATTCTAGCATGGGATGAGGGGGGGGGGGTGAGACAGGAGGATTCCTGGAACTTTCTGGCTAGCTTGTCTAGCTGAATCAGTGAGCTTCAAGTTCAGTGAGAGACCCTGTCTCAAAGAATAAGGTGGAGAACAAAAAAGGTAGAGACCTGACAGTGACCTCCAGCCTCCACATGCATGTGCACATACACCAGCATATACACCCAGAAATAAATGAATGAGTGACATACGCACAAACCAGGTCTGGTGGCACACGCCTATCATTCCAGTGCTTGAGAGGCTGAGGCAAGAGGGTTGTGAATTCCAGGGCCAGTCTGGACTATATACCAAGACCTTGTCTAAAAAAAATTTTAAAAATGAATAAGTGAATAAAAAAGTGGCTGTAAAAGCTGAATATATACTTCTAGCACTGTGGAGGTAGAGACAGAAGGATCCCTGGGGCTCACTGACCGCACAGTCTAGCTGAATCAGTGAGCTCCAGGTTCATTGGAACCCTGTGTTAGAAAAGGTGGATGGCACTTGATGAATAACACCCAAGGCTGTCCTCTGGCTGAGAGATGTCATCACATCTGCAAGACAGGAAGCAGGGACAAACTGGAAGTGGAGCTGTAAATCCTCCAGGCCTTGCCCCCAGTGACCCACTTTCTCCAAAAATGTCCCCCCACCTATAGGTTCCTCAGCCCACCTGCTAGGGACCAAGTGTTCAAAGGCATGAGTCTCAGGGACATTTTACAAGTGGTTTGAATGTAAAAACAGAAAAGTAACAACAGTTAAGTAATTAATGCACACACGTTCTTCTCCAGGGGCCTCTGTGTTGGTATTTATGCCACGAACTCCCCTGAGGCCTGTCAGTATGTCATCAACAACGCCAAGGTGGACATCTTGCTGGTCGAAAATGATCAACAATTACAGAAGATTCTCTCGGTAAAGTCCTCACGAGTCAGTCAGGTCACCCAGGGGGACCTAAGGGCTCTGGCCAGGGATCACCTGTCTTCCTGGTAGATGGTGGGGATAATGTAGGGTGCTGGGTTTCACCTCATGAGCATGTTCAGTGAACGCCCTCCTCCACCAGTTTCCGGGCAAAACTGCTTTGTGGCTGGAATCATGCGACCATGTGTTAATTTCCAATGCACATAAACTCTGTTCAGTGCTAATGCCTTCGGGGGCTTGGGAAATGGTTCTGTGGGGAAAGTGCTCACTGGGCCAGCATGAGGCTTGAGTTCAGACCCCCAACATACCACATAAAATGTTGAGCAGGATGATCCCATGGTGGTGCACACCTTTAATCCCAGCACTTGGGAGGCAGAGGTGGGAGGATGGCTGCGAGGCCAGCCTGGGCCTCACAGATTGAATTCCAGGTCAGCCTGGGCTAGAATGAGACCCTACCTCAAAAAAAAACAAGAAAAAGCCAGGCATGGTGTCGCACACCTTTAATCCCAGCACTTGGGAGGCAGAGGTAGGAGGAGGATCGCTGTGAGTTCAAGGCCATCCTGAGACTACTTAGTGAATTCCAGGTCAGCCTGGACCAGAGTGAGACCCTACCTTGTCGACAGAAAGTTCCTTAGGCTGTTTGAATGCCAGTTCTTCCTGCTTGGGATAATGACCTCACCAGCGCTGGAACTGAGCTCATCATAGGATGGGCTTGAAATGTCCTTGAGGATGCACCCTGCTCCCTTTGCATGAATGTGGTGGAACCACAGCTGTCACTGAACCTCTGGTCCCAAGGTGGGAGGAAGGTGGTGACCCTGTTCTCAGACACATGGGTGGAGGACTTTTGTGGCCAAGTCACGGAGTCACCCAAGTTGACAGAATGCTGGCTCTGGTGTGAGGGGTTGGAACAGAGCAAGCTAGCTCACTGTCCAACATACAACAGGGTGGGGATGCAAGTTGAGATGTCTTCACGCGAGCCTGTTCCATTCATCTCTCTTTGTGTGTGTGTGTGTGGGGTTGGGCAGGGTGAACACAAGTGTTCGTGTGGGTGTGGAGGCCAGAAGACAACCTCAGGTCGACCTCAGGAAATCACTGTCCACTTTTGGGGGATGTTTAAATATATATATATTTTTAAACAGGCTGGCACATTAACCACTAAGCCATCTCTCCAGCCTAAAAAAAAATACTTTTATTTATTTATTTGCAAGCAGAGAGAGAGGGGATATGAGAGAAGGAATCAGTGGGCATGCCAGGGCCTCTTGTCACTGCAAATGAATTCCAGGTGCATCTGGTTTTATGTTGGTACTGGAGACTCGAACCAGGGACATCAGGCTTTGTAAGCATGTACCTTTAGCTGCTGAGCCATCTATCCAACACTTTTTTTTTTTTTCAAGTAAGGTCTCACTCTAGTCCAGGCTGACCTGGAATTCACTATGTAGTCTCAGGGTGGCCTCAAACTCACAGTGATTCACCTATCTCTGCCTCCCAAGTGCTGGGATTAAAGGCGTGCGTCACCATGCCCAGCTTGTTTTGGTATTTTTGTGGCAGAATGTCACTCTAGACCAGGCTGACTTTGAACTCATGAAGATCCTCTTACCTCAGCCTCCTCATTGCTGGGACTGCAAGCACATGCCACCCTGCCCTGGTTTTTATGTAGGTGCTGAGGACTGAACTCAGGTCCTCATGCTTACAAGGCAAGTAGTACTTTACCCAGTGAGCAGTCTCCCCAGGCTGGTGACTGGCCTGGACTGGGGAGCATCCAAGGTCCTTTCTGCTCAGCCTAGAGAGGAGCATGGCAAAGCAGAGCCTCGGAGCTGTCCTGGGAAAACTCTGCCTGCCCTGAAGCCCACAGAGACCTTTCTTCCAGATTCCACAGAACATTCTGGAGTCACTGAAAGCCATCATCCAATACAAGCCGCCCCTGATGCAGGACGCCAACAACCTGTACTCCGTAAATGTGCTAAGGGGCGAGGCCTCGCGCGGAAGTGGGAGATGGGCAGAGGGAGGGGCGGGGCCAAGCAGAGAAAGTGGGCGGGGCCATGCAAAGGACGTGGGTGGACTTTCAGAGGAAATGGGTACTTAGTGGGCCCATACACTGGAAGTGGGTGGGGCTGTGGGAGGAAAATAGGCAGAAGTAGGCAGAAAACAGAGGGTGGAGCCAGGTAGAGGCAGTGGGCAGGGCCACACATAGGAAGACAAAAGAAGTGAATAGGGACTGAAAGGAAGTGGGCATGAGCAGAGAGGGTCGGCCCACACAGGGAAGTGGGTGGGGCCACACAAAGGAAGAAGTAGTGGAGGCTGTGCGAGGAAGTGTGGGGCCTTAGAAGGGAAGGGCTGGGACCTTTGGGACAATTTTCCGTTTCATTTTTTAAAACCTTTGTTGGTGACTATTTTCATACATGTACACAATGTATTATTTATTTGAGAGAGGCAGGCGGAGTGAGAGAATGCGTGCACCAGGGCCTCCTGTCGCTGCAGACAAACTTCAGGCACATGAGCCACTTTGTGCATCTGGCTTTACAAGGGTTCTGAGGAATTGAACCTGTCTTTGCAAGCAAGCACTCATAGCCACTTAATCACCTCCCAGCCCAACATACCGTATGTTGATCATAACCTTTTACTGTTTTTTTTTTGTTTGCTTCTATTGTTCCCCTTTCCCATCCATCACATCCCTTCTTTCCAAACAGCCTCTCTTGTACTCTTTCTTTGTAGTATTAAAAGTGATTAATGGGGAAGTGTCTGTCCTGGTAATTGATTTCTATGTAATGGCCCATCTCCAAAATTAGTGGATTAAACAAAAGAAATAATTTCATTATTAATTTGTAGCACATTAGGGTAGTTGAATAAACTTCCAAAAAATTGAAAGCTGGGTGTAATAAAACATATCATTTTAAATTAAAATACATTTTTTGGCTTTTTGAGGCAGGGTCTCACTCCAGCCCAAGCTGACCTGGAACTTACTCTGTAGTCCCAGGCTAGTCTCAAACTCACAGTGACCCTCCTACCTCATTCTCCTGAGTGCTAAGATTTTGATATACATTATGATGTGAAATGGCTACATCCAGGTATTTAACACATGCATGACTTCAAACACCTATCTTTTTGTAAGAATGTTTAAAATCTATTCTGCACAATTTTCAATATGCACTCATTATTTTAACTTTAAATATTTTACTTAACCCATCATAATTTATTATAGTTTTACTTTTTTTCCCGAGATAGAGTCTCACTCTAGTCCAGGCTTACCTGGAACTCTAGCCCAGGCAGGTGGGCTTTGAGTTCAAGGCTAGCCAGGATTATTAAATGGGTTCAAGGTTAGCCTGGGTAACTTAGCAAAACCCTGTTACAAAATAAAGAGGAAAAAGAGAATTGGGGACATGACTTGGGTAAAAGCCTGCCTGGAATCTTCCAGTGAGGGCTTGGGGGTGCGATCAGTGGTAGAGTGACAGCCTAGAACCCACAGTGAGGGCTGGGGGCGTGGTCAGTGGTAGAGTGGCAGCCTAGAACCCACAGTGAAATCTGGGGGCATGGTCAGCAGTGTGCATTTGCCCAACATGTAGGAGATCCTGGATTTTATACCCTGTAAGGGGGAGGAAGAGAAAGAAACAGGAAATAAAAATGCCAGTCTGCTGGGCATGGTAGCACACACCTTTAATCCCAGCACTTGGGAGGCAGAGGTAGGAGGATTGCCATGAGTTAGAGGCCACTCTGAGAATTCAGAGTGAATTACAGGTCAGCCTGGAATAGAGTGAGACCCTACCTTGAAAAACAAAAAAAAAAAAAAAAAAAAAAAAAAAAAAGCCAGCCTCCTTTCTGAGAAGTAGTCTTGAGCACAAACCTCGGTGGTACCTGGCTTCCAGTCAGAGGACTGAGTTATCAAGGACCCTCCTGGCATGGTGAGCCGCTGTGCAACATCTTTGGTCTCCATGTGCTAGGAGGCAGCATCACCCTTCCTGCTGGACAACAAAACCCACTCCACAGATTGCCCAGGGTGCCCTGCAGACAGGATTGACGCCACTGAGGGCGCTCATTTATAGGAATAGCTCTGAAGTAGGACAAGTTATGCCTTTTAGCAGCAAGGAATCCTTACAGAATTTTCTTTTGTTTTATCTGAGACAGGTCTTGTTATGTAGCCCAGGCTGGCTATGAACTTTTTTTTTTTTTTTCTGAGATAGGGTCTCACTGTAGCTCAGGTTGACATGGAATTCACTACGTAGTCTCAGGGTGGCCTTGAACTCACAGAGATCCTCCTACCTCTGCCTCCCAAGTGCTGGGATTAAAGGCATGTGCCACCATACCAAGCTCCTGGCCTTGAACTCTTTTTTTTTTTAATTTATTTTTTTATTGACAACTTCCATAATTATAGACAATAACCCATGTTAATTCCCTCCTTCCCCCCACTTTCCCCTTTGCAACTCCTCTCCATCATACTCCTTCCCCTCTCAATCAGTCTTTCTTTTATTTTGATGTCATCATCTTTTCCTCCTATTATGATGGTATTGTGTACGTAGTGCCATGCACTGCAAGGTCATAGATATCTAGACCATTTTGTGTCTGGAAGAGCGCGTTGTAAGGAGTCCTACCCTTCCTTTGGCTCTTACATTCTTTCTGCCACCACTTCTGCAATGGACTCTGAGCCTTGGAAGGTGTGATAGAGATGTTTCAGTGCTGAGCACTCCTCTGTCCTTTCTTTTCAGCACCGTAGTGCCTTCTGAGTCATCCCAAGGTCACCACCATCTGAAAAGAGAAGCTTCTCTAACCAAAAGTGAGAGTAGCATTAATATATGGGTATGAACATTAAGAGAGCTGCTTGCTGGGCAGTTTGGTGGGCATAGTATATACATTTAGCCAGACACCAGCAGACGTTACAACCCCTAGGGCTCATGACTACCCCTGTTGTAAGTTTTCAGTATCAGGCATGTATTCCCTCCCATGGAGTGGGCCTCCAGTCCAATTAGAGAGCTGTGGCATCTTCACAAGGTGTTAGCACCGTTTGAGGAAGGGCTTTGAATGCCTCTGAGGAAGGATTTAGCCCCCAAAAGGCTTCTCTGTGTTGTTTTCTTTCCCCTCACCAATCTTTCTGGAAACGCTTTGTTGGGGGTTTTCTGGTAGAATTTTTGTGGGTCCCACGTGATAGTGATAGTGATAGTGATAGTGAGGGGCTACCTTCAATGACAGGTTTGCATGTCACTGGCTCTGTATTTCCACCCTGATCCTCAGCTCTCTCAGCTGTCCTAGGTCAGTCAAGTGTCTGCCATCAGTAAGGAGACAATTGGTTGCACGTCACAAAAGCCTGACCCCAGTCGGCTTAAGCAAAAATAATTTAATTACAGGGGCCTGGAGAGATGGCTTAGCAGTTAAGCACTTGCCTGTGAAGCCTAAGGACCCGTTCGAGGCTCAATTCCCCAGAACCCACATATGACAGATGCACAAGGTGGCACATGCATCTGGAGTTCGTTTGCAGTGGCTGGAGGCCCTGGTGTGCCCATTCTCTATCTATCTGCCTCTTTCTCTCTGTGTCACTCTCAAATAAATAAAATAAAAAACAAACAAAATAAATTTAAAAAAATTAATTACAGCTCAGCACATCAATCAGGCATGGCTGGAACCAGGAGCTCAAAGAACACTGGGCTCTGCTCTTCTGAGTTCTAGGTTCTTGCTTCCCCAAGCTCACCATTCTTTGGCTACATCTTGGTTCATTCATGTCTAGGGAGGGAATGGAAGTCCCAGAATTCTGAGTGAAAGACTTCCTCTTCACTGTTGGGCCACTTAATGTCACATGCCCAGGCACCATCCCATCATTGAGAGCTACATTGATGAGGCATAGGCCCATCCGAGGGGAGAGCTTTATGACGGGCCTGGTCCATCCACAGTTCCTCCTCAGGCTGGAATTGGGCCAGCTGGGTCCCCACCTCTACCTGTCCTTCTTTCCACAGTGGGATGGTTTCATGCAGCTCAGCAACAGCATTTCCACTGTCCAGCTGGACCGGGTCATCTTGGGCCAGAAAGCCAACCAGTGTGCTGTCCTCATCTATACCTCGGGGACCATGGGCCACCCCAAGGGTGTGATGCTCAGCCATGACAATGTAAGCCCACATCCCTTGGCAGCGGGAATCACAGGCTGGTTTTGTTCTGGGTCCACAGGGGTAGGATGACATGTAAGCTGTAGTGACATGCAATGAGTCCTTAGCACTGAGGGCTGGAGAGAAGGATGGTAATTGCACAGGTGGCAGCAGTGACCCAGGACTCAGCTCAGGGCCTTTGAACACAAGATGCCCAACATCACCAAGCATTCTGAAATGGGAGTGGTGTCACATTCCTACCTGGTGAGTGGTGGGATTTAAAAAATATATATATATATATTTTTGAGACAGGGTTTCCTGTAGGCCAGTGTTGTAGACAGCTCCATGTTATTGGGATGAACCTCCAAATCAGACAGTTTATGGGAGGAAGGGAGTTATTTGAAGCTTACAGATACAGGTGAAGTTCCATAGTGGTGAAAGAAACTGGCTTCCTTTCACAGATCCAAGCAAAGAGAGATACCACCAAACAGCCGGCACCATAAGCAGGCACACGCAGGTGGCAAAATGGCAGGGAGCCAGCAGCAGGGAGCCAGGCAGAGCTCACAGGGCTCTCTCACACCTTTAGGCTGGGAATCAGATCCACCCCCAGTGACGCCTTAGGGCTGGACCCCTGGTTCTGCCCCCAGTGACACCTCTTCTAGTCAGGCAGCTGGAAATCCATGTTTCAAGCTTTAATAAAACACCAGAATCTGGCCGGGCGTGGTGGCGCACGCCTTTAATCCCAGCACTCGGGAGGCAGAGGTAGGAGGATTACTGTGAGTTTGAGGCCACCCTGAGACTACATAGTTAATTCCAGGTCAGCCTGGGCCAGAGTGAGACCCTGCCTTGCAAACCAAACCAAACCAAACCAAACCAAACAAAACAAAACAAAACACCGGAATCTATTGGGGGACATACATTCAGACTACCACAGCAAGGCTGGTCTCAAACTCACTATATAGCAGAGGGTGACCTTGAACTTCGGATCCTTCACCTCCCAAATGCTGCATGACAGGCATCCTGCATCATGTCCAACCACACTAGTGGTTGTTTTGAAGCTTAACCGAGTTAATATTTGTAGAGAGCTTGAAACAGTGTGGGGCAGTACAATAAAGACAGCTGATGTGGCAGTGTACGTCTATGATCCCAGCACTTGGAAGCCTGAGGCAGGAGAATTACCACTAGTTGAAGGACAGCCTGGGCTACAGAGTGAGACCTTGTCTCAAAATTAAAAAAAAAAAAAACAGAATAAGGAGAACATTTTTTTAAATTTTATTTTAAAAAATATTTTTATTTATTTGAGAGGGAGGAAGAGGGAGAGAGGGAGGGAGAGGGAGGGAGGAAGAGAGAGAATGGGCCTGCCAGGGCCTCAAGCCACTGCAAACGAACTCCAGATGCATGCACCCTCTTGTGCATCTGGCTTATGTGGTCCTGGAGAGGCAAACCGGGGTCCTTAGGCTTCGCAGGCATGCGCCTTAACCACTAAGCCATCTCTCCAGGCCCCAAGGAGAACGTTTTAAAATGACAGCGAGTGATATACATACAAGTTCTGACAGCAGAGAAGCATCTGTCAGGGTGCGTTCCCACCCAATGAGAGCAGTTCCCACCTCAGCGTGGAAGGCAGCTACTATTTCCACAAAGCATTTCTATCTTCTAAGAATCTATTCATTAATTTTGAGAGAGAGAGAGAGAGAATGGGCATACCAGGACCTCTAGCCACTGCAAATGAACCTCCAGATGCAAGTGCCACCTTGTGCATCTGGCTTATGTGGGTCCTGGGGAATTGAACCTGGGTCCATTGACTTTGCAGGCAAGAGCCTTAACAGCAAAGCCATCCCTCCAGCCCTCAAATAATTTTTATATTGCATCATAAAATTGAAACCTGACTCCCAGGTTTGCCTCCTTGTTTTCCTCCCTTAGAAGTCAATTTCCTCCAAATGCAGTAAAAGAAAGGAAAGTGTTGGAAAAGTTTATTTAGAGGCTGTGGAGATGCTCAGCGAGTAAAAATGCTCACCACATAAGCATGAGAACCCGAGTCTGAATCACAGAACTCATAAAAATGCCACATGTGGGGTTGGAGAGATGGCTCAGAGGTGAAAGGCACTCACTTGAAAACCTGATAGTCTGGGTTCGATTCCCCAGAACCCTCATAAAACCAGATGCCCAAAGTAGTGCATATATTTGAAGCTCCTTTGCAGGAACAGGAGGTCCTAGCACACCTATTCTCATTCATTCATTCATTCATTCATTCATTCATTCATTCATTCATTCTCTCTTTCTCTCTCCTTGCAAGTAAATGAAAAGTTATTTTTTTCATAAATACTATCATTCATTTATTTTATTTTTATTTATTTATTTGAGAGAGAGATACAGAAATAGGCAGGTAGAGAGAAAGAGAGAATGGGCGCACCAGGGCCTCCAGCCACTGCAAAGGAACTCCAGATGCATGCTCCCCCTTGTGCATCTGGCTTACATGGGTCCTGGAGAGTTGAGCCTTGAACCGGGGTCCTTAGGCTTTACAGGCAAGTGCTTAACCACTAAGCTATCTCTCCAGCCCAAAAAGTTATTTTTTTTAAAGTCAGATGTGGAGGGACACACCTACTGTTGCAAAAACCTTCTCATTGTTGGCACAAAACACCCAACCAGAAGCAGCTTATGGGAGGAGAGGGTTATTTCAGGCTGACACCTTCGAGGGGAAGCTTCCTCATGGGGGAGGAAGCTGGCTCACTTCATCACACATCTGATCCACAGCAGAGACAGCAGCAAGCTTGAGCAGGCTCTGAACACAGAGGGCTGGACTCAAGGTGTCCCCCCCACCCCATGACACACCTCCTCCAGTAGGGCTCCACTTGCTGGACACTAAATAAGAGGCTTAATCAAAAACACCTCAGGCTTACCAGGCATGGTGTCATACGCCTTTAATCCCAGCACTTGGGAGGCTGAGATAGGAGGATTGCTGTGAGCCTGGACTATGTGAGACCCCACCTCAAAAAAACCAAGAAAATTAAAAAATATATACCTGAGGCTATGGAGCCATTTGCATTCAAACTACCACACCTATGAACCCAGCTCTAGAAGGATCCCCGGGGCTTGCTGACCTGTCAGTCTAGCCTAATAGGTGAGGTCCAAGTTCACTGAGAGACCCTGTCTCAAAGAATGAGATGGAGAATGAATGAGAAAGACACCTGGAGCCAGGCATGGTGGTGCACACCTTTAATTCCAGCACTTGGGAGGCAGAGGTAGGAGGATTGCCATGAGTTCAAGGCTACCCTAAGATGAAATAGTGAATTCCAAGTCAGCCTGGGCTAGAGTGGGACCCTACCTTGAAAATAATAATAAAATAAAAAAGATAAAGATACCTGTTGTTGACTTCTGGCTCCCACATGTGCACTCACACATACTCACATGCACGAACATGCTTACACACATGCACACCAAACCCACACAAAAGAAAAATGTTGATTTAGGGCCCCAAGGCTCTGCACACGAATTGCATTTAGCTTCCCTTATACTTCACCATTCATTTGTGCAATGAAAGCTTACTGAGCGAGTCCTTTGTGCTGTAAAGCTTCCACAAACTAGACATCCACCAGCTACACCCAGTCACAGGACTCCGGAGGTGGATGGGAACAAATAGATGGTGGTAAGACACACTAGAGATCAGACTAGGTTGCTACTTGTGGGCGCTGCACTGACACGTAACCCCAAGAAGTAGCTGTAGCCTGGTGTGGTGGCCCATGCCTGTCACTCAGTGCTTGGGAGGCTGAGGTGGGAGGATTTCTGGGAGTTTGAGACCAGCCTCTGCTACAAAGTGAGTTCCAATCCAGCCTGGACTAGAGTGAGAACCTACTTGAAAAAGAAAACAAAACAAACAGGGCAGGGGAGATGGTTTAGTGGTTAAAGGCACTTGCTTGCAAAAACTGGTAGCCCAGGTTCAATTCCCCAGTTCCCATGTCACGCCAGATGCACAAAGTGGTGCATGCATACGAAGTTTGTTTACAGCAGCAAGAGGCCTTGGCACATCCAAGCTTTCCCACTCTCCTTCCAAATAAATACAATATTTAAAACAAAATCAAGCTGGAAGTGGTGGCACACGCCTTTAATCCCAGCCCTTGGGAGGCAGAGGGTAGTAGGATCACTGTGAGTTTGAGGCCAGCCTGACACTACATAGTGAATTCCAGGTCAGCCTGGGCTAGAGCTACCTTGAAAAAACAAACAAACAAAAAACCCTAGAAAAACAGCTGGGCATGGTGGTGCATCCCTAAATCCCAGCACTCAAGAGGCAGAGGCAGTAGGAGTATGACAGTTTGAGGCTGTTCTGGGCTCTATAGCAAGTTCCAGGCCTACCAGGGTTACATAACAAGACCATGTCTCCAGAAAAAAAATTACATTACATTAAAAGAGGAACAGGGGCTGGAGGGATGGCTTAGTGGTTAAGGCACTTGCCTGCAAAGCCAAAGGATCCAGGTTTGATTTCCCCAGGACCCACGTAAGCCAGATGCACAAGGTGGCACATACATCTGGAATTTGTTTACAGCGGCTGGAGGCCCTGGTGCACCCATTCCCACCCCCTGCCTCTTTCTCTCTGTCAAATAAATAAAAATTTTTTAAAAATTTAAAGAGGAACAGCATTTTGGGCAGAGGAACCATCCATTGCAAAGGCCCTGAAGCTGGACTATGTCTGGTGAATTGTAGGAACATAATTCATTCTGCTTGGCTAGATTAACACAATCTGTTCCCCAGATTCATGACACCTTTGAGAAATACAGAGGGCAAAACGATAGAGATCCTGAGCTTACACAAAGGTAAGCCGGTGAGAATGAGACTCAGATCTGCTAAGTGCTGGAGTGTCTGTGGGCAGAATCTGGGGTGTCTTTTATTAGACCATGTTGGTTCCATAATTTTGTTTTTAGTTTTCCCTTCCTTTCTTCCCTTCCCTTCCCTTCCCTTCCTCCCTCCCTCCCTTCCTTTCTCTCTTGTCTTTTTTTTTTTTTTTTTTTTTTTTTGTTGTTGTTTTTCGAGGTAGGGTCTCACTCTAGGCCAGGCTGACCTGGAATTCCACCCTGTATCCTCAGGGTGGCCTCAAACTCATGGTGATCCTCCTACCTCTGCCTCCCGAGTGCTGGGATTAAAGGTGTGCACTACCATGCCCTCTGCTCTCTCTCTCTCTTTCTTTCTTTCTTTTTCTTTCTTTCTTTCTTCCTTTCTTTTTGAAGTAGAGTCTCACTCTAGTCCAGGCTAACCTAGAATTCACTATGTAGTCTCCAGGGTGGCCTTGAACTCACAGTGGTCCACCTACAACTACCTCCCAAGTGCTGTGATTAAAGGCATGTGTCACTATGCCTGGCTTGGTTCCAATTTTTTTTTTTTTTTTTGTGGCAAACCCAACAGACTGTCCTTTTTTAATGAGAGGAGTGAGAGAGAGAAAGAGAGAGAGACAGAGACAGAGAGAATTGGAGATCCAGGGCCTCCAGCCACTGCAATCTAACTCCAGACATGTGTGCCACCTTGTGCGCATGTGTGACCTTGTGTGCTTGTGTCACCTTGTGTGTTTGGCTTACATGGGACCTGGAGAGTCAAACATGGTTCCTCAGGCTTCACAGGCAAGCGCCTTAATGACTAAGCCATCTCTCCAGCCCTGGTTCCATAATTTTATATCAAGTGTCATGCCTCTGCACCCATTTTCCAGCTGAGAAAACAGAGGTTTATAGGGATCTGGGGACAAATACCATGAGGCCCAGTGGTAGTCAGGATGGGACTTCAGGGCACTTGCCAAATTTTTCAGTTTCTAAATCTGCAAGAGGATGTTGAGTCTGGCCTATGGGTCTCTACAACTCCTCCAAGTTTCCCTGAGGCTCAACCCCGAGCCTCTGTCACCATCTGTGATGCAGGGAAAGTGGTAGTGACTGAACTCTGCTAAGACAAGGACTCTATGACTCCCACGCGGGGGCTCTCAAGCAGAGCCAGGCACATGGGAGGTGCTTTCTAAGCATTGCTAAATGGACCTGTTGAAAATGGATCCCATGGGGTTGGAGAGATGGCTCAGTGGTTAAGGCACTTGCCCGCAAAGCCTAAGGACCTGGACTCAATTCTCCAGGACCCACGTAAAGCCAGATGCACAAGCTGGCACATGAGTCTGGAGTTAGTTTGCAGTGGCTGGATGCCCTGGTGTGCCCGTTCTCCCCTCCCCCCATCTGCCTCTTTCTCTCAAGTAAATAAATAAATAAATAAATAAATAAATAAATAAATAAATATATTTTTTAAAGTGGCACAAGTTTCTGGCATTCGTTTGCAGTTGCAGGAGACCCTGGATCCCCATTCCATGCAAACAAATAAGTAAAATGTTAGAAGAAAAAACATGGCCCATGTATGAGGCTTTCTGGGTTGTCACTTGTATTCTAGATCACGTGGACAGCCGGGGCCCTGGTGCGGGAGCTGGGGCTAAATCACACGGCGGGGAACCAGGAAATGGTGGTCAGCTACCTGCCCCTCAGCCACATCGCTGCTCAGATGGTGGACATCTGGATACCCATCAAGATTGGGGCGCTCATTTTCTTTGCTCAGCCAGACGCTCTGAGGGTAAGGCGGAGTGCGGGCTGTGAGGCCTTGCAAAGTGTTCAGGGTGGACCCCAGTTTCTAGAGTTGTTTTCTCCATCCTCATCTTCTTTGCTTGGCAGCATTGGAAAGGGGTGGCCACAACTTTGAGTTTTTATCTTTAGCTGAGGCGCAGCATCCATGTACAGTACACTGAACCGTTTTTTAAAAAAAGCTAAAAGCTAGACTGGGGCACTAAGTCACTGTAAGAGTTAACTGCGGAGGAGCTGAACTTACCTCTGTCAGTAGCTGAAGGAATCCCAAGAGAGAACTGTCTAGGGGGTCCCAGACGGTCAATAAGAGGGAAGGACAGTTTAGACTAAAATAGAATACAACAGGTGGTGACCCAACCACATCATTCATACACATGTTGATTCATATGTATGTATGTGTATATATAATTTTTTGAGAGAGACAGAGAGAGAGAGAGAGAGAGACAGACAGAGGGAGAGGAAGACAGAGATGGGTGCGCCAGCAGCCTCTCAGCTGCTGCAAACGAAATCCAGATGCGTGCGCCCCCTTGTGGTCAAGTGTGGCATTGTGCCCTTGTGTCACTGCATCTGGCTAAACGTGGGACCTGGAGATTGGAACCGCTGGAGATTGGAACCAGAGATCTTAGGCTTAGGAGGCAGGCGCCTTAACCGCTAAGCCATCTCTCCAGCCCTCATGTATATTTTAAAGCATATAGACTACACAAGCTCACTGTCTGTCAGGTCCTGCTTCTGTAAACCAGCTGCCCACTTGCTTGCTTACCCCTCCCCTCAGCTATAAACACTATAAAAGTAAAATCTCAGCTAAACACCAAAATGACTTTAAAAAAACAATCCCAGCTTTGGCCCCTGAGAAATAAACTCCTCTACTTTCACTCATACTGACATTAAAATGATCTTTTCAAAAAAGATCAACAACAGAACAACTCAAGAGAAAGAGCTGTGGCAGGCTGGGGAGATGGCTCAGTGGGTAAAGTTCTCACTTCACAAGCAAGAGGACCTGAGGTTAATCCCAAAACCCGTATATAAAAAAAAAGTTGGGTGTGGCAACCTATGCCTGTGACTGAAGCATTGGGGAGGCAGAGACAGAAGGATCCCTGAAACTAGCTGGCCAGCCAGTCGGTTGTAATTGGTGAGCTCCAGGCCAATGAGAGACCCTGTCTCAAAAAAAATAGATGTGAGCCAGGTGTGGTGGCGCACACCTTTAATTCCAGCACTCAGGAGGCAGAAGTAGGAGGATTGCTGTGAGTTCGAGACCAGCCTGAGACTACATAGTGAATTCCAGGTCAGCCTGGGCTAGAGTGAGACCCTACCTCGAAAAATCAAAAAAAAAAAAAAAAAAGTGGTTATGCCTGAGGAATTATACCTCTGACCTTCATATACATGCAGGCACACACACACACATGGGATCCCACACATACGAACATGCATATAGCATGCACACACATCACATCACATTCTGTAAAGATGTAAATGGTATTGAAAGTAGAATGTGTTTTTATATAATTTTGGGGTTTTTGAGGTTGATTCTCACTCTAGCCCAGGCTGACCTGAAATTCATTCTGTAGCCCAGGCTGGACTTGAACTCAGGTCTATCCTCCTGCCTCAGCCTCCTAAGTGCTAAGATTAAAGGTGTGAACTACCATGTCTGGTAAGTTAACTATTATCTATTTTTTCTTTGGCGGTAGGTGAAAACTTAGTTCTCTTCCTCCCCAATCCTTACCCATCCCCTGTCTCCATCTTCTCACAGCAAATAGGTGAACTGAGACATGCAGCGGCTACACCACCATGCTGACCTCTCTGTTCTTTCTTATTCCCCAGAGTTAGTCATTGCTTTAGTTTGCAATTCCGTGAGATTTGCACATCTGTCCTGTGGCTCCCGTGAACTGACCTGAGCAGAGACTATACGATCACGTTACCACCTGCTACAACTTCTTGTTGTGCCAAGCACACCTTGGTCCCAGGGCTTCCCCCATAGGCTACCAGGTGCTCTCTGAACAGGGGAACCACAGGCCATGAGGGAGGGTTCAAGGGGACCTCAGTAGCATCTCATCCAAGCTGCTGTGTGGGGCTGTCCCTATCCTTGGGTTGGTGTGGTACTTTGAATGTATGTCCCCCATAGACTCAGGTGTTTCATTAAAGTTTGAAACTTGGGTCTCCAGCTGCCTGGCTGGAGGAGGTGCCACTGGCAGCAGATCCTGGAGTCCAGCCCTAAGGTGTCACTTGGGGGCGGGTCTGAATTCCAGCCTAAAGGTGATGTCTGAGCTCTGGCCTTAGCCCTTGCTCTTTGCTGCCCATTCATGCTGCTTTTGGTTTTGATGGGGTGTTTGTGTCTCTCTGCTTGGATGTATGGAAACAGTTTCTTTAGCCACCATGGAACTTCCCCTGGCTCTGTAAGCTTGAAATAAACCCTTTCCTCCCCTAAACTGAGCCTGTTTTGGACGTTCATCCCAGCAACATGGAGCTGACTGTGACAGTCAGGCTTCCTACTTTCTGCAGCCCACATCTTCATGTTGCTGGGGATCCTCCTTTGGTGTCTCTGGGGACCCTCCCTTGGATAGGTTCTCAGAGTAGCTATATGGGATGGAATCCCTATTCCATTTCTGTTTGGATTTCGCAGACTTAACAATACCAGGTGAAGATTCTGGAATCCCACCTCACTCCTGCCTGTCTGAATTCCCCGATGCTCCTGCAACAAATGACAAGACACATGGGTCATCTCAGACTTCCAGTGGTCAAAAGCCCAAAACAGGCCTAACATGATTAGAATCTAGGTGCCTTGGGACAGGTTTTCTTGAGGCTCTTGGGGAGAATTCATTTTCTTGCCTTTGCAGCTCCTAGAAGCCTCTGTGGTCATTGACTCATGGCCTCTGCCTTTGTCTTCAAAGCTGGTAGCATATCATCCAATCTTATCTATAGTCCACATGTGTGCGTGTGTGCACACACACACACATGCACACTATGTTTCCATACTCCACCTCCTGACTGATCTTCCTCCTTCCTTCTTATGAGGACCTTTGTCACTATGTTGAGCTCTGGAGAAATATCCATTCAAATATATGCACTGTATAATTTCATTGTCTATCTAATCTTTTTTTTTTTCTCAAGGTAGGGTGTCACTCTAGCCCAGGCTGATCTGGAATTCCCTGTGTAGTCTCAGGGTGGCCTTGAACTCACAGCAAGATCCTCCTACCTCTGCCTCCCGAGTGCTGGGATTAAAGGCGTGCGCCACCTCACCGGGTGTCTAGTCATATTGGGTTCTTTGCATGTTCTTTGCATGGGAATTTTTATCAAGTTCATAACCTACAAACACTTGCTCCAGCTCTGCAGCTGGTCTCTGTGCTGCTTCTTGGTCTCCGCAGGAACTCTGATGAGGTCCAACTGACGGATCATGTCTCTGCTCTGGTGTCTCATTGGGGAGGTGTCTGTCCCCTCCAACAGCATGAGGCTTCATTCACTCTTGTTCTAGGAGGTCTGAGGTCTTCCACTAGAATTCATGTTCATGTCCAGTGCCATGTGCAACTCTCAGCCAAGCATCCTTGCACTCTCTCTCTCTCTCTCTCTCTCTCTCTCTCTCTGTGGTCTTTCCCTGGGCAGTGGAACCCTTGGCCCTTGGGTTGAAATCAACAGATCATGACGTAGATTTCCTTTCTGGGTCTTCTCCTCTGTCCTGTCATCTGCATGCCCACCTGTATGCCAGAGCCACATGGTGTGGTGGACCACACCTGTCAGGCATCAAAGTCCCAGGCCAGCCACATAGCCCGGGCCACACAGCAAGACTCTCAGGCAGTGGGTTTGGCAACTATATTCTTCTTTTCCAAAATTGCTTGGATTATTTTATCCACATGGGTATCTGTATAAAGCTTAAGATCTGCTTGTTCCGTGGCACATAAAAAGCCTGTCTGTGAGAGGGATTGTATTGAGCCTGCAGATAGATTTCAGGTGAGAAGCTTTGTATCCTTTTAACAGTTGTGTAGTGCTTGAACTGTGTTTGAGCCAATCCCCAGTCATTGCACATGTAGACTGTCTCCGTGCTATTACCAAAATGTGCCGCATAGAATATCTCGGTAGCATTTCTCTGTGCACAGGAACCTTTTTTTTCCCCCTCCAGATAATTCCCTTCCCTTACAGAAGTGAAGTTGCATGGTATTTTCACGTTTTCTTCTGAAAATATCTTACTAGTTTGTGCTTTTCCCCATCAAATCCATAGCTGAGCTGGTGGGGGGAGAAGAGAGAGAAGAAGAGGAGAAAGAGAAGGGAGAAAGGAGGAGGGAAAGGATGAGGAAAGAGGAAGAAAAGAGGAAGGGGAGGAAAGAGGGAGGGGAAAAAAAAGAACAGGGAAGGAAAGGTGGGGAAGAGAGGCTACAAAATTCTGATTGGTTGCTGGCCAGCCAATAGGTTGGGTCCTGTGGCTGGTCCAGTCATGGAAGGAGAAGAGTAGGGGTGAGAGGGACACCTGCAGGCCATGGAACATGCTGGCCCCAGACACTCTGGCCCTGTCCTCATCCCCACAGGGCACTTTGGTGAGCACGCTGCAGGAGGTGAAGCCCACGGCCTTCCTGGGGGTGCCACGGATCTGGGAAAAGATGCAGGACACCATCAAGGAGAGCGTGGCCAAGTCTTCGAGTCTGAAGAAAAAGGCATTTTCTTGGGCCAAGATCATCGGCTTAAAGGTCAACACAAAACGCATGCTGGGGTAAGTAGAGGGGTCGGGGGTCGGAGAGGGCAGCTCCTTCCTGCTTAATGGCTGTCCCGTCCTTGGCACCGTTGTTCCTAGGAAGAGTGACATTCCCATAAATTACCGCATGGCCAAGGCGCTGGTGTTCAGCAAAGTGCGGAGCT
This sequence comes from Orientallactaga sibirica, assembly GCA_036365145.1. Taxonomy (NCBI): domain Eukaryota; kingdom Metazoa; phylum Chordata; class Mammalia; order Rodentia; family Dipodidae; genus Orientallactaga; species Orientallactaga sibirica. The sequence continues at coordinate 16,761,903 of JAEOAD010000049.1, forward strand.
TACTGGGCCTGGATCGCTGCCACTCCTTCCTTAGCGGGGCGGCACCCCTCTCCCAGGAGACCTCCGAGTTCTTCCTCAGCCTGGACATCCCCATCGGAGAGATCTACGGGATGACTGAGACCTCGGGGCCACATGCTGTCTCCAGCAGGATGAACTACAGAGTTCTGAGGTGCTGGCACCCCCCAGTGGCCCCCTGGGCCTCCAGGGCCATGGGCCAGGGATGAGGGTGGCCTGGAGTGGTGACAGCTGGCCTGGGACCCATCCTGACTCAGAGTAACCAGAAGGCACCATTCTCAACTCCAAGCCCGGATATTCCTGGGGGTAACTGATGTATTTTACCTCCAAGTTTGTTCCTGTGCCCTTGGGACCCTCTGAGCCTCAGTTTCCCCATTCCATCCCTGGCAGCTGCGGCAAAATCCTGAGTGGGTGTAAAAATATGCTGTATCAGCAGAACAGTGATGGCACTGGAGAGGTGTGCATGTGGGGCCGCCACATCTTCATGGGCTACCTGGACCAGGAGGAGGCCACAGGACAGGCCATTGATGAGGAGGGCTGGCTGCATTCAGGGGACATGGGCCGCATGGACAACCAGGGCTACCTCTTCGTCACTGGCCGCATCAAAGGTACAAGGAGGTGCTGGAGAGATGGCTTAATGGTTAAGGTGCTCACCTGTGAAGGCTAACAACCCAGGTTTGTTTCCCCAGTACCCACATAGGGCAGATGCACAAAGTGGTGCATGTATCTGGAGTTCATTTGCAGTGGCTAGAAGCCCTGACACATGTTCTCTCTCTCTCTCTTTCTCCCCCCCCCATCCTTGCAAATAAATAAAAAAATATTTTTAAGAAAAGGTACAAGGAAGAGCCAGGCATGGTGGCGCACGCCTTTAATCCCAGCACTCGGGAGGCAGAGGTAGGAGGATCACTGTGAGTTCAAGGCCACCCTGAGACTACATAGTGAATTCCAGGTCAACCTGAGCTAGAGTGAAACCCTACCTCAAAAAAAAAAAAAAAAAAAGGTACAAGGAGCTGGAGAGATGGCTTAGCAGCTAAGGAGCTGCCTGCAAAGCCTAAGAACTGTTGTTCAAATCTCCAGGTTCCACATAAGCCAGATGCAGTGATGCAAGTGTGCAATGTTGCACATGAGCACAAGGGGGTGCACACATCTGGAGTTTGTTTGCAGCAGCTGGAGGCCCTGGTGTGCCCATTCTTTCTCTCTCTCTTTGCCTCTTTCTCTCTCTCTCTCAAAATAAATAATTTTTTAAAAATTACAAGGGGCTGGGCATGGTGACACACACCCTTAATCCCAGCACTTGGGAGGCAGAAGTAGGAGGATCACTGTGAGTTCAAGGCCTGCCTGAGACTTTCGGAGTTGCCAAGACAAGTGTCTACAGTGACATCCGGCCTTATGGTCCTCAAGTGGGTGGGGGGTTATCTCAATTGGACCCATGCCGATCCAGGCTCTGTTCCAGAAATCCTCATCATGGCCAGCGGTGAGAACGTGGCCCCCATCCCCATCGAGAACCTGGTGAAGGAGAAGATTCCCATCATCAGTAATGCCATACTGGTGGGCGACAAAGCCAAGTTTCTGAGCATGCTGCTGACACTGAAGGTGACATGGGTCTGCTTGCTGGTCATGAGGGAGAGGTGGAGGACGGGGGAGATCACCCTGGGGTCAGGAGGTGCGACCACAGGTTTAAAAGCTGCTTTTTGCCTTCAGCCCCCTGGGGTTGGGTTGGGATGGCTGAGGAATGTGCCTGGTGATTGACCCTGTCCTGGGGCAGTGTGAGACAGATCCCACGACTGGTGAACCCCTGGACAACCTCACCTTGGAGACTGTCAACTTCTGCCGAGCCCTGGGCAGCCCAGTAACCACTGTATCGAACATTGTGAAGCTGCAAGACCCGCTGATCTACACGGCCATCCAGAACGGTATCGACTTTGTGAACCGGGAAGCCATCTCAGATGCCCAGAGGATTCGCAAGTGGATCATCTTGGAGAAAGACTTCTCCATACAGGGTGGAGAGCTGGGTGAGTGCTGGAGAGATGGTGACCTTGACCATCACAGCCACGTGGGCTCCTGTTATCAACCATCCCAGGAAAGGGCACCTCCCTCATTTGGCTTCCAGCTCCCCTACCCACCTCTACAGTCTTTTCTCCCCATGGTGGGCACATCCGTGCTCTGGAAATCAAATAAAAACTTAATGTAGTTAGGTGTAGGTGCTAAGAGTTCTCACTTGTTGGACAGTGTTGCAGAAGCAATCTCATAGTTGATAACTGATTCACAGGATGAACTCTGACTGAAGTGCACAGCTGAAAGGTATGGGGAAAGCACCTCTGTTTACTGCTGAGGTTATAGCTAAAAAGTTCAGATAGTAGATAACTAAGAAACTTAGCATCTGGGGATTGTTTTTAAAGCTAATCAGGGGCTGGAGAGATGGCTTAGCAGTTAAGGTGCATGCCTTCTAAGCCTAAGGACCCCAGTTTTATTCTCCAGGTCCCACATAAGCCAGATGCACATGGTGGCGCATGCATCTGGAGTTCATCTGCAGTGGCTAGAGGCCCTGGTGCACCCATTCTCTCCCCCCCTCTCTTTCTCTGTCTCTAATAAATAAATAATTAAATTTTTTCTAATCTTAAAAAAAAAAAAAAAAAAAGCTAATCAGGCCAGATGTGGTGGTGCACACCTTTAGTCCCAGCACTCAGAAGTCAGAGGTAGAAGGATCACCATGAGTTACAGGCTACCCTGAGACTACATAGTGTATTTCAGGTCAGCATGGGCTAGAGTGAGACCCTACCTTAAAAAAACAAAAAAGGAGCCGGGCGTGGTGGCTCACGCCTTTAATCCCAGCACTCGGGAGGCAGAGGTAGGAGGATCACCGAGAGTTCGAGGCCACCCTGAGACTACATAGTGAATTCCAGGTCAGCCTGGACCAGAGTGAGACCCTACCTTGCAAAACCAAAAAAAAAAAAAGGGCTGGAGAGATGGCTTAGCGGTTACGGTGCTTGCCTGTAAAGCCTAAGGACCCATGTTTGACACTCCAGAGCCCATGTAAGCCAGACACACAAAGTGATGCAAGCACGCAAGGTTGCACATGCACACAAGATGGTGCATGCATCTGGTGTTTGATTGCAGTGGCTGGAGGTCCTTGTGTGCCAATTCTCTCTCTTTTTCTCTCTCTATCATAAAAAGCTAATCATCAGAGGGCTGGAGAGATGGCTTAGTGGTTAAAGGCACTTGCCTGAAGGCCTAGGTTCAATTTGCTAGTACCCATGTAAAACCATATGCACAAAGTGGCACATGCATCTGGAGTTTGTGAGTTTGTTTGCAGTTGCAGAAGGCCCTGGGATGCCCATTCTCTCTCTCTCTCCTTTGCCTCTTTCTCTCAAATAAATAAAAATATTTTAAAACAGCTAATCATTAAAGAAAGCAGTAGTGGACTTACCCTATCTATGACAGAGAGGAGATAGGAAGGCATTTTTAGAAATACTGAGTGAGGGCTTGGCAAAGTGCTGCCTCATCGATCAACCAGCTGACAAGTCAGAATAGAGAAAACAGAAGAGAATGTGGAGACAGCGCACACAAGAAGAATGGAGAGCACCTGCTGCTGGGGATCAGCACCATGCTGGTAAGGCATGTATGGAGCCTGTTAAAACTTCAAGTGGAAGCCAGGCATGGTGGTGTATGCCATTAATCTCAACACTCAGGAGGCAGGGGTAGGAGGATCGCCACGAGTTTGAGGCCACCCTGAGACTACATAGTGAATTCCAGGTCAGCCTGAGCTAGAGCAAGATCCTACCTTGAAAAAAAGAAGAGAAAAAAAAAAAACCTTCCATTGTAGAGCTAGGTGTGGTGGCACACACCTTGAAACCCAGCACTTGGGAAGCAGAGGTAGGAGGATTGCTTTGAATTCAAGGCCAGCCTGAGATTACAGAGTGAGTTCCTGGTCAGCCTTGGCTAGAGTGAGACCCTACCTCAAACAAAAAAGATTCCACTTTATACTCCAGGACTCAATAGATAAAGCAGATCCTCAAAATGATGTAGAAGGTGAGTACGAGCACCCAGAAGTTGTCGTCTGATCTTCACACATGCTCTATGCCATGTGTACACTGTGTGCACACACACATACGCACACATGCATGCATGCACAAATACACCTGCACGTAAATTTACCATAGTCTGAATCTTCACCGCTAACCACAGTTCATGTGGATGTACCGTGTGGATGGAGGAGCACAGTGTCCCTAGAAGCAGGTAGCACTGGGCCACCTGGCCCAGCCCCATACCGGCCCTTGGACCATTGCCTGGCCATACATGGTAAGTGTGACATTATCTTCCACCTTTGTAACCTGACAGATTTCTCCTTTCTTGGCAGGTCCAACGTCAAAAATTAGGAGACGTTTCATAAACCAGAAATACAAGACACAGATTGAAGCCATGTATTCCTGACCATTCTGGGGCTGCCCCAGGCTATCGCTGATGGTGAGGTCCTCTTGATTGGCATTGCTGGGCTGTGTTGAACAAGTATCAGGCAGGTCTGTGGTTGGACCTGCAGAGGCCACACTCATGAGCACGCATGCACACATACACACATGTCCCCAGCTGCAGTGGATTCTGAGTAGCTCCCTGCAGAGGCTTGGCAAGGTGCGCATGCGCTGAGGCAGTAGGTTGCTCCCTGAGCTTTCCTTAGAGATCATCTTCCCGGACAGGAGCAAAGTTTTTCACTGTATTCCCCCTTCTTTCATTGTGGTTTATTTAGAGAAGGCCTTGGAGCAGGGGTGTTTTGGTAGGGAAAGTTCTGCCTAATTCTAGCTCAATACACATTTCTAGCCACCCTCTTGCCTCTCTTTCCCCCGGGGGCATGTCTGCAGGGCTCCAGGTGTTGCTGGGAGGATTTGGGGACTTGGCTATACGCTTGGTGCAGGCAGAAGGTGAAAGTCATCCTCAGTCTCAGGGCCACCTGGAACCCCGCCATGGGAAACCCCATTCTCTTCTTTTTGCATGTAACATCATGTGTCATCCTCAGAAGTGTCACCTGCCTCTTTCTTAAGGTAGGGTCTCTCACTAGCCTGGAGCCCAATTTGGCTAGACTGGCTGGTCATCAAGGGACTAGGGATTCTCCTGCCTCCGCTTCCCTAATGCTGGGGTTACAGGCATGTGTCACTATGCCTGGCATGTGCATGTGGAAGCGATGCAGCAGGTCCCAATGCTGGCAAGGCAAACACTGTGCTGACCTTTGCAGTGACCTTCTCGTTGCTGCACAAATTACCTGACCAAGAGCAGCTTGTGGGAGGAAAGGGTTTATTTTGGCTTACAGTCTCCAGGGGAAGCTCTATGACAGCAGGGGAAAATGTGGTATCAGCACAGGCTGGGCATCACATCCTGGCCAACATCAGGTGGAAACAGCAGCAGGAGAGAGCTGAATTCTGGCAAAGGAGAGCTGGCTAGAACACCCCTAAACCTGCCCCCAACAACTCTCCTCCAGCAAGGCTACAATTCTGAAATTGCCATCAGTGCAAACCAAGCATTCAGAACATACAAGTTTATGAGGGATACCTGATTCAAACCACCACAATGGCTGAGCCATCTCCCAAGCACAAAAATCTCTTTGGAGCTAAAGGGTCTTGATATGTAGTGCAGGCTGGCTGGAATTCTCTGTTCTCCTTTCTCAGACTCCTGAGTGCAGGAACAACAAGTGTGGGCCTGACTTTGAAATCTTTTTTTTTTTTTTTGAGAGAGAGAGAGAGAGAGAGAGAGAGAGAGAGAGAGAGAGAGAGAGAGAGAGAGAGGAAGACAGGTAGAGATGGGCATGCCAGCAGCCTCTCAGCTGCTGCGAATGAAATACAGATGTGTGCGCCCCCTTGTGGTCAAGTGTGGCATTGCGCCCTTGGGTCACTTTGCATCTGGATAAACGTGGGACCTGGAGATTGGAACCGCTGGAGATCGGAACCAGTGTTCTTAGGTTTAGGAGGCAGGCGCCTTAACCGCTAAGCCCTCTCTAGCCCTGGCTTTGAAATCTTGATCACATGTTGTCACGATGGTATTTTGGACATCCTTGGTTACATAGAACACATTCTTAGGATTGAGAGGCAAGTGTAGTGGCAAATGTCTATAATCCCAGAGCTGTGGAGGTGGAGACGGGATCCCTGGGGATCACTGGTCAGCCAGTCTATCCTACATGGGGAGCTCCAAGCCAGTGACAGACCTTTCTCAGAAAAGGACAATGACATAGTATGACACCTGAAGTTGTTCTCTAGCCTCCACATACATGAACACACACATTTTATTTATTTATTTGCAAGTAGGGAGAGAGAGAGAGAAAAGGAGGGGGCAGAGAAAGCGAATGGGTGCACCAGGGCCTCCAGCCACTGCAAACAAACTCCAGATGCATGCGCCACTTAATGCATCTGGTTTTATGTGGGTACTGGGGAATTGAACCTGGGTTGTTAGGCTTTACAGCCAAGCACCTTAACTGCTAAGCCATCTCTCCAATGCTTCTTCCCCACTTTTAAAAAACAAATTTATCAGTTTTTTGGTTTTTTTTTTTTTTTTTTTTGAGGTAGGGTTTCACTCTGGTCCAGGCTGACCTGGAATTAACTATGTAGTCTCAGGGTGGCTTCAAACTCACGGCAATCCTCCTACCTCTGCCTCCCAAGTGCTGGGATTAAAGGCGTGCGTCACCACGCCCGGCTCCAGTTTTTTTTTTTTTTTTTGAGGTAGGGTCTCACTCTAGCCCAGGCTGACCTGGACTTCACTATGTAGTCTCAGGGTGGCCTCAAACTCATGGCGATCCTCCTACCTCTGCCTCCCAAGTGCTAGGATTAAAGGCGTGCGCCACCACGCCCGGCCTTATCAGTTTTTTTATTTCAAGTGACTACTAGAAAATGTTACTTTCATGGGAGGGGTCACATGATCTCTTTTGGATGGGACCCCACTAAAATTTATGATGGAGAGCTCTGGGGTCATGACCCATCTTTAGGAGTGTTTATCACATGGGACCCCTGGAACCTGGAGAATAAACACATATGCTGCCAGAAGCCCACATGCTAAGTGAGTTTCTCCTCTGCACTTTCCACAGATGGATCTCATCATCCAGGGCTCTCCTTCCTGTTTTTAAGAGCCAGACCCCCATTCATCAGTTTCTTCACTGGTCACCTATTAAACAACTGCCCCGGTTGGTTCCATCATGTCCTTCGAAGCAGCCAGCCATCACATGCTTCAGTGCGCCTCTATGGCATGGTGGCAAGTTAGCAACTGGAAGCCTACACAGAGCTGCCTTGGGTAGAAGGAAGATCTGATGGTGTGTGCTCTGACTGGATAGTTTCCTTCCCAAAGACTTAATTAGATAGTAGATAGAAAAGGCCTTCACAAGCCTGAAGAAATGGACCTCAAGCACCCTGCCTGGAAGTGACTTGGAAACCCTTCAAATAAGTTCTGATAACAAAGCACTTTGGTATCTTGTATGTTCATTCCTCTTGCATGTGCATGTGTGGTGTGCATGGGTGTATGTTTGTGGGCACACGTGTGCATGTGTGTTGGGGCCAGAGGTTGATGTTGGTGTCTTCATTGCTATCCTGTATATTTGCTGAGACAAAGCTTCTCACTTGAGCCCAGAGCTGGCCAATTTGGCTAGACTAGTGTAGCAGTTCCCTTCTCATTGCTAGGACGAAACATTTGACCAGAAGCAGGTCATGGGAGGAAAGGGTTTATTTCAGGCTTACAGCTTCAAGGGGAAGCTTCATCATGGGGGAGGCGGCTGGCTCACTTAATCACACATCCACAGCAGAGAGAGAACAAGCATAACCTGGCTCTGAACACGCTGTAGGGTTCGCTGCAAGGTCTGCTCCCCCATCCCTATTGTGACACACCTCCTCCAGAAGGGCTTCACCTACCATCGGTTAAGTCAGAGGCTTAAACACAAACACGAAGCTATGGGGGACACTTCCATTCAAACTACCGCATTCCGCCCCTGGCTCCCATAGACTCATGAACATCTCCAGATGCAAAATGCACTTAGTCCAACCTTATAAAGTCCCTACAGACTTTATTGGCTTTGGCACTGTTCAGAAGTCCAAGGTTCCTTCTGAAATTCAAGATAGTCTCTCTCTTTTTTGGTGGTTTTTTTTTTTTTTTGAGGTAGGGTCTCATGCTAGCTAAGGCTGACCTGGAATTCACTATATAGTCTCAGGATGGCCTCCAACTCATGGCGATCCTCCTACCTCTGCCTCCGAGTGCTGGGATTAAAGGCGTGCACCACCACACCCGGCTAAAGATAGTCTCTTAACTGTAAAATAAAAACATAATGTACATACTTCCAACAGAGCAAACATTCCCATTGCAAAAAGAAGGAACAATAAGCCAACTGTTGAACACAAGATCAAAAGCCAGCAGGGCAAACGCCAAATGCTGCAGATGTCCCTGCCTGACATCTGTGACACTGATGTCCTCTGGATCCAAAGGCTCAGGTCCTCCTCCATTGTGCCACTTTCTCTCCATGCAGAGTCACCCAAGCCAGAGTGAGCAGACTTGCTTGGTGGCCACCACCAAGTCCTGAAATCTCCAAACTCCAGGGATCTCCACTGCAACCCACAGTTCATCTTCACAGCTTCTTACAATGGCCTCTCATGGGTCTTCACACAGGGATTTCAACTCTACTTCACAATGCTGCATCTTACCAACTCCTAGATCTGTGTGCACTTCATGACTCACCTTCCTGCATTTCTTGTGCTTCTAAAATCAGTACCAGGTGGGTGACACAGCAAGTATGTAAATCCATGGTGGGAATAAAGCTTGGCCTTAAGCAGCAGGATATCTGCATATTTTGCATTCTTTCTAGCTTGAGCTTCCATGGGTTAGGTTTTTGTCCTCAGGCTTTCTTTCCCATTGTCCCAATGTAGAACAGTTTGCCCACCATTAATGGTGGTGATCTCTTTAACAGTTGCAGCTTAAGTGGCCTAAAATTAGTCTCTGTGGCTGATTTCAAACTTGCTTGAATTTCTTTTTGTGGAAAACTTTCGATTTTTCTTTGCCTTTTTTTGAGATGGGGGTGGGGCTCTAGCTTAGGCTGACTCTGAAGTCCCAGGCTGGCCTTGAATCACAGTGATCCTCCTATCTGCCTCTCAAGTGCTGGGATTAAAGGCTTGTACCACCATGCCCAACTCAGTTCACTACTTTTAACTTCAACCTTGCTGTCAAATTCTCATGACATGGGCAGAACAGAACACAGCCAGCCTTTCCTACAGTAGCCCAATTCCAACAATGTCCTTTCTTTGCCCTCAGAAATCTCATAATCCAAGTCTTCATAGTCCACACTTCTCTCTACAGCTAGGTCTTTTAAAACTCTCACCATAATGGCTCATCAAGCTCTGTTTACAGTAATGCAAGCATTCTCTGGTCCAAAATACTAAATCCTTCCATATTCCTCCCATTCATCAGCAATAACCCCACTCCTGGTATCAATATTTCCATGACAGTTACCTTCTCATTGCTGGAACAAATACTTGATCAGAAGCAATTTATGGGGGCAAAGGGTTGACCTCGGGGGTATAGTTTTTTTTTCATTATTTATTTATTTGCATGGGGAGAAAGAGAAGGAAGAGGGAGAGAGAGAAAGAGAATGGGCACCCTGCAAACAAATTCCAGATGCATATGTCTGGATTACCAGGGAATAAAACCTGGGTGCTTAGGCTTTGCAGGGCAAGCATTTCACTGCTAAGCCATCTCTCCAGCCCCTAGGCTTACAGTTTTAAGGGGCAGCCTCACAAAGGAGAAAACTGTTCATTTTGAATATCCAAAGCAGAGAGAGAACAGGAGGTGCAAGCTGGCTCTGAATACTCAGTAGGCCAGACTCAAGACCTGTCCCCAGTAACACACCTCCTCCATCAGGGCTCCATCTGATGAGGGTGAAGTAGGAAGCTCAGATAAAAACACCTGATGCTGGGCTGGAGAGATGGCTTAGTGGTTAAGCACTTGCCTGTGAAGCCTAAGGACCCCGGTTCAAGGCTTAATTCCCCAGTACCCACATAAGCCAGATGCACAAGGTGGCGCATGTTTCTGGAGTTCATTTGCAGTGCCCTGGTGCGCCCGTTCTCCCTCTCTCTCTCTCTCTCTCTCTCTCTCAATCTGCCTCTTTCTCTCTGTCTGTTGCTCTTAAATAAATAAATAATAATAAACAAAAAATTTAAAAAAACACCTGAGGCTATGGGGGTCATTTATATTCAAAACACCACAACTAGCTAGCCTGCTTGCCCCAGACATCAATCATCCTGTCTCTGCCTCCCAAGTGCTAGAATTACAGGTGGCCACATGGCATTGATGTGGGTTCTGGGGATCTGAACTCAGGTCATATTGTGACAAGTACTTTATCCACAGAGCCATCTTGCACATCTATTTTTGGCCTGACACAAACACAGTTATTTGGCATTATGAAGACAGGGTAGTGCCCAGAAGTCAGCTGTGGGAGTTCAAACTCCTGAGGGTGGGAGTTTTGTTGTTTGGTTTGGTGTTTGAGAAAGGGTCTCATATATCCCAAGCTGGCCTCAAACTCGCTATGTAGCTGAAACTGGCCTTTATTTCTGATCTTCCTGCCCCCACTTCCTACGTGCTGGAATGACAAGTGTGCACCACAACACCCAGCTAGGATAGGAGGTGAGTTATCCAAAAAATTTGACCCCCATCTCCCAAGGTGATTGTGAGAGCCATGGAGATAATGTACCAGGGGTCATGGTGACATGCCCAAAAGTCTTCAGAGAAGTGAGTTATTATGACCATTGGTCACTGGTTAACAAGGTCTGACTCATGACTGACTCCATCCTCAGGAATGGGTTTCACTGTTGCAGTAAAGTTCACACTAATAGCCATTTTGAGAAGATGGGAGTGTGTGCTTCTCTCATCCAAGAGACCATCACAAGCAGACCAGAGCTGTAACAAAATACCAGAGAAAAACAATTTCAAAAGAGGGAAGGTTTACTTTGGCTCTAAAGTGCTTTTGTGTGTTTGTTTTTTGTTGTTGTTTTTCGAGGTAGGGTTTCACTCTAGAGCCCAGGCTGACCTGGAATTCACTCTGTATTCTCAGGGTGGCCTCAAACTCATGGTGATCCTCCTACCTCTGCCTCCCGAGTGCTGGGATTAAAGGTGTGTACCACCATATCTGGCTTGTTTTAATTTTTTTCATACCACTGTCACCATCTGTTTGTGTTCTTGTTTTTTTTTTTTCCCACTTACACAGCAATGCCTTACTCTTGGTTTTGTTTTTAAAGCCAGGTCTCACTCTAGCCCAGGATGACCTGGAACTCTGTAGCCCAGTCTGGCCTTGAACACACAGCAATCCTCCTACCTCTGCCTCCCAGTGCTGAGATTAAAAGTGTGTGCCACTATGCCCGGATGGCTTGGGGTTTTAGAGACATCAGTCTGTCGTCAGTGAACCATGCACTTTTCCTCCTGTCAGGTAAACACAGGGAGGGTAGCAGAGGAGGCTGCTCCTTCATGGTGACTAGGATGCAAAGGGAAGGGCCAGGGTCCCAAGAGCCCCTTCGAGGGAATGCTTCCTATGACCTCACTACCTCCTCTAGGCCCCACCTCTGGAAGATTCTACCACCTCACAACTCTGTGGCAATGGGGCCATGCCTTCAACACATGGGACTTTGGGGGACATTCAAGATTCTACTATAGGGGGCTGGAGAGATGGCTTAGCGGTTAAGCATTTGCTTGTGAAGCCTAAGGACCCTGGTTCAAGGTTTGATTCCCCAATACCCATGTAAGCCAGATGTACAAGGGGGCACATGCACCTGGAGTTCATTTACAGTGGCTGGAGGCCCTAGTGTGCCCATTCTCTCTCTCTCTCTCTTTCTCTCTACCCGTTTCTCTGTCACTCTCAAATAAATAAATAAAAATTAAAAAAAAATTTTAAAAAAGATTCTACTGTAGGGCCCAAGAAGATGGCTCAGTGGGTTAAGTGCTTGCTGTGAAAGCATGACAATCAACCCACATAAATGCAAGGCATTTATGGTTTTTAGATAATCCAAGCACTGGGGAGTGGAGACAGGAGGATTGCTGGGACTCACTGACTAGTGAGTCTAGCTGAATTGGTGAACTCCATATTTAAAAAAAGATAGGTGAGCCTGGTGTGGTGGTGCATGCCTTTAATCCCAGCACTCGGGAGGCAGAGGTAGGAGGATCACCATGAGTTCAAGGCCACCCTGAGACTACATAGTGAATTCCAGGTCAGCCTGGGCTAGAGCAAAACCCTACCTCAAAAAAACAAACAAACAAGCAAAAAATAGGTGGACAGCTCTTGAGGTTGTCCTCTGGCCCTCATGTGCTTGCATATGCATGTACACCTTGCACACAAGCACACGCACAAAGGGATCCAGGCTCTAACTGGCTTATCTATAGTGCTGGTTGCTGACCAATTCTTTTCCTGTAGTCTTACAGTCAGTGAACCTTGCATTATGTAGATTATTTTTAAAAATTCAGAGGTTGCTGGGCATGGTGGGCATGCCTTTATCCCAGCACTTGGGTGACAGAGGTAGGAAGATCGATGAATTTGAAGCCAGCCTGGGACTACAGAGTGAATTCCAGGTCACCCTGGGCTAGAGTGAGACCCTACCTTGAAGAAACAAATAAACAAGAATCCAGCTGGGCATGGTGGTGCATGCCTTTAATCCCAGCACTTGGGAGGCAGAGGTAGGAGCATCGCCGAGAGTTTGAGGTCACCCTGAAAGACTACATAGTGAATTCCAGGTCAGCCTGGGCTAGAGTGAAACCCTACCTCGGAAAACCAAAAAATAAAAAATAAAAATAAAAAATCCAGGGGCTTGGGAGATGCTCACTGGGTAAGAACACTTGCTGTTCAAGCATGAGGACCCCAGCACTGAGGGGTTTGGAGACAGGAGGATTCCTGGGGCTCCCATGTCAGCCAGGGAGCTCCTGGCTCACTGAAAGAGCCTGCGTCAGGGACATAACATGATGGGGTGACAAGACACCTTACATCCTCCTCTGACCTCCACTCACATATCTACTTGCACACACACACACACACACACACACACACACACACACTAAAATGCCAGAAAATAGAGGGTAAATCCAAACAAACAAAAACAAAAAAAAACTAAGCATAAAAAAAACCATTGCTGAGCTGGAGAAATGTCTTAGCAGTTAAGGTGCTTGCCTGCAAAGCCTAAGGAGCCATGTTCTACTCTCCAGGTCCCACATTAGCCACACGGGTGAGGCAAGCACAAGGTCGCACATACCCACTAGGTGGCACAAGCGTCTGGACTTTGATTGCAGTGGCTGAGGCCCTGGTGTACCAATTCTCTCTCCCTTTCTCACTGTTTCTAAAATTTAAAAAAAAAAAAGCCATTGCTTCACTGTCTCCATTGCTATAATAAAATACCCAAGGTTAGATATTTTTTAAAGTGTATTTATTGCAAGGAGAGAGAGAGAGAGAAGAGAGAGACATACAGAGAGAAAATGGGAGCACCAGGGCCTCCAGCTACAACAAACCAACTCCAGATGCATGTGCCACCCTGCATGTGGTTCTGTGTGGGTGCTGGGGAATCAAGCCCGGATTGTTCGGCTTTGCAGACAAACACCTTAGCTACTGAGCCATCACACCAGCCCAAGGTTATGTATTTTAAAAAGAAGAGGTTTATTCAGCTCACAACTCTGCTGGGCTCTGTGGAGGACTTCTTAGCAGGTAGATCACAATGGTGGGAGCACCTGCAGGAAGGGGACTCATAAAGAGAAGCGATAGCCAGTCTTACTGGCTTGGATTTTTAAAACACTTGTTACTTGGGAGAGGGAGAGGGAGAAAATGGGCACAATAGGGTGTCCTGCCACTGCAACTGAACTCTAGACATGTGCACCACTTTGTGCAACTGGCTTCACATGGGTCCTAGGGAATGAAACCCACCTCCCAAATTGCCATCAAGGTGCATTCAGAACATGTGAGTTGGTGGGGACATCTATTCAAACCACCACAGGGTTTTAAACAGTTTGTGTTATCAATCTCCCCAGTGCCCACCAATATCTGGAAACCGTGACCGTATCAGCAGACATGTGCGCCCTGCCTGGTGGGCATATGAGTTTTAGGCTGAACTCTTTCACTTGAAGCCCACAATGCAGAATGGGGCACTAGAGCCCCAGCTCTGCCCAGCTCTCTGAGGACTGGCATCTTGGAGTTACCTCACTGGTGGGTGTGGGCATCCTCTGAGGTAGACCTCTTTTGTCCCTCAAAGTAGCCTCTGTGAGTAGATAGCAGGCCATGCCACCCTCAGGGCCCGGCCTCATGGAATGCAGTGATGTCACAAGGGTTGGATGCAGAATGGAATGTTCTGGAAACATTCAGTCCAGAGCAGCTGGTCCTCCGGGGTTAGAGCAGGAGGTTTCTGATCTGGAGGTCAGCAGTGCCATGCCCATAATTGAGAGGGTGGAAATGGTCCTGTGGGAGGGAGGGAGGGCTGAGGGTCACATATATCCGACCCCTCCCAGGGTGAGTCCTGTGCAGAAGGTTCAAGAAAACTAACTTCTCCCTTCTTCCTCCCTTCTTCTTCCCTTCTTTCTCCTTCCCTCTCTCCTCCTTTCTTTCGTTTCTCCCTCCTGCCTTCTCATTCTTTGAGACAAGGACTCATGCACTTCATACTGGCCTCAAAGTTGCCAACGATGGCCTTGAACTTCTGATCCCCTCCTGCCTTCAACTCCCCAGTACTAGGATGACAGGAGTCTGTCACCACACCCAGTTTATGTGGTGCTAGGAATGGAATCCAGGGCTTCATGAATACTAAGGAAGCATTCTTCCCACAGAGCCACAGCCCCCCCCCTTTTAATACTGTATTTATCATTTGCAAGCAAAGAGAGATAGAAGAGAGACAGAGAGAACGGGCACTCCAGGGCCTCCAGCCACTGCAAATTACCTCCAGATGCACGCACCACTTTGTGCATCTGGCTTTATGTGGATACTGAGGAATTGAACTTGGGTCATTAGGCTTTGCAGGCAAGTGCCTTAACTGCTGAGCCATTGCTCCAGCCCTAAAGTATTTTTATATGTTTACAAGAGAGAAGGGGGCTGGAACAATGGCTCAGTGGTAAAAGGCACTTGCTTCAAAGCCTGCTGGCCCAGGTTTGATTCCCTAGATCCCATGTGAAGACAGATGCACAAAGTGGTTCATGCACGTGGAGTTCATTTGCAATGTGTGTTAATTTTGTGCCCTGCTACGTTACTGAAAGTGATCATTGGCTCTAACAGCTTGCTGGTAGAGTCTTTAGGGTCCCTTATATATAGAATCACATTATCTACACATAATGATAATTTGACCTCTTTCCAATTTGTATGCATTTTATTTGTGTATCTTGTCTTATTGCTATAGCTAAGACTTCCAGTACCGCATTAAATAAAAGTGGGGGCAGCAGCCAGGTATGGTGGCACATGCCTTTAATCTCAGCACTCAGGAGGCAGAGGTAGGAGTATCATTGTGAGTTTAAGGCCAGCCTGAGACTACGTAGTGAATTCCAGGTCAGCCTGGGCTAGAATGAGACCCTACTTCAAAAAAAAGTGGGGACAGAGGCCCACCCATTTGTCTGCCAGCCCGCCCCCTGTCCCATTCACCATGTGAGTGCTGCATCCCACCAAGAAGGAAGGTCACCCCAGAGAGAGACTGAGAGGCCATGGCGGTCACTTCGGGAAAGGCCCCCCTCCCCCTCCACTTGCGGCCCTGGTACTTTGCCCCTAGCTGGTGGCCATCGTCTTGCCTTGGGATGTTGTGTGTGTGTCAGGGGAGGGCAGCCTGCTTCTGCAAAGTGGTGTGATCAAAGGGACTATGTCTTCATTGAATTTTGTGTTGAAGACAGTAAAGATGTTAATGTAAATTTTGAAAAATCCAATCTTACTTTCAGTTGTCTTGGAGGAAGTGATAATTTTAAACATTTAAATGAAATTGATTTTTTTCACTGTATTGATCCAAATGATTCCAAGCATAAAAGAACAGACAGATCAATTTTATTTTGTTTACGAAAAGGAGAATCTGGCCAGTCATGGCCTAGGTTAACAAAAGAAAGAGCAAAGCTTAACTGGCTTAGTGTGGACTTCAATAATTGGAAAGACTGGGGAGGTGATTCAGATGAAGACATGGCTAATTCTGACCGCTTTTCTGAGATGATGGACCACATGGGTGGCAATGGGGACGTAGACTTACCAGAAGTAGACGGAGCAGATGATGATTCACAAGACAGTGATGATGAAAAAATGCCAGGCCGGTAATGAGGAATATTATCATCTGGATTTTGAGAAAGAAAAATAACTTCTCTGCAAGATTTCATAAAAGAGAATTCCTGAGTTGATAGCTCTCAAAGCAGATGCTGTATTTGCCACCTTTAACCCAATTTTCAATCAGTTTGTTTATTTTAAAGGCTTCACTACGGGTTGACAATGTACCATTGTATGGGACAATTTTGAGTCCGCTAAGGCACTATCCTTATGCAGGAACGTTTCCCAGACTCCCCATGAAGCTGCTGAGAACCTTGACAATTGATTCAACAGTTGTGATAAATAAAAACTTTTCACCTAAGTCTCCTTTACTTCATAACATAGTTACTGACATGATAGGAAGCTCTCAGCTCAGGGAAAGATAACGAGTTTTAGATACTGGTACATGGACTTAAAGTGGCTGAAACAAGTTGGCCAACATCTTAAACTGACAACCCTACCTTCCTCTGTATCTTTCAGGATTGTTCCACTAAAGTTTTATTTTTCAAAAAAAAAAAAAAAAAGTATTTGACATTATTGTACGTAACTTGTCAGTGTTCCAGATGTATCTTAGCTAAAACTAAAACTAGTGGATTCCCTAACTTTAGATGGTTTTTGAAGCCTATACATTTGGTATTATTTGGCCCTTAAGCTTTTACATCTCTTAGCATGGAGGGCGAAGAAAGCTGTACATTGTTGCTTGAGAGTCTGTACATTTTAGACCAGATTTGTATTTGCACTGTCAGTATGGCAAATGAGTGAAAAAATGTTAATACACTATTGGATTTTTATTTATTATTTATTTATTTATTTGAGAGAGAGAGATACAGAAATAGGCAGGTAGAGAGAGAGAGAGAGAGAATGGGTGCGCCAGGGCCTCCAGCCACTGCAAACGAACTCCAGATGCATGCACCCCCTTGTGCATCTGGCTTACGTGGGTCCTGGAGAATCAAGCCTCGAACCAGGGTCTTTAGGCTTCATAGGCAAGCGTTTAACCGCTAAGCCATCTCTCCAGCCCCTGGATTTTTTTTTAATTTCTTGTTTTGATTTCAGCTCATACCTTGGCTGAAAAAAAAAACTCAATTTATGTTCATGACAGTGGGGATTTTTTAAAATGTCTACATTTTTTCTTAATCAACTGTTGGAAGATTTCTTTGCTATCCTTTAAAAAAATGAAAGAAAAAAGTGGGGACAATGGATACCCTTGTCTTAATCCTGATTTTAGTGGAAATGCTTCAAGTTTTCTCCATTTAGTATAATGTTTGCTATAGATTTGTCATAAATAGCCTTTATTATGTTGAGTATGTCTCTTCTGTTCCTAATTTCTTTAGGACATTTAAAAATATTTATTTATTTGCAAGGAGAGAGAGAGAGAGAGAGAGAGAGAGAACATGCACACCAGGGCCTCCTGCTGCTGCAAACTTCAGATGCATGTGCCACCTTGTGCACCTGACTTTCATGGGTACTGGGGAATCCAACCCAGGTTGTCAGGCTTTACAAACAAGTGCCTTAACTGCTGACCCATCTCTTCAGCCCCCTTTTGGTACTTTTATCATGAAAGGATGTTGGATTTTGTCAAATACCTTTTCTGCATCTGTTGCGATGATCATGTGATTTTTGTCCTTCAGTCCATTTATACCGTGTATTACATTTATTGATTTGTGTATGTTGAACCATCCCTGCATCTCTGGGATAAAGCCTACTTGGTTGGGATGAATGGTCTTTTTGATGTATTCTTGTATTCTGTTTGCCAGTATTTTGTTGAGAATTTTTGCATCTGTGTTCATTAGGGAGATTGGTCTGTAATTTTCTTTCCCTCTCTGTTCTCTCTTTGTCTGTTTTGGTAACAGGATGATGCTGGCTTTGTAGAGGAGTTTGGTAGAATTCCTTCTTTTTCTATTTTATTGAAAAGTTTGAGAAGCATTGGTGTTAGTTCTTTTGTGAAGGTCTGGTAGAATGCACCAGTGAATCCATCTAGGCCTGAACTTTTTTTTCTTTTGGTTTTTCAAGGTAGGCTTTCGCTATAGTCCAGGCTGACATGGAATTCACTATGTAGTCTCAGGGTGGCCTCAAACTCATGGTGATCCTCCTACCTCTGCCTCCTTAGTGCTGGGATTAAAGGCATGTGCCACCACGCCCTACCTGGACTGTTTTTTTTATACCTGCTTTGATCTTAGTCCTTGTTATAGTCTATTTAAATGGTTTATCTCATCTTATTTTAATTTTGGTCATATATACCTAGGAAGTCATCTGTTTCTTTCAGATTTTCTTTTTCTTTTTTTTTTTTCTTTTTTTCTTTTTTTTTTTTTTTTTTTTTTTTTTTTTTTTTTTTTTTTTTTGTTTTTGGAGGTAGGGTTTCACTCTAGTCCAGACTGACATGGAATTCACTACATAGTCTCAGGGTGGTCTGAACTCACGGTGATCCTCCTGTCTCTGCCTCTCGAGTGCTAGGATTAAAGGCAGGTGCCACCACGCCTGGCTCAGATTTTCAAACTTAATGGAGTATATGTTCTTAAAGTACATCCTTATGATTTTCTGAATTTTATTGGTAACCATAACAGTTTGCATGTATGTCCCCCATGGACTCAGGAATTTTATTATAGCTTGTAAGTTGGATCTCCAGCTGCCTGGCTAAAGGAGATCTCACTGAGGGAGGATCCTGGAGTCCACCCTAAGGCATCACTGGGGGGTGGATCTGAATTCTACTTCAAAGATATGTAGAGAGATTTGTGCTCTGCCTGGACCCCTGCTTGCTGCAAGTTACATGCTGGCTGCTTTTTGGTATGCGTGTGTGTGTGTGTGTGTGTGTGTGTGTGTGTGTGTGTGTGTTTGCTGCCATTTTTCTCTCTGCTTGGATGTATGCAAGCAGCTTCTTTTACTGCTGACGGAACTTCCCCCTGGATCTGTAAGCTTGAAATAAACCTCTTCCTCCCATAACTACGTCTGGTTTGGATGTTCATCCCAGCACTGTGGAGTTGACTATAACAGTATCTGTTGTATTGGTGCCTTTTTCATCTCTAATTTTACTAATTTGTATTTCTTCTCTTTTTAAAAAATATTTTTGAACCAGGTGTGGTAGCACACATCTTTAATCCCAGTTCTTGGGAGGCAGAGGTAGGAGGATCACCATGAGTTTGAGGCCACCCTGAGACTACATAGTAAATTCCAGGACAGCCTGAGCTAGAGTGAGACCCTACTTCGAAAAACCAAACATAAATAAATAAATAATGTTTTTATTTATTTTTAAGCAGAGAAAGAGACATACATAGAGAGACAGAGAGAATGGGCATGCCAGGACCTGCAGCCACTGAACTCCAGGTGCTTGCACCACTTTGTACAGCTGGCTTTACATGGGTCCTGGGGAATTGAACCTGGGTTGTTAGGCTTTGCAAGCAAGTGCCTTCTGAGCCATCTCTATAGCCCCTTTCTTCTCTTTTTGGTCAGGTTTTTAAGGGATTATCAATCTTGTTTAGCCTTTTTTTTTTTTTGGAGAGAGACAGAGAGAGAGGGAGAGGAAGACAGATAGAGATGGGCGCGCCAGCAGCCTCTCAGCTGCTGCGAACGAAATCCAGATGTGTGCACCCCCTTGTGGTCAAGTGCGGCATTGCGCCCTTGTGTCACTTTGCATCTAGCTAAACGTGGGACCTGAAGATTGGAACCAGCGTTCTTAGGCTTAGGAGGCAGGCGCCTTAACCACTAAGCCATCTCTCCAGCCCTTGTTTAGCCTTTTTAAAAAAATTTAAAAATAAAAATAAATAAATAAATAAAGGGCTGGAGAGATAGTTTAGCAGTTAAGCACTTGCCTGTGAAGCCTAAGGATCCGTTCAAGGTTTGATTCCCAGTACCCACGTAAGCCAGATGCACAAGGTGGTGCATGCATCTGGAGTTCATTTGCAGTGGCTGGAAGCCTTGGTACACCCATTGCCCCCTCCCCCCTCCCTCTCTCTGTCTCTAATAAGTAAACAAATAAAAATACAAATAAATTTAATTTATTTATTTTTATGAGACAAAAGAGAAAGGGAGAGCAAGAGAGAGAATAATAGCTGATTCAGGGCCTCTAGCCACTGCAAATGAACTCAGACGTATGCACCACCTTGTGCATCTGGCTTACGTGGGACCTGGAGAATCAAACCTGGGTCCTTAGGCTTTGCAGGCATGCACCTTAACTGCTAAGCCATCTCTCCAACCCTTGTTTAGCCTTTCAAACCAACTCTTCATTTCATTGAGTCTTTGTATTGCATTTTTGGGGTTCTATTTAATTAATTTCTATCCTGACCGTCATTATTTCTGTCTACTGATTTTTGGTTTGCTTTGTTCTTCTTTTACCAGTGCCTTAAGGTGTAACATTAAGTGGTTTACTCTTGGCCTCTCCAATTTCTTTTTTTAATGTTTATTTATTTATTTGCAAATACAGAGAGAAAGATAGGAGAGAGAGACGGAACAGGAGCACCAGCGAGCAAACAAACTCCAGATGCACACCACTTTGTGCATCTGGCTTTATATGGATACTGGGGATTCAAACCGGGCTGTCAGGCATTGCAAGCAAGTGCCTTAACATCTGAGCCATCCCTAGCTCTCTAACTTCTTAACACTTAAGCTATAAATTTCCTTCTTAGGACTGCCTTCATTGTATTTTATAGGTTTTGATATGTTGTGTTTTGTCATTTGATTCTATGAATTTTTTTTTGGAGAGAGACAGAAAGAGAGGGAGAGGAAGACAGACAGAGATGGGCGTGCCAGCAGCCTCTCAGATGCATGTGCCCCCTTGTGGTCAAGTGCGGCATTGCGCCCTTGTGTCACTTTGCATCTGGCTAAACATGGGACCTGGAGATTGGAACCACTGGAGATTGGAACCAGCGTTCTTAGGCTTAGGAGGCAGGCACCTTAACCGCTAAGCCATCTCTCCAGCCCTGGTTCTATGGAATTTTTAATTTCCTTCTAGATTTCTTCAATGACCCATTCATCATTCAGTAGTGTGCTATTTAGTTTCTGTGAGGTTGTGTGGATTCTACAGTTTTTCTTGTTGATTTGTAGTTTAATCCCATTGTGATCAGATAAGGAATTATTTCATTTTTCTTGTATTTGTTAAGATTTGCTTTTGTGTCCTAATATATGGCCTATTTTAGAGAATATTCCATGTGCTGCTGAAAAGAATTGTGTATTCTACAGCATTTGGGTGGAATTTTCTGTAAATATCTGTTAGGTCCATTTGTTCTATAATGTCATTTAATCCAGATGCTTCTCTGTTTATTTTTTGCTGGGATGACCTGTCAATTGGTGACAGTGGAGTATTGAGGTCACCCACTACAGTTGTGCCTGGTGTTATTGGTGACCTTAAGTCTAGTAGTGTTTGTTTGAGGAAACTGGGAGCTTCCATGTTAGGTGCACATATGTTTAGAATTATAATGTCCTTTTGCTGAATTATTCCCATAATCAATATAAAGTGACCTTATATTTCCTAACTAATGTTGGTTTGAGGTCTATCATGTTAGAAATTAGGATAGCAACACCTGCTTGTTTTCTAGGTCCATCTATTTGAAATACCATTTTCCATCTTTTCACCCTAGTTAGTGTCTGTATTTTATGGAAAGGTGAGTTTCTTGGAAGCAATAAACAGAAGGATCCTGCCTTTTTTATCCAGTCTGCAAGCCTGTGTCTTTGGTTGGACAATGAGACCATTGATATTAAGCATTATTATTGAAAGGTGTGAATTTATTCTTGCCATTGTTGTTTCATAGTTCTTCCTGTTTTTCCTTTACTCTCTTGTATTAACTTTTATTTGAGTATGGTTTATTTTGTGTGTGTGTTTTCTCATGTGTGTGCTTTCCTTTCTCTTCAGCATGAAGCATCCCTTAAAGTATTTTCTGTAGAGCTAACGTAGTGGCCATATATTTCTCCAGCCTGTTTTTGTTATGGAAAGTTCTCAATTATGACAGAGATCTTTGCTGGATATAGTAACCTTGGTTGACAGTTGTTACCTTTCAGAACTTGGAATACATCATCCCAAGCCCTTCTGGCTTTTACAGTTTTTGTTGAGTAGTCTGCTGTTATCCTGATGGGCTTGCCCTTATGGGTGACTTCATGCTTTTCTCTTCCTGCTTTCAATATACTTTCTTTGGTGTGTCGTGTTGAGTGGTTTAATATGACAAGGAACCTGCTTTGATCTTAGTCCTTGTTATAGTCTATTTAAATGGTTTATCTCATCTTATTTTAATTTTGGTCATATATACCTAGGAAGTCATCTGTTTCTTTCAGATTTTCTTTTTCTTTTTTCTTTTCTTTTCTTTTTTTTTTTTTTTTTTTTTGTTTTTGGAGGTAGGGTTTCACTCTAGTCCAGACTGACATGGAATTCACTACATAGTCTCAGGGTGGTCTGAACTCACGGTGATCCTCCTGTCTCTGCCTCTCGAGTGCTAGGATTAAAGGCAGGTGCCACCACGCCTGGCTCAGATTTTCAAACTTAATGGAGTATATGTTCTTAAAGTACATCCTTATGATTTTCTGAATTTTATTGGTAACCATAATAGTTTGCATGTATGTCCCCCATGGACTCGGGAATTTTATTATAGCTTGTAAGTTGGATCTCTAGCTGCCTGGCTAAAGGAGATCTCACTGAGGGAGGATCCTGGAGTCCACCCCTAAGGCATCACTGGGGGGTAGATCTGAATTCTGCTTCAAAGATATGTAGAGAGGTTTGTGCTCTGCCTGGACCCCTGCTTGCTGCAAGTTACATGCTGGCTGCTTTTTGGTATGCGTGTGTGTGTGTGTGTGTGTGTGTGTGTGTGTGTTTGCTGCCATTTTTCTCTCTGCTTGGATGTATGCAAGCAGCTTCTTTTACTGCTGACGGAACTTCCCCCTGGATCTGTAAGCTTGAAATAAACCTCTTCCTCCCATAACTACGTCTGGTTTGGATGTTCATCCCAGCACTGTGGAGTTGACTACAACAGTATCTGTTGTATTGGTGCCTTTTTCATCTCTAATTTTACTAATTTGTATTTCTTCTCTTTTTAAAAAATATTTTTGAACCAGGTGTGGTAGCACACATCTTTAATCCCAGCTCTTGGGAGGCAGAGGTAGGAGGATCACCATGAGTTTGAGGCCACCCTGAGACTACATAGTAAATTCCAGGACAGCCTGAGCTAGAGTGAGACCCTACTAAAAAAACCAAACATAAATAAATAAATAATGTTTTTATTTATTTTTAAGCAGAGAAAGAGACATACATAGAGAGACAGAGAGAATGGGCATGCCAGGACCTGCAGCCACTGAACTCCACTTTGTACAGCTGGCTTTACATGGGTCCTGGAGAATTGAACCTGGGTTGTTAGGCTTTGCAAGCAAGTGCCTTCTGAGCCATCTCTATAGCCCCTTTCTTCTCTTTTTGGTCAGGTTTTTAAGGGATTATCAATCTTGTTTAGCCTTTTTTTTTTTTGGAGAGAGACAGAGAGAGAGGGAGAGGAAGACAGATAGAGATGGGCGCGCCAGCAGCCTCTCAGCTGCTGCGAACGAAATCCAGATGTGTGCACCCCCTTGTGGTCAAGTGCAGCATTGCGCCCTTGTGTCACTTTGCATCTAGCTAAACGTGGGACCTGAAGATTGGAACCAGCGTTCTTAGGCTTAGGAGGCAGGCGCCTTAACCACTAAGCCATCTCTCCAGCCCTTGTTTAGCCTTTTTAAAAAAATTTAAAAATAAAAATAAATAAATAAATAAATAAATAAATAAATAAAGGGCTGGAGAGATAGTTTAGCAGTTAAGCACTTGCCTGTGAAGCCTAAGGATCCGGATTCAAGGTTTGATTCCCCAGTACCCACGTAAGCCAGATGCACAAGGTGGTGCATGCATCTGGAGTTCATTTGCAGTGGCTGGAAGCCTTGGTACACCCATTGCCCCCTCCCTCCCTCCCTCTCTCTGTCTCTAATAAGTAAACAAATAAAAATACAAATAAATTTAATTTATTTATTTTTATGAGACAAAGAGAAAGGGAGAGCAAGAGAGAGAATAATAGCTGATTCAGGGCCTCTAGCCACTGCAAATGAACTCCAGACGTATGCACCACCTTGTGCATCTGGCTTACGTGGGACCTGGAGAATCAAACCTGGGTCCTTAGGCTTTGCAGGCATGCACCTTAACTGCTAAGCCATCTCTCCAACCCTTGTTTAGCCTTTCAAACCAACTCTTCGTTTCATTGAGTCTTTGTATTGCATTTTGGGGGGTTCTATTTAATTAATTTCTATCCTGACCGTCATTATTTCTGTCTACTGATTTTTGGTTTGCTTTGTTCTTCTTTTACCAGTGCCTTAAGGTGTAACATTAAGTGGTTTACTCTTGGCCTCTCCAATTTCTTTTTTTTTAATGTTTATTTATTTATTTGCAAATACAGAGAGAAAGATAGGGAGAGAGACAGACGGAACGGGAGCACCAGCGCCTCTAGCCCCTGCAAACAAACTCCAGATGCATGCACCACTTTGTGCATCTGGCTTTATATGGATACTGGGGATTCAAACCCGGGCTGTCAGGCATTGCAAGCAAGTGCCTTAACATCTGAGCCATCCCTCTAGCTCTCTAACTTCTTAACATTGGCACTTATAGCTATAAATTTCCTTCTTAGGACTGCCTTCATTGTATTTTATAGGTTTTGATATGTTGTGTTTTGTCATTTGATTCTATGAATTTTTTTTTGGAGAGAGACAGAAAGAGAGGGAGAGGAAGACAGACAGAGATGGGCGTGCCAGCAGCCTCTCAGATGCATGTGCCCCCTTGTGGTCAAGTGCGGCATTGCGCCCTTGTGTCACTTTGCATCTGGCTAAACATGGGACCTGGAGATTGGAACCACTGGAGATTGGAACCAGCGTTCTTAGGCTTAGGAGGCAGGCACCTTAACCGCTAAGCCATCTCTCCAGCCCTGGTTCTATGGAATTTTTAATTTCCTTCTAGATTTCTT
The DNA here is from genome assembly GCA_036365145.1 of Orientallactaga sibirica. Taxonomy (NCBI): domain Eukaryota; kingdom Metazoa; phylum Chordata; class Mammalia; order Rodentia; family Dipodidae; genus Orientallactaga; species Orientallactaga sibirica. Next base: position 16,787,085 of record JAEOAD010000049.1, read on the forward strand.
CAATGACCCATTCATCATTCAGTAGTGTGCTATTTAGTTTCTGTGAGGTTGTGTGGATTCTACAGTTTTTCTTGTTGATTTGTAGTTTAATCCCATTGTGATCAGATAAGGAATTATTTCATTTTTCTTGTATTTGTTAAGATTTGCTTTTGTGTCCTAATATATGGCCTATTTTAGAGAATATTCCATGTGCTGCTGAAAAGAATTGTGTATTCTACAGCATTTGGGTGGAATTTTCTGTAAATATCTGTTAGGTCCATTTGTTCTATAATGTCATTTAATCCAGATGCTTCTCTGTTTATTTTTTGCTGGGATGACCTGTCAATTGGTGACAGTGGAGTATTGAGGTCACCCACTACAGTTGTGCCTGGTGTTACTGGTGACCTTAAGTCTAGTAGTGTTTGTTTGAGGAAACTGGGAGCTCCCATGTTAGGTGCACATATGTTTAGAATTATAATGTCCTTTTGCTGAATTATTCCCATAATCAATATAAAGTGACCTTATATTTCCTAACTAATGTTGGTTTGAGGTCTATCATGTTAGAAATTAGGATAGCAACACCTGCTTGTTTTCTAGGTCCATCTATTTGAAATACCATTTTCCATCTTTTCACCCTAGTTAGTGTCTGTATTTTATGGAAAGGTGAGTTTCTTGGAAGCAATAAACAGAAGGATCCTGCCTTTTTTATCCAGTCTGCAAGCCTGTGTCTTTGGTTGGACAATGAGACCATTGATATTAAGCATTATTATTGAAAGGTGTGAATTTATTCTTGCCATTGTTGTTTCATAGTTCTTCCTGTTTTTCCTTTACTCTCTTGTATTAACTTTTATTTGAGTATGGTTTATTTTGTGTGTGTGTTTTCTCATGTGTGTGCTTTCCTTTCTCTTCAGCATGAAGCATCCCTTAAAGTATTTTCTGTAGAGCTAACGTAGTGGCCATATATTTCTCCAGCCTGTTTTTGTTATGGAAAGTTCTCAATTATGACAGAGATCTTTGCTGGATATAGTAACCTTGGTTGACAGTTGTTACCTTTCAGAACTTGGAATACATCATCCCAAGCCCTTCTGGCTTTTACAGTTTTTGTTGAGTAGTCTGCTGTTATCCTGATGGGCTTGCCCTTATGGGTGACTTCATGCTTTTCTCTTCCTGCTTTCAATATACTTTCTTTGGTGTGTCGTGTTGAGTGGTTTAATATGACAAGGAAAGGTTCTTTTCTGGTCTTGTCTCTTTAGTATTCTACACACCTCCTGTATCTGTATTGGTATCTTTCCCTATTTTCTTCTAAGATTTTGTTGAAAATGCAATGCCTTTAGAGTGAAATTCTTCTCCTTCTACTATACAATTAATTTTTTTTTTTTTTTTTTTGGTTTTTCGAGGTAGGGTCTCACTCTGGTCCAGGCTGACCTGGAATTAACTATGTAGTTTCAGGGTGGCCTCGAACTCTCAGCGATCCTTCTACCTCTGCCTCCCGAGTGCTGGGATTAAAGGCGTGCACCACCACGCCCGGCTTATGAATTTTTTTTTTGAGGTAGGGTCTCACTCTAGCTCAGGCTGACCTGGGATTCACTATATGGTCTCAGGGTGGCCTAGAACTCATGGTGATGCTCCTACCTCTGCCTCCCAAGTGCTGGGATTAAAGGCATGAGCCACCATGCCCAGCCCATGAATTGTTTTCTGCTGATTTTTGTTTTTCAAGATAAGGTCTTACTCTAGCCCAGTCTGACCTGGATCTGAATCTGTAATCCCAGGCTGGCCTTAAACTCATGGCACTCCTCCTACCTCTGCCTCCTAAATGCTGGGATTAAAAGTGTGTGCCACCACGCCTGGTTCTGAAATCTTTTTTTATAAATATTTTTATTTTTATTTATTTGAGAAAGAGAGAGAGAATGGGAGCACCAGGTCCTCTAGTCACTGTAAACGAACTCCAGATGCATCACCATGTGCATCTGGCTTACATGGGTCCTGGGGAACTGAACCTGGGTCCTTAGGCATTACAGGCAAGAGCCTTAACCACTAAACTATCTCTAGCACACCTGAATTCTTAAGTTTGATCTCTTCACAGTGTCCCAAATGTCTTGAAAGTCCTATTCATACTTCCTATTAGTTTGTCTTTCTCTTTGTTGGAATGTAATGGTTCTGCCACCTTGTCTTCTTGCTCAGATGTGTCCTTGATGCATTCTGTAGATGACACTTTCTACAGAGCTTTTTGATTTACCATGTTTTTCATTTCTAGTATTTCTGATTGATATTTCTTCAGTATTTCTATTTTCTTACTCATATCTTTTTTGAGAGAGAGAATGGGTGCACAAGCAGCCTCTCAGCCACAGTGAAGGAACTCCAGACACATGTGCCCCCTTGGGGGCAAGTGTGGCATTGCACCCTTGCAACACTTTGCATCTGGCTAAACATGGGACCTGGAGATTGGAACCTGTGTTCTTAGGCTTGGCAGGCAGGCGCCTTAACCACCAAGCCATCTCTCCAGCCCTTCTACTCATATCTTGTATCAACCTTCTTATTTCATTAAGTTTGTTTCCTGTTCTTTATCAGGAATTAGTTTTCTTCTTTGATTCCTTTGAATAGACTTATAATTATTATTTAGAATTCTCTGACATTTAATCTAAGTCAATTTCACTGGAGGTTATTTCTGTTGAACTTATAATTTTTGGAGGAATTATTGTCTAGATTTTTTGTGTTTCTTGTATTATAATGTGGATATTTTTACAACTTGAGTTATTTTAATGCTTGGGTTTTCTAGTTATCTGCTGTACTCATAGACATGTAAATCATAAGTTTTATCTTCAGGGTAGGAGCTTAGAGTGCCAGGTTTGGCTCCTATATTACTCTCACAAAAACAGCAGGAGTGGCCCAAGCTGAGATGCCTGCTATGCAAATATTCTAGTATCAAATTAATGTTTCTTTTGACTTCAATAATTGCTAGTGGGTAAAAGAACGTGGATGGTAGAAATATACTAGGGTTTTTGATTACTTAGAAATGGAATAGTGTAAGGTAAAGTATTGTGAGGTATTAACTTTGAAAAAAGATGAAGCTGGGCGTGGTGGTGCACACCTTTAATTCCAGCACTCACGAGGCAGAGGGAGAAGGATAGCCACATGTTCAAGGCCACCCTGAGACTACATATTAAATTCCAGGTCAGCCTGGGCTAGAGCAAAACCCTACATTGAGAAAAACAAAAACAAAACAAAAAGGGCTGGAGAGATGGCTTAGCAGTTAAGGCGCTCGCCTGACAAGCCAACGGACCTTGGTTTGATTCTCCAGGACCCATGTAAACCAGATGCAAAAGGTGGAGCATGCATCTGGAGTTCATTTGCAGTGGCTTTAAGCCCTCGAATGCCCATTCTCCTTCTCTCTCTCTCTCTCAAATAAATAAATAAATAAAAATAAAATATGTTTTAAAAAGGGGGGAGGCACTAAAGAGATGACTTTATGGTTAAGGCGCTTGCCTGTGAAGCCTAAGGACCCATGTTCTACTCTCCAGGTCCCATGTAATCCAGACAAAGTAATGCAAGTGTGCAAGGTTGAATATAGGCACAAGGTGGTGCGTGGATGCATCTGGGGTGCAACTGTAGTGGCTGCAGGTCCTGGCGTGCCAATTCTCTCCTCTCTCTCCCTCTCTCTCTTTCTCTCTCTCTTTCTTTTTCTCTCTCTCCCTCACACACACACACACACTTTTTTAAAAGGCCAGTCTAGCCAGGTGTGGTGGCGCACGCCTTTAATCTCAGCACGCGGGAGGCAGAGGTAGGAGGATTGCCATGAGTTCTAGGCCACCTGGAGGCTACATAGTAAATTCCAGGTCAGCCTGGGCTAGAGCAAGACCCTACCTCAAAAAAAAAAAAAAAAAAAAAGAAAGAAAGAAAGAAAGAGAAAGGAAAGAAAAGGAAGGGAAAGAAAAAATGATGGAGGTGGCCTAGGTATGTGGGAGAGGGAAAGAGGGAAGTTGGGGTACTGTTAGTTTCCATAGATATTAGATGTTATTGAGTCTATGGAAGGTTGTAGTTACCAAGAATAAGGAGGGGGGAAAAGAGGAGATGATTTGGAAAAGAGATTGGAAAGAGGAAAAGTAAACAAGTTGTGGGTAGGAAAAGTTGTGGAAATATTCCAATAGTAGGCTGAGTGGAGAAAAATACAAAACAATTCTAAAATTCAACTGAGCAGTATATACACACAAAGAAAACCAGCGTGGAGTATTTGTGCACGAGTAGGGATTTAAAAAAAACAAGCAAAATAACAAAGCCAATTGTCTTAAACTAGCTGGATGTGTTCATTCACACCCTTAATCCTGTATGTATATTTGATTGACATAATTTTTTTTTTTTTTTGGTTTTTCGAGGTAGGGTCTCACCACTCTGGCCCAGGCTGACCTGGAATTAACTTTGTAGTCTCAGGGTGGCCTCAAACTCACAGCGATCCTCCTACCTCTGCCTCTCAAGTGCTGGGATTAAAGGTGTGCGCCACCATGCCCGGCTGATATAAAAATTTATCAGTCAAATCTAATACATCAGTATTTTTGTCTTAGTGGGGCTAGGTTTTGAATTTTTCCCTCCCTGGGATTCTTTTATTTTTTATTATTTGTTTATTTGAGAGCGACAGAGAGAGGAGAAAGAGAGAAAGAGAAAAGGGGCGCACCAGGGCCTCCAGCCACTGCAAACAAACCACAGATACATGCGCCACCGTGTGCATCTGGCTTACGTGGGTACGGGAAAATCGAGTGGGGAATCGAGCCTTGAACTGGGGTCCTTAGGCTTCACAGGCAAGCACTTAACCGCTAAGCCATCTCTCCAGCTCCCCTCCCCCGGGATTCTTATTTAGCAACCTGCCATCATATATGGAAGGTGCAATCAGCACTTCCAGTGCAGGCTTATGTACTTGGCTTTGGGGCAGGTATTGCTCCAGTGTAAGGTGGCTCTGTTACCTTTTGGGGTGATTTCCCATCTCACATATGCTGAATGTCCACCTGGTTCCCTGTTTGTGGCACTGTAGCCTTGGTCTACGCTGGTTAGGTCAGTAGATCTGCTCTTCAGATCAGCTATGCCCAATGCTGTGTGGGGAGGGGTGCTCCCTTGGTGTCCCCAGCTCTCCAGGGGTTCCCAGTACTAGCAGCTGGGGGAGGAGAGACTGGGAAGAATGCCTGAAGGTCCAGATCTGCTGTCCTCTCCTTCAGGTTTTTTGACTTTGCAAGGCTGGTGTGAGTGGGGAGTCCCTAGCTCTTAGTTCTTCTCAAGTTCACGCAGGGCCTAACAAATAGCTTTCCCCAGAGGATCATGGGACCATGGTTGGAGCCAATTCTGGCTAGTTATGTGCCCATTTCTTTCTTTCTTTTATTTTTCGAGGTAGGGTCTTGCTCTAGGCCAGGCTGACCTGGAATTCACTATGTAGTCTCAGGGTGGCATCAAACAGCAATCCTCCTACCTCTGCCTCCCAAGTGCTGGGATTAAAGGCGTGCGCCACCATACCCGACCCCATTTCTTTCTTAAGGCCCATCTCCCTGCTCCCTCTTCCAAGAATTTCCAATACTGCCTGGACAACAATCAGGTGTCTCACCAGGTAGTCATCCTGCGCCTTCCTGCTGGACACACTGGCCCTCCGCACCTGTAACCTGGCCTGTATGACAGGATGCTTGGTCACAGGGCACAGGATGCCTCTTGAGCCAGCAAGCTGGGAGCCCAAAAAGTTCTGAACCCATCATGCTGGGAAAGATAAAGAAGCCAGGAGCAGAAAACGCCCACTTTGCAGAGAAGAAAAGTGAAGGCAGGCGCTCACTGGACCCAAGTAAGGGTGACAGGGACAAGGGTGGCTCAGTCCTCATTGGAATCCCCTAGTGTCCACTCTGTCCCTTCTTGCCTGGGAGAGGGAAGAGAAGGGACATTGACCTGCATCATGTGGGGGAAGGGCAGAAAGTGCTATCTTCGTCAAGGGGGTCTGGGGACAGTGGACCCGTAACTGCTCTGCTGGTTCTCCCTCCAAACTCCTTTCTCGGCTTCCCAATGCCTGGCTTCTCTCTGTCCGCATCAGTGCCCCACCCACGGATCTGAGACCCTCTCTCTGCATGATGGTACCCTGGAGCAGGTACCTGCCTATCCTTGTTCCCTGTCCATTTTTGGACAGTGACCTCTGACACACCTGCTTCCATGTCCATCTGGGCATGTGACCTCTACACAACACTCCACAGACAGCAGCTACTGGACGACCAAGCTGGATGGCGAGGTGCAGCTGCGGCTGAGCAAGAACTCTCTTGAGAACAGACCGCCCTGCACGGTGCACGACATGATCGTGGACGCGGCCACCAAGTTCACCCACTACATCGCGCTGGGCTCCAAGTACCAAACGGGGTGGCAGCTGCTCACTTACATCGAGTACTATGAGAGGTGCCGGAGGGCCGCCAAGGCCTTCCTCAAGGTAGGGCGCCTGCGCATGCGTCGCTTTCTGCGCGCAGAGCCTATCTCAGGGATTTCACACTCTCTCGGGCCCCTTTAGCGCCTGCGCACACGGCTTTCCATTGTGCCCGCCTCAACTTCACAGACTCGCTTTCTGCAGTGCTTGTCAAGGTTCCCAGAGCCGAGCTGAAGCGGGTTCGAATCCCACCCTGCTGTTAGCAGTGTGTTCTTTTTACTTATTTATTTATTATTTCTTTTCTTTTTTGTTTTTTGGCTTTTGTTGGTTTTGTTTTTCAAGGTAGGGTCTCGCTCTAGCCCAGGCTGACCTGGAATTCACTCTGTAGTCTCAGGGTGGTCTCCGAAACACGGCAATCCTCTTACCTCTGCCTCCCGAGCGCTGATATTAAAGGCGAGCACCACCACGCCCGGCCTTTTAAATGTTTTATTGATAGTTTCTATAATTATAGACAATAAACCATGGTAATTCCCTCCCCCCCCCCACCTTTCCCCTCACAAATCTACTTTCCATCATATCCTCTCCCTCTCTCGGTCTCTCTTTTATTTTGATGTCATCATCTTTTCTTCCTATTCTGAAGGTCATACGTAGGAAGTCCCAGGCACTGCGAGGTCTTGGATATCCAGGCCATTTTGTGTTTGGAAAAGTGTATTGTAAGGAGTCCTACATGGGTTATAGAGACAGCTCAGTGGTTAAAGGCACTTGCTTGGCTGGGTTCGATTCCCCAATGCCCACATAAAGCCAGGTGACATAATGGTACATGTGTCTGCAGTTTGTTTGTAGCAGTGGAAGGCCCTGGTATGCCCATTCTCTCTCTCTCTCTCTCATTCTGTTTCTCTCTCGAATAATTTTTTTTCGAGGTAGGGTTTTACTTTACCCCAGGCTGACCTGGAATTCACTATGTAGTCTCAGGGTGGCCTTGAATTCACAGTGATCCTCTTACCTCTGCCTCCCAAATGCTGGGATTAAAGGTGTGTGCCACCACACCTGGCTCAAATAATTTTTTAAAATGTAATATTTTAAACATGTCCAAGCCCAGTGTGGTGGCGTGTGCCTTTAATCCCAGCACTCGGGAAGCTGAGGTAGGAGTATTGCTGTGAGTTTGAGGCCAGTCTGGGACTACAGAATAAGTTCCAGGTAAGCCTGGGTTAGAGTGAGACCCTAACTTAAAAAAACAAAAACAATTGGGCTGGAGAGACGGCTTAGCAATTAAGCACTTGCCTGTGAAGCCTAAGGACCCCGGTTCAAGGCTCGATTCCCCAGTACCCACGTAAGCCAGATGTACAAGGTGATGCATGCATCTGGAATTCGTTTGCAGTGGATGGAGGCTCTGGTGTGCCCATTCTTTCTCTATATCTGCCCCCTTTCTCTCTCTCATATAAATAAAAAAATCTTTAAAAAAACAAGGAAAACATGTCCAGTGTGTAAATATATCAAACCATATTATTATGTATGTGGTTTATGTATCATACACATGTAAATATATGCATGTGTTGTAGACAGCTCCATGTTGCTGGGATGAACATCCAAACCAGGCACAGTTTATGGGAGGAAGGGGTTTATTTCAGGTTTATAAATCTTGGGGAAGTTCCATCAATGGCTGAAGAAGCTGGCTCCCATTCATAAATCCAAGCAGAGAGACACCACCAAGCAGCAAGCACCACTGCAGCACACACAAAACCCACCAGAACTCAAAACGTCTCTGCATATCTTAGGGCTGGAATTCAGATCTACCCTTAGGAGCATGCACCCTGTAGCAGGAGTCTGTTTGCTAGGGACTGACGCTGCAAACTCATTTTTTTTTGTTTTGTTTTGGTTGTCTCACCCTAGCACAGGCTAACCTGGAATTCACTATGCAGTCTCAGGATGGCCTTGAACTCACAGCGATCCTCCTACCTTGGCCTCTGGAATGCTAGGATTAAAGGCATGTGCCACCTTGCCCAGCCAAACTCGAGTTTATTTTTTATTATTATTTTCTTTATCAGTGAGAGTGAGAGCAAGAGAGAGAGAGAAAGAATTGGCCTGCCAGGGCCTCTAGCCACTGTGATTGAATGCCAGGCATGTATGCCATCTTGTGTGCATGCCTGACCTTGTCCATGTGTGTGACCTTGTGCAACTGGTTTACGTGGGTTCTGGGGAGTCAAACCTAGGTCCTTAGGCTTCATAAGCAAGTGCCTTAACCTCTAAGCTATTTCTCCAGCCTCCAAACTCATTTTATTTTTGGTTTTTCTAGGTAAGGGCACACTCTAGCCCAGGCTGACCTGGAATTCACTCTGTATTCTCAGGGTGGCCTCGAACTCATGGCAATCCTCCTACCTCTGCCTCCTGAGTGCTGGGATTAAAGGTGTGCCACCACGCCTGGCTCAAACTCAGTTTTAATAAAACATCTGAGTCAATAGGGCCATACATTCAAACTACCACAGCATATAATATTTAAAATATAATATGCAGATATGTGTGAATATAAAAAACTCTATGTCATATTTATTACATGTACAATGCTTAGTTTATGTGTTATAAATAAGTGATCAAATGCACATTGATTTAAAATATATCTAATATGTTTACATATTAATTTGTCTATTTGCATTTTATATTAAGTTTAATAAAAAGCACATGTGTATATGGAAGACATAGGTTAGCCACAGGCCCGGATGGACTCACACAGGACAGGGCTCTGGGCGCAACGCCTGGGGTGGAGGACACAGCCTGTGCAAGGAGGAGCAGCGAGGAGCCAGTGTGTCTACAGAGGGAGGAGGGAGGAGGTGGCACGGCCTGGTGGCTGCTGGAGGACTTGGGCTCTGATCCCGAAAAGGTGCAAGCCCTGGAGGGCTCATGGTGCCCTCTGGCGGTATGTGAAGGACAGATGGCAGAGCTGGGAGGCAGGCAGGTGTGAGCTGTGTGGACACTGAGGGTGGAGGGAATACTCAGGCTGAAAGATGTCCCAAGGCATGGCAAGGAGTCTGCTCAGTGTGGCTGGAAGGCTGGATGCCGGGCAGGGTCTCTGCAGTAGAGGCCTGGGCTCCCTGGCTCCAGCTTCCTGGTCCCCCTCCCCCCCAGGTGGGCCTGGAGCGCTTCCACGGGGTCGGTATCATGGGCATCAACTCCGCAGAGTGGGTCATCGCTAACATCGGAGCCATCATGGCAGGGTAAGGTCTCCTGGTCCCTTCCCAGTGCCACCCCACCTGGAGTCCTGGAGTAGAGTCCTTAAGGTGGGAGCTGACCCTGCTCGGGTAAGTGCTTCCTCAAGGACCCATCTTCTAGCCTATTCACTTCACCCCCATTCTTTCCCCAGCGAACTCACACACATCCTGGAAGCCCAACTGGTATGACCCACTTCTTTAGTTTCCCAGCACCAAGCCCTCCAGTACTCACCAGAGCACAGGGGACCCCTCAAACAGAATATGGGGGCTCCAAAGATCCCCACAACTCCCTGAAGTATGCATTGAGCAGGGTGTCAATGGGATTCTGTTTCCAGAGGCGTTACCGTGGGAATCGTGAGCACCAGCACGTCCAAAGTCTGCCAGAATATAGCTGAGAACTTGCAGATGGACATCTTCGTGGTGGATAATGACAGACAGCTACAGAAAATCATCCAGGTCAGTGACACCAGCGCAGGAGCAGAGGTGCTTTGGGACGGGGATCCAGACAGGGTCAGCTCTGCTCCCCTGGGTGAGAAGACACGAGATGCCACACAAGCATGAGGACCCGAGTTTAATTCCCAGGACCTATGTAAAGGCTGGGCTTGGTGGCGGGTGTCAAATCCCAGCACCGAGGAGCAGGCAATGGGGGGATCGCTGGTACTCACTGGTCCGCCTGTCAGATGAAAAAACAGGGAACTCCAGGTTCAGTGAGACTCTGACCCAGGGAAATAAGGAAAATGAGCGATAGGAGAGGGCACCCAGCATCCTCCTCTGGCCTCTCATGTGCATGTGTGCGCGCGCGCACACACACACACACACACACACACACACACACACACACACACAGTAGCCCTCACCTTCTTGTAGCTGGAACAAAACACCTGACCACAAGCAGCTGGTGGCAGGAAAGGGTTTATGTCAGCACAGTCTGGATGGGAAGTTTTATTGTGACAGGGAAAGCATGACAGAGCAGGAAGCCACCCCAAGTCCTCACATATCAGCAGAGAGAGTGAGCTGAGCTGGCACTGGCCCCAGGTCACCCAGGGACACACCTCCTCCAGCAAGACTCACATGTCCCAAAGGCTCCACCAGCTGGGGATCAAGTATGAGGCTATGAGGGACACTTTATATTCAAACCTCCACATTCTGTCCCTGGTCCCCATAGATTGATGGCTACCTCATGATGCAAAATGCATTCAGTGCAACTTTAAAGGTCCCCATAGTCTAGGTATGGTTGTGCATGCCTTGAATCCCCATACTCAAGAGGCTTAGGTAGGAAGATCTCTATGAGTTCAAGGCCAGCTTGGAGCTATAGAGTGAGTTCCAGGTCAGCCTTGAAAAAAACAAAAACAAGGGCTGGAGAGATGGCTTAGCGGTTAAGGCGCTTGCTTGCAAAGCCAAAGGATCCAGGTTCTATTCTCCAGGATCCATGTAAGTCAGATGCACAAGGAGGCACATGTGTCTGGAGTTTGTTTGCAGCAGCTGAAGGCCCTGGTGTGCCCATTCTCTCTCTCTCTCACTCTCTCTCTCTCTCTGTCTGCCTCTGTCTTTATAGCTTAATAAAGAAATAAAGTATTTCTTGGGAGGCAGAGGTAGGAGGATTGCAGAGAGTTCGAGGCCACCCTGAGACTACATAGTTAATTCCAGGTCAGCCTGGACCAGAGTGAGACCCTACCTCGCAAAACAAAAACAAAAAAACAAAAAAAAAAGAAATAAAGTATTTAAAACAAAAACAAAGCAAAAAGCCCCATAGTCTATGCTAGTATTAGCACTGTTCAAAAGTGTAAAGTTTCGTCTGAGACCCAAGGCAATCTCGTGTGAACCCTGTAAAATCAAAACACATGTTACCTATTTCCAACACATAATGGCACTGAGTAAATATTCCCGTTCCAAAAAGGAGGCAGTGGCATAGCAAGGAAAGATTGGACCAATGCAAGCATGAGGTGCGCCGTGTCCAGACCTTGGACTTAAACCCTCCAGGCTCCAGAAGGTTTCTTAGCAATTTTGCCATCCAGTTGTGCTGCTTGAAGCCCAGGCAGATCCACCTCAAGTTTCCCCAGAGTCCTTGCTCCTCCAAAATCCTGAGATTTCTACTGCAACCATGGTTCATCTTCACAGCTCCATTCAGGACCTATGACCCTACTTCACATAGCCTCAGCTGCCATCTACAGACCATGTATACCCAAGGACCCTCTCTTTCTTGCATCTGTCATACTTCCAAATCAGGACCAGGTAGGGTCATTGCCAAAATTTGTTAATCCGGGTGGATGAAGCTGGACTCTGAGGAGCAAGAAATTCCTTCTGCATTCTTCCTTCAGGCCCCCTCCTCACAAGAGTAAGCACTCCTGTTGTCCCCATGCAGGGAAGGTGGCCTGTCCTTAATGGTGGTCATCTCTGTTTTTTTTTAATTGTCTTATTTTATTTTTAATTTATTTATTTGGGAGCAACAGACAGAGAGAGAGGGAGAGAATGGGCACATCAGGGCTGCCAGCCACTGCAAACAAACTCCAGATACATGCGTCACCTTGTGCATCTGGCTTACATGGGTACTGGGCAATCGAGCCTTGAACCAGGCTTCACAGGCAAGTGCTTAACCACTAAGCCATCTCTCCAGCCCCATTGGTGGTCATCTTTTAACAGTCCTAGCTAAGGTGGCTACAGTCTCTGTGCCTGAAACTTACTCACTTCTGTCTGTGCCAAACTTTCTATCTTTTATACCCTTCTATTCTGTACTTTCCTCCACCAAACACACCCATCCATTCAACTGTGCTCAAGTCCTTGGAAAATGGGCAGAATGCAGCCTCTCTCCAGAACACCGCACAAACCCAACTAATGCTTCTTCCCTCTCAACTCCATTAGCCAAGCCTCCACAGCCCAGTTCTTTCCATATTGCAGTCTTAAACTCTCACCAGAATGGCACATCAAGTCTGCACATGTACAGCGCCACAAGGCTTCTTTGGGTTAAATTTCCAAATCTTCCCAGATGCTCACACAAGACACATTCCAAAAGACAAAAGAAAAAAAAAAAAAAAAAAAAAAAAAAAAAAAAAAAAACACAAGATCACTGCAGTAACTGCCCCACTTCTCTCTGCCAAAAATTTTAAAGGATTCAGCCTTATTTATTTATTTATTTAGTTGAGAGAGGGACAGATAGAGAGAGAATGGGCACACCAGGGTCTCCAGCCACTGCAAACAAACTCCAGACACATGAGCCACCTTGTGCGTCTGGCTTACGTGGGTCCTGGGGAATCGAACCTAGGTCCTTTGGCTTTGCAGGCAAGTGCCTTAACCGCTAAGCCATTTCTCCAGCCCCATCTCTGCCAATGTTTACATCCATTACAGTCCCTTTGCGCTGACAAAACACCTGCCCAAAAGCAACTGAGGGCAGGAAAGGGTTTATTTCAGCTTCCAGTCTGGATGGGAAGTTTCATCATGACAGGGAAAGCCTGGGTCACATTCTCATACATAGGCCACAGGGAGATAGAAAGGGAGCTCCTACTGCTAAGCAGGGGGGCTGGATTGTAACACCCTAGGGCCCCCCCAGGGACACACCTCCTCCAGCAAGACTCCCCCTCCCAAAGGCTCTACCAGCCAAGGATCAAGTCTGAGGCTTGACAGCAAACACATGAGGCTAGGGGGACACTTTATATTCAAACCTCCACACACCAAAGAGAAAAAAAAATTAAAGAGGGACTGGAGATATGGTTAAGGCACTTGCCTTCAGAGCCTAATGACCTGAGTTTGATTCCCCAATACCCACACAAAGCCAGATGCACAAAGTGGCACATGTATCTGGAGTCCATTTGCAGTGGCTTGAGGCCCTGGCACATCCCATTCTCTCTGTCTGTCTGTCTTCTATTTCTGCTCATAAATAAATAAAATTAAATATATTTTAAAATTTAGAGTTGTAGAGATGGCTCGGCAGTTAAGGGACTTGCCTGAAAAGCCTAAAAGGACCCAGGTTTGATTCCTCAGTTACCCAAATAAAGCCAGATGCACAAAGTGGCAATTCCATCTGGAGTTCATTTGCAGTGACTGGAGCCCTTGGTGCACCCGTTCTCATCTCTGTCTGTTTCTCTTCTCTCTCTCTGCTTACAAATAACTAAATATTAAACAATTTTAGGCAGAGGTAGGAGGATCGCCATGAGTTCAAGGCCACTCTGAGACTACATAGTAAATTCCAAGTCAGCCTGAACTAGAGTGAGACCCTACCTCGAAATACAAACAAACAAAAAATTGTTTGAATAAGGTGGCGATCAATTGAAGAACCCAATGTTGGCCCCTGTTCTACATGTGTGCTTGCACATGCACATGTCCACACACACATATGTATCCACACATGTAGTCACACATAGACACAGACACACATGTGGGGCTGGGAAATAGCTCAGCAAATAAAACTGCTTGCTTACATAATATACTTGCATGCATATGGACACACATGCAAAAATGAATGGGTTGATAACAGTGAGGACCCATGTGCATGTTTGGAATGCCTGTGGTTTACCAAGGTGCCACACTGAGGGCATTCATTGCCTCTGGGAAACAGTCTCACAGAAACAAAAGTGCTCCCGGGCCCACTGTCCAGATGAGCCCAGCAAGGCCCTCCAAATGAGACCGTGTTCTCCAAATGAAGTCACAAAATAGAGGCAAAGCCGAGATGTGCGTCCACAGCCACAGCCCACTCTAAAGAAAAGTTGACATAACATACAATGTCCTATTGGGGAAATTTAATGGGTCTGGGGTGTATGTGATGTATGTCTGAGCCATTTTTAAATGAGACAGTAGTGGCCTTAAGTACATCCACCATGTTATGAAGCCATAGCCTCTTCTTCTTTTTTTAAATATATATTTTATTTATTTATTTGAGAGAAAGAGAGAGAGAGAGAGAGAGAATGGGCGCGCCAGGGCCTCCAGCCACTGCAAACGAACTTTAGATGCATGCGCCCCCTTGTGCATCTGGCTTACGTGGGTCCTGGAGAATCGAACCGGGATCCTTTGGCTTTGCAGGCAAACACCTTAACCACTAAGCCATCTCTCCAGCCCCATAGCCTCTTCTTCATTCCAGACATCACCCCAAAGGGCAGGCTTCATTTCCATGAGCACTTATCCCCATTCTCCCCCACCTTGCCCCTGGCAAGCATGAATCCACTTCCTGTTCCCATGACTTTGTCTGTTCTGGGCTTTGTGTGTGGTGTGCATGCAGATGCGTGTGTGTACGGGCACGTGGGTGTGTGCAGGGTTCATGCACTTGTTCATCTACTTCTGGAGGCCAGAGGTCTATGTCATTTGGGTGTCTTCCTCACTCTCTCTCCCTCTTTATTCTTTGAGGCAGGGTCTCACTGAGCCTGGAACTCACCAGTTAGGCTAGATTGGCTGGCCAGGAATCCCCACCCCCCCGCCCTGCCACCACCACCACTGGGATGACAGGCGTCCGTCATCACACCTAGCTTTTCCATGAGTGCTGGGGATGGAACTCAGCTCCTCATGCTTGTGTGACAAGTGCCTTCCCCACTGAGTCTTCCCCTCAGTTCTGTTTTGGGCTCTTTGTCTAAATGGAGTCATAGTGGATTTCCTGTTGGGGAGCGCAGGACCTGGGTTTTCTGGACTCCCCACCTTTCCCTGGGCTGATCTGGCACTGTCCTGCAGATCCAGGGTTACCTGAAGCATCTCAAAGCCATCGTACAGTACAAGGAGGGGATCCATGCGATGCAGCCGAATCTCTACTCTGTATGTGTCAGCAGGGGGGATGGGGACAGCTATAGTCCCTAGGGGACGAAGGGCCAAGCCCAGCACAGGGAACCCCCATGGGATCCTGGTGAGTGTGTCCTGATTCTGGCTCATGTCACCGAGCAGCATGTACTTGGGGCTCATCTGTGTTGGTACACATATCACAATGGCTTTCTCTTTTCATGGCTGAGTAACATTTCAGTGTGGCTGATGAGGGCCTCTGGGGTCTTTCCCTGGGCTGCCTCTCCACAGTGGAAAGAGTTCCTGGACCTTGCAGATGACATCTCAGATGAAAGGCTGGACCAGGTCATTGATTCCCAGAAACCCAACCAGTGCTGTACTTTACTGTTTGACATAAAGGCCTCAGGAAACCCCAGAATGATCATGCTCAGCCACGATAATGTGAGCCCCCCTCCTGAGGGGGCTGCTTGGCTCTCCCGGTGGCCTTGTCAAGGTCACTTCAAGGGAACTGAGAACAGAGTCCATGCCTCCATGCTTTTCAGATCACATGGACCACAGCAGCCATTGCCCAGAACCTGAGCTACAAGTATCCCCCTGAGGGACAGGAGGTCATCCTGAGCTACCTGCCACTCAACCACATGGGGTCCCAGATTTTTGACATATGGGTGACGATCTATGTGGCCGGGTCACTGTACTTTCCCTCGCCAGAGATGGGGAAGACCAGCGGGTTGATGCAAGCACCTGGCACAGTGAGTGTTGAAGGGGAGTGATGGGAGCTAAGAGAAAAGTGGGGCGGGGGGGGGGCTTGGTCTAGAATGGGAGTCTGCCAGGCACTGCCCTGATCGTGTGGTCTTGGCTATGATGGGGATGGAGCAGATGTGTCATAGGGAATAGGAGGCACATGCCTCACCCATGAGGATGGCAACATGATTAGAGGAAGCTACATTGGGACTCTGAAAACACAGTGTCCCTGGATGTATGGGTGGATGGCCACACACAGCAGGGTCCATCTACACACTGGAATATTGTGTAGCCATGAGAAGGAAGGCCTCCTGACACCTGTTACACCACAGGTGACTCTGGAGGACAGGAGGCTCGGTAACATGAACCACAGAAATGACACATGGCAGGATCCCACTGCCACGGGGTCCCTGGACTCCTCAGATCCGAGACAGGAAGCAGGATGTTGGGAGCAGGGACTGGAGTTACTGTTGAATGGGGAAGAGCTTCCGTGTAGACAGATAAAGAGTTCTGGAGAAATATGGCAAAATGGTGCTGGGCTTAGAACCCATGTCCACTATGTGTGAGGCCAGCACTCACCACGGGGCCACAAGTTAACCTCTTTTGTCATTTTTAAAACTTATTTTGTCTTTTTCCAAGGCAGAGCCTCACTCTAGCCCAGGTTGACTTGGAACTCACTCTGTAGCCCAGGCTGGCCTCAAACTCATAGCAATCCTCCTACCTCAGCATCCTGAGTCCTGGGATTAAAGGTTTATGCCACCACACCCGAATTTGACTCTGGCATTTTTCAAAACATTTTAAAATATTTTATTGATTTATTTATTTGAGAGAGAAAGAGAGAGACAGAATGGACACACCAGGACCTCCAGCCACTGCAAACAAACTCCAGATGCATGCGCCCCCTTGTGCATCTGGCTTACGTGGATCCTGGAGAGTTGAACTGGGATCCTTTGGCTTTGCAAGCAAATGTCTTAACTGCTAAGCCATCTCTCTAGCCCTGGCTCTGGCATTTTATTTAAAAAAAAATGAGTGAGGTAGTCATGGTGGCGCAGGACTTTCATGTGGCACTGGGGAGACTGAGGCAGGAGGATTCTTCCACAGTCTTGATTAACATGTTGGCTGGGGCTTTGGTGAACTCTTTCCTGATGTGGGAGTGACAGGGTCATGTCATGATCCCACTCTACTTCCTCTCTCACTCCCCACCCCAATGTACCTCCCTCTCCTCCAGTCAAGGTTAGGGTCAGGGTGTGGGCATGAGCCCCAGATGCCCTCAGTGTGGCTGCACACCGCACTACCCCCTGGTGCCTGCCACATTCCTGTTGTGGGACTGTATCAGCCCAGGCCCTGCAGTTCTGATTAGTGTCCCTAGCTTTGTCCTGCACCCGCAGCCTGTGTCCTTGGTTCAGGCTGAGGGTCTCCCACATGACCTGGAAACGCATGAGAGGAGCCAAATGTGCCCCAGCGTCCCATTGCATCACACTCAGGGTTTCCTGATGGACATGCTGCGAGAGGTGCAGCCCACCACATTCTATGGCATTCCCTGGGTGTGGGACCACATGCTGGACAACCTGAAGGCCAACCATCTGGACTCCACCACCTTCCGGAGGAAGGTTCACAAGTGGGCCATGCAACTGGGCCTGAACGCCAACAAGAAGCGCATGCTGGGGTGAGGCAGCATACCCTGGCAGGGCAGGGCTAGGGCTGGTGGACCCCTACCCAGCCAGCCAGCGCCAGACAGGCCTCGTGGATCTCTTCCTCAAGGACGACACATCTTCCAGTCTGCTTCGGTATGGCCAAGATGCTGACCTTCGACCCTGCCAGGAAGTTTCTGGGTCTGGGTAAATGTGAACAGTTCTTCAACATGGGCCAGGGGCTACCAGCCTCCATCCTGGACTTCTTTCTCAGCGTGGACATCTCCATCTTTGAGATCTATGGCCTATCCCAGTGCACAGGAGTCCATAGTCTGTCCAGCCAGCAAGACTTCCGACTGCTCAGGTTGGTGTGGAGGACAGTCAGATGGAGGATGGCCCATGAGCTTCTGTCCTCACCCAGGGCCACCATAGGCTGTCCCAAAGCAAGCTGCCACTGAGCTGTTTGTGGCGTGACAAGAAGGCCACTCAAATTTGTGTCTTTGATGGGTTTGAAATTTTGGGATGGAACTCAGGATGCCCCAAATACTAAGTGAGCAAGGGTTCACCTCCCAACATGGCAGCCAGCCTCCCTCAGAACGTCCACTCAGGAGAGTCAGTGAGGCGGGGCTCTGAGGACAGGGGCAGGCTGTGCACTGCGCTCCTTCCTACGCCTGAGTCCTTAATGTCTGGGTATTTTATTTTCCTGTGTGTGTGTGTGTGCGTGTGTGTGTGTGTGTATAGTGCATATGCACACGCATGTGCCCTAGCCGAGCCCTATTCTCTTGCCTTCAGAGGCCAGAGTGGACCATTGTGTGAGCCACTCCATTTTCTGGTCTTGATTGTTTGTTTGTTTGTTTTTCGTTTGCTTTTAAATATTTATGTGTGTGAGAGACAGAGAAAGAGGCAGATGGCAAGAGAGAGAGAGAATAGGCATGCCAGGGCATCTAGCCACGGCAAATGAACTCCAGACGCATGTACCACCTTGTGCATCTGGCTTATGTGGATACTGGGGAATTGAACTGGGTCCTTAAGCTTTGCAGGCAGGCAAGTGCCTTAACCACTAAGCCATCTCTCCAGCCCTTGTTTTTTTTGTTTTGTTTTGTTTTGTTTTTTTGTATTTTTTGAGGTAGGGTCTTGCTCTAGCCCAGGCTGACCTGGAATTCACTATGTAATCTCAGGCTGGTGATCCTCCTACCTCAGCCTCCCGAGTGCTGGGATTAAAGGTGTGTGCCACCACACTTGGCCTGGTCTTGTTTTTAAAGCTAATTCTGGAGCTTGCAAGGAGCCACAGATTTTGGGGTTCTCTGCTCTTCTGTGGGACTGGGGTTACAGGCACACACGCAGGCCATGCCCAGCTGTACAATGTGGGATCTGGAGATTTGAACTCTCTCAGTCTCAGACTTTCATGCTTGCACAGGAAGTGTACCTAACCACTGACCCATCTCTCCAGTTCTTTGTGTTCAGGGAGGTAGGGTTTTGCTATGTAGCTCAGGTTGGCCTCAGCCTTGTAGCAATCCTCCTGCCTCAGCCTTTTAAGTAGTGGGATGACAGGTATGCACCCCCCACTCCCAACCTAAGGCTGAATCCTAAATTAGAAGCTCATTCTGAGTGGTTAGTCAGGGTACCCCTGCTGCGGGCTGTGGAAAGCCATGCCATCCTGACCTCAGTGGTTCAAGTGTGTGGGAGCAGTTTGTGGTCCAACCCTGAGCAGGCCACGTACGACAAGGTGGCCGTCTTCCTACTGGACTGGAGCCTCGGTCCAGCTACTTGGCTTGCTCTTGCTTTGGTGTGTAGTGCTCTCACATTGGGTGTTGTGAAGGACAGGGGCCAGGCAGGGAAGTGTGTCCAGCTGTGTCTAGGAATCCCCCTCGGTGTCCCCAGCTCTGGAAAAAGCCTCCCCAACACCCACACAAAGGTGGAGAAGGAGAACAAGGACGGAATCGGGAATATGTGCATCTGGGGCCGGAATGTCTTCATGGGGTACCTGCATGACAAGGAGAGCACATCCAAGATGATAGACAAGCAGGGCTGGATACACACACAAGACCTGGGCTTCCTGGACGCTGAAAACTTCCTGTACATTGTGGGCACTGAAAAAGGTAAGCGAGACAGGCTGTCGTGGATGGCAGCACAGCTTGTGTACCACCACAGGCCTCTGCCAGGGTCTGTTGACAAGGCTGTCTAGACACCAGTGTTTCTCTCTCACCCGCGCAGATACCATCACACTCAGCTCGGGGGAGACCATCAACCCCTGCCCCATCGAGGAGCGGGTGAAGATACATATCCCCATCGTGCGCTATGCCATGGTGGTGGGCCAGGATGCCCCTTACCTGTGCATACTCCTCACCATCAAGGTGCCTGAGGGATGCTGTGGTGGGGGCACTGACAGCGGGGGCATGGGTTGATTGGATGACAACTTCTGCCCTCAACCTTTTTTCGTTTTTGTTTGTTTGAGAGAGACAGAAAGAGAGAGAGAAAGGGCACGCCGGCAGCCTCTCAGCTGCTGTGAATGAACTCCAGACACATGCACCCCCTTGGGGGCAAGTGCAGCATTGCACCCTTGCATCATTTTGCGTCTGGCTAAACGTGGGACCTGGAGAATCGAAGCAGCCTTTTTAGGCTTGGCAGACAGGCGCTTTAACCGCTAAGCCATCTCTCCAGCCCTGCCCTCAGCCTTTTCATCCATGCATGACTTGCCTCATTGCTGTGGCCAAATATCTGATTAAACAATTTAGAGGAGGAAGGGTTTACCGAACACAGGGCTCACAAGGAGGCTGTCCCTCATGATGGCAGGAGCATGAGAGAGCTCATCACACTGCCCATAGTCAGAAAGCAGAGAGTGAGGAATGCTGGTGCCTGGTTCACATTTTCTTTCTTTTTTAAATGGTTGTTTTTTATCTTAGTTTTTAAAAATTTATTTCTATTTGAGATACAGAGAAAGGGGGAGAGAGAGAGAATGGGCACTCCAGGGCATCTAGCTACTGCAAACAAACTCCAGATGCATGTGCCACCTTGTGCATCTGGCTTATGTGGGACCTGGAGAATCAAACTTGGGTCCTTGGGCTTTACAGGCAAACACCTTAACCAGTAAACCATCTCTCCAGTCATTAATGATTTTTAAAAAAATATTTATTTATTTATTTATTTATTTATTTATTTATTTATTTATTTATTAGAGAGAGGGGGGAGAGAATGGGTGTGCCAGGGCCTCTAGCCACTACAAATGAACTCCAAATGCATGTGCCACCATGTGCATCTATCTTATGTGGGTACTAGGGAATCCAGCCTTGGTCCTTAGACTTCTCAGGCAAGTTCCTTAACTTGCCATCTCTCCAGCCTGTGGCTCACCTTTTCTTTTCTGTTCAGCCCCAGACTCCAGCCCATGGGATGATGCCACAAACACTGAGGGCAGGTGTTCCTTAGTTACGTCTTTCTATAAACACCATAGAGGCTGAGGAATGGCTCAGTGAGTAAAGTTCTTGCTTCAGAAGCATGAGGACCTGAGTTCAATCCCCAGCATCTACATAAAGTGCCATCTATAACACACGCCTTTAAATCCCAGCACTCGGGAGGCAGAGGTAGGAGGATCACTATGTGTTCAAAGCCAGCCTGGGACAACATAGTGAATTCCAAGTCAGCCTGGGCTAGAGTGGGACAATACTTCAAAAAACCCAAAAACGAAATTCCAAGTGTGGTGACACATACCTGCAGTCCCAGTACTTGGGGAGGTAGACATAGAATTATCCGTGGGACTTGCTGGGTAGCTAATTGTGGTAGCTTGAGTGTATGTCTCCCATAGACTCGGGTGTTTTATTAAAGCTTGTCTCCAGCCCCCTGGCTAGAGGAGGAGCCACTGTGGACAGATCCCTGGGGTCCAGCCTTAAGGCATGTTGGAGGCAGATCTGAATTCCAACCAGTATGCAGAGAGGTCTGAGCTCTGCCTGGGCCCCTGCTGTTTGCTGTGGGTTGTGTGCTTGTTGCTTTTGGTGTGCGCTGGCTGTTTGGCTTTCTCTCTACTTGGATTTATGGAAGTAGCTTCTTCCACCACTGATGGAACTTCCCCCTGGATCTGTAAGCTTGAAATGAATCCCTTTCTCCCCCAAACTATGCCTGGTTCATTCCAGCAATGTGAAGCTGACTACAACACTAGTCTAGCCCCATTAGTGAGCTCTAGTGAGAAACCCTGTCTCAAAAAATAAGGTATTGCCAGGCATGGTGGTGCACGCCTTTAATCCCAGCACTTGGGAGGCAGAGGTAAGAGGATTGCCATGAGTTCAAGGCCACCCCGAGACTACATAGTTAATTCCAGGTCATCCTGGTCTAGAGTGGGACCTTACCTCAAAAAAACAAAAAATAAGGTATAGCTGGGTGTGATGGTGTGCACGTTTAATCCCAGCACTCAGGAGGCAGAGGTAAGAGGATCGCCATGAGTTTAAAGTGAATTCCAGGTCAGCGTGGGCTAGAGTGAGACCCTACCTCAAAAAGCCAAAATAATGATTATGATGATGATGATGATGATGTATAGGCTGAGCATGGTGGCACACACCTTTAATCCCAGCACTCAGGAGGCAGAGGTAGGAGGATTACTGTGAATTCAAGGCTGGCCTGGAACTACAGAGTGAATTCCAGGTCAGTCTGGCTAGAGTGAGACCCTACCTTGAAAAAACAAACAAAAAGTTATAGAGCAACTGAGGAAGACACTGAAATTGACCTCTGGCCTTCACATGCATGTGTACATACCCCGACACAGACATATAAGTATGCATACACACACCACACATACAAACACAAAGAAACAAAGAAATGGCCAACTGCAAGTGTGGGCATAAGGCCGTTGGTACCCAGGGTGCTAAACATCTTAGATGTACTCTGGCTGTGGAGCAGGGAGATTCTGGGATCCCCATAGAGTTTCTGCTCTGCAAGGCTTCCTGATGTCTGGGCCATTGGCCACCTGATACAGGGGGATGACACCCCCACTTCCAAACAGCAGTGTGTATGAACCAGTGTCAGAGAAAAGTGTGTCCCAGCCCTGTCCCTTCAGAGTGAGGCTAGCTGGGCATGTTTGCCCCTGATGTCAAGGGGCAGGCCATCCTGGCATTGCCATGGGAGCAGCATGTGATGAATACAGAAAGTGGTCGGCAGAACATCCTGACGCTGCCCCTCTGTTCCTCTCCACAGTGCCAGATCAACATGGACACAGGAGAACCTCGGGGCTTGCTGACCAGTGAGGTCATGGCTTTCTGTAGGAATCTTCACAGCCAGGCCACCAGGCTTACGGATGTCCTGAAAGGCCGCGACCCTGTGATCACTCAGTTTATCAACAAGGCCATTGAGGAGGTCAACAGGGAGGCGTCCTCAGAGATGGAAAAGATAGTGAAGTGGATCATTCTGGAGAACGATTTCTCTGTGAACGGTGGGGAGCTGGGTGAGTGGCGGTGTGGTGAGCTCGGGGCAGAAGGCAGGCGGGGGCTTGTGGCTGATTCTATAACAAAACACATGCCAACCAGCTGTGGTGGCGCCCATCTGTCGTCCCAACACTCAGGCTGAGGCAGGAGGATCGTGAGTTCAAGGCATCCCAAGCTACATGAGCTCCTGTCTCAAAAACCAAACCCCCACATTTAAGTTCCACCTTGTGCACACCATACAAAGATCCCTTGCATCCTCTTCTGTCCCCAGACCTGACCCCTGGAGACAGAGCATTCTGTCAACCTGACAGCGTTAAACTTCATCTTCAGAGCACAGCCTGAGTCTGTCTGTATCCCAGGCCCTTCTGTGCTGGTAGACATACCACATTCACCTGGGCGTGGTGGTGTATGCCTTTAATCCCAGCACTTGGGAGGCAGAGATGAGTTTGAGGTCAGCCGGAGACTACATAGTTAATTCCAGGTCAGCCTGGACTAGAGTGAACCCTACCTCGAAAAACAAAACAAAAACAAAACAAAACAAAAATCTTAGAGGTGCCGCATTCCTCCAGGATGGGGGTCCCCAGCTGTGCTTTAACCACTGTACCTCCACACAGTGAAGGCTGCTGTCCTACAGGGGTGGCTGTGAGCCTCTTGGGGACGCTTTTTTTTTTTCTTTTGGCTGGCCTTTTTTTTTTAATTATTATTTTTTTTATTGACTTTTATACTTATATACAAAAAAAAAACCACCTGATATTTCCCTTCCCTCTCCCCATTCCACTTTAGAACTCAAGTCTCCATCATATCCCCTCCCTCTCTCCATTAGTCTCTCTTTTAATTTGATGTCATCATCTTTTTCTTCTGTTATGAGGGTCTTGAGAAGGTATTGCTAGGCACTGCAAGGTCATGGATATCGAGGCCAGTTTCTGTCTGGGCAGTTGCATTGTAAGAGGTCATACCCTTCCTTTGGCTCTTCCATTCTATCCGCCCCCTCTTCCGCAATGGTCCCTGAGCCTTGTAGGGTGTGACAGAGGTGTTTCAGTGCTGGGCACTCCTCCATCCCTTCTTCTCAGCACTATGTGGTCATTGCCATCTGAAAAGAGAAGCTTCTCTAACCAGAAGTGAGAGTAGCGTTAATATGTGAACATGAACATTAAGTGTAGTGCCCCCAGGGCAGCTTGGTGGGAATAATATATACATTTAGTCAGACAAGAGCAGGCTTATACCCCTAAGGCTCATGACCTCACCTGCCATAGACTTTTACATAGGTTTTTCAGTACCAGGTATGTATTCCCTCCCGTAGAGAGGGCCTTCAGTCCAATTATGGAGCAGTTGGTTATGGGGACGCTTTTTGATGGATTTCTGCCCCCAATTCTCTTTCTGCTGGCTGCTGTGATTCTCCCCCTTTTGTGTACCCTTGAAAGGGATTGGATACACTGCTGCATGAGTTACTGTGGTGGGAAGGAATGGAGTGCCCACCTCCGGCTTGCTTCTGCCACAGGGATCATGACGAGGATGAAGAGGACAGCCGTGGCAAAGATATACCAGGAGGAAATTCAGGAGCTCTATCGGGAAAAGAAGAGTGGACCTTAGTCATGCACCCTGTTCTTGGTTCATGGGTCCGTGGAATCCCCTCCTTGCTCCTGCTATAGAGGGACTGCTTCTACAGGAAGGGCTCCTGCAGGGGCTGGGACTTGGATTAAAACTGTAAAAGAATAATAAAATCAGTTCACTAAAAAAGAAAAGATTCATTAAAGTGGTTCACCCAGAAGTGATTCTACTCCCAGGGAACACTGGGCCATTTCTGGGACACATGTGAATGATGAGTGGGGAGCACCAATCATGGAGTAGGTGGAGCGTGGTGATCCTACAAAGCACCCTACAGACCCAGGACGCCCCAGCAGGAGACAAGACAGCACCAGTGTCCACAGTGAGAACGTGTGGATTATTTGAGGAGACATCCTTGGCTCCTCCAACATAATCTGAGAACTCACTCCCCGTGGGGTAGTCAGTGTCATGCACAGGATTTCAGCTTCTGGGACCAACCTTCTCTCTGGCTCCCCAGTCAGTTTGTGAGCCCTGTCCTTGGACTTGAGCAGAGCAAGTGGCCATGAGGTGCTTTTAAGGGATCCCTTGACCCAGGGAGGGAGATTGCTTCCAAGGGCCCATGGGGCCCTGCCTTGGGGTATGTTTAACTATCATGCCCCAGCCTCTCACTGTGGATCCCCCAGCCCTCACTATGGGTTCTAAGCTGTCATTCTCCCACTGACCACACCCCCAGCCCTCACTGTGGGTTCTAGGCTGTCACTCTATGGCTGACCATGCCCCTAGCCCACACTGGGTTCTAGGCTGTCACTCTACGGCTGATCATGACCCCAGCCCTCACTGTGGATTCTAGTCTGTTGCTTGCACAAAACCCTGGGTTCTACTCCGAGCATAGCACAAAACCTATAAAAGATGCCTCTGGTCCCCAGCATTTGTGCAGTGGAGGCAGAAGGGTTAGGAGTTCAAGGTCATCCTCAGATACATAGTAAATTGGAGGCACGCATAAGTTACATTTTACAAAAATAAACAAAGCTAGGCGTGGTGGCGCACACCTTTAATCCCACAACTTGGGATGCAGAGGTAGGAGGATTGCCGTGAGTTTGAGGCCACCTTGAGACTACATTGTGAACTCCAGGTCAGCCTGGTCAAAAAATAAAATAAAATAAAAAATAAAACAGGAGCTAGAGAGATGGCTTAGTGGTTAAGGTGCTTGCCTGCAAAGACAAAGGACCTAGGTTCAGATCCCTAGTAACCATGTAAAGCCAGATGCACAAGGTGGCACATGCTTCTCGAGTTTGCAGCAGCTAGAGGCCCTGGTGTATCCATTCTCTCTCTCTCTCTTTCTCTCTCTGCTTCTTTCTCAAATAAATATATAAAAATCTGGCTGGAGAGATGGCTTAGTGGTTAAGGAGCTTGCCTGTGAAGCCTAAGAACTCATGTTCAAATCTCCAGGTCCCATGTAAGACAGATGCGCAGTGACACAAGCATGCAATGTTGCACATGCACACTAGAGGGCACACACATCAGAATTTGTTTGCAGTGGTCAAAGACCCTGGAGTGCCCATTCTTTCTCTCTCTGCCTCTTTCTCTCTCTCTCAAATAAAAACATA
Organism: Orientallactaga sibirica; assembly: GCA_036365145.1. Taxonomy (NCBI): domain Eukaryota; kingdom Metazoa; phylum Chordata; class Mammalia; order Rodentia; family Dipodidae; genus Orientallactaga; species Orientallactaga sibirica. The sequence continues at coordinate 16,813,257 of JAEOAD010000049.1, forward strand.
TTTCTATAAAAATAAAATATTGGGCTGGAGAGCCTAAGGACTCATGTTTAACTTTCTAGGTCCCACGTAAGCCAGAAACACAGTGACACAAGTGCACAAGGGCGTGCACATGTCTGGAGTTTGATTACAGTGGCTAAAGGCCCTGACACAACATTCTCTCTCACTCTCATATATACATATATAAAAAAAGTCTGTTGAGCTTGCCTTAAAAAAGAATAAGAAATATTACAAAATAAATAAAATAAAATAAAATAAAAATAAAATAAAATAGGGGCTGGAGTAATGGCTCAGCAGTTTAGGCACTTGCCTGCAAAACCTAAGGACTCAAGTTCAATTCCTCAGTGCCCATGTAAAGTCAGATACAAAAGGTAGCCCAACTGTCTGGAGTTTATTTACAGTGGCTAAAGGGCCTGGTGTGCCCATTTATTCTCTTTCTTGCTTGCCTCTTTCCTTCTCTGTCGCATAAATACATAAAATAAAACAAATCTTGTTAAAAAAAATAGGATTGGAGGGCTAGAGAGATGGCTTAGCAGTTAAGGCAATTCCCTGCAAAGCCAAAGGATCCTGATTTGACTCTCCTGGACCTATGTAAGCCAGATGTACAAGGGGGTACATGTATCTGGAGTTCATTTGCAGTGACTGAAGGCACTGGCACACCCATTCATTCTCTCTCATAAATAAATAAATAAATAAATAAATAAATAAATAAATAAATAAATGTATTAAAAAATAGGGTTGGAGGGTTGGAGAGATGGCTTGGTGGTTAAGGCACCTGCCTGCCAAGCCTAAGAACGCTGGTTCCAATCTCCAGATCCCACGTTTAGCCAGACACAAAAAGCAATGCAAGGGCGTAATGCTGCACTTGCCCACAAGGAGGTGCAAGCATCTGGACTTTGTTCATAGCAGCTGAGAGGCCACTGGCATGCCTATTCTCTCTCTCTCTCACTCTCTCTCTTTCTCTAGCTCTCTCTCTCTCTCAAATAAAAAAATAGGGTTGGAGAGATGGCTTAGTGGTTAAGGCACTTGCCTGCACAGCCTAAGGACGAATGTTCGACTCTCCAGGTCCTATGTAAGCCAGACACACAAATTGACACAATCACACAAGGTCACACATGTGCACAAGGTGGCGCATGTGCCTGGAATTCAGTTGCAGTGGCTGGAGGCCCTGGTGTGCCAATTCTCTCTCGTGCACATGCACGCTCTCTTGCAAACAAAAAAATAGGCCAGTCTGTTGGGCTTGCCTCAAAAAAAAAAAAAAAATCAAAATAAAAACCTAAAATTTAAAAAATCACCAGGTGTGGTGGCACCTGCCTTTAATCTCAGCACTTGGGAGGCAGAGGTAGGAGGATCACTGTGAATTCAAGGCCAGCCTGAGACTACATAGTGAATTCCAGGTCAGCTTGGGCTAGAGCCAGACCCTACCTCAAAAACAAAATAAATAAATAAATAAATTAATTAATTAATTAAATTTAAATTAAAAAATAATAAAAATAAAAATTAAAAAGAACAAATACCCCCCACATTGTAATATAAATATGTCAACAGGAGCAGCAGGAACAGTGTGCAGAGGAGTCAGACTACATACAGCTGGAATATGGCTGTCCTGGTCAAGGCAAAGCTCACTCTGGACTTCAGGCAACACCTGCAGAATGTAGGGCCTCATGGGGTGTGGGGTCCTGGGATGGAGACCTTATGAACGGCTTCATGCTTTTTTGAGGGGAGTGGTTGCTATTATGAGAATCCCATCCCTCATTTCTCTCTTGTCCATACCCTTCTGCTCTTCCACTGGCTGTTGTGGAACATGAGGCTTGTTCAGAAGCCCGGGAGGTGCACCTGCTGCTTCGTGGACTGCTGGGCATCTGAAGGACATGAGCCATCTTGAGGTAGAAGATGCTGTGGTTTGAAAGTGGTGTGTTCCTATCACCTCCTGTGTGGGATTAAGCCTTTGCTTGGTGCCCAGCTGGTGGAAACTTTGGGAGGTTAAGCCTTGCTGGAGGTGGGGTGAAGGTTTCTGGGGGTGGACCTCAGGGCATTAGGAATGGCCCCGCCCCACTTGCCACACTCAGCTCTCTCTCTCCTCCCTCCTTGTTGGAGATGGGATACCTGCCTGTGTGCTCTGCCATGCTTTCTCTGCCATGATGAAACTCCCTCTTGAAACTGTAAACTAGAAATAAACCCTCTGCCTCCATAAGCTGCTTCTGGTCAGTAATTTTGTTCCAGTAATGCAAAGGTAACTGCTGCTGCAGTCACCCAGCCTCGGGTGTTTTATTAGGACAACAGAAAGATGAGTACAGAATTGCCGGGTGAGCCAGGTTCATAGTGGAAGTCTGTAAAGTTCTATAGCTTAGTGAACTCTGACTTTTGTTTTGTAGGGACTGGGCACACAGCTCAGTGGGTAAGAGAACCTGGGTTGAATCTCCACAACCCACATTTTCACATCATGTACACCTGTCACTATGGTGAGTGGAGGCAGGAGGATCTCCAAGGGTGGCTTGTCAGCCAGTCTAACAAAAAAAAAAAAAAAAAAAGGAAAGCTTCAGATTCGGGGAGCAGACTCTGTCTTAGGGAAATAAGGTGGAGGAGCAAGACAAGAGGTCACATGCATGTGCACAGGGCATATCCACCTGCACAAACATGCGTATGTACACACACATTCATCAAAAAAAAAAAAAAATCCCACAAGAATTCATTTTTTTCCCCGAGATAAAGGTCTCACTCTAGCTCAGACTGACCTGGAATTCACTATGTAGTTTCAGGGTGGTCTTGAACTCACAGTGATCCTCCTACCTCTGACTCTTGAGTGCTGGGATTAAAGGCGTGTTCCGCCACGCTCTGCTCCCACAAGAATTTTTTGAGGCAGTATCTATGTTGCTCAAGCTGTCCTGAATTTGTGGTCTTCCCATCTCAGAAATGCAGGGATGACATATGTGTGCTCATGCTTGGCTCTCGCTTTTTTTTTTTTTTTTTTTTTTTTTTTTAGGGTCTCACTCTAGCCCAGCCTGACCTAGAATTCACTCTGTAGTCTCAGGGTGACCTCGAACTCACAGTGATCCTCCTATCTCTGCCTCCCAAGTGCTGGGATTAAAGGCGTGCGCCACCATGCCCGGCTCGGCTCTTGCTTCTTTTTTATTTTTTGGAGACAGGATCACTGTGTAGCCAAGAATGAGTTTGAACTCCCAATCTTGCTGCCTCCACCTCCTGAGTCCTGAGTTGGACAGGTGTGCACCACCATGCCATTTAGAAGATGCTAGGCGAGCACTCTACCCACTGAGCTACAACCTCAGCCCTTAAACCACTTTTTGGACTCTCCTGTGGATCCCTTTGGAGGCGATTGCTCAAAAACCAGCAGAGGACCAAGGTGTCTTTGTAGAAGGGTCTCTGGATATCATCCACGGTCCAAAAGAATTGTCCAGCAGGTGGGCATGACAGCTTCTGGGGTGTGTTGTGGAGATTCACGTATTGGAAGCCCTTGGCAGGCAGCTGTGGTGGGGGAGCTGTTTCTCTGTGAATGGGGCTATTATCAGTGTGGACCACAGGGCAGAGAAGCATCCAGAAGATGTCTAGCACAAGCCCTGGGATTCCTCCTGAGCTATACCCCTCCTGGATTCACAGTTCTGGAGCTCAGCTCTAAAACCAGGGCCCAAATGCCTGCAGGACCACCCTGCGGTGGGAGAGGCAGAGCAGAGGTCCGCCACAGCCCTGATGCTGAGGTGGGAAGGGGAAGTCTCGTCCAGTTGAAGACCTGGCTGCCACCTGCTCACATGGTGGGTACTGTGGCTGACTGAGGGGGGTGGACTGAGCTGTGACTAAAGAATGCCACGTGGGGTGGGCACTGGAACTCTAAGTGGACTCATCTCCAGAAATGGGGCCAGCCATTGTTCTGCTGAGGGTGTTCATTGGCTCAGCTGAGTCCAAAGCTAGATCTGTCACATGACCGGCTAATGGCCAATAAGAGTCTGGCAAGGGACACCTCCATCCACATTCACATTTGTCTACCTGCCACCCACACACTCACCCTTGACCCATTCAGTGATCTGTGCACCCATTATCCACCCAACCACCTGCCCATCATTCAAACCCCACCCCACCCATCCTCCTGCTCACCCACCTACCCACCCGCTCACTGTCCATGCATCCATTCAACCCTCCCTCCCAACCATGGACCCACTCACCCAAGCTCAGGTCTGCTTGGCATGGGGACCTCAGCTCTCCTTCCAAGGAAGGTCAGCAGCCTAACAGGCCCCGGCAGGCCACGGTGCCCCTCCCCCACTCCGCAGTTCCTAGGTGGCGTGGGCTACGTTTCTCTACAACACCCTTTGCTGAGGCAACAGCACATGAGTCTGCTTTCCATCCAACTTTATTTCAACTTTTCTATAAAACACCTCCGTAATTTCACAATTTAACAACAACAAAAAAGGTTTAAAATCCAGGACAGAAGTGATCCTGTAACTGGTTACAAACACAAATCTTATTCCTTTTATCCAGGGTTTGGTCTGGGGCCAAGGATGTGTCCTTCCTAGAGACACATGCTAGGTAAAAACCCTGGGGCGGGGCAGGTATCCCATACCTTTGCCCCGGGAGGGAGACCACGGAGCACAGGGATTTCAGGGGGTGGCTCAACAGACGAGGGCTGTCACCTGGTGCCACCCCTTCCTATGCAAGTATCCCCAGAGCACTTGAGGCTCAGCTGCCCTGTGTCCACTGGGTGGTCAGTTGGCCAGTCTGGGACCCAGAGCAGCTCTGGAGGACAGCATGACCTTCCGGCCAGAGGAGGTAACTGAGATATAGTTGGTGCTTTGAGACCTTGGGAACCCTTGGAAGGGCTGGACACTGGCCCAGGGAAGCGGGTGGGCTGGGTGTTCCCGGTGATGCTCGGGAAGGAAGACAGGGCCCCCTGGGCTGGGGCTGAGGCTGAGGCTCTGCTTAGGACACCGGGGCTGCATGCCACCGGTGCTTCTGTCCCGCGTCTTGGAGTTTGCAGAGGCGAGGCTGCAGCTATGGAGTATTGTTGGCCTGCCTGGGGAAGGGGCATAGGGCCACCGAAGGGCACAGGACACCTGCTTCCTCCCAGCCGAAGACAGTGAGCCAGGAGCAATGGCAGGGTGACAGCCATGGGCTGGGCTTGCTCCTTTCCAAGGGACTGAGGGGAAGCCTTGGAGACAGGGATTCCCCAAAGAGGGTTCAGGGTCTTTTGGACAGATGAACTGGAGCAGGGATGGGGTGAGAGACCTGGAGAAGAAAGGCCAGGTCTCCCAAGCGTGAACTCACATATTGGGGGCAAGCGACAGAGAAAGGCGGTCACAGCCAGTCCTCTCTCACACCATGATCAGGGCACAAACACAAGACAACAGAGTGGGGGTGGGGCAGGGCTGGTAGAGCCCATGGTGGGCACACCGGGCCTCAGGCCTGGAAGGTGGGCTGAGTGGAGGAGGGTGAACCCTGCCCTGGGCAGTCAGGACCCAGAGTGGATGCCAAGGCCATGGCCTGGAAGAGAAGGCAGCCTGGGGCGGGGAGGGGCCAGGCCACACACATCTTGGGCACCATGTCCTCTGAGCAAAACCATCCCATTGTATTTGGCAAAAGCTCATTTTTTCCAAAGTTCAAAGAGTTGATCAAGGAAAGGAGAGGAAGGTTCCATGGGAGGTGGCAGCCAGGGGCAATGGCGCGGCTCTGGAAGTGTTGGTGCTGACTGAGGAGGGCAGCCCGAAAACTGGACTTGGCCCACAGGAGATGGCTGGTCCTGGGATTCAGATACCCTCTGAGCCACAAGACCACGGAAACATCTTAACCCCTGAGCACAGGTCGTGAAGGACCACGCCCAGTGCATACATACATACAACATACACGGAGCTGTACAGCAGGGCAGCCTGGCCAGGGGCCTACAGGACACAAGACAGTGAGCCCAGAGGGTGGCAGCTGGGTCCACATGTGGGCATGAACACCCAGCTGGAGCCTCCTGAGGTCTAGGCTGCTCAGAGAGACCCAGGCATTGGCCCCATGCCACACAGCCCCAAACAGGGTGCAGGACTGGAGTGAGGTGGCGAGGGGCCCTGAGAGCCCTCCAGCAGAGCATGGCTGGCCCTCCGCCCTAGATCCCTGCCTGCACTCCCAGCCCTGGAAAGTGCAGTGGGCTGAGGCCGGGGTGGGTGCTGTGGACAGAGCGGAGATGCGGCCTCCCCGGTGGGCACCAGCGCGTGGTCATGTGGCCACAGCCTCCAGATAGCTCTGCAGCTTGCGCACAGTGCTCTCGTCCAGGGAGAAGAGGTCAAAATCGAAGGTGGTGTTGGTGACATTGAAGTGGCCAGTCTCCTCAATCAGGTTGACAATCTGCAAATGGGCAGTTGGTCAGGACAGAGGCAGGGGAGTCTTTGCTGCAGCCCAAGAAAGGAGGGGAGGGACAGGAAGGAGCATGAGGGGAAGAGGTGGCGTACCTGCTGCAGCACATTGCGCTCCCGCAGCGCCATCAACCTCCGGTGCAGCTCCACCAGCTCATCCGTGTAGGCCTGGGGCAGACGGGGGGAGGGACAGCATTGCAGTCACTGAGCAGGTCCAGAAGGCCCCACACCAGCTCCTCGGTCCACCCCTGACCTTAGCCCCACCCCCATGCCAACAGCCCCACCTTGTCATAGGCACCCTTCTTTAGCATCTTGTCAGGTTTCCCACAGGGCTCAGGGCTCCTCCGGCCAGACACCTGCAGGGACCAGAGCCAGCCTGAGCTGTGAGCTCCCACCCTTCATGGCCCTCTCCGGCTGCTCACCTGTGCCCACACTCACCTTGCTGCTGGGAGGGGGGGGCTTTTGGGGAGGTGGGGGCTCACGACCTGGCAGGCAGGAGTCAGCACTGTTGTCACTCTCACTGTCACTGAAGCTCAGCCTAAACACCAGACAGCAGAGTCAGGGGTGCAAGGGTGGCCTACCCAGATGCCCTTGCCACAGCCCTGAAGATGACCCCATGGTGAACCCACATGTGCCTGGTCAGCAGAGGACAGTGGCCCAGGACACTCCTGATGAGGGAGGGCTTATGTGCTAACCCCCCCCCCCGATTGACTCTGAGAGCTCTAGACACTAAGTCCCATCCCAGCAGAGGTGTCTGCTCGTGACCTGAGCCCGGAGGGCACGTCTCACTTCTGCCTAGGTTTGCATGACAGAAAGCAGGCTGCCTGAGGATCACCCCTGTAGCTGGTATCACACAACCACCGCACAGCCCCACTGGGCTCAGCTCTTTCCATCATGTGAGAGAGAGGACCATGCAGGGGTCCCTCTGCATCTCAGAGCTGTACACGGTGCCCCTGGCCATCTCCCAGAACATCTGGGGTCTGTGGTAGTTGGAATATTGTCTCCCATAGACTCAGGTAAATCCCTCCTTCCCTACACTGTGCCTGGTTTGGATGTTCATCCCAGCAATGCAGAACTGATTACAACAGGGCCTGACCTAATAAGTGGAGACAATATCTGCCCCTGTATACCACATTGTTACACTTTTCCCTCCCTCTAACAGGCCAAATGAAGTGCCGTGATGTACCCCAAGCTGCAGCCATCCTGCTGTGGGGCTGGAGCTGGGTAGTAAGAATATTCCTCCTACCCCCAGGGCGGCTGGCTCATCCTGCCCACACCAGGGTCCAGGTCAGGCTGGTTGCCAAGCAACAACAGCCTCCTGCTAATTCCTCACTTCTGCCTCTTCCTGGGTCCAACAGGTAGGGCCACTGCAGACCCTAGGCCTCTTCAGGACGGGGACTTGCCAATGCCTCCACCTCTGTGGCCCTTCCATGACAACATGGGGACATGGATGTAGCCTTGTTGGCCCAGAAGCCCTACCCAGAGCCTTCTGTAAAAGTCCCAGAGAGGGGCTGAAGAGATGGCTTAGTGATTAAGGTGTTTGCCTGCGAAGTCAAAGGACCCAGGTTCGATTCCCCAGGATCTACATAAGCCAGACGCACAAGGTGGTACATACATCTGGAGTTCATTTACAGTGGCTGAAGGCCCTGGAGCACCCATTCTTTCTATCTCTTTCTCTCTGCCTCTTTCTCTCTCTCAAATTAAAAAAAAAAAAAAAAAAAAAAGACCTAGAGAGGAAGTGGAAAGGTCTTTGCCTCAGTCCCCACAGGGGTCCCCAGCATGCTTGCCAATCTCTTTAGGCTCACAGAAGCCAGTCACCAAGCCACACTGAAGCCAGCTTCCCTGTCCTCCCTGTGGGCCAACTAGGACCTCAAAAAGCTGCCCCCTCACTATTCCTGTGTGGGGACAGTACACTGAGGGCAGGTTAGGACCGTAGCAGCCCTGGCTCTCAGGCCCTGTGGGAGCTGAATGATGGGCACTCCACCCTTCCTGACTCACACATGCTGACCCTGGCATACCTGACATGCCCAGCCTTCCCATGTGCAGCTCAGCCAACCTGCAGATGAATGCTGCAACAGTGGAAGACAAGTCTAGGGGAGGACAGCTAGCCCATCCAGTGTCCACATGGTCAGGGACCTGCTTCAAGAGTTCCCTTAACCCTAACTTGGCCCACAGAGAGGCCCAACACTCAGAGCCCCTCCAGCCTGATGGGCCCCACCATCACACGGCCCATCACCCATCCCCACTTGTTCATGTGACCCAGTCACCTGGACTCCCGGCCTGGATTGGCCTTGATGGGGGCCTCCTCTCCCGACGACGAGTCATCCTCATCCGACTCTTCTGACTGCAGGTCCTCCACCATGGAGCGCAGAGGGCCTGGGGTGAGGGGGGGGGGTGTCGGCTGAGCCTCCAGGGCTGACTCCCCTAGGACTATTCCCAAACACCCACAGCCCTGCCAGCAGGGCCTCCTATCCCCAAGGGCTGCCCTGTCCTCAGGGACCCCTTGTCTCCCCACCTCTACCTTCTTGGTCCTCCTCACAGGCCTCAGGCCCCCGGCCTGCCACCAGCCCACAGGGACCCTCCATCACAGCAGCAAAAGATCAAGCCCAGGCCGGCCTGCCCTCGCTGGTGCAAGGCATGCAGCAGAGCCTGCACCCTGTAACCCTACGCGCTGCTCCGACCACTGTCAGCCCTTCCTCAGAGGTCTGTTTCAATCCCCTCCAGACGGCATCTTGGTTTAGATTCCCGTTGCCAAGGCAACAGAAGGACACAAAGCCCTCAATTACCTTGGTCACATGATGGTGCTTCAGTCGGTTCCCTCCCTAACCAGCCTATAAGAACCTTGGAGACTATGGGCTTCAAGGACCCCATCCCCCAAACAGCCCCAGGCTGCCCCCCAATGGAGGTCACTGTGGTGAAGCAGGCTCACTGCAGCTGGGACTGCGCTGGGTCAGGCCATGCTCAAGACCCCCTGAAGGCTGCCCAGGACCCTGTAAGGCAGGAGACAGCAGACAACCTGGCCTTCAGCCTCCTCCCAGGAAAGTCTTGGGGTGGTCCAGAGCTTACTGTGAGGTGGGACAGGACAGGGCAGAGAAGCCACCGTGTTCTTGCAGCAGCCAGCAGGCCCCAGAGCTTGTGGCTACAGGTTAAGGAATCCAGGGACTGACACTGAGGCCCAGAAGGAAAAACACATTCCCAACATTCAGGCCTCCTGCTTCCCTTTAAATACTCTACAGTGGGTATGGTGGTTCACACCTGTGATCCCAGCACTGGGGAGCCTGAGACAGAAGGATCACAGTAAGTCTGAGGTCAGCCTGGGCTAGAGTGAGAATGAGACCATGCCGCCCCCACCTCCTGGTGGACACACCTTGGCTGTGGTTCTGCGAAGGCTCAAAATCCGAGTCAGAGCTGGAGTCAGAGCTGGAGCTGCAGTTGGATGGGCTCGACTGGGCAGACTTCACCCGAAGCAGGGAGTGGGCAAGAAGAGAGAAGGCACTGTCATCTTTCAGGCTGGAGACGACAGGGATGGCCACTTCAAAGACTACAGGAAGCCAGCGCCTGTCCACCTGCTCCAGGACTCAAGAGCCCAGGGGCTCAGTCACTGGAAGCTTTCCTTCCAACCCAGTGACTTTCCTACATATCTAGTGGCAGAAGGGGACAAGACTCCACAGACTTCTCCTTCAGACCCACACATCTTCCTGGGGCCCAGACCCCACCTGCCCAGAGGTAGCATGTGTGTGTATGATTGTACAACAGACACACTTAAGAACAGGCCTTGACCTGGAGAGATGGCTTAGCAGTTAAGGTGCTTGCCTGGGAAGCCTAAGGACTCAGGTTTGATTCCCCAGTACCCATGTAAGCCAGGTGTACAATGTGGTGGCGCATGAGCCTGGAGTTTGTTTGTAGTGGCTGGAGGCCCTGGCGTGCTCATGCTTTCTCTCTCTGCCTCTTTTTCTCAAATAAATAAAATAAATAAATAGATAAATAAAACAAAATAAATTAAAAAGAACAGTTCCTGTTTGTCCTCTGTGCGGCTGTGCCTCAATTCTGCCACCAGGGGGCAGCAAAAGCCAAAGCAAGAGCAGAAGCCAGATGCCAGTACAAGTGAGCTCCCACATTGAGTGTGACTGTGGGGTGTGTGGGTGTGTTGCAGGTGGTTTGTCTAGTTGGTGTGTGGTATATGGCATGGTGTGTGAGCATGTGTATGGTATACAGTGAGCATGGTATGTAAGCATGTGTGGTATGAATGCAGCATATGGTGTGAGGCATGTGGCGTGTGATAAGTGCATTCAGCCTGCTGCATTTATGGGTAAGGGCAGTACCTGCCCCAGGCCTGGGCTTCTGCCACCAGACTCTCTAAAGGGGTGGGCAACCAAGGAGCAATAGCATATGCTCAAGGGTCTAGGCCCTGGGGTGACCTCTCAGACCAGTCAGCCTGGCCCTCACATGGGGGTATGGAACTAACCTATGACCCCCTGGTCAGAAGGGGGGGAAGGAGAAGGGAGGGGTAGATAGCACGAGGGGACGCTAGGCCCAGCAGCTTCCAGGCCCTGCCCACTCAGTAGCTTGAATGAAGGCAGTCTGCCTGGGGACGGGACATTCTAGACTGAATGAAATTACCTCTGTAGGGCTGGCTCACTGTCCCATCCTCACCTGCCTTCCCACTGGCTAGCATGGTTCCTGGGGACCCAGCTGGGGATATTCTGCTGAGGTGACATATGACAACTGATTCTGCATAGACCAGCCTGGGTCCCCACCAGCCCCACTGCCCTGCTGACAGCCCTGTTCATGTTCTGAGCAGACAACAGGGGAGAACTAAAGATAGCTGCCAACTTGGGGTCCTGTGTTCACCTTAACTTTCTCTTCACTTAGGCCAGGACAGGCCCTAGTGTTAAGGAAACTTCCGTTTCCCCGTCTGTTATGAGCTGGTATTTGATGGTGGGGCCATGCTGGGGGCAGGGGCTGGGGGCAAGAAGGGCCCAGAACAGTGGTAGAGCTGGCGTACTGCTGCCACACCTAACACCTCTCTTCAAGCAGACACAAGGAACCTTAATGCTTCCAGCCAGACAAGCCAGATACACCATAGAGGGCAGACAGCTTGGCTAGTGGCTGTCCCACTTCTTGTGTGGGCCGTGAAGTGAAGGGGCTCACTTTCTGAGGAACCCCAAGGGCCACCACCCCAAAGCAACCACTGGGGGGTGGGGGCAAGGGGAGATAGGTTCCACCTCTGTCCAAAGTGCCAAGTCCTCCTAGCCCAAGGTACAGAGATGAATCTGGGAAGGGCCTGGCTCTAGGTGCTTGTGTTTCCCAGGACCATGGCCTCACATAGGCAGTGGCGGCTGCATAGCAGGTACTGAGACGCCACCATAGAGCTTGCAGGCTAGGAGGGCACAAAGTAGCCCAGGGCTTCGGTAAGGAGGTGCAGAGCCCAGCCACCTGGCCTCCCAGCAGGCATCTCTTCCAGAAAGGAGCCCAGAGACCCCACCCTGAGGTAGAAGTGCTACTGACAGAAGCCCCATCTCCTCTCTGAGAATTGTGCCCCACCCAGCTCCCACAGAGCCCCCAGCTGGCCCTGGAGGCAAGCTGCTGTGAGGCTGGCACAAGCATCTACGCAAGGGACAGATGCCAGGTGCCAGATGGAATGCGAATGCTCAGGCCCTTTCACTGCCACGGAGCCTCACACCTGGAGCGGATGTCTGGCTCTGGTTAGACTCCCAAGTCTCCAGTCACCAGGGCCCACTGCTCAGAGCCACCTCTGAGCCCCTCCCAGCGGCCACTGCTCTCCAGCACTCACAGGTGGGGCTATGACCATGTCCCTGAGCTATGGGCCACCTGGGGAGGGATCCGGGCATGACTCAGATGGAGAGAACATGAGCCTCATGGGATGCCAGACTGGCAGAGGCACTGGGAGGGATGGTGCAAGGGTGGGCACAAACCAGCTCCTGTGTGGTGACTGAGGCTGTGGCCTGTGCAGGGCTCAGAGCTGTGATGACCCTTTACCAGAGCCACCCCCACATGGCCCAGGAGGGAACCTGCCTGGAGAGAGCTTCCAAGGAGGCTTGCACACCAGGCAGGCAGGGAACAGGCTGGACGAGTATGGATGGTTGGCCAGCACCACAAGCTCAGGTCAGCCCGGGGGGAGGGGAGCGAGCACTGCAGGCTGCTGTGAGAAAGACAGGGCATGCACTCACCTCAGATTTGAAGGAGGCCTCATCCTCTGAGTTGGAGTCCTCAGCCTCCAGGGCCTTCTTGGTCTCTCGTGGCTCACTCTCGGCCTTCACCTTCTCCCCTTTGCCACTGCTTTTGTCCTTGGCCAGCTTCTTTTCAGGGAAGGATGAGGTGCGGGGCGAGGTGCCAGGGGCGCCCCGTGACCCCTTTGAGCTGCTCTTCTTTTGCTTTTTGGCGCTGGGTTTCGGTGAGTCCGTGGCGGCTGGCCGCTTGCTGGAAGCCTTGGGCAGGGTGGAGGGCTGGGGAGCCCCCTTGGGGGACATGCTATCCAGCCTGGTTTCCTTCAGGGCCATCTTGGGCTCTTTGAATGCGGCCTTGGGCGGCGGGGCCTTCTCCTCCTTGGGCGGCCGGCCCTCGCCCAGCTTGCGAGCAGTGTCCTTGGAGCTCTTGGCCTGCTCCCGCTCCAGCTCCTTAGAGGAGCTCTTGCTCTCTGAGTCCTTGCGGGGGCGCTCACGATGCTCCTTGGTCACTTTGTGTGGCTTGGAGGACTTACTGCTTTCCTTGTTGGCATCCTGCAAGGCCCAGGGCAGGGAGGGAAGGGAGGGAGACACATGTCAGACCTGCATCTACAGGCTGGGCGGCTCTGCCACCCTGTCCCTGTAGTTTGATCTGCCCTAATGAGACTCTAGAGGAAGTGTTCCAGGTGAAAATGGGAGACAGCAAAGCAACCGAGAGACATACAAAGCTGTGCCTCCAAATTAGCGGGTTGCCAGCAGCCCATGCTGGGGAGGCTAGGTCAGGCCCTGCCCTCCGTCACCCCTACTCTAGGTCCCAGGACAGGACCTCGGCGATGGACATAGGCCCTGTGCACCTCTTCTATTCCTCTAGGCCCCAGGACAGGACCTTAGTGATGGACACAGACCCTGTACAACTCTTCCACTCCTCTAGGCCCCAGCACAGGACCTGGTGCTTCCAGCCTTCCTCTAGGGCCTCTCCAGCCCATCCTTGGTCTGGTCTGGTCTGGTCTGGGCTAGTCCTGGGTCTCTGCCTTAGAAGTTCAGAGGCTTAGGGGTTGGCCTGTGATGCTTTCACGGGGGACAGAACAGCACAGACCCCTACACAGATGACTCCCATCTGTCTGCACCAGCGTTTCTTCCGAGTGAGGGTAAGAGCACCTACCTCACAAGGCGGAGACCATCACAGGGGCACACGGCAGAGCCACAGCCTAAGCTCTTCTTGCACTGTCTGCCCTGTCCCCAACTGTCCCTGGGCCCCTCCCCACAGCCAGCACCCCCTGCATGTGGGTGTCCAGCTTCCCTGTCAACACCCCAAGGTTGCTCCAAGCATTCTAAGGTGTGGACTCACACCTCTGCCACAAGCAGCTGTGGTGTGTGCAACCAGAAGCCAGGTGCCAGCAGCTCAGCCCTCCAGACAAGGGTCCTCCTTCCTGGGCAGGTGAGACTCAAGAGTGATCAAAGTCCTAGGTGACCTCAGAACTAGCCAAGAGCAGCAGAGGGCATGGGCTGGCCAGGCTGACCCTGGAAGCAGAAGGGGCCTCACCAACTACTTAGAGCTACCTGGGGACCCAGAGACAGACCTCTGCTCTGCAGTCACCATCTTCCTTCAAACCCGCCACCCATGTCAGTACCCAGAGGTCAGGAACAGCTTCCCGGAAGGGTGGGCTGTGTGCCAGACTGGCTCTGACAGCCCTGGGCTGTAGGGATACCCAAGAGGGACCACATGCAGAATGGCACATAGAACCGCACTCTCCAGTGAGCTGTGAGGAAGAAGAGGCCACACTTTCTAGCAAGCTGTGTGTGACACAGAAGGAGCCACACTCTCTAGCAAGCTGTGTGTGACACAGGAGGAGCCACACTCTCTAGCAAGCTGTGACACAGCAGAGGCCACACACTCCAGCAAGCTGTGAGGAAGAAGCCCTTTGAGGTTCCCACCCCTTTTTGTGGTGGACAAGCCTGCCAGGTTACAGGAGCTAGTCAGTATCACAGCCACAAGGGACTGAAGATGAGTGACTCAGGGACATGCCCACGGCCTCTGGGGTATTTCTCAGCAGAAGACCTTCCTGAGGACGCCTGGATCCCCCAGGCTCTTTGAAATCCATACAGTTGGAAACATGGAGATAAGGACAAGGATCATGTGACACTCAGTGTTGTCCCAAAACAACCAAAACCTCAGCTGAGGATCCACAAGGCTGACGACCTGGATCCTGCTGGGGCAACGCAAAAGGTAGACCCAGTGGGCAGTGACCCCACGTGGCAGAGTCACCAGAGCCTCCATGCCTGTGGCATCTTGTGGGCAGCCAAAGCAGCTTCTCAGAGAGCTATCCTGAAAGAAGAACCTTGATGGGATCCCATGCTGCTGTTTGGAGTCCCCAGGCAGCCACCTCCAGTGACCCTAGCGGTGGCATCCTTGCCACCAGGGAGGCATGTATTCCTAGGCTCAAGATGACCATCATAGCACTCATGCTACTTCCCATGGACCTCCAGAGAACAGCAGCAGCCAGGGAGAAGCCCTGAGGTTCCCAGCGAGGATGAGCCTGTTCTCCAAACTCCCAGAGGCCAGCACAGGCCACAAAATGCCGACCTGCCTTGGGTAAAGAACCAAAACAACCCGCCCTGAGTAAGCCCCATAGTAAGATGGCCTGAAACCCCCGACTTGCCCTATGGGGGTGCCCAAGCCAACAACACCCCAAGGGCAGAGAAGCAAGAATGAGAAGATGAGGAAGGGCAGGTGTATGAGATAGGCCACTGCCCTAAGAGTTCCCAAGAAGGCCAAGGCTGGCAAGTGGCCAGAGAGAGACAGGCCATAGTTTCACGGGTTTAGATGTTCTGTGACACCATCCACTAGAGCCCTCAAGAAGGCCAAGCAAGGTGACCAAATGCTTATTTCCCAACAGATCAGAGGGCCCTACCCTCTCCGAGGTCGGCTCTCCTCTGCGCCACTCAGCAGAGGCAGGAGTAGCCGATGGTGGGTAGCAGGGGCCTCACCAGGAGCCCAGAGGGTGGGTACCTGGCTGTGAAGGAGACACTCCATCCAGGAATGGCCCAAGGTGGCACAGGAAGAAAGGACCTGGGCAGGATCTCTGGCCTCAAGAGGAATGGGGATGGGGTACAAAGCAGATCACAAGCCCTATTCCTGTGATGCTAGGGAAGTGACAGAGGCGGGCGGGCAGGCAGGCAGAGCGCTCAAGAGAGATGGCAGGGCAAAGGCAGTGCCGCAGCCAGGCCCGGCCCACGCTCGCTCTTCTTCTGCAGGGCTGGCCTTCCGCCTCACTAACCTTGGAGCCGTGGGATGGTTTGGTCTTCTTGGGGTCAGAGAAGGCAGAGAGTGGAATTGTGGGTAACATAGGGTAGTCGGGGCTGGGCCTGGACACCGTGTCTGCTCCTTCAGGCATTACCATCACCTAGTGACAAAGAAGAGACAGCGTTATCCAGGGCAGCAGGAGGCAGGGCGTGGCCATGGAGCTGGCTTCCTAGAGGAGGTAGAAGGAGAGCCAGAGCTCCACTTCTCCAAAGAGCTGCAAGCATGTGTCCATGGGGGTGGGCAAGTGCTGGGAGTAAAGCAGGCTGAAGAGCAGCAGGTCTCCAGGACAGTCCCCGCAGATGTGCCAGACCAGGCCAAGAAGACTCAGGCAAAGCTAGAGATGGCAGCTGGGACCCCAGCTGAGCAGACTACTGAGGAGAAGCCAGGGGGAGGCACGGCTGGGAGAAGGAGAAGGTGGCCTGGTGATAGAGTGAGCAACTTCCAAGAGGCTGTACAGATGCAACATGCCTCCAGGTCTAGCAGGCTGGAGCTGACATGGACAGCAACAAGCCGAGTCTAAGATCAAGGACAATGTGGAAGCCAAGAGGGAGGCAGCAAGACCTCCCACAGTGGAACGACTAGGAAGGGACACCAGCTCTGCTCTGGTCACAAGGCTGCGATGAGGAAGGGCCTAAGGTTCTTCTGGGAAACACCTGTCCCCTGCAAGCAGCTCCCAGGTCACAAGTTTGGGACATGTCCTCCAAATATCGAGTTCACACTACCTGGGACAGCCACTGAGACTCTGGACATAGTCCAGATGGCAGCCATCCGAGCAAAAGAAAGGCATTTAAAGGAACGGGCAACCAGCAGATGAGGTGTCCCTCGCAGCCCTTTGTGACCAGCCAATTCTTTCATCTGAGGACACCGATGTCCTGTGGTCACGCAACAGTGGTCGAAAGAGGACAGGGACTCAGGACTGTCCTGACGATAACATGCTCACTGGAGCCTGTCGGACTACAACACAGAGGCCATATCTTCCCCAACCAGGCCTGACTGACGTACACCAGCCAGTTTCTAAAACACACACAAGATTTCCACTACACATATATGCACAGCATATGTGTGCATGCACACACACACACACACTGAGCTCTGCACTTCTATACACACACACACACACCCATCCACTGAGGCCACATCTTCCTCAGCTGGGCCTGACATGTACCAGCCAGCCAGTTCCTAAAAACACTCCTCCCCTGAGATCTGCACTACACACACATACACACACACACACACACACACACACACACACACACACACACACCATGAGACCTACACTTTAGGGCTGGCAACACACACATATATACCACTGAGATCACATTTCCCCCATCTGGGCCTGATGTGCACCAGTTCCTAAAAGCACCCCTTGAGAGCTGCACTTCAGACAGTCTCTCTCTCTCTCTGTGTCTCTCTGTCTTCCAAGAGCACGATAGAAGCCCAGCCTGGGGCCTTTGCTGAGACTCACTTTCTTCCCACTCACCAGCCTACACAGGGCCCTGAAGGGCAAGCAGCCTCCGGTCTCTGCAAAGACACCTCAGTCCCGACACAACTCCTGCCGGACCCAGGCTCCCTGGCCATCAAGCAAGAAGACAGGAAGCCCTCTGGACGTTGGCTAACTGGTGAGGACAGTGGGAGCCATCTCATCACTGGCGAAGATACAGCACACTCCAACACTCTGGAACCATGGCAGGGACACAGGTCAGGTAGGAGCGCTCAGGGTCAGCTTGGTGCCATCTCCACTGCACAGTCCCTCAGCCCAGGGCTGGGAACAGGCACTGTGTGCACCTGGAAAACTATCCTTGAAGCGCTCATGGTCCAGACAGCCAGCACAAGGACACAGTTACCTGGTCCTGGGAGCCACTGACAGCCCCTAATGGGAAGCAGCTGGCTGGCCTGCAGACCTCTCCGTGGCCTCCTTCTCAGATTGGCCCTGTGAAGGCAGGCTGAACCAGACCGTCCCTCTCCTGCCCCTCCCTGCTCCTCTGCTGGCTTTATAGGTCTTGGTGATGCCTTCAGAGCCTCATCTCCAAAGCATGTATACCACCTCACCCAGGGGGCTGAGAGGCACTCAGAGAGGCAAGGGCACACTGACACTCCTTAAGGAAGCTGACCTGGGGCCCTAGGGGATGCCCACACATAAAGTGGGGAGTGGAGCTGGGGAGGCCTCTGCCCACAGCCCAGACTTCAGGGCCTAACAGCTCCCAATCTGCACACAACCAGCACAGGCCACTGCTTCCCTTGCCAACCTCACAGCCCACACTGGCCGGGCAGTCACAAGTAAGACTTTAATAAGAAATACGCAGGACTGAGGACCTAATCCAACTGTTGTTTCACCAACACCACCATGTCAGGTCATAAGCAGAGTTCCAGAAAGACCCAGCTGTGGGAACTAAGAGGAAGGGCATGTGTCTGACCCAGAAAACATCACAGCTACCTGGTGCTGAGGTGGGGCCTGCCTAACACCACCAGTTCACACACCCACACAGCACACATCACAAATCCCCCACACCTCCCTGACACCACCAGATCACACTCACACAGCACATGTCACAGGTCCAGCATACCACCAGCTCACATTCACACAGCTCACATCACAGTCTCCCATCTGCCCCATACCACCAACTCACACAGCACACATCATAGGTCCCCCCACACCTGCCCCACACGACCAGATCACATTCACACAGCACACATCACAGATCCCCTCAAATCTGCCCCACACCACCAGATCACACTCACACAGCACACATCACAGATCCCCCCAAATCTGCCCCACACCACCAGATCACACTCACACAGCACACATCACAGATCCCCCAAATCTGCCCCACACCACCAGATCACACTCACACAGCACACATCACAGATCCCCACACCTGCCCCACACCACCAGATCACATTCACACAGCACACATCACAGATCCCCCCACACCTGCCCCACACCACCAGATCACATTCACATAGCACACATCACAGATCCCCCCAAATCTGCCCCACACCACCAGATCACACTCACACAGCACACATCACAGATCCCCCCAAATCTGCCCCACACCACCAGATCACACTCACACAGCACACATCACAGATCCCCCCAAATCTGCCCCACACCACCAGATCACACTCACACAGCACACATCACAGATCCCCCAAATCTGCCCCACACCACCAGATCACACTCACATAGCACACATCACAGATCCCCCAAATCTGCCCCACACCACCAGATCACATTCACACAGCACACATCACAGATCCCCCCACACCTGCCCCACACCACCAGATCACACTCACACAGCACACATCACAGATCCCCCCAAATCTGCCCCACACCACCAGATCACATTCACATAGCACACATCACAGATGCCCCCACACCTGCCCCACACCACCAGATCACATTCACATAGCACACATCACAGATCCCCCCAAATCTGCCCCACACCACCAGATCACACTCACACAGCACACATCACAGATCCCCCAAATCTGCCCCACACCACCAGATCACATTCACATAGCACACATCACAGCAAATCTGCCCCACACCACCAGATCACATTCACACAGCACACATCACAGATCCCCACACCTGCCCCACACCACCAGATCACACTCACACAGCACACATCACAGATCCCCAAATCTGCCCCCACCACCAGATCACATTCACATAGCACACATCACAGATGCCCCCACACCTGCCCCACACCACCAGATCCCATAGCACACATCACAGATCCCCCAAATCTGCCCCACACCACCAGATCACACTCACACAGCACACATCACAGATCCCCCCAAATCTGCCCCACACCACCAGATCACATTCACATAGCACACATCACAGATCCCCCCAAATCTGCCCCACACCACCAGATCACATTCACACAGCACACATCACAGATCCCCCACACCTGCCCCACACCACCAGATCACATTCACACAGCACACATCACAGATCCCCCCAAATCTGCCCCACACCACCAGATCACATTCACATAGCACACATCACAGATGCCCCCACACCTGCCCCACACCACCAGATCACATTCACACAGCACACATCACAGATCCCCCCAAATCTGCCCCACACCACCAGATCACATTCACACAGCACACATCACAGATCCCCCCACACCTGCCCCATACCACCAGATCACACTCACACAGCACACATCACAGATCCCCCCAAATCTGCCCCACACCACCAGATCACATTCACATAGCACACATCACAGATGCCCCCACACCTGCCCCACACCACCAGATCACACTCACACAGCACACATCACAGATCCCCCCCAAATCTGCCCCCCACACCACCAGATCACATTCACACAGCACACATCACAGATCCCCCACACCTGCCCCACACCACCAGATCACATTCACATAGCACACATCACAGATCCCCCCAAATCTGCCCCACACCACCAGATCACACTCACACAGCACACATCACAGATCCCCCCACCCCTGCCCCACACCACCAGATCACATTCACATAGCACACATCACAGATCCCCAAATCTGCCCACACCACCAGATCACACTCACACAGCACACATCACAGATCCCCACCCCTGCCCCACACCACCAGATCACATTCACATAGCACACATCACAGATCCCCCAAATCTGCCCCACACCACCAGATCACATTCACATAGCACACATCACAGATCCCCCCACACCTGCCCCACACCACCAGATCACATTCACACAGCACACATCACAGATCCCCCCAAATCTGCCCCACATCAACAGATCACATTCACATAGCACATATCACAGATCCCCCAAATCTGCCCCACACCACCAGATCACACTCACACAGCACACATCACAGGTCCCCCCACACCTGCCCCACACCACCAGATCACACAGCACACATCACAGATCCCCCCAAATCTGCCCCACACCACCAGATCACACTCACACAGCACACATCACAGATCCCCCCATACCTGCCCCCACACCACCAGATCACACTCACACAGCACACATCACAGGTACAGCATACCACCAGCTCACATTCACACAACACATGTCACAGTCTCCCATCTGCCCCATACCACCAACTCACACAGCACACATCACAGGTCCCCCCACACCTGCCCCACGACACCAGCTCACACAGCACACATCACAGATCCCCCCACACCTGCCCCACGACACCAGCTCACACTCACACAGCACACATCTCAGATCCCCCCACACCTGCCCCACGACACCAGCTCACACAGCATACTTCACAGGTCCCCCCACATACTCCACACCTCTCTCACATACATTGATACCACAAAACCCCCAACACATACAAACCTCATAAGTAACCTTACCACACACTCTTACAAATACCATACATACAACCCAACTTCACAGACACCACATACATGTGCCACACAAACACCCCTCACAGCACGTGCATGCTCACAGATAACCACACCATGTACTCCTTCACATACTACATATACATATACTTCAAATACTACACAGCCTCCAACACAGCTAAAGCACACACATACTACACAAAAATCCCCACAACACACACATACACACACAACACAAACACTATCACACACATCCCTCTATGCATCTCCACACCTCACACACATATATATCACACAAGCAACACACAACACAGACACTTCATGAGTAACACTGCTACACACACATCTCTACCACATACATACCACACATATATCCCCCCAGGTGAAACAGACACTACACACTTCTCACATATCTCAGTACTTCACACACATACAATATCCCCCCACACCACACATACAAAAAGCAACACAACTATTTACTGCCTTACATAAACAGCATACATATCCCCCTAGCACACACTGACATCACATATAAGTATACCACACAAACACTACTACATACTCCCCTATATAAATACCAGACATACCCCCTCACAGACAACCCACACATCCACACACATACAACTCACAAATAACACCACATTTCACCATGCAGATACCATACACATTGCCACAAACACCTGTACCATATAGACACACCTCAAACAATGCCTCCACAGATACCACATACATATACCCCCTATATATTTCTATATTTACAGACACTATGAAAATATATCAAATACCCCACTATCACACAACCTTCACCAATAATACCACCACTTCTCCCCACTCCCACCCACCACATATACTCACACAAAGACATCAAGCACACATACCACACAAACTCACACACCTCAAATAACCTCAACACACTCTCCCACAGATATCCCACGTATCTCTACACCTCAGATACTACATACACCAAACAACATAGCCCCCCACAACACATACACACCTCACCCCATGCACAAGTACACATGTACCCTCATATATATATATATATATATATATCTCACACAGACCTACCCCAAGCCATAAACCAGACATTATACCTATCTCCCACAATGCACACACCTTAGATTAACACCAACAAACACTCCTCATACCTTACACATGCAAGCACCACACACATACTACCAATACTCCCCCCATACAACACATACAACAACACAACATACTCCCCCAACAGATATTACACACATATCCCCCATACCACAAAGCTCCTGATCTCACATATGCAGATTCTACATATCACCAACCCCAAAAGAACACATTCCCCTTACAAATAACACCAGCCCAGTTGGGTGTGGTGGTGCACACCTTTAATCCCAGCACTTGGGAGGCAGGGGTAGGAGAACCGCTGTGAGTTTGAGGCCACCCTGAGACTACCAAAAAAATAGTAACAACCCACCACACTCCCACTACACACTTAACCCCCATGCCATACATACCACACAACCCAAAACACACCCCATATACCTTCCACAGCACAACCACACACACTACACTCTACACCGCATACACGCCATACATACACATCACACAAACACACACCACATAATCTACCACCAGCATACACCCCTCTCCCCCACACCACTACACACTGCATGCATACTGCACACAATACACACAGGACAGCCCTGGCTGGACTACGACAGGCATATGCTGGCATCTAGACATGCCTGGTGCCCCTAGGTGGCTTTGCCATCCTGTGTCCAGCCTCAGCCTGCAGGTCCCTTGGCAGACAGTGTGGACAGCAGCTGCACTAGCCTTGTCCACACTGACAGGCACCTGTGCCCGCCCATCTCCAGCATGGCTATAGTCTTGTACTCAAGCCAGCTTGAGCAGACCTGTCCTGTGAGGCCAGGCAGGAGCATGGCATCAGGGCCTCTGCAAAAAAGAGCCCCTAGCTCCACCCACATAGTTAGGTGCCCAGAAGCAGGCCTGCCACGCCTGCTGAGGGCCAACCAGGGCTGGCCATGAGGACAGACCAGCCTGGCACCTATCCTTCCTGGCTGTGTGCAGGAAGAGGCCAGTCACCCAGAGCCAGTGCCTGGCACCTCAGCTGCCCAGGCTAGGGTTGGGGCTGCCTCAGGGATGCACTCACCCCACCAGCCATGAGCAGCTTGTAGCGGAACTCGGTGGTGGGGTTGTTGAAGGTGAGCTTCTCGCAGCGCAGGTGGTTCACAGGCGGGTTGCCCTCTAGGTTCAGGAACAGATCGTAGGTGAAGCACACCTTCCGCGGCTCCTCCTGGAACACAGGAAACAAGGAACAGTCCACATCAGGTGTGGGTGGGAGGCCACCGCAGGGGACAGGACAGCTGCCACCTGCCCATAGACGATGATCTCTACTCCCAGGCCCCTGGCTGCTTCTCCTCTCCTGTCAACCAAAACACCTTAGCTCATTACTTGCAGCAGGCAGGGCAGGCGCCTCACCACAGAACAGAGACCACTGCTGAGAGGGGTCACACACTGAAAACCAGCCCTGCCCGAGTGGATAGCCTCGCAGGAAGTACCACTGACACGTGGGGAAACTGAGCCTCAACCTACAGTGACTGGCATTTTCCTCATCTTCTTACAGTCCTATGCACCCCAAGTTATATAAGCCACAGATCTGCTCCTGCAGGATGTGGCTATAAGCAGCATAGGCGAGGAAGGAGCACAGAATCACATGATGAGGAATTCAAGTTCTTTTTTTTTCTTTTTGGTTTTTCAAGGTAGGGTCTCGCTCTAGTCCATGCTGACCAGGAATTCACTATGTAGTCTCAGGCTGGTCTGAAACTCACGGCAATCCTCCTACCTCTGCCTCCAGAGTGCTGGGATTAAAGGCATGCGCCACCACGCCTGGCTTAGGAATTCAAGTTCTTTGCCACAGGAGGCCCTCAGGACCAATGGGGGAGGGGTCCCAGGGCACGATGGGGACCAGGCCCACGGAGGTGTCAATGCTGTCTATGCAATAGTACAGAATCTGGGTGGCACTTGAGCTTCCATAGCATCTCAGTCATCTCTATGTGATCTGGAATGCCTACTGTCCTGTAATGCTATGTAAACAAACATGACACTGAACTACTCTGAGAGTATGACACACACGTAAGTGTGCACAAGTTCAGTATACAGCCACTTTCCTCTGAGTGTTTTTGATTGAAGGTCAGGTGAACCTGCGAGTGTGGAATCCATGGTTTCAGAACCCAGAGACACAGAGCGCAGCCTCATGCACACACCTGGCTTTTGACAAGGGTGCCAGACAATTCCCGAAGTCTCTTCAACAGTCACACACAAAAGAATGAAACTGAAGTCCTGTGTCACACCACATACAAAAACAATTCGAATCAGAGCAAGCACTAGGTGTGGGCACACACCTTTAACCCCAGCACTCCTCGGGAGGTCAGGGTGGGAGGATCCTTGTGAGTTCGTGGCCAGACTGGGACTACATAGTGAATTCCAAGTTAGCCTGGGCTACAGAGAGATGATACCTTGAAAAGAAAAACCAAACAACAACAACAAAAAGTCTACAAGTGAGCTGGGTGTGGTGGCGCACGCCTTTAATCCCAGCACTCGGGAGGCAGAGGTAGGAGGATCCCCATGAGTTCGAGGCCACCCTGAGACTACATAGCAAATTCCAGGTCAGCCTGAACTAGAGTGAGACCCTAGGATCATGAGTTTCAAGGCCAGGGCTGGAGGTATGGCTTAGAAGTTAAGGTGTTTGCCTGCAAAGCCAAAGGACCCAGGTTGGATCCCCTAGGGCCCACGTTAGCCAGATGCACAAGGGGGCACACACATCTGGAGTTCATTTGCAGTGGCTGGAGACCCTGGCATGCCCATTCTCTCTCTCCCTCATTCTGTCAAATAAATAAATAAAAATAATATTAAGAAACAAAGAGTTTCAAGGCCAGCCTGTACTACCTGAGACTCTTTTTATAAACAAAACAAACAAACAAAACCAAGGTTGTGAATTTGAGAAATCATGGACACCACACCTTCGCAGGGGGACGCTCTGGCATGTGGCCACACTCAACTGCAGAAGACCTGCATGTTGGTCAATACAGACCCCTCCTGCATGGCCTCCAGGTGTCCTGTTGAGCTTTTCAGTCCTTTATCATCAGGAGTGGCTGAGCTTGTAACAGAAGAGGGGACAGTGGAAGCCACTACTACAGCACCTCCCACAAGGGCGGCTGAAGAGTGGCAAAGGGCAGCAGTGGCAGAAAGAGGGGAGTGGAGGAAGCAGTGGCAAGGTGGCCATGGTGAAAGTGACAGTGGCAAGGTGGCCATGGAAGGAAGGAAGACAAGGCTAAAAGTTGGAAAGCTTCAAAGAGCCAAGATAAGAAACTGGGCCCAGGAGTTGGGGAACCCTGAAGGCTGATGGTCTCAAACACCTTGGCCCTAAAGCTGACACTAGCCAAGATGCTGGGTCCTCAGGGACTGAAGACCCTGACACTGTAGACCCAACAATTATCACTAGCCACTGTCAGGGACAGAGTGCAACTATGAGAGCCACAGCCACCATTAGGGACAGAGGACCTCAACACTGCAGGCCTGAGAGCCGTGACTGACTGCTATAGGAGCTAAGAGTCCTGCTATCTAAGAACCATGTCAGGACCACTCACTGCAGTTGGAAGCCAGCACAGTAACTTCCTCTGGGAGGAAGGCCAGAGCCACAGGATCCCCACCAGAGTATCCAGAGTCCCAAGTTGGCTTCTCATGGCTGCAGCACTAGCCCAACTCGCACTATGCAGGGTATGGTCAGCCCTGGAGAGCACAGCTACTCATACATCCTTGACCAAGAACTGGTCCTCCTCTGTAGAAGGAGGTGTCCCCTTCTGCTGGGCACACAGCACTGTGGGGGACAGGCGTGGAGCAGTGGCAGATGGAGTGAGCAGAGCCAACCCTGGTGATCAAAGATCTATGGGGGTGACAGATGCCTCCCTAGCCCTCTCCCAAAACAGACCACCCAGCCAGCTGCTTGACAGTGATGTGACAAAAAATCCAGCAGAGCCCAAGTAGGTTTCATGTCAACAACCTTTGCACTTGCAGACACAACCATCAAGACTTTAAAACACATACTAGGGGGCTGGAGAGATGGCTTAGCAGTTAAGGTACTTTCCTACGAAGCCTAAGGACCCAGTTTCAACTCCCTAGTACCCATGTAAAGCCAGATGCACAAGGTGACGGCATGGGTCTGGAGTTTGTTTGCAGTGGCCAAAGGCCTTGGCGTGCCCATTCACTCTCTCAAATAATAATTAAAAAAAAAACAACATACTAGGTCCAGGCATGGTGGGCCAGCATTTGGGAGGCAGAGGTAGGAAGATCGCCATGAGTTTGAAGCCACCCTGAGACTACATAGTGAATTCCAGCTCAGCCTGAGCTAAAGTGAGACCCTACCTCAAAAATAAACAAACAAACAAACAAACAAACAAACAAACCACAACATACTAGGGCTGGAGAGATTGCTTATTGGTTAAGGCGCTTGCCTGCAAAGCTTAAGGACCCAGGTTTGATTCCCCAGTACCCATGTAGGCCAGATGCACAAGGTGGCACATACATCTGGAGTTCCTTTGCAATGGTGGGAGGTCCTGGCATGCCCATTCTCTCTCTTTCAAATAAATAAATTAATTTAATTTTAAAAAATATAGGGCTGGAGAGATGGCTTAGCGGTTAAGGTGCCTGCCTGTTAAGCCTAAGAACCTGGTTCTAATCTCCAGGTCCCACGTTTAGCCAGATGCAGTGACGCAAGGGCACAATGTCAAACTTGCCCACAAGGGGGCGCACGTATCTGGATTTCGTTCACAGCAGCTGAGAGACTGCTGGTGCGCCCATCTCTATCTGTCTCCCTCTCCCTGTCTGTGTCTCTCTGTGTCTCTCTCCAAAAATAAATAAAATAATAAAAAACAATTTAAAAAATCTATACTAGGCCAGGCATGGTGGCAAATGCATTTAATCCCAGCACTCACCTGAGAGGTGGAGGTAGGAGGATCACTGTAAATTCAAAGCCAGCCTGGGCCAGACCCTACCTTGTAATAAAAAGCAACAACAAATCCCATAGTATTCCATTCAGCTCATGCACTGTTTGAAAAAGTAAAGTAGATAGATAACTAAGTCACACACTGGGAGAGATAGCATGAGTGCAAGATGCTGAGAATTCAGCTCACCAGGGAAGCCAGGCAGGGGCAGGAGAGAGAACGAGGCTCTTGAGTCTCCAGCATCCTTGCTCAGGCTGGTTAGGGGATGGAGATTTGGTCTCCCTGGCTTCCCAACGGCCATGGGCCACAGTTTGTAAACAGAAGTTAACTCTGTAAGTTCTGGAGTCCCAATGGTGTCTGAAAGTAGAGGCCTGGCCAGCACTGTGCCATCCCAACATGAGCAAAATGGTGACTATCTGATGGTGAATCCAGGAAGTAGGAGAGCACAGGTGAGCAGAGGGTAGCCTACATATTTCAAGATTATACCCTATGGTCTTATGAAAGAAACAAGACTGAGCATGACTCCCTGAAGGTCAGGGAGCCCTGCCAACAACCTCATCAACTACAGGCCATCACTTAGAGGACTGAGGTTCCTTAAATTATGGTCACTGTGCACTGCTGACTACCTGGTCCTCAGACCTGTGACCAGGACCAAGGTGGGATGCCTGTCTTCACAGAATGGCAGGCAGGAAGGCACATGCTTGGATGGGTGGTCAGTGGCCCTGGGTGCTCTTGAGGATGCAAAGCTGCCCAGCCCCAAACAGGTACCTGAGTATCAGCATTCAGCAAAAGCAGGAAGAACTGGTCCAGGCTGTGGGGGTAGTTTGAATGTGGAATGTTCCCATAGCCTCTTGTGTTCATGATTAAGCCACATACTCAATCCCCAGCTGCTGGCAATTTGGGAAGTGGAACCTTGCTGAAGGCAGTCACTTGGGGAAGGCCCAAAGTGTTACAGCCGAAGCCCTCCTTGCCAGAGCTTGCTCACTCTTACTGCAACCTCCCAAATCTGAGGCAAGATGACATGCCCAGCCTCTGCTCTGCTCTGCTCTGCTCTGCCCTGCCATGCCACGCCATGCCATGATGAATCATCCTCTCAAGACTGTAAGCTGAAATAAACCCTTTCCTTCCATAAACTTCTTCCAGTTTAGATGTTCTATCCCTGAATGAGAAAGATTCTGGAGAGGATCCTCAGGTCCACCCACAGAGAAAGGAGTGCTGGGCTAGCTGCCATTGGAGCTATCAGCACACATGGGGGCCGGAGGGGCTGCCATGGGGCTCCCCATAGGGTGCACACCCACACGCTAGGCCTCAAGGCTGGCAACATGATCTGCAAGCACAGGCCAAGTGTGGCCAACCAGTGAGCGCCAGGGTGTGGTCCCTGTTCACTCCAGCCAGTCCTAGTCACTCCAGGCTGCAGCAGTCACCCGCAGGCCTCCCATGTTCTCTGGCTAGGTTAACACAGCCACCCACACCCCAGACCATGGGCCCCAAGCCAGTGTCCCTCCACACTCAGCAAAGTACAATGCCACCAAACCAGCCTAACCATTGCTAGTGCCAAAGACCTCAGCTCACCTGTGCAAAGCCCTCAGATGTGGATGGCGTCCAGACTGGCCCTGGTCCATGGCCTGGACTAGCTAACCTGCAGTCCCCATGTCCACCACAACGTGTCCCTGCTGGAACCATTCCTATCCTGGGTATGAGAGAAGAGTAGTGGCTTCCTGGCTATCATCCTGCCCACATGTACTTAAGGAACCCAAATGTAACCACGGCCCCAGGTCAAAATGCAAGCTCACACAAGACCTTACCTCAGGGCTACCCTCAGCATCATTCCTCCAGACAAGCTGCATCTCACAATACTGTGTGAGAGAGGAGTTAAGAAGCCTCAGACACCCAGCCATCAAAAGCCAGATCCTGATCAGAGCCAATCATTTAAGAAAAACGCTGGGCATGGTGGCACACGCCTTTAATCCCACCACTCGGGAGGCAGAGGTAGGAGGATCACCATGAGTTTGAAGCCACCCTGAGACTACATAGTGAATTCCGGGTCAGCCTGAGCTACAGAGAGACCCTGCCTCAGAAAAAAAAAAAAAAAAAGGGTTGGGGAGATGGAGAGGCAGGGAAAGACATGCACTGCACAAGCATGAGGACCTGAGCTCCATTCCCAGCACCCATGTACAAAGCGTGCATCCTGTGACTCCAGTGCTGAGAAGGGTGAGACAGGAGGATCACTGGGGCTCCCTGGCAAGCTTGTCTAACTGAAAAAATGGGGGATTCCAGGTTCAGTAAAAAACTGTGGTTCAGGGAAATAAGGCAGAAGAACCAATAGAGGACATCTGACATCCTCCTCTGGTCTCAACAAGTATGCACACTAGGCACACCCTCACGTATGTACACCACACACACACACACACGCACACACACACACACACACACAACACATAGGGGCCTGGAGTGCAGTTCAGTGGCAGGGCATATTAGCTTAGCAAAGGGGATGCCTGATACCAAAATACAAATTAAAAACTCAGATATTTTACAGACATCTGAGAAGCCAGTGAGGATAGCAATACTGGGTACGTGAGGGCTGACAGGCTGATTTCCTTCCCGGTCTGATGATCTGATGGCGTGGAGGCTAGGTGTGTGTGCAGTGCCTTATCTCCTGCAGACACAGATAGAGACATTCCTGATGCTCAAGATAAGACCAATGCAATTCAGGCTGGATTCCAAATGCCCTGGGGATGGAGAGAAGGTGCCACAGGGGAGCTGGCCCTGTGACAGCTGCTTGCTCTTTCTCTACTTGAATCAGATTTTTAAAATATATATTTTTATGCAGGGTGGAACACACCTTTAATCCCAGCACTTGGGAGGTAGAGATAGAAGAATTGCTGTGTGTTCAAGGCCACCTTGAAACTACATAATGAATTCCAAGACATCCTGGGCCAGTGTGAGACCCCACTTTGAAAAAACCAAACCAAGCAAAACAAATACATACATACATACATACATACATACATACATACATACATACATACATACGTGTGTGTGTGAATTTATTTGCAAGCAGAGAGATATAGGAGACAGAATGGGCAAGCTAGGGCCTCCAGCAGCTGCAAACAGACTCCAGATGCATGTGCTACTTTGTGCATCTGGCTTTATGTGGGTACTGGGGAATTGAGCTCAAGTTGTTAGGCTTTGCAGGTAAGTGCCTTAATCGTTGAGCCATCCCTCCAGCCCCAGATTTTTTTCTTCTGAGGTAGGGTTTCACTCTAGCTCAGGCTGACCTGGAATTCACTACATAGTCTCAAGTGGCCTCAATCTCATGACAATCCTCCTACCTCTGCCTTTGGGATTAAAGGCATGTGCCACGACGCCCGGCTCCACAGCCCCAGATTTTTTTAAAAATATTTTGATTTATGAGACAGGGAAAGAGAAGGAGGGGAGGAGGGAGGGAGAGAGAGAGAATGAATGAGAATGAGCACACCAGGGCCTCTTACCACTATAAATGAACTCCAGACACATGCACCACTTTGTGCATCTAGCTTTACATGGGTACTGGGGAATCAAACCCAGACCAGCAGGCTTTGCAAGCAGGCACTTTTAACCACTGAGCCATCTTCCCATTCCTCTATACAGATCCTTTAAAACATATTTTATTTGGGCTGGAGAGGTGGCTTAGCGGTTAAATGCTTGTCTGTGAAGCCTAAGGACCCTGGTCCGAGGCTCAATTCTCTAGGACCCACATATGCCAGATGCACAAGGGGGTGCATGCATCTGGAGTTCGTTTTCAGTGGCTGGAGGCCCTGGCACACCCTGCCTATTTCTGTAACTTTCTCTCTTCTCCCAAATAAATAAAAAATAAAATATTTTTAAAAATTATTTGACAGAGATAAAGATGCAGATAGAGAATGGGCGCTCCAGGTCCTCTAGCCACTGCAAATGAACTCCAGATGCATGTGTCACCTTGTGCATCTGGCTTTACATGGATACTGGGGAATTGAACCTGGTTTCTTATGCTTCACAGGCAAACACCTTAACCAGTGACCCATCTCTTCAGCCCTCTATACAGATTTTTGAGTGTTTTATATTAAAGAGTTAAGTGCATTCTTTTGGCTCCACAGCAAACCTCCTTACAGTCTGAGTTCCATTCTGCACCCTCCATGTCCCTATCTTGGCGCCTGGTGCAGGTGGACAGTGGGACACAGGGCTGGCCTCTCAAGACCCAGACCCAAACAGAGCCCTAAACCTGTCCACTCTCCCCAGGGATTTCTCGGGCCACCCAGCAAGTGGCTAGTTCTCTGCTTCAACTGCACAAATGCCCAGAGTCTCTGTTCTCAGATCAGCAGCAGAGGAAGCTGAGGGTTGGTGGTACTGGACCATGTGCCTTAGCCACACCCCACACACTGCAGGGCCAAACCCATATTCTCTCAGAAGCCCTGGTCCTGGTCCCCAACAACATGGACACAAGAGCTGGCCACTGCTCACAGTCATGTCACAGTAGTGGCTGGAGAGGATTTTAGTCCATACAACCCACCCATCATCTTTGTAACTAGAAGAAAACCTGGGAAGATAGCTCAGTGGTTAAAGGTGCTTACTTGCAAAGCCTGCTGGCCTGGGTTTGGTTCCCCAGTACCCATGTAGAGCGCCAGATGCACAAAGTAGCACATGTGTCTAGAGTTTGCTTACGGTAGAAAGAGGCTCTAGCATGACCATTCTCATTCTCTTTCTGTCATAAATAAATAAAAATATTTTTTTAAAGGCAGCTGGACTTGATGGTGCTTACCTTTAATACCAGGTAGGAGGGTCACTATAAGCTTGAGGCCAGAATGGGGCTACAGAGTGAGTCTAGGACACATACATACTGCTTAAGAAAAACAGTACAACATGAGCTAAACACCAGTCTGGGTCAGAGACCCCTGGGTACTGTGTGATCTGACCTCTGGCCTCAGTGAAAGGAAGAAATGAAATGGGAGGAAGAGGCAGCACAAGCCCCATGGCCAGCGTCAGTCACCTGACGTTCGGCAGTGACAGGCAGAGGATCCTCCACAGGTGCACTTGACCCAGCCAGTGCCAGGTGCAATCTAAGCAGCCACCACCCCACCAGGACAAGCACAACAGGCGACTTCAGTCCTATCTGTGAGAGGGATAAGGAATGGAGGGCACTGTCTGGGTCCCTCTGGATGGTGAGCTCCACCCAGAGGCCTCCTCTGAACAGTTACAGTGAGGGACAAAGAGGGCGATGGAGCCACATGGGTGCCTGTATGGACCAGGGTACCTGGAGTGGCTTACTTCTCCTTCTTGGGCTCCAGCCTCCCACCTGCAAAGAGGCTTAAACAGAACCCACCCCAAGCCAAGGGCTCCAAATGCTGCCTGGAAAGACATACACTCCAAAGCACCAGCTGGGAGTCACTGCCTGCAGAGAGGCGCCTCATGCATGACTGCAAACGTGTAGAAAACATCTCGAACCATCCAACTGTGGGCTGGTGAAGGGAGGAGGGGCCCTAGACAGACGATAGCAGGCAGGTACCTTGGTGCAGAGCTGCCTGTGGGACAGAAACCCTCAGGCTAACACACTTCCGATGACTGGAGTCCTCATGCAGTCTGACACCACGATGGGGAATAGCCTGCAACATGCAGGAATGTGTGACATACAGTAGTGTGGTATGGAAAGCTGGTCTGCTCACGTCGAAGAGCCCACCCAGCATGAGTCCCCTGAAGCCATGTGCCCCCATGCAGCCTGCATAACTGACCATTGCTATATCTGTCCCTCTCTACGAAGGACCACTCTACTTGGTCCACAGGGTGGGCATGAGGCATTAATTCAAGACTACAAATGCATGCTACTTGCGCCAGTTTAAACCTGAGTGCAGGATTCCATAAGTAGTGCCTCAGGGTGCATGTGGGTCTGACAGGGGCAATGTTGTCAACACAGGCCTAAAAAAAGGACTTGGGATGTTATGGCAGATGTTAGTATTTCCAGCCATTTCTCTGATGGCCTGGGAGGGGCAGTAGAGTGAGCTTCGTGGACATATTGTGTTCCGGTCTAAGAATCCTGGTGGTCTGGGAGGGGCAGTAGAGTGAGCTTCGTGGACACACTGTGTTCCAGTCCAGGAATCCTGGTGTTCTGGGAGGGGTTGTAGAGTGAGCCTCGTGGACACACTGTGTTCCAGTTCAGAAATCTGGTGGCGTGGAAGGGGCGGCAGGGTAAGGCTTGTGGACACACTGTGTTCCAGTTCAGGAATCCGGTCGTATGGAAGGGGCGGCAGGGTGAGACCTGTGGACACACTGTGTTCCAGTTCAGGAATCCGGTCGTATGGAAGGGGCGGCAGGGTGAGACCTGTGGACACACTGTGTTCCAGTTCAGGAATCTGGTGGTGTGGAAGGGGCGGCAGGGTGAGAC
Source organism: Orientallactaga sibirica (assembly GCA_036365145.1). Taxonomy (NCBI): domain Eukaryota; kingdom Metazoa; phylum Chordata; class Mammalia; order Rodentia; family Dipodidae; genus Orientallactaga; species Orientallactaga sibirica. Next base: position 16,846,810 of record JAEOAD010000049.1, read on the forward strand.
CTGTGGACACACTGTGTTCCAGTTCAGGAATCCGGTGGTGTGGAAGGGGCGGCAGGGTAAGGCTTGTGGACACACTGTGTTCCAGTTCAGGAATCTGGTGATGTGGAAGGGGCGGCAGGGTGAGACCTGTGGACACACTGTGTTCCAGTCCAGGAATCTGGTGGTGTGGAAGGGGCTGGAAGGGGCAGCAGGGTAAGGCTTGTGGACACACTGTGTTCCAGTACAGGAATCTGGTGGTGTGGAAGGGGCGGCAGGGTGAGACCTGTGGACACACTGTGTTCCAGTACAGAAATCTGGTGGTATGGAAGGGGCGGCAGGGTGAGACCTGTGGACACACTGTGTTCCAGTACAGAAATCTGGTGGTGTGGAAGGGGCGGCAGGGTGAGACCTGTGGACACACTGTGTTCCAGTCCAGGAATCTGGTGGTGTGGAAGGGGCGGCAGGGTGAGACCTGTGGACACACTGTGTTCCAGTACAGGAATCCGGTGGTGTGGAAGGGGCGGCAGGGTGAGACTTGTGGACATGCTGTGTTCCGCTTCAGGAATCCAGTGGTGTAGAAGGGGCGTCAGGGTGAGATTCGTGGAATCCTGTGGCTGCACCAGCTGCAGCTCCTCTTTGGGCACCAGAGTTCTTTCAAGGTGTTGGTTTCCCACCTGCCTGGAAGGACTGAGGTGCCAGGTCCCTCATCCAAAAAGAAGTCAAGAGGCGAGTTAGCAGTCATTAATGTGGCCTGTCCAGCTCAGCAGGTCCTAACGTTCCCCTGCAGTGACCCACTCCAAGGCCTCCCATTCAGTAGCACCACCTGTAACTAGGTTTCCAAAGGACAGCTGGCAGGCTTGTAGAGGAGGAGCTGTGTCCTGTGTCCTGCACAGCCAGAAGAGCTAGCTGGCAGATTCCCTGCTGGCAGAGCAGGGGTTCCAGAAAGGGTGGTTGAGCAAATCCAGAAGAATCCCGGTTCCACTCAGGACAAATACACCCTGAGGGTACTGGCCAGGCCACATAAGGGCTGGGCAGCCATGGGTGTTTCCATTCCAAGGCCATGGACAGGAGTATGGAGGGTCTGGTGGCCCTGCCAAGTCACCTGGGCAGGTGCCTATGGTCCCATACCCATCTACATCAGCATCAGTCAGGACCTGCACAGAAACCAGCAAGGGCTTCCAGGCTCATTTTGTGCCCACAGGCTGGATGTCTGTGGGCCCCTATGCTCACTGAATACCCACTGCATACACCAGCTAATAAACAGCCAGGTGGGGAACCGATCCACCTCCTGCTCTAAATAAGCTGCTTTCACAGCCCTCAAGGGTGAAGAGCAAGTGACAGCAGGATTCCCTGCCAGCTCCCAGCCCTGCCCTCTCTGCACAGACCCCTGGCCTCTCCATACAGGACAACATGATCTGGCATATGTAGCCAGATGGGGCCTGGAGCTAGTGAAGATACAACCCGTCAAAGAAAAAAAAAATAACAATAAACTGACCATGAAAATTGAGTTTGCTCAGCAAGAGACAGTGAAGAGTGAAGAGAGAGATGTGCAGGCCTGGGACACAGGCCATGATTCTAGCACCCAGAAAGTGGAAGCAGAGGTGGAGGCGGAGGCAGGAGGATCATGAGTTTGAGGCCAGCCTAAGCTACATGAGACACTGTTTCAAAAACAAATAATAAATTAAAGGGGGGAGGAAGAGACATGAACTGCAAGTGAGTACAAGAAGATGCCCAATGCCATGAGGCAGGCGAAATCAAACCCAGGCCACCAGTGCCAAGCTCACAGCCATGGCCACAGGAGACGTGTCTGCTGGTGTGGGGAACACCTGTAATCACCCAACAAGTGCATCATAATCACTAACAGGATGAAGAATCAAAGCAACAGACCATGGAAGTCATGGGGTGGTAAGGCAGGGCTACCTGTGAATTCTGGAATCTATCTCCACACAGGTGCTGAGGGTGGGAAGCAGAGACAGAGGGTAAATGTACCCACATCAGAAATAGTAGGCTAACTATTAGTGGGTAACTCTGTCCACTGTCACCTGGAGCAGCCAGCTACCAGCTCTCCTTCCCAGGAACCAGGCAAGTACCCCTGGCATCTGCCCTACTCAAGTCCAACCCCCCCACAAGTCCACACTCCCCGCCCCCACAGGTCCATACCCCCCACAGCTCCTACTGGACAAAATGATGAGATGTAAAGATCCAGAGAGAAACCCAACACTTAGCTAGAAAGGAACAGAAAGAGACAGCAAACTTGGAAGTAATGGAAACACTCAAAAAAAATCAAGGTGTGCCAGGTGTGGTGGTCACACCTTTAATCTCAGCACTCGGGAGGCAGAGGTAGAAGGATTACCATGAGTTCGAAGCCACCCCGAGACTACAGAATGAGATCCAGGTCAGCCTGAGCTAGAGTGAGACCCTACCTCAAAAAAAAAAATTAAAAAAATCAAGGTGTCAAACAGTAAGTAAGTCACTAAGGAGCCAGGTGGTATGCACCTGTCATCTCAGCACTCCAAGGCTGAGGCAGGAGGATCCTGGGTTCCAGGCCAGCCTGAGCTACAGAGCAAGACCCTGACCTAAAATAATAAATAAATAAATTAAAATAAAATGCAACAAATCAAACAGGTACTGGGTAGATGGCTCAGCAGTTAAGGGCACTTACCTGCAGAGCCTGCTGGCCTGGATTCAATTCCCCAGCACCCACATAAAGCCAGATGTACAAAGTGATAGGTGCATGTGTCTGGAGTTTGTTTGCAGGGGCAAGGGGCCCTGGAGTGCCCATTCTCTCTGTCAGTCTGTCTATCTCTCAAATAAATTAAGCAAGAGACAGTGAAGAGTGAAGAGAGAGAAGATGGGGCACAGGCCATGATTCTAGCACCCAGGAGGTGGAAGCAGAGAGAGAGAGAGAGAGAGACAGACACAGGGAGAATGGGCACACCAGGGCCTCCAGCCACTGCAAACGAACTAAGTCCAGATGCATGTGCCCCTTGTGCATCTGGCTTATGTGGGTCCTGGAGAGTAAAACCGGGATCCTTTGGCTTTGTAGGCAAACGCCTTAACTGCTCCAGCCCCTACCTCCATAATTAGATGAAGACTCCAGAGTCTTTCCTTGAGAGAAATGAGTGAAAACTAATGGTCCAACAAAACATGGCCTCTATCAACCCTAGTTACCTAACACCACAAAAATCCACTTATTTTTTTTTTATTATTATTTTTTTTAATTTTTATTTTTTGGTTTTCCAAGGTAGGGTCTCACTCTGGCCCAGGCTGACCTGGAATTCACTATGTAGTCTCAGGGTGGCCTCGAACTCATGGCAATCCTCCTACCTCTGCCTCCCAAGTGCTGGGATTAAAGGCGTGCGCTACCATGCCAGCTAAAAATCTACTTCTAAAATGGGAGGAGTGGGGGAGTGCAGGCCTGCGATCCTAGCACTCTAGGAGGCTGAGATCAGCCTGGGCTTTATAATGAGACTGTTCTTTTTTTTTTTTTTTTTTTTTTTTGTAGGGTCTCACTCTGGTCCAGGCTGACCTGGAATTAACTATGTAGTCTCAGGGTGGCCTCGAACTCTCGCCGATTCTCCTACCTCTGCCTCCCGAGTGCTGGGATTAAAGGCATGCGCCACCACGCCCGGCTGTGTTTTGTTTTTAAAAAATTTAAAAAAAAAAAAAAAAAAAAAAAAAAGAATGAGGATGTGGAGGTGGCTCAGCGGGTAAAGCGTTTGCTGTACAAGCATAAGGACCAGAGTTAAAGCCCCAGAAGCCATGTAAAAAGCCAGGCATGGCCACATATACGTGTAACCATAGCACGGGGGCGGGGGGATTGGAAATAGGAGGATTGCTGGGCTCCTTGGTCAGTCTAACTAAAAACTTGGGAGTTCCCAGGTTCAGTAAGAGACTGTGTCTCAAGGAAATAAGGTGGGTGAGCAAGAGAATGACATCCAGTGTCTTCCTCTGGCCTCCACATATGTGCACACAGGACACGTGTATGTGCGGTCATGGGTACACACACGCAAAGCACACTCACATGGGCACACATACACACATTCTTTCACAGACAAAACCACTGCAGGGATGGAGAGATGGCTTCATGGCTAAGGCACTTGCCTGCAAAGCCTAAAGACCCATGTTTGATTCCCCAGTACTCACGTAAAGGCAGATATACAAAGTGGAACATGTATCTGAAGTTCATCTGCAGTGGCTAGAGGGCCCTATACGCCCATTCTCTCTTTCCTCTTTTTCTTCTCTCTGTCTCTCTCCGCTTGCAAATAAATAATTTGGAAGAAAAAAAAAACAAGTTGGGTGTGGGGAGAGTAAAACCGGGATCCTTTGGCTTTGTAGGCAAACGCCTTAACTGCTCCAGCCCCTACCTCCATAATTAGATGAAGACTCCAGAGTCTTTCCTTGAGAGAAATGAGTGAAAACTAATGGTCCAACAAAACATGGCCTCTATCAACCCTAGTTACCTAACACCACAAAAATCCACTTATTTTTTTTTATTATTATTATTTTTTTTAATTTTTATTTTTTGGTTTTCCAAGGTAGGGTCTCACTCTGGCCCAGGCTGACCTGGAATTCACTATGTAGTCTCAGGGTGGCCTCGAACTCATGGCAATCCTCCTACCTCTGCCTCCCAAGTGCTGGGATTAAAGGCGTGCGCTACCATGCCAGCTAAAAATCTACTTCTAAAATGGGAGGAGTGGGGGAGTGCAGGCCTGCGATCCTAGCACTCTAGGAGGCTGAGATCAGCCTGGGCTTTATAATGAGACTGTTCTTTTTTGTAGGGTCTCACTCTGGTCCAGGCTGACCTGGAATTAACTATGTAGTCTCAGGGTGGCCTCGAACTCTCGCCGATTCTCCTACCTCTGCCTCCCGAGTGCTGGGATTAAAGGCATGCGCCACCACGCCCGGCTGTGTTTTGTTTTTTTTAAAAAAAAAAAAAAAAAAAAAAGAATGAGGATGTGGAGGTGGCTCAGCGGGTAAAGCGTTTGCTGTACAAGCATAAGGACCAGAGTTAAAGCCCCAGAAGCCATGTAAAAAGCCAGGCATGGCCACATATACGTGTAACCATAGCACGGGGGCGGGGGGATTGGAAATAGGAGGATTGCTGGGCTCCTTGGTCAGTCTAACTAAAAACTTGGGAGTTCCCAGGTTCAGTAAGAGACTGTGTCTCAAGGAAATAAGGTGGGTGAGCAAGAGAATGACATCCAGTGTCTTCCTCTGGCCTCCACATATGTGCACACAGGACACGTGTATGTGCGGTCATGGGTACACACACGTGTGCGCACACTCACATGGGCACACATACACACATTCTTTCACAGACAAAACCACTGCAGGGATGGAGAGATGGCTTCATGGCTAAGGCACTTGCCTGCAAAGCCTAAAGACCCATGTTTGATTCCCCAGTACTCACGTAAAGGCAGATATACAAAGTGGAACATGTATCTGAAGTTCATCTGCAGTGGCTAGAGGGCCCTATACGCCCATTCTCTCTTTCCTCTTTTTCTTCTCTCTGTCTCTCTCCGCTTGCAAATAAATAATTTGGAAGAAAAAAAAACAAGTTGGGTGTGGTGGCTCACATTTTTAATCCCAGCACTTGGGAGGTAGAGATAGGAGGATTGCTGTGAGTTAGAGGCCAGCCTGGCACTACAAAGTAAGTTCTAGATCAGTCTGGGCTAGAGTGAGACCCTACCTCAAAAAAAAAAAAAAACACACACACATAAGAAACACTGCAAGCATAGGGCACCCTGAGCTCTGCACCCACTGGAGCCCTATGCTTACATCACAGACCCACCCCCTGCCTCCAACAAACCAAGCAGCACCTTCTCCATTCCAGAAGCCTCACAACTCCTTCATGTGCATGGTGGCAGGAGACCTCAACAATAGTACCAATCCACCTCGAGGGCTGGTTTTGCTCATTTTGCTCACTGCCAGTGGACAGCTTCTAAACATCTTGGTGGGGAGGTGAGACTGATACCCTAAGGGGTGATGTGTCAGTGGTGGCTCTGGCAGCTGCAGCACCTGAACACACGTGGGCTCTACCCTGAACTCTGTATGGCTGCTGAGAAACAGGCTCACGCTGTAGCCCAGGCTGGCCTTCACCACTGCCCCCAAGTGCTGGATGACAGGCACAGCCACCCTGAGCCTCTCAGCTGACCCCCACTACTGTGGCTGTCCTGCTGGACACCTCTACACCCTGACCACAGGCAGATTATTCCTTTTAACTTTCTGTGTCTCTGCAATAGCTTGCTGGTCATGGTGTTACTTCTCTCACTCTCCCATTCATGGCATCTGGCCTGCACACACGTGGGACTGCAAGTAGAATCCCTGTGGTGAACTCTAGGAAGGGTTTATGCCTGTGAGGTGACTAGACCACAGGATACTGTGATAGGTGGTGCACCTGGGACTCTGGGTGCTGATGAGGGCTACTGTGGAACGAATGACCAAAAGTGGCATCCACTCGACTGAGAACCACACATGACTGTGACGACATTCGTCACAGAGCAATACAGAGAATATACCCAGCAGCCGGTGCGTTCATCGTGTGAGAAATCTGATGCATCAGCATGCACAGCAGGACATCTCCACCGCTGCCTTTTCTCACATCTTGTGCTGTGCTGGATACGGCTCAGGGGCCCCCGAGAAGAGGGCACCCAGGAGCACCACTCTCATTTGTTACAAGGCCAAGAAAGATGAGTAGAGAACACAGACCAGTAAGAAAGCTGGATGTTCACTCATACAATGGGTCTACATCCATGGAGGGGAGGGGACTTTAACCATTGCTTCCATTGATTGACACTTATCTGTCTCAAGTGATACTGTGCACTAAGTGAAAAGTCGTGTCGACTGAAAACTGTTTGAGGCTTGGCATCTTTAATCCCAGTACTCAGGAGGCTAAGGTAGAAAGATCACTGTGAATTTGAGGCCAGTCTAAGACTACATAGTGAATTCCAGGTCAGCCTGGGCTAGAATGAAACCTTAACTAAAAAAAAAAAAAAAAAAAAAAAGAGCCAGGCATGGTGGCGCACGCCTTTAATCCCAGCACTCGGGAGGCAGAGGTAGGAGGATCGCCAGGAGTTCAAGGCCACCCTGAGACTACATAACGAATTCCAGGTCAGCCTGGGCTAGAGTGAAACCCTACCTCAAAAAACCAAAAAAAAAAAAAAAGCTGAGCTTGGTGGTGCATGCCTTTAATCCCAGAACTCAGGAGGCAGAGGTCAGAGGATAGCTGTGAGTTCAAGACCACCCTGAAACTACAATCTAGAATGAGACCCTACCTCAAAACAACAAAAAATAAAATAAAATAAAAATTAACCACCCTGAGACTACAATCTAGAATGAGACCCTACCTCAAAACAACAAAAAATAAAATAAAAATAAAAAAATTAATCTGATTATGGCAAAAGAATGGCCTGCAATACCCTCACAGCTGCTGGTCAACACTGCGGATGGCCAGCTCCTCCTCTAACAGTCCTCCTCCCCAAAGGCGCCACTTAAGACAGACCACAAGCATGGCCTCCCGCTTGCCTGTGCTGGGACATGCAGACCATCTGCAGATCTCTGCCACAGGGGACAGGTCCCTGCTTACTAATTTTCTAGGCCACTAACCCTCAGAGGTCAGACCCTGCCCCACCTGTGTCCAGTTGCCATGGCTGTGCCTGGAGACTGGGACACCCCATCCCTCATATTTATTACCCAGTCAATGTTCTTCCTGAGTTAGGGTCTCATTGTGTAGCCCAAGCCATACTAGAGATCACAGCACCCCTTGCCTCAGTCTCCCCAGTGCTAGGATGACAGGTGAGCATGTCTGTGCTAAATTCCACTGCCTCTCTGGTACACTGCTGTGGTGACCTTTCCTCTCTCCCTTCCTTCTCGTTCTCCCCTCCCCACATATACACCTCCCCCCCCCCATTGGATCCTGTGGGTTCCTACCTTGTTCTTGAAGTGGACTTCGATGGGCATGATGAAACCTGCATAGCCCGACTCCTCCACCTTGTAGGGGGGCTCCTTGCACACTGCAAAGAAAGGCCAAAGTACCTGTCAGCTTCCTGCCCATCCTCAGCCACGCCGCCACCTGCCCTCCCTCCTCTGGGATGGCAGCTTCTTCAACAGGGAGGCCAGGCTCCCTGGGAAGAGTGACACACCCCATTCCAAGGATCTTGGGAAATCAGGGGACAGAGCCAGGGAGGGAGCAGGCAGATGCCCCTGCGTGCCCAGCAGAGCTGAGCACGAAGGAGGGTACTGTTATGGGCCTATGCACTGCTCCCACACTCAGCAATAGCTCCATGTCCCTGCAACACATGAGGGATGCAAGGCACAGGGTCTCAGTGCTCTCCTGGGGGCTAGCAAGGGCATTCCCAAGTCACACACAGAGCAGCTAACTGCAGGCTTAAACCAACAGTGAACAGCAAAGCACAATCTTTCCCAGTCTCATCTGAATCAAGCTACCCATGTGTTGCCATGTCTGCTGTCATGTCTGGAAGACAGAGATCATGCAGTACTGTCCCCACCTCTCTGGAAGACAGAGAGCAGGAACAAACATGTCCCTGTCCTGCCCTCCCTCCTTGCTGGGGCAGGCACTTCTGGGACCTCGCACTGAGGTTTAATGGTCACACAGGGAGCTGCAGCATTTCATGCTCGTGTCCTGTCCACTGCAGTGAGTTTAGGGTATGCATACATCATGACACTGCCCCCATTACAACCACAGGCACGGCTGGTTCCGCCCTTCGAAGTATTTATTTTTCTGAGAATATTTGCAGTTTCAGGGCTCATGACAAGGCACACCACGTAGACCACACCACTTGCCCCAGCTCCGCCCCACCCAGACCCCCAGCCCCAGCCACTGCGCATTTCGCCTTCCAACAATGATGTGGGCTATTTTGGGTCCACAAGATTGAGACCTTGAGGCACTCAACATGCACATTTCCAACAGGAGGGCACTCTTCAGTGGGCCAGAAACTGAACTTAAGGAAATGTGGCTTTTTATACTAAACTGTAAGATTTTTCAGGGAGGCTGCCACTAAAATGTTTTGTTTTTTTAAATAAAGCCAAAAACTAAATAAAAATAAAAGCCAAGTGTGGTGGTGCATGCTTTTGATCCCAGCATTTGGGAGGCAGAGGCAGGAGGATGGCAGTGAGAGTTCAAGGTCAGATTGGGGCTACAGAGTAAGTTCCAGGTCAGCCTGGGCTAGAGTTAGACCCTACCTTGAAACTCTTCTCCCCAAAATAAAAGTTAAAAAAAATAAATAAGAAATTAGGACCAGTGTAGTGGCATACACCTTTAATACCAACACTTGGGAGGCAGAGGTAGGAGAATCTCTGTTTGAAGCCAGCCTGTGACTACAGAGTGAATTCCATGCCATCATAGACTAGAGTGAGACCCTACCTGAACCCCCAAATGGGGAAGGGGACTCAAGTCCTGCATACCTCATGTGACTGGAAATGAACTTGACAAGTAGGGTTGGCATGGAGAGACTCGGACCCTTGAGGGCAGGGCTGGGCAGACAGCCTTGTAGAGATCCAGGCTGCATACCACAGGACAAGGGTGGCCTGTGGTTCCCCAGTGTTCCCTGTCTCAGAGCTTGACCCCGTGTGCAGGATACTGTCACCACATCAGGGTTTGTAAGTGAATCACTGTTACTCCCATGGAAAGATCACCACCATCATCCTTCTACCCACTCCACTCACTCATTTCTAACAGTGTCAGGGGCTAGGATAGCCACAGGGACCATCCAAACACACCTAGTCCCTTGCAGCTTCCTGAGGGACAGTCACCCTCAAACTGGAAGGTGGAAGACAGCCTCCTAGGCTGCCTCCTAATACACCCCTGCACTGCTCCTTCCTAGTACCCTCACCAGGTCTCTACCACACCCAAGGGCTCTGGGGCCAACCCCACTGGCTCTCTACCACATCTAAGGGAGCTGGGCTACCCCTTGGACTCCCCCCCACACACATACACCCTAGGGACCTGGGGCCAATCCCTGGGCTCCCCACCACATTCAAGGGACCTGGGGCTACCCTTCCACTCCCCACCACACTTATGGCTCCCCACCATACCCCATGGCATGGGTATGTGAACCCATGGTGAGACATGGAAGTGGAGTGAGAGTGGCCTGGCCACCTGATTTGGTGTAGGTGAGCTGGGCCTCCTATAGTGTGCGTTTGTGAGTGAGGGCCTTCCTACGTAAAGAGGCTCATCAGCTGCAGTGTGAGGCTTGCGCAGGTGCGCAGGTGAGCAAGTGAGGGGCACTGATGGTAGTCATGACCCAGCTTAATGCACATGTTGCAGTTACTACCAGCTCAGCGCATCATCATGGTGTACTTACCCAATACTCTGGATGGTGTTTTACTAAAGATCATTAGCTGTTGGTAAAAGCTTGTCATTTCAGAGAAGGACTGAGTAGAGGCCTCATCTCAGAGGGGGCTTGCCTCAGAGGCTGCTTCATGTCTTTAGAAAGCCTCTTATCCCATAGATACATGAGTGGGAGCAGAAAGTAGAATGCTGTCTGTCTCCTGAGCATCTTATCCTGCCACCCACTGCCATCTTTCTAGCAACTGCCACAGTGTGCTTTTAATTTCTGATAATGTCCCCCATGTGAAACCCAGGCTGGACTTGAACACATAATTAATTCTACAATCCTCTGAGTGATGGGATGAGAAGCATGTATCACCAGGCCTAGCCTGCGTCTGTCTTACTTTGTTTGCTATGACCCTGTGCTCTCTGCTGTCCCTCACTGGGTGTTTTCCAAGTGAATGGTGGCTTCTCCACCATGGCAGCCTTGGTCCTGTGTTCTGACACCCCACTGGGGAAGCTAATGGTGATAGAAACCCCTCTTGATTCTTCTAAAACCTTCCATAGCCCTCTTGAACCTGGGTGGGAAGGGTCCCTGAGGCTGGCATGGCCCAGCTGATGGCCAGGCTGACTGAGGGCCCATGTTTATTCTCTGAGTACCACATCCCCAACTCTGTGCTACTGAGGAGACCAGTCAATTATGACCAGATGGACTGGGCCTTTGGTCACTTTGGGTTTACAAGTGTGTGTTGGGGGCTTGGGGAGGGGTGAGTCCAGAGGTTGATGCTGGGTGTCTTCCTTGGTTACTCTCCACTTTTCTGAGACAGGGTATCTCACTTGAACCCAGAGCTCACCAGTGTGGCTAGTATAGCCAGACAGCTTGTCCAAGGGATCACCGCCCATGTGCTGGGATTACAGGTAGTTGCCATGCCCACTCAGCATCTAAGTGGGTGCTGAGATCTGAACTCTGGTCCCCATAATTGAGCAGCAAGGCCTTTATCCACTGAGCCATCTCCCCAGCTTCTACTTACTTTTTTTATTTTTTTTTTTTTATGAGAGAGAGAGAATTGGCATGCCAGGGTCTCCAGCCACTGCAGTCAGTGTACCATCTTGTGCACATGTGTGACCTTGTGTGCTTGTGTGGGATCTGGAGAGTGAAACATGAGTCCTTAGGCTTAGCAGTTAAGGCTCTTGCCTGCGAAGTGCCTTAACTGCTAAGCCATCTCTCCAACCCCTTTTTTTTTTTTTTAAGACAGGGTCTCTCTGTGTAGCCTAGGCTGGCTATGAACTTATGGTCCCCCTGTCTCCACCTCCTGCCTGCTGGAATGCCTGGCAGGGCAGTGACATTCTGAGCCACCTGTGCTTCTCCCTGTGGTCTGTGTCTGCTTCTCAATGTAGTGTGTATGTAGTATGCGTGGTGTGTGTGTGTGTGTGTGTGTGTGTGTGCACATGCGTGTGGGTGGAGGCTAAAGCAAGGCATCTTCTGTTGCTCTTCTGTCTTATTTTCCTAAGACAGAATCTCTCACTGAACCGGGAACTACCCGTTTTTGGTTAGGCTGGCTGACCAGGAGCCTCAGCGCTAGGATTACAGTTAGGTGCAGCTGTGTCTGGGTTTTTTTTTTTTTTTTTTGGTTTTGCAAGGTAGGGTCTCACTCTGGTCCAGGCTGACCTGGAATTAACTATGTAGTCTCAGGGTGGCCTCAAACTCTCGGCGATCCTCCTACCTCTGCCTCCCGAGTGCTGGGATTAAAGGCGTGCGCCACCACGCCCGGCCTGGGGTTTTGATGTGGATGGTAGGGATCAAACTTAGGTCCTCATGCTTGCGTAGCCATGGAGTGTACATGCAGATATCAGGGCCTTTTGACACTGCAAACAAATGCTAGATGCATGATCACTTTTGTGTGTCTGACTTACATGTGTGGCTTGGGAATCGAACCTGGGCCAGCAGGCTTTGCAAACAAGCACTTTGAACTGTTGAGCCATCTTCCCAGCCTGATTTTGTTTTTTGTGTTTTTGTGTGTGTTTTTAAAAATATTTATTTATTTATTTATTTATTTTTATTTATTTATTTATTTATTTGAGAGAGAGAGAGAGAATGGGTGCACCAGAGCCTCCAGCCACTGAAAACGCACTCCAGACGCATAAGCCACCTTGTGCATCTGGCTTACATGGGTCCTGGCGAATTGAACCAAGATCCTTTGGCTTTGCATGCAAACGTCTTAACCGCTAAGCCATCTCTCCAGCCCTGATTTTGTTTTTCTGAGACAAGATCTCCTGTCACCTCCTCTGGCTTTGAACTCACTATGTAGCTTGAACCTCCGATCCTTCTGTCTCCACCTCCCAAGTGCTGGGATCACACTATGTCTAGCTAAAGCCATTTTTCTGTCCTACCTCCCAGGCTGGAGGTCAAGGAAAGGCAGACAGATCCCTGCCAGGAGGTGCCCTGACATGGGTCGTAGTGGCCAGTTGGGAAGTGATGGACACAGGGTTAGGTATTTATACAGCTCCCCAGCCTCCAGCCTTGCCTTTGTCCTCCTTTGTGGGAGCAGTTCAGTAAGCAAAGCCTGCCCTAGCTCCATGTAGGGTGCCTGGCCCCGAGCTGGGCTCTGAGCACTGAGAGATGGCAACAGATACTCCAAGCCAGTGGGATAGGACAGCCACAGATCCTGTTTCCTGTCTGTCTGCCCAGAGAGACCTTGACCACAGCTTGGCCTGGCCCATCTAGCAACACATGGTAGTGGCTTTTTGTTGTTGTTTGTTTGTTTGTTTTTGCGTTCCCTCCCTCCCCCAGGTAGGGTCTTGCTCTAGCCCAGGCTGACCTGGAATTCACTATGTAGTCTCAGGGTGGCCTCAAACTCACAGCAATCCTACCTCTTCCTCCTGAGTGCTGGGATTAAAGGTGTACACCACCACGTCCGGCTCCTTTTTTAAAAAAATATTTTTATTTATTTGCAAGGAGAGAAAGGGAGAGAAAGAGAATGGGTGTGCCAGGGCCTTTTGATGTTGCAAAGAAACTCCAGATACATGTGCCACTTTGTGTATCTGGCTTTTCGTGGATACTTAGGAATCAAACCCATGCCATCAGGCTTTCAAGCAAGCACCTTAACCACTAAGCTGTCTCCCTTTTTTGTTTTTTTGTTTTTCGAGGTAGGGTTTTACTCTAGTCCAGGCTGACCTGGAACTTACTATGTAGTCTCAGGGTAGCCTTGAACTCACAATGATCCTCCTACCTCTGCCTCCCGAGTGCTGGGATTAAAGGTGTACACCTCCATGCCCGGCTATCTCCCTTTTTATTAAGACATATTTATTTGTTTGCTTTATTTATTTATTTATTTATTTATTTATTTATTTATTTATTTATTTATTAGAGAGAGAGAGAGAATGGGCGTGCCAGCAGCTTCTCAGCCACTGTGAATGAACTCCATTCGCGTGCAACCCCTTGTGGGCAAGTGTGGCATTGCGCCCTTGCGTCACTTTGCATCTGGCTAAATGTGGGACCTGGAGAATCGAACAGGCATTCTTAGGCTTAGCAGGCAGGTGCCTTAACTGCTAAGCCATCTCTCCAGCCCTATTTGTTTTATTTTTGAGATGGGGGGCGGGGGGACAGAGAGAGAGAACGGGTGTGCAAGGGCTTTTAGCCTCTGTGAACAAACTCCAGACGTGTCTGCCCCCTTGTGCACATGTGTGACATTGCTCATTTTTATAACTGTATCTACTTGGGACCTGGAGATTTGATCATGAGTTCTTAGGCTTCGCAGGCAAGCACCTTAATGGCTAAGCCATTTCTCCAGCCCTATCAAGAACTTTTCTAAAAGGAAGCGCTGTGTGTGTGGAGGGGTCCTGGCACTGTGGCAGAGACACTTGGGCCATGAGGTGAGATGGTGCAGGGTGAAGAGCAAGTGTCTTGGAAGGTGGGATGGGCCGGATCTGACCTGGCAGACCCCACAAGCCTAGGGTGCAGATCTGGGCTCCAAGGGACAGTGACCCCATGCTTAGTGGGGCTGAACCCTGGACCAGAGTTCTGTGGAGAGGTGAGGCTGAGAGTGATGAGCACCTGGAGGCCCTAGGGGACTTCACAGGGCATCCAGGTTCCAGATTCCAGGGACAGGTTGGTGGTCAGTCCCTTTGGCTGCCTGGGCACAAGCTCCCCATGTAAGGAAGGTGCTGGCACCAGGCTGCATCCAAAACAGCAGAATTAGGGGCTGAAAGGAGAAGGAGAATGGCCCCAAGACCCTTGGGTGTGGTGGGGAGTGGAGGGCTCACAGGCAGGATATGTCACATGCATGGAGGTAAGCAGGAGGAAGTCAGACCATGCGATCTCTCAGGACTGCAACTCGCTGTGGAGGGAACAGGGATGGACACCAGCACTGTGTGCCACCATCATGCTGAGAGGGGCAGGTAGGAAGACAGCTGCTGCAGAAGGGCAGAGGACCCCGTCTGGGGAAGAGCAGCCATGGCTTGTCTCAGTGTTGTCCTCGACGAAAGGCCCCTGACAGAGGCCTGTGCCTACTCAACAAAGGCCAGCAGTACTGGCCTGGCTCCACTGCAGTTGTGAGCTCGATGTCCACCATTCATTCATCAACATTCATTTTGCATGTGTGTGTACATGCGTACATTTCAGGTACACGCGTACAGAGACCAGAGAAGAGTGTCAGATGTCCTCAACATTCATACACCCGTTCTTTCTTTGAGACAGGGTCTCTCCTTCAACCTGGTGTTGTTGGCCATCAGCTCAGTGAGTCTCCATCTCCATCCCCCATAGGCTGGGGTGGCAGACACATACCCAGCTTTTTACATGGCTTCTGGGAGTTGAGAGGCCCTCATGTTTAAATGGCAAGTGCTCTTAACCACTGAGCCATCTCCCCAGTCCCACTTTTGTTGTTTTTGAGACAAAGTCTCACAACGTAGTCCAAGCCAGCCAAGAACTCATGATCACCCTGCCTCAAGCTCCTGAGTACTGGGACTCCTCCATGTTTATACCCTGCTCAGCTCTCACTCATGTCCTACCTATGAGTCTGCTCCCATCAATAAGGGATGCAAAGAAGATGCAAAATGACCTTGTCTGTGTGAGATCTAAGAAACAGTGCTCTGTATCTGTGGTGACAGCAACCATATGTGCTGTTCAACAATACCAACGTGGCAGGAAGTTAGGTGCATGGGCTGGTCAATGGGCAGATGGACAGTCGAATAGATGGACGGGCTGACAGGTGCATGGATGGGTAGGATGGACTGACGGAGAGATGGGTGGGCAGATAGAAGGCTAGGTGAAGAGATGGAGAGTAAGAGGAGGAAGGTAAGGAGGGAAGAAAAGAAGGCAGAAAGTAAAGCCTCAGAAAAGGAGAAAGGAGGAGGGAAAGAACCATTGAATACTTAGGGAAAACTAGAAGAAAAAGAAATGGCACAGCCATTAAGAATCTCAAGGACATGACCCTTCATAAGTCCAAGGTTCATCCTTTTAAGCTTTTTCCCCCATGTGTATGTGGTGTGCAAGTGTGTGTACATGCACACAGAGGCCAGAGGTGGACACTGTGTGTCTTGCTCTCCACCTTTTTTTTTTTTTTTTTTTTTTTTTTTTTTTTTTGAGAGGGTCTCTCCCTGAACCTGGAGTTCATTGATTCAGCTAGACTAGCTAGCACCAAGTCTCAGGGATTCTCCTGTGTCCACATCCCTAGTGCTGAGCTGGCAGGTATGTGTAACCACACCCAGGTTTTTCATGGGTGCCGAGAATTCAACTCAGGACCTCATGCTTGCATGGGAAGTGCCTTACCCAGCTCCTCAGACTTTCCATCTTTGTTATTTTTTTCCTGACAAAGTCTTATCATGGAGTGCAGGCTGGCCTGTTGAGGTGATTCTCCTGCCTCTGCCTCCCTAATGCTAGGGTTACAGGCATCTCTACCTAGTCTTTTTATCAGGGAGTACAAGATTCTACTTGTGTGACTACAGGCCATGTACAGCATGCCTGTTAACTACTGTGCTGAGGTGGCAGCATCAGCTCACCAGACACACTTAAGTGAGGCCCTCCTATCCTGTCCTTATCAACATATCCAGTCAAGAAGTATTTGTGAGGCTGGGAAGATGGCTCAGTGGTGAAAGGCACTGGCTTGCACAGCCAGCTGGCCGAGGCTCAATTCTCCAGCCACACAAGTAAAGTCAAACAGGCATTCATTTATAGTGGCAAGTAACCATGGCATGCCCATACACACACAGACAGAGACACATACACACATATGTGCAAATAAATAAATAAAATGTATTTACTGCCTAGACCCACAGTGAGGGCTAGGGGCACATGGTCAGCAGTAGAATGACAGCCCAGAACCCATGCCTGGGCATGTGGTCAGGATAGAGTGACACCTAGAACCCACAGTAAGGGCTGGAGGGCATGGTCAGCAGTAGAATGACAGTGAGGTTGGGGATGTGGTAAGCTACAGAATTCTCATCTAAAATCCATAGTGAGGGGCTGGGGTGTGGTCGGCAACAGAGCACCTATCTTGCATTTACATAGTCTTGGCTTCCATTCCCAGTTCAGCACAAAAATAAATGAATGAGGGCTGCAGAGGGCTTAGCAGTTAAGGTGCTTGCCTGTAAGGCCAAAGGACCCAGGTTCAATTCCCCAGGACCCTCATAAGCCAAAAGCACATGGTGGCACATGCGTTTGGAGTTCGTTTGCAGTTGCTAGAGGTCCTGGCATGCCCATTCTCCTCCTCCCAATAAATAAATAAGTGAAAATAAATGAATAAAGAAAATGCAGTGGGCCGTGTGACATGCCTGTCCCAACCCCCTAAGGACTGAATGGTGAGACCACTAAACCCAGATTCATGCTGACAACTATGAAGGTCTCCAACAGACTATGTCCCTCCATGAAGGCCTACCATGTTACCGGTGGGATATAAACGAGACATGAGTATGTTCCAAGCAACAACAGTCGAGGGAAAGTGACCCTGAAAGGAACCATGTGCCTGACAAGATGGTCAACTTTCCACTCTAAACAATATTCTTTCTGTAAAATTTTAAAATTTATTTACAAGGAGAGAGAGAGAGACAGAATAAGAACGGGAACACCAGGGCCTCCTGCCACTGCAAATTCCAGATGCATGTGCCACTTTGTGCATCTGGCTTTACACGGGTACTGGGGAATCAAACCCAGGCTGTCAGGCTTTTGCAAGCAAAGTGCCTTTAACTGCTGACCATCTCTCCAACACAATATGCATTATTTTATTTTATTTTATTTTATTTTATTTTATTTTATTTTATTTTATTGAGAGAGAGGGAGAGAGAAAATGGGCACACCAGGGCCTCTAGCCACTGCAAACAAACTCCAGACACAAGTGCCACCTTGTGCATCTGGCTTACATGGGTATTGAGGAATCAAACCTGGGTCTTTAGACTTCATAGGCAAATGCCTTAACCATTAAGCCATCTCTCCAGCGCAACCAATATGCATTCTTTTTTTCTCTTTTTTTTTTTTTGGTTTTTCAAGGTAGGGTCTCACTGTAGCCCAGACTGACCTGGAATTCACTCTGTATTCTCAGGGTGGCCTCAAACTCAGGGCAATCAATCCTCCTACCTCTGCCTACTGAGTGCTGGGATTAAAGGTGTGTGCCACCATGCCTGGCCCAATATGCATTCTTAAATGGTGTCCTTCATCACACATGGGCATGGGATGGGCTCCTGAACGCTCAGTAGTAGTTCCCAGTGCCCATCCATGCCCTGGTGATAGGCTGTATCTGGGAGGCTGGCTCTGAGCCCCATTCCCATGGGTGATAGTGCCCACTGAGCATGGAAAGATGGTGTGCAGCCCATCACAGCCATCAGGGAAGGAGGAGAGGGACAGGTGTCTGCAGGGAGGGAGCCAGGGCCACTCACCACGCCTGGGCTTAGGGAAGCTATCGTGCAGCCAGAAGATCACTTTCTCCACGAAGTGCTGAATATCACATTGCTCGGGGCCACGGACGAACACCATCCAGTCGTGGGTAAATCCCTCTGTGGTGGGCTTCTTGCGCAGTTGGGCACGGTGTCCCAGCTCTAACTTGACCTGGACGGTGCACTGCAGGGGAGAGGGAACAGACAGGGTCAGCACAGAGCCCTCAGCTGTCTTGAGCCTGCCCTTATGGGATGCTTTCAGTGCTGGCTGCGTATGTAGCTGCCACAGAAGAGGAGAGTACAGATGGAACCAGGAGTTTCCAGAGCCCCAGCACGTGCACACAGGGCTAAGCTACCCCAGACTCTCCACCTCTTCCCATGGCCTCCATCAGCCCTAGCACCTGAGCCCTCTGCCCCATGCTCTTCCCCTGAATGGCAAGGGAAACAATCTTGCCAGCTGCTATCCACCTGCCCCCTAAGCTAAGGTAAGCATAGGGGTGGCTCTTTGTCTGCAGACAGAATCCAAGACCTCACTGAATCAACAGCTGTGCTGTAGAAGAAGAAACTGAGGCTCAGAGAGCTACGTCAACAGGAGGCCACTGGGCAAGCTGGGAGCACGCCTAGGACTGTGCACCCAAGGTTGGCTCGCTTGACCATCTGCCACCTTTCCTCCCCAGCCAATGGGAATACTTTCTTCTCATGCTCCCTCCACTTGACAGTGGGGGGGGGGCTCTTTTGCCCTCCCAAAGAGCTTTCAGCAAACACAGGCTTTCAGTTTTAAAAGTATGAGGGCGGTCGCCAATGAGTCCAGAGGGACAAGCATGCTGCCCACTGGACACAGGTTGCAGGCAGAGTAGAAGCATCCACAATCAGGCTCCTTCTTTCATGCAGGTTTTGACACTTTATTTGGCACCCCCAAATACATGGCAGCTCAGGTCTGTTCCCCTCAACTCAACACCAGCCTCGAAAGGGCTCTCAACATCTATGCAAGCCCAAGTCTCCAATGAGGACCCAACTATAAGCAACCACTCGGGCTGGTAAAGACCTCTCAGACATTTTTCTTTAGATATGGTCACACTATGAATCCCAGGCTGGCCTCAAACTCTCCATCCTCCTTCCTCTGCTTCCCAAGTGCTAGATCACAGGCACACATCGCTGCCCCCATACCCGGTCCTCCCAGGACTGACACTTAGTATCAGATACAATGTTACAAAGTGAAGCTAAGCCAGGGAGGCTGGCTGCTAAGTGCCTGATAAGCTGCAGCTGGGACGTTGCCAATGGAGCCACTCTCTGGTCCTGGAGCCCACCTGCACCTCCCCGCCTTCCCTCTCTGGTATCTGACTGTGCTATCCCTTCTGTGCCTCCGTCCCGAACCCTGCCACCTGGACATGCTCACCTGTGCTTGGCTGGCCCCGATCCAGGCCTGAGACCCTTTCAGGAGGCCCCAGCTCAGAGGCACTCCTCTGTCTTCCCTATGTTTAAGGGCCCTCATCTGTGTTCAAGCTTCACACTTTCAGCTCACAGATCAGCTTCTGGCTTTGAGGGGCACCTCCTACCCATCATATATGCTTATATGTGCACAAAGGCTGGCACACACCCCAAACTGCACAACTGGTCAGCCCCCAAACATACCTGGATGCCTATTCTGCCTGCCTACTTTCTTTCCGGGCCCACAGCCTTTCTCTGCTTGGCAGAATTCTATTGTCCTGCCAGGCATGATGCGCACTCCTTTAATCCCAGCACTTGGGATGTAAAGGTAGGAGGATCACTATGAGTTCGAGGCCACCCTGAGACTACAGAGTGAGTTCCAGGTCAGCCTGGGCTGGAGTGAGATCCTACCTCGGGGAAAAAAGAAAAAGAATTCTATTGTCCCCTAACTCCAAGCTCAAAGGCAACTTCTAAATATAAAGTTGATGATCAGTCTTTTTTAAAATTTTATTTATGTATTTATGAGAGAGAGAGAAATAGGGAGAGAGAATGGGCATGCCAGGGCCTCCAGCCACTACAAACTAACTCCAGATGCATGTGCCACCTTGTGCATTACTTTACATGGGTACTGGGGAATCAAACTTGGGTCCTTAGACTTTGCAGGCAAGTTCCTTGACTGCTGAGCCCTCTCTTCAGCAGATGATCAATCTTTATAAAATTTGCTTGCTCTTGTGTAGAGGTGCTGCAGGACCTCTTGCTGCTTTATTGTAAATACCACTTGCACTACCCTTAGAGTCTGGCTTATGTGAGCAGCTTAAGAATTGAACCTGGGCCTGGAGGCTTTGCAAGCAAGCACCTTTAACAAATGAGCCATCTTCCTGAACCAGAAACAGCAAGTTTTTACTTGTTAATTAAAAGACAAGTTTTAGAGCCAGGCATGGTGGTGCACACCTTTAATTCCAGCACTCAGGAGACAGAGGTAGGAGAATTGCCATGAGTTCAAGGCCACCCTGAGACCACATAGTGAATTCCAGGTCAGTCTGGGCTACAGCAAGACCCTACCTCGAAAAACCAAAAAAAAAAAAAATTAGGATCTGGAGAGATGGCTCAGCAGTTAAGGCACTTGTCTGCAAAGCCTAACAAGCTGGGTTTGATTCCCCAATATGCACGTATAGAGTCAGATGCACAAAGTGGCACATGCATCTGGAATTCGTTCACAGTGGCTAGACACACTGGCATGCCCATTCATATTCTCTCTCTCCACTTGCAAATAAAATATTTTTTAAAAGGACAAATTTTAGGGACTAGAGAGATGGCTTAGAGGATAAGGAGCTTACCAGCAAAGCCAAAGGACCCAGGTTTGATTCCCCACTATCCACACAAAACCAGATGCACAAAGTGGCACCTGCATCTGGAGTTAGTAGTGGCTGGAGGCCCTGGAACACCCATTCCTTTTGCCCGCCCCAATAAATAAATAAATAAATATTTTTTAAAAAAGACAAATTTTGGCCAGGTATGGTGGCACATACCTTTAATCTCAACACTTGAGAGACAGAAGTAGAAGGATTGCTGTGAGTTCGAGGCCACCTTGAGACTACATTCCAGATCAGCCTGGGCTAGAGCGAAACCATACCTCTAAAAACCAAATAATAAACAGAGAAATTTTGAAACCATGTGTAGAGAGGGGAAAAATTAACACATGAAGCTGGGCATGGTGGCTCATGCCTTAAGTTTCAGCACTCAGGATAAGGAAGGAGGATCATCATGAGTACAAGGCCAGCATGGGCTAGAGTGAGACCCTGCTCCCAGCAAAGAAAACACATGTATATGTATGATTTCTATTAGTGACTTTAAATTTATTTTTATTTTATTTCTTTATTTTTTATTTATTTATTTATTTATTCTGAATCTATTGTTCCAATGTTTTAGTTTGCATTTCTTACAGACTGAAGCTATTTCACATTTAGAATCTACAAGAAATCATCTTCTGCAAGCTATTCACAGCCAGAGTTTCAGGAAGGTCTGTATCACGGAACAGGATGGATCCTCCAATCATCAGTGACAGGCCAACCGCATAGTCACAGCCATCCACGTATTCTTGAACTTCTCCCACACCTTCCACTAAGATCTTTCCCATTTCCAAAGACACCAAGTTTCCCAGGACTTGGATCTTCTCCCGCAAGGCATCACCAATTTCTCTTATTTCTTCTCCTCGCTTTGGAGCAGAAATATCTGCCCCAACTTTCCAAGCTTCTCTTGCTTTCTTTAGGTTTCTTCATAGTCTGCCATACTGGCCTGTCGGATTCTTGCTATTGGGTCATTGTTAGCAGGACAATAGGTCATAATAACCTCTCCCCGCCGCCCCAACTTCTGTTATACATTCTGTCGTTCTGCGGAGCCTCAGCTCCTGCAGCCACACATACTGGGGCTGTCAGATGAGCAGAGTGGACATGAGCGCGGCAGGCCTGCTCCGGGAGGCTGACACGCAAAGAGCACAAGCCACTCACCACGTGACAGAAGTATTTTTTTTTATTTTTAGAGAAAGTGAGAGAGGGAGAGGAGATGGCTCAATACATAAAGCACTAGTTATACAAGCTTGAGGACCTGAGTTTAGATTCCAGCACCCACATAATATGCCAGGTGTGGTGCACCCCTGTAATCCCAGCCCTGGGCAGGTGCAGACAGGGAGTCCCTGGGGCTTGCTGAAAACATGAGCTCTAGGTCTCCATATTACACACACATATCCATCGGCTTCATACATGTGTAGCCACATGCATATGAAGATGCATACCATATACACATATACATATGAAAAAGTTAATTTTAAAAATGATGCAGGCCAGGCATGGTGGCACATGCCTTTAGTCTCAGCACTCAGAAGGCTGAGAAAGGAGGAACACTGTGAATTCCAGGTCAGCCTGGGCTACAGTGAGACCCTGTCTCATTTAAAAATAAAAAATAAAGCCAGGCGTGGTGGCGCACGCCTTTAATCCCAGCACTCGGGAGGCAGAGGTAGGAGGATTGCCGAGAGAGCCACCCTGAGACCCAGGTCAGCCTGGACCTCAAAACCAAAAAAATAAATAAATAAAAAATAAAATAAAAATAAAAATAAAAAATAAAAAAAAGAGCCAGGCGTGGTGGCGCAGGCCTTTAATCCCAGCACTTGGGAGGCAGAGGTAGGAGGATCGCCAAGGGTTCAAGGCCACCCTGAGACTACATAGTTAATTCCAAGTCAGCCTGGGCCAGAGTGAGACCCTACCTCGAAAAACCAGAAGAAAAAAAAAAAGTAATTAAGTCCAAATGGATCAAAGACCTTAATCTCAGACCTGAAACTCTGAATCTGCTAGAGGAAAAAGTAGGGGAAACTCTTCAATATACAGTCATAGGCAATTACTTTCTGAATATAACCCAGTTGCTCAGGAAATAAAAGCATTAATCAATCACTGGGACCTCATGAAATTACAAAGCTTTTGTACAGCAAAGGACACTGTGAATAGAGCAAAGAGACAACCCACAGAATGGGAGAAAATCTTTGCCAGCTATACATCTGACAAAGGATTAATACCCAGGATATACAAAGAACTCAAAAGACTAAATAATAAGAAATCAAACATTAAAAATGGGCTATGCAGCTGGGGAAATGGCTTAGTGGTTAAGGCATTTGCCTGTGAAACATAAGGACCCTGGTTCAATTCCCCAGGACCCACGTAAACCAGCTGCCCAAAGGGGCATATGCATCTGGATTTCGTTTGCAGTGGCTGGAGGCCCTGGCACACCCATTCTCTTTCTTTCTGCCTCTTCCTCTCCTCTCTCTCTCTCTCTCTCTCTCTCTCTCAAATAAATAAGCAAAATGTTTTGTTTATTTATTTATTTGAGAGCGACAGACAGAAAGAGAAAGAGGCAAATGGATAGAGAATGGGTGTGCCAGGGCCTCTAGCCTCTGCAAACGAACCCCAGATGCATGCACCACCTTGTGCATCTGGCTTACATGGGGTCCTGGGGAATCAAGCCTCGAATCGGGGTCCTTAGGCTTCACAGGCAAGTGCTTAACTGCTAAGCCATCTCTCCAGGCCCAAGCAAAATATATTTTTTTAAATGGGCTATGGAACTAAATAGATTCTCAATAGAAGAAATGCAGATGTCCTATAAACATCTAAAAAATGTTCTACATCCTTAGCCATCAGGAAAATGCAAATTAAAACCACTTTGAGATTCCATCTCACTCCTATCAGAACAGCTTTCATCACGAAAACAGATGACAATAAATTGCTCATGAGGATGCAGAAAAAGAGGAACACTTCTACACTGTTGGTGGGAATGTAATCTGGTACAGCCATTGTGGAAATCAATGTAGAGGTTCCTGAGACAGCTGAAAATAGATTTACCATATGACCCAAACATACCACTCCCAAGCATATATCCTAAGGACTCTTCTCACCACCTTAGAGATACTTGCACAACAAGTTTATTGCCGCTGTATTCACAATAGCTAGGAAATAGAACGAGCCTATGTTCCTCAACTGATGAGTGGACGATGAAGACGTGCTACATTTATACAATAGAGTTCTACTCGGTAGTAAAAAAAATTAAATTATGAAATTTGCAGGGAAATGGGTGGATCTGGAAAAGATTATACTAAGTGAGGCAACCAAGGCACAGAAAGCCAAACGCTGCATGCTCTCTTTCATATGTGGATCCTAGTACAAATGTTTGGACTTGTATGTGAGTTGGAATAAAACTCAGCAGCAGAGGCCAGTAAGTTAGAAAGGGGCCATATATAAGGGAGGGAATACAGGGGAGGATTAAGGGGATGGTATTCTATATATGTAAGGAGATGTACAGATTACTGGGGGTGGAATGGCCTAAGTGAGTCAGGGGAAGAGATTGAGTAAAAGAAAGGGGGAGGGTTAATCAAAATCTAAGAGGGTATGAATAAGCTATATGGAAACCTATTTTTTTGGACAATGGCGCACCCAGAAGCCATAGATTGTTACTAGAAAAATTTCAGTGCCAGGAATGGAATACCTTCCAGTGAGTTGTTGGCCACGGAGATAGGTCCCTAATGTCCCCAAAACATTACAGGCCATTGCTGAGGCTCTTGGTTTCTCCACCAAGAATAGATAGTAAGACCCTATTGCTGAAGACTCCATATGCTTGGGCTGCAAGATCACTGAGAATCTTGCTGGAGCTGAGCTGACAACCTTCTCCCTATAAACCAGCTGACAGAAAGCTGGAAAAAGCTATTCTGCATGCAACTATATGGGAGAGAGAAGTCATCAGTGGAGATAAATAACAGTGGACATTACAAGCCTTAAGTTTGGCCAGCCAGGCCAAAAGAGCCAATGGGTGCAACAGTGGCATGTCTGTTATGGGGGAAACCAACCATTCCCTCCTTGAACTGGAGGCCCACTCCATGGAAGGGAATACATGCCTGATAGTGAAAACTTATGACGGGGAAGATCATGAGCCTTAGGGGTGTGACGCCTGCTGGAATCTGGATAACTGCCCAGTAAGCACTTCTCTTAATGTTCATACACATATATTAATGCTACTCTCACTTTTGATTAGAGAAGCTTCTCTTTTCAGATGGTGACGACCTCTGAGATGACTCAAAAGACACCACAGTGCTGAGAAGAAGTGACAGAAGAGGGTTCAGCATTGAAACATGTCTATGATACCTTCCAAGGCTCAGGGTCCATTGCGGAAGAGGTGGCAGAAAGAATGTAAGATGCAAGGGAAAGATAGGACTGCTTACAATGCACCCTTCCAGACACATAATGGCCTTGATATCCATGACCTTGTAGTGCCTGGTACTACCTACACAAGACCCTCACAATAGGAGGAAAAGATGATGACATCAAAATAAAACAGAGACTGATTGAGAGAGGGAGGAGATATGATGGAGAGTGGAGTTGTGAAGGGGAAAATGAGGGAGGACAGAATTATCATGATTTGTTGTCTATAATTATGGAAGTTGTAAAGAAAAAAAAATTTTAAGAAAAAAAAACCCCCAAAGTAGCTGGGCATGGTAGTTCATGCCTGTAATCCCAGCACTTGAGAGGCAGAAGTAGGATGATCATAATGAGTTCTAGGCCACCCTGAGACAACATAATGAATTTCAAGTCAGCCTGGGCTAGAGTGAGACCCTACCTGGGAAAAAAAAAAAAAAAAAAGAGGGCTGGAGAGATGGTTTAGTGGTTAAGGCACTGGCCTACAAAGCCAAAGGACCCAGGTTCAAGTCCCCAGGACCCATGTAAACCAGATGCATAAAAGGGCACACGCATCTGGAGTTTGGTTGCAGTGGCTGGAGGCCCTACCTGGCATGCCCATTCTGTCTGTTTCTCTCTACCTGCCTATTTCTCCGCCCCCCCACATAAATAAATAATAAAAATTTTAAAAAGAAGCAGAAGCCGGGCATGAAGGTGTATGCCTTTAATCTCAGCACTCGGGAGGCAGAGGTAGGAGGATTGCCATGAGTTCAAGGCCACCCTGAGAACATAGTGAAATCCAGGTCAGCCTGAGCTAGAGTGAAACCCTACCTCGAAAAACCAAAACTAAAAAGAGAGAGAGAGAGAGAGAGAGAGAGAGAGAGAGAAAGAAAGAAAGAAAAGAAAAGAAAAGAAAAGAAAAGAAAAGAAAAGAAAAGAAAAGAAAAGAAAAGAAGAAGAAGAAGAAGAAAGAAGAAGGAAGAGAAGAAGGCGGCAGTGGCAGAGGGAGCTCCCCTGCTCTGGACAATGGTCCCTCTAGGCACTGAGAAGAGAGTGCAGGGACAGGTGGGGACACTGGAAGCATATGAACTGAGCAGCAGATGTGAGAACAGAGTGGAGTAGAGTGGGTGATGTTCACAAGAAGACAGTGTTGACAATCTGGGGCATCTGAAAGAAGCTATCGAGGAACTTCAGTGAGGCGAGGTGGCCAGCAGCCCTCCAGGAGGAAATCAGAAGGAGAGGCTTCGGAGAAAACACAGAGGCCTTTCTAAAGGGGAGGCCCACCACGACTGAAGGTGGCAAGTCAACGGAGCAGGTAGAAGGCTGTCACTCATTCAAGAGGTGTTCAGCAAAGGTGGCCTGACAAAGCTGGGCACAGCAGTGGCCACCTATCATCCTACCATCCTAGCATCCTAGGAAGCAGGAGCAGAAGGATTCTAAGTTTGAGGTTAGCCTGGGCTACATAGCTACAGCCTGTCTCAAAAGAGCAAACCAAAGCAAAAAGAAGCCAGACCAGGGGACTGCCCACGTGGGTGAACTCTAACAGACAAGTGTCTGTGGGAATAGGACCGCATATGGAAAATAGTCAAACCTAAACAATATTCACAGTATCCCCAATTGGCTGGAGCTTGCACATCCATATGCAAGCTTGTCCCACCTGCTCATGTACCCAGCAGAGGAAAACAATTCCTGAATGGCTGGGAGGGTCTCAGGTGCTGCATAAACACAGAGTGACAACGACACTACCCCAGAGTTACTTCTCAGTCATGAGCATTAGTGGCAGTCCAGCTGCTCAGGCCTCGCCTGCCTTCCGGGCATTTCTTGATGACACAGAGCTCCTACAGCACAACACACAAGTGAAGGCAGAGCAGCGATTGCGAAAGAAGTGAGCTGGAGAAGGCAGGCGCCAAAGCAGCCCAGCCTGGCCAAAGTAAACAGGAAGGTTCCGAGGCGAGGCAGCAGTAATCTCCACAGGGGCAAGCTGTGCCCAAAGCACCACCCAGAGACATCCAAGCCCCAGGGGCTGGTGCCAACTTTGGCTGCAACACCCCTGGCCAAGGGATCAGCCAGCAGAGTCCAGGTTCCCCGCCTGACCATGCACCCTATCTGTGCTGGAATCTTCTTAGAAGCAATGATGGAGGGACAACACAGAGACTGCTGCCACAGCAAGGTTATACCCTTCTTCCTCTATTGCTACCTGGATCCTCCCAAGGCTAACTGAAGCACACTGAAACAATGTCATTAGCTGTCTCTCCAGGAGTGGTCCCTGGGAGCAACTCCAGTGAAATGGGGACCCTCCCAGAACAAATGCAGGAGCTGTTACCCAGTATTCCCACATGGTGGCCTCAAACCCAGCAAGATTCTCCCAGGTACCAAGACAACTTGCTGCTTAGATGCTACTCTGCAGGAGGCTGCAAGGGACTCTGAGTGCCCACATATCTGGAAACCATCTTGCCACCCACTCTTCAACAAAGGCTCAGAGCAGAGGGGAGCAGCCAGGACCTGCCCTGGTTAAGTAAGACCAGGACAGGCGGGATGGCCCAAGGCCTCCAAGGGCCTTCTAGGAACGGGTAAGCTGCAGGGTGCCAGCCCAGCTGGCAGGGGATACTCAAAGGCAAAAGCCTAAACCCAGCAAGCCCAGCCAACAGAGAGCATAGGATACAACACAGGACTCGGCACAGACCTTTCCCCTGAAAAGGATCCTCTCTCTGGGTGTGGTTCAATCCAGCATCCCCATCAATCCACCCAGCTATCGGTTCCAATACACACCCACCACACATCCATCCATCAATCCACCCAGCTATCTACATATCCATCCATCTACACACCCACCACCCACACATCCATCCATCCATCTACACACCCACCACCCACACATACATCCATCCATCTACACACCCACCACCCACACATCCATCCATCTACACACCCACCACCCACACATCCATCCATCCATCTATACACCCACCACCCACACATCCCCTACCCATCTATCCATATATCCATGCACACATCTCCTACCCATCCATCCACACATCCATCCATCCATCCATCTACATACCCACCACCCACATGTCCCCTATCCATCCATCCATACATCCATCCATCCACACACCCACCACCCACACATCCCCTACCCATCTATCCACATATCCATGCACCCATCCCCATCATCATCACCTAGCCTTCCATCCCCTTGAACCTCCTCTGAGCACTTGCCCCAGAAGGCAGGATGTTAGTTGTTAGTTTACCTCAAGATTCCCCAACTTTCTGGTGGAATTCTTCCTAACAAATGTCCTTTCCTGTGGGAACTCCCACATTACCTCTACCTTGGGGTGTAATTATGCCTAATGGCTGGCTCCTGAACAGAACTCCCAGGTATGCACAGGAGGAGAAAGTGCTGGGTCTGCCACATGCGCAGGTCCAGCGGGACTACAGGGCGGCCCCAGCACAACTAGTGGGAAAGGTAATGAGGCCTGCCCCCAGTGAGCACTAGCAAACCAGACCAGGCTAATGACACCCTGTGACACTTTCTCTCCCCAGCTGCAGCTGGAGGCTCCTGGGAGCAATCACTGACTTGGATGGTTTAAAAAAAATGGGGGGGGGGCCTCATGGCACCTCACCATGATCCTCCCAAGCAGAGGGCTGCCTGCTCAGAACAGAGGATGGGCTAGCGACACTTATGGCAGCTGCCCAGGGCCCTGCCCTGCAACCACTGTCCAAAGCAGGGAAGGGAGCCAACCCCCATCCCTCATCCTTTCCAGCACCTACACCCCAGAGCAAAGGTGCACACTGAGAGGGGCTCAATGAAACACTCTGGAAGGACAGGCGTGGGACAGTTATCATGTATGAGGTACCCAATGTGGGGACCATGAGGCAGGTGTCTCTCAGGAGTGAAGGAAGCCACCCCAAATTTTTAGGGTCCACACCTGAAGCAAGGCCCCTGTCACCTGGTCACCTGGCTGGAGCAGTGGAAGGAGTGTAGTAGAGAACAGAGTGGGTAGGGTGGGGAGGCTGCCAGCACCAGCTCCCAGCCCCAGTCTTATACCATGGCAGATTTAGGACAGAGCCTTAGCAGAAGGAGGGTCATGGCTGCGAGCACAGGCCACTGAGGCTAACAATTTAGGTAATTCTGGACTTTTCTACAGAAGCTCTGGGAAAAAGAAGAGAGGCAGCAAGATTCCAAGGCAGCCCTGAGCCCCCTGGGCAGGCCCCTCCCCATCTGTAAAATGGGTGGCTAGGGACAGAGCCAAACCTTCCCTCCAGAAGAGCATCACAGTAAAGCAGGTGCTGGACAGTTCATGGTCCAATTTGACTGTTTGGGGTGACGCTGCCCCTCCACAGAGGCCAGGCCTTGACCCCTGGACAGGGGCTGCCTGTTTTTTTTTTTTTTTTTTTCAGGGAGAGGGGATGTCAGATGCTGACAACACTTCCTAGCATGCTGGGTCATCCCAGCCCCACTGAGCTCAGCCCCTTCCCCATCTTTCCAGCCTTGGAGAAACCCCACTCCTGCCAGATGGACCCCGGAAGCAAGTAATGATCTCAGGGGATACCACAGAGAACAGCAGCAGGCAAACGACAACTTTCCTTGCCACTGGGAGAAGCTGGGAGCCAGGCTAACAACGGCACAATTCCGAGGATGGTCGGGCGGGAAAGAGAAAGCCCAGGTTTTCGCTCCGGCAGGCTGAGGCTGGGAGTTTTGTGCATGTGCAGAGTTGCTCTGGGACACTCAGGGAAACCCACATACTTGGCAAATGACACCATTCTCCCACCCCTCTGGAAGTCTTGCTCTGTTAGCAAAGGACAGGAACTGCTGGGCCTCTTCCAAGTTTGCAGGAGAGCATGGCCTGGAATAGACTGACGTGGGGTGGGCATCCCTTCCTGGGGGGCTTGTCTCACTCAGACTTCTGTAAAGACACAGTGCAGCCAGTAGGACTTTTCTGGGGTTGTGTTCTACGGTGGCTGAGGGCTCAGTCGTGGTGGTCGGTCACCCAGCACATGACCGAGACTTGAACTTTCTATGCTACCTGGCTGACATTACAAGCCACAGGTGCAATGGAGCGCTGCAGGCAGAGCCAGCTCTCCTGTCCTCTGTCACCTGAGCAGGACCTTTTGCTCCCTGTCACAGACCAGGAATGTCACCTCTCTTCAGACCTCCAGTACTTGGCACATAACAAGGGAAGAGCCTACAACCTCTGGGGACTCAGGAGTGGAGACAGGGCCATCTCTATGACTTTGTGGTGCCAAGTAAGTTTCCTGAGGTGGGCTTCATTGACCACACAGGCTGAAGGGGAGGTTGGTTTGGCTATATGGACATGGATGAGAGGCACCACACCTCAAAAGAAAAACCAGGCACTCCAGGGAAGTGGGTGCCAAGTCACCTGCTCCAAAAATCCTGGACCACAGGTAGTGGGGCGGTCAGAAACAGGGTCCCCTGCCCCTGAAACCACAGAGCCACACAGAGCCCTACCAGACAGAGCCGCCTCCTCGGCGCCAGCAGTCAGGGACGCCCCAACCTGCTCTAGCTAAAGGCAAAGGCATCAAATGCCACCCCCACAGCCCCACGCCTTTCCTGGCCCTGTGCCCCTCAAAGCCAGGGAGGCAGGGAAGGCGTGACCTTGGGTCAGGGGGTGGCCATGGCATTGGGTGGAGGAAGAGAAGCAGCAGTTTACATCCAGAGCTGGCGACACAGGCTCAGGGAACCCCGAAAGGTCTCAGGGTAACCAGAACCAATAGGACTGGCACTGGTGGTTTCCAGGGAGAACACCTGGGGCTCAGATTGAGATGCTGAGGAAGGATCAGAAAATGAAGAGGGGGAGATGTAATATAGTGGGAGACCCCAAATATAAGGAGGGAGCCTAAGGCTTTGAGGACTGTGCAACCAGACTTGGGCAAGAGTCCTGAACCTGGATTCAGAGTTAAGAACAGGCGGACTTAAACCAGTCTCAGGTGCAAAGCTGATCTGCACCAAATAATAGGACAGGGGTCTGAAGGGCTTAAGGGTATCAAGTCAGAGGACAAATTGCCTGGGGTCCTCATCTAGGAGAGAATGGGAAGGGATGGGAATCCCCTCGGGCCCTGGATCTGAAGAAGGATGAGGAGGGGGTGGGATTCTGGGTGATTCAACCCCAGGTGAGGATGAAGGGGAGCAAGCAGCTAGGAATTCCCAGGACCAGCAGAGACAAGGAATCCTGCTACCATGCTAGATCCAAGGAGACTGGCGAGTATGCAGGGACCACAGGGTGTTGGGGGGGAGGGGACTAGGGGTCCTGAGAGCTGTCTGTGGGCATCTCAAAGGGTCCAGGGCTAGGCTGGAGTTCCCAGGGGTCTGGGTAGCACTGAGATTCCAAGGGATGTCCAGAGTGCTGTGGGTAGCACTGGGGTTGTAAAGGGTCACCCGGTGTGGCAATGGAATTCCAAGGAGCACCCCAAGGGTTCTAGGCCAAACTAGGGTGCTTGGGGTGAGTGGAAACTATTGGAGGTCTGAGGGGCTCCCCAAGGGCTTTGGGACGGCCCAGCATCCCCACAGTGTTATGAGAGAGAGGCACTTGGGCTCCAAAGAGTGCCCCAGGAGGTACTGAGCTAGGCTGGGGTCCCTGGGGTGCTGTGGGTGGCACTGGGGTCCCAAGGGGCATTCTAGGAGGCAAGGGAATAGGCTAGGGTCCCCTAGCGCTGGGGTTCCAAAGGTAAACCGAGGGGCCTCAGGGCCAGGCTAGGTCTCTGGGTGCTGTGTGTGGTAATGGGCCAACTTGGAGTCCCAAGGGTGCTGTGGGTGGCGCTGCGATTCCAAAGGGCATCCCAGGAGGCTCTGGACCAGACTAGGATCTTCAAGGTACTATAAGTGCACTGGGGTTCCAGGGGGCACCCAAGGGGCTCTGGGCCAGGCAGGGGTCCACCGGGTGCAGTGAGGTCCCGGAGGTGTCTGGGTCGCATTGGGATCCTCGAGGGGATCTGGGTCGCATTGAGGTCCCAGGGGGCTCTGAGTCGCAGTGGTCCCCGGGGGGCTCTGGGTTGCACTGGTCCCTGGGGGTCCCGGATGCGCGCACAAAGCGCCGCTCACCTGATTGTCCATGGCTGCCGCCCCGCCCCCGGCCGCGTTTCCCGCCGCTTAGCGCCGCCCCGCCGCCCGCATTGTCTGCCAGGCGCCGCCGCCGCCGCCGCCGCTCCGGGCCACCCGCCCGCCCGCCAGCCAGCTCCGCGGAACCGGAAACCACCGCCAGCCCGGGTCGCTCACCGACCGCCGGACCCCCCAGTCGCCGACTCGGGCCCCGCCGCGCCGACCGACAACACCGCGGGCCAATCAGAAGGACGGAAAGACACTGGAAAGGTGGGATTTCCGGCGCGGTAGGGGCCTGCCGGGCTGAGGGCTGAGAGACAAAGCCCTCAGCCAATAGGAAACTGGCACTGGAGAGGGCGGGAGGAGGGAGGGAGGCCAGAGGGAGGCGAGCGAGGCCTGAGGGGAGCGCTAGGAGTGCGCAGCACGTGGAGGCGAGGGGGGCGGGGCGGATGCGTTGGACCTGAGCACTGCCTGGGGAGCGTCCCTGTAGGCCTTGAGATCGCAGGTTCGAGCCCTGGAAAAGGAGGAAAGCCTGGGGACAATTTTTTCTTTATATATATATATATATATATATATATATATATATATATATATATATATATATATATATATATATATATATATATATATATATATATATATATATATATCCGGGTGTGGTGGTGCATGCCTTTAATCACAGCACTTGAGAAGCAGAGATGGGAGGATTGCCATGAGTTCGAAGCCACCCTGAATTCCAGGTCACCTGAGCTAGAGTGAGACCCTACCTTGGCAAACCAAAAAAAAAAAAATTATATATATATAATTTATGAGACAGAAAGGGGATGCCAGAGCCTTCAGCCACTGCAAAGAAGCATCAAATGCATGTGCCACTTTGTGCACCTGGCTTTACATGGCTACTGGGGTTTCAGTCCCAAGCCATCAGGCTTTGCAAAAAAGCCATTTCTCCAGCCCTGACACTTTCAAGTTTCCTGTCCGTGTATAGCTGCTTAGTGACAAATGAGTTCCTGGAATGGAGATGAATTTTCCAACTCTATCCTATTGAAGCAAGAGTAATGGCCCCCATCTTCCCCCTCTGTTTACCCCTCTGTAGCACAGGGACAGGGCAGTGTTCTTGGTTTCACACCAGAACCAGCTGGTAAGACCATACACCACATGCATCAGTTGCAGGATTCAGAGAAATCAAGCTAGAACTGAGCTGAAAGCCTCCTCCTTGCTGGCTAGCTGCCATAGTGCAGTCTGCTGGGGAAGAAAAGTCACCAACAATCTTACCCAGCATTGGACTCTTCAAGCTACGCAACCAATTAGCCAAGTAAGATTTGCCCTCTGGTGCAATAGTGGCATGCCTGTTTCAGGGGAAACCTACTGCTCCTTTATTGGATCTGAGGCTGCTTCTGCAGGAGGAAATTCCTGCCTGGTACTGAAAACAGAGTCAGAAGCTTATAGTGAGGAAGGTCATACACCATAGAGGGGAAGCTGCTACTGTTATTTACCTAAATGGATATGTAGTGCCCCTAAAATTAACCTTAAAAACCAGGTGTGGTGGTGCACACCTTTAATCCCAGCACTTGGGAGGCAGAGGTAGGAGGATCACTGTGAGTTCAAGGCCACACTGAGACTACATAGTGAATTCCAGGTCAGCCTGGGCTACCTCAAAAACCCAAAATAAATAAATAAATAAAATAAACCTTAAATATTTATGTTTATGAAATATATCTTCTTAATTTTTTAATTGACAACTTCCATAATGATAATTCCCTCCCTCCCACTCTCCCCTTCACAACTCCACTCTCCATCATATCCCCTCCCCCTCTCAATCAGTCTCTCTTTTATTTTGATGTCATCATCTTTTCCTCCTTGTGGTAGTTTGAATAGATGGCCCCCAATATATTCAGTGTTTTATTAGTTTATGGTTTGCATCTGCAGCCACCTGGCTGGAGACAGTGTCACTGGGCAGATCTTAAAGTGTGGTGGTGGGTTTAGGATTTCAATCTAAAGATATGCAAAGTGTGCCTAGCTGGAGTTCCTGAGGTGTGCTATGCTGTGTGGCTTTTGATTTTTTGGCTTGTGGCTTTGCTCTATGTGTTTGGTCCTGTGAAGGCAGGCCAGCTTCTTCTGCCATTATGGAACTTCCCCTGGATCTGTAAGCTTAAATAAATATCCCTTCCTCCATAACTGCCTGGTCTGGAAGTTCATCTCAGGGAACCAGAAGCTATCTGCTACAGAAGTTGGTACAGAGGAGTGGGCTGAGATGAACCTGACCATGTGGATTTTAATCTTTTGGAACCTTTGTTTTAGAGGAATGGGCATGGACTTGGTGCTTGCAACTGAAGATGCCTTCTGGAGTGGTAAACCAAGTTTTATGGACTATTCTGATGAGAGTTTGAGAATACTAAGTGCAGACAGTATTGAACTTCGAGGCTTGGCTTATGAACTTTCTAAGGGGAAGGAAAGACTGCAGAGGACTTTGTTGGAACTGGGCTACTGGCATAAGGGATGGCTGCATCCTGCTGCCCAGGCCCAGAGAGTTTGACCAAGGTTAAATTTGTAATGGACTGATGTGCTTAGCTAAAAAGATATTGGACTGAGAGAATTAAGATTTTAAGTTGGAAAACTTCAAGCAAGTTAAAATTAGAGGCACTGAGACTGGTTTTAGGTTACTGGAGCTGCTATTGTCAACACATTAGCAATCTTAAGGAAGGTGGCCCAACTGCTTTACATTAAAACAGTGGATAAGATGCCTGAGGAAAAACTGTTAGAAATGCAAACTCTTTTGGAAAGAGTTGACTGGAAAAGGAACCTGCTTGTCAAGGTTATGATTTATTTTGTCCCTGAATTAAGAATATGGCTGTGTCCTGCACAGCTGGTATTAGTTTTGGAAGCATAAAAATGTGTGGAGTGGTCATGAATTGCACACGGTTTCAGGAGCTGCTGCTGAGATGTGGCATGAGGCAGGGTATGATGCCCTGATAGGCTGGATCCTTTGGAAGCTAGACCGAGAGCCTTTGGAAGATAGACCGTGGGTTGCATGGAGACCCAAAGATGTTTTGGATATACCAGGACTGTGCAAAAGGGCTACCACGGAGTGCACTGTTGGCCTGGGATAGAAGTTTTCTCTGACTACTCTGCCCAGCTGGAGGTGGAATTGGAAAACCTGGAGACTGTCAGTCTCGGGTTATATTGAACTTGAACTGCAGAAGTTTGATGACGGCTGATGGTGGTTGAGTTTGCATTGTTCTAGTCTCTCCTTGCTATGCCTTATACCAGTTTAAAATGTTTACTCTGTGTCTTTACATGTTGAAAGTATGTAACTTGTTTGATTTTACAGGACTCACTATCTTAAGTTGTTCAAGACTGTGGGGACCTTTGAAATTGGACTGAATACAATTGACAATGTGTGATAGTTATAAAATCCAGGGGTGGAATGTGGTAGTTTGAATAGATGGCCCCCAATATATTCAGTGTTTTATTAGTTTATAGTTTGCACCTGCAGCCACCTGGCTGGAGGCAGTGTCACTGGGTGGATTTTAAGGTGTAGTGGTAGGTTTAGGATTTCAATCTAAAGATATGCAAAGTGTGCCTAGCTGGAGTCCTGAGGTGTGCTTTGCTGTGTGGCTTTTTGGCTTGTGGCTTTGCTCTGTGTTTGGTCCTGTGAAGGCAGGCCAGCTTCTTCTGCCATAATGGAATTCCCCTGGATCTGTAAGCTTCAATAAATATCCCTTCCTCCATAACTGTGCCTGGTCTGGAAGTTCATCTCAGTGAACCAGAAGCTGTCTGCTACACTCCTATTATGAAGGTCTTGTGCAGGTAGTGCCAGGCACTGCAAGGTCATGAATATCAAGGCCATTTTGTGTCTGGAAGAGTGCATTGTAAGGAGTCCTACTCTTCCTTTGGAACTTACATTCCTTCTTCCACCTCTTCTACAATGGACCTTGAGCCTTGGAGGGTGTGTTAGAGATATTTCAGTGCTGGACATTCCTCTGTCACTTCTTCTCAGCACCACGGTACCTTTTGAGTCATCCCAGAGGTCACTGCCATCTGAAAAGAGAAGCTTCTCTAACCAAAAGTGAGAGTAGCATTAATATATGGGTATGAACATTAAGAGAAGTGCTTACTAGGCAATTTGGTGAGCATACTATGTGCATTTAGCCAGACACCAGCAGGTGTTACACCCCTAAAGCTCATGACCTCCCCATAGGTTTTCAGTATCAGGCATGTATCCCCTCCCATGGAGTGGGCCTGCATTCCAATTATACAGCGGTTGGTTTCTCCCATAACAGACATGCCGCTATTGCACCCATTGGCTGGACAAACTTAAGGCTTGCAGTGTTCACTGTTGTTTATCACTGCTGATGACTTCTCTCTCCCATGGAACTGCATGCTATGCAGCCTTTTCTAGCTTTCTGTCAGCTGGTCTATAGGGAGGAGGTTTTCAGCTCAGCTCCAGCAGGATTTCTCAGTGAACTTGCAGCCCAAGAATGTGGAGTCTTCAGCAATAGGGTCTTACCATCTATTTCTGGTGGGAAACAAGAGCCTTGACAATGACCTGTAATGTTTTGGGGGCATCAGGGCCCTCCCTGGCCAACAACCCACTGGAAGGTATCCCATCCCTGTATGCCAATATGTATTAATTCTGTTCTCACCTTTGGTCAGAGAAGCTTCTTTTTGCAGTTGGCAGTCACTACTTGGGGAGACTCAAAACTCACCAAAGTGCTGAGAAGTGACAGTGCAGGGTTCAGTACTGAACATGACATGACATGACTATCACCCCTACAAGGCTCAGGAAACATTATGGAAGAAGGTACAGAAAGAAGGTAGGAGCCAGGGGAAGGGGAGGAGTGCTATGGAATGCTGTCTTTGGGACATGTGGTGGCTGCTGTATTCAAGACTTCACAACCACTATTGTTACCTGCACAAGACCTGCACAACACTGGACTCATCAGTATGTTGTCATGTATAATGGAGAACAGCAAAAAATATATATCAAAATAGACGAGGGGCTAGTTGGAAAGAAGAAGGGTTCAGTGGAAGGGAGACCAGGATGGGAGAGATAAGAAAAGGTAATGAGATTGAGTTGTGATCAAAACATATGATGTGCCAGCCATGGTGGTGCACATCTTTAATCCCATCACTTGGGAGGCAGAGGTAGGAGGATTGCCATGAGTTCAAGGCCACCCTGAGACTACATAGTGAATTCCAGGTCAGCCTGGACTGGAGTGAGACTCTACCTTGCAAAAACAAAACAAAACATGCCGGTGTGGTGGCGCACGCCTTTAATCCCAGCACTCAGGAGGCAGAGGTAGGAGGATCTCTGTGAGTTCAAGGCCACCCTGAGACTACATAGTGAATTCCAGGTCAGCCTGAGCTAAAGTGAGACCCTACCTCAAACCCCCCCAAAAAAAACACAAATATATACATATATTATGAACACATATGAAAATTGCCAAAAACTTAGAACTTAGCCTGAGACTGCAAAGTGAGTTCCAGGTCAGCCTGGGCTAGATCATGACCCTACCTTGAAAAACCAACAAGAAAAATTAATTATTCATTTGCAAGCAGGGAAAGATGAGAGAGAAAGAGAAAGAGGAGAAGGGAGAATGTGATTAGGCACATCACCAGAGCCTCCTGTCACTGCAACCAAACTCTAGAGGCATGTACCACTCTGACTCTGTGCATCTGGCTTTATATGGGTATTGGGGCTTTGAACCCCAAGCCTTTAGACCTTGAAATCAAGTGCCTTAACTGCCAAGCTATCTCTCTAGTCCCACTTTAAAAAAATTTATTGATAGATCATTGTAAACACAGCATAATGGTTTATTTCTGTGATCTAGCTCTGGAAGATGAGGGCAGGAGGGTTCCAGAATTTGAGGCCAGCCTGAGCTACATAGTAAAACTTTATTTTTATATATATATATATGGACAGGGCTGGAGAAATGGCTTAGTGGTTAAGGCATTTGCCTGCAAAGCCAAAGGACCTCGGTTCAATTCCCCAGGACCCACGTTAGCCAGATGCACAAGGTAGTGCATGTGCCTGGAGTTTGTTTGCAGTGGCTGGAGGCCCTGGTGTGCCCATGTTCTCCCTCTCGCTCACTCTCTCTCCCTGTGTCTTTCTCTCTGTCAAATAAATAAATAAATGATAAAATATTTTTTTTAAATCTAAAGAAAGAAACAGATACTATATATTTTTATGGGATGAAATGCTATGTTTGCAGACATTTAGAATGAGAAATTGGGCTAATTAACATATCCATCATCTCACATTTATGTATTTTTTAATTTTGCTTATTTTAACTTATTTATTTGAGAGAGAAAGAAAGAGGTAGATATATATAGAGAGAATGGGCATGCAAGGGCCTTCAGCCACTGTAAATGAACTCCAAATGTATGTGCCACCTTGTGCATCGGGCTTACATGGTTCCTGGGGAATCAAAACTGGCTCCTTTGGCTTTGCGAGCAAGCACCTTAACTGCTAAGCCATCTCTCCAGCCCCACACTTATGTATTTGTGATGAGAACATTTATTTAGTTGCATATGTGTGTGCACACAAGGGTCTCTTACCACTGCAAATGAATGCCAGACTCCAGCTTTGTGTGGGATGGCTGGGGAATTAAACGCATGCCTGCAAGTTCATAAGCAAGCACTTTTAACTGTTGAGTCATACCCCTAGTTGAGAACATTTAAAGTATACTCAGCAAGTTAATATTTTTCTTTTGTTTTTTAAAGAGAATTTAATTTTTATTTGTTTATTTGAGAAAGAGGGCAGATAGAGATACAGACAGTGAGACACAGAGAGAGAATGGGTGTGCCAGGGCCTCCAGCAGCTGCAAATGAACTCCAGTTGTATGCGCCATCTTTGCCTCTCGTTCACATGGGTCCTGGGGAATTCAACCTGGGTCCTTTGGCTTTTCAGGCAAGAACCTTAACTGCTAAGCTATCTCTCCAGCCCTTATTTGCTTGTTATTATTGCCCAGACTAGCTTATACTTCTGGGCTCCAGCAATTAAAAAATATACACTGTGGCCAGGTGTGGTGGCGCATGCGTTTAATCCCAGCATGTGTGAGGCAGAGGTAGGAGGATCACCATGAGTTCGAGGCCACCCTGAGACTACATAGTGAATCCCAGGTCAGCCTGGGCTAGAGTGAGACTCTATCTCAAAAAAAAAAAAAAAATCAGGTGTTCTGAATGCATGGTCCCCAGAAAGTGGCAGTTTGGGAGGTGGAACCTTGCTGGAGGAGGTGTCTTTGGGGGGCTTCCCCTTACTAGTGTTTGGCACACTCTCCTGCTGCTGTTGTCCACCTGATAATGGCCAGAAGGTGATGTCCAGCCTCTGCTCATGCCATGCTTTCCCCTATCATCATGGAGCTTCCCCTCGAGTCTTTAATCAAAATAAACCCTTTCCTCCTGCTGCTTTTGGTTGGGTGCTTTGTCCCAGAAATGAGAATTAGCCACAACAGAGCATTGGTACTGAAAAGTGAATTGTTCTGCTAGAAACCTGTCTGTGTGGTTTTTGGCCTTTTGGAACTGATTTGCAAGAGGAATGTTAAAGGATTTGAAACTTTGGTCTAAGAGACACCTTATAGTGTTGAAGGCAGAGTTTCATGGGCCATTCTGGTTAGAATTGAAAGACCTGAATGCAGTAAGAACTATGGATTGTGAGGTTTGGCTAATGAGAGGACGAGCCTTGTTGGGATTGGTCTAAAAGTAGTTTGTGTGAGATGCTTATTGCATTCTTCCTATGTCCTGAGCACTTATGAAGAGTTATATTGTGCAGAAATGGACTGATGTGAGCAGATGGATATGGAATAGAAAGAAATGAAAGTTTTCAGGCTGGATAGCGCCTTTTCAGCTGCAATTGTTTGAAAGATTACTACCATTGAGATTGGACCAGCTGTTCCACTTTGGGACAGCAGGAAGAATGGTGACTCTTTTGAAAATAGAGGGGCAGAATGCTGAAGGAGTGTCCTGCTCTTCAAAGTCAGCTTTATTTCCCTGTGGATTAACAAATTTGGTAGCCTACCTCGTATTAGGGAGTATAACAAATGCAGGAAAGAGGGTCATTGGATATGCAACATGGTTTTTTTTAATTTTATTTATTTATTTTATTTATTTGAGAGCAACAGACAGAGAAAGAGGCGTGGGGGGGGGGAATGGGCACACCAAGGCCTCTAGCCACTGCAAACAAACTCCAGATGCATGCGCCATCTTGTGTATCTGGCTTATGTGTATACGGGGGAATCAAGCCTTGAACCGCAGCCCTTAGGCTTCACAGGCAAGTGCTTAACTGCTAAGCCATCTCTCCAGCCCGGTTTTGTTATTTGGAAATGGCCATGGGTAATGTGAGGCAGGGAAATTGGAAGTCCCTGCCCGATGGAGCCATGAGGATGAACTGTGGGTTGCAGTAGAGATCCAATGAAGATGTCGGGACTATGGCATGGCTGCCAAGACTATGGCATGGCTACCAAGGAGAGCCACTTGCTTGGGATGGAGTTTTCTCAGGGCGATGAGTAGCCCAGCTGGAGGGGCAGAATTGGAACTCCAAGCCGGGTGTGGTGGGACATGCCTTTAATCCCAGCACTCGGGAGGCAGAGGTAGGAGGATTGCCATGAGTTCAAGGCCACCCTGAGACTACATAGTGAATTCCAGGTCAGCCTGGGCCAAAGCGAGACCCTACCTTGAAAAACCAAAAGAAAAAAGAAAAAGAATTGGAACTCCAGAAACTGGTTATAGATATCAAACTTGAAACTATGGAACTTAAATATTTGCTCTATTTGTTTCAGATCTTGTATTGATTCAGTCTTTCCTTCCTAAGCCCAATGTCATTTTTTGCAGTGTGAAAGTTTATTCTGTGTCATTATTGTTTTTGTTTTTATTAGCCAACAGCTAAAAGACCTTGAACTATGGGAATGTTTGAATAGTATTGGCGTTGAAAAGCTGTGGGGACTATTTTTGGGGAGGGGTTGAGGTAGGGTCTCATTCTAGCCCAGGCTGACCTGGAATTCACTAAATTTTTTAAGACTTATTGTTATTTATTTATTAGAAACAGAGAGAGGGAGTGAGAGAGAGAGGTGGGGAGAATGGGTGCACCAAGGCCTCTAGCCACTGCAAACAAACTCCAGATACATGCTCCAGCATACGCCACCATGTGCGTCTGGCTTATGTGGGACTGGAGAATCAAACTGGGATCCTTTGGCTTTGCAGGCAAATACCTTGACCGCTAAGCCATCTCTCCAGCCTGTTTTCTTGGTTTGTCGAGGTAGGGTTTCACTGCAGCTCAGGCTGACATGGAATTCACTATGTAGTCTCAGGGTGGCCTTGAACTCATGGTGATCCTCCTACTTCTGCCTCCCAAGTGCTGGGATTAAACACATGCACCACGATGCCCGCTCTCTGTCTCTCTTCTATCTCTTTCTACTTGCAAATAAATGTATAAAATATTTTTAAAAACAATTTCTTCTCAGGCTGGAGAGATGGCTTAGTGGTTAAGGCATTTGCCTGCAAAGCCAAAGGATCCCAGTTCAATTCTCCAGAACCCACATAAGCCAGATGCACAAGGGGGCGCATGCATCTGGAGTTCATTTGCAGTGGCTGGAGGCCCCAGCACACCCATTCTTTCTCTCTCTGAAATTAATTAATTAATTAATTAATTAAAAAATAAAAATTAAAAGTAGAGAGACAGAATGGGTGCTCCAGGGCCTCCAGCTGCTGCTAATGGATTCCAGACACATGTGACACTTTGTGCATCTGGCTTTACATAGGTACTGGGGAATCCAAAACCCAGGTCGAGGGCTGGAGAGATGGCTTAGCAGTTAAGGTGCCTGCCTGCTAAGCCTAAGAACGCTGGTTCCAATCTCCAGTGGTTCCAATCTCCAGGTCCCACGTTTAGCCAGATGCAAAGTGATGCAAGGGCACAATGCCGCACTTGACCACAAGGGGGCGCACGCATCTGGATTTCGTTCACAGCAGCTGAGAGACTGCTGGTGCACCCATCTCTGTCTGTCTTCCTCTCTCTGTTTCTCTCTGTGTCTCTCTCCAAAAATAAAATAATAATAAAAATTTAAAAAAAAAAACAGGTCGTTAGGCTTTGTAGGCAAACATCTTAAGCACTGAGACCTCTCTCCAGCCCAAAAAATAATTTTTTAAAATTTATGTAGGATCACATAATTTCACAATGAGTTGTAAACTGTGATTAGGTTAGAAGTAGACCTGGGCTGGAGAGATGGCTTAGTAGTTAAGGCACTTGCCTGTGAAGCCTAAGGACCCAGGTTCAATTCTCCAGGTCCCACATAAACCAGATATACATGGTGGTGCATGCTTCTGGAGTAGAGGCCCTGATGTGCCCTTTCTCACTCTCTCTCTCTCTCCCTCTCTCTGTCTCTAATAAATAAATCTTAAGAAAATAAAAAAGAAAAATTGGGCTGGTCTAGAGTTCAAATGCAGAAGCTGGAGGCCGTGGCACAATCATTCTCTCCCTCTCGTTCTGCCTCCCTGAAATAAATTAATTAATTAAAAAAAAGAAGTAGACCTAACTTGGGGCTGGAGAGATGGTTCAGTGGATAAGGTGCTTGCCTGCAAAGCCAAAGGACCCAGGTTCAGTTCTCCAGTACCTACATAAAGCCAGATGCACAAGGTGGCACATGCATCTGGAGTACATTTGCAGTGGCCAGAGGCCCTGGTGTGCCCGTTCTCTATCTTCCTCCCCTTTTTCCTCTCATAAATAAAAATAAAGCTGGGTGTAGTGTCACATGTCTTTAATCCCGGCACTCAGAAAACAGAGGTAGGAGGATCGCTGTGAGTTCGAGGCCACCCTGAGACTACAAAGTGAATTCCAGGTCAGCCTGAGCTAGAGTGAGACCCTACCTCAAAAAAACAAAAATAGAGCCAGGCGTGGTGGTGCACGCCTTTAATCTCAGCGCTAGGGAGGCAGAGGTAGGAGGCTCGCCATGAGTTCGAGGCCACCCTGAGACAACATAGTTAATTCCAGGTCAGCCTGGACCAGAGTGAGACCCTACCTCAAAAAACCAAAAAAATAAATAATAAGTAATAAAAATGAAAATAATAATAATAATATAAAGAAAGAACTGGGTGTGATGGCACATGCCTTTAATCCCAGCACTTAAGAAGCAGATATAGGAGGATCGCCGTGAGTTTGAGACCACCCTGAGACTACGTAATGAATTCCAGGTCAGCCTGACCTAGAGTGAAACCCTACCTCGAAAAACCAAAAAAGAAATGAAAAGAAAAGAAAAGAAGAAGCCAGGTGTGGTGGCACACGCCTTTAATCCCAGCACTGGGGAGGCAGAGGTAGGAGGATCGCTGCAAGTTCAAGGCCACCCTGAGACTACATAGTTAATTCCAGGTCAGCCTAGGCTAGAGTGAGATCCTATCTCGAAAAAACAAAAAAAAGAAAGAAAAGAAAAGAAGAAGACCTAACCCTCTTTGCTATAGAGAACTTCACACAGCTATGTTTATCCCACCAACATTCATAAGAGCCAGGTTATGGAGTCAGTCTCTGCTTCAACAGATACTGCATGAAAACAATGTGGTCATCAGCCAGGCCCACTGGTGCAAAAGTGGCATGCCTGTTATGGGGATAACCATGTGTTCTGTGATTGTATCTGAGGCCCACTCCACAGGAGGGCACTCATGCCTGCTATTGAAAACCTAGTCCTAGGCTGGAGAGATGGCTTAGTGGTTAAAGTGCTTGTCTGCAAAGCCTAAGGACCCAAACTTTAGTCCCCAGAACCTGTGTAAGCCAGATGTACATGGTGGCGCCTGCATCTGGAGTTAATTTGCAGGGGATAGAGGCTCTGGTGTGCCCATTCCCTGTCTGTCTCTCTGTAGTAAGTAAGTAAGTAAGTAAGTAAGTAAGTAAATAACTAAATAAATACATTTTTTAAAGTGTATGACTGGGAAGGTCATAGGTCCTAGGAGGGAAGCTACTACTGTTGTTTGGCTAAATGGATATGCTATGCCCATCAACTGCCTTCTAAACACTCATGCTCATGCCAATGGATTAGTAGCGTCTCACTTCTAGCCCAGGCTGACCTGGAATTCACTATGTGGTCGGGCTGGCCTTGAACTCATAGCAGTCTTCCTACCTCTGCCTCCTGAGTGCTAGGATTAAAGGTGTGTGCTACCACACTGCTGTCACTTTTGATTTTTTTTTTTGGTTTTGCAAG
This sequence comes from Orientallactaga sibirica, assembly GCA_036365145.1. Taxonomy (NCBI): domain Eukaryota; kingdom Metazoa; phylum Chordata; class Mammalia; order Rodentia; family Dipodidae; genus Orientallactaga; species Orientallactaga sibirica. The sequence goes on from JAEOAD010000049.1 coordinate 16,891,315, forward strand.
GTAGGGTCTCACTCTGGTCCAGGCTGACCTGGAATTAACTATGTAGTCTCAGGGTGGCCTTGAACTCTCAGCGATCCTCCTACCTCTGCCTCCCGAGTGCTGGGATTAAAGGCGTGTGCCATCACACCCGGCCACTTTTGATCTTTTGATCAGAGCAGCTTCCGTTTGCAGTTAGCAGTGACTCCTAGGGAGACTCAAAACCAGCCACAGTGCTGAGAAGTGGTAGATGAGTGTTCAGCATAAATGGAACATCTCCATCACAGCCTCCAAGGCTCGGGGAGTATTGCAGAAGAGGGCGGAAAGAATGTAAGGACCAGGGAGTGGGGCACAGTGGTGTCAAATAGAGTGCTTTCTTCTGGACACGAAGTGGTGTGTTGACCTTTCAACGGCTGCACACCTGCACAACACTGGGTTCATCAACATGTCCTCATGAATGGTATAGGAGGGCAAAAAAAAAAAAAGACATTCAAATATAATGGGGACAAGTTGGAGAGAAGAAGGTCAGTGAATAGAGGGTGGAAGGAGACAGGTGAAGGTAACAGGAGCAGACTGTGAAAAAGAAAATGTGGTCTGCAGATAATGGATTTTTTTTCATTTTTTCAAATTTTTTTTTATGAGACAGAGAAAAAGCAAGAGAGAAAGAGAGAGAATTGGCATCCCAGAGCCTCCAGCCACTATAATCAAACTCCAGACGCATGCACCATCTTGCGTGCACATGCAAACTTGCGCACTTGTGTCACTTTGTGTATCTGGCTTTTGTGGGATCTGGAGAGTCAAACATGAGCCCTTAGGCTTTGCAGGCAAGTACCTTAATCACTAAGTCATCTCTCCTGCCCCTGTTTTGGTTTTTCTTTTCTTTTCCTTTTCCTTTCTTTTCTTTTCTTTTCTTTTTTCTTGAGGTAGGGTCTCACTCTAGCTCAAAGCTTACTTAGAATTCACTATGCAGTCTCAGGCTGACCTCAGACTCACAGCAATTCTCCTACCTTGGCCTCCTGAGTGCTGAAATTAAAGTCATGTGCCACCATCCCCAGCAAAACTTTTGTTTGTTATTAACAACTTTCATAATTATAGACAATAAACCATGATAATTCCCTCTCCTACTTCACTTTCCCTTCACAAATCCACCCTCCATCATATCCCCTTCCCCTCTCAATTAGTCTTTCTTTTATTTTAATGTCATATTTTTTTCCCAGGTAGGGTCTCACTCTAGCTCAGGCTGACCTGGAATTCACTATGTAGTCTCAGGGTGGACTTGAACTCATGGCTATCCTCCGACCTATGCCTCCCAAATGCTGGGATTAAAGGCATGCGCCACCACACCCAGCTTGTCATCATCTTTTTAAAAAATACTGTATTTATTTATTTGAGAGAGAGAGAGAGAATGGGCACACCAGGGTCTCTAGCCACTGCAAATAAACTCCAGATGCATGCGCCCCCTTGTGCATCTGGCTTACCTGAGTCTTGGAGAGTCAAAATGGGATCCTTTGGAGTTGCAGGCAAACACCTTAACTGCTAAGCCATCTCTTCAGCCTGTCCATCATCTTTTCCTCCTATTATGAGGGTCTTGGGTAGCTAGTACCAGGCACTGTGAGATCATGCATCCAGGCCATTTTTATTTATTTATTTATTTACTTACTTACTTATTTATTTTTTAAAATATTTTATTTAGTTATTTAGTTGAGTGAGAAAGAGGCAGACAGAGAGAGAGAGAGTGGGTATGCCAGGGCCATCAGCCGCTGCTAACAAACCCCAGATGCATGTAACCACCTTGTGCATCTGGCTTATGTAGATCCTGGAGAATAGAACCTGGGTCCTTTGGATTTGCAGGCAAGTGCCTTAACTACTAAGCCATCTCTCCAGCCCCTATTTTTTATTTTTTAGAGAGAAAGAGAGAATTGACATGCCAGGGCCTCAGCCACTGAAATTGAACTCTGGATGTTTGTGCTATCTAGTGAGCATGTGAGGCCTTGTGCTTGCCTCACCTTTGTGTGCCTGGCTAACATAGGATATGGAGAGTCAAACATAGCTCCTTAGGCTTCCCAGGCAAATGCCTCAACCACTAAGCCATCTCTTCAGCCCCCCCTCCTTTTTTTTTTTTTTTTTTTGGTTTTTCAAGGTAGGGTCTCACTCTAGACCAAGCTGACCTGAAATTCACTCAAGGTGAATTCTCAAGGTGGCCTCAAACTCATGTTGATCCTCCTACCTCTGCCTCTCAAGTGCCGGGATTAAAGACACGCGCCACCACACCCCACTTTCAGGCCATTTATAATGGATTTTTTTTGTTTTGTTTTTCAAAGTAGGGTTTTGCTATAGGCCAGGCTGACCTGGAACTCACTATGTAGTCTCAGCCTGGCAGTCAAGCACCTTAACTACTGATCCATCTCTCCAGCCCTAACTATGATTTTAAAAATATTTTATTTATTTATTTATTAGATAGAGTGAGAATGGGTGTGCCAGGGCCTCCTGTCACTGCAAATGAATTCCAGAAGTACGTGCCACCTTGTGCATTTGGCTTCAATGGGTACTGGAGAATGGAACCTGAGTCCTTCACAGGCAAGCACCTTAAGCACTAAGCCATCTCTCCAGCCCCTCCTAACTATGATTTTTTTTTTTAACCTGGGTGGACCTTGGAACTTTTCACTAAATTATCTAATTTAGTGCTTTTTTTTTTTTTTTTTTTTTTTTTTTGAGACAGGGGCTCATGTAGCCAGGCAGGCCTCAAACTTTAGCTCCTAAATTTACTGCCTTCACCCCCCCCAACAAGTTCTGGGATGACAAGCATGTGTTACCATGCCTTGCAACTTTACTCTTCTTTTTAATTTTTATTTATTTATTTACAAGGGGAGAGAGAGAATGGGTGTGTTAGGCCTCCAGCCACTGCATACAAACTCTAGACACATGAGCCACCTTGTGCATCCAACTTTATGTGGGTACTGGGGAATTGAACCCCGGGTCATTAGGCTCTGCAGGCAAGTGCCTTAACTGCTAAGCCATCTCCCCAGTCCCCAACTTTACTCTTCTTTATTTTATTTTATTTTATTTTTGGTTTTCCAAGGTAGGATCTCACTCTAGCCCAGGCTGACCTGGAATTCACTCTGTAGTCTCAGGGTGGCCTCTAACTCACAGTGATCCTCCTCCCTCTGCCTCCCAAGTGCTGGGATTAAAGGTGTGCGCCACCATGCCAGCTTTTAATGGAGTTTTATTTGGCCATAAAGAACAGTAAAATTAGCTAGGCATGGTGGCGCACACCTTTAAACCCAGCACTTGGCAGAGGGAGGAGGATCCCGGTGAGTTCGAGGCCACCCTGAGACTACAGAGTGAATTCCAGGTCAGCCTGGGCTAGAGTGAGATCAAAAAAAAAAAAAAAAAAAAGAAGGAGGAGGAGGAGGGGGAGAAAAGGAAATACAGGAAGCAGAGGTAGGAGGATCGCCGTGAGTTCGAGGCCAGCCTGGGCTAGAGTGAGACCCTACCTCGAAAAACCCAAAAAAAGAAAGAAAGAAAATACATAGTTAGAACCAGGCATAGTGGCACACACCTTTAGTCCCCACACTCGGAAGGCTGAGGTAGGAGGATCACCATAAATTCAAGACCAGCTTGAGTTTACAAAGTAAAGTTCCAGGTCAGCCTGGGTTAGAATGAGACCCTGCCTGGAAAATACTGCCTCCCCCAAAAGCCAGGCGTGGTGGTGCAAGCCTTTAATTCCAGCACTTGGAAGGCAGAGGTAGGAGGATTACCATGAGTTCGAGGCCACCCTAAGACTACACAGTGAATTCCAGGTCAGCCTGAGCTAGAGTGAGACCCTACCTTGGAAAAAACAAAATAAGTAAATAAATAAACTTTTAAAAAACATTAAAAAAAACATAGTAACCCTTTTGTGTTACAGGGTCTAGTTTTTTTTTTTTTTTTTGGCTACTTTTGACTTATGGCTCATTACTTATGGAAAAGACACAATGTTTGCTATTTCCACCTAGCCCAGAGCTATAAGCCAGGCTAATAGATTTCAAGAACTTTACAGAGCAATTGACAGCTCTGGGGCAGAAGTGTAACTGATTGAGTCAGATGTACTCAGCATCTATTTTAAAAACATGGGATATAACATGGGATTCCAGGGCTTCAAAGTAAGGAGGGAAAAAAACAGGAGGAATAAAAGTGGCTCACCTGCCCACAGATAGAAGTAACGGGATGTTTTGTGATTGCAGTCTCTATCGCCCTCTAGTGGTAGACATTGTTTGCACCCAACAAGACTTCCCCTAGGATTTTTTCCCCCTCAGGGTGGCCTTGAACTCATTGCCTTGATCCTCCTACCTCTGCCTCCCAAGTGCTGGAATTAAAGTCATGCACCACCATTCCCACTACTCCTAGGTTTTAGTGTATGTTTTTTATAAATATATTTTTTTATCTATTTGAAAAAGAGAAAGAGCAAGAGAGACAATGGGTGTGCTAGGGCCTCTGGCAGCTGCAAACGAACTCCTGGCACATGCACAACTTAGTGCATCTGGCTTTAAGTGGGTACTGGAGAATTGAACCCAGGCCATAGTGAATTCCAGGTCAGCCTGAGCTAGAATGAAACCCTACCTCAAAAAAAAAAAAGGGGGGGGTGGTGGCACGACTTTAATCCTAGCACTCCGTAGGAGGATCACCATGAATTCGAGCCCACCCTGGGACTACATAGTGAGTTCTAGGTCAGCCTGGACTTGAGTGAAACCCTACCTCAAAAAACCAAAAAGAAAAAAAGAAAAAGAAAAGAAAAGAAAACTCTATAGAAAGTCTCACCAATGAGCCGGACATGGTGGTGCATGCCTTTAATCCCAGCACTTGGGAGGCAGAGGTAGGAGGATCACCATGAGTTCAAGGCCACCCTGAGACTACATAGTGAATTTCATGTCAGACTAGACTAGAGTGAAACCCTACCTTAGAAGAAGAAGGAGAAGGAGATGGAGAAGGAGAAGGAGGAGAAGAAGAGGAGAAAGTCTCACCAATAGAATGGATGAAGGAGGAGAGAATAGAATATCTAAACTAGGAGACCAGGTGGCAGATCTAATACAGTCCAACAAAGACTAATAGGAAGGTATGAATGAGAATTTCAAGACATTTGGGGCACTATGAAGAGATCAAACATAAGAATTCAGTGTATAGTAGAAGAGTTTCACTCCAAAGGCATAGTATTTATTTTCAACAAAATCATAGAAGAAAATTTCCCCCAAATAGAGAAAAAGATGTCAATGCAGATACCAGAAGCCTTTAGAACACCAAACAGACAAAACCAGGAAAGAGCCTCTCCTTGTCATTATAATTAAACTACTAAGCACACAAACCAAAGAAAATATATTGAAAGGAGGATGAGAGAAAAATCAAGTTACCTATAAAGGCAAGCCCATAAAGATATCAGCAGATTACTCAACACAAACTTTTATAGGCTAGAAAGGCATGAAATGAAGTATTCCAAGTTCTGAAAGATAACAACTGTCAACCAAGATTACTATATCCAGAAAAGCTATCCAGCACAATTGACAGAGAAATAAGGACATTCCACAACAAAAACAGGCTTAAGGATTATATGACCACTAAGCCAGCTCTACAGAAAATACTTAAAGGCTGGGCATGGTGGTGTATGCCTTTAATTCCAGCACTCAGGAGGCAGAGGTAGGAGGATTGCCATGAGTTCGAGGCCACCCTGAGACTGCATAGTGAATTCCAGGTCAGCCTGGGCTAGAGCAAGACCCTACCTCAAAAATAAATAAACAAGCTGGGCATGGTGACACACGCCTTTAATCCCAGCACTTGGGAAGCAGAGGTAGGAGGATTGATGTGAGTTTGAGGTACTCTGAGACTACATAGTGAATTCCAGGTCAGCCTGAGCTAGAGTGAGACCCTACCTTGAAAAACCAAAATAATAAATAAATAAATAAATAAATAAATAAATAAATAAATAAATAAATAAAAGATAATACTTGAAGGGATTCTTCACACTGAAAAGAAAGAAAAGCACACACATGAGAAAACAGGAAAAAAGTAAACCATGTTCAAATAATAGATAGGGGAGCTGGAGACATGGCTTAGTGGTTAAGATGCTTCCTTGTGAAACCTAAGTACACAGGTTCAATTCTCCAGGACTCACATAAGCCAGATGCGCAAGGTGGCACCTGTATCGAGTTCATAAGCAGTAGCGGGAGGCCCTGATGAACTCATTCCCTCTCTCTTTCTGCCTTTCTTGCTCTTAAATAAATAAAATAAAATATTTTAAAAAACAGATAATACAAGAGAGGAAAGGAAAAACAAGAAGCACAACAAAGCAAGAAAAATGGCAAGAATAAATGCACACCTTTCAATAATAACTTTTAAAAATATTTTTATTTATGTTTAAGGAGAGAGAGAGAAGAGACAGACAAAGAGAGAATGGGTCATCAGGACCTCCAGGCCCAGGCTGACCTTTGGCAATTAACTTGGGTATGGAGTCTCACTCTGGTAGTTAAGGTGGCCTTGCCACCTTCCCAGCCTCTTAATAATAACTCTTAATATCAGTGGCCTCAATGACCAGCCAAAAGACACAGGCTTATAGACTGGATTAAAAGGCAGGATCATTCTGTTTGTTGCCTCCAAGAAACTCACCTCTCCATAAAAGACAGACACTATCTTGGGGTGAAAGGATGGAAAATGGTATTTCAAGCAAACGGGCCTATTAAACAAGATGAGGTTAAACCATCCTAATGTCTGACAGGAGAGAATTCAAACACATTAGTGAAGAAAGATAAAGAAAGTCACTTTATACTAATTAAAGAAACACTCCAACAGGAGGACATTACAATCTAAACATATATGCACTAACATGGGTTTTCCCAAGATCATTAACCAAACACTACTAGACTTAAGGTCAAAGATAACACTCACAAATGTGCACAAAAAGGATGATTGAAATACCTCACTCTTATCAACTGACTGGTCATCCAGGCAAAAAATAAACAGAGAAGAATGTGGATTGAAAGACATCATAGAGAAAGAGAGAGACAAGAATAAAAGAAAGGGCCTTTAGCCACAGCAAACAAGCTCCAGATGCATGTACTATTTTGTACATCTGGCATTACATGGGTACTGGGAAATCTAACTCCAGTCATTAAGCTTTGCAGACAAATTCCTTAACTGCTGAACCATCTTTCCAGCCTTTCAATGATATAGAACAAATGGACCTAATAGATATATACAGAACATTCCATCCAAATGCTCCAGAATACAGGTTTTCAGCAGCACAGAACATAAAATAGCATAATTGACTGAAGGCCCTCTCACGGAGGGAATACATACCCGGTACTGAAAACCAGTAAAAGTCTATGGTAGGTGAGGTCATGAGCCTTGGGGTATAAGCCTGCTCATGTCTGACTAAATGTATATATTATTCCCACCAAGCTGCCCTGGGGACACTACACTAAATGTTCATGTCCACATATTAACGCTATTCTCACTTCTGGCTAGAGAAGCTTTCTTTCAGATGGTGATGACCACTGGGATGACACAAAAGGCAACATAGTGCTGAGAAGAAGGGATGGAGGAGTGCCCAGCACTGAAACACCTCTGTCACATCCTCCAGTGGCTCAGGGACCATTATGGAAGAGGGGCGGATAGAATGGAAGAGCCAAAGGAAGGATATGACCTCTTATCATGCAGCTGCCCAGACAGAAATTGGCCTCGATATCCATGATCTTGCAGTGCCTAGCAATACCTTTGCAAGACCTCAAAATAGAAGAGAAAGATGATGTCATCAAATTAGGAGAGAGACTAATGGAGAAAGGGAGGGGATATGATGGAGACTGGAGTTCTAAAGTGGAATGGGGAGGGAGGGAAATATCAGGTGGGTTTTTTTGGTATGTAAGATTAAAATCAATAAAAAAGAAAAGAGCTGGGTAAACTTAATGGTAAGTTATTTGGAAAAGAAGAACAATCAAAAATCAGTAGATGGGAAGAAATAATAAAGCAGAGGAAAGAATAAAATAGAAACCAAAAATACCAAAAAAATCAATAAAATAGTGACTTGGTTCTTTGAAAGGATAAACAAGATTGATAAGCCTTAGCAAATCTGACCAAAAAAAAAAAAAAAAAGACACAAATTAAGAAATTAGAGATGAAAAAGACACCATTACAACTAGATAAATGGAAATCAGAATATCATAAAGATATTTTAAGAATATATTGATGAAAATCTGAAAGAAATGGATGAAAATGTCATATCACTTACCAAAATTAAATCAAGATGAGATTAAACCATTTAATTACAATGCCAGTTATTAAAATCAACTAAAAAAGGTCCAGGCCCAGATGGAATGGTATTCTTCATGGAAGAAAAAATAATCTTCTCAAACCGAAAAGGAATGAATGGGCTGGTGGTTAAGGCACCTGCCTGCTAAGCTTTAAAATCCCAGCATCTCCAGGTCCCAGAGATGCAAAGGACTGCCATGAGTTAGAGGCCACCCTGAAACTACATCTGGTGAATTCCAGCAGCTGAGCCTGGATTAGTCTCCTTGAATCTCTGTCTTTTCTCTCTGAAAAAAAATAAAATAAAAAAAAGAATGAATACTACTAAACTCCTTCTACAAAGCCAACATTACCCTCATACCAAAACCTGAAAGAAAGACAAAGAAAAGAAAATTAAAGAAATGAAAAGAAAAGATAAATTGAAAAGAAAAAAAAATAAAAGATCAACCCTGAAAGGTTTAATTGGTGGGATGGTTCAACACATGCAAATTGATAAAAAACGTCATATAAATATCCAATACAATGTACTGAAAGACAAAAATCACACAAAACAATAAGGATTTGACAAAATCCAACATTCCTTCATGGTAAAAAACCTAAATTGGAATAGAAAGAACATATCTCAACAAAAAAAGACTATTTACAACAAACATACAAAATCATACTAAATGAAAAAACTTGAAGCATTTCCACTGAAACCAGGAACAAGAAAGTGACTCACTTTTATTGAATATAACACTATATCAATAAGGCACACACCTGATCAAATTTGACAAAAATGTCAAAAATGACTGATTCTTACAGAAAAGACCTAAAGCCTCTTCAGCAAATGTTGCTGGGGAAACTGGATATGTATCTGTACAAGGATAAAAAACAGATCATAGCCTTCTATACATGAACAAACATGTTAAGATGAAAGCTGGACATCACTCTCATTGGCCTCAAAAATTTTAATCTCAGCACTCTGGGAGGCAGGAGGATTGCTGTGAGTCGAGGCCACCCTGAGAACATGGTGAATTCCAGGTCAGCATGGGCTAGAGTGAGACCCTACATCAATAAACAAAACAAAACAAACAAACAAAAAAAAAGAATTAAGCCCAACTGAGCAAAGACCTTAATATCAGACCTGAAATTCTGAAACTGCTAGAGGAAAAGTAGATGAAACCCTTCAACATATTGGTATTGGCAAAGACTTTCTGACTATAACCCCAATTGCTCAGGAAATAAAACCACGGATCAACCTGGGACCTCATGAAATCACAAAGCTTTTGTACAGCAAAGGACACTGTGAATAAAGAGGCAACCTAGGGCTGGAGACCCCGGTTAAGGCGCCTGCCTGCTAAACCTAAGAATGTCAGTTCCAATCTCCAGGTCCCACGTTTAGCCAGATGCAAAGAGACGCAAAGGGCACAATGCTGCACTTGCCCACAAGGGGGCACACACATCTGGAGTTTTCACAGCAGTTGAGAGGCTGCTGCGCGTCCATTCTCTATCTGTCTTCTTCTCCTCTCTCTCTCTCTCTCTCTCTCCATGTCTCTCAAAAAAAAAAAAAAAAAGAGGCAACCTACAGAATCTGGAGAAAATCTTTGCCAGCTACATAATTCATATCCAGGATATACAAAGAACTTAAATAACTAAATAATTCAAACAATCCAATTAAAAATGGAACTTAAAGGGTTCTCAAAAGAAGAAATACAGATGGCATATAAACATCAAAAAAAACATCCCTAGCCATCAGGGAAATGCAAATTAAAACTGCTTTGAGATTTCATCTCACTCCTGTCAGAAAAACCATTGAAAACAAATGACAATAAGTGCTGGCGAGGGTGTGGAAAAAGAGGAACACTTCTATACTGTTGGTCGGAATGCAATCTTCCAGCCATTGTGGAAATCAGTGTGGAGGTTCCTGAGACAGCTAAAAATAGATTTACCAGGATTCCTAGGCATATATCCTAAGGACTCATGTCACTGCCTTAGATATACTTGCTCAACCATGTTTATTGCCGCTTTACTCACAAAAGCTAGGAAATGGAACCAGCCTAGATGTCCCTTAACTGATGAGTAGATAAGGAAGATGTGGCACATTTATACAATGGAGTTCTACTCAGCAGTAAAGAAAAATGAAATTTGAAATTTGCAGGAAAATGGATGGATCTGGAAAGGATTATCTTAGTGAGGCAACCCAGGCCCAAAAGCCAAACATCACATGTTCTCTCATATGTGGATCCTAGCTATAAATGATTGGACTTCTCTGTGAGTTGGAATAAAACTCAGTAGCAGAGACCAGTAAGATAGAAAGGGGATATAAAAAGAGAATAGAAAGGGGAAGCCAGGAAAAAAAGAAACGCCTTTAATCCCAGCACTCAGGAAGTAGAGGTAGGAGGATCACCATGAGTTCTAGCCTGAGCTAGAGTGAGACCCTACCTCAAAAACAAAACAAAAAAAAAAAGGGAGAGAGGGGTATTTAATAGGATGGTATTGCATAAATGTAAGTAGAAGAACAGATTAACAAGAAAGGCCTAAGTGAGGTCAGGGAAGAGACTGAGTAATGGTGGGGAGGGCTAATCAAAATAAGAGGGCTGGGCCGCCCTTAATCCCAGCACTTGGGAGGCAGAGGTAGGAGGATCACTATGAGAGGTCACCCTGGAGGATCCAGGTCAGCCTGAGCTTTGACATCCCACCTCTAAAAACAAAGTCAAAAACAAAATCTAAGAGGGTAAGGTCATGGCTTTTTTTTTTTCCAAGTAGGGTCTCACCTGGCCCAGGCTGACTTGGAATTAAATAGTCTCAAAAAAACTCATGGCGATCCTCCTACCTCTGCCTCCTGAGTGCTGGGATTTAAAGGTGTGCACCACCATGCCCAGCTTGGAAACCTACTTTTTGGACAATGGAACACAGAAGCCATAGATTTTTACTAGGTGCGAGGATGGGATACCTTCCAGTGAGTAGTCCCTGATGCCCCCAAAATATTACAGGCCACTGAGCTCTTGGTTTCACACCAGGAATAGATGGTAAGACCCTTGCTGAAGACTCCACATACTTGGGCTGCAAGGTCACTGAAAATCCCACTGGAGCTGAGCTGAAAAACCTCCTCCGTATTCACCAGCTGACAAAAAAAAATGCAGTTCAGTGGGAGAGAAATTACCAGTGAAGATACTCAACAGTGGACACTGCAAGAAAATTTGGCAGGACAAATAAAAGAAAATTAAAGACCACTCTTCCTCATGAACATAGATATTAAAATTCTCAACATAATATTGGCAAGCATAATACAAAAATATATCAGAAAGATCATTCACCCTCACCAGGTAGGTTTTATCCCAGAGATACAGGGATGGTTCAACACATGCAAATTGATAAATGTAATATGTCATATAAATGTAGTGAAGTCATACAAGTGTACTGAAGGACAAAATCACACAATAATCTCAATAGAGGCAGAAAAGGCATTTGACAAAATCCAACATTCCTTCATGGTAAAAATCCTAAAGAAACTGGGAATAGAAAGAACATATCTCAACAAAATAAAGACTATTTATACAGCCAACATCATACTAAATGAAAAAACTTGAAGCATTTCCACTGAAACCAGGAACAAGACAAGGGTGTCCACTGTCCTCACTTTTATTGAATATAGGACTGGAAGTCTTAGCTATATCAATAAGGCAAGATACACACATAAAAGGCATACAAATTGGAAAGGAAGAGATAAAATTATCATTATTTGCAGATGACATGATTCTATACATAAGGGACCCTAAAGACTTTACCAGCAAACTGTTAACACTCATGAACACTTTCAGCAATGTAGCAGGACACAAAATAAACACACAGAAATCAGTAGCCTTCCTATATACTAAGAACAAACATGTTGAAGATGAAATCAGGGCATCACTCCCATTCACAATTGTCTCAAAAATTAAAATAGGGGCTGGAGAGATGGCTTAGCGGTTAAGGAGCTTGCCTGCAAAGCCAAAGGATCCCGGTTTGACTCCCCAGGACCCACATAAGCCAGGAGTTCGTTTGCAGTGGCTGGAGGCCCTGGTGCACCCATTCTCCCTCTCTCTCTCTCTCTCTCTCTCTCTCTCTCTCTTTCCACCTATTTCTGTATCTCTTTCTCATAAATAAATAAAAATAAAATATTTTTAAAAATTAAAATAAAATATCTTAGAATAAACCTCCATGATTAAAACATTAAAACAGGGCTGGAGAAATTGCTTAGTGGTTAAAGTGTTGCCAAAGGACCCAGAATCGATACCCCAGTACCCATATAAGCCAGATGCACAAGGAGGCACATGTGTCTAGTGTTTGTTTATAGTAGCTAGAGGCCCTGGCATGCCTATTCTCTGTCTGTCTGTCTCTCTTCTATCCCTCTCTCTGTGCTTGCACACAAATAATTTTTTTAATTAAAAAAAAGAAAACATTAAAATAGTCAAGCGTCAGGTGTGGTGGCACATGCCTTTAATCCCAGCACTCGGGAGGCAGAGGTAGGAGGATAACCATGAGTTTGAGGCCATCCTGTGAATTCAAGGTCAGGCTAGAGTGGGACCCTACCTCCAAAAAAAAAAAAAAACAGTCAAGAGCTGGGCATGGTGGCACACACCTTTAATCCCAGCATTCTGGAGGCAGAGGTAGGAGAATTGCCATGAGTTCAAGGCCAGCCTGAGACTACATAGTGACTTCCAGTTCAGTCTGGGCTGAAGTGAAGCTCTACCTCAAAAAAAAAAAAAAAATCAAGAGAGAAATCGCAGAAGACACTAGAAAATGGAAATAATCCCATGTTTTTGGATTGAAAGAATCAATATTGTGAAAATGTCAATCTTACCAAAAGTAATCTACACATTTAATACAATCCCCATCAAAACAAGGTACCATCAGAAATAGAAAAATAATCCTAGCCAGGTGTGGACACCTTTAAAGCACTAGAAGAAGGACATGAGTTGAGGCCACCCTGAAACTACAAGTGAATTCCAGGTCAGCCTGGATTAGAGTGAATCCTTACCTTAGAGTGCAAAGGGGAAAGAAAGAAACAAAGAAAGAAAGAAAGAAAAAAAAAGAAAAGAAAAACAAGAAAAGAAAAAATTTTTTGAAAAGAAAAAACCTTAAATATCCAAAAAAAACAATATCCAAAACAATTCTGAGCAACAAAAACAATTTTTTTGGTATCACCATACCTGATTTTAACCTATATTACAGAGCCATAGTAACAAAAACAGCATGGTACTGGCACAAAAACAGACATGTAGATCAATGGAACAGAATAAAGGACTCAGATATAAGTTTGGGTAGCTACAGTCACCTGATCTTTGACAAAAATGTCAAAAATACTCATTGGAGAAAAGACAGCCTCTTCAGCAAATGGTGCTGGGGAAACTGGATATGTATCTGTAGAAGGATGAAAATAGATCCTTATCTCTCTCCATGCACAAGAATTAAGTCCAGCTGGACGTGGTGGCACACAACTTTAATCTCAGCACTCTGGGAGGCAGAGGTAGGAGGATTGCTGTGAGTTCGAGGCCACCCTGAGACTACATGGTGAATTCCAGGTCAGCATGGGCTAGAGTGAGACCCTACATCAATAAACAAAAACAAAACAAACAAACAAAAAAATTAAGCCCAACTGGAGCAAAGACCTTAATATCAGACCTGAAATTCTGAAACTGCTAGAGGAAAAAGTAGATGAAACCCTTCAACATATTGGTATTGGCAAAGACTTTCTGACTATAACCCCAATTGCTCAGGAAATAAAACCACGGATCAACTGCTGGGACCTCATGAAATCACAAAGCTTTTGTACAGCAAAGGACACTGTGAATAAAGAGGCAACCTAGGGCTGGAGAGATGGCTTAGCGGTTAAGGCGCCTGCCTGCTAAACCTAAGAATGTCAGTTCCAATCTCCAGGTCCCACGTTTAGCCAGATGCAAAGAGATGCAAGGGCACAATGCTGCACTTGCCCACAAGGGGGCACACACATCTGGAGTTTGTTCACAGCAGTTGAGAGGCTGCTGGCGCGTCCATTCTCTATCTGTCTTCTTCTCCCTCTCTCCTCTCTCTGTCTCTCTCCATGTCTCTCAAAAAAAAAAAAAAAAAAAGGCAACCTACAGAATGGGAGAAAATCTTTGCCAGCTATACATCTGACAGAGGATTCATATCCAGGATATACAAAGAACTTAAATAACTAAATAATAAGAAATCAAACAATCCAATTAAAAATGGGCTATGGAACTTAATAGAGGGTTCTCAAAAGAAGAAATACAGATGGCATATAAACATCAAAAAAAAAATTCTACATCCCTAGCCATCAGGGAAATGCAAATTAAAACTGCTTTGAGATTTCATCTCACTCCTGTCAGAATGGCTACCATCATGAAAACAAATGACAATAAGTGCTGGCGAGGGTGTGGAAAAAGAGGAACACTTCTATACTGTTGGTCGGAATGCAATCTGATCCAGCCATTGTGGAAATCAGTGTGGAGGTTCCTGAGACAGCTAAAAATAGATTTACCAGCTAAGCCATTCCTAGGCATATATCCTAAGGACTCATGTCACTGCCTTAGATATACTTGCTCAACCATGTTTATTGCCGCTTTACTCACAAAAGCTAGGAAATGGAACCAGCCTAGATGTCCCTTAACTGATGAGTAGATAAGGAAGATGTGGCACATTTATACAATGGAGTTCTACTCAGCAGTAAAGAAAAATGAAATTATGAAATTTGCAGGAAAATGGATGGATCTGGAAAGGATTATCTTAGTGAGGCAACCCAGGCCCAAAAGCCAAACATCACATGTTCTCTCTCATATGTGGATCCTAGCTATAAATGATTGGACTTCTCTGTGAGTTGGAATAAAACTCAGTAGCAGAGACCAGTAAGATAGAAAGGGGATATAAAGAGAATAGAAAGGGAAGCCAGGCGTTGTAGCGTACGCCTTTAATCCCAGCACTCAGGAGGCAGAGGAAGGAGGATCACCATGAGTTCTAGCCTGAGCTAGAGTGAGACCCTACCTCAAAAAACAAAAAAAAAAAAAAAGGGAGAGAGGGGATATTTAATAGGATGGTATTGCATAAATGTAAGTAGAAGAACAGATTAACAGGGTAGAAAGGCCTAAGTGAGGTCAGGGGAAGAGACTGAGTAATGGAAATGTGGGGGGAGGGTTAATCAAAATCTAAGAGGGGCTGGGCATGGTGGTGCACACCTTTAATCCCAGCACTTGGGAGGCAGAGGTAGGAGGATCACTAGAGTTCAAGGTCACCTTGAGACTACATAGTGAATTCCAGGTCAGCCTGAGCTAGAGTGACATCCTACCTCCAAAAACAAAGTCAAAAACAAAATCTAAGAGGGTATGAATAAGTCATATGGAAACCTACTTTTTTTTTTTTTCCAAGTAGGGTCTCACTCTGGCCCAGGCTGACTTGGAATTAACTATATAGTCTCAGGGTGGCCTCGAACTCATGGCGATCCTCCTACCTCTGCCTCCTGAGTGCTGGGATTTAAAGGTGTGCACCACCATGCCCAGCTTGGAAACCTACTTTTTTGGACAATGGAACACAGAAGCCATAGATTTTTACTAGAAAATTTTCAATGCGAGGGATGGGATACCTTCCAGTGAGTTGTTGGCCAGGGAAGTCCCTGATGCCCCCAAAATATTACAGGCCACTGCCGAAGCTCTTGGTTTCACACCAGGAATAGATTGTAAGACCCTATTGCTGAAGACTCCACATACTTGGGCTGCAAGGTCACTGAAAAATCCCACTGGAGCTGAGCTGAAAACCTCCTCCGTATTCACCAGCTGACAGTAAGCTGGAAAAAGCTATGCTTCATGCAGTTCAGTGGGAGAGAAATTACCAGTGAAGATACTCAACAGTGGACACTGCAAGCCTTAAATTTGGCCAGCTAGGCCAAATGAGCCAATGGGTACAATAGCGGCATGTCTGTTATGGGGGGGGGCGGACAAACTGCTCTCTAATTGGAATGGAGGCCAGCTCCATGGGAGGGAACACATCCCTGATACTGAAAACCTATGAGCCATAGGGGTGTAATGTCTGCTGGTGTCTGGCTAAATGTATATACTATGCCCACTAAACTGCCAGGTAAACACTTCTCTTAATGTTCATACCCATATATTAATGCTACTCTCACTTTTGATTACAGAAGCTTCTCTTTTCAGATGGTAGTGACCTTGGGATGATTCAGAAGGTACCATAATGCTGAGAAGAAGTGACAGAGAGGGCTGGAGAGATGGCTTAGTGGTTAAGCACTTGCCTGTGAAGCCTATGGACCCTAGTTTGAGGCTCAATTCCCCAGTACCCATATAAGCCAAATGCACAAGGTGGCGCATGCATCTGGAGTTCATTTGTTGTAGCTGGAGGCCCTGATGCACCCTCTCTCTCTCTCTCTCTCTCTGCCTCTTTCTCTTTCTCTCTTTGTCTGTTGCTCTCAAATAAATAAATAAATAAAAATAAACAAAAATTTCCTGGCATGGTGGCACACACTTTAATCCCAGCACTCAGGAGGCAGAGGTTGGAGGATCACCATGAGTTCAGGGCCACCCTGAGACTACAGAGTTAATTCCAAGTCAGCCTGGGCCAGAGTGAGACCCTACCTCAAAAAGAAATAATTTTTTAAAAAAAGAAGTGACAGAGGAGTGCTCAGCACTAAAATATCTCTATCACACCTTCCAAGGTTCAGGGTCCATTATGGAAGGGGCAGCCGAAAGAATGTAAGAGCCAAAGGAAGGATAGGACTCCTTACAACACACTCTTCCAGACATAAAATGGCCTGGATATCCATGACCTTGCAGTGCCTGACACTACCTACACAGGACCATCATAATAGAAGGAACAATGACACCAAAATAAAAGAAAGACTGATTGAGAGGGCAAAGGGGTATAATGGAGAGTGGAGGTGCAAAGGGGAAAGTGGGGGGGGAGGGAATTGCCATGGGTTTTTGTCTAAATTATGGAAGTTGCCAATAAATTTTTTTCATCTCTCTAGCCCCTTGTTTATTTATTTGCCAATAATTTTTTAAAAAATAGACATAAAGATCAATGGAACAGAATAGAGAACCCAGATGTAAATCCAGGCATCTACAGCCATCTTTTTTTTGACAAAAAGGCCAAAAATATTCATTGGAGAGAAAAGACAGCCTCTTTAACAATTGGTGTTGGGAAACTGGATATCTGTATGTAGAAAGATAAAAATAGATCCTTATCTTTCTTTTTTTTATTTATTTATTTGAGAGAGAGAGATACAGAAATAGGCAAGTAGAGAGAGAGAATGGGCGCATCAGGCCCCCAGCCATTGCAAATGAACTCCAGATGTGTGCGCCCCCTTGTGCATCTGGCTTACGTGGGTCCTGGAGAATTGAGCCTCGAACCAGGATCCTTAGGCTTCACAGGCAAGCGTTTAACCGCTAAGCCATCTCTCCAGCCCAATCCTTATCTTTCTTGATGCACAAGAATCAAGTCCAAATGGGTCAAAGACTATAATATCAGACTTGAAACTCTAAAACTGCTACAGGAAAACCCAAGAGAAACACTTCAACATATTGGCTAGGCAATATCTTTCCAAATATAGCCCCACTTGCTCAGGAAGTAAAATCACTAATTAACCACTGGGATCTCATGAAATTACAAAGCTTCTGTACAGCAAAGGACACTGTGAATAAACCAAAGAGGCAGAATGGGAGAAAATCCGTGCCAGATATACATCTGGCAGAGGATTAATATCCAAGATATACAAAAACTGAAAAAACTAAATAAGAAATCAAACAACCCACTCAAAAAATGGGCTATAAGAACCAAGCGTGGTGGCGCATGCCTTTAATCACAGCATTTGGGAGGCAGAGGTAGGAGGGTTGCCATGAGTTTGAGGCCACCCTGAGAATACAGAGTGAATTCCAGGTCAGCCTGGACTAGAGTAAGACCCTACCTCGAAAAACCATTAAAAAAATGGGCTATAGACAGGTCTAGGGAACTCCTTCAGGCAAGAGATGAGAAGTCAGGTCATTCTTTGATCTCTTGCCAAATGCAAACAAACTCCAGTTACACGCACCACTTTGTGCATCTGGCTTTATGTAAGTCCTAGGGGAATGAACCCAGGTCCTTAGGCTTTGCAGACAAGCATCTTTTTTTTTTTTTTTTTTTTGTTTTGTTTTGCGAGGTAGGGTCTCACTCTGGTCCAGGCTGACCTGGAATTAACTATGTAGTCTCAGGGTGGCCTCGAACTCTTGGCGATCCTCCTACCTCTGCCTCCCGAGTGCTGGGATTAAAGGCGTCAGACAAGCATCTTAACCACTGAGAAATCTCTCCAGCCCCATCCTCTCATCTCTTGACAAAAGGGGTTACCTAGATCTATTTTTCCACTAACAACCTGAGCCTCTCCTGTGGGGAGGAGTTCTCCTTTCCTAGAATAAATCTGATCCTGGCATTGTAGTTAGTTAAACTCAACCCCAAAATGTGGCTTCATGGCTGGCCTCTCATTGAGCCAACCCCTAGCTAAGACCAATGAGCCCTGACTCTGACTCATGTAAGCCTGAAGGTGAAGCCAATAAGGTTGCAAGGAGCCACTTACCAGGTGGAGAGGGCTCTCTTGGCTGGCCATTCGTCTCTCCTGAACTTCCAGGTTCTTGCTCTGGTAAGCCTTCCCAGGCTCAGACAAGGGGAGACCCCTACTCCCCTATAGGCTCTCTACCCCCTCCTCCCTCCCATAGCACAGGATCTCTCTGCACTTCCTTCTTTTTCCTCTCTAAATCCCTTTTCATGTTCCAAGGCTCATTTTTGTTCTTTCACATGGGCTTGTGGACTACATGGGTGTGCTCATTTTCCCTTCCTTGGTTCACGGACCCTCTCTCTCCCTTGTATATTCCTAAATAAAAATGAGGTGTTTCATAAATTATCCTTCTCAGTCTCCTTTTATCTAATTCTTTGGTTAAAAGCAAACATGAAGCCAGGCACACACCTTTAATCCCTGCACTTGGGAGGCAGAGGTAGGAGGATCGCCATGGGTTCAAGGCCATGAATTCCAGGTCAGCCTGAGCTAGAGTGAGACCCTACCTCAAAAAAATGAAAAAAAAAAAAAAAAAAACGCCAGGCACTTTTACATTGGTTTTGGGAATGTAAACTGTACAGCCATTGCATAAATCAGTGTGGAGGTTCTGAAACAGCTCAAAACGGACTTACCATATGGGCTTATATCCTAAGGACTCTACTCACTACCTTAGGTCCATGTTTACTCACAATAGAACGCCATCTCACTCTTGTCAGAATGGCAATCATCAAGAAAGCAAATGACACTGGGCATGGTGGCACACACCTTTAATCCCAGCACTCGGGAGGCAGAGGTAGGTGGATTGCTATGAGTTATAGGCCACCCTGAGACAAGCAGCCAAAGATTGGTGAACCTTTCAGAGAAGTCAGCCTGAAGCTCTTGTGAGACCAGAACAACAACAGTGGACCTTTCAAGCCTTAAGACTGGCCAGATAGCTCTATTCACAATAGCTAAGAAATGGAACCAGCCTAGATGTCCCTCCACAAATGAATGGATAATAAAGATGATGTACATTTACACAATGGAGTCTATTCAGCAGTAAAGAAAAATGAAATTATGAAATTTACAGGGAGATGGATGGGTCTGGAAAGGATTATATTAAGTGAGGTAACCCAGGCTCAGAAAGTCAAACGTCACATGTTCTCTCTCATATGTGGATCCTAGCTACAAATGTATAGACTTGTGTGTGAACTAGAACCAAAAATAGGTACCAGAAACCAGTAAGCTGGTAAAAGGCTATAAGGGAGGCAGGAGAGGGAAGGATTTAAGTATATGGTATTGCACATATGTAAGTAGAAGAACAGATTACAGGGAGGGGAATGGCCTAAGCGAGGCCATGGGAAGAGAATGCATAAAAGAAGGGCAGGGGGAGGGTCAATCAAAATTCAAGATAGTGTGAATAAGACTTATGTAAACCTACTTTTTTGAATAATGGCACATCCAGAAGCTGTAGACTGTTACTAGAAAATTTTCAGTGCCTGGGGTGGGATACCTTCCAGTGAGTTGTTGGCCAAGGAGGTCCTAGTAGCCTCCAAAACATTAAAGGTTATTGCCAAAGTCCTTGGTTTCCCTTGAGAAACAGATGGTAAGACCCTATTGCTGAAGACGTCTCTTGCCTGAGAGGCAAGGTCACTGAGAAAGCAAGCTGGCACTGAGCAGAAAACCTTCTCCCTATAGACCAGCCAACTGAAAGCTGGAAAAGGCTGCACTGCATGCAGCCCTATGGGAGACAGAAGTCATCAGCAGTGAAAACAGTGGACACTGGAAAATTCAAGTTTGGCCATACAGGCCAAATGACTGAACGGGTACAATAGTGGCATGTCTGCTCTTGGGGTAACCAATTGCTCCATAATTGGACTGAAGGCCCTCTCTATGGGAGGGAATACATGCCTGGTACTGAAAAACCTAAACAAAAGTCTATGGCAGGGGAGGTCATGAGCCTTAGGGGTATAAAGCCTGGTTAAATGTATATATTATTCCCACCAAGGTGCCCTGAAAGCACTATGCTTAATGTTCATATTCACATATTAACGCTACTCTCGCTTCTGGTTAGAGAAGCTTCTCTTTTCAGATGGTGATGACCACTGGGATGACCCAAAAGGCAACATAGTGCTGAGAAGAAGGGATGGAGGAGTGCCCAGCACTGAAACACCTCTGTCACACCCTCCAAGGCTCAGGGACCATTGCGGAAGAGGGGGCAGATAGAATGGAAGAGCCAAAGGAAGGGTATGACTCTTTACAATGCAACTGCCCAGACAGAAATTGGCCTCGATATCCATGACCTTGCAGTGCCTAGCAATACCTTCGCAAGACCCTCAAAATAGAAGAAAAAGATGATGACATTAAATTAAAAGAGACTAATGGAGAGAGGGAGGGGATACGATGGAGATAGGAGT
Organism: Orientallactaga sibirica; assembly: GCA_036365145.1. NCBI lineage: Eukaryota > Metazoa > Chordata > Mammalia > Rodentia > Dipodidae > Orientallactaga > Orientallactaga sibirica. Next base: position 16,912,504 of record JAEOAD010000049.1, read on the forward strand.
TCTAAAGGGGAATGGGGGGAAGGGAGGGAAATATCATGCTTTTTTTGTATGTAAGTATAGAAGTTGTCAATAAAAAAAAAAAAAGACTGCCAGGTGTGGTGGCGCACGCCTTTAATCCCAGCACTCAGGAGGCAGAGATAGGAGGATCGCCGTGAGTTCGAGGCCACCCTGAGAATACAGAGTCAACTCCAGGTCAGCCTGAACTAGAGTGAGACCCTACCTCGAAAAACCAAAAAAAAAAAAAAAAAGACTGGCCAGCTAGGCCAAATGTGTCAACTTGTGCAATAGTTGCAATAGTTCTGTTATGGGGGAAATCAACTGCTCTCTAATTGGACTGGAGCCCCCTCCACGGGAGGGAATACATGCTTGCTACTGAAAAGCTAGTCAAAAACGTAGGGGGGGTGGTCATGAGCCCTAGGGGTATAAATTCTTGCTGTTGTCTGACTAAATGCATATATTATGCTCGCCAAACTGTAAGCACTTTTGTTAATGTTCATACCCATATATTAATGCTACTCTCACTTTTGGTTAGAGAAACATCTTTTCCAAGGGTGGTGCCCAATGTGATGACTCAAAAGTCACCATAGGGCTGGAGAGATAGCTTATCGGTTAAGGGGCTTGCCTGCAAAGCCTAAGGACCCATGTTTTACTCTCCAGATCCCACACAAGGTCATATACACCCACTAGATGATGCAACACCCGGAGTTCGATTGCAGTGGCTGAAGCTCTGGTGAGCCAATTCTCTGTCCCTCTCTCTTTCGCGCCCTCTCTCTCTCTCTTTCTCTCTCTCTCTCTCTCTAAAAAAACAAACTTTTAAACAGGTCACCATAGTGCTGGGAAGTGACAGTGAGGTGTTTAGCACTGAGACATTTCTATCACATCTTCCAAGGCTCAGGGTGGAAAAGGTGGTGAAAATAATGTAAGAGCCCTAAGTAGTAGGTATATGATCTGTATAGTATGTTCCATCAAAAATATGTATAACTCATGCTTTGAATGCTCCTGAGTAAACATTCATTTAAAGATTTTATTTTTAATTTATTAGAGACAGAGAGGGAAAAAGAGAGAGGGAAAATGGGCACGCCAGGGCCTCCAGCCACTGCAAACAAACTCCAGATATGTGCGCCCGCTTGGTAAACACTCATTTAAAATGAAATTCCCTGGGCAGATTTCCCCTGTGATATAGATAGAAATATTCTTTTTCAGAGATTTAGGACCATTTTGCTAATTGGTAAATGGAAACAAATGTGAATATGTAAGAATGCTTATTTTTGCATATAACTTTTTTGATATAAAATAAACTTAGAAGTTACCTGGGGGGGGAGAATGTAAGAGCCAAAGGAAGGGTAGGACTGCTTACAATGCAGTCTTCCAGACACAAAATGGCCTGGATATCCATGACCTTGAGGTGTCTTGTGTAGGTCTACCTACACAAGACCAGTATAATAGGAGGAAAAGATGATGACATCAATATAAAAGAGAGACTAATGGAGGGGGGAGGGGATATGATGGAGGGTGGATTTATGAGGGAGAAAGTGGAGGTGAGGAAGGAATTATGGGTTATTGTCTATAATAATGGATGCTGTCAATGAAAAGTTTTAAAAAATCAATGAAACTAATAAAATTAAATAAACAATTAAAACATGATTTCAGGGCTGGGCAGATTGCTCAGTGGTTAAAGGTGGTTGCTTGCAAATCCTGAAGGCTCAGGTTCCATTCTCCAATACCCACGTAAAGCCAGATGCACAAAGCCGCACATGCTTCTGGAGTTCCTTTGCAGTGGCAGGAGGTCCAGACAGGTGTGTCCATTTCTTCTCTCTTTCTCTCTTCGCTCTCTCTCTCGCTCGTGTGTGAGTGAGCGTGTGTGTGTGTGTGTGTGTGTGTGTGTGTGTGTGTGTGTGCTCACAAATAAAAATATTAAGAGTCTCTCTGCCCTAGCACCATTTTCTCAGCAGAAACCTCTGCGCCATGAGAGTGAAGTGGAGGAAAGAAGTGAACGCGCAGACGAAAGCGCAAACGGAGAAAGACGAGGCAGAGGTCCAAGTGTGTGGGCGTGCACCCATGGGAGCAGGAATGAAGAGGATGCCTTGTGCTGGGACCGCATACCCACTAGGACGAGCTTGTGTCACCGCGTCTGGAGCTTCCACCACGTGATCACCAGGACCAGCGCTGGGCTTCGGCCTGGCTTAGTGCGGAGTGGGTCCTAGTTGATGCTTTGACCTGGACCTCTGGCACTCTGGACTGGTTCTGTTCTCGTTTGTGGCCAACTGTAACTCGTGTACAGTAAACCACGTCTTTCGCTGTCTTGGCTGGAGAATCAAAACACACACACATATATATGGAAAAAAGAAAAGTATTACTTTTTCAGAACCATTCAGTTTTATTAACTAAAACAAAATTCAAACAAAATATACACAGCATTTTTAAATCCATTCTATGGTCTCTTGAGAAAATAGTATAAAAACCTTCAGGGCGCATGCCTTTAATCCCAGCACTCGGCAGGCAGAGGTAGGAGGATCACCGTGAGTTCAAGGCCACCCTGAGACTACATAGTGATTTCCAGGTCAGCCTGGGTTAGAGTGAGACCCTGCCTCGAAAAACAAAAACAAAAACAAAATCTTCAGAAAGCTAGTTCTTCAGATAGAATGGCCTGAGAGTTATACATTGTGCAGTTTTTTTCAGTTATTTATTTATTTATTTATTTATTTATTTATTTATTTATTTATTTATTTATTTATTTATTTGCAAGCACAGAGAGAGAGATAGAAGAGAGGCAGACAGAGAGAGAATGGACATGCCAGGGACTCTAGCCACTGCAAACGAACTCCAGATGCATATGCCCCTCATGCATCTGGCTTACGTGGGTCCTGGAGAATCAAACCCGGATCCTTTGGCTTAGCAGGCAAACACCTTAACCGCTAAGCCATTTCTCCAGCCCCCATTGTGCAGTTTTGTTTTGTTTTGTTTTGTTTTGTTTTGTTTTGTTTTGTTTTGTTTTGTTTTTGTTTGTGTTTCGAGGTAGGGTCTCACTCTAGCTCAGGCTGACCTGGAATTTACTAGGTAGTCTCAGGATGGCCTCGAACTTATAATGATCCTCCTACCTCTGCCTCCCGAGTGCTGGGATTAAAGGCGTGAGCCACCACGCCCGGCTCCCATTGTGCACTTTTTAATGGACAATTTTGTAAAATTTTGACAAATTTACATCTGCTCAGAAATGAGTTATCTAATGACTAATATCATAACATCAGTGTTCTATTTCTTTCAACCACACCAACTAATGATGTAAAACTATAAACAAGAAGGGCTGGAGAGATGGCTCAGCTTGTCTGCAAAGCTTATCAACCCCCAAGTTCAGTTGCCCCATACCTACGTAATGCCAGATGCACAAGGTGGCACACACATTTGGAGTTCATTTGCAGGGGCTGGAGGTCCTAGCACTCCCATTCTCTCTCTCTCTCTCTATGAGTGTCTTTCTGTGTTTGCAAATAAAAAATATTTTTTATATTTTTAAAGCTTTTAAAAATACTTTAAAAAAACTTTTAAAATATTTTATTTACTTATTTATTTGAGAGAGAGAAAGAGAGAGAGAGAATGGGCATGCCAAGGCCTTCAGCCATTTGAAACGAACTCCAGATGTATTTTCCCCCTTGTACATCTGGCTTACATGGGTACCGGAGAATCGAACTGGGGTCCTTTGGCTTTGCAGGCAAATGCCTTAATCACTAAGCCATCTCTCCAGCCCCTATTTTTTAAAACTATAAGCAGGGGGCTTAGCGGTCAAGGCGCCTGCCTCCTAAGCCTAAAAACACCCATTTGATTCTCCAGGTCCCAAGTTTAGCCAGACGCAAAGTGACACAAGGGCACAATGCCACACTTGCCACAAGGGGGCGCACACATCTAGACTTTGTTCACAGTGGCTGAGAGGCTGTTGGGCCACACATTCTCTATCTGCCCCCGTGTAATGGTCAAAAAATCGCTGAAGAAAGACCACAAAGTCAAATAGTATGTAAAAGCATAGAGCGTTTATTCTGCAGAATTAGCCAGCATGCTGCGGTCAACCACTCGTACAAAATGGCAAGGACCCGAAGAGCTCGCAGGCTCCCTTTTAAGCACAGCTAAAGGAATTTTTGGCTGGCTTTTAGTTTTTTAACATGATTGGCTAATTTGAACAGTAACTGTACTTGTGTTTTTTTGATCGATCTTAGGTTTTGGTGGCCAGGTCTAGGGGAATTTCAGGCAGAGGAGATAACCTCCTAAGGTGATTGGCTAAGCAAGCAGCAGTTGCGTTTGTACATACTCAGCCCCTAGAGCTCGCCCCTCCTGGAAATTGAAACTTTGGCCTAGTCAGGGCAGCCCTTTACTGAAGCCTGTCATGGCGTCAGTTTGGTCCCTTCAGTGACTCTCTCAAAAAAAAAAAAAAAAAAAAAAAAACTATAAGCAGTGTTGGAGAGATGACTTAGCCATTAAGGCACTTGCCTGTGAAGCCTAATGACCCATGTTCGATCTCTCTCCAGAGCCCACATTAGCCAGATGCACAAGGTGACACAAGGGCAAGGTCACACATGCCCACTGGGTGGTGCATGTGTCTGAAGTTCAATTTCAGTGGCTGGAGACCCTGGCATACCAATTCTCTCATTAAAAAAAAAAAAAAAAAAGGGCTGGAGAGATGGCTTAGCGGTTAAGGCGCCTGCCTCCTAAGCCTAAGAACGCTGGTTCCAATCTCTAGCAGTTCCAATCTCCAGGTCCCACGTTTAGCCAGATGCAAAGTGACACAAGGGCGCAATGCTGCACTTGACCACAAGGGGGTGCACGCATCTGGATTTCGTTCGCAGCAGCTGAGAAGCTGCTGGCGCGCCCATCTCTATCTGTCTTCCTCTCCCTCTCTCCCTCTCTGTCTCTCTCTGTGTCTCTCTCCAAAAAAAAAAAAAAAAGCCAGGCATGGTGGTGGTGGTTCACACTTTTAATCCCAGCACTTGTGAGGCAGAGGTAGGAGGATGGCCATGAGTTCAAGGCCACCCTGAGACTAACTACATAGTTAATTCCAGGTCAGCCTGGGCCAGAGTGAGACCCTACCTTGAAAACAAAAAACAAAAAACAAGACCAAAAAAACACTATAAGCAGAAGTTCAAGGTTTTGCCACATTCCACATATCTATACAATTTCATTCCTATATGAATCCTTTTATATTCATTAAGATCTACATGTGAATAATAGTTCACTATCTTCTTTATTCTTATATAAGGATTTCAGGTATAAATATCTAGCTGTCTCGGGGGTCCACATGATTACATCTGATGGTTTCTCTCTACTGTGGGTTCTTAGGTGTCCAATAAGTGTTTTATACTTGTTCAAGGTCTTGCAACAATCTGCACATTTGAATTTTCTCTACTGTATAAGTCTAGTGGCGTCAACTCAAGGCTATAGTGTTGTTCAAGGCTTTGTCGCATTCTTGACATTTAAAGGGATTTTCCCCTTTATATTTGATATTAAGGGTTGAGCTACTTTTGAAAGCATTTGCTTTCTTTATGCTCATAGAGTTGGAGTATGAATTTCCTGGTGATATTTAAGTCTTGTATCAGATAGCCTCATGTTGCTGGGATGAACCTCCAGACCAGACACGGTTTATGTGAGGAAGAAGGGATTTAGTTGAAGCTTACAGATTCAGGGAAAGTTCCATAATGGCAAAAAAGAGAAAATCTGCCACCAAAATCAAGAGCCAGCTGGGTGTGGTGGCACACACCTTTAGTTTTTTATTTTATTTTATTTTTTTAATTTAATTTTTTATTTTATTTATTTTTGGAGAGAGACATAGAGAGGACAGAGAGGGAGAAGCAGACAGATAGAGAATGGGCGCGCCAGCAGCCTCTCAGCTGCTGTGAATGAAATCCAGATGTGTGCACTCCCCTTGTGGTCAAGTGCGGCATTGCACCCTTGTGTCATTTTTGCATCTGGCTAAACGAGGGACCTGGAGATTGGAACCCGGTTCTTAGGCTTAGTAGGCAGGTGCCTTAACCGCTAAGCCATATCTCCAGCCCACACCTTTAGTTTTTAATTCTAGCACTAGGGAGGCAGAGGTAGGAGGATCACCATGAGTTGGAGGCCACCCTGGGACTACATAGTGAGTTCCAGGTCAGCCTGAACTACAGTGAAACCCTACCAAAAAAAAAAAAAAAATCAGGCTGGTGAGATGGCTTAGTGGTTAAGCACTTGCCTGTGAAGCCTAAGTACCCCAGTTCGAGGCTTGATTCCCCAGTACCCACTTAAGCCAGATGCACAAGGTGGACCATGCATCTGGAGTTCGTTTGCAGCGGCTAGAGAACCTGGTGCGCCCATTCTCTACACCCCACACACACACACAACCTCTTTCTCTATCTGTCTGTTGCTAATAAATAAACACCAAAAATTTTTTTAAATCAAAATAAAAGCAACAGCCAAACCCCAGGGAACCACAGAAAGAACTCAGGCATTTTGCATGTCTTAGGTTGGAATTCAGATCTGCTCCCAGTGACACCTCCTCCATCCAGGGAGCTGGAAATCCAAGAAGCTTTAATAAAACTCTTGAAATTATTGGGAACATCTATTCAAACTACCGCAAGCCTAGAGGAAGTGACAAAACCTTTGCCATATCCTTTACGTGTATACAGTCTCTCCAGCATGTATTTCCTGGTGTCAATTAAGCTGGGGAGAGCAGCAACAGGCTTCCCCACATTCCTTACACCCATAGGGTTTCTCTCTAGTATGAATTCTCTGAGGCTTAATAAGATCTGAAGAACAGATAAAGTTTTGCCGCGTTCTTGACATATATAGGGTCTCTCTGGTATGAATTCTCTGATGCTCATTAAGGTGTGAGGAACATTTAAAGGATTTACTGCATTCTTTGCACCTATAGGGCAGCCCAGTGAATTTTCATATGTGGGATCAAGTATGCAAAACATTGAAAGGTTTTCTTACATTCTTTACATTTGTAGGGGATTCTCTTCTGTGTGAATTATCTGGTGTTGACTAATGTGTTAAATGGCGATGGAAGGTTTTCCCACTCTCTCGACCTTTGTAGGGTCTCTCCCCAGAACAAATTATATGGTGTTAAAAAAAGGCTAGAGTGATATTTAAAGACTTTGCCACACTCACCTTACTCACCTTTGTAAGGTCTCTCTCCAGTGTGAGTTCTTTGGACTGCGTGTATAGTAAAAGCTTTGCCACATTCTTGGCATTTGAATAGTTTCTCTCCCATGTGAATCATATGATGTCAAGTGAAGTTTGCTTTACTACCGAAGGTCTGCCACATTCTTTGGTCTTTTTGTTTGTTTGTTTGTTTGTTTGTTTGTTTGTTTGTTTGTTTGTTTGTTTGTTTGAGGTAGGGTCTCACTCTAGCCCAGGCTGACCTAGAATTTACTATGTAGTCTCAGGGTGGCCTTGAACTCATGGTGATCCTCTTACCCCTGCCTCCCAAGTGCTGGGATTAAAGGCGTGCGCCACCTCACCTGGCTGTTTGCCACATTCTTCTATGAGTAGGGTTTTGCTCGCTATGAACTACTTAGTGTCAGGTAAGGATTGACAGGTACTTAAAGGCTTGGCCACACTCTTTACATTGTGGTTTTTCTCCAGTACAGATTATCTGGTGCTGAGTAAGGTTTGTACTTTTATTGAAGTTTCTGCCACATTCTTGACATTTGTATGGCTTCTGTCTTTTATGAGTTACCTGGTGTCCAGTAAGGTTTGTGCTTCTGTTGAAAGCTTTGCCACATTCTTTGGACGTGTATGGTCTGTCTCCAGTATGTATGAGTTAGCACTTCGTTAAGGTTGAGTGATATTTAAAGGGATTTCCACATTGTTTACATACATAGGGCTTATCTCCTTCATCAGTCCTCTCACAATGATTAGGAATTGAGCCACTAACGAAAGCTTCACTACATTCTCTATTTTTTAGAGAGAGAAAAAGGGAGAGAGAGAGAATTAGCACACCAGGGCCTCAGCCTCAGCAATCGAACTCCAGATGCTTGCGCCACCTAGTGGACATTTGCAACCTTGTGTTTGCATCACCTTTGTGCATCTGGCTTACATAGGATCTGGAGAGAGATGGACAGGCTTTGCAGGCAAGCACCTTAACTGCTAAGCCATTTCTCCAGCCCTTCTTTACATTATTTACATTTATAAGGCTTCTCTTGACTACAAATGCCATAATGGAAGGGTGGTTTTGAGCCAGATCAGTGTCTTTTGCAGATGTGCTATATTTTTTTAACTTTTCTTTAAAAAAATTATTTACTTGAGACACAGAGAGGGTGGGGGAAGGAGGGAGAGAATGGGCACACCAGGGCATCCAGCCACTGCAAATGAACTCCAGATGCATGTGCACCTGTGCATCTGGCTTACGTGGGTCCTGGGGTAATTGAACCTGTGTCCTTTGGCATTGCAGGCAAGCACCTTAACTGCTAAGCCATCCCTCTAGCCCCAGATGTGGTATATTTGCAAAGATTCTCTGGGTATGTGACTCCAGGCTCTTTTCTCTTCATAATCCAAGGGTTTTTGTTGTTGTTGTTGTTGTTGTTTTGTTTTTGTTTTTGTCTCTGGCAATGTGACCAGGTAGGTTTACACACAGCAAGACCCAGGGAAACCATGTTTCTGTAGTTTTCCAACATCACACCCCCATACAAATCCCACTGAGCAGGCTCCAGGTATTACCACTCCTCTGGAAAGAAATCAATGGACACATCCTTGAATGACAGCAGCTCCATGGGCAGGCTCCAGGCTATCCTGGCTATCTAGCTGGGACCAACCCTGTGCTTCCAGGTCATTGCTGACAGGCCACAGAGGAAGGCAGAACTCCTGACAGACAGACTCCATCATGGGGTGCCCCACACCTCTTTTTTTGTTACTCCATGGGTTAAGAAAAATATTCTTATATATCTAAAGTGATGTAATGAAGTTAGGTAATGTGCCCAGACATTTATATAATGTCACCAGGTTCACAGATGCACAAACCCATCCACCTCTTCCTAGCCAGGCAGGGCGTCAACATGCCTGGCATTCCCAGAAGTGAGGAGACTGAGGCAGGAAAGTTCCAGGGCAGTCTGAGCTCCACAGAGAGACCTTGTGTACAAACAAAATAAACACCTAGCTAAGAAAAGACCCCTAAAAAAAAAAAGAAAAAAAACAGGCCGGGCGTGGTGGCTCATGCCTTTAATCCCAGCACTCGGGAGGCAGAGGTAGGAGGATTGCTGAGAGTTCGAGGCCACCCTGAGACTACATAGTTAATTCCAGGTCAGCCTGGACCAGAGTGAGACCCTACCTCAAAAAAAAAAACAAAAAAAAAAAAAAAAAAAAAAAAAAAAGACCCCTTACTCTCAGTTCCTCCTCATCACTGAGCTCTGGGCACCAATGTTGGCCTGATTCACAAGCTGGTTCCCACCCCCTGGAGGGCACTGACAGCTGCTGCTCACCCCACCCCCAGATCACTGTGTGCTGGCTACGGGGACCGCTGGCTTCTGCTTTTCAGGGAGGTCACTCCTATCTGACTACCCACTTAGGAGGCTACTTCTGCACCCCATGATCCCCTACAACAACAACGTGATTTACTTTTTTGTTTGTGTGTTTTTCAGGCTAGCCTGGAATTCACAGAGATCCTCCTACCTCTGCCTCCCCAAGTACTGGGTTTAAGGTATGCACCACTATGCATGGCTCTTTCTTTTTCTTTTGTTTTCTTTTTTTGTTTTTGTTTTGTTTTTCAAGGTAGGGTCTTGCTCTATCCCAGGCTGACCTGAAATGATTCACTATGTAGTGCCAAGTTGGCCTTGAACTCACAAGTGATTCTCCTACCTCTGCCTCCTGAGTGCTAGGATTAAAGGAGTGTGTCACCACGCCTGGCTTTTCTTTTCTTTTTCTTCTTTTTTTTTTTTTTTTTTTTTTTTTTTTTTTTAGTTTTTCGAGGTAGGGTCTCACTCTGGTCCAGGCTGACCTGGAAATCACTATGTAGTCTCAGGGTGGCCTCGAACTCATGGTGATCCTCCTACCTCTGCCTCCCAAATGCTGGGATTAAAGGCGTGCGCCACCACGCCCGGCTCTTTTCTTTTTTATTTAATTTTTATTTATTTATTAGAGACAGACAGAGAGAGAGTGAGAATAGGCATGCCAGGGCACCTAGCCACTACAAATGAACTCCAGATGCATGTTCCAACATGTGCATCTGGTTTACGTGGGACCTGGAGAATCAAACTTGTGTCCGTAGGTTTCACAGGCATGCGCCTTAACCACTAAGCCATCTCTTTAGTCTCTTTTGCTTTTTTTCCTTCTATCTTTCTTTCTTTCTTTCTTTCTTTCTTTCTTTCTTTCTTTCTTTCTTAACAGAAGCTACCTTTTAGGTTTTTTTTTTTTTTTTTTTTTGGTTTTTCGAGGTAGGGTGTCACTCTGTCTCAGGCTGACCTGGAATTCACTATGTAGTCTCAGGGTGGCCTCGAACTCATGGCGATCCTCCTACCTCTGCCTCCCGAGTGCTGGGATTAAATGCATGCACCACCACGCCCGGTTTATTTATTTTTTTTATTAGAGACAGAGAGGGGGTGGGGGAGCAAGAGAGAAATAGTGAGAATGGGTGTGCCAGGGTCTCTAGCCATTGCAAACAAATTCCAGACGTATGTGCTACCATATGCATCTGGCTTATGTGGGACCTGGAGAATCGAACCTGGGTTCTTAGGCTTCACAGGCAAATGCCTTAACTGCTAAGCCATCTCTCCAGCCCTTTTTCTTTCTTTTTAAAAAAAATTTTTTTCGGCAGAGGTAGGAGGATCGCCAGGAGTTCAAGGCCACCCTGAGACTACATAGTGAATTCCAGGTCAGCCTGGGCTAGAGTGAAACCCTACCTCAAAAAAAAAAAAAAAAATATATATATATATATATATATATATATATATATATATATATATATATATTATATATTTTTTTAAGCCGGGCGTGGTGGCGCACGCCTTTAATTCCAGCACTCGGGAGGTAGAGGTAGGAGGATCGCCATGAGTTCGAGGCCACCCTGAGACTACATAGTTAATTCCAGGTCAGCCTGGGCCAGAGTGAGCCCCTACCTTGAAAATCCAATATATATATATATATATATATATATATATATATATTTTTTTTTTCTGGGCATGGTGGCACACACTTTTTTAAATAATTTTTTTGTTTATTTTTTATTTATTTGAGAGTGTCAGCCAGAGAGAGAAAGAGGCAGAGAGAGAATGGGTGCACCAGGGCCTCCAGATGCATGTACCACCTTGTGCATCTGACTTATGTGGGTCCTGTGGAATCAAGCCTCGAACCGGGGTCCTTAGGCTTCATAAGCAAGTGCTTAACTGCTAAGCCATCTCTCCAGCCCAGTGGCATACACTTTTAATCCCAGCACTCAGGAGGTAGAGGCAGGAGGATCCCTGTGAGTTTAAGACCAGCCTAAAGCCGGGTGTGGTGGCCCATGCCTTTAATCCCAGTGCTTGGGAGGCAGAGATAGGAGGATCACCATGAGTTCAAGGCCACCCTGAGACTACATAGTGAATTCCAGATCAGCCTAAGTTAGGGTGAGAACCTACCTTGAAAAACAAAAAAACTAAACAACAACAACAACCAAAAGACCAGCCTGAGACTACAGAGTGAATTCCAGGTCATTCTGTGCTAGAGTGAAACCCTATCTTGAAAAACAAACTTTTTTTTTTTTTTGTTTATTTGCAAGGAGAGAAAGAGAGGGAGAATGGGTACACCAGGGTCTCATACCACTGCAGACGAACTCCAGACACATGGACCACTTGGTGCATCTGGCTTTATGTGGGTACTGGGGAATTGAACCCAGGCCATCATGCTTTGCAAGCAAGCACCTTAACTCCTGAGTCATCTCTCTATCCTTTCTCTTCTTTTCTTTTCTTTTTTGGAGCATATATTAGTGTGTGGAGATACCTTTCTCCTAAGCCTGTGGGGTTTTTATTGTTTTGCTTTGTTTTTTGGTTTTTCGAGGTAGGGTCTCTAGCCCAGGCTGACCTGGAATTCACTATGTAGTCTCAGGGTGGCCTTGAACTCACAGTGATCCTCCTACCTTTGCCTCCCAAGTGCTGGGATTAAAGGCGTGCACCACACGCCCGGCCTAAGCCTGTGTGTTTAACATCTGTCCATCACATCAGGGACTCTGGATGTCTTGTAAAGATGCTAGTGTCTGACAGGCAGGAAGGAGTCTCTCTCTCTCCATAGATATGTATGTATACATATACACGTATCAATACAGACATATGGATGGATGAGTGGATGAATGGGTGGGTGGGTGGATGGATGGAGGATGGACAGATGGACAGATGTTTGTGAGCCAAATTTTCCCCCATGTTAGCTTATTTTATTCAATAGAACCCCAAGAAGGAAGGAATTTTATTAACAAACAAGATGTTTAAGATTCCAAACTCAGAAAAGTCACATTGCACAATTATCCAAGTTCAAAACTGTGGAGCAGAAATTCAAGTAAGTGCCTTTAATATAAGCCAGACCCTGGCACAGAAGTTTATGCATAGCTATTTCTGACTCCATGCTTTCCATGGAAACCTTCTTGTCACCAGCCCTCCACTGCTCCAAGAGCCTCGAATGGCCACCCCAGCTCCTCTGTGCACCCTATGTTCCATGGCACCCACAGCACTCATTGTACATGTGGTTTTCCTCATCTCCCAGCTCTAACCTCTTGCTCTCCACCAGATCCTGGGCACACGTGCCATGCTCTGAGAGCTCTCTTCCCACCTGGGTGAATACAGGAATGTTGTCTGGGGTGACCCCTTTCCCAGGGACATGTTCATGGCTGAAGGCAAATCCAGAGCACCAGGAAAGATATATATACAAGATGTCGGGCAGCAGGTCATAGAGGAGGAAAGAAGATAGGATACGTGCCAGCTGTGGAGGGATGGCATGCCAGACAGCTCCCCAGAGTCACCTCACAAGTACTCAGGGTTACGAGAAAGTCATTTCTGCATGGAGCAGGACAGGGGCCTGAGGAACAGGACTCAAGGGACCACAAGGGCTGGTCGGGCTGACATCCTGGTCCCGTCTTCTGACCTCAGAGTATTGGAGGCCGAGCATGTGGTCTGATGATGCCACCAGGGCTCAGCAGTTCTTCTCATTCTCCTGGATCTCCACGTAGGGCAGTCCCACCAGCCAAGTGTCTCGTGGCCAGTAGTGGACTTTGAGGGTTTTGCCTGGCATCTCGTAGCTGGCATCTACCAAGGCCATGGTGACGATACCATACGGGAAGGTGATGCTGATGAGGACGTGCCTGTGGGTTGAGAGTGTGGACAGTGAGGGATCAAGGGATAAGGGACCAGGCAGTGACAGGTCTAGGGGAGAGAGCGGGTAGTAAGTGCATCAATGGATGAGAAAGAGTGTAGTTAGGGGCCAAGGCATGAGGGAAGAGAGAGTGGTGAGAAGCCAAGGGATGAGCACCTTAACTCCTGAGTCATCTCTCTATCCTTTCTCTTCTTTTCTTTTTTGGAGCATATATTAGTGTGTAGAGATACCTTTCTCCTAAGCCTGTGGGGTTTTTATTGTTTTGCTTTGTTTTTTGGTTTTTCGAGGTAGGGTCTCTAGCCCAGGCTGACCTGGAATTCACTATTTAGTCTCAGAGTGGCCTTGAACTCACAGTGATCCTCCTACCTTTGCCTCCCAAGTGCTGGGATTAAAGGCGTGCACCACACGCCCGGCCTAAGCCTGTGTGTTTAACATCTGTCCATCACATCAGGGACTCTGGATGTCTTGTAAAGATGCTAGTGTCTGACAGGCAGGAAGGAGTCTCTCTCTCTCCATAGATATGTATGTATACATATACACGTATCAATACAGACATATGGATGGATGAGTGGATGAATGGGTGGGTGGGTGGATGGATGGAGGATGGACAGATGGACAGATGTTTGTGAGCCAAATTTTCCCCCATGTTAGCTTATTTTATTCAATAGAACCCCAAGAAGGAAGGAATTTTATTAACAAACAAGATGTTTAAGATTCCAAACTCAGAAAAGTCACATTGCACAATTATCCAAGTTCAAAACTGTGGAGCAGAAATTCAAGTAAGTGCCTTTAATATAAGCCAGACCCTGGCACAGAAGTTTATGCATAGTTATTTCTGACTCCATGCTTACCATGGAAACCTTCTTGTCACCAGCCCTCCACTGCTCCAAGAGCCTCGAATGGCCACCCCAGCTCCTCTGTGCACCCTATGTTCCATGGCACCCACAGCACTCATTGTACATGTGGTTTTCCTCATCTCCCAGGCTCTAACCTCTTGCTCTCCACCAGATCCTGGGCACACGTGCCATGCTCTGAGAGCTCTCTTCCCACCTGGGTGAATACAGGAATGTTGTCTGGGGTGACCCCTTTCCCAGGGACATGTTCATGGCTGAAGGCAAATCCAGAGCACCAGGAAAGATATATATACAAGATGTCGGGCAGCAGGTCATAGAGGAGGAAAGAAGATAGGATACGTGCCAGCTGTGGAGGGATGGCATGCCAGACAGCTCCCCAGAGTCACCTCACAAGTACTCAGGGTTACGAGAAAGTCATTTCTGCATGGAGCAGGACAGGGGCCCGAGGAACAGGACTCAAGGGACCACAAGGGCTGGTCGGGCTGACATCCTGGTCCCGTCTTCTGACCTCAGAGTATTGGAGGCCGAGCATGTGGTCTGATGATGCCACCAGGGCTCAGCAGTTCTTCTCATTCTCCTGGATCTCCACGTAGGGCAGTCCCACCAGCCAAGTGTCTCGTGGCCAGTAGTGGACTTTGAGGGTTTTGCCTGGCATCTCGTAGCTGGCATCTACCAAGGCCATGGTGACGATACCATACGGGAAGGTGATGCTGATGAGGACGTGCCTGTGGGTTGAGAGTGTGGACAGTGAGGGATCAAGGGATAAGGGACCAGGCAGTGACAGGTCTAGGGGGAGAGAGCGGGTAGTAAGTGCATCAATGGATGAGAAAGAGTGTAGTTAGGGGCCAAGGCATGAGGGAAGAGAGAGTGGTGAGAAGCCAAGGGATGAGGGAGCAGATATAGACAGATGGAGGGATGAGGGAGAGGGCAATAAGAAATCCAGGGATGAGCCAGGCATGGTGGCACATGCCTTTAATCCCAGCACTCGGGAGGCACAGTTAGGAGGATCACCATGAGTTTGAAGCCAGCCTGAGGCTACATAGTGAATTCCAGGTCAGCCTGAACTAGAGTGAACCAAAACAAAAAAGGATGAGGGAGCAGGTGGTGAAGGACTGAAGGATGAAGGAACAGGCAGTCAGGGGCTGGGGCATGTGAGAAAGGGTGGTGTGAGGCCAAGAGATGAGTGAGAAGGTGGCTAGGGTCTGAGGGCTGCTCAGCCCTACCCAGGCCTCTCCGCAATTTTTTTTTTTTAAGGTAGGGTCTCGCTCTAGCTCAGGCTGACCTGGAGTTCACTCTGTATTCTCAGGGTGGCCTCAAACTCTCAGCAATCCTCCTACTCTGCCTCTCAAGTGCTGGGACTAAAGGCATGCACCACGCCCAGCACCCCTCAATTCTTTCTTTTTAAATTTTCATTTTATTCTATTTGTATGTGTAATGTGTGCACTGTGTGTGTGTGTGTGTGTGTGTGTGTGTGTGTGTGTGTGTATGCAGATGTGAGCCCCCCATGCACATGTGTGCAGAAGCTACAGGACATCAGGTGTCCTCCTCTTTCAGTCTTCTGTGCTGTTTCCCTGAAACAGTCTCTCGCTGAACCTGGAGCAGGCTGCCCCCTCAGTGCGGAGATTACAGGCATGCATAGCCTTTTCCCACTTGCAAGAGAAGCACTTTACCCACTGAGCCATCTCTGCCCTCTTCTTAATTGTTGTTGTTGTTGTTGGTTGTTTTGTTTGTTTGTTTGGTGTTTTTTTTTGGTTTTGTTTTTTGGTTTTTTTTGTTTTGCGAGGTAGGATCTCACTCTGGTCTGTTATTGGTTTTTTGAGGTGATATCTTGCTGTAGGCCAGGATGACCTGGAATTCACTATGCAGTCTCAAGGCCACCTTGAACTCATGGCAATCCTCCTACCTCTGCTTCCAAAGTGCTGGGATTAAAGGCGTGTGCCACCATGCCTGGCTTCTGTTTTTAAAAATATTTTGTTTATTTGCTTATTAGAGAGAGAAAGAGAGAGAGAGAGAAAGAGGCAGAAAGAAAGAGAGAGAATGGGCATGCCAGGGCCTCTAGCCACTGCAAATGAACTCCAGATGCATGTGCCACCTTGTGCATCTGGTTTTACATGGGTACTGGGGAATTGAACCTGGGTCCTTTGGCTTTGCAGGCAAGCACCTTAACTATTAAGCCATCTCCCCAGCCCTTAATTATTTTTTTAAAAATATCAGTAATTAGTTTATTTATTTATTTATTTGCAAGCAGAGAAAGATAGAGAAAAAATAGACAGAAAGAATGGGCATACCAGGGCATACCTCCAACTGCTGCAAACAAACTCCTAGTGCATGTGCCACTTTGCATCTGGCTTTACACAGGTACTGGGGAACTGAACCCAGGTCATTAAGCTTTTCAGGCAAGCGCCTTAACTGTTGAGCCATCTCTCTGGCCTATTTATTTATTTATTTATTTATTTATTTATTTATTTATTTATTTAGACAGGGTCTCCTGTAACCCAGGTTGGCCTTAAATGCACTATGTAGCCAAGAATAACCTTAAATTCCTGACCCCTCTGGCTCCACCTCCCTAGTGCTGGATTTATAGGTAGGTACCACAATGCCCAGTTATATCACTGGAAACTGAACTCAAGGCTTGGTGCATGCTGAGCAAATGGTCTATGAACTGAGCCAGCCCCAGCCTTCTCCTGAACCCTCATGAACTCTGAGTATCTAGTGCCTTCAAGTCCCGGTGTCTAGATCTTGTTCCTTTTACCACCCCTGTACCCCAGGCTCCCACTCGAAGCTCTGGCATCTGAACTCTGACCCTGCGCTCCCAGGCCTGGGACAGGTGTTTTTACCAGATGCTGTGCAGGTAGAAGAAATGAATCCATTGCCAGAAGCTACAGAAAAAGCGGTCGCTGATCCAGCTAGTCAGGGCAATGGCCCAGAGGACCACAGAGACTGAGATGAGGTGTCGGAGGTCTTTATTGCTGGTCCTGCATATGAAAGGAGATGGGTTCAGAGTCAGGCAATAAAGTCCCACGGGGCTGATGGGAAATTCCCCCACCCAAAAAGAGGAGGCTCAGGGGAGGCTAGGAAAGGGACACAACAGGGGTGAAGGTACCAGGTGCTATAGTTTTGAGAATCCCCCAAAAGTGCATGTGTTAGATTAGTCTTGGGCTAGGGAGTTGGCCCAGTGGGCAAAGCACTTGGCACCCAAGCATGAGGACCTGTTTGGATGCCCAGCACCCATGTAAATGCCAGGTATGGCATAATGCACCTGTAATCTCAGTGCTGGGGAGTCAGAGACAGGAAGATCCTGGGGCTTGCTAGATAGTCATCCTAGCTTCCTTGGTGAGCTCCAGGTTCAATGAGAGACCTTGCCTCAAAAAGAGGTGGATGGCGCTGGGTGTGGTGGCGCACGCCTTTAATCCCAGCACTTGGGAGGCAGAGGTAGGAGGATCGCCATGAGTTCAAGGCCACCCTGAGAATACATAGTAAATTCCAGGTCAGCCTGAACTAGAGTGAGACCCTACCTCAAAAAAAAAAAAAAAAAAAAAAAAAAGAGGTGAATGGGGGCTGGAGAGATGACTTATTGGTTAAGGTACTTGCCTGCAAAGCCTAAGGACCCAGGTTTATTCCTCAGTACCCAAGCAAAGCCAGACACACAAGGTGGTGCATGTGTTTGGAATTTGTTTGCAATGGCTGGAAGCCCTGGTGCACCCATTCTCTATCTGTTTCACTCTCAAATAAATAAATAAATAAAAATAAAAATATTTTATTTATTTATTCATTTATTTGAGAGTGACAGGCAGAGAAAGAGGCAGATAGATGGAGAATGGGCACACCAGGGCCTCCAGCCACTGCAAACGAACTCCAGATGCATGGTCCACCTTGTGCATCTGGCTTACTTGGGTCCTGGGGAATCAAGCCTTGAACCAGGGACCTTGGGCTTCATAGGCAAGCGCTTAGCCGCTAAGTCATCTCTCCAGGCTCAAATAAAAAAAAATTTTTTTTTTTTGCAAGGTAGGGTTTCACTCTGGTCCAGGCTGACCTGGAATTCGCTATGTAGTCTCAGGGTGGCCTCGAACTCTCAGCGATCCTCCTACCTCTGCCTCCCGAGTGCTGGGATTAAAGGCGTGCGCCACCACGCCCGGCTTCAAATAAAATATTTTTAAAGGCTGGAGAGATGGCTTCTCAGTTAAGGCATTGGTCTGTGAAGCCAAAGGACCCAGGTTCGATTCTTCAGGACCCACATAAGCCAGATACACAAGGGACACATGCATCTGGAGTTCGTTTGCAGTGGCTACAGACCCTGGCATGCCCATTCTCTCTCTGTCTGTCTCCTCTCTCTCTCTCTCTCTCTCTCTCTCTCTCTCTCTCTCTCTCTGCTTGCAAATAAATAAACACAATTTTTTAAAAAATATTTTTAAAGATGTGGATGATCCAGGCATGGTGGCGCACGCCTTTAGTCCCAGTACTCTGGAAGCTGAGGTAGGAGGATCACTGTGAGTTTGGAGCTACAGAGTGAATTCCAGGTCAGCCTGGGCTAGAGTGAAACACTGCTTTAAATAAAATGAAAAAGGTGGCTGGGTGTGGTGGTGCATTGCCTTTAATCCCAGCACTCAGGAGGCAGGGGTAGGAGGATCACCATGAGTTCAAGGCCAGCCTGAGACTACATAGTGAATTCCATGTCAGCTTAGACTAGAGTGAAACTCTACCTCAATAAATAAATAAATAAATAAATAAATAAATAAATAAATAACAACAATTTTAAAAAGTGGATGGCATCTGTGGTGGTTTGATTCAGGTGTCTCTCATAAACTTAGGTCTTCTGAATGCTAGTCTCCCCAGGTGATGGCAATTGGAAGTTAAAGCCTCCTGGAGGCAGTGAATTGTAAGGGGCAGGTTTTTGGGTGTTATAGCCAGTTTCCCCATGCTTGGCACACTCTCCTATTGCTGTGGTCCACCTGATGTTGGCCAGGGGGTAATGTCCACCCTCTGCTCGTGCTATCTTTTCCCCTGCCATCATGGAACTTCCCCTCGAGTCTGTAAGCCAAAATAAACATTTTTTTCCCACAAGCTGCTCTTAGTTGGGTGATTTCTGCCAGCAATGCAAACCTGACTGCAATAGCATCTGACGATGACACTCGAATTTGTCCTCTGGCCTCCACATGTACATGCACACACATGCATATGCACCTGTGCACACACACACACGGTCTGGCTGTGCTGTCCAAGCTGATCTCAAACCCCTCAGCCTCTCAAGCAGCTGGAACTACACATGTATTTTGGGAAGACATGGGGCCAACCGTCTCTCTTTTTATGTGTGAATGTGTGTTATGTGTGCATGCATGTGTCCACATGGATGTGGAAGCCAGAGGACAACCTTGAGCGTCTTCCTTAGGAACACTGTGTTCCTAAGGAACTCCTCTCCTTTCTAGAGTCTCACTCTATAGCCCTGAAGGCCCTGGCACACCCATTCTCTCTCTCTCTCGCTCTCACTCTCTCTCTTTTCTCTCTCTACTTCTTTCTCTCTCAAATAAATAAATAGATTTTTAAATTTTTATGGTTAAAAGTACAGCTTTTACCCAGTTCTCCAAAGAAGTAAGTTTCAGCATCAAAATGAAACCATCCCATGGTTTCTACTTAGCTTAACCAACTGTTCACTTGGCCAATGGCTTCCAGTGAATTTTGGCCAATGGTTCCCAGTTGGCTTGACCATGTTTTCCAACACAGTGAACCACCAGTGGATTGGCCAATGGCTTCCATGGGACTGGGCAGTGTGCGATCCCAGCAGGAATCAGAACAGTTGGAGGAGGGTTCCCTAAACTCCCTATTGTCCTTGCCGCCTCCTTGTGGGCGCCTCAGGCTGGCTGCATCCAGCCACTGGAGATGGCAGGTGCTGCCACGGGGGCATGCTCCATGAAGGACATCCCCTGGGGAAGCTGTGATTGTCCCACCTCCGTTCCTGAGTGCTGAGATTACAAGCAAGCACCACACTGCCTGCTCGCTTGCACTCTTGCAGCAGCTCCCTCCTGCCTCCCACTCCGAGCACATTTATCTCAAGTCTGCAGATGCTCAGAGGACCCCATCCTTAACAGCACAGAGATTCAAGCAAAAAAATAATCTTTCTATCCAATTCTCCTCAGTTGGCCCCATTTAATAGCCCTCTCTCTTGCTGGAATAGACCCAGGATGGCTTTAAAACCATAATTATCAAAAGAGCTAAATCCTGGCCAGCTAAATCCTTTAATCTCAGCACTTGGGAGGCAGAGGCAGAGGCAGGAGGATCGCCGTGAGTTTGAGGCCACCCTGAGAATACAGAGTGAATTCCAGGTCAGCCTGGGCTAGAGAGACACCCTACCTTGAAAAACCAAAAAAAGGGCTGGGGAGATGGCTTAGTGGCTAAGGTGTTTGCCTGCAAAGCCAAAGGATCCCTGTTCAATTCTCCAGGTCCCACATAAACCAGATGCACATGGGGGTGCATGCATCTGGAGTTTGTTTTCAGTAGCTGGAGGCCCTGGCATGCCCATTCTCTCTCTCTCTTTCTCTTTCTCTCTCCCAAATAAATAAATAGAATATATTTTTTTAAAAAAATAGCTAAATCCTGAACAATTTAAGGGTGAAATTATATGATATCAGGGGAATGTGTAGCATATATTTTACTAGCAAAGTGTGGGCAACTCCTGGTGCTGTGTAATGGTGCATGGAAATTTGGAGAATAATCTCTTCATGCATATGAAAGGGGTGAGAAGTGAGCTTGTAGTGTGCACCTTCCATCCCAGCTCTCAAGAGGTGATGGCAGAAGAGCCGGTTCAATGTCTTCCTCAGTAACAGTGAGTTGAAGGCTCGACAAAAAATGAAGAAAGGGGACTGGAGAAATGGTTTAGCAGTTAAGGTGCTTGCCTTCAAAGCCAAAGGATCCAGGTTCAATTCCCCAGGACTCAGATGCTCAAGGGATGCATGCATCTGGAATTCATTTGCAGTGGCTGGAGGTCCTGGCGTGCCCATTCTCATTCTCTCTCTTTCTCTCTCTCTCTTTCTATTTCTTTCTCTCAAATGAATAAATAAATAAATAAATAAAAATAAAACATCTTTTTTAAAAATTAAGAAAAAGGGCTGGAGAGATGGCTTAGTGGTTAAGCACTTGCCTGTGAAGCCTAAGGACCCTAGTTCGAGGCTTGATTCCCCAGTACCCACATAAGCCAGATGCACAAGATGTCACATGCATCTGGCACCCGTTCTCTCTCTCTCTCTCTCTCTCTTTCTCTGTCTGTTGCTAATAAATAAAAATTTTAAAAATGAAAAAATGAAGAAAGAAAAAGAAATGAAGGAAGGAAGTAAGGAAGGAAGGAAGGCAGGAAGGAAGAAGGGAAGGAAAAGAAAAGAAAATTAATGAAAAAGAAAAGGACAAGCTTTTCACTCAGAGTTGGCTTTGAATCCAGGCCAGGCCCGTGTGAACTGGGGGTAAGGGTCTTCTCTGTAGCAGCTTGGAGTCAAGGAGAACCCAGGGCCTGGAACCGTGGATAAACTGGGTAATCTGGAGATTTCAGAAGCCCCTCCTCCAGGTATCTGAAGCCTGCCTCCACCCATTTCATGAAGTCTGGGAATAAAATGCAGGCCTCTGCATGCTATGTGCACGAGCCACGCCCCCGGCCCTCACTGTGGGTTCTAGGCTGTCACTCTTCTGCTGACCACGCCCCCAGCCCTCACTGTGGGTTCTAGGCTGTCACTCTTCTGCTGACCACGCCCCCAGCCCTCACTGTGGGTTCCAGGCTGTCACTCTACCGCTGACCACGCCCCCAGGCCTCATTGTGGGTTCCAGGCTGTCACTCTACCGCTGACCACGCCCCCAGCCCTCACTGTGGGTTCCAGGCTGTCACTCTACCGCTGACCACGCCCCCATCCCCTGTGTCACCTCTTGAACTCCTGGTGCACTAGGTACAGGATGTGTATGGCGACACTATTGAGAGCGTAGGCATTGATGGTGGGCTTCAGGAAGGACAGGAGGGTGCTGATCACAGAAATAATGATGACCAGGTAGGTGAAGTACATCCTGGGCAGGAGAGAAGATAGATGGATTCTGGCAGCACATTCGGGAGGATGAAGTGAGATCTCTGTGCCACCCACTGGGATGAGAAGAGCGAAGGGCTCAGCAAGTTTCCCTGGGCTCAGAAGCGGCTTCTAAGTCTCCCCAGGTAGACAGAGGGACAGGTCAAGGATCCCTGGGAGCCTGAGGGCCCAGGCAAGGGCTGAAGGAAACACCTTCTGCACAGAATGAACAGAGGGTGTCATGGCATCCACAAGGGTCCACAAAAGTTCCCGGGCCCAGATGAGGTCAGGAAAACACTCAGGGGTACATGATGGGCTCCAAAGAGGGATGACAGGGCTGGGGAATTGCAAAGGATCTCTGGGGTCCAGGGAAGCCTAAACTTGGGGTCTTCAGGTGGCCGTCACCCCAGGTAGCTCAGAATTTGGATCAGACAGCAAGCTGGGCAAGTATAGGGAAGCCCAGGTAAGTCAGGCCTGGAGGTGATCCTTGGGCTGTCAGAGGAGGGACCCCCCAAAGGGCCCAGGTGAGAGGTCCTGGGAAGGGAGGAGCAGGCAAGCTCAGGTAAGGCCACAGAGGGCTCAAGCCTGTCCTGTCCTCACAGCCCACTGTCTCACCTGTTCCCCTGCAGGAAGGAGGGGAAGTAACAGCGGGGCATCCACAGGCTATAGCAACTCGCCAGCAGCCAGAGGATGGAGATCTCGTCCAATAGCTGGCCCAGGAAGCTGAGTGTCATGTGGAAATACATGGAGAACAGACCTGTGGGACAGAAGTAAGGTGGTCAAGAGGGTTGTCTGTCCCCATGCCACCTGCCCGTGGGCACAGACCCTCCACCTACCTATGACCATGAAGAGGAGTGAGATGTAGTAGATGCCCCTGGAGCTCCTCTTGGCATAGGGATGCATTAGAAACATCATGAGGGGACCAAAGATGAAGAAGGAGATGTTGCTGAACTGGAAGAGAGATGTGGGGAGCAGGTCAGATGGGAGGGAGCGCCACCATATCCACCCAGGCTCACCCATCAGCCAGTCAACCACCTACACCTTCCAGACAAGTAGCGAGCCGTTCGCCCATCAGGCAGCATTCTAACTGATCCTTTCCTCCCATTTTTTTACACGTGTGAGTGTGTGGTGCATTTGCATGTAGATGTGTTCATATGTTGGTGGGTGCACATGTGTGTGCATTAAGGGTGGAGGCCAGAGGCCAGTGTCAAGTGTTCTTAGTCTCCATCTTGCTTCTGCATGTGTCATGTGGTGCATGTGCGGGGAGAGGGTATATGCACGTGCATGTGCCCACGCAGCATCCTGTGTGCTCCTTTGTGGTGGCCAAAGGGGAACACTGGGTATCCCCCTCCATCGCTCTTCTACTCTTTTTATTTATTTATTTATTTTTTTTTGAGATAAAGTTTCACTCTGGCCCAGGCCGACCTGGAATTCACTATGTAGTCTCAGGGTGGCCTTGAACTCACAGCGACCCTCCTACCTCTGCCTCTGGAGTGCTGAGATTAAAGGCATGCACCACTACACCGGGCCTCTTCTACCCCTTCTTGAGCCAGAGTTGCTTATTAATTCTGAAGCTTGATTGTGAAGCTTTCTAGGTTTTTGTTTTGTTTTGTTTTGTTTTTGTGTTGTTTTGTTTTGTTTTCATGAGCCCTAGCAATTCTCTGGTCTCTGCTCCCTGCAAGACTGGGCTTGCATGTGTGGCTATGCTCAGCTGTACATTGTGGGTTCTGGAGATACAACTGGTGTGATCTCTCAGGCCTCCTCAGGCCCTCATACTTGCACAGGAAGTGTTCTTAACCACTGAGCCCTCAACTTTATTATTATTATTCTTTTTTCAAGGTAAGGTCTTACTCTAGCTCAGGCTGACCTGGAATTCACTATGTAGTCTCAGGGTGGCCTCAAACTCATGGTGATCCTCCTACCTCTGCCTCCCAAGTGCTGAGATTAAAAGCGTGCACCACCACACCCAGCTCTTATTTTCATTTTTTTTAAATTTATTTATTTGAGAGAGAGGAAGAGTTAGAGAGAGAGAGAATGGGCACGCCAGGGCCTCCAGCTACTGCAAACAAACTCCAGATGCATGCACCCCCTTGTGCGTCTGGCTTATGTGGGTCCTGGAAAATCAAATTGGGATCCTTTGGAGGCAAATGCCTTAACCACTAAACCATCTCTCCAGCCCTTTATTTTCATTTTTTTTTTCCGAGGTAGGGTTTCACTCTAGTCCAGGCTGACCTGGAATTCATTCTGTCTTCTCAGGGTGGCCTCAAACTCACGGCGATCCTCCTACCTCTGCCTCCCGAGTGCTGGGATTAAAGGCGTGTGCCACTACGCCCGGCTTTATTTTCATTTTAAAAAAATATTTTGTATGCCGGGCATGGTGGTGCACGCCTTTAATCCCAGCATTCGGGAGGCAGAGGTAGGAGGATCGCCAGGAGTTCGAGGCCACCCTGAGATTACATAGTAAATTCCAGGCCAGCCTGAGCTACAGTGAGACCCTACTTAGAAAAACCAATGTGTGTGTGTGTGTGTGTGTGTGTGTGTGTGTGTGTGTGCATGTCAGTAAGAGCACTGGGGACATGGTCAGCAGTAGACAGCCTAGAACCCACAGTGAGGGCTGGGGGCGTGGTCAGTGATAGAGTCCCTACCTAGGGAGGATGGGGTGTGGCTCAATGCTGAATGTTTACCTAGCATGTCTGAGTCCCTGGTTGTCTCCCCAGCACTGGAGGAAAAACCAAGCCTCACTGGCCTGCAGCTGCCACGCTGTGCCTGTGGAGATGGGGGAGGAAAACCAAACTTTTGGATCCCTGGAGTCAGTGAACATCACCTGATGCCACCTCACCCTTTCTCATCACTGAAGCTCCAGTTCCCACCACCCACACCTGCCCTCTGTCACATATTACAGACAGACACCTGCTTCCACTCTCTACAGGCTCAGAGATGTGGGTCCTGGGTGGGGCACTGGGAGCCACCCAGCCACAGGACAAGACTGACTTGTATGATTTGCAAGGTGTGTAATTGTTAACCACTCAGCATGAGATAACCTCACAGCCCTGTGGTTGAAACACACTGGGACCAAGTGCTTGAGTACTGGGTGACCCTGGGCAAAGAATTTAACCTCTCTGCGTCTTTATTCCACCTTTGTTAGGGGACACGAGAGGTGTACTTTAGGCTGAGCATGCAGGTCCACCTATGAGCCCAGCTCTGTGGATGTTGAGGCAAAAGAATGGTGAGTTCTAGCCCGGTCTGAGTTACATAGTGACACTCTGTGTCAAAAAACCAGCTGGGGCTGGAGAGATGGCTTAGCGGCTAAGGTGCCTGCCTGCTAAGCCTAAGAATGCTGGTTCCAATGTCCAATGGTTCCAATCTCCAGGTCCCACGTTTAGCCAGATGCAAAGTGAGGCAAGGGTGCAATGTCACACTTGCCCACAAGGGGGCGCACGCATCTGGATTTTGTTCACAGCAGCTGAGAGACTGCTGGCGTGCCCATCTCTGTCTCCCTCTCCCTCTCTGTCTATCTCTCTGTGTCTCTCTCTCCAAAAATAAATAAAATAATAATAATAAATTTAAAAAAACAGCCGGGCGTGGTGGCATACACCTTTAATCCCAGCCCTCAGGAGGCAGAGGTAGCAGGATCACTGAGTTCAAGGCTATCCTCAGACTACATAGTGAATTATAGGTCAGACTGGGCTAGAGTAAGACTGTCCCTCAAAAAAACTAAAAATAAAATAAAATAATAATCCAGGGAGGGAAGCTAGAGAGTGGCTCAGTGGGTGAAGCACTTGCTGTGCAAGCACAAGGACCAGAGTTCAGATCTCCAGCACCCATGTAAGAAGCCAGGCATGGTGGTACACACCTGGATCCCAGTGCTAGAGATGGAGACAGGAGGATCCCTGGGAATTACTGTCTAGCTGCATCAGTGAGCTCCATGTTCAGTGAGAGACACTTTCTCAGAAAAGAAAATAAGGTAGAGGGCTGGAGAGGTGGCTCAGCAGTGAAGGCACTTGCTGGCAAAGCCAAAGGACCCAGGTTCAGTTTCCCAGTACTCACGTAAAGCCAGATGCACAAGGTGACACATGCATCTGGAGTTCGTTTGCAGTGGCTAGAGGCCCTGGCATGCCCATTCTCTCACTCTCTATCTGTCTCTCTCTCTCTCTCTCTCAAATAAATAAATTAATTAAATATTTTTAAAAAGAAAGAAATTGGGGGTACTTACAAAGACACCTGATGTTAGCCTCTGGCGTCTATCTGGAAGCACACACATGTGTACCACACATATACAGATACATATGCGCACATGCATGCACACCACACACACATATGAACTAGGTATGGTGCACCTGCCTGTCATCCCAGCACTTGGGAGGTGAAGGCGGGAGGTTCCGGAGTTCAAGGAGTTCAGCTATATGAGACCCTGTCTCACCACAAAACAAAAGAATTTGTCCACTCATGACAGAATGGATGGATGAAGGAGTCCTGGTCTCTTAGCAAGGAACTTCTTCTGACCTCTTGTAACCTTGACTGTGACAGGGTATACGTTTCCCTCTCCCAAACATCAGGAGAGTGCTAAGGCATAGTTTTCTGTTTATTTTGGTCCCCTCTATGTCCCCCTATCCCAGAACATGCCCTCCAAGCTGATGATGGGGGAAATGACCATTGTACTGTTGACTTGGACCCCTCCATCTGCCCAGGAGACCAAGGGTGGGAAACCACTAACCCTCATGATTCCAAAGGAGACAAGAGGCCCAGGGGCCAGCCATGACAGCTGCATCTTCAGTCTTCTCTCCATGGTCAGACATCATGGGGTGCCCCTCCTTGCCACTCTGACTGGCTGGCTGTGTGAGCCCTGTATTCAATTGTATTTTCTCTGGGGATGAGAAGGAAGCCAGGAACGCCTCGATACGTGTGTCTCCTGCTCCTGTGTGATGTAGAGTAGGCCCATCCACTGCATGAAACCAGAGGCTCAGAGACAGCTGGCTCTCCAGCCCGGGTCACAGAGCATTTGAGAACTGCCAAGAAATGGTCAACAGCCAATATTTTCTGGAGGAGGGGCAGTTGGGAAGCAACTGGACAGCTGGCAGAACCAGAATTAGAACACTAGGTTCCCACACACCCTGGGAATTGGGGAACTTTAAAAGTTCTACCTGGGGCTAGAGAGATTTCTCAATGGTTAGAGGCACTTGCTTGCAAATCCTGAAAGCCTGGGTTTAGTTCTCCACTTCCTGCATAAAGCCAGATGCACAAAGTGGTGCATACATCTAGAGTTCGTTTGCAATGGCAGGAGGCCCTGGCACACCCATTCTCTCTCTGTCTATCTGCTTGTTTCTCTCGGTCTCTCTCTCTCTCTCTCTCTCAAATAAATGAATATAAATATTTAAATTTTTTTAAGTTCCAAAACATGATAGGCCATTGCTGAGGCTCTTGATTTCCCACCAGGAATAGATGGTAAGACCCTATTGCTAAAGACTAGCGAAATCCTGCTGGAGCTGAGCTGAAAACCTCCTCTGTGTAGACCAGCTGACAGAAAGCTGGAAAAAGCTATACTGCACGCAGTTCAATGAGAGAGAGAGAAATCACCAGTGGAGATACTCAACAGTGGACACTGCAAGCTTTAAATTTGGCCAACCAGGCTAAATGAACCAAAGGGTGCAATAGTGGCATGTCTGTTATGGGGGAAACCAACTGCTCTCTAATTGTACTAGAGGCCCACTCCATGGGAGGGAATACATGCCTGATCCTGAAAACCTATGACAGGGGTAGTCATGAGCCCTAGGGGTGTAATGTCTGCTAGTATCTGGTTAAATGTATATACTATGCCCACCAAACTGCCTGGTAAGCACTCCTCTTAATGTTCATACCCATCTATTAATGCTACTCTCACTTTTGGTTAAAGAAGCTTCTCTTTTCAGATGGTGGTGACCTTGGGATGACTCAGAAGGCACCATAGTGCTGAGAAGTGACAGAGGAGTGTTCAACACTGAAATATCTCACATCTTTCAAGGCTCAGGGTCCACTGAGGAAGAGGTGATGGAAAGAATGTAAGAGCCAAAGGAAGGGTAAGACTACTTACAACGTGCTCCTCTAGACACAAAATGACCTGGATATTCATGAACTTGCAGTGCCTGACACTACCTACACAAGAACATCATAACAGGAGGAAAAGATGATGACATCAAAATAAAAGAGAGACTGATTGAGAGGGGTAGGGGATATGATGGAGAGTGGAGTTTCAAAGGGGAAAGTGGGGGGAGGGAGGGAATTCCATGGGTTATTGTCTATAATTATGGAACTTGTCAATAAAAAAATATTTTAAGGATAGTTCCACCTGATCCATTCAAAACTCTCCTAAGTGGTGAGCCACCCAGTAAGAGGCCATTCGGCCAGTATGAGCAGTACAGATCTGTGATGTCACCTGTGTCCCATTGACACCAGCCCTCCACACCCTGAAAGAAAGAAAGAAAGAAAGAAAGAAAGAAAGAGAGAGAGAAAGAAAGAGAGAGAGAGAGAGAAAGAAAGAAAGAAAGAAAGAGAGAAAGAAAGAAAGAAAGAAAGAGAGAGAGAAAGAAAGAAAGAAAGAGAGAAGGAAAGAAAGGCATACATACTCTTTCTTTTTCTTTTTGGTTTTTTGAAGTAGGGTCTTACTCTATCTAGCTCAGGCTGACCTAGAATTCAGTATATAGTCTCCGTGGCCTTGAACTCATGGCAATCCTCCTACCTCTGCCTCCCAAGTGCTGGGATTAAAGGCATAAGCCACCACACCTGGCTCTGTTTTTCTTTTTTAAATATTTAATTTATTTATTTGAGAGAGAGAGAGAGCAAATGGGCACACCAGGGCCTCTAGCCCCACAAATGAACTCCAGGCAAAATGCTACCTTGTACATCTGCCTTTGTGGGTCCTGGGGAATTGAATCTGGGTCCTTCAGCTTTGCAGGCAAGTGCCTAAACTGCTAAGCCATCTCTCCAGCCTTTTTTTATTTTATTTTATTATTATTTTATTTTATTTTATTTTATTTTATTTTATTTTATTTTATTTTATTTATTTTGGAGAGAGAAAGAGAGAGGGAGAGGAAGACAGAGATGGGTATGCCAGCAGTCTCTCAGCTGCTGCGAACGAAATCTAGATGTGTGCGCCCCCTTGCGGTCAAATGCGGCATTGCGCCCTTGCATCATTTTTTGCACTATTTTGAATGGGACCTGGAGATTATTTGAATTTTATTTTATTTTATTTTATTGGAGATTTTATTTTATTTTAGCGTTCTGGCTTAGGCTTAGGAGGCAGGCGCCTTAACTGCTAAGCCATCTCTCCAGCCCTTTTTATTTTTGTTTGTTTCAAGATAGGGTCTCGCTCTAGTCCAGGCTAACCTGGAATTCACTATGTAGTCTCAGGGTGGCCTTGAACTCTCGGAGATCCTCCTTCCTCTGCGTCCCGAGTGCTGGGATGACAGGTCATGACAGTGGCACATTATGTCTGCAGATTGTCTCCAGCCACACACAGGGTGCCAACAGTATCTCTGCCTCTGTGCTACATTTCCATTTACTTGCCACAGTCCCAGGTGACTCAAGAGTCACTGTGTATATAAATTTTCTTGTTTGTTGGGATAATTTCTGAGGTAAAACTCCTCCAGGTATAGTGACTCACTGAGGGGTGGAGTGCCACCTGCAAAGTCACTTCCACTCACAAACTCAAATTCCCTGTAGAAATTTTTATTTTATTTTTTTTTATTTTATTTTATTTTATTTTATTTTATTTTATTTTATTTTTATTTTATTTTACATAGGCAGTGTGCTCCCGTCTGCTACAAATAAATTCATTGTTCTTTTTTTTCTTTTGGAAACAGGGTCTCATCTGGAGCACAGGCTAACTTGGAACTCACTAAGTAGCTGAGGCTAGCCTCAAACTCTTGGCAATCCTCCTGCCTCAGCTTTGCAAGGGCTGAGATGGCAGGCATGAACCATCATGCCTGATTCCCACCAATGAAGTTTTATTGGTATACAGCCTCACCCACATTAATTTGCATCTACCATAGATAGGACCTGAAATGCTTGCTACAGAGACGCCACATTTAGAAAGCTAAACATGTTTAGTGGGTGGCTCTGTATAGAAAAAAAAAACTGCACCCAAAGCCTTGAATATGTTATTACCCAGCAGTTCTTGCAAAAGGCAGGTCTCAGAATAATGAGTTCTTCCATAACCACTTGCTACTGACTCTCCTGCTTCGCTGGAGTTTTTTGTTTGTGTCTTTGTTGTTTGTTGTTTATTTTTTTTTTTTTTGTTTTATTTTATTTTTTTTTTTTTTGTTTTATTTATTTTAGTTGGTTGTCTCTCAGCTCTCAGCCCAGGCTGACTTAGCCCAGAATTCACCTGGAATTCACTATGTAGTCTCAGGGTGGTGGCCTCAAACTCAGGGTCATCCTCCTACCTCTGCCTCCCATGTGCTGGGATTAAAGGTGTGCACCACCACAGCTGGCTTTGGAGTTTTTGATTTTTACATTTTATTTCATTTACTTATTTGGAAGCAGAGAGAGAGCGTGCATGTATGGGTGCACCAGGGCCTCTAGCCACTGCAAACAAACTCTAGACGCATGTGCCATGTATGTGCCACCTTATGTAGCTCATGTCTGTGGGTACTGGGGAATCGAACCAGGATCCTTAGGTTTTACAGGCAAGCACCTTAACCACTGAGCTATTTCTCCAGTCACTTTTTTTTTTTTTTTTTTTTGGTTTTTTGAGGTAGGGTCTCACTCTAGTTCAGGCTGACCTGGAATTAACTATGTAGTCTCAGGGTGGCCTCGAAGCCTCAGCATGCTTTGTGCCACCACCACAGCTTTTTGATTTTTACATTTTATTTTCTCTTATTTGGAAGCGCATCCTCCTACCTCTGCCTCCCGAGTGCTGGGATTAAAGGCATGCGCCACCACGCCCGGCGAACTATTTTTTTTTTTTTTTTTTTTGAAGCAGACTTTCTAGCCCAGCTGACCTGGCAACTCATTCTGTAGGACACGCTGGCTTCTTCCTCTCAACCTCCTGAGTGCTGGGATTAAGGGTGTCTGGCTTCAAGGTCCACATTTACAGTCAGCTCTCGGGAGGCTGATGCAGGAAGATCGAGTTCAAGGCCAGCCTGGGCTATAGAAAGAACCTGTCTGACCAAAAGCAAAACAAGAACCAAGTGGATTCTCACCAGAGAAACTGAAATCTTGTTACGTGAAACAGTAGATAAACATGGAGAAATGCGGGTCCTGACTGCTGAGGGTGGAAACCCTTTTTCCTAATACTTGTTGTAACTTAGGCAGTAGACCTGCAGTCTCCTAGGGCTGCCGGCTTTCCAGTGTGCTTCCATCAGAAATAGCTGAGGAGGCTGGGTATGGTGGTACACAACTTTAGTCCAAGCACTCAGGAGACTGGTGTAGGAGGATCACTGTGAGTTCAAGGCCAGCCTGGGTCTACAGAATGAGTTCCAGGTTAGCCTGGACAAGAGCGAGACCCAACCTTGGGGAAGAAAAAGAAAGAAGAAAGAAAGAAAGAAAGAAAGAAAGAAAGAAAGAAAGAAAAGAGAGAGAGAGAGAGAGAGGAAGGAAGGAAGGAAGGAAGGAAGGAAGGAAGGAAGGAAGGAAGGAAGGAGGAAGGAAGGAGATAAGAAAGAGGGGGGAGGGAGGGAAGGAAGAAAAAAAAAGAAAAGAAAAGAAGAGAAGAGAAGAGAAGAGGAAAGGAAAGGAAAGGAAAGAAAAGAAAAGAAAAGAAAAGAAAAGAAAAGAAAAGAAAAGAAAAGAAAAGAAAAGAAAAGAAAAGAAATAGCTGAGGAGGATGCTGGGACCAGGCCTGCATGAGCTCCCAGCTGGGACTGCAGCTAAAGAGATGCTTTCGTAGTGCCTTCTGTGGCATCTTCCACCTGGGGTGGGCTGTCCACAGAACATTCTGGACCACAGAGGATTCTAGGAATGTCAGCAGAGAGAGGTAGTTCTCCCAAACATTTCAGCCTCACTCAGGCGCATGTCCAGCTCATCCATTACTCAGATACGGTAATGAGGACCACGAAGGAAACAGGGAGAAGCAACAGACTGTGAGGATCTGAGTCTCACTCACACCCCAGCTCTGGGGAAGCCACTGGGCCAGAGACAACAGGTTCAGAGAAACCTCAAGGAAGCCTGGAAACAAATTCCACTTTTTTTATATATGTTTTTCGAAGCAGGGTCTCTAGCCCAGGCTAACCTGGAACTCACTGTGTAGACCCAGGCTGGCCTTAAACTCAATGTGATCCCTCCTGCTTCAGCCTCTCCACTGTGAGGCTAAAGCCATGCGCCATCACACCAGACTTCACTTTTTTTTATGATGCTGGGGATGCAACCTGAGTCCTCCAACGCAAGCTAGTTGAGTGCTCTTACACCACACCAACCCCCCTCCCAAGCTCTCACTGTGGGTTCTAGGCTGTCATTCTACCTCTGACCACACCCCCAGCCCTCACTGTGGGTTCTAGGCTGGGCTCTACCACTGAACTACATCTCCAGCCCCCTTCTCCCTTTTTTTCGAGGTAGGGTCTCACTTTGGTCCAGGCTGACCTAGAATTCACTATGTAGTCTCAGGGTGGTCTTTAATTCATGGCACTCCTCCTACCTCTGCCTCCCAAGTGCTGGGATTAAAGGTGTGCCCCACCATACCCAGCTTACTTTGTTTTTTTGAGACAGGGTCTTGCTAAATTGCCCAAACTGGCCTTGAACTCTGAGCAATTCTTCTGTCTCTGTCTCCCAAGTCGCTGGGATAATATGCTTGATTCACCAGTTCTCAAAATACAATGTATAGAGCCGGGCGTGGTGGCACACGCCTTTAATCCCAGCACTCGGGAGGCAGAGGTAGGAGAATCGCCGAGAGTTCGAGGCCACCCTGAGAGTACATAGTTAATTCCAGGTCAGCCTGGACCAGAGTGAGACCCTACCTCGCAAAAAAAAACAAACAAACAAAAATACAATGTATATTCCTATAGAAAATAAAACTAGGGGGCTGGAGAGATTGCTTAGTGGTTAAGGCACTTGCCTGCAAAGCCTACTGGCCTAGGTTTGATTCCCCATGACCCACATAAGGCCAGATGCACAAAGTGATACATGCATTTGGGGTTTGTTTGCAGTGGCTAGAGACCCTGATGTGCCTATTCTCTCTCTCCTTGAAAATAAATAAATAAAAATATTTTTAAAATAAGAAAATAGGGATGGAGAGATAGCTTAAAGGTTAAGGTACTTTCCTGTAAAGCCTAAGGACCTGTGTTCTACTCTCCAGATCCCATGTAAGCCAAACACACACAGGCGAGGCAAGCACAAAGTTGCACATGCCCACTAGCTGGCAGAAGCATCTGGAGTTTGACTACAGTGGCTGAGGCCCTAGGGTGCCAATTCTCCCTCTCGCTCTCTCTTTCTAAAAATAAAATAGGGCTGGAGAGAAGGCTTAGGAGTTAAGGTGTTTGCCTGAAAAGCCAAAAGATCTAGGTTTGATTCCCCAAGACCCACATAAACCAGATGCATAAAGTGGAGCATGCATCGAGAGTTTGTTTGCAGAGGCTGGAGGCCCTGGCATGCCCATTCTCAATCTCTCTCTCTCTCTCTCATATGTGTGTCTACTTCTTTCTCTCAAATAAATAAATAAAAATAAAAATATTTTAAAATAAAATAAAATTTTTTTAAAAAAGAAAATAGAGCTGGAGAGATGGCTTAGTGGTTAAGGTGCTTGCCTATAAAATCTAAGGACAGGGCTGGAGAGATGGCTTAGCAATTAAGGCATTTGCCTGCAAAGCCAAAGGATCCCGGTTTGATTCTCCAGGACCCATGTAAGCCAGATGCACAAGGGGGCACATGCATCTGGAGTTCGTTTCCACTGGCTAGAGGCCCTGGTACACCTGTTCTCTGCCCCCCACCTCTTTATATCTCTCAAATAAATAAATAAAATATAAAAAATAAAATATTTTTTAAAAGCCCTAAGGACCCATGTTCAACTCTCTAGGTCCCACGTAATCCAGACGCACAAGGTGACGCAAGCATGAAAGGTTGTACATGTGCACAAAATGGTGCACACCTCTGGAGTTCCATTGCAGTGGCTGGAGGCCCTGACATGCCAATTCCTCCTCACCCCCATAAAATAATAAAAGGCTGCACTTCTTTAGTCCCAGCACTCAGGAGACAGAGGTAGGAGGATCGCAGTGAGTTCAAGGTCAGTCTGGGACTACATAGTGAATGCCAGGTTGTTTGGGCTGGAGCGAGACCCTACCATGAGACCTCCCCCCCAAAAAAGGAAAGTGAAATTAAGTATGTAGCAATAAATATTCACTAAATTAATAAATATTAACAAGCAAACATGTAAATATATACATGCATATAGATATATCTATATCTTGGACTTGCCAAGGTGAAATTGGCATGAGCAGCCGGGCGATTGACACACATCACTCAAACTCCCAGAACACATGTTGAAAGTGACATGAACCCTCACTTGGCGACTCCCCATGCTTTCGGTTGATGAGATTGTTGGGTAAGAACTGAAGAGTGTAACACTTGGCATGAAGGACTCACTCAATAAAAGCCAAGATTGGGTGTGGTGACACACACTTGTCATTTCAGCATTCAAGATGTAGAGGCCAAAGGCTCTGAGTTGCATGCCATCCTGGGCTATGTATCAAAAACCTGGTGTCCCCAAAAATAAAAAGGAGGGTACCCAGGTATGGTGGTGCACACCTTTAATCCCAGCACTCAGGAGGCAGAGGTAGGAGGATCACTGTGAGTTCGAGGCCACCCTGAGACTACATAGTGAATTCCAGGGCAGCCTGGGCTAGTTAGAAACCCTACCCGCCCCCCAAAAAATGGAGGGTGCAGATTGGGGAGACCAAAGCAAAGACTATATGGGTCCTCAACGGCTAAGTGGCCTTATCTCTTCCATACCGTGTCTGGCAGTAACACCCGCCCTCCCTTCCTGCTTGCTCTGGGTGCTGGAGATCAGACCCAGGCTCTGTGCATGCAGGGTAAGCAATCCACTGCTGAGCCCCAGCCCGTCTCGCAAGTGTTCTTAGAAAAGACATAATCCCAGGAAAACAGGGACATGTGGGTCATCCTTGAGTGGTAGTACAGATGAGAATAAGGCGGACCTGGTCACCTTGTCCAGAAAAACCTCCCTAGAGCTACAGTCACTGGCCCACATGCCTCCTCTGGGTCTCCCTGGAGCTACCCCTACATCCCCACCGCAGCACTTATCCCCAGGTTATTTCCAAATGAATGAATGAAAGTTGGCACTCCTTGATGAACCAAGCCACACGCAGCAAAGTGCTCAAACAGATTCCTTGGCAAGGATGTGGAGGAGCCGGGTTTTAAACTGACATGCAGGTGAACGAGACTTCACCCACCCACACCACCACATCCCAAGGCAGCTCTCACCGTGTTGTAGAACTCAGCCACCAGCTCCGAGTGCTGGAAGTTGCTTTCACACCAGTCCACCTCGGAGCTCTGGTAAGCAAAGATGCTGGGCATCTTTCCGCAATGCCGGGCACACACTCTCTGCGCCTGACAGAGACAGGCCTAGAGAAGAACTGAGCTTAGCAGAGCCTGGCCCCGCTGAGGCGGGGAGAAGACTGCAGAGCGAGAGGAAAAACCTGCCTGACAGCTCCCCGATTGCACCAGAGCAGCCAGGCTGATACAGTATGGCCATCAGGGCTGCCCTGGGCAGCTGTGGTGGGATGGTACTGTTTAGCTTGGACTGGGTGGGGGTGAATGGGGAGGCATTGGAGAGAGTGTTTGGTATTGTTATTTTTGATGTTGTCATTATTATATGGGGCTATGGCTCAGTGGGCAGAGGGCTTACCTAGCCTGCATGATGCCTTGGGTTCATCTCCAGCACCACATAAACCAAGCATGGTGGTGCACACCTGTCATCCCAGCACTCAGGAAGTGGAGGCATAAGGATCAGAAATTCAAGGCCACCCTGAGACTACAGAGTGAATTCCAGGTCAGCCTGATTTACAGCTAGACCCTACCTCGAAAAACAAAAAAAAAAAAATGTGAGCTGGGCGTAATGGTGCATGCCTTTAATCCCAGCACTTGGGAGGCAGAGGTAGAAGGATTGCTGTGAGTTCGAGGCCACCCTGAGATTACATAGTAAATTCCAGGTCAGGCTGGACTAGAATGAAACCCTACCTCAAAAAAAAAAAAAAAAAAAAAAAGGGACTGGAGAGCTGGCCTGGGTGATTGCTAGCAAAGCCTGACAGCCCAGGTTCGATTCTCAAGTACCCAGGTATAGCCAGATACACAAAGTGAGGCATACTTCTGGAGTTCATTTGCAGGAGCAGAAGGCCCTGGAGTGCCCATACTCTCTCTGTGTCTTCCTCTATCTTTCTGTCTCTATTTCTCTCTCAAATAAATAAATACATAAAAATATTTAGGGGTGGAGAGATGGTTTAGTGGTTAAGACACTTGTCTGCAAAGCCAAAGGACCCAGTTTCAATTCCCCAGGACCCACATAAACCAGATGCACAAGGTGATGCATGTGTCTGGAGTTTGTTGGCAGTGGCTGAAGGCCCTGGTGCACCCATTCTCATCCTCTCTCTGTGTGTCTCTCTCAAATAAATAAATAATTTTTATTATTATTTTTTTGACAACGTCTATACTTACATACAAAAAGTATGATATTTCCCTCCCCTCCCCATTCCCCTTTAGAACTCCCATCTCCATCGTATCCCCTCCCTCTCTTTATTAGTCTCTCTTTTAATTTGATGTCATATCTTTTTCTTCTGTTATGAGGGTCTTGCGAAGGTATTGCTAGGGCTGCAAGATCATGGATATCGAGGCCAATCTTTGTCTGGGCAGTTGCATTGTAAGGAGTCGTACCCTTCCTTTGGCTCTTCCATTCTATCCGCCCCCTCTTCCGCCATGGTCCCTGAGCCTTGGAGGGTGTGACAGAGGTGTTTCAGTGCTGGGCACTCCTCCATCCCTTCTTCTCAGCATTATGTTGCCTTTTGGGTAAATAAAAATTTAAAAAATAAAAATAAAAGCCAGGTATGGTGGAACATGCCTTTAATCCCAGCACTTGGGAGGCAGAGGTAGGAGGATCGCCATGAGTTCGAGGCCACCCTAGACAGTCAGAGAGAAAACCACTGCAAATGAACTTTGCTCATCTGGTTTTACGTGGGTACTGGGGAATCAAACCCAGGTTGTTAGGTTTTGGAGGCAAGTGCCTTAACCACTGAACCATCTCTCTAAACCTCCACTTTATTCTCTGAAACAGGTTCTCCCACTGAACCTGGAGCTCTCCAATTCTGCTAGACTAGCTGGCCAGCAAGGCTCAGGGATCTTCTTGTCCTCTCCTCCCTAGTTCGCCTGGTATTCACATGGGTTCTAGGACCTGAACTGAGGTTCTTGTAGCGAGCACTTCACCCACCAAGCACCTCTTGGCCCTTGACTCCTACTCTCCCTCAATTTACTGTCTGGACACCATTGACAGCCCAGACGCAGACCCCATACCCAGGCACGCACAGAGCTCACCTCATAAGTTCATGAAACTCTCTGGCAAGGTAACCATCCTGTCATTTGTCCTTTAGGAATGTCATTTGGGGATCTCTTGCTTCTGTCTATTGGATTAAAGCCAGGGCTACGGGTGGTCAAGCCCCACATGCTCAGAGTGTGTAATCTTCTACCAGGGACCATCTATGAAGTGAAGGACCTTGCAGGCTTCAGACCTGGAGTCCCCAGGCCTGCCTTCTGGGGATTTTGGAAAACCTTTGTGACATTGGGCAGGTGAACTCACCTCTCTGATCCTCATTTTGCTCACCTGTAATGCAGAGTCAGTGATGACCAGCTGTTAGAAACTCAGGCAGAGCTTAGCTCACTGCCTGGATTGGTCAATGGTAAAGGGTTCTTCTTACAGCAACTGACTTTGAACTTTAAGGTAACCTTGTGGGAATCAATATCATGTCTCATTTTCACTTCCTGCTTACCAGTGGCTGCCTCTGTTTTCATTAAGACAGGGTCTCACTATGTAACCCAGGCTGGCCTCCAATAACTCCATCATCCTGTCACAGGATCCCAAGAGCTGGGATGACAGACACCACCATACCTGGCTTCCTCAAACACACACGGTCTCATGTAACCCAGGTTGGTCTCAAACTCACTATGTAGCCAAAGATGACCTTGGACTCCTGATCCTCCTGCATCCACTTACCAAGTGCTGGGATAACAGGCGTGTAACACTAGTTTAAGTGGGGCCAGGAATGGGGAATGGAGCCCATGAGACCACAGCCCCAGCCAGTCTTCTCCCTTTCTTTTAATAGTTTTTTTGTGTATAGGGATTTGTTTGTTGTTATTGTTTGGGTTTTTTAAAAAATTTTTTTATTTTTTATTTTTGGAGAGAGACACAGAGACAGACAGAGAGGGAGAGGGAGACAGATAGAGAATGAAATCCAGATGTGTGTGCCCCCTTGTGGGCAAGTGTGGCATTGCGTCCTTGCCTCACTTTGCATCTGGCTAAACATGGGACCTGGAGATTGGAACGGGGTTCTTAGGCTTAGCAGGCAGGCACCTTAACCGCTAAGCCATCTCTCCAGCCCTTGTTTGGGTTTTTTGAGATAGCATCTTGCTCTAGCCCAAATTGACCTGAAATTCACTCTGTAGTCTCAGACTGGCCTCAAACTCACAGTGATCCTCCTACCTCTGCTTCCCAGTGCTGGGATTAAAGGCATGAGCCATCACAACCTGCTTTTAATGGTATTTAAAATATATATATTTAGGGATTGGAGAGATGGCTTAGCAGTTAAGGCACTTGCCGGCAAAGTCTAAAGACCCAGGTTTGATTCCCCAGTACCCATGTAAAGCCAGATGCACAAGGTGGTGCAGGCATTTGGAGTTCATTAGCAGTGGCTAGAGGCCCTGGCATGCCCATTCTCTCTCTTTTTATCTACCTCTTTCTCTCTCTCACTCTCTCCAATAAGTAAAATATTTAAAAGTATTTATTTAAAACCCAGGCATGGTGGTACACACCTTTGATCCCAGCACTCAGGAGGCAGAGGTAGGAGAATTGCTGTGAGTTCAAAGCCACCCTGAAATTACATAGTGAATTCCAAGTCAGCCTGGACTAGAGCAAGACCCTACCTCAAAAAAAGAGAAGCTGGTCGTGGTGGTGCACGCCTTTAATCCCAGCACGAGGGAGGCAGAGGTAGGAGGATCGCTGTGAGTTAGAGGCTATCCTGAGACTACATAGTGAATTCCAGGTCAGCCTGAGCTAGATTGAGAGCCTGCCTTGAAAAAAACACACAAAAAAAGAGAGAGAGAGAGAGAAAGAGCAGGGCTGGGGAGGTGGCTTAGCAGTTAAGATGTTTGCCTGCTAAGCCTAAGGACCCAAGTTCAAATCTCCAGTACCTACATAAGCCATATGCATAAGGCACAAGGTGGCACATGCATCTGGAGTTTGTTTGCAGGGCTGGAGGCCCTGGTACACTCATTTTTGTGTCTCTCTCTATGTATCTGCTGTTTGTTTGTTTGTTTGTTTATTTGAGGCAGGGTCTCATTCTAGCCCAGGCTGACCTGGAATTCACTGTGTAGTCTCAGGCTGGCCTCAAACTCACAGCAATCCTCCTACTTCTGCCTCCCAGGTGCTGGGATTAACGGTGTGCGCCTCCACACATGGCTTTTTCTTTTCTTTTTCCTTTTAGATTTATTTTTATTTATTAAAGACAGAGAGGGAGAGAGAGAAAGAATGAGCATGACAGGGCCTCCAGCCACTGCAAACGAACTCCAGACGCATGCGCCACCATGTGCAGCTGGCTTATGTGGGACCTAGAGAATCGAACCTGGGTCCTTAGGCTTTGCAAGCATGCACCTTAACTGTTAAGCCATCTCTCCAGCCCTTCTTAAAAAAAAAAAAAGTTGGGGCGTGGTGCCCACCTTTAATCCCAGCACTCACGAGGCAGAGGTAGGAGGATCACTGTGAGTTGAAGGCCACCCTGAGACTACATAGTGAATCCCAGTTAGCCTGAGCTACAGTGAGACCCTACCTCGAAAAAAAAAAAAAAAATTTTTTTAAGTTTGTTCTTACAGATTTTTATTTATTTATTTGAGAGAGAGAGAGGAAGAAGCAGAGGAAAAAAAAAAAACAATGAACATGCCAGGGCCTCCAGCTTCTGCAAACAAACTCCAGACACACACACCACCTTGTGCATCTGGTTTATGTGGGTCCTAGAGAATCAAACCTGACTTTGTAGGCAAGGGCCTTAACTGCTAAGCCATCTCTCCAGCCCTATCTGCCTTTCTCTCTCTCTCTCGCTCTCAAGTAAAAATAAAAACAGAGAGCAGGTGTGGTGGCTCTTGCCTATAACCCCAGCACTCAGAAGGCTAAGGCAGGAGGATTGCTGTACAGAGGGAGCTCAGGGCAGCCTGGGTCACAGAGTGACCTTAAAAAATGAAGTGGGGGCCAGGCGTGGTGGCGCACACCTTTAATCCTAGCACTCGGGAGAGAGAGGTAGGAGGATTGCCGTGAGTTTGAGGCCACCCTGAGACTACATAGTGAATTCCAGGTCAGCCTGGGCCAGAGTGAGACCCTACCTTGAAAAATCAAAAAAAAAAAAAAAAAAAAAGAAGTAGGGTTGGAGACCATCATCTGAGATTCCAGCTGCCCCCTTCCTCCTGCACCCACCACCTATCTGTCACCCTGCCCGGCCGCACATAGTCTTGGGGAGCTGGGTTACATGTATGGAGGAAGGTTAACAGAAAGGGGGCTCTGTGCATCTCTCAGGAGGGTGTCCCATGCCAAGAGGGGTTTTGAAGGGATGCATCTGTTTTAGGGGGAGAAGAGACATTTATTCCTTCCTGTTGACCCAAGAAAAGTTAGCACAACATCTGTTATAATATATTAATTTTATTTGCAAGCAAGTTCTCACTCTAGCCTAGGCTGGCCTCGAAACTCACAGCAATCCTCCTGCCTCAGCCTCCCAGTGCTAGGATTAAAGTCATGCACCACCGCACTAAGCTGTTTAGGGAGATTTAAGGTTGCCTTTTTCAGTACTGAGGATGGAACACAGGGTCT
The DNA here is from genome assembly GCA_036365145.1 of Orientallactaga sibirica. Taxonomy (NCBI): domain Eukaryota; kingdom Metazoa; phylum Chordata; class Mammalia; order Rodentia; family Dipodidae; genus Orientallactaga; species Orientallactaga sibirica. Next base: position 16,953,708 of record JAEOAD010000049.1, read on the forward strand.
TACACATGCCAGTCAAGCACTCCACCACTGAGACACATCCCCAGTCCTTGATTTAGATTTTTATTCAAGATGAGCTGGGACTGGTGGCACATGCCTTTAATGCCAGCACTTGGAAGGCAGAGGTAGGAGGATCATTGTGAGTTCAAGGCCACCCTGAGAATACGTAGTGAATTCCAGGTCAGCCCGGGCTATAGTAAGACCCTACCTCAAAAAAAAAAAAAAAAAAAAGCGAGGCAATGGGAAGAGAATGCATAAAAGAAGGGCAGGGGGAGGGTCAATCTAAATTCAAGATATTGTGAATAAAACTTATGTAAACCTACTTTTTTGAATAATGGCACATCTAGAAGCTGTAGACTGTTACTAGAGAATTTTCAGTGCCTGGGATGGGATACCTTCCAGTGAGTTGTTGGCCAAGGAGGTCCCGGTAGCCTCCAAAACATTAAAGGCTTTTGCCAAAGCCCTTGGTTTCCCTTGAGAAACAGATAGTAAGACCCTATTGCTGAAGACATCTCTTGCCTGAGAAGCAAGGTCACTGCGAAACCAAGCTGGTATGGAGCAGAAAACCGTCTCCCTGTAGACCAGCCAACTGAAAGCTGGAAAAAGCTGTACTGCATGCAGCGTATGGGAGACAGAAGTCATCAGCAGTGAAAACAGTGGACGCTGAATATTCAAGTTTGGCCAGACAGGCCCAATGACTGAATGGGTGCAATAGTGGCATGTCTACTCTTGGGGTAACCAACTGCTCCATAATTGGACTGAAGGCCCTCTCTACGGGATGGAATACATACCTGGTACTGAAAAACCTAAGCAAAAGTCTATGGCAGGTGAGGTCATGAGCCTTTGGGGTATAAAGCCTGCTCTTGTCTGACTAAATGTATATGTTATTCCCACCAAGCTGCCCTGGGGGCACTACACTTAATGTTCATGTTCACATATTAACGCTACTCTCACTTCCGGTTAGAGAAGCTTCTCTTTTCAGATGGCGATGACCACTGGGACCTCCAAAAGGCAACAGAGTGCTGAGAAGAAGGGATAGAGGAGTGCCCAGCACTGAAACACCTCTGTCACACCCTCCAAGGCTCAGGGACCATTTCGGAAGAGGGGGCAGATAGAATGGAAGAGCCAAAGGAAGGGTATGACCTCTTACAATGCAAACTGCCCAGACAGAAATTGGCCTCGATATCCATGACCTTGCAATGCCTAGCAATACCATTGCAAGACCCTCAAAACAGAAGAAAAAGATGATGACATCAAATTAAAAGAAAGACTAATGGAGAGAGGGAGGGGATATGATGGAGATTGGTGTTCTAAAGTGGAATGGGGGAAGGGGAGGGGAGGAGAGGGAAATATATGTTTTTTGTATGTAAATATAGAAGGTGTCAATAAAAAATTAATTTTAAAAATTTTTTAAAAAGAAAATGGAAAAAATCTGTGGCCCATTGATATAATGAAATATAGTTTAATTTCTGTAAAAGAAGAAAGCAGGGCTGGAGAGATGGCTTAGCAGTTAAGGTGCTTGCCTGAAAAGCCAAGGGATCCTGGTTCAATTCTGCAGGACCCACATAAGCCAGATGCAAAAGGGGGCACATGCATCTGGAGTTTGCTTGCAGTGGCTGGAGGCACTGGCGTGCCCATTCTCTCTTCTCCTTTTCTCTCTCAAATAAATAAATAAAACATATTTTTTTAAAAAAGAAGGGCTGGGGAAATAGCTTAGCAGTTAAGGCGCTTGCCTGAGAAGACTAAGGACCCAGGTTCGATTTCCCAGGACCCACATAAGCCAGATGCACAAAGAGGCACATATGTCTGTAGTTCATTTGCAGTGGCTGGAGGCCCTGGTGTGCCCATTTTCTCTTTCTCTGTATCTGCCTCTCTCTCTCTCTCTCTCTCTCTCAAATAAATAAATAAAATATGAAAAGAAGAAGAGGAGGAAGGAGGAGAAGGAGGAGGAGAAAGCAGGATGTGGTGGCTCGTGTGTATTGTGCCAGCACTTGGGAGGTGAAGGCAGGAGGATGAGGAGAGTTCAAGTTCATCCTTAGCTACCTAGCAAGTTCAGGGCTAGCCTGAGCTACATAAAACCCTGTCTTGGAAAAGGAGGAGGAGGAGGATGCTCCAACTCAGGGGAACCTTAAAGATGTTTTGCTAAGCTGTATTTCTGCACATTTCGGAATATGAAGAATGCAAATAAAAATAATGTTACATGCATGCTTACATGAACACCAACATGGTGTGTGCAGAGGATTGTACATACCACAGTCTGGTAAGGGCTGACCACTTCACAAATTTTCCTGTTGAGAATACAGGACTAAGGCCTTGAAAGACACTGAATATGCCCAGCTTGGTGCGATGGCGCACATCTGTCATCCAAGCTACTTGGGAGGCTGAGGAGGGAATATTGCCATAAATTTAAGGCCACCCTGGATTGTAGAGTGAGTTCCTGGTCAGTCTGGGCTAGAATGAGACCAAACTCAAAAAACAAGCCAGTTGTGGTGGCGCATGCCAGTAGGATATTGCTGAAGAGGTGGAGGCAGGCGAATCAGGAGTTGTATGCCAGTCTGGGCTACACATTTAGAGCTGGGAGTGGTGGCTCGTGCCTTTAATCCCAGTACTCAGGACACCCTGGGCTACACATTTAGAGCCAGAAGTGGTGGCACATACCTTTAATCCCAGTATTCGGGAGGCAGAGGAAGGAGGATCCCCATGAGTTCAAGGCCGCTACTTCAATTAACCAAAAGGAAAAAAAAGCTAAAAAGCTGGCGTGGTGGCACAGGCCTTTAATCCCAGCACTCAGGAGGCAGAGGTAGGAGGATCAGTGTAAATTGGAGGCCAGCCTGAGACTACATAGTGAGTTCCAGGTCAGTCTGGGCTAGAGAGAGACCCTTCCTTGAAAAACAAAACAAAATAAAAGTTCATTTGCAGTGGCTAGAGGCCCTGGTGTGCTCATTCTCTCTCTCTCCCTCTTTCTCTGTCAAATAAATAAAAATATATTTTTTTAAAGTTGCCAGGCATGGTGGTTCATGCTTTTTTTTTCTTTTTGGTTTTTTCATTTTTCAGTTTTTTCAAGGTAGGGTCTCACTCTAGCCCAGGCTGACCTGGAATTCACTGTGTAGACTCAGGGTAGCCTCGACCTCACGGCGATCCTCCTACCTTTGCCTCCCGAATGCTGGGATTAAAGGCGTGCGCCACCATGCCCGGCTGGTTCATGCTTTTTTTATTTTTTTATTTTTTTTTTTTTTTGGAGAGAGACAGAGAGAAAGGGAGAGGAAGACAGAAGAGATGGGCACGCCAGCAGTGTCTCAGCTGCTGAGAAGGAACTCCAGATGCATGTGCCCCCTTGTGGTCATGTGCGGCATTGCACCCTTGTGTCACTTTGCATCTGGCTAAACATGGGACCTGGAGATTGGAACCGCTGGAGATTGGAACCAGTGTTCTTAGGCTTAGGAGGCAGGCGACTTAACCACTAAGCCCAGCCCTGGTTCATGCTTTTAATCCCAGTACTCAGGAGGCTGGGGTAGGAGGATCGCCATGAGGTTGAGGCCACCCTGAGACTACACAGTGAATTCCAGGTCAGCCTGGGCTACAGTGAGACCCTACCTTGAAAAACCAAAAAAAATTTTTTAAAAATAAATAAATAAATAAATTTGCCAGGCATGGTGGCATACACCTTTAATCCCAGCACTCAGGAGGCAGAGATAGGAGGATCGCTATGAGTTCGAGGCCAGCCTGAGACTATAGAGTGAATTCCAGGTCAGCTGTGGCTAGAGCGAGACCCTACCTCAAAAAACAAAAACAAAAATAAAAAATAAAAATAAATGAAGATTATATCTAAAGCCCTCCAGTGAGTCTGGGGGGAAGGACTTGCATACACCTAAAATGAGTTTTTTAGGGATGGAGACACAAACCCTCCAACAATGAATGAATCCACTAGCTCATCTGTCTTATTTTTTTGTTTGGAGATGGGGTTTCGTGTAGCCCAGACTGGCCTCAAACTCCTGATCCTCCTGCGTCCACCTCTCAAGTACTGGGATGACAGGTGTATGCCATCCACACTCAACACTAGCTGGAATTTCTGCCAGATGTTCAAGTGCAGACAGTCTGGGTATGCCAGTCCAGCCTGACTTCTGACTGACAGCAGCTGAGCTCACTGTGGTCCAGAAAGGAGTTGGAGCTCTGCATGTCCCTTCCTTCTTTCTTCTTAAAGGCTAGGTCTCAGAAAGGGGGAAGGAAAAGGCCTTAAGTAGAGTCTTTATATGAACTGGGTGTCCTTATAGCCACCTGTAATCCAAGCACTCAGGAGGCTGAGTCAAGAAGATAACTGCAAGTTTAAGGCCAGCCTAGGCTACACAGTGAGGACCTGTTTCTTAAATTTTATATATTATATATATATATATATATATATATATATATATATATATATATATATATATATATTACTTGAGGCAAGCCCAACAGACTGGCCTTTTTTTATGTAAGAAAGAGAGGGGAAGCCGGGCATGGTGGCGCACGCCTTTAATCCCAGCACTCGGGAGGCAGAGGTAGGAGGATCGCCATGAGTTCAAGGCCACCCTGAGACTACATAGTTAATTCCAGGTCAGCCTGGGCCAGAGTGAGACCCCACCTCGAAAAAAAAAAAAAAAAAGAGAGAGAGAGAGCCGGGCGTGGTGGCACACGCCTTTAATCCCAGCACTCGGGAGGCAGAGGTAGGAGGATTGCCGAGAGTTCGAGGCCACCCTGAGATTACAGAGTGAATTCCAGGTCAGCCTGGACCAGAGTGAGACCCTACCTCGCAAAACCACAAAACAAAAAAAAAGAGAGAGAAAGAGAGAGAGGGGAGAGTGAAAGAGATAATTGGTGCACCAGGGCCTCCACCCACTGAAATCGAACTCCAGACATGTGCGCCCCCTTGTGTGCATGTGTGACATTGCATGCTTGCGTCACTGTGTGTCTGGCTTACGTGGGACCTGGAGAGACAAATATTAACCACTAAGCCATCACTCTAGCTCATATATATATATATGGATTTTTTTTTGAGATAGGGTCTTGTTCTAGCCCAGACTAACCTAGAATTCCCTATGTAGTCTCAGCTGGCCTCAAACTCAATGATCCCACTACCTCCAACTTCCTAGTGCTAGGATTAAAGACATATGCCATCTCTTCTGCAATGATCCTTGGTCCTTGGAGGGTGTGACAGATGTCTCACTGCTGAACACTTCACTGTCTCTTCTCAGCACTATGGTGACTATTGAGTGACCCCAGTAGTTACCACCATAGCATTAATATATGGGTATAAACATAAAAAGGCATAGATGGCAATTTGGTGCACATATTATATGCATTTAGCCAGATAACAAGTAGTAGTTTCTCCCCTAGGGTTTATGACCTCCTCAGCCATAGGCTTCCTTTTTTTGTTGTTTGTTTCAAAGTAGGGTCTCACTCTAGCCCAGGCTGACCTGAAACTTACTCTGTAGTCCCAGACTGGCTTCAAACTCACAGCGATCCTCCTACCTCTGCCTCCCATGTGCTACAACTAAAGTCATGTGCCACCACACCTGGCTTTTCTTTTTCCAAGATAGGCTTTGTTTGGTTTTTCAAGGTAGGGTCTCACTCTAGTCCAGGCTGACCTGGAATTCACTATGTAGTCTCAGGGTGACCTCAAACTCATGGCAATCCTCCTACCTCTGCCTCCCAAGTGCTGGGATTGAAGGCATGCACCATCACACCAGTTCCAAGATAGGCTTTTTGTTTTTTCAAGATAGGGTCTCACTCTAGTCGAGGCTGACCTAGAACTCACTCTATAGTTCCAGGTTGTCCTCAAAAATCACAGGGATCCTCCTATCTCTGCTAGGATTAAAGGCATGCACCTCCACGCCCAGAGTGAATTCCAGGTCAGCCTGGGCTAGAAAGAGACCCTACCTTGAAAAAAAAAAAAAAAAAAAAGATCATCTCTGATCTCTAACAAAGTGGAGATTGCAAGGGAATTTCAGACTTTACTTTTGGGGCCCAATCACCCTAAACTATCTAACAAAGCTACCTGACTCCCTCTCATTCTCCCCCACACACCCTTGAGAAGACACTCCAACTGCTATTAGAGGAAAGAGGGAGATGAGTGGTCAGTCTTTAACTACTTTCAGCTGAATGGGGTCATAGAGTATTGCAGTTAGACTCTCTCAGAGGAGGGACTATTTAAGTGTACTGATAGAGTGCAAGGAGACAATCTTGGAAGAAAATGTTGGGGATAAAGAATAAAAGCAGATAGGGACCAGCTGACAGAAAGCTGGAAAAAGCTATGCTGCATGCAGTTCAATGGGAATGAGAGAAAACACCAGTGAAAATACTCAACAGTGGACATTGCAAGCTTTAATTTTGGCCAGTCAGGCCAAATGAGCCAATGGATGCAATAGTGGCATGTCTGTTATGGGGGAAACCAACTGCTCTCTAATTGGACTGGAGGCCCGCTCCATGGGAGGAAATACATGCCTGATACTGAAAACCTACAACAGGGGTAGCTATGAACCGTAGGGGAGTAACACCTGCTGTGTCTGGCTAAATGAATATACTATGCTCACCAAACTGCCCAGTAAGCACTCTTAATGTCCATACCTATATAGTAGTGCTACTCTCACTTTTGGTTAGAGAAGCTTCTCTTTTCAGATGGTGGTGACCTTGGGATAATTCAGACAGCACCACGGTGCTGAGAAGAGAGAGAGGAGTGCTCAGCACTGAAACATCTCTAACACACCTTCCAAGGCTCAGGGTCCATTGCGGAAGAGGTGGCGGAAAGAATGTAAGAGCCAAAGGAAGGGTAGGACTCCTTACAACGTGCTCCTCCAGACACAAAATGTCCTGGATATCCATGACCTCACAGTGCCTGAAACTACCTACACAAGACCATCATAATAGGAGGAAAAGATCATGACATCAGAATTAAATGAGAGACTGATTGAGAGGGGGACGGGATATGAAGAAGAGTAGAGTTTCAAAGGGGAAAGTGGGGGCAGGAAGGGAAGTACCATGGAATATTGTCTACAATTAAGGAAGTAGTCAATTAAAAAAAAACAGGGCTGGAGAGATGGCTTAGCAGTTAAGGCACATGTCTGTGAAGCCTAAGGACCTCAGTTCAAATCTCCAGGTCCCACATAAGCCAGATGCACATGGTGGCACATGTGTCTAGAGTTGCAGCTGCTAGAGGCCCTGGCACACCCATTCTCACTCTCACTCTCTCCTTCCCTCTCTCTGTCTCAAATAAATAAATATAAATAAAATCTAAAAAAAGTTTTAAATCCATATATATATATATGCTAAAATATACTAAATAAAACAACAAAAAAATAAAATATTTTTAAAGTGAAAAAATGAATAAAATCAAGGCTGGAGAGATGGGTTAGTGGTTAAGGCATTTGCCTGCAAAGCCAAAAGACCCAGGTTCAATTCCCCAGGACCCACTCCAGGCATCTGGAGTTTGTTTGCAGTGGTTGGATGCCCTGGTGTGCCCATTCTCTCTCTCTCTCTCTATCTATCTATCTCTCTCTCTCTCTCTGCCTCTTTCTGTCAAATAACTAAATAAAAATAAAATATATGTTAAAAAAAAAAAAGCCGGGCGTGGTAGCACACAGCTTTAATCCCAGCATTTGGGAGGCAAAAGTAGGAGGATCGCCATGAGTTCTAGGCCACCCTGAGATTACATAGTGAATTGCAGGTCAGCCTGGGCTAGAGTGAGACCCTACCTTGAAAAACCAAAAAATGAAGAAAAAAAAAGAAGCCGGGCATGGTGGCACATGCCTTTAATCCCAGCACTCAGGAGGCAGAGGTAGGGGTATCATCATGAGTTCAAGGCCACCCTGAGACTACATAGTGAATTCCAGGTCAGCCTGGACTAGAGTGAGACCCTACCTCAAAAAAAAAAAAAAAAAGAATAAAAGCAAGGAGTTAAGGGGAAGTGGGTTACACAGTAAACTGGTAGCCTTTAGGGTTTCCATTTTTTTTTTTTTTTTTTTTTTTCTGGTTTCTCGAGGTAGGGTCTCACTCTAGCCCAGGCTGACCTGGGATTCACTATGTAGTCTCAGGGCGGCCTCAAACAACATTTAGCCTGGGTAATGGCTAATATACCACCTTAGGCTGTGGTGAGGATGTCTAACCCATGTGATTTTATATAATAGCCTTCCTCATCATTTGAACCTCAGGATTTGGAAGGGATATTTCCCCAGCTGTGTCATTTAAAGCCTTTCGAGTTATTATGTCATGTGACATCTTTTTGCTTGTTTTTTGAGGGACGGTCTCACTCTAGCTCAGGCTGACCTGGAATTCACTATGTAGCCTCAAAGTACCTCAAACTCACTGCGATCCTCCTCCCTCTGCCTCCCAGTGTTGGTATTAAAGGCGTGTGCCACCACACCGAGCTCATGTGACATCTTCTAAGCCAACAGATGGAATAAAAACTGAGACTGTTATCATACCCTTGAAAAACTGGTAACTTGGCTGGGAGCTCTTAGGTTTTCTTTTGTTTTGTTTTTGTCACTCTTGTATCTAAGGAAATCTCAGAGTGTGTTTTCTAATGTATTCTGGGAGTAGCCAGGACCAAAGGTTGGCACCACAGAGTGCCACTGGCTTTTGATTATGTTTTCAGTACCAGGTAGGAACTCCCTCCCTTGGAGTGGGCCTCAAATCCAATAGGAGAGCAATTGGTTTATCACCAAAACAGACATGCCACCATTGCAGGAGTTGGTGCATTTGGCCCAACGTGCCAGCTATAAAACTTGCAGGGTCCACTGCTGCTTAAGACCATTGATGACTTTTCTCCCCCCAAGGGCTGCATAGCTCTTTCCAACATCCTGATAGTCAACAGGCAGGAGGCTTCCAGCTCAGCTCCAGCTTCTCAGTGACCTGCAGCATGTGGAGTCTTCAGCAGTAGGGTCTGACCATCTAGTTCTTGGGGCAACCAAGAGCCTTGGCAATGGACTGTAATGTTTTGGAGGCATCAGGGACCACCATGGACAACAACTTGCTAGAAGGTATCCCACCCCTGCCTTTGAAATTTTTCTAATAAATCAATCTATGGCTTCTGGGTACAACATCCAGAAGTACAGAATATTTCTGCCCAAACTCTCTTATTATTATTATTTTGGTTTGGGAGGTAGGAATCACTGTAGTTCAGGCTGACCTGGAATTCACTATGTAGTCTCAGGGTGGCCTCGAACTCACAGTGATCCTCCTACCTCTGCCTCCCCAGTGCTGGGATTAAAAGCATGTGCCATTGGACACTGAATATTCAAGTTTGGCCATACAGGCCCAATGACTGAACAGGTGCAATAGTGGCATGTCTACTCTTGGGGTAACCAACTGCTCCATAATTGGACTGAAGGCCCTCTCTACGGGAGGGAATACATGCCTGGTACTGAAAAACCTAAGCAAAAGTCTATGGCAGGTGAGGTCATGAGCCTTAGGGGTATAAAGCCTGCTCTTGTCTGACTAAATGTATATATTATGAGGTAGGAGGATCGCCGTGAGTTCAAGGTCAGCCTGAGACTATATAGTGAATTCCGGGTCAACCTGGGCTGGAGTGAGACCCTACCTGGAAAAAAATCTGCATAGTAACTTCATGTATATCTATGAACTTCCTCCTACAGCCACGGTTATCTCTATAGTTGTCATCAGCAGTAGAGTGACAGCCTAGAATCCACAGGGAAGGCTGAGGGCATGGTCAGTGGTAGAGCAATAGAGCTCTGATCTAGTTTACACAGGCCCTCTGGTTTCATCCTCAGTTGCATAAACACACACGCACACAAATTGTTTTTTCATCCTTGTGAGTTCTTGTCAAAAAGGCTGGATAAGATGGGTTTGGTGGCGCATGCCTTTTTTAAATTTTATTATTTTTTTATTGACAACTTCTTTAATTGTAGACATGTGCATGCCTTTAATCCCAGAACTCGGGAGACAGAGGTAGGAGGATCACTGTGAATTCAAGCCTAGCCTGAGACTACATAGTGAATTTCAGGTCGGCCTGGGCGAGAGAGAGAGAGAGAGACAAAAAAAAAAAAAAATGCTTGGTGCCATGGGATGGGCTCTGAAGACTACCAGGTAAACACGCTTGCAGGACCCCTGTCCCACAGAGTCAATTCAGTTGATCACGTAGAAAATGAGTGACTGCATGGGACATGGTTAGGACAGTGGTGGTTCTAGGTGGTAGGAAAGCAGGAAACAGCTTCTAGCATGGGCCTCCGGGAGGTTGTCTGAGGTGAGATTCATGTGCTGGGAACAACAAAGCAAAACACTGAGGTGAGTGTTTCGGAAGATTCTGGCAGCTGATGCCAAGAGAGCTGTGAAAGAAAGGAAAAGATGGGTGGATGTGGGGAGCTGCCATGGAGGGAGATGGTGGGCTGTGGCACAGCCATTGGGGCTGAAGGGGGAGCCCTGGAGGGTAACGGGGAGCCATGGAAGGTGTGGTAGTTTGAATGTATGTCCCCCCACTGACTCAGGTGTTCAACTTGTAACTTGGACCTCCAGCCACCTGGGGTCCAGCCCTAAGGTGTCCTGGGGGCAGATCTGATTCCAGCCCAAAGGTGTAAGAGAAGTCTGTGCTCTAGTGGGTTTGTATTTGTTGGTGTTGGTATTTGCTTGCTGCATTTGTTCCTCTGTGCTTGGATCTATGGAAGCAGCTTCTTCCACCATTGATGGAACTTCCTCCTGGATCTGTAAGCTTGAAATGAATCCCTTCCTCCCATAAACACTGTCTGGTTGGATGTTCATTCCAGCAATGTGGAGATGACTGTGACAATGGGTAATGGGGGACCAGGGAAGGTAACAGGGAACCACGGTGCTTGACTGGTGGACCTCAGGGAATCTAGGGCATGGATAAAGACACAAAACCCCAGAGGCTCTGGCACAGGGAGAGTTCCTGGCATGGGGCTCCTGTGTGACAACAGCTTGGGAACGCATCACCTCTTTGTAGGGCGGCAGCTCCAGAGATATAAGAGAACTGGCTAGACAGGGTCACCCACCTGACTCTGCAGAAATTAAGCCAGTCTCAATCTACCTACCTCCAAAGTCCCACTGGTGTCAGTAATAATGAAAATACATTGCCAGCCAGGCATGATGGCACACACATTTAATCCCAGCACTCGGGAGGCAGAGGTAGGAGGATCACCATGAGTTCAAGGCCACCTGAGAGTACATAAGTGAATTCCAGGTCAGCCTGAGCTAAAGTGAGACCCTACCTTGAAAAACCACACACACACACACACACACAAAATACATTTCCAAATCTGTGTTTGGTCAACCTAGCACTGGGCAGGTTGAAGCAAGAGGATCACTGTGAGTTCCAGGTCAACCTGAGCTAGAAGGAGACCCTGCCTCAAAAATAAACAACATCAGGACTGGAAAGATGGCTTAGCAGTTAAGGCACTTGCCTGCAAAGCCAAAAGACCCAGGTTCAATTCCCCAGTACCCATGTAAGCCAGATGTACATGGTGGTGCACGCATCTGGAGTTTGTTTGCAGCAGCTGGAGTTCCCTGGCATGCCCATTTCTCTGTCTCATAAGTAAATAAAAATAAAATATTTTTTAAAGTGCTGGAGAGATGGCTTAGTGGTTAAGATGTTTTCCTGCAAAGCCAAAGGACCCAGGTTCTATTCCCCAAGACCCACATAAGCCAGATGCACAAGGTGGCTTCTGGAGTTCGTTTACAGTGGCTGAAGGCCCTGACGTGCCTGTTTTCTCCCTCCCTCTCTGTCTCTTTCTACCTCTCTCTCAAATAAATGAAATTTAAATTTAAAAAAAAAGATTTAAAACTAGGTGTGGCTTAACGCATGCCTTAAAAAATAGCACTTGGGAGGCAAAGGTAGGAGGATTGCCATGAGTTGCAGGCCATCCTGAGACTCAGTGATTTCCAGGTCAGCCTGAGCCAGAATGAGCCCTACCTCGAAAAACAAAAAATAAATAAGTAAATAAACAAACAACATCAAAAAATAAAATAAAGGGCTAGGGAGATGGCTCAGTGGTGAAAGACACTTGCTTGCAAAGTATGATGGCTTGGATTCAATTCCTCAGTACCCAGGTAAAGTCAGATGCACAGAGTGGTGTATCTGGAGTATATGTTCACAATGGCAAGAGGCCCTGGAGTGCCCATTCTTTCTCTTTCTTGCTCTCTCTCCCTCTCTGCTTACAAGTAAATAAATGAAATATTTAAAAAAATAAAACAAGGGGGCTGGAGAGATGGCTTAGCAGTTAAGGCATTTGCCTGCAAAGCCAAAGGATCCTGATGACAAATGAGCTGCCCTCTGACACTGCCTCCCAGGTGTTTCTTCCTGTCATACCTACGGCCACTCAAGACCCTGCTCCACAATTGCCTGGATGTCTCTGGGGAACCGCAGCCACGGGGACCCCAGGAACCACAAATAAATAAAATAAAAATAAGAAGAAAGGAGGAAGAGGAGAAGAGAGAATGAGGAGGGAGACAAACAGAATGATGAAAATTAATCTACTTTGAGGCCTGCTGGAGAAAAAATAAAAGATTCTGTTGAGCGTGGTGGTGCACACCTTTAATTCTAGCATTCAAGAGGCAGAGGTAGGAGGATCACTGAGAGTTCAAGACCACTCTGAGACTACATAGTGAATTCCAGGTCAGCCAGGACTAAAGTGACACTCTACCTCGGTGGCGGGAGACAGGGGGAGGAAATCCTGGGGAGATGCTCAGTGATTAAAGGCACTTGCTTGCAAACCCTGATGGCCCAGGTTCAATTCCCCAGTACCCACATAAAACCAGATGCACCAAGTGGCATGTGAATCTGGAGTTTTCTCACAGTGGCAAGAGGCCCTGGTGCACCCATTTTCTCTGTGTGTCTCAAGTAAATACTGAAAAGGAAAGATGTTAACCCTTACCACAGCTCCTCCTGCCTCCTCTCTTTACTTGTTCTCTTTCCTCTGAAAGAGTGCCTTTCCCTAGCTAACAAACTCCTACTCAGTGGTGGGCAGATGGCTCATTGATTTGCACTTGCTGGCAAAGCCTGCCAACCTGGATTTGATTGCCTAGCACTCATGTAAAGTCAGATGTACAAAGTGGTGAATGCAGCTGGAGCTATAACTCAGTTAATATAGTACTTGCTTATATAAAGCAACACATGCATCTCGAGTTCGTTTGCAGTGGCAAGGGGCCCTGACTCACCCATGATCTCTCTCTCTCAAATAAATAAAATAACTTTTGGGTGAGATGATGTGGGCCCATCATCCCAGGGAGGGTTGAGGCAGGAAGATGTCAAGTGCAAAGCTATATGTGAGTTCTTGGCCAGCCTGGACACCTTATCAAGATGCCCAAAATGTAGAGTCAAGAAAAAAAAGGAGCTACCAACATATTTCAGTGATAAAGCCCTTGCCTAGCATGCTTGACACTCTGAGCTCCATTTGAAAGAGAGAGAGGAAAAAAAAACAGAAAAGGAAAAAAAAAAAAAAGGAGCCGGGCGTGGTGGTGCATGCCTTTAATCCCAGCACTCAGGAGGCAGAGGTAGGAGGATCACCATGAGTTCAAGGCCATCCTGAGACTACATAGTGAATTCCAGGTCAGCCTGAGCTAGAGTAAGACCCTACCTGGGAAAACCAAAAAAATGAAAGAAAGAAAGAAAGAAAGAAAGAAAGAAAGAAAGAAAGAAAGAAAGAAAGAAAGAAAGAAAGAAAGAGAGAGAGAAAGAAAGAGAGAGAAAGAGAAAAAGAAAGAAAGAAAAAAGAAGGAAGGAAGGAAGGAAGGAAAGAAGGAAGGAGGGAGAGGAGGAGGAGGGAGGAAGGAAAAGGAAAATAAACCAAAAGAAAAGGAAAAACCTAGTAGGTGGCTCATGCTTTTAAAAAAATTTATTATTGGAGAGACAGAGACAGAGAGGAAGAAGCCTCTCAGCTGCTGTAAACGAATTCCAGACATGTTCACCCCCTTGTGGACAAATGCAGCATTGTGCAGTTGCGTCACTTTATGCCTGGCTAAATGTGGAACCTGGAGATGCCTTGGGGGAGTTCTTAGGCTTGGCAGACAGGCACCTTAACTGCTAAGCCATCTCTCTCCAGCCGGGTTCATGCTTTAATCCGAAAGCACTCAGGAGGATGAGGCAAGAGGATCATTAAGTTAGAGGAAGAAGACAATTTAAATTAAAAAAAAAAAAAGATTTAAAACTAGGTGTGGCTTAACGCATGCCTTAAAAAATAGCACTTGGGAAGCAAAGGTAGGAGCATCGCCGTGAATTGCAGGCCATCCTGAGACTCAGCGATTTCCAGGTCATCCTGAGCCAGAATGAGTCCTACCTCGAAAAACAAAAAATAAATAAGTAAATAAACAAACAACATCAAAAAATAAAATAAAGGCCTAGGGAGATGGCTCAGTGGTGAAAGACACTTGCTTGCAAAGTATGATGGCTTGGATTCAATTCCTCAGTACCCAGGTAAAGTCAGATGCACAGAGTGGTGCATCTGGAGTATATGTTCACAATGGCAAGAGGCCCTGGAGTGCCCATTCTTTCTCTTTCTTGCTCTCTCTCCCTCTCTGCTTACAACTAAATAAATGAAATATTTAAAAAAATAAAACAAGGGGGCTGGAGAGATGGCTTAGCAGTTAAGGCATTTGCCTGCAAAGCCAAAGGATCCTGATGACAAATGAGCTGCCCTCTGACACTGCCTCCCAGGTGTTTCTTCCTGTCATACCTACGGCCACTCAAGACCCTGCTCCACAATGGCCTGGATGTCTCTGGGGAACCGCAGCCACGGGGACCCCAGGAACCACAAATAAATAAAATAAAAATAAGAAGAAAGGAGGAAGAGAAGAGAGAATGAGGAGGGAGACAAACAGAATGATGAAAATTAATCTACTTTGAGGCCTGTTGGAGAAAAAATAAAAGATTCTGTTGAGTGTGGTGGTGCACACCTTTAATTCCAGCATTCAAGAGGCAGAGGTAGGAGGATCACTGAGAGTTCAAGACCACTCTGAGACTACATAGTGAATTCCAGGTCAGCCAGGACTAAAGTGACACTCTACCTCGGTGGCGGGAGACAGGGGGAGGAAATCCTGGGGAGATGCTCAGTGATTAAAGGCACTTGCTTGCAAACCCTGATGGCCCAGGTTCAATTCCCCAGTACCCACATAAAACCAGATGCACCAAGTGGCATGTGAATCCGGAGTTTTCTCACAGTGGCAAGAGGCCCTGGGTGCACCCATTTTCTCTGTGTGTCTCAAGTAAATACTGAAAGGGAAAGATGTTAACCCTTACCACAGCTCCTCCTGCCTCCTCTCTTTACTTGTTCTCTTTCCTCTGAAAGAGTGCCTTTCCCTAGCTAACAAACTCCTACTCAGTGGTGGGCAGATGGCTCATTGATTTGCACTTGCTGGCAAAGCCTGCCAACCTGGATTTGATTGCCTAGCACTCATGTAAAGTCAGATGTACAAAGTGGTGAATGCAGCTGGAGCTATAACTCAGTTAATATTGTACTGAAAGGATGGAAAAAGTCATAAATGCTTCAAATTCCAGAATTGGCTCTCTGCCAGCAAATAGGTAGAAGATCACCCTTCTTGCTGGTTCAGAGCCTGCTTCCTGCATGAACCTAAATAAAAAGAACAGGCTTTTGAGTACGTGACTCTGGCCTAATGAGATAACAAAAAATGAGCTAACTAACTGCTTATCTGGCTTCTGTGAACTGCTTGCACCATAAAAGGAAGGATTATAATGTAAAAGTATATAGATAGAGGTGTAGGACAATAGAGAATATAAGCAAGAAAAGCAAGAACTAAAGTAACGCCATGACAGGCTCTAGGAATATTCACAGGCCTGAGTTTCTATTTCCGGGCTGAACTGACACAGCATTTTTGCAGTTACTGGAAAAACCCCAGACTGCCCAGTACCCAAAATAATCCTTGAAATGAGCCAGTCAGAAGAAACTAAGCAAATGTTATACATACTTGTGATCCTCAAGTTATAGATAAGATAACTCAAAATGCCATAGTAACCACATAACCAATGAGCATACTACATGTACATTATTTTTAATTGTTAACCAATCATGTTATAAATTCTCCTCTCCTTTGTTTGAATCCAATAAAAACTGTCCTGATTCTACCCTCGGGGTCTCCAGTCCTCTACCCCTGCGTGGCATATGACTGGGGGCCCCAGCGCGCTGGAATAAAAAATCCCTCTTGCTATTTGCATGAAGACCGTTTCTTGGAGTGATTTGGGGTGTCGCCTTTCCCGAGACAGAACCCGGGGAGTCCTCACTTCCTGGGTCTTACAGTACTTGCTTATATAAAGCAACACATGCATCTCGAGTTCGTTTGCAGTGGCAAGGGACCCTGACTCACCCATGATCTCTCTCTCTCAAATAAATAAAATAACTTTTGGGTGAGATGATGTGGGCCCATCATCCCAGGGAGGGTTGAGGCAGGAAGATGTCAAGTGCAAAGCTATATGTGAGTTCTTGGCCAGCCTGGACACCTTATCAAGATGCCCAAAATGTATAGTCAAGAAAAAAAAGGAGCTACCAACATATTTCAGTGATAAAGCCCTTGCCTAGCATGCTTGACACTCTGAGCTCCATTTGAAAGAGAGAGAGAAAAAAAAAAACAGAAAAGAAAAAAAAAAAAAGGAGCCGGGCGTGGTGGTGCATGCCTTTAATCCCAGCACTCAGGAGGCAGAGGTAGGAGGATCACCATGAGTTCAAGGCCATCCTGAGACTACATAGTGAATTCCAGGTCAGCCTGAGCTAGAGTAAGACCCTACCTGGGAAAACCAAAAAAAAGAAAGAAAGAAAGAAAGAAAGAAAGAAAGAAAGAAAGAAAGAAAGAAAGAAAGAAAGAAAGAGAGAGAAAGAAAGAAAGAAAAAGAAAAAAGAAAGAAGGGAGGGAAGGAAGGAAGGAAGGAAGGAAGGAAGGAAGGAGGGAGGGAAGGAGGGAGGGAGGAAGGAAAAGGAAAATAAACCAAAAGAAAAGAAAAAAAACCTAGTAGGTGGCTCATGCTTTTTTAAAAAAAAAAATTTATTATTGAGAGAGACAGAGACAGAGAGGAAGAAGCAGAGAGAGAGAGAATGGGCATGACAGGGCCTCTCAGCTGCTGTAAACGAATTCCAGACATGTTCACCCCCTTGTGGACAAATGCAGCATTGTGCAGTTGCGTCACTTTATGCCTGGCTAAATGTGGAACCTGGAGATGAAACGGGAGTTCTTAGGCTTGGCAGACAGGCACCTTAACTGCTAAGCCATCTCTCCAGCCGGGTTCATGCTTTTAATCCGAGCACTCAGGAGGATGAGGCAAGAGGATCACCATGAGTTCAAGGTCTGGGTTCTAGAGGGAATTCCAGTTCAGCCTGGGCTAGAAAGAGACCCTACCTCAAAAACAAAAACTCACAAGCTTTAGGATTGATCTCTAGGCAGAGTCCACAGTACTCTAAGCCAGGTGACAAAACATGGATGGAAAAGTCCATCTGAGTGGGTCTCAGTTCTATTAGGGTCATTTCAAGGCCAGTCCCCAAACTCAAGGTTCTCTGAGATATCACTTCCAAAACAAATCGTGGGCACATTAGAGCTGATTTTAAAAGGGAGGGGTTGGAGAGATGGCTTAGCAGTTAAGGTGCTTGCCTGCAAAGCCAAAGGACTCAGGTTCAATTCCCTAGGACCCACATAAGCCAGATGCACAAGGTGGTACATACATCTGGAGTTGGTTTCCAGAGGCTGAAAACCCTGGTGCACCCATTCTCTCTCCTTCACCCTCTCCCAGTCTCTCTCTGTCTCAAATAAAGTAAAAAATATTTTTTAAAAGGGGAGGGGAGCTAGAGGGTTGGCTTAGCAGTTAAGGCATTTGCCTGCAAAGCCAAAGGACTCAGGTTTGATTTCCCAGGACCCACATAAGCCAGATGCACAAGGTGGTGCATGCTTCTGGAGTTCGTTTGCAGCGGCTGGAGGCCCTGGCACCCCATTCTCTCTATCTGCCTCTCCCTCCAATAAATAAATAAATAAATATAGTAAAAACTAGAAAATGATATCCATGACCTCGCAGTGCCTAGGAATACCTTCACAAGACCCTCATAATAGGATAAAAAGAAAATAACATCAAATTAAGAGAGACTAAAGGAGGGAGGGGATATGATAGAGAGTGGAGTTCTGAAGGGGAATGGGGGAAGGGAGAGAAATATCATGGTTTATTATTTGTAAACAGTCTAGAAGTTGTCAAAAATTTTTTTAATAGAAAACGAGCAGGGCATGGTGGACCACGCCTTTAATTCCAGCACTCGGGAGGCAGAGGTAGGAGGATCACCGTGAGTTCAAGGCCACCCTAAAACGATATAGTGAATTCCAGGTCAGCCTGAGCTAGAGTGAGACCTTACCACGAAAAACAAAAAAAAAAAAAATTGAAAACTATGACGAATTGGTCGTGATAGGGATTCGAACTTGTGATTTTATGTATTCTCTAACATTTTCGGGTTCCACTTCAGCGCTTAGCCCCACCCCCATACTCGCCCCGCCCACTTTAGTAGCGCCTCCCAGTTTTTCCGGAAGTGGGCGGGTTTGTGAGCATACTGGGTCGCGACCGCAAAGCCTGTTGGGAGTTGTAGTCGTAGCCGGAAGCCGACACAGACGCGCGGCGGCATGTGGCCCCGAGTGTTGCTGGGGGAGGCCCGGGTGGTGGCCGGCGGGTGCCGTGCGCTGGGTTCTCGTCGGTGCTTTCGTTTCTCCCCGCAATGGACACCTGAGAACGGCCTAGGCCTGCAGCGGAGCCTGCATGCGACGGCGACGAGAGCTTTCCCGCTCATCCCTATTGTGGTGGAACAGACGGTACGGCGGCTCGGCGGGGACACGCTTGCGCTGGGCTAGGCTGCGCGGACCTCTCACGTCTCTTCTCCCTGCAGGGTCGCGGCGAACGTGCCTATGACATCTACTCGCGGCTGCTGCGGGAGCGCATCGTGTGCGTCATGGGTCCGGTGAGCGTCCACGACACCCTTCTGACCTTCCTGATCCCTAACGGCCTCCTTGACTCGGCCTCAGCGGCCAAACCCTTAAGGTCTCCCCTGTAGCCCATTCTGGCCTCTAACGTACCATCCTTCTGCCTCAACTCCAGTGCTGTGATGACCTGCATGCGTCACCACGCTTAGCTGTCCCCAACTATTTGTCAGTCATCTATCATTTATCATATGTATTCTCTCTTTCATTTCTATTTGTTTCTAGGTTTTTTATTAGCAACAACTGTTTGTGATTTTATTATTATTATGACTATTTAAGAGAGAGACAGAGAGAGAGAGAGAGAACGCATGCACCACTGCGCATTTTACTTTTTATTACATGGGTACTGTGGAACTGAACTGGGTCATCAGGGTTTGCTAACAAGTGGCTTTAACCACTTTATTTTTGAGGTAGGGTCTAGTTTAGTCCAGGCTTAATTGAACTTTGTAACTGACCTACCCCAGCCTACTGATTGCTGAGATTAAAGTGTGAGCCACCTCACCCCGTCCATCTTTCTTTTGAGACCCGATCTCTGGGACTGGGAGCTGAGGATTTTGGCTAGACAGCCTGGCCAGCCACCCCCAGGTAGCCTCCTTTCTCCACCTCGCATTACAACTGGTTGACACCATGCCTAGCTTTTGTTGTCCTCTGTGTGTGTGTGTGTGAGTGAGTGTGTGGTGTGGGGGGGCAGATGTGCACCCCATGCACACATGTGTGAAGGAAAGAGAAGCATGCCCTTCTCTATCACTCTTCTGCCCTATTTCCCTGCGGCAGTCTCACTGAACCTGGAGCTCCCCATTTCCGGTTAAACTGGCTGACAGGAAGCCCAGTGATCTAGAGTTACAAGCATCACCCTGCTTTTTCTGTGGGTGCTGGGGAATGGGTCTGAGGTCTGCTGCCTGGCAAGGCAAGCACTTTACCCAGTACCTCCCCAACCCCAAAGCTACTCTGACCTCTTTCTGGTACTTGGGGCCACCTGACCATCCCCTCCTGTGTTCAGAACTTTCTGGATCCTGACACTCCGCTCTCCTCCCTCCAACAGACATCCAGAATTCTTACCAACTCTCCTTACTCGGTTCTACTCTTCACTTTCTGGTTCTCAGGCTCAGGTCTTAAACTTACTATGTGCCACCTCCAACCTGAGGACACCTCCACCCTCTCCCTACAGATCGATGACAACGTTGCCAGCCTGGTCATCGCCCAGCTACTCTTCCTGCAGTCCGAGAGCAACAAGAAGCCCATCCACATGTATATCAACAGCCCAGGTGAGTGCTGCCCCCCTGTGCTCTGGGGAGCAGGTGTGGGGCTTCTGCCAAAATCCCACAAGGATCTTGAAACCTTCAAAAGATGCCTGAACCTGACTTTCTTGGGAGGAAGGGGGAGTTGTGGGGTAAGGTAGGGTGTCATATAGCCCAGGCTGCCCTGGAACTCACTATGCAGCCAAGGATGACCTTGATCTCCTGATCTTCCTGTCTCAGCCTCCCAAGTGCTGAGAATGACAAGTGTGTGCCACGTGCCCAGATTCACATGTAGTGTTTTATCAACTTGATCTTGTCTGCATTTTATTCATTTGTTCATTCATTTTATTTTATTTATTTGAAAGAGAGTGAGAAAATGGACACACCAGGGCCTCTAGCCACTGCAAACAAACTCCAGATGCATGTGCCCCCTGACTTTGTATGGGTACTGGGGAATCAAACTTGGGTCCTTTCACTAAGCCATCTCTCCAGCTTTTTTTTTTTTTTTTTTTTGGTTTTTCGAGGTAGGGTCTGCTGTAGCCCAAGATGGCCTGGAATTCACTGTGTAGTCTCAGGCTGGCCTTGAATTCATGGTGATCCTCCTATCTCTGCCTCCCCAGTCATGGGATTAAAAGTGTGCACCACCATGTCTGGCTCATTCATTCATTTATTTTTTGTATACATATTGTTGTTGTTGTTTTGTTTTGTTTTGTTTGTTTGTTGTTTTTTGGTTTTTCGAGGTAGGGTCTCACTTTAGCTCAGGCTGACCTGGAATTCACTCTGTATTCTCAGGGTGGCCTCGAACTCATGGTGATCCTCCTACCTCTGCCTCCCGAGTGCTGGGATTAAAGGCGTGTGCCACCAGGCCCGGCTTTTGTTTTGTTTTTTGAGGTAGGGTCTCATTCTATCCCAGGCTGACCTGGATTTACTACGTAGTCTTAGCCTGACCTCAAACTCACAGCGATCCTCCTACCTCAGCCTTCGGAATGCTGGGATTATAGATATAAACCACCGCTCTCAGCTGATTTTGAACTCGTGGACCTCCTGTCTCTACTTTCCAAGTGCTGGTATGACAGGCGTGGCACACCAGGTGTATATGGTGCTGGGGACTAAATCCAAGGCTTCGTGCATGCTAGGCAAGCACTCTGACCACTGAGCCCCAGCCCTAGTTCTGCAGCCCCCACTTTAAAATTAGTCCATTTTCCCGCCTCCCAAAAATAAGGACAGCCAGTTTTTTTAACTTGTCAGGGTTTTTTGTTGTTGTTGTTGTTTGTTTGTTTGTTTTTTCAAGGTAGGGTCTCACTGTAGCTCAGGGTTGCCTTGAACTCACAGCAATCCTGGTGTGCCCCACCACACCTGGACAACTTGTTTTGAGGCAGAGCCTCTCACTATAGCCCAGACTGACCTGGAATTTGTTCTTTAGCCCAAGGTGACCTCAAACTCACAGTGATCTTCCTACCTCAGTCTCCTGGTGCTGAGATTATAGGTGTGAGCCACCATACCTGCTTGTTTTTGTTTTGTTTTGTTTTCTCGAGGTAAGGTCTCCATCTAGCCCAGACTTACCTGGAATTCACTTGCTGGGATTAAAGGCATGGGCTACCACACCTGGCTCTGTTTTTGCTTTTGAGAGTCTCACTCATTCTTTAGCCCAGGCTGGTCTGGGACTTTAGCTAGTCCTCCCACCTTAGCCTCCCAGCACTGGGCTGACCGACAGGAGCCATCCCATGCAGCAAGAATGGCCATTTTCATTGAGCACATACTGTACCAGGCATCTATCACAGAACTCATACAGTGTGCTTTCTTCTCTGTACTCACTGGAAGCCCTAGTGTTAGGTGAGGACATACACTTACCTCCAGCCTCTGTGGGTAGTCTGTGTCTCAGAGGCTGAGTAACTTGGCCCAAGTCACACAGATAAGCCGCCCATCCAAAGTTAAAGTTCATACCCGAGCAGGCTGGTGACAGACCCCTTTTTCATAGCCACCACTCTTCTCCTTGGAAAGGTCATCTGTCTGGTCCCCTTGGCCTCACTTTTGCATATAACCAGAGTCAGCCAACTCTGAAGTGAGAACTCTACTCACTCATGTCACCTTTCATGCTCGTGGGTTTCAATTAATTTGCAAGCAGAGAGAGATAGACAAAGAGAGAATGGGTGCACCAAGGCATCTAGCCACTGCAAACGAACTCCAAATGCATCACTTTGTACATCTGGCTTTATGTGGGTACTGGGAAAATTGAACCCAGGCAAGTCCCTTTAACTGCTGAGCCATCTCCAGCCTCTCATGCCTGTGTTTTTTTATTTTTGTTTTGTTGTTGTTGTTGGGGAGGGTTCAAAGTAGGGTTTCACTCCAGCTCAGGCTGACCTGGAAATCACCATGTAGTCTCAGGGTGGCCTTGAACTCATGGCGATCCTCCTACCTCTGCCTCCTCAGTGCTGGGATTAAAGGCATGCGCCACCACGCCCGGCCTCATGCCTGTGTTTTTAAAAGACTGGCTTGACTGTTTATTTGTTCCCCTGTCCACAGGTGGCGTGGTGACCTCGGGACTGGCCATCTATGACACAATGCAGTACATCCTAAACCCCATCTGTACATGGTGCGTGGGCCAGGCTGCCAGCATGGGCTCCCTGCTTCTAGCCGCTGGCAGCCCTGGCATGCGGCACTCCCTCCCCAATTCCCGCATCATGATCCACCAGCCCTCTGGAGGTGCCCGGGTGAGTGCCAGGTCTCTTGGGGTGCAGGAGAGGGTGGAAATCAGATGTGGTTGGCACTTTTTTCAAATGTATGTTGGAGTTACAGTGCAGTGGTGTGTGCTTGCATAATATGAGCAATGTTCTGGGTTCCATCCCCAACACTGCAAAAATTAATACTAGTAATAATAAATGAACACATACAGTAGAAGGAAATTCAGTCAGGAAGTCTGCCCCATGGTGGCAAGGATCAAGTAGTGGGCACATTCACCAGGGC
This sequence comes from Orientallactaga sibirica, assembly GCA_036365145.1. Taxonomy (NCBI): domain Eukaryota; kingdom Metazoa; phylum Chordata; class Mammalia; order Rodentia; family Dipodidae; genus Orientallactaga; species Orientallactaga sibirica. Next base: position 16,976,852 of record JAEOAD010000049.1, read on the forward strand.
TTGCCAAGCCCACTTGGAAGCTGGAAGCCTGAAGCCCAGGGAAGGCTCCCACAGCCCAGCTCCCCATGAGGAGCTCCTCCAGTTCCAGCCTTTATCTTCCCCTCCTGGGCCATCTCTCAGGGCCAAGCCACAGACATCGCCATCCAGGCAGAGGAGATCATAAAACTCAAGAAGCAGCTTTACAACATCTATGCCAAACACACGAAGCAGAGCCTGCAGGTGATTGGTGAGTGCTGTGCCCAGCCGGCCCCAGCATCCCTTTCTCTCATTCAGTACCCCTGTGTTGGGCACTGTCTTGTCCTATGCCAGGCTTCTCTACCTGGGCATCATAGTTATAATGGGACCAGCCTGGGTACACCTATTTCTTTATTTTATTTATTTGGTTTTTCAAGGTAGGGTCTCACTCTGGCCCAGGCTGACCTGGAATTCACTCTGTAGTCTCAGGGTGGCCTTGAATTCATGGCAATCCTCCTACCTCTGCCTCCCAAGTGCTGGGATTAAAGGGATGTGCCACCACGCATAGCTTTTATTTTATTTTAAAAAAATTTTTTTGTTCATTTTTATTTATTTGAGAGAGAGAGAGAAAGAGGCGGGGTGGGGGGGGGTGAAGAATGAGCACACCAGGACCTCCAGCCACTGCAAACAAACTCCAGATTCATGCACCACCTTGTGCATCTGGCTTACGTGAGTACTGGGGAATTGAGCCTCGAACCAGGGTCCTTAGGCTTCAAAGGCAAGTACTTAACTGCTAAACCATCTCTCCAGCCCCTTTATTTTATTTTTAATTAATTAATTGATTTGTAAGCAGAGAGGCAGAGAAATAGAGAATGGGCACACCAGGCCCTCTAGCCACTGCAAATGAACTCCAGATGCATGCATCTGGCTTTATGTGGGTACTGGGGAATTGAAACCAGGTCAGCAGGCTTTGCAAGCAAGTTCCTTTAACTGCTTAGTTTTCTCTCCAGCCCTATCATTATGGGTTTTTTTGTTTTTGTTTTTCTGTTTGTTTTAGCTTTTCGAGGTAAGGTCTCACTCTAGCCCAGGCTGACCCGGAATTCACTGTGCACCCTCAGGGTGGCCTTGAACTCATGGTGATTCTCCTACCTCTGCCTCCCAAGTGCTGGTATTAAAGGTGTGTGCCACCACACCCAACTCTGTATCTGTTTATTGAGACAGGCTCTCTCATTGGCTTAGAGCTCACAAGTAGTCTATACTGGCTAGTTAGTGATGTTATCCAGGGACAGTTTTGCACTGTAACCCAGGCTGGCCTATGGTGAAAAGGCATTAATGCCATGATGGGGGCCCCACCCTCAGGACTTTTCCCAAGGCCCATATTCATATACTATCCTACTGGGGTTGGGACTCTGACATGGGATTTGGGGAGGTTTCCAGGCCTGGCACCAAGTCTTTGCTCTTACTTGTTTCCAGAGTCGGCCATGGAGAGGGACCGCTACATGAGCCCCATGGAGGCCCAGGAGTTTGGCATCTTGGACAAGGTTCTGGTCCACCCGCCTCAAGATGGGGAAGACGAGCCAGAACTGGTGCAGAGGGAACCCACGGCAGCACCCACTGAACCTCCCACCCCAGCGAGCTCCTGAGCTACACCAGTTTCCAGGAAAGTGGAGGGCCAAGGAATGTACCCGGACTGCTTGCTGCTCTAGGCTGAACCCATAGAAGGCCCTGGAGGAACTTTGGACTTTGGGTGCCCTCATGGGTGGTGGCCTAGCTGAGACACTGTGATTTTTAATTAAATCTTTATGGTGTTCTGTGTCTGAAAGGCCTCCCCTCTGCTGTGAGACCACCAACCCTCATCTCCACTCCCAAGACTTCAGCCATCCCATCTTTCAGCATTCTCACTGGATACCATATCCAGGCTTATTTATTAGAGAGAGATGATGGGCACACTAGGGCCTCTAGCCACTGCAAACTCCAGATGCATGGGCCATCATGTGCATCTGGCTTATATGGGATCTGGAAAATTGAACCTGTGTCCTTAGGGTTCGCAGGCAAGCGCCTTAACCCCTAAGCCATCTCTCTACCCCTTAATATTATTTATTTTTATTTTTATTTTTATTTTTTTGGTTTTTCGAGGTAGGGTCTCACTGTGGTCCAGGCTGACCTGGAATTAACTATGTAGTCTCAGGGTGGCCTTGAACTCTTAGCAATCCTTCTACCTCTGCCTCCCGAGTGCTGGGATTAAAGGCGTGTGCCACCACGCCCAGCTCCCTTAATATTATTTTTGAGGCAGCATCTCATGTGGCCCAGGGTGGCCTCAAACTTGCTATATAGCCAAAGATGACCTTGAATTCATGATCTTTCTGCCTGCTTCCAGTACTGGGATGACCACCACACCTGGTTTAGGTGGTGCTGGGATCAAATTCAGAGCTTTATGTGTGCTGGGTAAGTGCTCTCCTACCTGAGCCCCATTCCCAACCTGATATGTTCTTGTGAGAGTGAATAGTAAAGAGTCAGGTAACTGGGCTTGGTGGCTCAGACCTGTTATCCCAGCTCTGGGGAGGCTGAGGCAGGGGGAATTGCATGTTCCAGGCCAGACTGGACTACAGAGTGAGATCCTTTCTCAAAACAACCACCACCAGGCCAGCCTGGCATTTGGGAGGCAGAGGTAGGAGGAGCGCTGTGAGTTTGAAGCCAGCCTAAGCAACAGAGTGAGTTCCAGGTCAGCCTAGGCTAGAGTAAGACTATCTCAATAAAACATCACCACCAAGGTGAAGAGAAGCATAGCCTGGATGCTAGGAATAAAGGGGGTGACCCATGAAGGGTTTTGACAGGCATGAGGTGGATGAAGGTGGCATCTGCAGAACTGGGTGGAAGGCAGAAAGAAAAAATTTGGTGCTAAGCCTGAGGACCCAGGTTCGATTACCCAGTACCCATGTGAGTCAGATGCATAAGATGGTACATGAGTCTGGAGTTCCTTTGCTGGGGCTGGAGGCCCTGGTGTGCCCATTCTCTATCTGTCTCTTGCTCTATCAAATAAAAATTTTTTAAATTCCAGCATGTTAATGTGGGAGCCAAAAGCTGGTTGGAAGCCGGGTGTGGTGGCGCTCTCCTTTAATCCCAGCACTCAGGAGGCAGAGGTAGGAGGATTGCCATGAGTTCGAGGCTACCCTGAGACTACAGAGTGAATTCCAGGTCAGCCTGGGCTAGAGCGAGACCTTACCTCGAAAAACCAAAAACAAAACAAAAAAACTGGTTGGATTGGTGTCTGACGGAACGAGAGGAAAAATTTAATATTAGCAATATGCATGTCTTTCCTGGAATTTTGGCACAAAGGGGAGTAGAGGACTGGGAGCTGTAGCTGAAGGAATGAATAAGCCAGGCTTTTATTAGTTCTGAATTGCCTGGTGTGACCATGCTGGTAATCTCAGCACTTAGGAGGTAAAAGATAAGGAGCTCAAGGTCACCTTCAGCTACACAGTGAGTTCAAAGCCAGCCTGGAGGTGGGGCATGATGGTGCACGCCTTTAATCCCAGTACTTGAGAAGCTGATGTAGGATTGCTGGGTGTTCAAGGCCAGCCTATAACTAGAGGTCCAGGTCTCTCTGGGCTACAGTAAGACCCTGCCTCGGAAGGGGTGGGGGAGAGAACAAAAAAAAAATATTGAAAGATGGGTGTGGTGGTGCACACCTTTAATCCCAGCACTCAAGGCAGAGGTAGGAGGATTACCGTGAGTTCAAAGCTACATTGAGACTATAGAGTGAGTTCCAGGTCAGCCTGGGCTAGAGTGAGACCTTACCCACAAAAAAACAAAAAAAGGCTGGAGAGATGGCTTCGTGGTTAAGGCGTTTGCCTGCAAAGCCAAAGGACCCAGGTTAGCCAGATGCACAAGGGTGCGCCCATTCTCTCTCTCCGTCTTTCTCTGTCAAATAAATAATTTTTAAAAATTAATCTGGGTTGCATGGGACCCTGTTGCCAATAAAGATTCTTTAAAAGGATTAGAGATGACTTAACAGTTGAGGCCTAAGGATCCAGGTTCGATTCTCCAGGTACTACGTAAGCCAGATGCACAAGGCGCATGCATCTGGAGTTCATTCGCAGTGGCTAAAGGCCTTTGTGTGCCCATTCTCTCTCTCGCTAATAAATAAAAATATTTTTTAAAATGTCGGGTGTGATGGTTCATGCCTTTAGTCTCAGGGTTAGATACAAGGATGGCTGAGTTCCAGGTCAATCTGGGCTAGAGAAAAACTCTGCCTCAAGCAAACAAAAGTGGGATGCAGAGGCTAACAACTTGGTAGAGTGCATGCCTAGCATGCTAGAAGCCCTAGGTTCCATTTCCTGGCCCATTATCCCAGCATTTGGGAGGTAGAGCCAGGAGGATCAGTTCAAGGTCATCATCCACTGTACAGCAAGTTAGAGGTCAACCTGAGTCATAGGAGACTTTTAACAAAGAAGAAGTAAAAGAAATTACCATTCGTTTTGATTCAGCCCTATTTAGTCACCCCATAGTTACGTCCTTGACCCCCTTAATCTCAGTGACGAAAGACATCTGCCAGGTGCCTGCTGAACAGGCTTTCCCCAGTAGTGGATAGGAAGCCCGACTAGAGTGTAGCCCTAGCCAATAAGATCAAAGTTCCTGTACTGTGTCTAGTAGTGCCCCTGGCCAGCCAATAGCATGAGAGGACGAGCCAAAGACCAGCCAGTCCAGTTAAGTGGGAGGCGGGACTAAGCACAGCCACCCGCTGAGCGGCCAGAGAAGCCCAGCCAGTGGCTGAGTATGAGGCCAATGGCCGGCTCGGGCCTGGTGCGGGGTGCAGGCCCGGCGGTGTTGAATCGCCTGCGTGGCGCGGCGGTGGTGCGGCCGGGCTTCCTGAGCGCGGCGGAGCAGGATGTGTTGAGAGGGGAGCTGGAGCCCGAGCTGCGCCGCCGGCGTTACCAGTACGACCACTGGGACGCGGTGAGGGGCGGGGCCTAGAGGGGTCAGGCGGGAGGCGGGGCCTAGACAAGGGGCGGGGAGGGTTGGGCGGGGCCTAGAGGGTGGGGTTAGGTGAAGGCGGGGCATAGATGGGGTGGGCGGAGCCTATGCAGGGTGGTGCTTGGACCGGATGCAGTGGGGCAGACCAGGTTAGCGCCGTTGGGGACCGGGATTTGGTTTCTGGGCTGGGCAGTGGTGCACTGGCCGGGATCTGCACCAGGGCTGTGGGGGCGTGGCCGGTGTGGGGGCGGGGCTTTGGGTGGGATTTCGTTGGGGCGGTCCCTAGAATAGGGAGCGGGGCCTGAGTAATCATGGGTGAGGGCTAGGCTGTGGAGCTTTGAATGGGGTGAAATCCTGCTGGGCATGGGCTTGGGCATGAACGGGTGGAGGATTTATATAGAATGGGGTGGGATTATATATGGGCGGTTCCTAGAAGGACGGAGCCTGAGCCGGTGTGGGTGGACAGGGCAGTGGCGTGTTGAATGGGGAAAGATCCAGTATCTTAGATAGGGAGTGGACTCTGAAGCATTGAGGGCTGGGACCGGACAGGGGAGTTTTGGAATGGAGCAGGATTATGGAAAGGGAGGTCCTAGAAAGAGGCGGAGCCTAGAGCTTTGGGGATGGGGCCTGGAATCCTGAATGAGATGAGCCAGGATCTTGCTGTGGATGGTTTTTAGAAATGGGATATGTGAGGCCAGACTATGTCAGAGGAGGACCTAGGTGGTGGCACCTTAGGCACAAGACAAAGACTGGAGGCTGGGTGTGGTGGTGCATGCCTTTAGTCCCAGCACACAGGAGGCAGAGGTAGGAGGATCGCCATGAATTCAAGGCCAGCCTGAGACTACATAGTGAATTCCAGGTCAGCCTGGGCTATAGTGAGACCCTACCTCGAAAAACCAAAAACGAAAAAGAAAAAGAAAGACTGAAAATGAGCTAGGGCCATAAGTGGAAGGGGGCTCTGGAGCTGAGGGGTCAAGCTCAACCAAGAGGTGAGACAGTTGAGTACTGTGGTGGACCAGGACTGAGGACTGGAGACTGGGGTATAGGTGAAAGTTTTGACCCTCACCGGGACCAGGTTAGAATTGTGAGTTGAAGTCAGGTCCAGGGTCATGCTGGGCATGCATCTTGTCTTGGGCTCTGCTTTTCTGTGCCTCTGTTTCACTATTTTAGGCTTAGAAGTTTCCAAGCTTGACCCAAGTTCCTTCTGTGCAGGCTATTCATGGCTTCCGGGAGACAGAGAAGTCCCGCTGGTCTGAGGCCAGCCGGGCCATCCTGCAGCGAGTACAGTCTGCTGCCTTTGGCCCTGACCAGACTCTGCTGTCCGCAGTCCACGTGCTGGACCTGGAGCCTCAGGGCTACATCAAGCCCCACGTAGACAGTATTAAGGTGGGCAGACAGAAGCTAGTGCCTCAGAGCTCCCATAGGTGGGGGATGGGCAGGACAGCCTAAATCTGATCCCTTACCCTCTTCCAGTTTTGTGGAGACACCATTGCTGGCCTGTCCCTTCTGTCCCCCAGTGTCATGAGGCTAGTGCACACCCAAGAACCTGGTCAGTGGCTGGAACTGCTCCTGGAGCCAGGCTCCCTGTATATCCTAAGGTACAACCAACCTGGTGGCATACCAGATGCCCGTCACATGCTTCTGACCCTGCTGGTTATCACAGTAGACCCAGGGTAGTCTTGGGATGCCTAAGGGAGCACGGCTGCCCTCCAGTTACCCACTCAGCCTGTTTCCTCTTACAGGGGTTCAGCCCGGTATGACTTCTCTCATGAGATCCTTCGGGATGAAGAGTCCTTTTTTGGAGAGCAGAGGGTCCCCCGGGGCCGACGCATCTCTGTGATCTGTCGTTCCCTCCCTGAGGGGACAGGGCCAGGGAGGCCAGAACAGCCACCCCCAGCTTGCTGACCCCTGAACCTGTGCCATGGACTTTGGATTTACTTGTAAATAAAATTGGAGGAGGGATAACACCACACCAACATCCTTGCATGACTGCTGGGGCTGGGACCTGTGAGAGAAACTCAGGGTGACACATGAAGGCTAGAAGACCAGTTTCTTTATTGTACTCATGGGTGGTACCCCAGTCCCATTTCCCCTTCCTTCTGGCTTCTCTGTAGCCAGACCATCAATACATGTCAGCTGAGCTTAAGTGTCATGTCGTGGCTTCTCCATGTTCATGGCTCTGGGGCACTGGCCTGGCTACTCTCAGCCACCACACCCACAGGCAGCCGCAGAGAGCTGGGACAGCCGCTGCCAGCGGTGGCGTTCATCAAGGAAGGCCACATCAGCATAGCGGGTGGGCCGGCAGCAGGGCCGGCCATGGGCTCGGCCTTGACCACGCAGCCTGGTCAGGGTCAGGCCATGCTGGGTGCGAGCGCCACGAGGACAGCTGCCAGCACAGTAGCGGAAGATGACCTTCTCCTCTGAGGTGTAGCCCAAACCCAGCTCGGCCACAGGCAGGGTCAGGCTCCATAACTGGCACGGGCCAGCTGGGGCTCTGCGTAGACGGTCTTGGGGATGGTGAGCACCTGATGGACCAGGAAGGACAGTACACTGAGACAGGGCAGGGGTGCTGTGGGGAGAAGCTGCAGAGTCACCCGTGGCTCCCTGGGGGTTCTTACCCTGAGCTGGCCTCCAGGTCTCGCTGGCCTCTGCTGTCTTCTCAGATGAGAACGCTGTCTCAGCCACTGGAGGGTCAGGACTCCGGCAGAGTACCACCAGCTGCAGTGACGGAAGCAGCAAGGAGATGAGCAGGAGTCTCCCTGGGGCCATGGTGACAGACAGGTCTTGATGACTGGGGGGGTGCCTAATGCCCTGAATTTATCCCCTGCCTGTTTTGGGGATTAACCTCCTCATAGCCAGGGGAAGCTACCCAGTGTCCCCATATCCTCAGGTCTTGTCATAACCTGTCCTTTGAAGAGTTAAAGGCTCACCCCCACCCCACCCAGCCAGACATTCCACAGACCAGTTTCCAACACCCCCTGATTTATGAGTGTCAAGTCAACAGCCAGAGTCAAAGCAGGGCCAGCCTCCAACCAGCTATTCCCCACAACCCTACAATCTGGTGAGGGGCTTTGTGGGCCCCTCGTTGGGGCTTCCCTACACGAAGGCAGATGGGCTTGGAATCCTGTGGGTGTGCCGGTGGGATGGAAGGGGGCTGGGAAAGAACACTTGGCAAGTGAGGCTTTCCCGGGTGCTTTCCATCATGGCTGCCACAGGGAGGATTAAGACATCATGCCCCTATCTCCTGGCCTGGCTGAGCCAGCATCAAAACAGGAAAAGGGCGAGGCTGAGGGTCTGCCAAAGACTGGGACACTGAGCAGGTGTGGTCTGAGAAGCCCAGGGGAAACTGAGTACCAGCAAGTCTAATGCTCCTGGTCAGGGTGAGACAGGTTCTGCAGGCTTCTGCAGCCAGCCCAGTGTGACCTGGGAGGTAGCCATGTAATGTTAGGGCAGTGGCTATCACCAGAAAGCTGCCTACAGCTTTGGAGGCAAAGGAACACAAATAGTGTTGTGGGCATTTTTCCTGTGGCCATAACAGTATGCCATCTTGGAGTACAGAATGCTTTGGTCCGGTAGCCACAGCGACTTCACTGCAGAAACCATACAGGCGTGACTATGGTAACTGATTTACTGAAGCTCCTTAGTAGATGGAGGAGAGGGTTCACAAGACCCTCACCTAGGATTCCAGCTATTCCCTCCTGCCTTCTCCCCAGCTGCATGTGATCTGGGGAGATGATAGATTAAATAGGAAATAAAGTTCCCTAGAAGGAGTACTCCATGACGCAGCTTCCATGAGGTCGCCATCCTGGATGGGGTGGACTTTGTAGTGAGCCGACTGTAGGCCAGCACCACAAATCCAAAGCCAGGGGGCTGGGGGCCTGCTTCATCGGGTAAGAGTGTTAGTGTTCCTACTAACTCTGCCTCCCAAGTGATGGGATTACAGGTGTATGCCACCACACCTAGTAAGTCTTGAGTTCTTATCCACATTAGCAAAGAACTCAGGCTGGGGCTTACTGGTCAGCCAGTATAGCCAAAAAGAGAAGGAGTAGACGGAGAAGAAGGAAGGAGGAGGAAGTGCATTCCTGTAGCCCAGCACAAGAGGCTGAGGTAGAATGGCCTCAAGTTCAAGTCTAGTTGGGCTCCATTGTGAGTTCAAGTTAGTCTGGTGTACATGAGACCCTGGTTAAAAAAAAAAAAAAAAGCTGAGTGTGGTGGTGCACATCTTTAGTTCCAGCACTGGGAAGGCAGAGGTAGGATCGCCATGAGTTCCAGGCCACCCTGAGACTACAAAGTGAATTCCAGGTCAGCTTGGGCTAGTGTGAAACAAAACAACAAACAAATAAATAAATAAATGACGGGCGTGGTGGCGCATGTCTTTAATCCCAGCACTCGGGAGGCAGAAATAGGAGGATCACTGTGAGTTCAAGGCTACCCTGAGACTACAGAGTGAATTCCAGGTCAGTCTGGGCTAGAATGAGACCCTATCTAGAAAAAAAAAAAAAAAAGAAAAGAAAGAAAAAGGAAATGATAAGGCTGGGTGTGGTGGCAGAGGTAGGAGGATCACTGTGAGTTCCAGAGCCTGGGCTAGAGACCTTGCCTCAAAAAATGAAAAAGCAAGCCAGGCGTGGTGGCGCATGCTTTTAATCCCAGCACTCGGGAGGCAGAGGTAGGAGGATCACTGAGAGTTCGAGGCCACCCTGAGACTACATAGTTAATTCCAGGTCAGCCTGGACCAGAGTGAAACCCTACCTCGAAAAACCAAAAAAAAAAGAAAAAGAAAAAGCTTAGCCCGGCATGGTGGTGCACACCTTTAATTCCAGCACTCAGAACACAGAGGTAGGAGGATTGCTGTAAGTTTGAGACCACCCTGAGCCTACATAGTGAATTCCAGGTCAGCCTGAGCTAGCGTGAGACCCTACCTGGGAAAACAAAAACAAAAGAAAGAAAGAAAAGGCTTGTTCACTATTTAAGGAGGTACCTGGCCCTGAAAATAGAGTTCAAATTAGGAAACCCTACTCCAAGATTGGCAAAAATGAAAAAGACCAGATGTGGTGGCCCACTCCTTTAATCCCAGCACTCAGGAGGCAGAGGTAGGAGGATTGCTGTTTGAGGCCACCCTGGGACTACATAGTGAATTACAGGTCAGCCTGGGCTAAAGCGAGACCTTACCTCGAAAAAAAAAAAAAAAAGGTTTTGCTGACAGTGCTGGGTGTGTGACCAGCAGAAAAGGAGTATACATTGGAAGCTCTTTGCAGAGCACTGGACAAGTGACATTGCAAATCAAATCTTGTGTCCCAAGAATACCAGCTTTTTTCTATCTTCCTCCACACTGATGTCCCCAGAGAACCCAGGGCTATTCCTTGCTGGAGGTAGCAGTCAGGGTCTCAATCTCATCACCCATGGGAACTGCCTTGGTGACAGCCACAGTATTTGGATGATTTTCAGGGCTTGAGGCTGTGGCTCAGTGGGTAGAGCATTTGCTTGGCATTCTGGCAACCCTGGGCATTCCATCCCCAGCACTGCATAAACCAGGCATGGTGGCACATGCCTGCCATCCCAGTACTCAGATAAAGGCAAGAGTTCAAGGTCATTCTTCACTGCTCAAAAAAATAAAAATCTGCCAGGTATGGTGGTAGTCTACACCTTTAATCCCAGTACTTGGGAGGCAGAGGTAGGAGGATCACTGAGTTCAAGGCCTGCCTGGGCCAGATTGAAACCTTACCCAGAAAAACAAAAAAAAAGTCACTTGTCAGACATCATGGCCCAGGTCCCCCTGCACTTAAGGCCCTGTCTCTAACCATTAGACACACTACCTGCTCTGATGCAGCCTTAACCAGAGGTCCACAGAGGCCAGCAGGAAGCTGGGGAGAATAGCTGGATAATGGGGACATTCCTAAGAATTACCCTGTCATCTCAGGCATTCCCGCTAGGCAGCCAGGAGCGGAACAGGGTGGGACCTGTGTCTTCCAGCCAGGCATGGGAAGTCTCACATCTTGCTTGCCATCACCCAGGTTGGTCGGGACACAGGTGGCAAGTGGCAGCTGTAGCCAAGTTCCAACTTTAGCCAGGAATTTAAAGCACTCTCCCCAAGCAATGCCTGGCTAGGCTAGATAAAACCCAGAGATAAGGGGAACCCCAGGAATGTCCCAACAGAACAGAAAATAGGGCCTGGGTGCCAACACCAGCCTTATGAGGACTGGGTGTCAGTGGCCATGGGGGTAGTGTCCCAGAGCTAAGAACTGCACAAAGTGGATCCAGGCCAGGTGTGGAGGCACAGGTCTGCCACCCCAGCATTTGGGGAGACTTAGTAGGGTCAAGAATTACAAGTCAACCACAGGGCGAGACCCTGTCTCAGACAAAGAGCCAGGTACACATGGGTGGCAGATGCCCATCCTTCCAGCAATCAGGAGCAAAGGCAGCAGGACGACTTTGAAGCAAGCCTGGAAAGTACCAGGTGTAGGGCTGGGAGATGATTGGTAGGTCAAGTGCCATGAGGACCTGCTTGATTCCCCAATACCTGAGTATCATGTGTGGTGTGTCCTGTGATCCCCATGCTGGGGAGGTGGAGACAGGAGGAACTCTGGAGCTTGCTGGCCAGTCAGTGTAGCCTAGTTGGGAAGTATCAGGCCAACAAGACCGTGTCTAAAACATGGGGAGAGCAATCCTGATGAGGATCCCCAAGGTTCTCTGGCCTATGCACACACGTGTTCCCCCCCCCCACACACACACACAGACAAAATAGAAAGAGCCAGGCACACATGGAGGTGTATTCCTGTCATCCAGCACTTGAGAACTGGAGGCAGGAGGGTATACAGTGACTTTGAGGCCAGCCTGAGCTACAGGAAACTGACTCAAAAAAACAAAGAGAGCTGTTGAGATGGCTTAGCAGTTAAGGCTCTTGCTTGCAAAGCCCAAAGCCAAAGGACCCAGGTTCAATCCCCAGCATCCACATAAGCCGGATGCACAAGATGGCATATATATCTGGAGTTTGTTTACAGGGCCTGGAAGCCCAGGTGTGCCCATTCTTTCAAAAAAAAATTTTTCTATTTTATTTGAGAGAAAGAAGGGGAGAGAACGGGTACACCAGGGCCTCCAGTCCCTGCAAACGAATGTCACATGCATGCGCCCCCTTGTGTGGGTCCTAGAGAATCAAACCGAGATCCTTTTGGCTTTACAGGCAAACACCTTAACTGCTAAGCCTAAGAACCCGGTTCCAATCTCCAGGTCCCACGTTTAGCCAGATGCAAAGTGATGCAAGGGCGCAATGTCGCTCTTGCCCACAAGGGGGAGTACACATCTGGATTTCGTTCACAGCAGCTGAGAGACTGTTGGTGCGCCCATTCTGTCTTCCTCTCCCTCTTTCTCTGTGTCTCTTTCCAAAGATAAAAAAATAAATTAAAAAAATATTTAAGCCAGGAGTGATGGTGCATGCCTTTAATCCCAGCACTCAGGAGGTAGAGGTAGGATAGGACGATTGCTGAGTTTGAGGCTATTATGAGACTACACAGTGAATTCCAGATTAGTCTGAACTAGACTAAGACCCTACCTCGAACCCCCGCCCCCCAAAAAAAGGATTGGTTAAGGTGCTTGTCTGCAAAACCATCTGGCTAGGGTTCAAGTCCCCAGTACCAATTAAAGCCACATGTAAAAGGTGGTGCATGTAGAGAACTTTTGCAGTGGCAGGAGACTTTGGTGCCCCCATTCTCAGTGGCAGCCCAGTACCCACAGTGAGGGCTGGGGGCGTGGCCAGTGGTAGAGTGACAGCCTAAAACCTGAAAACCCAAACAGCCACAATTATTGAAGGCCTCATCCTTCATTTTCTCTCCCCACATGAGTGTGCCATCTCCAGTGAGCAGCTGGGCCAGGGGCCCAACAGTGACAAAGCTGGCAAAACCCCTGACCAGTTAGAAGCAGATGACAGTAAGCAGATGAGCACGGTTGGAGGCAGCATAGAGCTCCTGCCTAGAACCCACAGTGAGGGCTGGAGGACATGGTCAGTGTAGATCACTGACATAAATGAGGCCCTGAGCTCAATTCCAGCGCCCAGGGGAAAAAAGTGAAAATAGAGGTTGTGGAGGTGGTTCATTGATTAAGAGTACTTCCTGCTTAAGCATGAGGGCCTGCAGACCATCAAGTTTGACTATTTAGAAACCATGTAAGAAGCTGGGTTGTGGTCACATTCCCCCGCAAGATGGAGACCAGAAATCAGTGATAATTATTTGTTGACTGAAAATGGCAGTTCTAGTTTGAGGGAGACCCTGTTCCAAGAAAGTACAATGAAGCCCGGCGTGGTGGCGCGTGCCTTTAATCCCAGCGCTCGGGAAGCAGAGGTAGGAGGATCGCTGTGAGTTCAAGGACACCCTGAGATGACATAGTGAATTCCAGGTCAGCCTGGGCTAGAGTGAAACCCTACCTCAAAAAACAAAACAAGGGCCTAGAGAGATGGCTTAGAGGTTAAGCGCTTGCCTGAGAAGCCTAAGGACCCCGGTTTGAGGCTCAATTCCCCAGGACCCACAAGATGGCACATGCACCTAGAGTTCGTTTGCAGTGGCTGAAAGCCCTGATGCACCCATTCTCTCTCTCTGCCTCTTTCTCTCTCTGTTGCTGTCAAATAAAAAAAAAAAAAAAAAACCAAACCAAGAAAGTACAATGAGCTGGGCATGGTGATGTCTGCCTGCAATCCCAGCACTCAGGAGGCGGAGGTAGGAGGATCCTGAGTTCAAGGCTAGCCTGAGGCTACAGAATGAGTTCTAGGTTTGCCTGGCCTAGCATGAGACCCTACCTGAGGGGGGGGGTACGGGGGGGGAAGGTACAGATATCTAATAGAGAATACCCAAAGTTCTCCTCTGGCCTCCACAAATGTATACACTATGCGTGTGCACTTAAGTACACACATGCATACACTGCACATTACACACACGCACATAGATGCCCCCCAAACAGTCACTCGGGAGGCTGAGGTAGGAGGATCACTGAGGGTTCAAGCCTAGCCGTGCTAAAGTGAAATCCTGCCTCAAAAGAACAAAGTGGAACTAGGAAGGATACAGGCCAGGAATGGCTCCTGCAAGCAACAGGATGGAGTACTAAGGTGAACACATGATGTAATGTGTCAAGGCTGCCTAGGGGGGCAGAGAGCAGGGATGTGAGAGGCAGGAGGGTGAGTGCAGATGCAGGGACACAGACAGCGCACGTTTATTGCATCACTCTTTGAGGGAGAAGTGCATCTTGTCATTGACCATCTTGCGCTCGGGGTTGAGACGTTTCAGGATCTGGGCCAGCACGTTCACTGTCTGCTCACTGCTCAGCCCAGTCTTCTTGGTCTGGAACTTCTTCAACAGGTCCTTTGTGGTCATGGGCTTACGCGTTAGGTAGCGGCGCACAGCCTCCTCAGTCACCTGCACATCGCTGAGGAGTGGAGGGAGGAGGGTGGTCATGCAGAATCCTCCCTGCTGTGGACATCACTGTCCCCATGTCCCCCGAAACTTACCCACTGCTGGGTGTGGATTTCCCGGATGGTGGCTGTGGGGTGGATTTCCCTGACAGGCTCTGGGACCCTGCATCCAGACGCAGGCGCTTGGCCGCTGGCGTCTCACTGACCCGCTTTCCTGAGGGATAGAGGGGTAGTAGATTGGGGCTGCTACAGGGATGCCCAGGGTGCAGGAGGGCTGGGAAAGTCTGCCCTGGGAAGTACCCACCTTGCTCCAGCTTGGTAGCGGCTGCTCGCAGGGTGGACGAAGTACTGCCTGCTTCTGTGCTAGGTGTGCCAGGGCGGCTGTTGCCCCTTGAGCTCCCCCCAGATGGCTTCCGTTCCCTCTTGGGGGGTGTCTTCTTCTTCTAGATTTGGGATGAGTCTTTAAACTAAGTCCCATTTGCCCTCCATGCCATTCCAGACCCCAGGTCCCAGGCTGTGCCTACCGCCATGAAGAGGGCAGAGGAGGTCTCACTATCGATGTCACTCTCCTCCGAGCTGTCCGATTCGTCACTGCTGTCTGCAGGGGCCAGAGCATGTGGTCACAACCAAAGAGTCTGGGCCCCTGTGCTCACCCTACCCAGCAGTGAGGAGCCTGAGGAGAGCCAGGCAGGGTGCACCTGTCCTTCTGTCCCCAACTGGGGCCCAGAACCCTGAACCCACCTCTCCTGCGCTTCTTCTCCTGTGGTGTGGGAGCCTTCTTCTCCTCCTCCTCCTCTTTCTCCTCCTCTGGGGGCTTCTCCTCCTCACTTTCCTCACTGCTCTCACTCTGCTCATCCACACCTAGGAAAATATGGATGAGCAAGAGCAGTGTCCAAGCTGACCCTCAATCCTGCAGCTGGCCTCTAGGCAGGTACCTACCCTTGGGACCCTCCTCCTGCTGTGGCACCTTGGGTTTGCCCTCCATCTCATCTGCAGAGCTGCTGTAGGACAGAGAAGGGGAGTGGTGACCATGTGTTCACAGAACCAGGCCAGGCTTGTGCACCAGCCGCCTCCTGCCTCACCTGGAGCCATCTGACATGTAGTCCACCTCCTGGCCCTCAAAGTCTCCATCATCACTGTCCTCAAAGGCCTCATCATCAGATCCCTTCTTCT
Organism: Orientallactaga sibirica; assembly: GCA_036365145.1. NCBI lineage: Eukaryota > Metazoa > Chordata > Mammalia > Rodentia > Dipodidae > Orientallactaga > Orientallactaga sibirica. The sequence goes on from JAEOAD010000049.1 coordinate 16,992,345, forward strand.
TCTTCTTCTTCCGGCCTGCCTTGGTCAGTGGCGCCTTTTTCTTGGTCTTAGGAGCTCTGCTGCCTGGGGTGGACAGGGATGATGGAGAGACAGGAAGGGAGGCTCAGGTTGTGAACTAACTCATCATGTTTTCCAGGTTTACTGTCCTTTTACTTTCCAGTGCAGTGTGGTGGTGAAGCCCAGGGCCACCTGCATCCTAGGAATGTCTTCTACACCCCTCCCCCAATCACACCCAGCAACCCTCACTGGAGGAGTATAGGCAAAAGCTCTACTGCTGACCACGCCCCCAGCCCTCACTGTGGGCTCTAGGCTGTCGCTATACCTCTGACCATACCCCCAGCTCTCACTGTGGGTTCTAGACAAGAGCTCTGCCATTGAGTTATGCCATTGGCCCTAGTTTTTAAAAAAATATATATATTTTATTTACTTGAGAAAGAGGCAGACACACAGAGAGAGGAATGGGCATGACAGACCTTTCAGCCACTGCAAACAAACTTGTCACATGTACTACCTTGTGCATCTGCTCTACATGGGTCCTGGGGAATCGAACCTGGGTCCTTTGGCTTTGCAACCAAGCACCTAAACAGCTAAGTCATCTCTCCAGCCCTAAATATTTTATTTTTTATTTATTTGTTTGTGAAGGGGAGGGGAGGGAGAGAGAATAGGAATGTCACTCACAGCAAACACCACTTGCATCTGGCTTATGTGGGAAACCTGGGTCCTTAAACTTCGCAGGCAAGCACTTTAACTGCTAAGCCATCTCTCCAGCCCAGTCTTTGGTTTTTTGAACCTTGTTATTTAGAGCAGATTGATTTTGAACTCTGGATCCTTGCAATTTATTCTATCCTCCCTAGCACCAGGATTACAGGCATTCAACACACCTGGCATGCTTCACAGTGTCCTGCTGTCTTGGGAACTTGCTTACTAGAGGCCAACAACCCAGAATAAGCCAATTCTTATAGCAGGCAGAGAGAAGGCTAGCCTGGAAGGTCACCACTTCTAGGCATGTCACCCATCCACTTCGCCAGCTACCCAGCTTATAATCACTCAAACCACCACCATCAACCACCCCGGGTCAGATGACAGGCAACCCCTGAGAATAGCCATGGACACCTGGGAACCGGCTATCTCTCATTCTAGGGTAGGGATGAGCAGACAAGACATCCCCTCAGTGGGTTTGGGGGTCCAGTCTCACCATCCTCGCCACTGGCGTCGCTGGCATCCGAGGACATCTCCAGGTCATCCTCCAGGTCATGGATGCGCAGCTCACTGGCCTTCTTGCGGCTGCGCTTCTCCTTGTCCTCCTCGTCCTCCTCCTGGTCCTGGTCCTTCAGCCGCCGCTGCTGCATGATGCTGAAGTGGTTCAGGACCTTGTTCCTCCTGTGGCGACCAAGTGGAGACAGTGGGAACTCCTCCTCTGGGTCCACAGAACCCTTCAAAGGGATGTGGCCACAGGGCTGGTGGCCTGTACCTGAATATTAGCATGGGGTGGCAGGTTTGAGACCATCCTGGGCTATATACCGACTTCCAGACCAGCAGGGCCCACACACTACCACCTAGTCTATTCCTTGAAAAAGCAGGTGGAAGATGTAGCCCGAACTGTACAATACTCTAAAATCCTGAAATCACATGGAGTGGCTGGAAGATTGTCTCAAGTCCTTACTCCTGACTACCTTGGGAAGAGGGAACGTCTAGATAGTGCTCAAGACCTGTCCCAGGCAAATCAAGCCAGAAGACAAGTGTACTGGTTAGTTCATTCATTCATTCTTTGTTTTAGGGAGTCTCCCATGCAGCCTGGATTGGCCTCAAATTCACTATGTCAGTGAGGATGACTCTGAATTTCTGATCCTCAGGCCTCTACCTCCCATGTGCTGGATGATGGGTGTGCATGACTATGCCTGGCAATTAATTTGACTATTCATTTAGAGACAGTCTAATTTTAACTCGAGATTCTCCTGCCTCTGCCTCCCTAGTGGGGGTGAGAGATATGCAGCACCACACCCAGCTCAATGTACTTATGAACTTCTGTTTAAGGTTTTTTGTTTGCTTTTAGTTTTTGTTTTTTTGAGGTAGGGTCTCACTAGTCCAGGCTGACCTGAATTCACTATGTAGTCTCAGGGTGGCCTTGAACTCACAGGGATCCTACCTCTGCCTCCCAAGTGCTGGGATTAAAGGTGTACACCACCACATGTGGCTACTTTTAGTTTCTTTGCAGTGCTGGGAATTGAACCCAGGACCTTGCATATGGTATGGTAAACTCCCTACTACTGCCATAGATCCCCCAGGCTTCTGGTTATAGATGCAGGTTTCTTTGACTCTTCTGATTTGTCATTGTTTGTTTGTTTGTTTGTTTGTTTTTCGAGGTAGGGTTTCACTCTGGCCCAGGCTGTCCTGGAATTAACTATTTAGTATCAGGGTGGCCTCGAACTCATGATCCTCCTACCTCTGTCTCCCGAGTGCTGGGATTAAAGGCATGCACCACCACACCCAGCTTTGATTTGTCTTTTTTTTTTTTTTTTTTTGAGGCAGGCTCTCACTCTAGCCCAAGCTAACCTGGAACACATGGCAATTCTCCTGCCTTAGCCTCCTCAATGTTGGGATGACAGTTGTGAGCTGTTGTGCCTGGCTAACCCACAGCTAACAGTGCATTAAAAATTCATGACTTCTGGGCTGGAGAGATGACTTAGCAGTTAAGGATCCTGGTTCGATTCTCCAGGACCCACATAAGCCAGATACACAAGAGGGCACATGTATCTGGAGTTCAATTTCAGTGGCTGGAGGCCCTGGCGTGCCCATTCTCTCTCTCAAACAATACATATATTCATGACTTCTGTGGAAAGGGATGAAATGGTCACAAAGCAGTGTGTATTTAACACAGTTGAGACCCACACACAAAAAAAAGGATACTATGGCCAATTTTATGTGTTTTTCACAATTCTTTATTTTTTTTTAATTTTTTTTTTTTGTTTATTTGTTTTTTTGTTTTTTCGAGGTAGGGTTTCACTCTAGTCCAGGCTGACCTGGAATTCACTATGTCTCAAGGTGGCCTTGAACTCACTGTGATCCTCCTACCTCTGCCACCCAAGTGCTGGGATTAAAGGCACGTGCCACCACTCCTGGCTACCCCCCCCCCATTGAGTCACTCTAGCCCAGGTTGGCCTTGAACTCACAGCAAGCCTCCAACCTCAGCTTCCCAAGTGCTGGGATTAAAGGTGTTTTACAAAGGTTTACAATTCAAACATTTGTATAATTTGTTTTTGTCTTGAGATAGGGTCACATGTAGCCCAGGCTGGACTCCAACTCCAAATCAATATGCAACTGAGGATGACCTTGACCTCCTAATTCATCCACCTATAGGATGGGGAGTGCTGGGAGCAGGCATGACCACCATGCTGGCTTTACAGGGGTTCCACTAAAGGGGATGAAGTTGAGCCAACCCAGGAATTCAGGAATTTCAAAACTGAATGCCAGGGCTGGAGCTCAGTGGGTAAGGTGCTCAGCTAGCATGCACTTTGACTCCTGACCTGCATAAAGTGGGCATGATGGTGCACTTGGAAGTGAAGGCAGGAGGATTAGGAGTTCAGGGTCAGCCTAGACTACATGAGACCCTATCTCAAAAAAGGCAAAGTGTTGACAGTGGTGTCTTTAATCTATTGAGGGCCATGGGCACCATGAAAACCTAATGTTCTATGACTCATGTGAAAGCAGTTTGCAGAAGACCAAGAGCTTCTTCATGCACCATGCATGCATGGATGGACATCAAGACAGATGCTGCAGCACCTGAAGGCCACCTGGTCCTCAGCAGGCCTGTTCTGGGACTTCTCCCAATCGCCTGCTCCAGCCTCATCCCTTGTTCCTTTTCCCTGTACCCACCCTGCCCCCACCACCAAGGCCAGAACAAATGCAGCTGCCTCAGGAGTCCCCATCACTATGGAGCAGACCAAGCTGCTGCCAGCCCCTCCCTGGGTTCCCTAAAGCAGGTTTACCCAGGTCACCACTCAGAGCCCTAGTCTGTACCTGGGGGCATTTGCTACAGCAACAGCCCTAATTCCCATGCCAGCCTGGCAGACTCACCTCTCCCACTCCTCCTCGGCCTCCTCAGCAGTGAGAGTGCGGTGCCGGGCCAGAGGTGTGAAATTATACCAGTTGTGCACAGGGAATGCTTCAAAGGCCCCATCTGGACATTGCGTAAAGATGTAGTAGGATGTGTTCTCTGTCACACCACCCTTCTTTATGCCCCTGAACCTGCAGAAAGCCAAAGTCAGGTTACAAGGGTTGTCTACATGCCTGAGCATAGCCCTCTACAGTGTGCCTGCCTGGGTTCTCCAAGGAGTGCTTAACTGCCTATATCTCAGTTTCCACAACCAGAATCAGGGACTGTGCTCCCTCCTGGCAGAGCAAGGTCAGTGCTGGGGAAAAACATGTGTCACCATGTGTGTCTCCTAGCCTACAGGTCACAGCTGGGAATCCAAGGACCCAGGAATAGTGATGGGAGGTGTGGTAGTTTGAATAAGTCCCCCCCCACACCCGATTCAGGAGTTTATTAAGACTTCTTGGATTTCCAGTTACCTGGCTGGAAGAGGTGTCACTGGGTGGATCTTAGGGTCCAGCCCCTAAGGTGTGGTGGTGGATTTGAAATTGCGGTCTAAAGACATGCAAAATGCTGAGTTCCACCTAGAATTCCTAAGTGTGCTTGTGCGTGGTGTGCCTTTATGGTTTTTTGTTTTTTCGCTTATGACTTTTCTCTCTCTGTTTGGTCCTTTAAGAGGGGGCCAACTTCTTCTACCATTATGGAACTTCCCCTGGATCTGTACACTTCAATAAATCCCTTCCTCTATAACTGTGCCTGGTCTGGAAGTTCATCTCAGTGACCTGAAGCTGTCTACTACAGGAGGGGATGGGCACAGCAGGCCATCTCCTTAGCCCAAACAAGTGCATAACCACCTCATGGCCTACAGCCTCAGCTGCCTCAGCATGGACTGCCTTGAGCTGTGTGCCCCCTTCCCAGCCCACCCTTCCATGACTTCCAGAGGCCCAAGTTCCACTGAAGCCTGCCGCCTGCCACCTGCCAATATCACTTCTGCATGCAGTTGTGCACAGAGTGCCCATCTCCAACATGATTGGGCCCTTCCTGCTCTGCAAAAGACTACCTTCTCCTGGGGTCAAGTGTCAGTCTCTGCACCTGGATACCAGACACTTGGCCCATGGCTGCCTACCCTGGGGCCTCAGAGCTACCCCAGAGCTAAGCAATGGAACCCCACTTGGTTCATCTCCAAAAGTAAAACCTGATGAGATGAGATTCTGGGAAACAAGCAGAGAGAATGACCAAGTACATGGATGTGGGGAACACAAGCTGGTCCCTCCCCCACCACCAAGGCTACTTACTTTCTGCCTGATTTGCCATTCACCCGCAGCAGCCAAGGCTGGTCTTCAGGCCGGAACTCCTTCAGGACAATGCCGTACTTCTTGCGGCGGGCCTCCTCCCGGAGTTTGCGGTTGAACTCGCTGCCTGCACCCGACTCTGGCATCTCTTCCTCCTGATAAATCTTCTTGTTGCTCAGGTCCCGCTCGAGCCGAGCCTAGGGAGCAGTGAGGGCCCTCAACACCCCAACTTCTCCTGTTAGCCCCAGCCAAACACCCTTCTCTTTCCCTGCACTATTGAGGTAAGTTTCTGTTTGGCACAAACGACATAATAGGGCTGGAGAGATGACTTAGTGGTTAAGGTGCTTGCCTGCAAAGCCTAAGAACTCAGGTTCAATTTCCTAGTACCCACACAAGCCAGATGCACAAGGTGGCACATGAGTCTGGAGTTCGTTTGCAGTGGCTTAGAGGCCTTGGCACACCCGTTCTCTGCCTCTTTCTCTCAAATAAATAAATAATTAAAAATAAAAGACTTCTTAAAACAAGGCATAATAGGATAGGGTGTTAGCATTTGGTTAATCTGACAATGGAGAATGTGGGACTTAACAATAACTAATGATAAAATACAATTCTGGAGCTGGGTGTGGTGGCACACGCCTTTAAACCCAGCACTTGAGAGGCAAAGGTAGGAGGATCACTGAGTTCAAGGCTAGTGTGGGACTACATAATGAGTTTCTAGTCAACCTGTCCTAGAGTGAGACCAGCCTTTTTTTTTTTTTGAGGTCCGATGAATTCACTATGCACTACCTGCTCTCAGGGTGGCTTCAAGCTCACAGTGATCCTCCTACCTCCCAAGTGCTGAGATTAAAGGTATGTGCCACCACGCCTGCTTCCATGTTCTCCTTTAAAGACCTACTGGGTAAGCCTGGCATGGTGGCAATCGCCTTTAATCCCAGCACTTGGGAGGCAGAGGTAGGAGGATCACCGTGAGTTCGAGGCCACCCTGAGACTACAAAGGGAATTCCAGGTCAGCCTGAGCTAGAGTGAGACCCTACCTCAAGAAACCAAAAAAAAAAAAAAAAAAAAAAAAAAAAAAAAAAAGACCTGGGTGGTGCATGTATCTGGAGCTTGTTTGCAGTGGCTGGAAACCCTGGCATACCCATCCCCCCCACCCATCCCCTGCCTCTTTCTCTCTCTCTCTCCCTTTCTCAAATAAATAAATAATATTAAAAAAATTTTTTTTTGGCTTTTTGAGGTAGGGTCTTGTCTCACTGTAGCCCAGGCTGGCCTGGAATGCACTATGTAGTCTCAGGCTAACCTCGAACTCACAGTGATTCTCCTACCTCAGTCTTTCAAGTGCTGGGATTAAAGGTGCCTGCCACCATGCGGGACTTATAAAATAGCATCTTTTAGAAATTCAATATTAGCCGGGAGTGGTGGTTTGATTCAGGTGTCACCCATAAACTTAGGTGTTCTGAATGCTAGGTTCCCAGCTGCTTGAGATTTGGGAGTTAATGCCTCCTGGAGGCAGTGTATTGTTAAGGGAAGACTTATGCGTATTATAGCCAGCTTCCCCTTGCCAGTGTTTGGCACACTCTCCTGTTCCTGTTGTCCACCTAATGTTGGTGAGGAGGTGATGTCCACTCTCTGTTCGTGCTATCATTTTCCCCTGCCATTATGGAGCTTCCCCTCTAGCTTGTAAGCCAAAATAAACCTTCCCCCCCCACACACACACACAAAAAAAGACCTTTTGGGCTGGGCATGGTGGTGTACGCCTTTAATTCCAGCACTCAGGAGGCACAGGTAGGAGGATCACTGTGAATTCGAAGCCACCCTGAGACCAGGTAGTGAATAGTGAATTCCAGGTCAGCTTGGGCTAGATCCTACCATGAAAAACAAAACAAACAAACAAAAAAAAAAGTGGTGGTGCACACCTTTAATCCCAGCAGTCAGAAGGCGGAGGTAGGAGGATTGCCATGAGTCCAAGGCCACTCTGAGGCTTCACTGTGAAAGAGCAAAATCCTACTTCAAGGCCGGGCGTGGTGGCACACACCTTTAATCCCAGCATTTGGGAGGCAGAGGTCACCCTGAGACTACATAGTTAATTCCAGGTCAATCTGGTCCAGAGTGAGACCCTATCTAGGGGAGGGGAGAGGGACCCTATTCAAAAAAACAAAAAAGAGTGGGGGGAGGGAGGGAGGAAAGTACCATGGGATATTGTCTACAATTAAAGAAATTGCTAAAAAAAAAAGAAAAGAAAAAAGAAAAAGAAAAAAAAAAGACGATGATGACAATGATATCTGGGACTGCAGAGATGACTCAGTGGGCAGACACTGAGGACTGGAGCTCAGATAAATGTTGGGTAGGCATGACAGCTCACCTACAATCCTCACACTTGGGAGGCTGAGACGGCATGCTTGGCACAAGGTGGCTGGCTATTCTACTCAACTGGGTGAGCTCTGGGCATAAGTGAGAGGCCCTGTCTCAGTAACATACAGAGGAAGACATCTGAAGTCAATCTTTGGCCTCAACAAACAAGCACACACCAGTGCAACTGCACATGCCTGTACTCATATTCCTATGAACACATACATGTGGGTCTGGGAAACTTGCAGGGGCCCCCCTTCAGTTTTGTGGGGTCTCTGATTCATCTCATCTACACTTGACAAGAGTTCATGAAGCTACCTCTATGCCTGCTGTAGCTAAATAACTATTATTCCCAGCAGAACATAACTGGCCCGCCTTGCCTCCCAAACTAGGAACTTACCTGATTCCAAGTAGCAAAGTTGACCTTGTCAGCCGCATTAAAAGCCATTATGTTGTATTTTTTTGTTGTGTTCCTGGAACAGGCAAGGTGGAACAGTAAGTCAGTTGACCATTCATTCAACAAACCCAGTGGTTCAGCTCCTAGTGCTGAATGATGCAGGGATCATAAGGTTTGTAGAATCAACAAGAATCCACCAGCTAGGCCCGGTAGGGCAGGCCTGTTATCCCAGCTGCTCAGGAGCCTGAAGCAAGAGGACTGTGAGGCAAAGGCCAGCCTAGAATACAGAATGAGTTAAAAATAGAGCCTGGGCAACTTAGTGAGACCCCGTCTGTCAAAATGGAAAGTAAAACGCAGGGTCCTTTCAGTGGATAAGGCGTTTGCCACAAAAGTTTGAGGACCTGGGCTGGACAGATGGCTTAGGGGTTAAGGCGCCTGCCTCCTAAGCCTAAGAACACTGGTTCCAATGTCCAGCGGTTCCAATCTCCAGGTCCCACGTTTAGCCAGATGCAAAGTGACGCATGGGCGCAATGCCGCACTTGACCACAAGGGGACTCACACATCTGGATTTCATTCGCAGCAGCTGAGACACTGCTGGCGCGCCCATCTCTGTCTTCCTCTCCCCCCCCTCTCTCTGTCTCTCTCCAAAAATATAAAAAAATAAAAATAAAAAAATAAAAAGTTTGAGGACCTGAGTTCAGATGCTCTGGACTCAAGGTGGGCATGGCAGCCCACCTGGCCCTCAGGAAGTGCAGACCAGAGATCTGTGGGGCAAGCTGGTTAACTACGCTAGCTGAATCGGCAAGTTCTGGGTTCAAGTGAGAGACAGGGTTGCAAAAAAAAATAAAGTGGACCAGGCTGGAGCGATGACTCGATGGTACAAGGATGAGGGCCTGAGAGAGTGCTCATGTTTGATCCATAGGACCCACATAAACAGCTGCTTGTGGGCCACACACACGTCTAACTCCAGTCATGGATGAGCAGCAATCCAACAATCACCAGGGCTTGTGTAAAAACAGCCAGATCCACGATCAGTAAGAGACCCTGGCTCAAGTAACAACAGGTGAGAAAGCAATTGAGGGGGAGCCTGATGTTCCCTCCAGCCAAGTCAGGTGGGCATATGGGGTGCTGCATGGGCACATACACGTGCATGCACCATACACACCACCCAGAGGAACAGGCATGTGGTGTCACACGCCTTTAATCCTAGCACTTGGGAAGCAGAGGTAGGAGGATCACAGTGAGTTTGAGACCAGCCTGAGACTACGTAGTGAATTCCAGGTCAGCCTGGGATTGAGTGAAACCCTACCTTGAAAATCCCCCCTCCCCAAAAAATACATTTTGGCTGGGTGTGGTGGTGCACACCTTTAATTACCAGCACACAGGAGGCAGAGGTAGGAGGATCACTATGAGTTCGAGGCTAGCCTGGGTGTAGAGAGTAAGTTCCAGGTCAACCTCAGCTAGAGTGAGACCCTTACCTTGGAAAAAAAACCCAAAAATTATTATTATTATTTTTTTATTATTTTCAAGGTAGGTTTCACTGTAGCTCAGGCTGACCTGGAATTCACTATGTAGTTTCAGGGTGGTCTCAAACTCACAGCGATCCTTCTACCTCTGCCTCCCAAGTGCTGCGATTAAAGGCCTGCACCACCATGGCGGGCTTCAAAAATTAATTTTTTTTTAAAGCACAGGGATGTGACTCAGTGATGGAGTCCCAGAACTGGGGGACAGGACTGAAGTTTCTCACAGCAAAAGACACGAACTGGGCTGGGGAAATGGCTTAGCGGTTAAGGCACTTGCCTGCAAAGCCAAAAGACCTAGGTTCAATTCCCCAGGACCCACATAAGCCAGATGCACAAGGAGGCTCATGTGTCTGGAGTTCGTATGCAGTGGCTGGAGGCCCTGGCATTCCCATTCTCTCTATCTCTGTTTCTCTCTCTCTGAAAGAAAGAAAGAAAGAAAGAAAGAAAGAAAGAAAGAAAGAAAGAAAGAAAGAAAGAAAGAAAGAAAGAAAGGGAGAGAGAGAGAGAAAGAGAGAAAGAGAAAGAAAGAAAGAAAGAAAGAAAGAAAGAAAGAAAGAAAGAGCAAATATACATACACCGAGGAAGGACAGCAAGTCTATTTAACTTGAAAAGGAGGAGAAATATGCAACACAATACTTCCTCTCAAGGATTCATGTCCCCCTGCCCCCTATGGTTCTCTTAAGACATGCATTTAAAAAAAAAAAGGCACGAACTGCTGACTAGTTAGTATGACATGGGTGGGAGATGCTGGTCAGTAACTAACATAACATGGGGGAGCTGTTGCTCAGCTGGGCTATGGGGTGACATGGCTGTCTGGGAACTGATCAGGGGAATAAGCCTGCCCAGCACAGGTTCACTCATTCGTTCATCATTCATCATGCACCTCCCCAAGCAGCGAGGCCGCAGCTGCACCCCGGCCCCGCTCGGTCTGCAGGAGATTCTCAGGCCGGGCCTGGGCAGTGGAGGCTTCGGGGTCCGCAGGGACTTACTTAGGGACTCGCACGACGTACTCGGTGACATTCTGGCTGCTGGGGCCCTGCGGGGAGAAGGGACGGCATGAGCTGGGCTGGCGCGGCCGCGGTCGCGCGGGGATCCGAACCCGCTGCGCTCACCAGAGCCGCCATGGCCGCCGTCGCGTTTCCAGGCGGCCCGACCCGGTCTTTCCGTGTAGTCTCGGCCGCGTTCCGCAGCGCCCGGGATTCCGTGCGGCTGCGTCTGCTTGTCTGACCCTGAGCTCTGGAGCACCTCAAGACCCCCTGGAGAAACAGCTCCACGGAAGCCGGAGCTCGGCTGGTTCCTTCTGCGCCTGCGCCGCCGTGTGACCCGGAAGTACAGCTGTCCGGCGGTCCGCGTTGCGATGGCAACCGTCTTGATAAACGCTGCCCGCTCAGCAACGTCGATCACACCTCCTTTCTCTGCTTCTGAGGAAAGGGAACCGGCTAGCTCTCAAAAAGCGAGGAAAATAATCAATTCGGCCTCGTGACGTCATCCCGCAGGGATCGCGGGGCATTCTGGGAAGAGAGGGCGTAACCGATCCCTCCAGGTGTCTTGGCGCTTTGCGCACGCGCCCACCTGCTCGGGACATAGCAACCGCAGCGGGTTCCGCAGGGTGGCACTGCCCCTGCTAGTCTCTGGGCCTGTCTGGGGTTCGTTTCCTCTGCGCCCCGGCGCTGGGGACCCCTCAGTATCCTGCACAATGAGTGGGGCAGGGGCCCTTGTGACGCTGAGCAGAGCCGGGAGGGGGCGGGGCCAGGGTGCGACCATCCCGCTTGCGGGCTGCTAGCCGATGGGTCTGTGCACGTCCACGCTGCCCCACATGGGCAGATCCCTGAGGCCCCAGGAGAAGGGTAACATCATGGGGGGGTGTCTGGTGTACCAAGGGACGGAGAGGAGACCGGAGGGCGGCCGGGAAGCGCCCAGATCTCCCTCACCCCGGTGTGCACGCCCCCTTCCCCTTCCCCAGTGCGCATGCTCTCCGCATCGCAGTACTGATCAGATACGAGAGCGCTCAGCTCCCTGTCCTCGCAGATTGTGATGCAGCAGAGACCCAGAAAATGGGAATTACAGCCCAGGAGGGAACAGAGGTCCTGCGGGCTCAGGGAAAAAGGGCGGTTTCAACTGGGCCCGGAGGGATGCAAAGGAGTTGACCAAGCAAAGGAATGGGAAAACACAACACAAATACTGGGCCGAAAACTGCTGGCTTCAGGCATTCATTTCTTCCGCAAGTGTTACTGAATGAAAAGGTGTAAGGACACAGGGGTGTCAGGAACAAAGATGAGTGGAGACACAGGAATGAGTGAACATACGAAAATGGTCCTTGCGCCTTGGATTACAGTCTGAGTGGGGAGATGGAAGGAAGTTCACGGAGATGTAACCGACCATTTCTGTGGAGATTGTAGGGGTTCAAGAAAGAAGCAGAAGGGGCAGACCGTGGAACAAACAGTGATTAAAAGAAACCACCCATGGCACATGCTTTTAATCTCAGTATTTGGGAGGCAGAGGTAGGAGGATATCATTGTGAGTTCAAGGCCACCCTGAGGCTACGTAGTGAATTCCAAGTCAGCCTGGCCTAGAGTGAGATCCTACCAGGGTGGCAAGAGGTGTTGGGGGGGGGGGGGCGGGGAGAAACAGGGAGGGCCAGCTGTGGTGGCACATGCCTTTAGTCCCAACACTCAGAAGGCTGAGATAGGAGGAACAGAGTGAGTCCTAGGCCAGCTTGGGCTAAAGTGAGATCAGGATTTTCCAGGAGTAAGAGACAACTTTAGGAGTAAAAATGGTGTCACCAGGGCAAGAGATGGTAGTATGGGATGACTTTAAGATCATGGGCAAATCCATGCCTCTCTCTCAGCCTCCATTTCCCTGGCAATAAAATGGCCTTTAAGGCAATAATTGTGCAAAGGACCAGTGGATTTGCTCAAATCTAGGTCTTTACCTGAAGCCAGCCACATCAGTACTTTTACAGTATATGCCTCACTGTGCCACTGGTCATGGACATGTACCCTCCAGATGTCTGTCCAGGGTCCCCCAAAGACACACAGTGCCCACTCACCTATTGTTCCTCCAACATCACAGACATCCTCCGGTCACCCCTGATCATCTTCGTGGTGGGCGGCCCAGGCTGCGGGAAGGGAACGCAGTGCAAAAATATGGCCATCAAATACGGCTTCTGTCATGTGGGCCTGGGCCACCTGCTGCGGCAGGAGGCCCAGAAGAGCACCCAGCGGGGCCGACAGATCCATGACATCATAGGGCAAGGACTCCTGGTGCCCACGGTGAGTCACTACTGGGCAGGGGAGATGGAGGAGAGGGGACTGCCTCAGGATAAAGTTTTCTGGAAGGCTGGGGCTCCTGACTTGGCCGCTGGTTTGCTGTGCAGGGCCCCTTCGTCTATGTGAGAATGGTGAGAATCATAAAAAGGCAGTAGTGGGACTGGAGAGGTGGCTTAGTGGTTAAGGTGCTTGCCTGCAAAGCCAAAGGACCAGGTTTGATACCCCAGGACCCACATAAGCCAGGTACACAAGGTGGTGCATGTGTCTGGAATTTGTTTGCAGCAGCTGGAGGCCCTGGTGTGCTCATTTCTCAAATAAATAAAAATAAAAAATTATTTAAGCCGGGCACAGTAGTGCACACCTTTAATCCCAGCACTCAGGAGGCAGAGGTAAGAGGATTGCTGTGAGTTCGAGGCCAGCCTGTGACTACATAGTGAATTCCAGGTCAGCCTGAGCTGGAGTAAGATGCTAACTTGAAAAACCAAAAAAATAAAAATAAAAAACAAAGGCAGTGGTGAGGACTGGGAGATGGCTCCTTGGGTAAGAGAGCCCCTTGCTGTACAAGTCTGCTGTAGTTTGGGTCCCCAGAACCCATGACAAGCTGCACACATCTCTGACCCCAACATGCTGTGGCAATGGGGCAAGGGAAGTCAGGAGACCCTAGAACTTTCTCCACAGCTAATCTTGCTGAATTGGTGAGTTCCTGGTTCAGTGAGACCCTGTGTCAAAAAATAAGGTGAGCCAGGTGTGGTGACACACACCTTTAATCCCAGCACTCGGAAGGCAGAGGTAGGAGAATCGCTGTGAGTTCAAGGCCATGCTGAGACTACATAGTGAGTTCTAGGTCACCCTGGGCTAGAGTGAGTGCCTACCTTGAAAAAACAACAAAAAGAGAAAAGTGAAGTCATTGAGCCAGACATGATGAACACCCCTGGACTACACACATACGTGCTCACAAGTATATTGTAGACATACACACACACAAACATACCACAAAACTCTTGGACTCTCTACACATGTGTACACAAGCACATCAAAGGCATTCAAACATGCAGTCACACCATGCAACCCCTGGACTCCACACACACATGCTCATAAGTGAATTGTAGACACACAAGCAGTCACACCACATAACCTTTGAACTATGCACACATGCTCACAAGTGCATCGCAGATGCACACACATGCAGTTACACCGCACAAACCCTGGGCTCCACACACATGCTCACAGTGCATTGCCAAAATACACTCACACAATCACACCACACACACCTGGACTCCACACTTGTGCTCACAAGTGCATCACTGACATACAAACATGTCATCACACAATACAGCCCCTGGACTCCACACCTGTGTTCACAAGTGCATTGCAGAAATACACACAGTCACACCACACAATCCCTGGACTCCACATGTGCTCACAAGTGCATCTCAGATGTACACACACACAGTCACACCACACAGCCTCTGGACTCCACATAAGTGCATCTCAGAAATGCATGCAATCATACCACACAACCCCTGGACTCCACACATGTGCTTACAAGTGCATTGCATACACACATAGTCACACCACACAATCCCTGAACTCCACACACATGCTCACAAGTGCATATGCACACAATCCCACCACACAACTCCTGGACTCTCCACATAGGTGCTCACAAGCATATCACAGATACACAAACACAATCACACCATATTACCCCTGGACTCCACATACATGTGCTTGCAAGTGCATCACAGACATACACACATGCAGTCACATCATACAATCCCTGGACTCCACACATGTGAGCTCACAAATGGTTTGCAATCAAACCACACACATGCAAATAAGTAAATAAGCAGCATATTAGAGGGTCTAGGAGGGCTGAAGAGATGGCTTAGCAGTTAAGGCATTTGCCTGCAAAGCCAAAGACCTCGGTTCAATTCCCCAGGACCCATGTAAGCCAGATACACAAGGTGGTGCATGCATCTGGAGTTCATTTGCAGTAGCTGGAAGCCCCGGCATGCCCATTCTCTCTCTCTTCCTCTCTCTTTCCCTCCCTCTCTCTTTCTTAGCCTCTTTCCCTCTCTGAAATAAATAAAAATAAAATATTAGAAAAGAGAGCCTAGGAGTATTGCTTAGTGGTAGATCACTTGCATGAGGCCCTGAGTTCAATTCCTAGCACTGAGAAAAACAGGAAGGGAAGGAAAAATAAAAAGGAAGAAAAGAAGGCAGGGAAGGATGGGGAAGAAAAAAAGTAAGAACAGTAAATGAAGGAATAACCTAGGTGTGGTGGCATACCCCTTTAATCCCAGCATTTAGGAGGCTGAGGTAAAAGGATCACTATGAGTTTGAGGCCAGCGTGGGACGACATAGTGAATTCCAGGTCAGCCAGGACTAGAGCGAGACCCTACCTCAAAAAATAAATACCAGGAGCCGGGCATGGTGGCACACGCCTTTAATCCCAGCACTCAGGAGGCAGAGGTAGGAGGATCGCCATGAGTTCGAGGCCACCCTGAGACTACATAGTTAATTCCAGGTCAGCCTGGACCAGAGTGAGACCCTACCTCGCAAAACCAATAAATAAATAAATAAATAGATAGATAGATAAATACCAGGGACTGGAGAGATGGCTTAGTGGTTAAGGCACTTGTCTGTGAAGCCTAAGGACCCAGGTTCAATTCTCCAGTACCCATGTAAGCCAGATGCACAAGGTGGTACATGTGTCTGGAGTTCATTTGCAGTGGCTAGACACCCTGGTGTGCCCATTCTTTCTCTCTTCTCCCTCAAATAAGTAAATAAAATAAA
This sequence comes from Orientallactaga sibirica, assembly GCA_036365145.1. Classification (NCBI taxonomy): domain Eukaryota; kingdom Metazoa; phylum Chordata; class Mammalia; order Rodentia; family Dipodidae; genus Orientallactaga; species Orientallactaga sibirica. The sequence continues at coordinate 17,008,061 of JAEOAD010000049.1, forward strand.
AATTAAAAAATATTGGAGCAAGCCCCTACCTTGAAAAACCAAAAAAAAAAAAAAAAAAAATTGAGCCAGGTGTGATAGTGCACGCCTTTAGTTCCAGCACTCAGGAGGTAGAGGTAGGAGGATCACCATGAGTTCAAGGCCACCAGGTCAGCCTGGGCCAGAATGAGACCCTACCTGGAAAAAACAAAAACAAAGCAAAACAAACAAAAAAACTACGAAAAACCAAAAAAAAAAAAAAAAAAGGGCTGGAGAGATGGCTTAGCGGTTAAATGCTTGCCTATGAAGCCTAAGGACCCCGGTTCGAGGCTCGATTCTCCAGGACCCACGTAAGCCAGATGCACAAGGGGGTGCATGCATCAGGAGTTCGTTTGCAGTGGCTGGAGGCCCTGGCTCACCCATTCTCTCTCTCCCCCTCTCTCTCTACCTGCCTATTTCTGTATCTCTCTCTCTCAAATAAATAAATAAATAAATAAAAAATAAATAAAAAAAAAAAAAAACTATTGAGGTCAATGTCATTTTGCTTGACGTGGTGGCAAACGCTTTTAAACCCAGCACTTGGCAGGCAGAGGTAGGAGGATCACCATGAGTTCAAGGCCACCCTGAGACCACATAGTGAATTCCTGGTCAGCCTAGACCAAAAAAAAAAAAAAAAAAAAAAAAAATCCCATGTAAACCAGACACACAAAGGTGAGGCAAGTGCAAGGTTGCACATGCCCACTAAGTGGAGCCAGTGTCTAGAGTTCAATTGCAGTAACAGGTCCTGGTGGGCCAATTCTCTCTCCTTTCTCTCTCTCTGTCTATCTCTGTCTATGCCCCTCCCCCCAATTTTTTTTTTTTTTTTAAGAAAAAAGATCCAGATACAGGGTAGTGCTTATCTTCACCTGAGGACCAGCGTGATGGCCTTCATAGACTGGCCTCTTCAGGGTGAGTTGGAAAGAGGGACTCATCTCCCAGGGTGAATTCCCCCTCCTTCCTTCACAGGGCCTCATCCTGGACATGATCAGTGACATCATGTTGTCGCACCCGGAGAGTCCTGGCTTCCTCATTGATGGCTTCCCCCGGGAGTTGGGTCAAGCCAAGGAGTTTGAGCGGATTGTGAGTGACTAGCAGTGACCTGGGGTGTGTGCTTTTGCACAGGCGTGAGGCCACTTCTCACCTTCTCCAGGAGACTCTGGTGGGCCAAGATGGGCTGTGCTAGGACTGGGGGAGAGAAGGTGACAAGAGGGAAGTGGAATATCCTCCTTCCTTCCTTCATCTTCCTTTTCCCTCCACCCTCTTCCCTGTCCCTCCACCTTCTTTCTTTCTTCCTTTTGCCTCCTTCTTTTTCCTTCCTTTCTCTGCTTTCTTTCCTTTTTTCTCTTCTTTTTTCCTTCCCTCCTTCTTTTTCTTTTTGCCTTTCTTTTTTTAAATATATTTTATTATTTATTTAACAGAGAAAAAGGCAGAGAGAGAGAGAGAGAAAAAAGATGCGCCAGGGCCTTTAGCCACTGCAAACGGACTCTAGATGCGTGTGTGCCCCATTGTGCATCTGGCTAACGTGGGTCCTGGAGAATTGAACCTGGGTCCTTTGGCTTTACAGACAAATGCATTAACTGCTAAGCCATAACTCCAGCCCCCTTTTTTTTTTTTTTGTTTTTAAGGTAGCACTCTGGAGGCAGAGGTAGGAGGATCGCCATGGGTTCAAGGCCACCCTGGTCAGCCTGAGCTACAGTGAGACACTACCTCAAAAAAAAAAAAATGTTTTTTTAGGAAGGGCATAGTGTTACAACGTCTTTAATCCATGAGTTCCAGGTCAGCCTGGGCTAGAGTGAGACCCTACCTTGAAAAACAAACACACATCATATATATATTTGTTTGTTTGTTTTTCGTGGTAGGGTCTTACTTTAGCTCAGGCAAACCTGAAATTCACTATGTAGTCTCAAGCTGTCATTGAACTCACAGCGATCCTCCTACCTCTGCCTCCCAAGTGCTAGGATTAAAGGCTTGTACCACCATGTCTGGCTATATATATATATATATTTTTTTTTTTTTTTTTTTGAGAGAGACAGACAGATTATGGGCACATCAGGGTCTCTTGCCACTGCAAACAAACTTCAGCTGTATGCACTACTTTGCATGTCTGACTTTACATGGGTACTGGGAAATTGAACCCTAAGGTGGGCAGGCTTTGCAAGTAGTACCTTTAACTACTGAGCAATCTCCCCAGTCCCAGGAATGGGGTTTTCTGTTATCAGGAGTGTTCAGAAGTTGAGTCTGCTGGTGTATACCAGCAAGACCAACCTGCAGGAGGCTGAGGCAGGAGGATTGTGTACTGGAAGTCAGCTGGGGATATATAGCAAGACCCTGTCACAACCTACAACATAAAACAAAAAGATAACAATCTCCTTGGAAGCTTCTAGAACCCAAGGAGAGGAGCTTAGGAGCTCAGTTCCTGGCACCCAATGAGTGACTCAACTGCTTGTTTCCCAGATGATCCAGCATCTTGACTAGGCCAAAGAAAGGTGGTGCCACCATGGACAAAAACCATGGAGGCACTGGGGAAATGACTTCCTGGGTCAAGTGCTTGCCCTGCAAACTTGAAGACCTAGGTTCAAATACCTAGCACTCACTTAAAAGCCAGGCATGGTGGCATATGGAGAGGCAGGCAGGAGGATCCCTGGGGCTCATTGGCTAGCCTAAAGTGGTGAACTCTAGGTTCAGCAAAAGACCCTGTCTCTAAGACTAAAGAGAGGGATTGAGAAAGACATCTGCTATCAACCACTGGTCTCCACATGCACTTTACACATGTGCACATACACACCAAGAAAACCTTCCAGACTAAGTGGGTGGATCTGTCCATACTTCATCCAGGCCTTTGTCATGTATATCATGGGACCCTGGATAAGCCCCTGGATTGATTCCTCTGTGAAAAATCCAATAGGCTTGCTGATGGTGCAAGCCATGGAATGTTCCAGAAGACAAATTCACCCATGCAGTGTTGCCAACTGCTCAGGAAGCATTCACGATGCTGTTGCCATGGGGACTTGTATGCCCTGCGTTGCCAAGTCAGTTGGTTTTGCAGAGAAGCCCTGGGGGCTGCTCCAGAAGCCTTCTCATTATGGATGTTGGCCCTGGAAACACTGGGTTGTCCAAAAGGAATGTGTTGGTGGAATGCTGCAGACTGGGGGTCAGTATATGCAGCCTCTGCCCTGGGACTGTAGTCACTTGTGGCATCAACTCAGATGGTAATGTCTCAGGACACCTGTGTTTGTTTTGACACAGAATCTCATGTAGCCTAAGCTGATCTTTAACTCAGTATGTAGCCAAGGATGACTTTGAACTCCTGACCTGTTTTCACATCCCGAGTACCATAAGGGCAGGCATGTGCCACCATGGCCTGGTTTATACTGTGCTGGATTGAAACCCAGGGCTTTCTGCATGCTAGACAAGTGCTCTACCCACTGAGTAACAAGCCCAGAACCTTTTACCTTTTTTAAAAAAATTTTATTTGCAAGCAGAGAAAGAGAAGAGGGACAGATAGAGAATGGGCACACCAGGGCCTGTAGCCACTGCAAACGAACTTACATGGGTCCTGGGGAATTGAACCTGGGTCCTTTGGCTTCACAGACAAAGGCCTTAACTGCTAAATCATCTCTCCAGCCACCCCCTTTGAGGTAGGGTCTTGCTATCTAGCCCAGACTAACCTGGAATTCACTATCAAGTCTCAGACTGGCTTTGAACTCAAAGCAATCCTCCTACCTCTGCCTCCCAACCAAGTGCTGCCTTTTACCTTTAGTTTCAGGGTGGCCTCGAACTCTCAGGGATCCTCCTACCTCTGCCTCCTCAGTGCTGGAATTAAAGGCATGCACCACCACGCCTGGCTGCTTTTACCTTTTAACTGTTTCCAGTCTGTCCTTAGATCCAAAGCTGGGGACGTGGTCAGTGGTAGAGTGACAGCCTAGAACCCACAGTGAGGGCTGGGGGCGTGGTCAGGGTGTGACAGTCTAGGGTCTTGCTTTAGCTCAGGCTGGCCTTGAACTCAAGCAATCCTCCTATCTCTGCTGGGATTAAAGTCATGTGCCAACATGCCTAGCTGCTGTGTTGTCTTTTTCAGTTGTCTAGTTTCAAGGCTATGAAGGCACACAAGGAAGGAGGAACTGCAGAGTGAGTTCCAGGTCAGCCTAGAGTGAGACCTTGCCTCGAAAGGAAAAAAAAAAAAAAAACCCAAAACAACAAAACTCAGAAAACTTGAATTCAGGGGCAGAGGCAGAGGCCTGTGAGAAAACTTAACTCAGGAGGCAAAGGTGAGAGGATTGTGAGTTTCAGGCACATTGGGCTACAGAATGAGACTGTCTCAAATAAGTAAATGGAGGGGACCTGGGGCTCAGTGGGTTGAGTGCTCACTTAGCATGCATGAAACCCTAGGTTCCAGCCCAAGGAACCCAGGTATGGTGATATACCCATCACCCAAGCACTGGAGAGGTGGAGGCAGAAGAATCAGGGGCCCAAGGGCCAGCTTCAGCCTGGGATACTTTAAGATGTCCCTCTTCACCCAGTCCTTTGATTGTGCCTAGGTGGGCCGGGAGCCCAACATCGTCATTGTGTTTGACTGTTCCATGGAGACCATGGTGCAGAGGGTCGTGCGGCGCAGCCTGGTGGAACACCGGGCTGATGACCACTCAGAGCTGGCCATCCGCAGGCGCCTGGAAACGCACTACACCTTATTTGAACCTGTGCTGACTTTCTACCAGCAGAAGAACCTACTACGAAACGTAGGTGCTGCTGCTCTTGCTTGCAGGCCCAGCCTGGGAGTCTGTTTCCCCAGCATGCACTTTGGGGACCTCATTTACCCCAACCACAGGCTGTGATAACCTTTGAGCCCCCAGTGCCACTACCTCCTCCCAAATGGGGATTGTGGTCCTTTGTCCAGCTCCTGTACTTCTCAGAAGGGACTCTAGCAATGTCCTCGATCCCCACGGAAGTGCCTAAAATGTGGCTTCTGTCCCTGGAACCACCTGGGGTCAGCCTCCTCGTATCTTTGCAGGGCCCTGGGATGGCACCTGAACCAGCCTGCTGATGTGCCAGGCTTGCCTTGTGGGGAGGGTGTGGTTCTTGTTCCCACTGTAACCCCCTCTCCAGATCTTGGCAGAAGAAACTCCAGAGAGCATTTTTGCCAAGTGCTGCTCCGTCATTGATAGCCTGCAGTGAGCCGGGGAGGGGCTGGGGCTTGGCCTCACCCTCCCCGAACCTCACAGGACCCAGGAAGCCTACAAGGCCTGTGAGGTGAGACTTGGGCATCCCCTTCTGGCCAGCCTGGGGCCTGATGCATCTGGAGGAGCAGCCCCACTGTCCTGAGGTGCTACCTCACTGCTGTGGACCAGCTCACATAGTGACATGCTACTCACCCAACACCTTAGAGCCTCAGTGCCCCTCACATTTCTCCTGGCTTGGGGCCTGCCTATGTTAGTCATACATCCATGGGAACACAGAGCCCTGGGGATGCTCCTGGGTGCCTGCCTCCCCAGTTCCCTGGGGCACAGAGTGGGAAGCCATTCTGGCAGGTGGGCAGTGCAACCCTATCCTTTAACCTGTTTCAGCAAACATGGATTGTTTTTTAAAGCAGCTTAAAAAAGAAAATGGGCTGGATGTGTTTGTTGCACACCTTTAATCCCAGCACTTGAGAGGCAAAAGAGGATTGCTGTGAGTTCAAGGCTACCCCGAGACTACATAGTAAATTTCAGGTCAGCCTGGACTAGAGCAAGACCCTACTTTGAAAAAAACAAAAAGAAAATGCCAGGAGGGCAGGGGCACTAAGAAAGCAAAGCATGCCTGTAAAAAACCATTTCTCTTGTATTTGTTTTCTTAAGAAACACAACACAAGGGTGCTAGAGAGATGGCTTAGTAGTTAAGCACTTGCCTATGAATCCTAAGGACACCAATTCGAGGCTCGATTCCCCAGTACCCACATAATCCCGATGCACATGGTGGCGCATGCATCTGGAGTTTGTTTGCAATGGCTGGAGGCCCTAGAGTGCCCATTTTCTCTCTCTGCCTGTCCATTGCTAATAAATAAAAAAAGTTAAAAAAAACAAAAACAAAAAAACAACCAAGGCTTTTAACTTCCAATCACCATTACCAGAAATTTGTTTTTACATGTCTAAGAGACAAACATCTGCTTCAAAAGTCAGCTTACAGGGAGACACGGCAGACACGGGGAGGCTTTTTGTCATCATTTATTTGTGAAGTTAAAAACGAGCGATAAAAAGTAAAAACTGCCATACAATTGTTTTGTTCTCATTTGTTTCAGTTTATCTCCTCGAACAGATGGAAAGACAACAGACCAGGCCAGTCCTGGGGTCGGGGTGGGCTTGGGACAGAGCTGGGGAGGAAGAGCAAGGGGCGGGGGGGGGGGGGAGAAAGAGAAAAGAGGGAGGGGGGAAACAGAGGGGGGCCTGTGACACCCACACCTGGTCCAAGGAATGTCCAACTCTAACTAAAAAAACGGAAAAAAAAAAAAAAAAAAAAAAAGAAATAGCAAGAGTGACTTTTTTTTCCTTTTTAAAAGTTTATTTTAAAAACAAGAAGAGGGCCCCGGACGGCAGGGAGAAAATGAATTGCTTTACCCTGGGAGAAATGGTCTCATGGAGGCTGGGGATAAAGATTTATATATATATATATATATATATAATTTTATAAGTTTTGTTCTGCTGTGTTAAATTTTAAAACTTTTTTTTTTTTTGGCAGAGGTTAAATTCTCCCTATTTTCTAAGGCTGGCTCAACATGAAGGATCCCCATTTTGGAAGGACAAGGATGCAAGACATGAATGAGAGGGCCAGGGCCAGGAGCCACCGCCTCGGGCCTCGGGCCTGTGTGAGGGCTCCCCCATGGCCCCAGGTGGCCATTGCGCTCTCACCAAACAAACCAAATAGAAAACCAACAAAACAAGCCCCCAAACAGAACAAAATGGAGAAAAAAATAAAGTTTTTTCACAGATGAAGTTCACATTCATTCGATTCATTGAGCCTGCGGAGGGAAGAGATAGGAATCGGTCACCGCGGGGAGGGGCGGCGGGCCGGGCTGGCAGAGGGCTGTGGCTGTCTGTCTCAGGGACTCGCTGAAGTCAGGCTGCTCCTTGGCGAAGGAGAAGCAGGAGAGAGAGAGAGAGAGGAGGAGAGAAGAGCAGTCGGCAGCAGAAGAGAAGCAGAGGCATGGAGGGGAGAAGCACGGTGAAGAGGTGTGGGGTAGGGTGGAGGGGTGCCCACTGACTGAAGGTGGGAGGAGGGGAAGACGGGAGGAGGGCAGGAGGTGGGTGGCTCGGACGCATCACAACATCAACAACCAGAGATCACGGTGTCCCCACAACACCCCTGTGAGGTAGGTTGGAAGGTGGCAACGATCGTCATGCCCACTTCACAGACAAGGCCAGGACACAGAGGCGAGCACAAGAGTGAGGCAGCTGAGCCAGGTGGGGCCAGAGCTGGTCCCTTCAGTCCCTTTGGCGGGCTCCCAGGCTCCCCTCAAACCCACCAGAGCCAGGGCCGCCTGCAACACGCGGTCACTTGGACATGGGGAAAAATATCATGGCTTTAAAAAATAATAATAAAAAAAAAGAAAAAAAAAAGATACAGAGGGGAAAAAATAGACGTTTTCTTCCCAAGTGGCCAGATTCTGAGTGAGTGGGTTTAGCAGCCAGTTTGGCGACCAACACAGGACCTGTTCCTGTCCCCCACCCCAGGACTACCCACCAGTTCACAAGTTCCACCTTTGCGGCTGGCGCTCCCCCAGCATCCCGACAGCGTCACTCAGCAACAGCGGCTGGCGGAGGAGCCTCTTCCGTGAGCCTTTGGACCCAGTGGGCGCTTCCTGGCGGCGGGGCAGGGCTCCAGGGCTCCGGGAGACTGGCATCAAGGGCACACCCCGCAGGGGAAGGGGTTTCCGGCGCTACCCACTAAGGCAGGATGGACGGTGGCCGGGGGTTGGAAGGAGAAAGGAGGAGGAGGAGGGTGGCAGTTCCCACTTGCCTGCTGCTGTCCCTGCTGGGTGGGGGGCGGCTGTGGGCCGCCGGGACCAGGGGTCTGTCCGTAGTAAGCAGCCTGCTGTCTGTAATACTCAGCCCAGGCAGCGCTGTAGTCCGGCTGAGAGCCAGGGGGTGCTCCAGGACCCCCTCCGGTGGCCACTTGCGCTATGGGGGGGGGGGCAAAGGATAAAGGGCTGCAGGGAGAGCTCCACTCCTGTTGCTGTCTCCTCCTTCCCACAGCCACTGTCCTTGTCCCAGGGGCACTCTTGCTCACTCACCTTGCTTCTTGTAGTACTCCTCCCAGGCCTTCGTGTAGTCCTGCTGTGGTGGCGCTCCAGGCTGCTGGGGCTGCTGGCCTGAGGAACAGGGAGGACGATCAGGGCCGGTCTCTTTCTTAGTGGGACTCCTTGCTTCTGACACTGCACTTACCAATTTTTTTATAATATTCTTCCCAGGCCTTGGTGTAGTCTGACTGGCCAGTGGGTGGAGGCTGTGGGGGTTCCCCCTGTGCAGGTGGGGCTGCGGGTGCTGGAGCAGGGCCCGGCACTGGGCCTGGGGGCTGCTGGTAGTAATGGGAATAGTAGGCGGCCCAGGCAGCATTGGGGTCTGCGGCAGCTGCGGCGGCTTTGTCTGTAAGGAAAAGAGGGTTCAGCTGAGAGGGCACAGCAGGCCAGCCTGGCCTCCCCTGTGGTAGCTGATACCATGGACACTTACTTGGGTCATGAGGAGCAGGAGGTTGCCACTGGGGGTAGGTGTTGCCCCAGCCCTGGGGTGGGTATTGGTGAGGCGGGGGCCCACCAGCACTGTGGGAAAGGAAAGACCTGTGAGCTTGGATGAAGTGGCCAGAGCCCAGATCTGCAGACTTAAGTAACAACTAGCAACTGAAAAAACAGCATGCTGGCTAAAAAGACATGAAACTATCTGGGCCAGGTCCCCCACATGAATACTGAACACCTGTGAGCAACTGTTGTATGTGTGAGCGGGCAGAAACCAAGGCCAGGAACAGTGGAGTTTGCATAGTGCTCATTAGATAGAACTGCCTGGCCCCTCCAGTCCTCCTCAGAGGCAGAGGTTGAAATGGGGCCTGTCCCTTTGGTGACCCACATGGCAACCCCAGGAAGCAGGAGAGTACTCACTGTGGGGGAGCCCCTGGAGGGCCCTGGTTGAAGGGCCCGGGGTTGAAGGGCCCCATGGGGCCAGCGGGGCCTGGTCCTCCGGGACCTGGTCCAACTGGGCAGAGGGGACCCTGAAGGAAGGAGAATTAGCTGAGTTCAGCCATCGGGATGGGGAGGGGGGAACTCTTGGTGGCACAGCTCCCTCAAAGCCTACCTCTATCTTTTCCTCAATGAGCTGCTTGGCGTGGTCAATTTGTTGGGGTGAGCCCCGGATGATGAAGAGCTTGAAGTTGGGGTCCCCATTAGGTGGCAGTTGCCGTGAGATTTCTACAAAGGCACCCGTCTGCTGGTTGATGGCCTTCACGTTCTCACCCCCTGCGAAGCCAGTCAGTGAGGGGTCTGACAGTGAGGAGGATGGGACAGACAGGGCAGGGCCCGCCAGACTCACCTCGGCCAATAACCAGTCCACACTTGTGGGTGGGAATGGAGAAGGTCATCTCCCCACCAGGAGGGCCCCAGCTGCCTTGGCCTCGTCCTCGTCCACGCCCCCCAGGGGGCATGCCAGGGCCACCTGGAGGTCCCGGGGGTCCACTCTGCCAGATGGAGAAGAGGTAAGTTGGGACCTGGGCTGGCCATGGGCCCTTCCCATGAGTGAGCATCCCAGCCACCTACCCTGAGGCTCTGGAGGAGGTCATTGATGATGCGGGCTGCATGCTCACAGCGGTCGGGGGGGCCCATGATATGAGCGATTTTCTCAGGGCCTGTCCCATCATCTGAGGTCAGCACCAGAGACAGAGACCAACTTAGAAACAAACTAACCACAGTCCCATAAGACTGTTGCTCCTGGAGCCCTTTTGCTATGTAAGCAGAGAGCCCACATTTCCCAGAGACAGGGCCATTCAGTTAAGGTAGGGCCAGAGTTTTCTCCCAACTACAGGGTCCTCTGAACTACATGAGCAAGTGTAAAGCTTTGGGGTGTAACACTGGGGTCGCCTCTCTCCCAGGTGTCTGGCAAGAGCAGGGACCAGGCTAGTGACACGACAGGACTGTGGGCTGTCCTTCTGGGCTAGGTTTGGTGGCTATTCCTCCTTTGGTCAGAGGACATGGACCTGCCAACCGGCATGTGGCCCTGACCTTGCTTGAACTGTATCCGCACGCCTGCGTCGTTCTGAATCTTCTTGATCATCTCTCCACTCCGGCCAATGACTACTCCGACAGAATGCCTGGGCACAGGTACCTGGGAGGCCAGAAGACACAGGGGTTTCCCAGCTCTGCCCCTGGGGCTATGCCACCCATCTCCCGGGGGGGGGGGGTTACCCACACTCACATCAATGCCCCCACCAATCCGAGATCCATACTCATTGCGGTCCCCAAAGCCACCCTGGTCCCGTTCTCGGAGGATGTCCATCACCATCTCACAGGCTTGCTGCAAACACGTGGGGTCCAGTTGGTATGACAAGCATTACTCCTGAGGCATGCAGCCTCCAGGCCTGACCACTGTCCCACACAACTCTCCCCAGGCAGGCAGTAGAAGGACCAACAAGAGGCCGTGCGAAGTGGCTGGGCAAGATAACAGGGCACACAGGGAGGGCTAACTTCCAGTCAGCACTGACTCACCTGCACTTTATAAGGATCCCCAATGATCCGCAGGGGTTTGTCCACGTTCGTGTTCTGGGAGCCATCCTGAATCAAGATCATCTTCACGCCAGCGCGTTCCTGAAGAGCAGAGGAGGCATCAGTAGGCAAGGTCAGTGTGGCAGAGCAGGGCAAGCGCTGGGACACAGTAAGTGGGGTGGAGGAGGGATGTCCTCACCTGTAGCTGCTTAATGGTCTCTCCGCCCTTGCCGATGACCAGGCCAGCCTTGCCTGCAGGGATCATGATCTCCTGCACAGTGCCATTCTGACCTCCATTGGCATTGTCATGGAACTGTCCTGGGGGGCCCCCACGCCCCCGAGACACAATGTCATCCAGCATCATCTTCGCTTTCCTGTAGAGGGAAGACAGCTGTGACTGCATACAGTGCTGGTGGGTGTACCACCTAGAGCTCAGGAGAGGCGATCCCAACAGGTGTATGGGAAAGGCGACAGGATGTGGGGGCAAACTGTTCACAAGCTTTCAGGTGGGAGGACATGTGGGTGTCACCAAGTGCCACAGGAATCACAGCCGGACTTACTGGACAGATTCAGGAGCTCCAGTCAGGGACACGCTGCGCTCAGGAAGGCCACCACTGTCTGGAGAAGAAGAGAGTGTTCACACGACTGCCACGTAGATGAAGTAACCTCCACTGATAGATGCAGCCTCTGCTGCCAAACCACTTTACTCCCCAGACACATGGGAGCTTGGAAGACTGAGGCCAGGAAGCTTAAAGCCCAACTGGGAAAAAGAACTTAGTGGAGCTAAGTGTGTTGGCACATGCCTATCACCCCAGCACAAAGAAGGTGAAGGAAGGAAGATCATGAGGGGAAAATGGAGAGGTTGACACCAGAAGGGTTGAGCATCAGGACAGTCTAGCACCTCAACAGTAACTGCATAGCACTCATCTGAAGGAGAATCCGAGAACACCCCACCTCTCAAATACCCATCCATCAGCATAGCATGGGCGGGGTCTCTCAAACCCATGGCACCACCCTGCTCCACTCCTATATTCTGTAACAACTTAAGGGTGATTGTGCAGAGCTTTGTTGTCTGCAGGAAGATGCCCCATGCCTTCCTTCTCCACTGTCCCCTTTGCTATCCTCTGCCTGCAGTGAGGAGGAGACTCTTTCAAGATCACACTAGCTGTGACACTGCTCAGTGAGCCAGGGGCTCAAGCAGCCCCAGTCCCCCAGAGGCAGGAGGGTCCCATACCTGGTGAGATCTGTACTTTGCAGCCTGAGTCCTGCTGGATCTTGTTGATCTGTTCACCTCCTCTGCCGATGACTGTGTGGAGAGGAGCAGAGAAAGGGGAGACTGGCTGAGGGAGCCCAGCACTCAGGCAGGGGCTCCCACCACCTGGCTCCTCAGACAACAGAACCCAAGAGGACAGGCAGAGGTTCCAAGGGACCCACACTCACTCAAGCCCACCATGCCATCCGGGACCCTGTACTCTTCTGTCATGGAAGTCCTGTGGAGAGACACTGATCGTCAGCCTCTGCTGGGAGCAGAAGTCCATAACATCTGCCAAAAGGCCTGACCACTGGGGTGAGGCTACAGACCAGCTTCCCACAACCTAGGGCCCTGACCCTGGGGCTGTCCCTGTCTCAGAGTAAGTGTAAACACTTGGACAGCCTCTTTTATTTTTAACTTATTGTCCTGCCCCCACCTACTGAGTGTTGGAACAACAGGTATGCTTCACCACTCTGGGTTTATGCAGAGTTGGAGATGAACTCAGGACCCTGTGCATGCTAGCCATGGAACCCACTGAGCCCAGCCCTCTTGGGGTCTTAAGAACAGGCTGTGGACAGCAGAAGCAGCAAACAGGGGACACATCCTGTCATTTGCCAGTAAACCACTGGCTAAGGCACAGAAAGGGCTAAGGCCCTTTTCAAGGACTTATCTCCAGTCAAGTATGTCTGAGGTGGCCAAGTGGAAGCACAGCCCCCCCCCCAATCCCTCTCCACAGTCCACATACACGATCGCAAAGAGTGGACATCTTTCCTCTGGCCCCACACAGCCACCCCATGTCAGTCCCAGACTCAGAGAAAGAAGGGGTGGAGCAAGAGGCCTACCTGGGGGGAGGGTGGATGGGTCCGAGCTGAGATCCAATGGCTGCAGAGAGACCCAGAGGAGAGCCCGTCTTAGCGTGTCTCTGGGCACCCTCACCCCAAGGTGTCTTTGCATGCACCAGGGGAAAAATGGCTCTTACCGCCCGCCAGGTTCTGCGCCTCAGAATTTGCCCCCCAAATCTCCCAACCCAAACCTCAATGGACTCACACTCTCCCTGCGAAGCCAGCTTCTTGCTCTCCGGCTGGTCTGCGGATGACAAAGCCTGTCAGATGTGACACCACCCACCCACTGTGCCATCCCAATGCTGGGACCACATGGCCCAGCAAACAGTTGTGGGCCCTAGAGGGGGTGGCAAGGCCTCAAGCCTGCCACCAACTTCTACAGACAGAGTCCCCTTTAAACAAGTGAGCAGCAAAGTTAATAGCACAGCCAGGCATGGTTTAATTCCAGCACTCAGAGGACCACCGTGAGTTCGAGCCAGCCTGGGCTACAGAATGAATTCCAGGTCAGCCTGGGCTAGAGTGAGACCTTGCCTCCAAAAAACCAAAACCAAAAACATTTAATAGCACTAATCTTGTCCAGGTTAGGGTCAGATATGACTGAAGCAGGGGGTCCCAGACAAATACCACCTTGGTGACACCATGAGCCCCAAGGCTGGTCTCACACTGGGTCTCCCCACCTCCCAGAGGGGAGGAATCATCTTGGGAACTTATAATTTCACCCCTAAACAAGCAACCTGCCTTTCTCTCAGCCACCTGTTACCTTGAGGTGGTGGAGGAACACAAAGAATTCACAAAGCTGGGACAGTCTTTCTTCTTAGCATCCCATTCTGTTAAAAGCCTCTCCAACCCTCCCCAAGAACAATTACCTCCATCTTCCAACTGTCTCTTCTGGCCCCCAAAACCAAAATCAGGAGTGTTATTGTTCACGGTGGTCGCAGCATCACCTCCAATTTTGGCTGCGATCTGGAATGAAAGAGAACACAGATGCGTCATCACCAAAACAACCCTCCACAGTGCCTGGGTTTCAGGAAGTGTGCATGCAGACGTCCCAAGAGTTTTCAATAATTCTCCCAAGTTCTCTAGGAATTCCAAAGTCTCCCCAGTGTCTTCCCTGGCAGGACATATGCCCACAGCAGACTGGAACACACACCCACTTGGCTCTGGGTGGGAGAGCAGCTGGGCAGGGACAGGGAAGGTACAGGGGACCAACAAGTAAGTGCCTTCAGACACTTCCCAGTCTGCACTGGCCCAGATGCAGACAACAACAGAACACCACTTTCCTTCACCTCCCTCCCCTCAAGATCTTTACCAAGGTGTCCCTGAATAAACCCCAGGTGAACTTTTGCTTCAAGGCACCTTAAGCCCCCACAGCACCAAGCCCGGTAAGATGTTTCAGACAGGCGTGGTGGCGCACGCTTTTAATCCCAGCACTGGAGGCAGAGGTAGGACGGCTGTGAGTTCGAGGACACCCTGAGACTACATAGTGAATTCCAGGTCAGCCTGAGCTAGAGTGAGACCCTACCTCGAAAAACAAAACAAAACAAAACAAAACAAAAAAAAAATTAAGAAAGAAAGAAAAAAGAAAACCATGACATTTCAGATACCCAAAAAGCATCTTTGAACAAACCTTCATTCAGCAAACAAACAAGACCATAATCCCAAATCCTCTAGCTTTCCAACTCAATTTAAACAACATGCTCACACCGAACCTTCGCAAGCTCTTGGGGTGCACACATGGGGCTATGTCACCCCAAATAATGGTACCAACGATCACAAGGGAAAGCAGACCAAAATCACGCTAGAGAACCTACTCCACTCTGGAGGTGACAGAGGCCACCTAACGGGTTCTCCTACCTCAGGAGGGACCAACCCTCAGCCCCGCGGCACTGGGATAAGCCCAGAGTGCCACTAAGCTGGGCCAGCTCAAACACTTCCATCCCATATTAAGGTCCCCAACAGGTCCAAACCAGGGAGAGGAGGCTGAATAGAGTGGAACGGGGGTCACATCAACATGTGACATCTTTATATTGTCACCATGCCTCAAAACATTGAGATGTGATCTTTCTGTCCTGGTCCCAAAGAGGGACAGAGCACAAATTACAGCCAACATCAAGGAAGAGTAGAGTTCTATCCTTATCCTCTACATCTTGCCCCAATGCCATGCCCAGCCTCTGCCGCCAAAGGATCCTCACGAAGTTTCTACCCCTTAGAAGTCTCTTCGCTCCTAGGTAGGGGACAGAAACAGGACTGAGTTGGGTGAGGGGTGCTAAGGGTTCCCAAGTACGTCTTGGAACTGCAAGCCTCGCGCAAACCCAAGGGTGACTCTTGAGTATCCCCCAGTGTTAACGTGACACCTTGCAAACTTAGGGGTGGCTCTTGATGACCCCTCCAGTGCACTCTTGACCCCCTGCAAACCCGGAGGTGGCTCTTGGGTATCCCCCAGTGTGACCCTGATATCCCGCAAACTTAGGGGTGGCTCTTGATGACCCCTCCGATGCACTCCGGATCCCTGCAAACCCAGAGGTGGCTCTTGGTAATTCCCCCAGTTGCAAAAACAGGGGTGGCTCTTGGTGACCCCTCCAGTGCACCCTTGACCCCCGCAAGCTTAGGGGCGGCTCCTGATGACCACTAGCACACCCCTGACCCCTGAAAACCCGAAGGTGGTTCCTGGTGACCCCCTCAGTGCCCTCCGCCCCCTGCAATGGGGGTCACCGCCGCCGGCCACCCACGTGACCCCCGAGCCGGCCTCGACCCCCCCCATCGTGTGCACGCACGTGACCCGCGCCCCCTCCATGACCGCACGACCCTCGGGCCTCACCTGGCGGGCGCGCTGCACGGCGTCAGCAAAGGCGTCCTTGCGGATCCCCGGACCACCCCCGCCGGGAGGCTGCGAGGGCCCTCCTCCCGACGAGCCTCCGCCCGGCCCGCCGCCGGGGCCTCCGCCGCCCCGGTCCCCAGCGCCCGGCGGGCCCGGTGGAGGACCTCCTCCCGCTCCCCCGGCTCCTCCGCCTCCCCCGGCGGGAGGTGGCGGCCCCGGCGGGGGTCCTCCGGTGCTGTAGTCTGACATGGCGCGGCGGGAGTCCGGCCTGGCGCGGAGGCTGAAGCTGAGGAGGCGGCGGCGGTGGCGGCGGCGGCGGCAGCGGCTCAACGCGGGAACAAGGCCTCGCTCCACACGGCCGCGGAGCACTCTGGGAAACCAGACGAGGTGAGCGAGGGGCGCCCCCTCCCGCGGCGGCGTGATGGACGGTTCGGGCCGGCCAATGGGAAGTGGGAGTTGCTCCACGCACACCAATCGTGGGCAGTAGAAACAAGCGACCAGTCAGAGTCACGGAAGGTGCAGTGGGCGGGACGGTCGGAGTGACTGACAGCTCTGTGAGGCAATAGACTGCGGATCCCCAGCGCTGGGCAGGGAAATGAAGGTGACGCGAGAAGTCAGGAGGCCCAATGACACGTGAGTTCCAGGTTCGCGGGGCGGCAGCAGGATTAGATTGACGGCTCCGGACGATCACGTGGATTAGAGGGCGGGGCCTAGCGAAAGAGTCCCTTTTGGACGGGATAGGCAGCTGTTCAGCGTGATAGTCGTAAGCGAAAGCCAATGCGTACCCAGGGGAGGCGTTGCTTGTGCAGACTGGCAGTCAACTAATCCAATCGCTGACGAACTCCTAGTGATGAGTTTGGATTTGGACTTGACTGCTTTCCTTGTTAACCAGAATCCTTTTCCAGCCCTGACACCTAAACCAATGGCCGGGCGACGAGGGGCTGGCTCGAGATGATTGACATCGCAAGAACAAATAGCGGTGAAGGAAGTAAAGTTGCCCGGTTTTCGGTGGGAGCCAGTGGAAACGCGGCTGCCTTGGGGTGGGGCCGGCTACTAGACGGCGAGAGGGTATTAGTCCGAGCTCCAGTGAACGGCAGCCGACGTGGGCGGTGGTGATCGGCTGCCGGAAGTCAGGCCCGAAGCCTGGGTTAGCGCTCCAGGGGCCAGATGGCTGGCTAGGCTTTGCACGTGGCCTGCTTGAAGCCTTAGGCATCTGTGCCTCGGGCGGTGTGTGTGACCTGAGAGCTAGAGGAATCCCTGGGATCCCCCTAAACTCTCTTATATCTCGCTCCAGTCATCCAAAACCCCCACTTTCTTTCTGGACTTCCTCTCCCCCACGTTATTCCACCTTCCTTACCCATCATATAGATTATCCCAGTTCCTTGTTCCAGCCGCAAACCCAAGGATCCCAGCTCCCCACAATGGGGATCGACCCCTGGACCTCGTGCATGCTAGCCAAGATTAACACTTGCGGAGCCACGTCCCCAGCCCTCCCAGCTCCCCTTTCTTTTTATTTTTAATTTTTTTATTTTTATTTTTGGAGACACATAGAGAGGGAGACAGATACAGAATGGGCATGCCAGCAGTCTCGCAGCTGCTGTGAACGAAATCCAGATGCGTGCACCCCTTGTGGGCAAGTGCAGCATTGCGCCCCTTGCATCTGACTAAACGTGGGACCTGGAGATTGGAACCGGGTTCTTAGGCTTAACAGGCAAGCGCCTTAACGGCTAAGCCATCTCTCCAGCCCCCAGCTCCCCTTTCTAATAGAACCAGCTATTCCAGACACAGCCAGCAGAAACTATCTTTATTCCTGGTTGTCTCTTTACACTTTATGTTGGACGAAGCTGGCAGAAACTAGATTCAGGTCTCAAGACTGAAGCCTTTAGGAGGGGACCCTCAGGAATCTAATAACCCAAGTCCCCCAGCTGGCTTTTGTAACAAAACAAACCAACAAAACCCACAAAAACAAACAAACCAAAAAAATAAAGCCTAAAGCCTCATCTGTGGAGGGTTCTTTTGGATCCAGGGACAGCTGGGTGTTCCAGGCTCTTCCTCAATGGGGTGTGTCCTTTCAGGACCTGTACACACCCAAGGTTTTCTTCATAGCTTCATACACTACATAGCTGATACCGCCTGCTGGCAAAACCTTCAGTAACGTCGGGGTCATGCCTCGGTACAGCCCTGACCAGCCCTGCTGGGTGAGGATCCTCCGAAAGACTCCTAGCATGGTGGGGCTGGAGCCCTCCACGGTGTCTGTGGGAACAGAGGCAAGCTCAGTACTGGGTCTGCTTTGATAGGTCATTTTGGGAGATGTTTGTAGTAAATGGGGAGGGTCTGGGTCACATTTGGGGCAGTTTTACTAATTTTTTTGGGGGGGGGTCGAGGTAGGGTCTCACTCTAGCCCAGGCTGGCCTTGAATTCACTATGTAGTCTCAGGGTGGCCTCCAAAATTCACAACAATCCTCCAACCTCTGCCTCCTGAGTGCTGGGATTAAAGGTGTGTACCACCACGCCTGGCCTGGCTTACTTTTACTAACTTTCGTTTGATGTCATTCAGGCTGGCCAGGAAATTCAGTACATAGCTGAGGATGATCTTGAATTTCAGATCCTCCTGCCTTCATCTCCCCAGTATTGCAGTGATAGGTGTGCACCACCATGCCCAGTTTACTTGGTTCTGGGGCTTGAACCCAGGGCCTCATGCATGCTAGGCAAGCCCTACTGACTGAGCTACATCCCCAACCTCCCCCCTTTTTTGTTTTGCTTTGTTTTTCAAGGTAGAGCCTCACTCTAGCCCAGGCTGACCTGGAATTCACTATGTAGTCTCAGGCTGGCATCTTAACTCACAGTGATCCTCTAACCTAGGCCTCCCGAGTGCTGGGATTGCGTGTGCCACCACAGCCCAGCTATGCTTTTTTTTTTTTTTTTTTTTTTTTTTTTTTTTTTTTTTTGGTTTTTCGAGGTAGGGTCTCACTCTAGCTCAGGCTGACCTGGAATTCACTCTGTAGTCTCAGGGCGGCCTCGAACTCTCGGCGATCCTCCTACCTCTGCCTCCCGAGTGCTGGGATTAAAGGCGTGCGCCACCACGCCTGGCTCCCAGCTATGCTTTTTTAAGGGGTAAATTTGAGGGCTGGGATACATTGGGTGAATGAGTGTAATACATTTTGGTGGGTTCAGGGGTCAGCAAGCATAGCCAGGATCCAGTATGGAGACTGGAAGTGTGGAAGGAGAGGATATTCAGAGATAGTATGGTGCACCCAGAGGTGTGTAGGGTGGTGGCCAGGTCCAGGCCCACCTTGTGCCTGCATTCTTGTGCGCACCAAAGTCAGCGGGTAACTGGCCATCTGGCCACAGGTTGTGGACAGTGTCACAGAGGACAGGCTGACAAGGCCACTGGGGTCCTCCATGTCTCTACCCGACTTCTGCCACAAACACCGGAGTAACTGCAAAAAAGGAGAAAAGAGCAGCTGGAGATATGGCTCAGTGTTAAAGGCGCTTGCTTGCAAAGTCGATGGCCTGGATTGGATTCCCCAGTACCCTTGTAAAGTCAGATGCCCAAAGTGGGACATGAGTCTGTAGTTAGTTTGCAGTTGCAGGTGATCTGGTACACCCATACTCTCTTTCTCTGTCTCTCAAGAATTTTTTTTTTTTTTTTTTTAGTTTTTCAAGGTAACATCTCACTGTAGTCCAGGCTGACCTGGAATTCGCTATGTAGTCTTAGGCTAGCCTTGAACTCTTGGCAATTCTCCTACCTCTGTCTCCCAAGTGCTGGGATTAAAGGCATGTGCCACCATGCCCAGCTCAAGATATTTTTTTTTAAAGGGGGAAAGAGTAAAAGCAAGCTACAGATTCAAACAGGGCATATTAATGCAACCTGTCATCACAGGCCTGCCTGGACTACATAGCTATACAATGAAATACTGTCTCAAAAAAAAAAAAAATAGGGGCTGGACAGATGGCTTAGTTAAGGTGCTTGTTGCAAAGCCTAAGGACCTAGATTTGATTCCCCAGTACCCATGTAAAGCCAGATGCACAAAGTGGCATAAGCATTTGGAGTTTGTTTGCAGTGGCTAGAGGCCCTGGCATGCCCATTCTCTTTCTCTCTCTTTCTACCTCTCTGTCTCAATAAATAAATATTTTTTAAAAATAATAGGCTAGGCGTGGTGGCACACCATCTTTAATCCCAGCACTCAGGAGGCAGATGTAGGAGGATCACTGTGAGTTTGAGACCAGCCTGAAAAACATAGTGAGTTCTGGGTCAGGCTGGGCTAGAGTGAGATCCTACCTTGAAAACCAAAAAATAAGAAAATAATAAAGTCAACTTTGATGTCCTAATGGACTCAGATAAATGGAAAATGTGGTCTGTATTCACAATGGAATATTACTCAGCTATAAAAAGAATAACTTTTTTAATGGACAGTAATGTGGATGGAACTTGAAGAAATTTTATTAAGGGAACTTAGCCAGGCACAGACAAATACTATGTGATCTCACTTATATGTGGAAGCTAAAAATATTGATCTCAAGGCTGGGAGTGTATCTCAGTTGGTAGAGTATTTGCTTAGCATGCATGAAGGCCTGGGTTCAGTCCAGCACTGCAAAAAAAAAAAAAAAAAAAAAAAAAAAAAAGGCAAAAAGAGGCCCGGCTTGGTGGCACATACTTTTAATCCCAGCACTCGGGAGGCAGAGGTAGGAAGATTGCTGTGAATTCGAGGCCAGCTTGAGACTACAGAGTGAGTTCCAGGTCAGCCTGGGCTAGAGTGAGACCCTATCTTGAATGGTGAATGTATGTTTCTTATAGCTCAGGTACTTTAATTAAGGTTAAGTTTCCTGCTTGGGTCTCCATCAGGCTTAAGGCAGTGTCACTGGGGGCAGATCTGAATTCTAGGCCAAAGGTGTAGAGAGAGCAGTTTGAGCTCTTGTGGGTTCATGCTTGCTTGTGGTGCTGGCTGTTTGGTGGTCTTTCTGCTTGGATCTATGAAAAGGATTCTTCTGCCATTTTTTTTTTTTTTTTTTTGGTTTTTTCGAGGTAGGGTCTCACTCTAGCCCAGGCTGACCTGGAATTCACTCTGTATTCTCAGGGTGGCCTCGAACTCATGGCTATCCTCCTACCTCTGCCTCCCAAGTGCTGGGATTAAAGGCGTGAGCCACCACGCCTGGCTTCTTCTGCCATTTTTGATGGAACTTCCCCTGGATCTGTAAGCCTGAAATAAATCCCTTCCTCCCATAAACTGTGTCTGGTGGGATGTTTGTTCCAGCAATGTGGAGCTGACTACAACAGAAGACTTAGCTGATGGTTTGTTCAATAAAGCGTGAGGACCTGGTCTCTAACACTCACATGAAGGCTTCATGCATGTGCCTGTAATCACAGTGCTGGGGAGGTGGAGAGAGAACAATCCCTCAGCCCCAGGTTCAACAAGAGACCTTGTCTCAAAAGATAAAGTAGAAGGGGCTGGAGAGCTGGCTTAGCAGTTAACGTGCTTGCTTGCAAAGCCTGAGGACCAGGTTCAATCCTCCAAGTGTCCCATAAGCCAGATGTACATGGTGTTGCATGTGTCTGGAGTTTGTTTGCAGTGGCTAGAGGCCCTGGTGTTCCTATTCTCCGTCCAAGCCTCCCTTCCTCCCTTTTTCCCTTCCTCCCTCCCTCCGTCTATAACAAATAAATAAAAAGTTTAGCCGGGTGTGGTGGTGCACGCCTTTAATCCCAGCACTTGGGAGGCAGAGGTAGGAGGATCGCCGAGAGTTCGAGGCCACCCTGAGACTACGTAGTTAATTCCAGGTCAGCCTGGACCAGAGTGAGACCCTACCTCGCAAAAAAAAAAAAAAAAAAAAAAAAAAAAAAAAAAAAAAAACTTAAAAAAATAAAAGTGGAGGGACTGGAAAACTGGGTTAGCAGTTAAAGCTGTTTGCTTGCAAGCCTGCCAGCCTGAGTTTGGTTCTCCAAGTAAAGCTGGATGCACAGTGGTACATGCTGGGGAGGTGGAGCCAGGAGAGTTCAGAAGTTCATGGCTAGCTAGATTGGTGCACATGCAGCAGGAAACTCCAGAGACCTTGGATTAAGCAAGATGGACACAGATAAGCCCTTAGACTATCCTCAGACCTCCACATGTACATGGTGGAACACAGAGAGAGAGAGAGAAAAAATGTGAAGTGGAGCGGTGGAGGGAGAGGGCTCAATGGTTGAAGCACTTGTTGCTCAAGCTGGAGTACCTGAGTTCAATCCCTAGACCCCACACGAAGCCAGATACACGGCTTCTGTGATCGTGTTCATAGCAGTAGAGGAGGCAGAAACAGGATAACTAGAGAAACCCTGCCTCAAATGAGAACGTTGTCCTCTGACCCCCATCCCCCACACACCATGGCAAGTGCAATGATGAAATAAAATAAATAAGGTGGCCAGGTGTGGTGTCACACACCTTTAATCTCAGCACTTGGGAGGCAGAGGTAAGAGGATTGCCATTAGTTCAAGGCCATTCTGAGACTACATAATGAATTCCAGGTCAGCCTGGGCTAGAGTGAGACCCTACCTTGAAAAAACTAAAGAAAAGAAAAACTAAATAAATAAGGTGGAGAGTGACTGATAAAGGCACTCAATGTTGACTGCTTGTTCCACACATGCATGAACACACAGCCCCCACGCACATGCAAAAGTGCACATACATGCATGTACAACCACACACGCACACAAAATCCCACACTTTGAGGAAGACACCCAGGGTTGACTTCTCCATGCACACACAAAGAAATACAAACACATTACAATTAAAGAAGTTGTCAACAATAAAAAAATAAAAAAGAAAAAAAAGAAAAGAAAAGATACCCACATACATGCAAAAGTTAAATAAACAGGAGCCGGGCGTGGTGGTGCACGCCTTTAATCCCAGCACTCGGGAGGCAGAGGTAGGGGATCGCCGAGAGTTCGAGGCCACCCTGAGACTACATAGTTAATTCCAGGTCAGCCTGGCCCAGAGTGAGAACCTACCTCGAAAAACCAAAAAAAAAAAAAAAAAAAAGTTAAATAAACAAACAGAGCCAAGGCACGCCTTTAATCCTAGCACTTGGGAGGTAGAGGTAGGTGGATCTCCGTGAGTTTGAGGCCAGCCTGAGACTTCATAGTGAATTCCAGGTCAGTCTGGGCTAGAGTGAGACCTTACCTCAAAACAACAAAAAAATTAAAAATAGGGCTGGAGAGATGGCTTATTGGTTAAGGTGCATGCCTGCAAAGCCCAAGGACCCAGGTTGATTCTCCAGGTCCCACGTAAGCCAGATGCACATGGTGGCACATGCATCTGAAGTTCATTTGCAGTGGCTAGAGGCCCTGGCGTGCCCATTTTCTCTCTAATAAACAAACAAACAAACAAATAAAAACAAACAAACAAACAAAAACTGCTGGGCATGATTGTGTACACCTTTAATCTCAGCACTTGGGAGGCTAAGGCAGGAGGATCATCATGAATTTGAGGCCAGCCTGGGATATAGAGTTACAGGTCAGCCTTGGCTAGAGAACCTGTCTCAAAAAAGAGGGGGAGCGGCGGCTGGAGAGATGGCTCAGTGATTAAAGGCACTTGCTTACAAAGCCTGTCAGCCTGGGTTCACTTCTCTAGTACCTATGTAAAACCAGATGCTCAAAATGGTGGATGCATTTGGAGTTCGTCTGCAGTAGTAGGAGGCTCTGGTGCACCTATTTCCTCTCTCCTTGCAAATAAATAATTTAAAAAATATATTTTATTATTTATTTATTTATTTATTTGAAAGAGAAAAAGAGGGAGAGATAGAGAGAGTGGGTGTGCCAGGACCTCTAGCCACTGCAAACGAACTCCAGATGCATGTGCCACCATGTGCATCTGGCTAACGTGGGTCCTAGGGAATCGAACCTGGGTCCTTTGGCTTTGCAGGCAAACACTTTAACTGCTAAGCCATCTCTCCAGACTTTATTTTTATGTTTATTTTTTGAGAAAGGGTTTTGCTGTAGCCCAGGCTGACCTGGAATTCACTATGTAGTCTCAGGTTGGCCTAGAACTCACAGCAATCCTCTTACCTAGACTTTGTAAATAAAAAATATTTTTTTAAAAATTAAAAAGATGGGCTGGAGAGATGGCTTAGCAGGTAAGGCACATGCCTGTGAAGCCTAAGGACCCAGGTTCGATTCTCCAGGTCCCATGTAAGCCAGATGCACATGGTGGCACATGCATCTGGAGTTCGTTTGCAGTGGCTAGAGGTCCTGGAGTGCCTATTCTCACTCACTCTCTCTAATAAATAAATAAAAAATAAAATCTTAAAAATATATTTAAAAAAGACAGAGAGAGAGAGAGAGTGTGAGCCAGTGCGTGGTGGCACATGTCTTTAATCCCAGCCCTCAGGAGGCAGAGGTAGGAGTATCACCATGAGTTCGAGGTCACCCTGAGACTACATAGTGAATTCCAGGTCAGCCTGAGCTAGAGTGAGACCCTACTTTGAAAAAAAAAAAAAAATCATCATCATCATAATAAATAAAAAAGAGAAAATCTCTCTAAACCTTTGAGAGAGAGAGAGATAAATAAATAAATAGCCAGGTGTGGTGGCACATGCTTTTAATCCCACCACTTGGGAGGCAGAGGTAGGAGGATCGTTATGAGTTCAAGGCCAGCCTGAGACTACATAATGAATTTCAGGTCAGCCTGGGCTAGAGCGAGGAGACCCTACCTCCTGTCTCCACCCCCCCCCCGCCAAAAAAATAAGGAAAGAAAAGATTAAAAGGAAAGGGACAGGGGAAAAAAACGCATGGTGAGCAGGGCTCTAGCCAGCCCACCTTCCTCTGTGGGAAGCTCACCTCATAGACGGCCAGGTCTGTGCAGGCATAGGGGATAATGCCAAGCATGTTGGGTAGGTAGCCACGATACAGGGCACGGGTGCCATCTCGTTCCAAGATCTGCCTGGCACAGTCCAGGAGTCCCGTGTACTGGCCAGTCCTGCGCAGAGTCAGGCGGGTCTTAAGTACCTGGGGAGGGTGGGGAGGAGGCAGATGGCTTGATTACGTATTCTTCCACACTTGTTATCCCAGTATTTAGAAGGATGGATTTCAAGGACAGCTGGGCGTGATGGTGTGCCTTTAATCCCAGCACTCCGGAGGCTGAGGTAGGAGGATCGGCGAGAATTCAAGGCCACCATAAGACTATATAATGAATTCCAGGTCAGCTTAGACTACAGCAAGACCCTACCTTGAAAAATAAAAATAATTTAAGAGCCAGGAGTGGTGGCTCACGCCTTTAATCCCAGTACTCGGGAGGCAGAGGTAGGAGGATCGCCAAGAGTTTGAGGCCACCCTGAGACTACAAAGTGAATTCCAGGTCAGCCTGAGCTACAGTGAGACCCTACCTCGGAAAATAAAATAAAATTAAATTTAAAAAAAATTTTTTAAAGGGCTGGAGAGATGGCTTAGCGGTTAAGGCGCTTGCCTGAAAAGCCAAAGAACCCAGGTTCGATTCCCCAGGACCCATGTAAAGCCAGATGCACATGGTGACACATGTGTCTGGAGTTTGTTTGCAGTGGCTGGAGGCCCTGGAATGCCAGTTCTCTTTCTATCTGCCTCTCTCTCTCTCTCTCAAATAAATAAATAAAAATGTTTTTTAAAAAATTTGTTGCCGGGCGTGGTGGCGCACGCCTTTCTTTAATCCCAGCACTTGGGAGGCAGAGGTAGGAGGATCGCTGTGAGTTCGAGGCCACCCTGAGACTACATAGTTAATTCCAGGTCAGCCTGGGCCGGAGTGAGACCCAACCTTGAAAAACCAAAAAAAAAAAAAAGTTTCTATTTATAGCAAGAGAAGGGCATGCCTTCCTGTGTCACCAAGAACACTGGTGGGGCATCTTATTTTATTCAGGATTTCCTGTCCATACCTGAAAGGTATGACTTCCTGTTAAATCAGGACCTGAGGTGGGACAGACATCTTTTATGTAGAATTGGCAGTATTTTCTGTCCCATACCTGTGCTGCCTATAGCCCTTCTCTGGCAGAATCCACCCCAGGCCCACAGCTTTTCCTGGTAGACAGACATCTCAAGATCCTTTCATCTCCAACATCTCAGGTCTCCACTGCAAACCCACTATGGTTTAGCTTCACAACTCCACACAGTGGGCCTCACAGGGTCCTACAAGGACATTGACCCAACCTCTCACCAACCACCCATAGGGGCTCTCTGGAACCATGGTGTATGACACCTCTTTCAAAACCAGTATCATGGGCTTAGCATTTAAAGCGTTTGTCTGAAAAGCTAAAGGATCCAGGTTCGATTCCCCAGGATCCACATAAGCCAGATGCACAAGGTGATGCATGCATCTGGAGTTCATTTGCAGTGGCTAAAGGCCCTGGCACACCCAATTTCTCTATCTGCCTCTTTAATAAATAAATAAATAAATAAATAAATAAATAAATAAATAAATAAATAAATTTAAAAAAACAATATCACATGGGCAACACTGCCAATTTTCCCCCCAGGGGAAGTGATGCCTGATCTTAAAGAGCAGGAAACTCCTGGAGCATTCTTCAGTCCCCTCCTCTGAAAAGAATCAGCACTCCTCCTGTTGTCCCGATGCAGAGCAGCTGGCCCACCCTACCCTCAGTGGCCATTGTCTCTATAACAATTGCAGTTCAAGTGACTACACTTTTTTTTTGTTTGTTTATTTGTTTTTCAAGGTAGGGTCTCGCTCTAGCCCAGGCTGACTTAGAATTCACTATGTAGTCTCTCAGGGTGGCCTTGAACTCACAGTGATCCTCCTACCTCTGCCTCCCAAGTGCTGGGATTAAAGGCGAGCGCCACCTTGCTCAGCCCTCTGAAACCTCATAAGCCAAGCCTTCACAGTGCACAGTTCTGTCTGCATTTTGGTTTTTCAAACTCTCAGTATGGCCCATTAAGCTCTGTTTATAGTGCTGTAAAAGCATCCCTAGTCCAAAGTCCCAAACCTTCCATCTGCCTCCTGCAAACCAGGAAAGACAAAACCACATGGTCAGGTTTATTGCAGTAATGGCCCCACTTCATGCTCTGCACCAATTTTCTGTGTCAGTGATTTTCTTCAGGCTGGCACAAAACTCCTGACCAGAAACAACCTATGCAAGGAAATATTAAATAAATTAATTAATTATTTTCAAGGTAGTATCTTGCTCTATCTAGCCCAGGCTGACCTGGATTTCACTATGTAGTCTCAGGGTGGCCTTGAACTCATGGCGATCCTCCTACCTCTGCCTCCTGAATGCTGGAATTAAAGGTGTGTGACAACACGCCCATCAAGATTTTATTTTTGGTTTATAGCTTTGAGTGGAAGTTTCTATCATG